>BSBM01000094.1:8045000-10445000 GCA_027924585.1 Larix kaempferi
TAACCTATCTAAATTTATCTGGAAATATTTTAAATGGCATTCCTTCTTTAAGAAACCTTAAAAATTTAGAAAGATTATGTTTAGGAAACAACAAATTAGAAGGAAACATACCTAATGACTTTGAAAAATTACAACAACTCGGTCTCTTGGACATTAGCAAAAAAAGGCTCTCTAGAAAGATTACCAATTCCCTTGCACCCCTTAAACAACTAACCAATCTCCTCCTTCATCACAACCAATTATCAGGAAGCATACCTCCCAACTTAGGAAATTGTGCAAATTTGGAAATGCTCAACTTGTCACACAATATGCTCACTCGAAGCATACCACGAGAAATTGTTGAACTTCATAACCTACAGTTCTATTTGAATTTGTCATGGAATTTGTTAGAAGGCTCCCTACCCATGGAGATTGGTAAAATCACAATGGCTCAAGCTATAGACATTTCTGCCAATCACTTGACTGGAGTCATTCCATCTACTCTTGGAAGTTGCGTTGAACTATTTTCATTGAATTTATCTCGAAATTCCTTCCAAGGATCTATTCCAGATTCACTTGAAAAATTACAAAGTCTAATGAGCTTAGATCTCTCTTCAAACTCCTTATCAAGTACAATACCAACTACTCTCAATGAGTTGAAAATGCTTCAATATTTGAATTTGTCTTTTAACAAGCTCACTGGGGAAATTCCAAAAGGAGATTTTTTTTCAAATCAATCAAATGTCATGTCTTTTAATGGAAATCATGATCTTTGTGGACCACAAATATTCCAGTTATCTGCAGGCCCAACACCAAGAGGCCATGCTACAATTCTTAAAAGAGTACTAATGGCAATAAGTGGATTTATTGCTTTTATACTATGTTGTATACTCTTAAGATTCCTATGGAGAGAAAATATGCATGCACAAAACATTGGTTTCACAGGAGTTATTTTCCAAAATTCAAAGCACCAAAGGATCTCCTATCAAGATTTTCACACAGCAACTAATGGATTTGATGAGGCCAACTTGTTGGGAACAGGTAGTTTTGGGTTAGTATATAAAGGAGTTTTGAATGATAGCACACTTGTTGATGTGAAGGTTCTCCATTTGCAAAATGACCAAGGTGAGAAGAGTTTTAAAGAAGAATGTAGTGTCTTGCAAAAGGTTTGACATCGAAATATGGTGAAAATCATAACCTCATGTTCCAATCTCCATTTCAAAGGTTTGGTGTTCAAATTTATGTCTAATGGAATCTTAGAGAAGCATTTATATCCTAATAGAGATGGAAACGATGGTGAATATGTTTGTGAATTAGGATTGAAAGCTCGAATAGACATTGCCATAGATGTGGCCCATGCCATGGAGTATCTTCATCATGATTCTTTTGTGCAAATAGTGCATTGTGATATAAAACCTAGCAATGTACTTTTAGATAGAGATATGTCAGCCCATGTAATAGATTTTGGTATTGCAAGAATAATTGGTGAAAGTTCTACTATTTCACTAACTTCTACATTGTCTTTGATAGGATCCATGGGCTACATTGCCCCAGGTATGATTTTTTTAATTAGCATTTTTCAGTTGTCTTTTCTAATTAACATATGGTATACATTGGATGAACAAAATCTAATGAAGGTTGTATCTATTGTAGAATATGTATTGAGTGAGATAGTTTCTACTGAAGGAGATGTTTACAACTATGGCATTCTATTACTGGAAATTCTTACTAGAAGACAACCAACGAGTGACATATTTGTTGGAGACCTAAACTTGCACAATTGGGTGAACTCTACATTTCCAAATAGAGTAAAAGAGGTAATTGACAGTGTTCTTTTCAGCGAGGTGGATGGAGATGAATTTGAAGAAAACAATGTATAGAAATGCCTAATTTCTTTGTTATATGTTGGTTTGCTTTGTTACATGAGTGGAGTTATTGCTTTTATTATATGTTGTCTACTTTTAAGATGCATATGGAGAGGGAATATGCATATACAAAACATTGATGTCCCCGGATCTATTTTCCAAAAGTTAAAGCATTGAAGGATCTCATATCGAGAGCTTCACATAGCAACTAATGGATTTGATGGGGCCAAGTTGTTGGGAACAGGTAGTTTTGGGTTAGTATATAAAGGAATTTTGAATGATGGCACACTTGTTGCTATGAAGGTTTTCCAGTTGCAAAATGACCATGGTGAGTAGAGTTTTAAAGAAGAATGCAGTATCTTGTGAAAGGTTCAACATCGAAATCTGGTGAAAATCATAACCTCATGTTCCAACCTCCATTTCAAAGATTTAGTGTTCCAGTTTATGCCTAATGGAAGCTTAGAGAAACATTTGTATCCAGATAGAGATGCCAACAATGGTGAAGATGTGTGCGAGGTAAGATTGAAAAATCGATTAGACATTGCCATAGATGTGGCACATGCAATGAAGTATCTTCATCATGATTCCTTTGTGCAAGTAGTGCAGTGTGATATAAAACCTAGCAATGTACTTTTAGATAGAGATATGTCAGCCCATGTAACAGATTTTGGTATTGGAAGAGTAATTGGTGAAAGCTTTAGTGCTTCACTAACTTCAACATTTTCTTTGAGAGGATCCGTGGGCTACATTGCCCTAGGTATGACTTTTTAAATAATCACTTTCACTTGTTTTTTTATCATTAATAAAATTGTATTCATTGGATGAGCAAAATCTAATGATGGTATGTATTTACTACAAAGTATGGATTGAGCGGGATAATTTCTACTGAAGGAGATGTTTACAGCTATGGCATTCTATTAGTGGAAATTCTTACTAGAAAACAACCAACAAGTGACATGTTTATTGGAGACCTAAACTTGCACAACTGGGTGAACTTAGCATTTCCAAATAGAGTAAAAGAGGTAATTGATAGTGGTCTTTTTAGTGAGCTGGATGGAGATGAATTTGAAGAAAACAATGTATACAAATGCCTAGTTTCTATGCTACATATTGGTTTGCTTTGTTCGAAACATTCACAAGAAGAAAGACCAACTATGAAAGTTGTGGTAGCACTCTTGGAGAGCATTAGAGAGGCTTTGAGAGCATTAGAGAGGATTTGACAGCAAATTCAATTAATTCTAGAGGATTGAGGTGAAGCATATCCAATTTGCTTAACAATTCAAATAAAACAAACATTGATGCACTTGCATCAAATGACCAAAGTTTTGCTACATTTTAGTTTGTCAAGTTAATAACAAAAATATTTCAGTCTTGTTATTATTCTTACAATGGTGATTTTTTTGCATTTTAGTTATTCAAACAAATTTCTATTAATATACATTATGTATTTGTAATTATTATCAATGGAAATTAAGCTCTTTTACAACACTATATTACATGGATTACAAAAATAAAACCATCCATTATATTACATGGATTACAAAAATAAAACCATCCATGATATCAATATTCTTATCCATAAAATAAATTGCAATATTTTTGTCCCTATACCTGAAAGATTATCATTTAAAATCATCCATAAATTCCGACCTAATGAGTTAATTCTATGAACAAGGTTGGAATCTAATTCATTCGTTTACATTGTTGGCAAAAGTTAAGTGTCATTTTTATGGCTAGGTCAGTATCATTCTTATTTGCTTTCCTTCTTTTAAATTTGTTTCATTTTATTGAAGGTATGCAAAAGTAATAAAAGTTGATGTTGCAGAAATGTGTGTGTGAGTCACTTGATAAGGATCCTAAAATGAATCCTTCGATACCTGGTACAACATTCAACATTGACCTAAAACAAGAAAGCAAATAATCAATTTTCTAGGTAGTCTTTGTATTTGCAAGGGATACTTGTCAATAATCTCTACTAACAGATACTTGTCAATAATCTCTATTAACAGATACTTGCTACTATTTACGTTTTTTTTTTCCAAAAACAAATTAAGTTTCTTAAGTTTCTTACTATTCAGAAGGTTAGAATCAAAGAAACTACATAACTCCGATAGTACGTCTTTGTCAAATATATCCATCTTCAATAAATTCTGTCTAACATTCTATTTCATCCTAGACTGAGGCATATCCATTATACATATAATTAACAGTTAGTAACTGTTAATGCAAGTAGTCTATAACTTGCTGCTTTCTATTGACAGGTGAACCATCTGCTCTTGATGATATGCAATCTAATGTTTCCTTCAGGAGCATTATCCTTGGATGTACGGCATATCATAGGATTTAATTTCAACACTATGATAGGAAAACAAAAATACTGGGCTTGTCACATAAAAGCAACAGAACTCAAATATTTTCTCTACAGAACTCAAATCTTTTCTCTGCCTACAACTTATAGATCACCGCCACATTGAGAAAAAAGAAGAACATGTGTGGGCCTGTAGAAGTACTGGAAAATCAACTACATCGAGGGAAGAGTTGTTTCCCATCTCCATGTGAATTGCTATACTTAATATAATAGATCAAGATCTGCACGTAAATGAAATTGTTTTATTTTTACTAATGCAATTATGCCTCATAAAAAGAATGACAACCTTCCAAGCATTAGGATTCAATTTAGCTGATGCTTCATTATTGTGACCAAACCTAGAACATAAGACCGCAGTATGGTGTCTTCTAAGGGATTTGCATGGTCCTTTGATAGTAAAATTACTGATCAGCATTTTGTTAACTAAAATAAAAGTACATTGTAGTGAAATCCTTCTCCAATCCTTTCATATTAAGGTGCTCCTCATGTGTTCGAGGTTCTAGCCTATAGTTCCCACAATTGCCAGTCGCCTTAACACTGGGAATAACTAACAATGTTACAAGTCTCCGAAGATTAGACAGCTCCATTGGGGATACCTAGTTCATCTATTTGATATACTGTGCAATGTGGCTTTTGGACTTCTACTGTAATCGATGTGTCTGTGATTGAGGTTCTAATAAGTCTTGTGGAGGCTAAGGAAGTTAGATATTGCACATATAAGATAGATATTACCCCATTGAGTAAGATCCTGCAATCATCATAGATAACTCACTGCTGGACAATAGGCTTACTCTTAGTAAGGAACAAAGAGTGATGCTTCACCATAGTTTATTCCACCATCAACCATTTTGATTCTCAGAGGAAGGAGCTGCCCAGGATCATACGATTGAGAAGCGCAATGGAAACCATCCCTCTTTTTGTGCACAGATGGATGAACCAAAAGATCCTCTTTGTTATTTTTGGAGGAAGTTCAAAAGGATATAAGAATCCTGTGGGAGGTTGAGACTCACATACAATCAATGTAAAATTAGTCGAATCCAATAGAAAAAACAGTGCAAAAAGGGAATGGAGCTAAATAGGGGCAAGTGATATTAAGTAATTGTCGGTATACAGAACGTAAAGCTTGAGATGAAGGAGCTTTGTTCAAAGCTTGAGAAAGAAGATGTGGGGGGTATTGGAAGGCTTGTGAAAGAAGACCTAGGGGGCAGTGGAAGGCAAGATAGTGGCTTGAATAAAAATCTACATGCTGATATGTGGAATATCTATAACCAGCTCCAGTGACTCCTCAGTGTGGAATATCTATGAAAATTAAGAGAATTCAAGAGTGTAGAGCCAGTGTATTGAAAGCAAGTCCGATTTGTTTTTCATATTCAAAATGGTGTACGTCTGTTTTTATCTATGAACTTTGATACGGCCAATGATGTAATCTGTAATGGGATTTAGGTTTTATAGATTGATTTAATTAATTTTTTTTTCAAAATTAATTCGTTATTTGCTTACATTGAAATAAAGGAGTTTTAAACGAGAAAAGGTAAAATTTATAATAATATTTATGCTATTTAAAATGAAAGAAATAAGAAACATATGTTTAAGTTTCACTAGTATAAATATGAAGTTGAGGGGGCTTTTTTAACTAGCCGATATTGAGGTATATTCAGTGTGTTTCACTTCAAAATTGGTTCTGAAATTGGTCAATGCTATTCTGTTGAATTGACTCATACTTTAAGTTCCTGGCACTTTTTAGGTTAAGAGTTTTTCTAAATTTTATATAATAATGTTAATATATGTGAAGTGTGAAATAATTAAAGCTTTTTCTATATGTAATTGTAAACTATTAATATATTTTAGAATTTATTTTCCAATTTTTCATTTTTTTTATGAATGTAATTAAATATAAATTTAAAATTATTTATTTATTATTATTAATTTTAATAAAATGTTATTATTATATTTTTTTAATTCATAATGAAAATTTGTTTGATTGTTTTCAATAACCCTTCTTTTATATTTGTGTTTTTTATCATGATACATTATAAGTTTTTCAATCGTGTGTTTTCTTATCATGGTAAATTATAAGTTTTCAACATTGTATTGTGAGTATCAACATTTTTATTGTAGGTTTCTAACTTATAGATTACTTTTATATATTTGCTTAAGATTTGTTATTACCAAAGCTTTATTAATGATTCTTCAAACCCACTTCAAATTCTAGTAATAAAAAATTGCACATGGTCTTGATTTCTTATAACATTAATTTTTAAATTTTTTATTATTTATAAAAAAAGGGTTATTGGTTTTTTATTTGCTATGATAATTTGCCAATGAAATAATAACTTGTATAGTCACTTCTTTCTATAATATTAATTTATCACGTCTTTAAACCATACAACATTACGTTGTGAAGTCTATAATCCCTATCATTATGGCTTCAAAATATTTCTTCATTGCAACTTTGCCTTGTGGGGTGTCTTGATCTCACATGTGGATTAAGTGTCTCTCTTTCCATTTTAGATCAATATATTGGCTCTTTAAACTTAATGTTAAAAAACTTGTAATAAATTGGTAAATGAAGTATTTGTTGGATTCTTTTTATCACAGTTTAAGACTTGGGCAATTTAGTGTATCTCTTTTCCTATTAGATAGATATAGCATTTAAAATTTGTCTTTCCACTCTAGCCATTATTGCTTGGATCTCGATTAGTTCTAAATTTACTATGATACTTTGTCATTTGGCCCCATGGCCAGTTTTCTCTTAACTCATTTGGACATCATGAGAAGAACCTGCAACAATTAATTAATGAAAATATACGAGATAGCAGAAATAACAGAACTCAGAATCGTTTTTATTGATCGTAGGCCACCTCGAGGGGGCAACCTCCTTTAAGCAAGCTCAATACAAATAACTTCACGGTACCTTCATTGGTCTCAACACAAACTTACATACTAAGTCTAGGCGCCAATACCATGGGTCAATACCATGTGTCAATGCAAACCATGGGCCAATACAAACTATGGATCAACAATTATTACGGGACAACTTACAAAGCATATGCGTCCAACAACAATAATACAAACTATGGATCAACAAATACTACGGGACGACTTACAAAGCATATGCATCCAACAACAATATACTAACAAAGTAAATAGAAGGGTTGACATGGGTTCCTAACATCCCCTCTCCCTTAGAAAAAGCTTTATGCAGAATTTGAAGGAGTGGTTCCCCTGTAGCATCCTCGGGTTGCATTCCGGGAAACTGACGCCTTTTGATTTTCAGTAGGATTGCTTGGAAGGTTGTAGACGAAGAAGAACCATATCAGTTGCATGAAAAGTGTGCTCTGAACAGTGTTGATCGGCTTGTTGTTTCAGTCGAATTCTTGCCATGTGAAGATTGTCTTGCAGAATGAGAAGAATCTGATCGCGGTTTCGAAGAACCGAGTCAATTGCCTAAACTGGGGAGCTGCTGAGGGTGTATGGAAGAAGAACTGGTTTTTCCTATCCATAGACTGCTTCATATGGTGTCCTTGTAGACGTGGTATTGTGCCACTGGAGCGCTTATAGGAAATCCATAGAAATAGTTGTCCAAATCTGTGTAGGGATGGGCAAGGGTTCGAGCAGTCTTGAAAGGAGTGTTGTTTCACCCTTGTTGACCTGGAAAGTATAATAGTCAACCACCATCTGTTGAATTGTCATTTTCAGTGCCTGCCAAAATAAGTTACATTATTCCCGGTCATACTTTTTGACGAAACCAGAGTGCCCTATCGATGAATAAGCATAGAGTTCATAGAAGAGATAGCCCTGTTGAATAGATTGCAACCAGTTTGGAACAAGAAGAGAAATAGCTGTAAGAGAAACTGGGTCATCAAATGTGCGAGAAGGAGCATCTGCCACCATATTGTCCTTACCATTCTTATATGTGATCGCATAGTCATAACCCATGAGTTGGATAACCCATTTCAAGTGTGCTGGGGAGTAGAACCATTGTTCCAAGAAATTTTACAGACTCTGAAGATCAGTCTTGATGCAGAAATAATTCCCTAATAGGGATGGCTGCCACTTCGGTACTGCATGCAAAATAGCCATCATTTCCTGCTGAGATGTAGATGCGGTTAAATGCTTACCGAAAAGGTCTCTTGAAGGCGACAAGCCCACTGGTGCAGCAAAGACACCTGCATATCTATCTAAGGAAGTAGTGGAGACCATTGATGGGTGCATCTTAATGGAATTGAGCTGAGCGATTACACCATGTGAACTCTTCTTAAGGATCTTTTCCAAGCGATGTGAACTGATGATGCAGAGAGACCCTGGTTGTAAGCCCGTAAATTTGTGTTGTATCCCATTAACTGAAAACTGCATCCAAAGTTTAGCAAACTCCCATAAGATGGGTCCAAGTGTGCGTAACCATTGAACGCCCAAAACCACATCAAATCCGCCTAAGGACAAGGAAAACATGTCAGAGCGCAGGTTATAATCTGTCAAAGAGATACGCACATTGTGATACTTTCCCTTGCAAGTTAAGGTGCCCCCATTGGCAACCATGAATTCAAATTTGGAGCAAGGATGGATAAAACAATCATCCTGTTTGGCGATCCGGGGGTCAATGAAGTTATGAGTGCTACCAGAATCAATGAGTATTGTAAGAGGAAGCTTCTTGAAGTAACCCCTGACCCACATTGTTAAGGGGGTGCTGACGCCGGATAAAGCATGGAGAGATATCTCTAGTTGGTCATCCTAAGATGGGGGGTCAATAAGTAGCTCCTGAATGTCGACCTGATCATGCATTGTATTTGGAGCTTCTTCACCAATTTTAGAGGCAAGCGAAGAATCCATACCCAAGAGATAGAGTTGTTGCTGAACACATCTATGTCCCCGAGTGAATTTATCATCACAATTATAACAAAGCCCTTTTTCTCTGCATGCCTGCATCTCTGTTTCAGACAAATGCTTGATAGGAGTTGGTCGAGGAGCTAGTGGGATGGGAGGTCATTGAGAACCCATATTTCGGAAGGGGACATAAGTGGGTTTGGAGAGTTGTTGGGCTACAATCTTGTCTTCTTCCAACTTAGCCAACCCGAGGGCTTCCATCATTGTGTTGGGACAAAACATTTTAACCTTTGAGCGGATTTCATCCTTAAGACCACTCATGAAACAACTCCTGTAGAATTCATCAGACAAGCCTTCTGTGTGATTGGATAGTTTCTCAAATTCTGTCTGATACTCTCTCATAGTGCCAATTTGGTGAAGTTTAGTGAGGGCTCCTATGAAGTCATCAAAAGGACTAGGACCAAATTGTTGCAAAAGGAGCTGGCAAAAATCTGGCCATTTTGGCTCTTCATGAACCTTAATGTACCAACGGTACCATTGAAGAGCTTCCTGTTCCAAATGAAATGATGCAAGTGGAACTTTGGTGACATCAAAAGTATTATGCAGACTAAAATACTATTCTGCACGATAGATCCATCCAGTCGGATCAGTACCATTGAAGCGAGGAAAATCAAGCTTCGGACCATGGAAATTGATGGAAGAAGAGAACCCATTGCCTGATGAAGACTCAGACTGTCGTTTATTGTTCATAGCGGAATGCTCAAGATGGAGGCCGGGAAATTTTTCATCCAGATCCTAGAGTTTGGTTTGGATGGCTGCAAGTGCTTCCTCCATGGTTTTTGCTCCTACGCGGGTGACAACCATAACCAGAATTTTTTTTTGGGGGGGGAATGGGTAGAAAAATACAAATAGAAACTTATTTAGTAAAGGGAAATTTGTATTTAGGAAAAACTATGATGGGTAATTGGGGTTTGACTAGGTTTTGGACACTGTCGAATGGACAGGGACGCAGAAAATGAGGATTTCAAAAGCGAGTTGAAAGAATGGGAAAATTTGTCAGAGAGGGACAAAGAAGCTGAAATAGGGAATGAACACAGTGGCAAAATTTGAAGGCGATTAGGTGAAAATTAAAGAAGTTATGACAAACCCTAAAAATAGACAAATGCTGGATTTCTGGCTTTGGGAAGTGGAATTTGGGATAGGGTCCTCATGAATGAAAGATGCAGAATGGGATTACAGGGGTTTCAGGGAAGTTTCAAGGGAAACGGAGTGAAAACAAGAGAGATATGGCGTTGTTTTTTTTTTCTTTTTTCTTTTTTTTTCCAGAATGGATCTGCTACGGCGCAGAAGGGATCGGAAAGAGATGGATCTGCAATGACGTAGAGGTGATCGAAAACAGATGGATCTAAAATGATGCCAAATGGATCTAAAACGGCTTTCAGAATAGATCTGAAACAACTGGATCTGGAATGGCTTTCAGAATGGATCTGAAATGGCTCGGAATGGATTTGAAACGACGCAGAAGTGATCGGCAACAATTTAGCTGAAAATAGATATGGACCCCAGGTATGTTCAATTTCCTAACAGTTCAGGGGTTTCACTCTGCCACCAATGCTGTCTAGCGGCTTGCGTATTGGGGTAGTACCTCTCACTCCACGACTCAAGTAAAAACGATAACCGCTTTGCCACAAACGATAGCTCTTGGTTTACCTCATGGGTGGGAACTAGTCAATTAGGTAGGGGTTGTTGCCATTTTCCCTGGCAGGTTCTTTCAATAGGCCAGCTACTTTGGGGTTCCTATGGTACTCCTCACAATGAATTTTAGGGCTTATGCCCGAGTAATTCCCATAGTTAAGCGGAGGGGGATTATTCCCAGATCCAAACTTGCAACAGATGCGAAAAAATTTTGGCAGAAATTCCACCCAACAAGCCCAAGAAAGTGCTCTGATACCAGATGAGAAGAACCTGCAACAATTAATTAATGAAAATACATGAGATAAAAGAAATAACAGAACTCAGAATCGCTTTTATTGATCGCAGGCCACTTCGAGGGGGCAACCTCCTTTGAGCAAGCTCAATACAAATAACTTCACGGTACCTTCATTGGTCTCAACACAAACTTATATACTAAGTCTAGGCGCCAATACCATGTGTCAATACAAACCATGCGCCAATACAAACTATGGATCAACAATTACTATGGGACGACTTACAAAGCATATGCGTCCAACAACAATAATACAAACTATGGATCAACAATTACTACGGGACGACTTACAAAGCATATGCGTCCAACAACAATATACTAACAAAGTAAATAGAAGGGTTGATATGGGTTCCTAACACATCACCTTAATAAGGTGTCCCCTCATAGCCAATTCAAAATGGAAAATGAGCAATCTACCATTCCCTTCCTTTTTTGGATGTTCTTTCCACACGTCAACTCAATGGATTTCTTTCCCATCAACTCATACCAATGCATACATCCACGTCAATATACACCATTGTCATGCTAAAAAACCATTTGTTCTAAAAACTCTCATTCCAAGAGCTATTCAAATCTCTACCCCTTAATTCCCAAACAAAGTGCCAACCCACCTCACTAACACTCTTCATTCTAATGGATACTCTTTATCTTAAATTAACAAATCTTTTAAATTGAGTTGTCCTTCATCCTAATCCAAAACCTAGAAACAACCACTCCACTTTTTCCTTACATTCATGGCATCATTGACCGCTTACCCAAATTCTAGGTAAAGATAGAATTAAAGCTCTCTTTAAACCTCACAAATCCCTTAAACAATTACTTGGATGCATTAAATACACGTTAGACCCTTTTTCTATCTCAAGTTGTCTATCGAATTCCTCACTCTTGTGGAAAACCCTATATTGGCCAAACCAACCTATCACTTCACACATGTATCAAGGAGCATATAGATGAATCTTTGCATAATCATAGGTGTAGTCTAAATATTCTAGGTTTTCAACCTTTTCCGAACATATTTTCCCTCTTCTTTTGTTTCAGAGTTCGGTTGGAAATCTTTAAAATTCTTAGAATTACATGTATTCGTTATGGAAATTGCATAATTTGGGTTCCATAGGGGTATTCGAGGGTGCTGAATCTATTTATGAATTCAAAAATACAATTTAAACCCTTCCAAATTTAGATTTTAACAAAATCAAATTTACCGGATTTCGACCAAAACCCATTGTAAATTCCAAAACATAGAATAAATAGACTAATCCATAATCATATTTTAAAATTTGCAATTGTCGAGCACTATTATAACACTAGACACCTTTTTTTATACCAAACTAAAATATTAACAACTATGGCTCATCATTTTTGTCGTATTATCCAAGAAGACCTATAAATAGATAAACATCCTAACAATTTTAATTGAAAGGATGGTTGTAAGTTAAATCACTCATAGACGTTGCTTCTCCATTACCTTCATCATTAAATCATTCTGCACTTCCCATCCTTTCATGTTTGTTTGTTCCTTCATCCTTAATATTTCTTGACCTACCCCCCTCATCTTTTAATTGCTTTTCTTGAAACTATGATTTAACTTTTAAGTTTATGTCATCTCCTAATTTGTCTCTATTTTTTATAACTAATTTTATTCATTTTGATTTTTAATTTTTATCCTCTCATCACCTTTTAGTTCCTTCTTCTGGTAATAATAGGGGCTTCTTCATTCTTTATCATCTATTAATATTTTTATTTAAAATTCCCCCTTTTTCTTTTGATTGGTTATTTGACTCCCTTTTTTACTTCATGATTAACCATGATATTTTACTAACTCTTTAACTATTAGTTCCCTTTTTTCAACTCCTTACCTTCTTCTCTTTATATTTATATGCTTTTTACCTTTCACTTCCACTCATCTCTATTTATCCATTTTTATGTACATTTATTTAATCCTTTACTTGATCAAGTTTCATTGGTTATGGTCCCTTGTAACTTTTATTTAACCCTTGAATTTATTATTTCCTATTAAGATTATTTAGTTTTCCTTGTGATGAATTTATTAAATATTTACCAATTAACTTTATTTTGCCTCCTTTATAAAATCAATAAAGTTTTCTTTATATTTATATGCTTTTTACCTTTGACTTCCACTCATCTCTATTTATCCATTTTTATGTACATTTATTTAGTCTTTTACTTGATCAAGTTTCATTGGTTATGGTCCCTTGTAACTTTTATTTAACCCTTGAATTTATTGTTTCCTATTAAGATTATTTAGTTTTCCTTGTGATGAATTTATTAAATATTTACCAATTAACTTTATTTTTCCTCCTTTATAAAATCCAAATTTATGGTATTCTCTTTTCATTATAAATCTTTCATAGATTTTTTTGCCAATTATGATGGGTTAGAGTGTCTACGTCGAAACATTGGGTACATTTCAGGGATTTGACACAAATTATCCTCCAAAAAATACTACACTATTATAATGAATTGTTAAAGCCTACATTCTCAAATTTTAATCTTGTTAATGTTAAGAATGCATGAGACACAACAACATAAGAAGTTTAAAGTCATAATTAAAAAGGAAGAAGGCCCAAGGGAAAACAAGCTTAAATATGAAGAAACCTCATTGGCATAAAAATGAAACCAAAGGAGATGCCATGATCAAATTAAAATCATCCCCCCAAAAAGCCTCTAAGATCTAAGGATTAGACTTCAAGTTAGTACTTTTGAAGACCCTTGGAAAGAGCCCTAAATAATTTTGTAAAATAATACCTGATAATGTTTATATTAATCTAAAGATTCCTAAAATATATATATTAAGCTCCATAGTCTAATATTCGCTACTAGAGATAATATGATAATAAGTTGAATTGAAGGAAATAAGTCAAATAAAACAATGAGAAAGATGGATAATTAATTAGACAAGGGGTATCCTTTGTTGATGTATTTGTAACTTCGGAAGATATTCTTCTATGTATTACACTTGTACTTTGTTATATGTATGATGGAGATCTATTATTCCTCCAATCAGAAGTGTCATCATTTGTATTTTCAAGTGTCGCAAGTGTTGCAACTGTCGCAACTTATATTTGATGGGTTATTAGACCACTAGTGTGGGGTCGGCCCTGGTTATATTATGTGAGTGGGTTATTAGACTTCCTTAGGAGGTCGGCTCAGCTAAAGTAAAAGGTAGGTTAAGTTGTGTATAAATAGAGAGTGAGTGTGTCTCATTCGAACCATTCACCCACTCATCCAACTCGCATAGTTGAGAGAGAGAGAGTTGCGCACAAGTGAAGGAGGAGGAGTATCTGCTAGAGACATCTCGTTGGGTTTGATCATTGTGATCTTGTATTGTGGCTTATTCTATCTTTGAGGAAGTTGCGGGGTTTTTCACCTTCTTGGTTTTCCCCGAGGAAAATATTTGTCTATTGTCTCTTGTGTTTTTGATTGATATGTTGTACATGTTATTCGCTTAGTGATCCTAGATAATATTGGATGAAATTATCGAAAAATTAACATGGTATCAGAGCTGACCTAAGAAGAAGGCACTATGTAGCTACGAAATCTAGGGCTTCTTAACTTTTGGGTTTCTCTCCACATATCATCAAAGGCAGGAGGCTAGGTTGACTCTCCTTGGAAGGGCGCATCTTTTTGTCGAGACAGAATTCAATTCTGAGCACTTTCAGTTTTTGGCCTCTCATCGCTGCGGGAAATTAGGGTTTTGGAGAAAGTTGGATTTTTTGGAATCTGAGACCACGGCTAGATACTCCTCAAGAAAACTGAAGTTTAGAGACCAAGATCAAACTTTTTGGTTGGGCAGAAGTCTAGGCTTCATCAAACCCTAAATCAGGATTTTGATCGGAAAGGTGGAAAATTAGGGTTTCTGTAAAAGTTGAAATTTTTGGAATCTAAATCCACGGCTGGATGCTCCTTAAGAAAATTGAATTTTAGAGCACAAGATAGAACTTTTGGTTGGGAAGAAGACCGGTTTTGATCAAACCCTAATTCGGGATTGTGTTTAGTAGATCCAGAAGTTTCAAAGGCCATTTTGAGGGGTCAAATTTTGCAGATCTCAAAATCAAAGTATACCAGCTTGGCCAACTCAGCAAGGTACATCTCTCTATCCTTTCAGAAGTTTGAAATTCAAAGTTTGAATTTTTAGGGTTTCTCTAACAAACCCTAATCCAGCTCCAGATCCAGTTTTCATCAAATCAAGTGGTAAGACCTAAATCTTTTATTTCCATTTGAGTTTCTCATTAAAATGTCTCACCACACCAAGCTTGAGGATAAGCTTGAAGGGGATGACAATTTCTGAGCCTGGAAGTATAGGATTGGGTTAATCCTAGAAGAGAATGAGATGGACACTTACATAAGTGAAGAGGTTCTAGTCCTAGAGGGAGAAGAGGCTAAGGCCTTACATAAGAAGAACTTGGTCAAATCCAAGAGAATCATTGCTGATTCTATTAAGGACCATCTCATACCCCATGTATCTTTCGTAAAGACACCTAAGGAGATGTTTGACTCTTTGACTAAGTTGTTTGAAGGAAAGAACATAAATCAGAAGATGAATATGCAGAACCAATTGAAAGGGGTAAAGGTCCAGAATGGAGAGACCATCCAATCCTACTTTTCTAAGGTCTCTCAAATCACTCTCAAATCAAGGAACAAATTGAAGCTATGGATGAAGTGGTGGAGAATGGAGAAATTGTAATGACCACATTGAATGGCCTACCTAGGTCATGGGACTCCTTCATCTAAGGAATCTGTGCAAGAAAGAAATTGATCTCTTTCAGTAGACTATGGGAGGAATGTTCACAAGAAGAAGCTAGGCTTGTGGCCCGAGAAGAAAAGATGGGAAGTGAAGATCAATATCTCACAGCTCACACCAAGAAAAGCAAGTTCAAGAGGGAGCCATCTCACTACAAGAAATATTCTCACCCCTATCACAGAGAGAAGAAAGATCTGAGATGCTTCAATTGTAATGTGAAAGGACACTTTGCCTCAAAATTTCCCAAGAAAATAAAAGAAGTTACCAACAACAACAACAACAAGAACATCAAGAAGAGGCATCATGTTCATACTGTTGAGGATGATGAACCTCCCAAGAAGAAGAATAGGGAAGAAAGTGAAGACTCTTCAAGTGAGGAAGAATATGTGCTGATCTTTGCTCTCACAGGTATTATCTCACATGGGTGTGATGATTGGTTTATTGATAGTGGGGATTCCAAACACATGATAGGATTTAAAGAATCCTTTATATACATATCTGAACATGAGTCACCCCATAAGGTGAAACTTGGGGATGACTATCAATATCCTATAAAAGGAAGTGGTGAAGCCTCCTACAAGTTAGACTCTGGGAAGTCTTTGAAGATGAAAGATGTTCTATATGTACCTGGAATCAAGAAGAATCTTCTCTCCATATCATCTTTGGATGCAAAGGGAATGAGAGTTGCATTTATAGATTGCCAAGTACTCATGTGGCCAAAGGGTAAGACAATAGATGATGCAGTGGTGATTGGAGAGCAAGAGGGAGGATTGTACAAATTGAAGGGACAAACTAAACATGACATGGTACATGAATCCATGGATCCAAATGAACTTTGGCATAGAAGGCTTGCTCATGTGCACTATAGGGCACTACCAATTGCAAGCAAAGTAGTAGAAGGTCATCCTGAAATCCAGTCAAAGCATGAAGGTATTTGCAAAGGGTGTGCAAAAGGAAAGAACACAAAGAAGGCATTTCCAAGCAGTGAAAGCAAAGCAAAAGGAATCTTGGAGATTATCCACTGCGATGTATGCGGTCCAATGTCATTCAGTTCTCTGAGTGGCCTTGATAGAAAATCAAACTGATTAGAAGATCAAGACCTGTGGATCCGACAATGGCAGAGAATTCACTTCAGGGGACTTCAAGAAGTTATGCAGTGATTCAGGGATTAAGAGGGAGTTGAACTCACAATCCACAACATAATGGAGTTGCAGAAATGAAGCAAAGATTGAGAGCGAGTCCACCCAACAAACAAACAAAGATAAGTATTTGAATTGTCATTTCTTGTATATCTGATTGTTTAAATAATATTGTTCAATGATGTATATACGTATGCTCCTAGGCTTAGGTTGTGTATTATGCATATTAGAATAATTGCATTAATGAACAATATACTACTAATATGCATGTGATGGGTAAGTGACATATGGCACTGTACAACATTCCATTGCTACTTATCTAGAATGAAACCTCTTTACTGACATGTTGGGAGTAGTTGAAACTCTTAACAATGTTCTGGTAGAGATGGAAGGCATCTAGAAAGTTACCGTATGAATATGGGATATGGATGAATGTTGTATTGAAGCATTGGCTAAGATAATTGCATGACTGTATGACATATGCCTTTATGTGTAAGACTTTGTTCTGTAAACTATGAGAATTTTCTAATCATGCAATTGAATTTGACTTGTGGGAAAGATCATGTACAATCACGTACAAAAGAAGGACTACAACATTTGTTCCAGCAACGAAGTTCAAAGAAAACTATCTATTGAAGGTATTGAAGAATCTGAAGTTCCCAAGATTCAGGATGCTATAATGGAAGAATGCCATGATCGAGGAATACCAGTTGATCATGAAGAATGATGTTTGGGATGTGGTCCCAAGACCAGAAGGGAAGTTTGTTGTGACTTCCAAGTGGATCTATAAGATCAAGCATGCTGCAGATGGTAGCATAGAGAAATACAAGGAAAGGTTTGTAGCTCGTGGCTTCTCCCAGAAAGAGGGGATAGATTATGAAGAGAATTTTGCTCTTGTAGTCAAATACACTTCCATCAGAACAGTACTTTCCCTTACTGCAATGATGAAGTGGCAGATACACCAGATGGATGTCAAGACAACTTTCTTGAATGGTGTAGTCGAAGAGGAAGTGTATGTGAAGCAGCCACTTGGTTTTGAGACACATGACAAAGAGTCATATGTGTGCAGATTGAAGAAAGACTTGTATGGCTTGAAGCAAGATCTTAGGACATGGTACAACAGGATAGATAGCTTCCTGTCCAATTTGGACTTTACCAAGAGTAAAGTGGATTCCAACCTTTACTACAAGATTGAGGAAGGAAATCCAGTGTTACTCCTATTGTATGTGGATGACCTGTTTTTGACAGGTGAGGAGAGATTGATTGTCGACACGAATAGGAAGCTTGGTGCCGAGTTCGAGATGAAGGACTTGGGCATGATGCATTACTTTCTAAGTATGGAGATGTGGCAGAGTGCAGATGGGATATTCCTTGGACAAGGGAAGTATGCAGTAGAGATACTGAACCGGTTCGGGATGATGGACTACAAGGCCATGGACACACCTATGGCATCGAACCTGAAGCTATTGTGTGATGCTTCATCTGAGTCGGTTGATGTCACAGTGTATCATTAGAAGATTGGGTCCTTGATGTACCTGATGAACACAAGACCAGATATTTGCTTTGCGGTGAACACCTTGAGCCAGTTTCTAACAGATCCTAGACATGTTCACCTGATTGCTATAAAGCATATTTTGAGGTACCTGAAGGGTACGTTTGATTATGAGCTCAAGTATGAGGCAAATCAAAAGTTTAACCTAGAGGGTTATGTTGATTCAGATTGGGTAGGCAGTGCTGCAGATAGGAAGATCACTTAGGGGTGCTACTTTAGTATGGGATCAGGTGTGATCTCTTGATTTAGCAGGAAGTAGTCCTGCGTAGCATTGAGTACAGCCGAAGCAGAGTATGTCGCAGCTTGTTCGGCCAATTGTGAGGCAGTATGGCTTAGGAAGCTACTGTGTGAGTTATTTGATCTCCCGTTGGATACTACCTATATCTATTGTGACAACTAGAGTTGTGTGAAGTTGTCAGAGAACCCAGTGTTCCATGACAGATCGAAGCAAATCGAGATCAAATATCACTATATCAGGGATACGGTGTAGAGAGGAGCAGTGAAGCTCCTGTATGTTGTGACAGATGAGCAGATTGCAGATGTGTTGACCAAACCACTAGCCAGAGTGAAGTTTGAGTACTTCAGAGAGAGGCTTGGTGTTCTTCAGATAGAAGATACTTCAAGGAAGAAGTGATGGGACACATTTGTAGGAGCCGTTCCAAGCATGGTGGTAGGAGGATCTTCCCATGGATGTGGATGTAATGGTTGTGTGATGAGAATCGGGATGATGCTCTAGATGATATGAATCAAGATGATGCTGCGCTGATGATCAGGATGATCATGTATGATGAGCATCAGGATGATGCTCTGGATGATATGCATCAGGACGATGCTATGATGATGATCAGGATGATCATTTGATGATGTTGTGCATCAAGTTGATGCACCATGCGATGATGATCAGTTGGATCATGAGTATCAGGATGATACATCGAGGTCATGGATGATCTGTGGTAGGTTGTGAAAGATCTTAGGAGATCCAATAGGTTGAGTTGTGTGCTCGTAATCAGTCCTGGGATGCTCTTTCAAGGTTTTGCTAGGGAGGCATGTAATCAGTCCTGGAGATCCGATAGGTTGAGCTGTGTGCTCGTAATAAGTCCTAGGATGCTCTTTAGATATCTTGTCGGTCATTCTTAGGCACATAAAATGTTCCTGGGATAATTTTTTAAGGTATTTCCTATTCACATGTAATAAGTCCTGGAGATCCGATAGGTTGAGCTGTGTGCTCATAATAATTCATGGGATGCTCTTTTGAGATCTTTTCGGTCATGCTGCGGCATGTAAACTGATCCTGGGATGCTCTTTAAAGGTATTGTGAAGGGATGCATGTAATCAGTCCTGGGAGATCTTGTTGGTCGTGCTCAGGCACGTAAAATGTTCCTGCGATGCTCTTGTCAGGTATTGCATCAGCACATAATTAGTCCTAAGAATCCACCTCTATCAGACTGTTCACACAGATGATGAAGACCTACAGGAGGCTAGGCCTACACCCAGCATGAAAAAGGGATGGCTTTGTAGAACTTCCTATGACGAGAAGAATTTAGAGATAGCCTAGTGATCGAGATGACGAGTATAGCAGTAGTGATTATGATGATGCTCCGTGATCCAGCTCCAGAATTGAAGACTTGTGCCGATATGTATTGATGACCTATGTCTAGAGAATACCTTCCTAGTTAAGAGGGAGTGTTGATGTATTTGTAACTTCGGAAGATATTCGTCTATGTATTACACTTGTAATTTGTTATATGTATGATGGAGATGTATTATTCCTCCAATTAGAAGTGTCGTCATTTGTATTTGTAAGTGTCACAAGTGTTGCAAGTGTCGCAACTTATATTTGATGGGTTATTAGACCACTAGTGTGAGGTTAGCCCTGATTATATTATGTGAGTGGGTTATTAGACTTCCTTAGGAAGTCGGCCCAGCTAAATTAAAAGGCAGGTTAAGTTGTGTATAAATAGAGATTGAGTGTGTCTCATTCTAACCATTCACTCACTCATCCAACTCGCATAGTTGAGAGAGAGAGTTGCGCACAAGTGGAGGAGGAGTATCTGCTAGAGACATCTCTTTGGGTTTGATCATTGTGATCTTGTATTGTGGCTTATTCTATCTCTAAGGAAGTTGTGGGGTTTTTCACCTTCTTGGTTTTCCCCGAGGAAACTCTCTGTCTATTGTCTCTTGTGTTTTTTATTGATATGTTGTACATGTTATTCTCTTAGTGATCCTAGATAATATTGGATGAAATTATCGAAAAATTAACATCCTTCATAACCAATGGATTCTTCACCAAGTCAAAAATGCAAATCAATGCAATCATTGAAACAAATGATTTCCCTTGCTTTGAGATATTGATGAACCTCTATCGAAAAGTATTCAGTAAGTAATTTAATGTAGACCTTAACCATGATAAATTAAATTCATATATGAGCCTATACATTAAATTTGAAAGAAAAGGGGATTTTTAGGAACAATAAAATCCTCATCTACTAGAACAAAATTGAGATAATAGAAACTAAAAGGAGGGAAAAAGAGAATTTAAAATAAGCAACAAAACACTAGATGAAGTTACAGTATTAGCAAACTAAATATTTCAACACATCTCATTTCAATTGAAGGCACGCTTCAAATAAACTCCCACATGCCAATTAGCAACCTCCAATCTCACTCTACCTCAAAATGATTCATAGGAAGGGCCATTCGTGATAATACATATGACCTAATTGAAATTGTTGATCTGTTTCCTTGATACCCAAAATAAATCAAGATGGGTGATTTTAGTTTTGAAGAGCTCCTTCAATCCCTTAATGGATTCCTCATTAAAAATTTCATCGGAGAGATCTTTCAAAAAAAATTATAACTATGTATCAAAGAACTCTGTATCAAAGGACGATGGGCTAGAATTCAAGTAAGTCTCTTATTTTCCCTAGAGTATTTTCCTCTCTCCCAGATGTCACACCACTTAATCATTGATTAGTGATGTGGGGGTGGAATGCAATAGAATAAGTCCACATATCCGTATTTCTTTCCTTTCCTTCACCCCTTCATCATGCATCACTTACTTCTCCCAAAATGTAATAGGTAGGAAGGGTTGTTCCATTCCCCTTCTAACCTTACCCTACCCTTCACTTTTGCAAGCTTGTTTATTCTAAAGTGAAATGAATTAGGCAAGGGGTTGATCACTTCTCATTCTAGGTTTTTATATTACATTCATCTTCTCACACCACCACAAGATACATGGCCCCACACTACCAAGGTGACCAATTATGAAATGACATGTGGCATTTAGTTAGTGAGGGATTTAAAAAAAGTAATGCGATGCTTAAAAGAGTTTCATAGGTACATACAAGACCTTTTTTTCTCAAATTAGTAAGTGACACTTAACTTTTACTAAGAACCAAAAAGGATATTGGCATAGTACAAAGCATTGTTTGAAGATGGCACTGAAAAAAGGATTAGCTTACTTCGTTATTGTAGATGTTGCTAATACTCTAGCCTCTCATGACAAAACCTTGCATTGGTTGACCATGTATAACCAATTCTTGAACTTCTTCAACGAGTAGAGGAAGGGAAGAAAATATTGGACCTTTGGCTTGGTCTAAGTGGTTTGTGGTTTATGTTGTAGACATTTTTAATTTCAAGGAATTTGCAGTTTCGTATGTTAATTCCTTTAACCTAGAACATGAAATAATGAAAATCAAGGAATAGAGGAAATTAGATGTTCCTTTTATACCAACGCAATTTAGATGGATGCTCATGACATCATATGTGGTAAGGGTGGTGAGTTTTACATATTAGAAAAATGTAGGGTTGAACTAAAATAGGAGTTGTTGAGGACACATGTTCTAAATCTTACATACCTTACCAACCCATATCATAAGATAGTGTGGTTCTTTGCCAAGTTCATTGGACATGAGTCTATTTCCCAATTTCAGAAGTATGTGGCCTGCATTGTTTGTTTTGTTCAACTAAGAAATTATTATCTTTTTATTAGGGAGACTTATTCCAATGAGATTTTACACCAACTTATGGAGTTCTCATGCATACGAAGTTTCATATGGATTCATATTAGATTCTTCGAAATACTTTTGAGGGCATGTTTGTACAAGGAAATGTGAACCCTTAAACGTACTCCATATAGTTGTGGTATCCAAGTCTATGGAAGTAGAATGTTTCCTACCACTTCTGGAAGGTTTTCTACTACTTCTACATGTGAAATTCCACAAGGGTAGATCACTAAGATTGAACAAACATAACAATTTCACAGTGTTTATTGCAGAGAAGAATTAGCAAGAAGTATGAAAGATGCCTCACAACTAGATGCATTGTCTCTGACAAGATGCCCCGAAACTAGATGCACTGTGTGGTTTCATTTACTGTACCTCTGTACTCGGCCTCGACTGATGAAAGAGCAGAGCAGTCTTCTTTTTGCTCGACGAATAGATAGGACCCAATCCAATCATGAAGACAAAACCTGATGTAGACTTCCGATCTGAGATTTCTCCAGCCCAATCTGAATCTGTATACCCAACTAGGTGTTGGCTGTGGAGCCAGATCTTCTAGTCTCATAGATGATATTGTATCAGCCATGTTTGTACCCCAGTTTTATATTATATGTAGGTGGATGTATAGTCACCCCAATGGGGGGGTGTGGGGGGCCATTGCCCCCCCACGGGGTACCAGGGGGGATGGTATATGTTGATGCAGATATGGAAGGTGACAAGGATAGCAGGAGGAGCACCACAGGGTATGTGTTTACTGTAGGTGGAACAGCAGTAAGCTGGATTTTGAAACTACAGAAGGTTGTTGCACTTTCAACAACAGAAGCAGAGTATGTTTCCATTACAGAGTCTAGTAAAGAGATGATTTGGTTGTAGAGGTTTATGGAGGAAGTGGGTAAGAAGCAGAAGGATAGCAGATTGTATAGTGACAGCCAGAGTGCCATTCACCTTGCAAAGAACTCAGCATTCCACTCCAGTACTAAACATATACAGCTCAAGTACCATTTCATACGCTCTGTTCTGGAAGATGAACTGTTGAAACTGGAAAAGATACATACTAGCCAGAATCCTGCAGACATGTTCACAAAGGTAGTGACCAGAGAGAAACTGAGTTCATGCTCAGTTTCAGTTGGCCTTCTAGCATGAAGGTGAAGAGGAGAAATTTGCCAAGTCCAAGTCCAGCAAGTGCAGCAGCGGTGGATTTGTTGTGATCAGTATCCAAGTGGGAGATTGTTGGTTGTGGAGCCAGATCTTCTAGTCTCATAGATGATATTGTATCAGCCATGTTTGTACCCCAGTTTTATATGATATGTAGGTGGACTGTACAGTCACCCCAACGAGGGGGTGTGTGGGGGCATCGCCCCCCACGGGGTTCCAGGGGGGACCATCCCCCCTGGCTGGGGGGTCCGGGGGCCAGTGGTCCCCCGGCGGGGGTTCAGGGGCAGTGCCCCCGAGAA
Source organism: Larix kaempferi (assembly GCA_027924585.1). Classification (NCBI taxonomy): domain Eukaryota; kingdom Viridiplantae; phylum Streptophyta; class Pinopsida; order Pinales; family Pinaceae; genus Larix; species Larix kaempferi. Next base: position 8,068,932 of record BSBM01000094.1, read on the forward strand.
ATGGGGGTTCCAGGGAAATGCCCCCGAAGAAAAATTTTGGGCCTATTTTCGCCAGCTGTTTTGCGGGCCCATGGTTTTGGGTATCCCGTGGTATTTTCCCATTGTATTTCCCTTATAAAATAAAGACATTGTAATATGGCTAGGGATGATGATGTATTAGGTTTTATGCATTGTAAAGATCTCTGAGATCAGGAGAGAGACTGAGCAACAGAGAAGAGGAAGTGCAACGGTTGTGCTGCAGGTTGTATCCCTTCACCTTGCTGGACGGTAATAATAATAAGGACTGGAAAATTCAGTGTGGACGTAGCCCAAGTTGGGTGAACCACGATATATCTGTGTCTCTCTTGTAATGTGTATGTGTGATTATATCTGCATTTCTGTTTATTGTTATTTCTCTGCGATCCTGTTTTTCTAACACTAGGTTCAATGGATACCTAGCTACATAGTGAATACCATAGTTCTTCGTCCCTTGCACATAGTGCAAGATCCTTTTGGTTTCCTTCCAATGAAGCTCATGAGGCTCCTGCATGTATCTGGAGACAACACTCACTGCACAGGATAGATCTAGGCAAGTATGTGTAAGAAATAAAAGACTCCCGATCAAATGCTGATACAAAGTACTATCCACCAAAGGTGAAGAAGAACCATCCTTAAGATTGATACCTGAAAGAAAAGGAAATTTTGTTGGTTTGCATTCTGTCATATGAAACCTGTCAAGTAGATCTGATGCATATGGGGAATGTGCAATATCGATTCCCGAATCACTCTAAGAGACTTCAAGACCAAGAAATTTCTTTATCAGTCCCAAATCTGACATAGAGAAGGAGTTGTGCAAGGTTTTTTTGATATATATGATGCATGAAGAGAGAATACCTGTTATCAATAAGTCATCAACATAAAGGACAATAAGGAGAAGGGAGTTACCATCATGCCTCGTGTAGACATTCGAATCAGAATTACATCTCTGAAAATCTTGTGAAAGCAGAAAGGAGTCCATCTTAGCATACCATGCTCAGGGATCCTACTTGAGCCCATACATGGACTTCCTCAATCTGCACACTAATGAAGGATCATCAATGTATCCTTCAGGTTGCTTCATGTATATCTCCTCCTCTAGATATCCATGAAGAAAAGCACTCTTGACATCCATGTGATGCACCTTCCAATGCTTGGATGCATCAAGATCTAGAACAAGATGGATGGAGTCCATCTTTGCAATAGGAGCAAAGGTATCTATATAGTCAATCCCTTGAACTTGTGAGAAACCTTTAGCAACCAAGTGAAACTTGTACTTTCTTATGACTCCATATGATCCCATCTTGGTTCTTTATACCCACTTACATTAAACAAGCTTCCTTCCAGGAGGAAGAGAAACAAGCTCCCAAGTCTCATTTCTTTGAAGAGATTGGTACTCTTCATCCATAGCCGATATCCATCTTGGATCTTGGGAGGCCTCAAAGGAATTTTTTGGATCTGATCCAATCATAAGAAAAAATTTGTCAACAAGAAATGGATCTCTATGAGAGATTGAAAACCTTGCATTTTGAAACTCAACTCTAGTTCATCTTGTATCTTGTGGATCTCCAAAAAGATCAACTACAGATTCAAGGGTCTTGGCAGCCCATCTTGGAATAAGAGGCGGATCTTTAGGTGCTAGATATTTAAGTTCTTGTGGATCTGGATCTAACATTCACTCATCTTCACTTTTTGAGTCAAAATTTGAACTTCCTTGAGAGGATGCTTCACTATCTTGTTCAATAGGATTTGGTGGAGTAGCTGGCAAGCTGTCTTCATTTACATGGTGGGAATCATGCAATGGCCATTCCTCAAATTGAACACTTCTCTCGAGATATGTATGCATGGTAGATAGATCTAGTAGTTTGTAGGCCTTTGCACTCAGTGCATAACCAACTAGTGTGCACTCTTTTATTTGTGGCTCTAAGGATCTCCTCTTCTCAGAAAGAATACTTTCCCAAGATTTGGATCCAAAGACTCTTAGATGAGACACATCTGACTTGTATCCCATCCATGCCTCGAAAGGGTTTTTTCCTTGTAGGCCTTTGTGAGGAAAATCTATTCTGGAGGTAAGTAACACAGTTGGCAGCTTCTGCCCAAAGTCTAGGAGACAATGCTTTAGACTCAAGCATGCAAGTTTCCATCTCATTCAAAGTTCTGTTCTTTCTCTCTACTACACCATTCTGTTGTGGCATGTAGGGAACATTGTGTTGCATATCAATACCTTCATCTGCACAAAATAACTGAAACACATTCTTCACATACTGTCCTCCATTGTCTCTACGAAGGACCTTGATCTTCTTATTAGTGAACTTTTCTATAGAATATTTAGAAAATTTGAAGTATTCAAAGACTTCTGACTTCAAATTTAGAAAATGTACCCAACTGAATCTTGAATAATCATCTATGAATGTTAATATGTATTTTGCATTATTCAAAGATAAGTGAGGCAGAGGTCTTGATATGTCATTGTGAATCAACTCAAGAGGATATGAGGCTCTCTTTTCCTTTCCCGTGTCAAACTTGTGCTCCAAATGCTTACCAATCAAGCAAACTTTACAGGTTCCCTTATCAAATCTGATGTTTGGAAGCCCTTCAACCATTTTCTGATTGTGTAGTTCTTGCAAATATTCGTAGTTGAGGTGCCAAAACATTTCATTCCAAAGCCTGCTTTCTTCATTTGCATGAGTAAGAATTGCACTTTGTTTTGAGTAAGGTAAGAAATGAGAGAAATCATAGAGTTTAGAATGGTGATCTGCAATGCCTTGTGCAATGATCTTTCCAGAAGAGATCTCTTGTATTTCAACCACATCAGGGGTAAAAATTACTTTCTTTGGAACTCCTGTATGGGTCATTTGATAAACTGAAAGGAGGTTATCTTCCAGGGTAGGAACATATATCGTATCATTGAAGTATCCATGTTCCAGATTGATCCTACCAATCCCTTCCGAGGAGACTTCAAAATCATCTCCCATTAGGATAGAAGGCCCAATAGTGGGTTCAAATTCAGAGAATAGATCCTTGGAAGAATCCATGTGTCTTGATGCTCAAGAATCTATGATAAAGGAGGATTCATTCGAAGTTCCAACCATGAGTGCATGACACCTCTCTTTGTCCCCTGATTTAGGATCAGCTTCTGTTCTTCTAGAATTTGCAGGTACTCAAAGATTGTTTTTCTCTAGAATATGGGCCATGAGATCAATGGTCTTCTTCATGCAAGAACTTTCTTGATGAATACCCCGTTACAATATGGACATTTGGTCTTCTCTTTGTGTTTTTGCTTGCCTCTCTTTGGATTCAAGGTCCCTTCTGACTGTTTGGGATTATCCTTTGACTCCATCTCATAAGGTTTATTTTCCTTACCCTTATGCTTTCCCTTTCCATTCGCATTCTTCCTTTCTTTTGCAACAAGAGATTGATCCCTCTTTGGTTTTATTACTCCCATCTGCACCAAAATTTGTCCTGCTCCTTTATGAGAGAGAGGATGAATTCATCTAGAGTGGGCATTTTCCAGTTTGGGATGTTTTGCTTTGTTGTTTGGAAGGTGGAAAAAACACATAATAGTCTAGTCCCAATTTTGAAAGAATAGCAAGAATCAGCTGCTTGTCTTCTTTCTCAATTCCACAAAGTTTTAGCTCCACAGCCAAGTTCTTGAACCTTGTGAAGAAATATGTGATGGAATCGAAACTGCTGTGGATTAGTGAGATCAAATCATTTTCCAATTGATGTCCTCTCAAATCATCTTGTTTCCCAAATAAGGATTCGAGCTTATCCCACACCTCCTTGGGATTTTTCAGACCGGTGAGATGAAAGAGTATATCTTTGGAAATGTTAAGGAATAGGAATCCAACTGCTTCATCAAGTTTGTTTAGATACTTGGATTTTTTGTAGCACCATTTGGTTCGACCTCAGTGCCCTGTAACACTCTGTAAAGACCTATGCTGAGCATGAATATCTCTATTTGTCCCTTCCATTCAAAGAAGTTTAAGGGAGTGAGTTTGGGAATTAAGGATAGATCCATAGTACTGACTAAATGCGCTTCTGATGATGGAATAACCTACAAAAACAATGGAAATTTATTTGGAGGATTGTTACAGAATCTATTGAACATTGCTTTAGGATAATAGGCACTTTTATCTAGATCCTTCACACCTGGATAGACCTTAAAGGATTTCTCCAATGAATTCAATGCAATGGCACTAGGATTTGCTTTGGAAATCTAGAGGCTTCTGGTGCACTACTGAAAAATAGCAGCTCAATAAACTGTTGCAATTACTGCTGCTACTGCTTCAACTGCTGCAACTAAAAAATCTCTCAGAAGCTCTGATGCCATGTGAAATTCCATAGGGGTAGATCACTATGCTTGAACAAACCTCACAATTTCACATTGTTTATTGCAGAGAAGAATTAGCAAGAAGTATGATCAAATTCATTCATGAAACTCAAAAGATATGAGAAACTGTTGTTGATACATTCATCAGCTGTAAGCTGGAAAAAATATGATAATAGAATAGAATGAATTCGATACTCCTTGGAGGATTCGAATTCTCCTCAAGTCATGGCTTAGTTTGCATTGGAACCATCTCTCGATAAGGCTCAGTTTCCACTGATGGTGAATAAACAGTCAACTGAGGTAGAATTAAGCATAATTGAACCATGTCGACATGAAAATAGGGGATGATACTCCAAGGTGGTGCATAACTAGATGTCAGTGGTCAAGGAGGGAACTCCTACACTCAATAGTAGTCAAACTAGGAGTTGCATTCAGTTAATTGAGAAATAAAGGGAACAAGACTCCCTAAATCATGGAACTGAATGTCAAATCTCCTAAATCTGTGCATGAGAGCGCATTGTCAAATATCCTAAATCGCCACTCGCTCTTGGCATTCAAGAATGAGATCACCTCCGATCCTCATGCTGCCATGGCCAACTGGACTCCCGCACTCCCCTTCTGAAACTGGACTGCCATCACCTGCAGCCGCCATCACATGGACATAGCATCTCTCTCAACCTCAGTGACATGGATCTGGGTGGCACCATCTCTACTTCCCTTCCCAATTTGTCTTTTCTCCATACTCTTGATCTTAGTGGCAATGCGCTTCACAGCTATATCCCACGTCAACTAGGATGCCTCTTTCGTTTGAGGAAGCTCAGATTATCCCACAATCAATTGGAGGGAAACATCCCCAGTGATCTCATAAATTGCACAAATTTGGTTTACTTGGCGCTCTCTTATAACAATCTGACTGGAAGTATTCCCCAAGAGTTGGGTTCCCTCACACATCTGCAGTAGCTTTTCTTAGGAGCAAACAGCCTCACTGGAAGTATTCCCCAAGAGTTGGGTTCCCTCACACATCTGCAGCAACTTTTCTTAGGAGCAAACAACCTCACAGGTACTATTCCCTCTTTGTTTTGGCATTGACTATTGAAAAAATTGTTAAAATCGTATAACTAGTGACATTGTGAATTTTCAAGTAATATTCCCACTTTTTGGTCAAATATCTCTACTTTGATTGAGTTGGAGATTTAAACAAAAAAACTCACAGGAAGTATTCCACCAGAATTTGGCTTCCTCACTAGTCTCCAAAACCTTTACGTTTATGAGAATGAGCTATCAGGCACAATTCCCACTTCTTTGTCAAATATCTCCACTTTGATAGACTTGGAAATTTCCAAAAACAAGCTCACTGGAAGATTTCCACAAGAATTGGGCATCCTCACCAATCTCCAAATTCTCTACCTCTATGAGAATGAGTTATCAGGCATCATTCCCACTTCTTTGTCAAATATATCCACTTTGATCGACTTGGAAATTTCCACAAACAAACTCACTGGAAGAATTCCACAAGAATTGGGCATCCTCACTAGTCTCCAAATACTTTACCTCTATGAGAATTAGTTATCAGGCACAATTCCCACTTCTTTGTCAAATATCTCCACTTTGATTGACTTGGAAATTTCCACAAACAAACTTATTGGGAGAATTCCACAAGAATTCGGCTTCCTCACTAGTCTCCAAAAGCTTTACCTCTATGAGAGTTATCAGGCACAATTCCCACTTCTTTGTTAAATATCTCCACTTTGATTGACTTGGAAATTTCCACAAACAAATTCACTGGAAGAATTCCACAGGAATTGGGCATCCTCACTAGTCTCCAAATGCTTTACCTCTATGAGAATGAGTTATCAGGCACAATTCCCACTTCTTTGTCAAATATCTCCACTTTGATCGACTTGGAAATTTCCACAAACAAACTTACTGGGAGAATTCCACAAGAATTCGGCTTCCTCACTAGTCTCCAAAAGCTTTACCTCTATGAGAATGAGTTATCAGGCACAATTCCCACTTCTTTGTCAAATATCTCCAATTTGATTGACTTGAAGATTTCCAGAAACAAACTCAGTGGGAGAATTCCACAAGAATTGGGCATCCTCACCAATCTCCAAATTCTTAACCTCTATGAGAATGAGGTATCAGGCACAATTCCCACTTCTTTGTCAAATATTTCTACTTTGAATTACTTGCCAATTTACACAAACAAACTCACTGGAAGCATTCCCACTTCCTTGTCAAATATGGTTAACTTGAGTTTGTTGAGTTTATGGGGAAATCAACTTAGTGGAAACATACCAAATTCTATTGGAAATTGCTCGAAACTCAGAATACTCAATCTAAGCTACAACAAGTTAAGTGGGAGTGTGCCAATAGAGTTGGGTAAGCTATCCCTCCATGCGACATTGTACTTGCACTCTAGTCACCTTCATAGTGGCACTAATACAACCATGTATTTTGTTACATCCCTAACAAATTGTTCAGACCTAAAATCCTTAAACTTGAGAGACAATAACCTAGTTGGTGTCTTGCCCCTTGCAATAGGAAAACTTTCTACCAATTTGTCTTACTTGACATTAGCAAACAATATGAGAGAAGGAAACATCCCTCCAAATATAGGCAATCTTAGCAGCCTAACCTATCTAAATTTATCTGGAAATATTTTAAATGGTAGCATTCCTTCTTTAAGAAACCTTAAAAATTTAGAAAGATTATGTTTAGGAAACAACAAATTAGAAGGAAACATACCTAATGACTTTGCACAATTACATCGACTCGGTCTCTTGGACATTAGCAAAAACATGCTCGTTGGGAAGATTCCCAATTCGCTTGCACCCCTTAAACAACTAAGAGATCTCCTCCTTCATCACAACCAATTATCAGGAAGCATACCTCCCAACTTAGGAAATTGTACAAATTTGGAAATGCTTGACTTGTCACACAATATGCTCACTCGAAGCATACTATGAGAAATTGTTGAACTTTATAACCTACATTTCTATTTGAATTTGTCATGGAATTTATTAGAAGGCTCCCTACCCATGGAGATTGGTAAAATCACAATGGCTCAAGCTATAGACATCTCTACCAATCACTTGACTGGATTCATTCCATCTACTCTTGGAAGCTACGTTGAACTATTTTCACTGAATCGATCTCGAAATTCCTTCCAAGAATCTATTCCAGATTCACTTGAAAAATTACAAAGTCTAATAAGCTTAGATCTCTCTTCGAACTCCTTATTAGGTATGATACCAACTACTCTCAACAAGTTGAAAATGCTTCAATATCTGAATTTGTCGTTTAACAAGCTCACTGGGGAAATTCCAAAAGGAGGATTTTTTTCAAACCAATCAAATGTCATGTCTTTTAATGGAAATCCTGATCTTTGTGGACCACAAGTATTCCAGTTATATGCATGTCCAACACCAAGAGGCCATCCTACAATTCTTAAAAGAGTACTAATGGCAATAAGTGGATTTATTGCTTTTATACTATCTTGTCTACTCTTAAGATTCCTATGGAGAACAAATGCATGCACAAAACATGCGTTTCTCAAGAGTTATTTTCCAAAATTCAAAGCACCAAAGGATCTCATATCAAGAGCTTCACATAGCGACTAATGGATTTGGTGAGGCCAACTTGCTGGGAATAGGTAGTTTTGGATTAGTATATAAAGGAGTTTTGAATGATGGCACACTTGTTGCTGTGAAGGTTCTCCATTTGCAAAATGACCAAGGTGAGAAGAGTTTTAAAGCAAAATGTAGTGTCTTGCAAAAGGTTCGACATCGAAATCTAGTGAAAATCATAACCTCATGTTCCAATCTCAATTTCAAAGGTTTAGTGTTCGAGTTTATGTCTAATGGAAGCTTAGAGAAGCATTTATATCCTAATAGAGATGGCAACGATGGTGAATATGTGTGTGAATTAGGATTGAAAGCTTGATTAGACATTGCCATAGATGTGGCCCATGCCATGGAGTATCTTCATCATGATTCTTTTGTGCAAGTAGTGCATTGTGATTTAAAACCTAGCAATGTACTTTTAGATAGAGATATGTCAGCCCATGTAACAGATTTTGGTATTGCAAGAATAATTGGTGAAAGCTCTACTGTTTCACTAACTTCTACACTTTCTTTGAGAGGATCCACCGGCTACATTGCCCCAGGTATGATTTTTTTAATTATCATTTTCAGTTGTCTTTTCTAATTAATATATGGTATACATTGGATGAACAAAATCTAATGAAGGTTGTATCTATTGTAGAATATGGATTGAGTGATATAGTTTCTACTCAAGGAGATGTTTACAGCTATGGCATTCTATTGCTGGAAATTCTTACTAGAAGACAACCAACGAGTGACATGTTTGTTGGAGACCTAAACTTGCACAATTGGGTGAACTCAACATTTCCAAATAGAGTAAAAGAGGTAATTGACAGTGTTCTTTTCAGCGAGGTGGATGGAGATGAATTTGAAGAAAACAATGTATACAAATGCCTCTTTTCTTTGTTACATGTTGGTTTGCTTTGTTTGAAACATTCACGAGAAGAAAGACCAACTATGAAAGTTGTAGTAGCAGTGTTGGAGAGCATCAGAGAGGTTTTGATAACAAATTCAGTTAATTCTAGAGGACTAAGACGAAGCATATCCAATCTGCTTAGCAATTCAAATACAACAAACATTGATGCACGTGCATCAAATGACCAAAGTTTTTCTACATTTTAGTTTGTCAAGTCAACAACAAAAGAATTTTAGTATTGCCATTATTCTTATAGTGACAATATTTTTTGTACTTGCAAATGTTCAAACAAATTGCTATGAGTATGCATTATCTATTTGTAATTATTGGTAATGGAAATCAATCTCTTTTACAATACTATATTAAGTGGATTACAAATTTATCAGTTGGTTTGATTTGTTATCAATGATTTATTATCTATTGATGATGTTAATATTCTTGTCCATAAAATAAATGGATTACAAATCTGTAATTGGTTTGATTTATTATCCATCCATGATGTCAATATTCTTATCCATGAAATAAATAGATTACAATATATAATTGGTTTGATTTATTATCCATCCATAATGTCAATATTCTTATCTAGGAAATAAATTGTCTAAAAATAAATTATAGTCATAGTCATTTTGGCCTTATCGATGAAAGGATTATCATTTAAAATTCAACTATAACTTCCACCTTATTAAAGTGACTAATGAATCAATTCTATGAACCATGATGAGTCTAATTAATTCGTTTACATTGTTGGCAAAAGTTTAGTGTCATTTCTTGATACTTCTTGATATATTTAGAAACATTTGATTTTTTAATGTGAAGGGCAATTGAATTTTAACTAAGAGTAGATGAAATCAACTGACTAAACAAATATGTATTGCAAATCCTGAGTAACTTTCAGACATTAGCAATGTTAAATCTTATGGCTCAGTCAGTATCACTCCTACTGGCTTTCCTTCTTCTAAATCTAATATGTTTCCTTTTCTTGAAGATATATAAAAGTTGATGTTGCATAAATGTCTGTGTGAGCGACTTGATGGAGATCTTTAAGTGGAGCCTTCCAGACCTCAAAGCAAAGGCTGAGGTACAACATTCAGCATTGGTTTTGCTCCAGACCTCAAAGCAAAGGCTGAGGTACAACATTCAGCATTTGTTCAAAACCAGAAAGCAAATAATCAAGCTTCTAGCTAGTCTTTGTATTTGCTATGGATACTTGCCAATAATCTCTATTAATGGATACTTTCTATTAACAGGTGAACAATCTCCTCTGGATGATACATGCAATCTAATGTTTCCTTTACGAGCATTAGCCTTGAACGTAAGGCATTTCATAGGATTTAATTTCAACACTATGATTGGAGAACAAAAATACCGGGCTTGTCACATAAAAGCAACAGAACTCAAATCTTTCAATTTTCATGTGAGTTGTTTCCCATCTCCATGTGAATTGTTATATTGTATACAATTTGAGATCTAGGTCTGCATGTAAATGAAATTGTTTTATTTTCACTGATGCAATTAATTATACCTCATAAAAGGATTGACAACCTTCCCAGCATTAGGATTCAATTTACCTGATGCTTCATTATTGTGACCAAACCTAGAACATACGATTGCAGTATATATGATGTCTCCTAAGGGATTTACGTGATCCTTTGATAATAAAATTACTGATGATGTGAAGCTTCACGTGCTACCTTCTGAAGATAGCGTAGCAGTGCCCAGTGGCCTGACCATTCTGAAGGAAAAATCATTTAATGCATAGTTTCTTTAACAGAATTAGATGACAGAACTATCTGAGATGGATTTTATTTTTTTAAATAAGAATTAGAAAATTAGAATGGAGATACAGAACAGTGCCCAAGAAAAGGGATGAGGTCCCAGCTTCACAAAGAAGCGACATCTCCTACCAGGGCGTTTAATGCATAGTTTCTTTGTCATGTCTACCAGTTTTAGGGTCAAATGTGTATGTCTATAACATGGAAAGACCAGCGAGATTTAAATGTCCAGGAATATTTTTTTCAAAATTAATTTGTTATTGTGTCTACATTGAAAAAGTTTTTCAATATTGTATGTGAGTTTCAACATTGATCAGTTATATATTGTGTCTACTTTTATATATTTGGTTAAGATTTCTTATTATCATGGTTTTATCAATAATTTTTTAATCCGTTATCAGTTTTTAATTTATAGATTACTTTATATATTTAGTCAAGATTTCTATTATCATGGTTTTATCAATAATTTTTTAAACATGGAATGAAAGTTTCAAATTCTAGTAATATCAAATTGCATATTGTCTTATTTTTTACAATATTAATTTCTAGATTTTTAATTATTTATAAAAAATGTAGTTGGTTCTTTATTCTCTATGATAATTTGGTCAGGGAATAATGACTCGTAAAGGCATTTCTTTTTATAATAGTAATTTATTAGCTCTTTAATCCATGCAACATTAGGTCCTTAAGTCTATAATCCCTATCATTATGGCATCAAAATCTTTTTTCATTGCAACCTTGGGTAGTGGGGTGTCATGATCTCACATGTAGATTAAGTGTCTCCCTTTCTCATGGGGTTAAGGTGGACAGATTACCCAAGGTACAAAATTGTGGAGAGTAAAGGAAAATATTTTTCTGAGCATAGACATACGTACATTGATTATATAGTTTCCAAGACAAACTTCAATTTCTTACAAAATTCATGTGATAGTCATTTTTTTATCCTCTAAAATTTGTAGGCTATGATTGAAACGGTTTCAATTTATAAGTTAGAAAAGTTGAAATAATTATATTTCTATACCTTTTGAATTTTCTGGATACTATGTCAAATATATTGGAGAGATTTTGAATTTTCTAGATATTATGTCAAATATGTTGGACATTTTCAAAGCCTTGATTGGGAAATGAATACTATCGATTTGAAGGAAACTAAAGAAGCCTTGGGGTATGAAATGGAAGGGCTAATGAAGGGACACATGATATTATATAAGTATGGGTCAAGTTTCCCATAGCATAGAATCCTGGATAGAGAGGAGGAAAATTGTTAAATAGCTATAGGAAAATGATAGCAAGAAGTTGGTGAGGTCAATGAAAGTTTTGATAATACTAGTTGCAATGATGATTTTGATTATTGGGACCTAAAATGGGACATGTATCTAGTCTATCAATAGATTGAATGCTAAGGGATTGAGGAAAGAACCAAGATCTAGCCTAAACATATCAAAGATACTTAATATAATGTTTCCAGTAATAAAGATATTTTTTTGTGCATTGTTTCTGGAGGTCAACCTGGAGACCAATAATGTGGAAGAATTAATTCCAAGAATAAGAAGGCAAATTTGGGTTATGGTTCTAGGGATACTAGTAATAGTAATAAAAAGGATGTTGCTACTTCACATGTTAGAGATGAACATATGAATGATCAAAGTGGTTTAGGCAATGATGGAGGGTTTCACAACCCCAATAAGAAAAAAAGGACTAGCAAACATTCGATACTTGTACCTATCAAAGGGAATAAGTATGGAAATGGAAGGAATGAAATGTTATTGAATAATGATATTGTTGAAGGGAATAAAGTTATGGATGTAAATAATAACGAAGACGATATTAGTGTGGCTATGATTCTTGCATGGTATGTTGCACAGTTTGAAAGATACCAATAATTGCCTTTAAAAGAAAATAAAATTTGTATTTTGACACAGTGTAGAAGTAGATTCAAAGATGTTGGAGCTACAAGGTAAAATCTCTTAGACAATTGATTCAAAGTTATGAGGAGATGCATTAGAGAAGATCATACATTTTGAAAATAGATAATATTATGAAAATCCCAGAGAGAACACAATTGATCAATCAAGGAAAACTACCCTGTAAGGAAGAGATTGAGGATAAAGTTGTAGAAAACAAAAGCTATCCTAGCAGTGAGGTTTGATAACTTAAACAAAATATTGAAGGTTCAAATCAAGAAATGATTGACTAAGTTTGTTATATTAACAATGTGGAAAGCAATTAAGTGGCGAAAGAATAACTAATTATATTTCATGAGTTTGATGAATTTTTTTTGAAGTAAAGGTTAAGGGGGGAATGACCGTGGGGCCATAGTAGGATTCTATAAAAATTTGGGTCGATGAACTCCTTGTTTCAGTTATTGTCCTAATTATGCTTAACACTCTATATCGATAACATTTAGGGCACCTTAAAAAATATATAAATTGATTTAATCAAGAGTAAAATAAAGTATTAACTATTAAGAGCTCAAGCTCTTCTAGTGATTTCTTGCCTTTGCAATTTTGGAAGTTTAAAATAACCCTCATTCTCACTTCTATTTCTTCATCCAAATTGGTTCATTGCTTTTATTACTTCTTTAATTTGAAAATCTAGAACCATTGTGCTCAAAATGAGATTACCCTTTCTTGTCATCTTATAGGTATTTCCTTTATTCCTAAATTCCTAGGGTATTATAGCATGAAATCAAATTGGAGAAACTTGATAGAAGAATTAAATGAGGTAAATCCAATCTGTAACCTATAAAATGGTAAAAAAGGAATAGATAGTCTAAAAGGGTTCATAAAGGGCATAATTGTATCGAAGAGAGAACTAATAAGCTACAAATATTGATGGTAAATCCTTACATAATTAGAAGATGGTGTATAAAAAATAAGATCATTAGTTTGGGTCATAGTTTTTTACACTAGGACAAATAGTGGGGGTTACTAGAAACCGACAAAATGGAATACCTACAATAGTGTAGGCAAGACAAATGATATCGAATATATGCACAAAAGATAAATAAATATTAGCATATTTCAATTTTTGTTTTGACCATGGTAACTTTACTGTACATATTTCAATTTTGGATAGAAGCGTGAGGACTTGTATGCATTATGGTTTAAGTGAATTAGACATATATAACTTGAATACTAATCTTAATTGGCCATATTCTTCTCATAATTCAATTAAATTACATGGTTGTTGATGTAGGTGGTCCTCTAGGGTCATCTAAAAAATGGTCCTCAAAGTGACATGTTTTGGGTCTTGAATTTTTGACATATTTTTCAACGCCTTTATGCAATTCTTGTGATTCTAACACCTTCTAGAGATCTTATTGTTAGAGTTAGGTCTCTTGTGTGTTATGGTTTTTGTCTCTTAGGGTTGAATTATTATAAAATGTACTTTCAACTTCTTGTTATATCCTTTTAAGGAATGAGCATAGCATACACATCTCTTTCGAGGAAAAAATTAAGAAATGAAATATTATAATTAACTATAGTATTCTAGGAAAATATTTGGCTTGATAAAGACATACATGTAGATAATGTAGGCCAATATTCAATAAAAATCATACAATTTACTATTAATCCTTGTAAACTTTGATGAATATTATCAATAATCATATTCTATTTAGGCAAATTTTTAAACTAAAAATTGTCACTTAACAAATTTATTTTTTGAGAGAATGCTAAAAAAATAGCAAATTGGTGAAAAATAACCACTAAAAAATACCCCAATCTCTTCTTAGATATAGTTACCACCATTCTAGAATGATTATGTATGTAGAATGTTTTTCACCATTCTTTGAATAATGTTAGAAATCACAAGGCCATTGTATAAGTAGAATAATGTATCCAAGAAGAGTCACCGATGCTTAAGAACATTGTTATATCATTAGTATTGCATAATATACATAAACATAACACAATTTATTTCCTATAGATTGTTCAAAATGATCATCTATTTATACTTGAGTGTGTAACCAATCTTACTTAAACTAAGGTTGACTCTATAAACTATGATCACCAAAGGAAACCCCAAAGTGATTAAAAAATATATGTTTCCTGGCACTTTTTGGAACCCAATTAGTTATAGTTGGCTTGGTGAGGACCACTTAGTCGAATTTATCCATTCAAAGCCCCTCTCAATCAATTAGTTCCTCTCTTAGGTTAATCTACTAACTAACATTTGAAAGTTTTGTTCAACTGCAAATTCCAACATCCCCCCTTCAACACAACTTCTTGGAGTATTAGGAGATGGAATTATGTCAACACCCTCACTTAGTGACAACTTCTTGAAGCCTAAGCATAGACTAATATTTACCAAAATTCATCTTAGTAAATGAATTCATAATCATATTAGTGATATGGTCATTTGTTTTGTAATAACTAAGAGATACCACATTCTCTGACACCAACTGTATGAGATAGTGCACATAGAACTCAACATGATTCATGTTGTTGTATGTAATAGGGTTACAAGACACTTGTATTACATTCAAATTGTCACAATACAGTATAGTCGATTCCATATTAGGAAACCCAAATTCTCCCATTAGGTTGTGAATACAAATTGCATTAATTCCAGCATTCACTACTCCTTTGTATTCAACTTCAATGGTCAATAAGGTACAACCTGTTGCTTTTTATAAGACCAAACAATAATATTAGATCCTAGATGAAACGCATATTTAGAAGTCGACTTCTTGTCATCCCCATCACCAACAAAATTAAAGTATGTAAATCTAACTAATTGAGTCAATTTTTTGTTGAAATACTTAATGCCAATATAATATGCACCTTTGATATACCATAACACTAATCTTTGTGGCCTTTAGATAGCTCTCCTTCAGATCCTCCATGAACTTATAGACCAAATTAACAAAAAAAACAAATATTAGGGCTGCTATGAGACAAATAAATAAGAAGTTATCAAGAAGTTTCCTTGCATATTAGCATCGAATTTTGGATAATCACGATCCTTAATCACCTTACATCTTGATTGAACTGGAGTAGAACATGACTTGCAGTCATACACTCTAAATTTATCCAAGAGATCCAATGCATAATTTCAACTAGAAAAGAAGACACCATCATCAATCTACCTAAATTGGATGCCAAGAAAGAAATGCAACATACCTAAGTTGGTCATTTTAAATGTATCATTCCATTTCAGATTTAGACCATAAATTGAGTCACCATTATTCCCAATGATAATCAAATCATCGCTATATCGTACAATCAATAGAACTACATCATTCACATGTAGAACATAAATATTGTGGTCATATTCATAATGTGTGAAACTATGTTAAAGAACGAAGTTACTAATATTTAGATGCCATGCTCTTGGTGTGCATTTCAAGTCATACAAGGGCCTCTCCAGTCTACACACAAGATTTCCATCCTGCACAAAACCAAGCAGTTTCTCCATATATATCTCCTTAATATGGTACATCCCATGTAAGAAGGAATTCTTTACATCCATTTGATGTACCTTCCAACTAAAATTACATCCCATGTAAGAAGGAATTCTTTACATCCATTTGTTGTACCTTCCAACTAAAATTTGCAACAAGAGTAAGAACATTTCAACGATAATTCATCTTAGCTACAATACAAAATTCCTTTATGTAGTTAAAACCTTTGTATGGAGAAAGCCATCTCTTACTAAGTGATTCTTATTTCTTTCAACATCACCCATATCATGTAAACTTGGTCTTATAGACCCATTTGGATTTTACCAGGTTTTTTCCTTGTGGACATGCAACCAATTCCCAAGTATTACTCTTCATCAAGGAATTATATTATTTTATCATAGAGTTCTCCCATTCGAGCATATGTTATGTGAATTTGCATATGTCTCAAGATCACATGTCTCCAACACATGTGCCATGAATGCAAGATTAGCTTATTGTTTCTAAATATGACGCTTCCTTGAATCGATTGCATCACCTATGTCACTCCTCAATGGTATTGATTCCCACTTGGGAAAATGAATCTCCTTAGAATAAGATCTCCCAACAATAATTTCACCGTGAACATAGTTACCATACTATCGTCCAATTTACCATAAAAAAATCAATTGATAGTTAATTTAGTAGTAGAAATCCAACAAGAAGTCAATTAATATACCCTTGTAAACTTAGAAATGGAACTAGAGTCAATTAATATACCCTTGTAAACTTAGAAATGGAACTAGTTGGTACAAAATGAAATTACTTACTTAAAAAACAAATAACATTTCCTCTTAATCGTGACATGGAAAACTAGAAGAATATGTGATCAAAGAGAAACTCATAGTCTTCTCATCAAGGATAACATCCCGTCAATTGATCGCTTCTTGGTAATTTAAATCATAGATTTGATAGTATTTAGACTCTTCAAGTAGTTTACCATGATGCACAAGTAATTCTTAGGATCCTAATTCTTTTTCTTTTCTTTGTTTGTTTTTATTTTAAAATTTTGTTTTTATTTTGAATCATAAAAATGTCAACACATTTGGAAACTAGTAACTCTTAGGATCCTATTTCTTTTTCTTTTCTTTCTTTTCTTTGTTTATTTTAAAATTTTGTTTTTCTTTTGAATCATAATAATGTCAACACATTTGGAATAGGTTGTTGATCAGTGCATCCCAGATCAATCCAGTCTGAAGTTTTGGGGTGGCCATGTCAGATTCACTTTACTTAGCCTATAAGTGAAGGTGTCTTTTCATGAAATATAACAGCCAATTTTGCAGAGCTTTAATTGATACTTTCCCACCTGAATCACCATCTTTATAGATGTTTCATTTTGTTAATTTAAGTGATAGAGGTCATTAGGTTTTTCCTACCTTATGTTCCATTAGTGATTGGTAGTAAATATTTATAGCATGTCCAACCTTTATCTATTATGGATCCCATCATGCTCACCTTGAAATTAAATACATTTTAATAACTGTAAATTGCAAGATGGGGGGTCTTATCACAAGCCAACCCATTACATTCATATATGCTCAGTGGAATGACATCTCCACATCTGGTCACCAAGCTAGGGGGGTGACTTTCAGCTGCTGTTGTAAGGTGGAAGATCCTATTACAGGTCGGTCCATTCATGATCTGCAAGCATCAGTGAGTAACACTACCAGTATGGTCACCAAGCCATGATAGTGTCTTGTAATTTGCACTTCAATTAATCTTGTTTCTTTTTTATAAGACAACTTGTTGCATTCAAGGATGGGGGGTCTTATTACAAGCCATCCTGACCATGATCATGAACTTTGTTTTGGACTGAAATTATTTCCATATGGTCACCCAAGCCATGATAATTGCTTTTAGTGTCAGAAGCTAAAAGACAAGGAATCTCCTTACAGAGCTAGCTTGTTCATTTTCTAGGTGAGGTTTGTGAATGGCATTTCCATAATCTGATCACCAAGTCAGGGCAATGGCCTTGTTTCAATAAAGTCTTATTTGCACATTTTTCTTGCTAAAAAAAAAAAAACTTGTGTATATATATAAATATTTTGAGTAATGCATTAGTAAATACAATAAATAAATGGTTAATAATTCAAGGTGACTCATGATTTGATGATCTGGAACAGCTATGAGTTTGTTCTAAGGTTTATCATAAACTGCCCTCTAATGTTTGCATAATGGTTTAAGGATTTACTCTTTACTCCTAGGCTTCCTTTTTTCAAATGGACATCATTATTAACTGATTTCGGATGGGAACATATCAATCATATGAAATTAAATCTGTTGTTTGGTTGTGTTTTTGTGAAAACATTTTCTAACTTGCAGGCTGAAACATCTTTTGTGCTAACATATCTCTCCCTCATAACTGAGGATTAAGTTCACAGAGATAATTGCTTCGCCCGGCCAGTCGCCATTTGTTGTAGGCACAACAAATCCCATTTTTATTGATAAAAATGGGAGCCCCACTACTATTTTTGAAAGTAACTTGGATTTATTTTGCTCATTTTTGGGGTGCTTTTGATTGTTGTCTTTATCTTTTCTTATTCCCATGCTTTGGATTTAAATAATTTTTCTTAAAAAACCTTTCTTTTGTGTCTTTTGGAAAATTGCGGAAAACTAGCTTTTTCTTGAATTTACGTTGTTTCCGCAAACCCCGTTCCGCAACCCACAATCCATAATGTGGATTGCATGTGTTTAAATTTTTGGGTTTTAAATATTTCTTTTCTGCAATCCGCAACCCGCAATTGCGGATTTCAGATATTGGGAAATCCTTTTAATAAAATCAGATTTTGTTTCCACAACTCGCAAGTTGCGGTTTGCGGAAAGTGGAAAACACTTAGAAAATAAAATTGTGTTTTGCACATCCGCAACCCGCAACCCGCATTTTTCGGATTGCGGAATGTGGAAAGTACTTAATCAACGAAAATAAACATTCATGTTCCGCAACCACATTTTGCAGATTGCGGATTGCAGAAATCATAATAAACCAATTGAAGCTGCACTTTCGCAACCCGCAACACGCATTGTGGATTGCGGAAAGATTGAATTTTCTTGTTATTTCTCACCGCTTCGTTATCCAATTGCGGAATGCATATTGCGGATTGCAAAAACACTAAATTAATTTATGCCCAAATTTGCACTTCTGCAGCCTGCAACCTGCATTGCGGATTGCGGAAGCCACAGTCAAAATTTTGCAAAAAGGTGATCCTACAATTTCTTTTCCACTCTTCATGATTTAATATGATCCGCTGATTCCTTTTGATCTTACGGTCTGGATTGACCTCACTGTTGCTTAAATATTTTCAGTTTACGATTTTCTCACTGCTTTTCGAATTACGAATTTCATTTGCGCGAAGGATTTTTACTATGGATTTTTACCAGGATTGCCATTTTACTTTCGTTTTCAACACAGGTTGGTTTTCCGACACCTTTGTTTACATTTTGGTGATAAAAATAAGAATTTAAATTAGTTTTAATTGATTGATTGTTTCTGTTTTATCACAATTATAAGTTACCCAACCATGTCGAAAAACACTCGCTCCAAAACACCCCTTAGGGAACTCAAAAACAAAGACCCGAACAGTGGAATCCTCTCTGATACCAAAAACAAAGTGTCTGAAACTATTCACCTCGATTGGGCCCGCATTTACTCTTTGTTTGACAATGATGACCTTTCTGAAATCCAGCAGAACCAGTCCTTTTATAGGAACATCAACAAGTCTCAGTTACATGCCATCGCTGCTAGACCAGCTCTTATGCCCTATATCGATGTCATAAAGTGGATAATTGATTACACCCAACCTCAAGACCGTCGCTTCAATGATAATTCTGGGGCACAACTAACTTCATTCCGGCCTGAGGCTTTCACCAGATCTTATTCCCTAAGACAACCCCACCAGTTGTTGAATGCCAAATTCTTGGACTCCTTCAAGACCCAATTCAACTTTGAAGAAATGCTAAAGTCTTGGATGAGTACCCCTGCAAGCTTCACGCCTAAGCCTGACAAATGCTACCCCATTTCCTGGTTTAAAGAGTCGTTCGCTCTGTTGGTGGCCATGCTCTGCAGGTTGTACGGGTTACCTAATTGTTCAGTATTTAAGGCTGAGTGGGAACCCATTGCACACCATGTACTCACTATGGGGGAATCATTCAACTGGGCTCAAATTCTTTCACTAGAGATCAAGGAGGAAATTGAGAAATACCAGAAGACCTCAGCCTCCAGAAAGCCCACCTTTTTCTACTCAGCCTATATCATGGATATCTTATGTGCAACATTTCAGTTAACTTTCATGGGGTGGAATTGGACCCTATCTGCACCACTTGTTCACATCTATTGCTCAACACTGTGGGAAGATAATTTCATGCCTTTGATATATGATATCTTTGACCATCCTGTTGGTTCAATTCATTTGATTATTTTCAAGGAGAATGCTCCCACATTTTCTGAACAAGTTAAAGCATTGGTCTCCACTATGGGTTATTGGTATGTAGGAGAGTATTTCTCCAATGTCAAGATCTGGGGAAGCAATACAGCCCATCTATTACCCAGAATTGTGCCAGATAGATTATTGTTGGAAGAGGTTGCTTATCAGACAATGACATATGGTGTCTTCCCAAAACTCACTGCTGCCAAGAGAAGAGGATGGCCAAATTTCCCACTTAACCTTGGGCCCCTAACAATTTAGAATTCAACTCATGTTGGGTTACATGGAAAGAAGGTTGTTTCCCTTAAGCTTGGAAAGGGCCCAAGGAGGATGCATGATCCTAGGTCTTTTGATGAATCATTTTGCACATGAGCACATGAAGAGTGAGTACGTTCATCAGACTGATCCTGATGATTCTATTTACCAGGGTGTAGATTCATTTGCCGAGGTATTGAACAAAACTTCCACTCTAGAAGAAAATAATTTCATTTTTCAATATCAACATGAGATAAAAGCTAAAGTCCTGCAATACAGAAAGTTTGAGCTATCTCTTGAAGAAAAGGTACAGAAGGACAAGGAAGAGAAAGAAGCTTGGAAAGAAAGCACCCCTTTGATGCTTACTTACCATGTTGATGACAAGGAAAAGGGCCCTGTGGAAGATACAACACAGCCGAAGCCTCTGGCTAATCTTAATGCTTTGATTCAGTCGACTACTGAGATGAAAAGAGAGTTGGCACAGATGTGTTCAGTAGTGGACACTCAGGTTAGTACAACAAACACCCCAATGAAGAAACAAAAGGTTGCAAGATCTGTATCTAAGGTGACTTTGATTGATGACAGTGATCTAGAGGATGAAATGATTCCATCTTCTTTCCCTACGGATGTTCCTTTCACACAAGAAGTTACTGTTAGACCAACCTTTGTTGATCTCTTAAATGGTATGGTGATGGGTGACCCTTTTCTAGATATCCCTTCCCAAGAAGTAACCATAGTGACTACTGCATCTACCTCTACACCCCCACTTACTTCCACTACATTCCCTTCCATCTCATCAGTTGATACCAATCTTCTTTCATCCACCACAATTGAACCACCTGTTGTTCCCATGAACACTTCACAAGAACAATTGGTGACTCCACTTTTCACCCTATTACCACAGATTACTGAAGTCCAGGTCCTGACTGTATCATCACAACCATCAGTAACCAAAGTCTCTATTTTACTCCCTGAGACTGTTACCTTGAATTCCCCTCCTGCTTCCTCCTCCTTACCATCAGTTTCCAACATCATTTCCCCTTCTATTTCCACCACCCAAATCACCATCCCAATCCCAACCTCTATTGTTTCTCAAACTGCACCTTTGGTTTCAACTTCTGATGTATCCACTTCCACAGTAGACATAGTGGCAGAATTTGGAGAGGATGTTATGGTTTCCCTAGGGGAATATTTCTATAGCAAATCTGAGAAGGAAATGGTGAAAAGAGGATCTAAGAGACAAAGGGGAGGGACTATTATGCAGGGCCCTGTTCCCAGCCAGGTCATATGGCAGAAAACATCCATCGATTCCCAACAAGAAGCATTGGAAATTGGAGCAGCAATGGGAGCCTTTGTAGGGGCTAACTATGATTTAGTCACTTCTCTAAATAAATAAATTGAGGCTAAAAGAGAAGAATTGTAGAATCTCAAGGAGAGGCAAATAGAAATTGTGGAACAACATCAATCTCAACTTCAAGAGTTGAGGAATGGACATGATAGCCAGATGGAAAATCTGCAGGCTCAAAACTCATCTCTCCAGCAGCAACTGCAGGAAGCACAAGTGCTAAACATTGGTTATGCTGAGAAGATCACACTTCTTGAGCAACATTTGAAGGATTCAGTAGCCAAGGCAGCTATCCCCTCTTTCTCTAGATTTTCCAAGGAATAATTCAAGGAACTCGCTCTTGAGATAAATGAAGACCATAGGAAGTTGTTGGTTGAATTATTTGAATCCCTGAATGAAATTCAAGAAACATACAATGCCTTTGAGCGTCATTCTAACATCCTTGAACAACATAATGAGAGAAGGGAAGAAACAACAAAGGCTATTGAATATGTAGTTTACTGGCAGAAGTACATTAAGGATAAGCTTGAAGAGATCCTTGTTCTGGACAATATAAAGTTCAGAAGGGTTATAATTTCTTTGGATGCATGGGTGCATGCTTTTGAATTGGTCGAGGACACAATTCAGAAAGCACAGGAAGTTTGTGGTAGGAGATGATATGCAGCAGATAACTTGATGATTATCATAAATTTTCCAACCATGGATCTCATTAAAAAATCTTGTCCACCTAAGCTTACAATCGAGCAAGTTGATGAAAGATATGCACATTCTAAGGTCCAGAAGATTCAACAAATCGAGTACATTCAAATTTCATAGGTTGAAGAATTAATCAAGAAGCCCATCAGTCTAGGGATAAAGATCCATATTTTCCTACATGCATGGCATAAGATCAAGAAAAACGAGATTGATTCTTTCACTTGTGAGACCCAGCTGGCACTCGAATTGGAAAGTATCCAGATATAGAAGAATTGTTAGATGTGTGGGCCAAGTGGCGAAATACCCTTGGAAAGTCCTAGATTAGAAATATTTTGTGATCCCTGTTTATGGGAAATCTGTCCTTGTAATTTCATGTAATTATTATTTAAGGGGATGAGATCTCATAGATAGGAGGGGGGGGAAATCACCGAAAGAGGTGTGGAGATACTTTGTTTCTTTGGGACATTGTAATTTTTTGCAAGCTTAATGAAATTCAATTAGTGTTCTCTTGCTATCTCTTTTATTTGATTTATCAAATTTCAATGATAGATTATGATTTCTCACTTTTGTTTATGAATGAACTCTGTTTTGTTTTGCAATCTTAATGAATGCATCGATCTGTTGGTTAGATTTATCTCGACTTACGATTCAGGTGTTGTTATGTATTAAATTAATTAATTAATTAAATTCATTTTATATATTTCTACAAATGACTACAAATGATAAACAGTTATAATCACATTAATGCCAATTTTTCAATTAGCGTGTCATAACAGGTCAATCTCACATGTGCTTTAATTCTTAATTTAAAATCATTCAATTGTCATTCTCTGGCTTCATCTTAGGCTGATAAGTAGAGATCCAATTCACATGTTTCTTAATTGGTGAAACACTTATTAAATTCAAGATTTGATTATTCTGCAAACTTAAATCATATTTCCTAATCCAGATCTAACTTAATCAGGTATTTTTAACACTACTCACCCTTTAGACATAGAACACTTTTTAATCTTCCCTAACAGGAAGACAGATCCATTTTGGATCCATTCACAAAAGTTCCAGCGGAGGCCTAGTATCCGTAGGAGGAAGTCACACCAAACAATCTAGGGATAGAACCACTCTTGCGTAGGGTTGTTTGAAGCCTTTCAAATTGGGTTGTCACCTTCTGTTGTTTGCCTTGGAAATTATTCCAGCATCACACCCAAGGCTTCAACACCCGCTCGAAGTGGCCACGATCAATAAATCTATTATGTGTTCTGTTATTTATGATATATCGTGCATTTTCATTAATTAATTGTTGGAGGTTCCTCACAGGCGAAAATTCCGAATACCACTTTTAAGACATTGTTTGGACATTATGAGTTTGTATTTGTACCCTTTGTACTAACGAATGTACCCAATGTATTTATGAATTTGATGAATGATGTATTTCGCCAATACCTGGATAAGTTCATGCAAGTGTTCCTTGATGACATTCTGATCTACTCAAGGACACCGGAGGAGCATGAGGAGCATATCAAGTTGGTATTGTAGTGTTTAAGGGAAATTATATGGAAATCTGTCATTTAAGTGTTATTTCTTTCAGAAATAAATTCATTACTTGGGGCACATTATTTTTGGAGATGGCATTGTTGTGGACCCCACAAAGATAGAATCCATTTGGGAATGGCCAGCACCTACGAACGTACATGAGGTACGAAGTTTCATGGAACTTGTGGGATATTACATACGATTTGTAGAAGGGTTCTTGAGGATTGAGGGACCAATTAGAGAGTTGTAGAAGAAGGATCAACCATTCCTTTGGACAAAAAAATGTGCCAGATAATTTGATAAATTGAAGGAATTATTAACGATGGCATCGATTCTGAAGGTGCCAGATATGGATCAGGATTTCCTAGTATGCAATGATGCATCGAAGGAAGGGATCGGATGTATGTTGATGCAGGAAGGGAGAGTGATTGCTTACACTTCTCGAATACTTAGACCACACAAGGAGAACTACGCAACACATGACATGGAATTAACTGCAGTAGTTCATGCATTAAGATTATGGAGGTAGTATCTAGTGGGAAGGAAGTTCGAACTAAAGACGGGTCATCATGGATTATAGTACATATTTACCTAGAGTGATTTAAATGCAAGAGAGAGGAGATGGCCCAAGCTACTGAGTGAGTATGATTTCGACATATCCTATGTGAAGGGGACCCTGAATAAAGTAGTGTTGGCACCCCAACAACTCCCCTTGATTTTTCCAAAATCAAAGGGCCCCCATGTAAATTTTGTAAATATTGCTCGCTTTTGGGGATTTTCTTTCTTTTTGGTTTGCTTGGTTTGGTAGGTGATTTTATGTCTTTCTTTCCTTGATCTTTCACTCTTTTCACTGCTTGTTCTATGGTTTGGATTTCATTACATGAGGATTGGGGGATTCAAATGATCTTGATTGTTTGATTATTTTCGCGGTTGCTTAGCGATGGTTGCATATCCTTACCGAACTTATTTAAGTTGATCTTATCCTTTAGTTTGGTTTGGTTGGATAGACATAATGCTTTGACTGTCTTGTCAAAATTTTGGCCTTTTGGTGCATTCATGAATTACATATACATTTTTGTCGGATCTCAATAAATTGGTGCATTCATAAATTACATATGCATTTTTGTCGGATCTCAATAAATTGATCAAATGACTTATTTTTATCCATGTCTTGAAAAAAGTGCTTAATTGATCAAATGACTTATTTTTATCCATGTCTTTAAAAAAGTGCTTAATTAATCAAATGACTTATTTTTATCCATGTCTTGAAAAAAGTGCTTATAAATAACGACATCAAGCTTTCATTGAGGCTTTATTTTATTTGATTTTTTTTAAATTATGTTTGGAAACACATATAATTATTAAAAAAGATAATTCAAATTATTCTTAAATAAACTTTTAGTTTAATTTTGATTTATATTTTCATTACAAAATAACATTCAAATAAATCAAAATTTTCCTTTTAAAAAGAGAACTTTCTCTATTTTTACTTTTAAAAAAGTTCTTATTAATTAAAATTTTATTTCAAGATATTTATTCTAAATAACCTCATGATGCTTTACAGCTAATGGCCAAGATCTTTCATTATTTATTAAGCTGGAGATTTGTCATATATAACATTAATTACATTTCAAGGACGAAAATGCTAGTTTCTAATGAACGATCAAATTCATTAATATTCTTATGTTTCTTTTAGACAAAGGTTTTCATCAATGGCATTTTATTCTATTGAATAGTATTTTAGGAGCACTTTTTTGGAATCATGCTTGATATATTTAAAGCCACGAAAGGACTATGTTTGACTTATATGACTTCGAAGAGTTGGCTGCTACGTGTAGAGTTTTGGAGTTTTTTTTTATTTTCATCGTGATTTATTTTGTGTCTCTAACAACTCTGGTGAATAAAATATTAATTAGATTATCCGAGGCGAGGACTTTCATACATTGGAAACATGAGATAGAGTGTCATTTTATAATATAAGTCTCCCCAACAAATAAAGGAGTTACCGTCATATTCTCGTTGCATTAAATCTTAACTATCCTTCACTTTTTTTTTGAAGAAATACCTCTTAACAATTGGCGGTTTTTTTTTTTAGGAAATGAAAGTAGCTGATCGTTGGATGAAGCTATTAGCAGTTCACCGAATTGCGTCATCAATACCAGTGTATCGTTGCTAAGAAAACGCATCAATTTGCTGAGATCTCGCCAGATGCCCATCACCATCACTAAAATAAATAGCTGCAACATCTACGAATTATGAGGGAATTATATACCGACTTATCTTCATTTCAACCAAATTGCAGATATAGACAATATTGCATTGACAGGTATAACAGGGACGTGGGACGTGTTATCATATGAGCAGAAAACGCCGAAGTGTTATTTGCTGTTGGATGGTGCCATGATATGCTTCTACATTGCTGGAGTTTGTTGAGTTTACCTTCTCTTTCGATGTTACGAGTTTACATAGAACATCGCCAGAAAATATGGAACAATTCACTTGATGATTAACACATCCACTCCATTATCATATCATCAAGTTATTATCTTTTACCACTGATAAATCGATCAGTTGAAAGGGGAGATACTTCATCTTTTAACCTTTCAGAGCAATTGTCTTTTATTTGTTCACATAATTTTCATGGATTCCAATTTAATATACGTTTTGGATGTGCAGGTAAAAGATGAAGCGTGAAATGTGACCAGCTTGTTCATAACGAAAATTGGGAAATTGTTGGCGAGATCTAAGTGCTGATTCACCTTCTAATCCAACTTTCTGTGCCATGAAACCGCCGTAGGTCTTCCTGAAGTTAAGAACAGAAAGATTTGTCAGTGAAATGAGGAATTCGACTTCCAAGCTCATGGATGAATTCATTATCACAACTTTTTTTTAGAGGGTTGTTTCTTGCCTGATGGTCTATATAAAGTGAAGATAATCGACTGTGAAGACGGGGAACACTCCAGGAAACTGGACGAAACTATTTTTTTTTCATTCTTCTGCATGTTTCTCTGCTAGGGGGTAAGCTCTGTAAAGAAGGATGAGAATTGTTTCCCAGATGCTCTACTGTTTTCTCCTTGCGTTCGATTTCCAAGACATTTGAGAGAGGCATAATATACAGTATCATACTTGGTTCTGTTTATTTTGATGTTCTTCGAACTTCTTCTGAGAATTGTCGAATATTGCAGAATACTGGAGACTCTAGCTAAGTCTTTAGAATATCAATACATCCATGCTGTGTTACTCTACTGATCACTCTTCTTGTCATTTTTGTATTCTTATATATATATCTTGCTATTATATATGAGACATCTTTGTTGAATTTCGAATGCATATGATTATCTGAAGTATGAATAATTTATTTTTAAATTGAGATTAACGAACTGTTTCATGATTTCAATTGTTTGTAAATCAATTCTGATTATTTGCTAACTTGTATTTTGATCTTGTTTCTTTTACAAGTTAACACATGATTAAATATTTATATGTTTCAGAATAGTGTATCTAGTTAATATTATTGATATTTGGTTTGAAGTTCTGTTACAATTACTTTACAACAGATTGTTATCTTATTGTGAAATAGTTGAGATTTACTTTTACAGTTGGGGACTTCTCTGCCAATCCAGAAGTTAATCATTTTCTTAAACCTTATATCAATTCAATAACTCATGCTTTCGGCTGAGATAGGTAGCAAGCAATTAAGTTATCATAGAACAGAATTAGGAGCTACTAATTTTCTGCATTTAGCTTTAGATAGTCTTTAGCATTAGTTAGTCATTAGGTTAAATTTCTCTCTTTTGTTAGAAGATTGATTCAAGTAAACTTGACACACACTCACCTTAGAGAGACTCTCTATTTTGAGAGCACATCATACGGGCAGCAGGGCCTTGATCCTGTGAAAGGCAGTTACCTTAAACACATACAAGATTGCATTAAGTCGAGTGTGTGGGTTGTCTTTCCGTAAGTTGGCCTAGGACCGTTTTCCCGCCTAGCAAGTAGCTGATATGCTTAGCCACCGACCGCACATGTTTTCATTGATTCTAATGAAGACAAATCTGAGGGAAAAAATACTTGGGTTACAATAGGAGTACCCTTGGTACAATGAAGTGAAGGTAGAATTGGAGAATGACTATATGAGATTACCCAAGTATGAGGGGTATTCCTTGGAAAGTGACATGTTGTTGAGGTACAAAAACCGTATCTATGTGTCAATGAACGATCTACATAGAAACGTGATCTTGACAGAATCTCACTGAGCAGTTTATAGATCACATCCGGGAGTGAAGAATATGTATGCATACTTGTATCTGTTATTATTTTGGCACGAAATGAAGAATGATGCTGTGAATTGTGTATCCAAGTGCATGGACTGTCATTTAGTTAAAGCAGAACATCAACACCCTGCAGGATTGCTTTAGCCTCACGCAATCCCTAAGTCGAAATGGGAGGTTATATCCATGGATTTCATATTTGGACTACCGTTGACACATAAAAGGCATGATACTATATTTGTGGTATTCAAAACTCTTACAAAGAGTGCACACTTGATTCCTATCAAGAATACATATCAGGAGCCAGAGATCGCTAGAGTTTTCATAGATGAAATCGTACGGTTCATGGAGTACTGAGGAAGATAATATCTAATCAAGGATCAGTATTCACAGGAAGATTTTGGATAAGCTTCCAAGAAGCTATGGGAACACAACTCAATTTTAGTACCGCCTACCATCCTAAGACAGATGGGAAGACAGAGAGACTGAACCAAATACTAGAGGACATGCCGTGGATATATGTGATGGATCAGCAGACCTATTGGGGGGATTTTTTGCCTCTAGTAGAGTTCTCCTATAACAAAATCTACCATAGCTCCATTCAGATGGTACCCTTTAAGTTTTTATATGTACGACCATGCAGGACACCCTTGAGTTGGGATAGACTGGAGGATAGGACATTGCTAGGACTTGATGTGATTCAGGAGATGGAAGACCAGATGGTAGATATTCGTGCTCAACTGAGAGAAGCAAAAAATCGACAAAAGAGTTATGTGGATGTGCATAGACTCAAATGAAGCTACGATATTGGGGACCGAGTATTTTTTGGGTGAAACCGCAAAAGAGTGCTATTAAGTTTGGTAAGGGAGCCAAACTATCTCCTAGATTTGCAGGACCCTTCGAAGGGTTGGAACGGAAAGGACTATTTTCCCATCACCTTACGCCACCATCATCTCTACATAGGATGCATAATGTTTTTCATGTTTCGGTACTTCAACATTGTGTTCCTGATTCTTCACATATAATTGACTTAAGCAATTTACAAATATCAGACGAAGGGGTCATGATGACCAAACCGATCTGCATATTGGACCATCGAACATGACAGCTTAGACATCGCGTGATCGACCACGTTAAAGTTCAGTGGGACAGTTATAGCCCTAGTTCTGCAACAAGGGAGTACGCAACTGAAATGCATCATAATTTCCCTAATTTGTTTTGAACTTCGGGACAAAGTTTTAATAAGAGGGGGGTGTATGTAATGCCCTCCTTTGACAAAATTGATTGACTAGACTTTGAGGGCACTCGTATTGAAGTGACCCGGTTAAATAAACTTGGAAAATGTGTTATGATTTATTATTTTGAATAAAATTTGCTAATTGACAAGAAAATGATGGTTATACTCGATTGATTAAGAACTGTGAATTTAAGATATGTTATGAATGAATGAAAGAAATGATGCTTTTATTTCCATATATGTGGATAAATTCCACATGTTTAACTAGAATTGAATAAGGATGAATAATGAATTATGATATACTTTATATGGTGCAGCGCTAGTAATGTGTGCTTTGAGTGTGTGCAGTGGTAGGTAAAACGAATTACTGGTTGACTCTCAAATGGAATAAAATGGGGGTCGTAAGATAATGGGAAACATACATAGGGGTATGACAACATACTATCGGCTCTAAAATAGCATTCCATGCAAGATTCAAAAGCCTTGTCAGCTCACTTGGGTAGCGTGTGTCGTATGGGCGAGGCCATCACAATCTATTCGTGTACGGTGTGTTGAGAGGTGTGCAATAAGGAATATAGTATTCCTCAATCGTGATTAGTCTATATAGAAATGTAGTCGAACAATTATGGTAATGATTCCTAATCGCTACATCGCACTCCACACACAAGGACACGAGAAAGAAAGTTGCCAGAAGGACCCATAGACGTGGTACCTAGACAATGACAAGAAATGGAACTATTTGCATACTTGCAGTAAAACATTTAGACACATAATTGAACTATGCATATGTTAAAATTAAATTTGAGAATAATTAAATGAAAGAGTATTTTAATTGAGCAAATATTAAAGGGGGGTATTCTTAGGTAGACTACATGTGCACCCACTGATTTAGGAAGACATGCATTGGATAAATATCATAAATAAATAAATTAAGGATATTTGATTTTGGAGCAAATCTAGATTGTTAGATATCTTTGAGTCAAACTACACATGCACCTACTAATTTAGGGATTGGGATTTTAGAGTAAAGAGACAACTAAGAGCAAATTGTGGAACTTATGTGCACCCTCATGTAAAGGTGACACGTGGTTGTATGAGAATGAATATTATAAAATTAATAAATTAATTAATTTTGCATGAGGCGAAACATGTCGTCAAAGGATTTTCTATTTAATAAAAGGAGAATGAAGAGTAAAGGACTTCTTGCTCACTAATGTTGGATGGATTCCATAATGGAAATTTGAGAATAGTGTGATCTATGTGAGTTTGGTTGAGAATTACTTTGGGGATTGGGAGATCTCTTGTGAGTTTTTAGGCTTGTATGTTCTTTGTGACCCCCTATTTGCTCAGGGGACTGGGAGGAAGAAGAATACTCCCAGTGTGGTAGGGAGGTCAACCAAGGAGTCCTTCGGTATTTCCTTGAGGATTGTTGATCGCATTGGAGTGGCAGTGATTGGAACTTCTTCGTCAACTACTGGGACAACCGATCGGACATGTTCATTGTTATGTATATTCTTTTATTTATTTTTCATACTGTATTCATATTACATGATTTCTTAACTCTTGTTTTTAGTAATGTGATAGGGATCACAAAAATATCATGTTTCATATTGGGTTTATACTATCATAGTAGTAGAAAATTTCCCAAAACTATGAGAGGATTCAATCCCTACCACTTTCTCTTATATATGATCTATTTCAAAAGAAAAATTGTTTATTATTTATTTGAATGGAAGCAAATCAAATCTATATTCGAAAGTATGTGTATTATTTATTTGAATAGAGGAAAATAGAATCTATATTCAAAAGTCTGTGTATTATTTATTTGAGTAGAAGCAAATTGAACCTATACTCAAAGATCTATTTAGTATTTACTTTTAAAGGAAATTGAATCTATATTCGAAATTCTGCGTATTATTTATTTGAATGGAAGTAATCAAATTTATATTCGAAAGAATTTATATTATTTATTTGAATGGAAGCAAATCGAATCTATATTCGAAATTCTGTGTATTATTTATTTGAATGGAAGTAATCGAATCTATATTCAAAAGACTGTTTATTATTTATTTTTATTGAAGGAAAATCAAATCTATATTTGAAATCCTATTTATGATTTATTTGAATAAAAACAAATTGATCTATACTCGAAATTCTGTCTTTTATTTATTTTGAATGAAGAGCAAATCGAATCTATACTTTGGAAGCATATATGATCATATATTTGATTCCGGCATGAGAATCGAGTTGATACCAATGCTCAAAACGTTTGTACTCCTCGAGTGTGCTAGGTAATAAGTTTATAACATCAATTGTAGTCATATTACAAACTCTATTGAAAGTCGATATCTGTAAATTCGACAGTCCATGTCCGGTTGGAAATTGCACTCCTATAGGGAGAGTTCGCATTGTTATTAGCATATACAAACATTAAATATATGTGCCTCCTTTGTTCCTATTTTCACCTGTTACCCATGTCATGCTTACTTATGATGGTCTACCTCTCGGATGAACCATTTCAAATCAAATATATCATAAACATGACTACGCACCCACTGTGACTATGCTAGGATTGTGTGTGATATGCAGGATCGTGTGTCCTCGACAAATGTGACCTTGTGAACTCCGTCGGAATCATATGCCCTGTTTCCTTGCTTCTTTATGGTTGTGCATAACCGTCATTAATTCTTTTGTTGACTTACTATTATTAGTTAGACATGCACCAGCTCTCTTTCATTTTGGTTGAATGCTTCTATTCTTATAAGCCTTAGCGAGCCTTTTGTATGTCAATTCCTTCCATGAATATGCTCAGCTCGGCGTAAATACCTAAGGTCGTGTCCACAATCGTCTCAAGGTAACTGTCAAACGCATTGAAGTGTAGTGAAGTTGAACTCATTATGACCTCTCATCGACTGTCTCTAGTATGTAGAACTATCTTTATATTTAGTTCATAACGAGAGAAGTCAGACAAATTTAGTTAACTACTGTACTCGCTCATCTAAATCCCTAGTATAAAGGATTGTGATTATATTCGCAGTGTGGAAAGAAATAATTTGGTATATTCTTTGCTTGAAATATAATATGATATTTAGATGTTCTCTCTGGAATTCAATTTGATATATATTCTCAGTATGGAATATAATTTGATATCTGTTGGAATTCAATTCGTTATATATTCTTGTTGAAATATAAATTGATATTTATATATTATATGTGAAATTCAATTCGATATATACTCATTGTTGAATATAATTTGATATTTATATATTCTTTGTTGGAATTCAATTCAATATATATTCTTGTTGATAAATTGATATTTATATATTCTCTATGAAATTCAATTCAATATATACTCTTTGTTGAATACAATTCGATACATATTCGTTGTTGAAATATAATTTGATATTTATATATTCTCTGTTGGAATTCAATTCGATATATATTCTTGCCGAAATATAATTTGATATTTATATATTCTCTGTGAAATTCAATTCGATATATATTCTCCGTGGAAGATGTATTTGCATATTAGTTGTTGAAGTCATAAATCAAATTAATTGTTTCCAAGTGTAAAGATTTCTATATGTAAGTCAAGTGGCAATTGATGAATATTTCTTAGTGATTCTTGTTAAGAGAGGACATATAGTTCGATTGAAATACTCTACTTTGAGATCATTATATGTTTCTAATTATGATTAATGTATACATTCATACATTCATACATTGGCCCAGGATAAATGTGGTAATATGTAATTAAACTATATTTATATGTTAATTACTATGTAATATGAAATGACTCAATAATCCATATGGAGGATAAACTGCCCTTTGAAACATCATATCTTCATGTGGAATGTCCTCGAAAATACCATCCCTACCTGGGATTTTTTACAGCACAAGAACAAGGCAGGGCCGGGATGGTGCATTTTGTGCAAAGCAAACGAGGAAACATGCCTTCACTTATTCCTTCGTTGTCCATACGTGGTGCAGGTATGGGCAGAATGCTCCAGATTATCAAACACCATGTTTAATTGGGATGGGGATACGATACTTTTGGCTTGGTCACAGTGGTTTAGGGACCCTATTGGCATGTCCTACAAAAATCTTCCTTTATTGGTGGTTTGGGGCATCTGGTTGGCACGGAATAGCATGATCTTCAATGAAAAACCCTATACATCGGTGGCCTCAGTTGTATAGATCTGTGGATTTTTAAAGGCCTACCCACATCACATCAAAGTTGCAAAACAACGAGATGTCCTTGCTCTTGAAATCGATGATTCATTTCCTTGGGGATTCTACGATGGTTCTGCATTGGAATACAACTGTGGGGGTGGGGTTGTTCTACATTTATCTCGAACCCACTCATACCACCTTTTCTGGGGACTGGGGGAGGGTGGGAACAATTATGCTGAACTAATGAGCCTAAAGCTACTTCTCATGTTTGCTAGGGAGATTGACTGTCAATAGATAAATGTGTATGGAGACTCTATGAATGTCACAAACTGGAAAAATGGTACTCAACATTGCAGGGATATCAGACTTGGGAATATTCTACAGGACATCCTGGAACTGAAATTGTCATTTTTACATTTTTCTTGCAGACATATATTCAGGGAGAACAGCAAGGAGGCGAACCAGGCTTCTAAGATTGGCAGGGACATGGCAATGGGGATGTGGAAAATAAAGGAACACCGAAATGGGACGTTCTATGAATACTATCATAGACCCTTTATGGACATATTGAATATACAGGAACAGTAGCTGGAAACTTTAGTGATGATACTATATATTATGGACTGATATTACTTTTTGGTTTTTGATGAAAGGTTGTTACAAACTTTTTAGACCTTTTTTGGAGAAATCAGGAGGCTCAGGGAGCCACCTGTCATATATATATATTTTTTTGCCATATTTTTAGATGTTAGTACTGTTTTGGCCATATCTTGGCGATGTTGAACAAAATGGACTGATGTACTGAAGTATTTCTGTACTGGTTTTTCGTCCTTCAATGGATAACCGCATGCTATATGCATATTCAGAATGTAATTTTTTCACCTCTGCTGAAATAAAATTACGCTTTTTTTCTTGGAAAAAAAATATGAAATGACTCAGGGTTATGTAATTAACAATGAGAATATTGGAGTCATAATTATGTCCCTTAATGATATATATAGATATATATTTATAGTGGTTCATATCAATTAGTGAATACAGAGAAGGTGGTATTGAAAATATTATTTGAGTAAAATGAATAAAGGACGTAACAAAAAATATATATATATTTACGACCCTTTGTTTGAGTTTAATAAGAGTAGTTGTTACAGCTTAGATGTGATGAGAGACACTACAACAGTGGGAATTGTCTCTGATATCATGTAGATTTTCTTTCCCAAAGTAATGATGACACTACGAAGTCTAGACTCATTCACAACATGACATTTCCAAATATATGGTTGTCCTAAAAGAACATTACAAACTTCAAGTGGGGAAACATCACACATTACCTCGTATTTGAAGGGTTTTATGCCATAGGTTAGGAAGCATTGTTGACTGACGTGGATCTCTCATCCCTGGCTTAGGAAACCGATGCTGTATGGTTGGGGATGGAGAACTATTGGGTACAGGAACTGCCCCTTTTTTACCACACCTATTACGTCTTTTTGCTCTGTTTTTCCTTATTCCCATAAACCAGATATATGTCTTTCCTCAAGATTGAGCATGAATCCTGACAGGTATGATTTATTATTGCCTACTTTATTAATGACTAAGATTGTTATGGTTATGAATTCCATCCTTTGATTTATGCTAACTTGTGTTGATTTTATTAAGACAAGCTCAAGGCATTGAGAGACTGAGGTGTAACAACCCGCTAAGCATATGGAAGGAAGGCACGATTGGTGCCAGTTGTTACTCCATGATTCCAATTCCACACATTAATAGAAACAGCGTGATCATCTCTCCATGTGGTAGCTGCAACAGATAGAGCACTTCCCGGGCAGTTAGTCCGTTGATCCATTGACAGCCAGAGTAACGACGCCCTTCACATCTAACGGCTTCATTCAAGTCCATTCACGGCTGTAACAGTTCTGTTGTGACTCGGCAGCCTGAAGATCAGAGATCGTCATGGTTGCACAAATTTAGTGGATCGTGATTGTATTTTGCATGTATAAATATGGGAAGGCTTTCAGAGCCTAGGGTTGGTTGATTATCAATTGTACGAGCTGCAACAGAAAACTGTGAATTACCATTTTTAATACAAGGAGCAGAGTTCTTCATATCTTTGTGTTCTAATTTGTAGTAGTCCACGGCATATCTGTTAGAAGGCCAGGGCCCGCCTTCTCACAAATATTGTCGAGTTAAGTATGTTGAAATATTGTAACTTCAAAGAATATTATATTTGTATTTTATTATTCCGGAGATGGTACATTCCTCCGTTGTGACCCTATTGTATATCCGGAGATGTTTATTCCTCCGAGAGAGTGTGGTAACTAGGGTTATTAGATCCCCAATGTGAGGTCGGCCCTGAGTTTATTATTTGAGGGTTATTAGACTCTCCTGGGAGAGGTCAGCCCCATAGGGTAAAAAGTCAGTCAGAAAGAAAGTATAAGTAGAGGAGGATGTTCCTCACTTATCTCACTCATTCATCCACTTGGGAGTAGCGCACAAGTGAGAGAGAGATCTGCATAGGAGGAGAAGGAGCTCTAGTCTTGGACAACATCTTGTATTTGGTTGATTATTTATATTGAGGAAAGCTTTGCTGGGTTTTCTACCCCATGAGGGTTTCCCAGGGTAAATCTTTGTCTATCTTGTGATTGTGTTTCTTTCAGTGATCTTGCTAGTCAAATTAGGCTAAACTTAACATGGTATCAGAGCTAGCCTAAATAGGACATCTTTCACAAGGTGAAAATACCTCTCTCTCCTCCTCCAGTGAAAATTAGGGTTTCTGCAAAAGTTGGAATTTTTGGATTCTGATTGCATGGCTGGATAGCCCTCCTCAAAATCGAAGTTTTGAGCCCTAGATCGAGGTTTTTGGTTGGGTAGAACTTCGGGAAAGTCAAACCCTAGTTTGACCAAAAGTGCAGAAAACCAGAGAACCAGAAAAGCTGCGCACTTGTGCACCAGTGAACTAGAAAAGCTGCGCACTTGTGCACCAAAAAGCCAAAAAGGTGAGGACCAAAAAACCAGAAATTCTGTTGCAGATCCAGAAGGTGAAAAGTTGAAGTTTCCAGAAGCAAAACACACCAGAACTTTCAACTCAATCAAGCACATCTCCTGGTAAGTACTATTCTATCTTTTTGAAATTTCAATCTCTGTGACCTCCTGGATAAGATGGCTCCAAGCACTAAGCTTGAAGACAAGCTAGAGGGTATAGAAAATTTTCGAGCATGGAAATATAGAATTCATCTCATTCTTGAAAAGAATGATCTTGTCCAATATATCAAAGATGAGGTTGCAGAACTTGCGGAAGATGAAGCCAAAGAAAAGTATAGGAAGGACTTGATTAGGGAAAAGAGAATCATTGTTGATTCTATTAAGGACCACTTGATTCCCCAAGTGGTATCCAAGAAGACTCCAAAGGAAATGTATGATTCCCTAGGCAGAATGTATGAAGGGAGGAACATCAATAGAAAGATGAATCTAAGAACTCAGTTGAAGAATACCAAGATGAATAAAGGAGAATCTATTCAAGACTATTTCACAAGGGTCTCCCAGTTCAAGGAACAACTAAAAGCTATTGGATACACCCTTGATGAAGATGAACTAGTCATGACTGCTCTCAATGGTCTCACTAGACCTTGGGAGTCATTTATTCAAACTATGTGTGCAAGAAAGGAAAGTATGAAATTTGATGTAGTATGGGAGGATTGCATTCAGGAAGAGGCTAGGGTAGCCAATAGAGAAGCCCTACTTAAAGAATATGACCAAGCCTTGGCCACTCATACCAGAAGAAGAAGGAGTCATTTCAACCCCATGAAGAATGGCCATAAGAAATCTCATCCTCCTCATAGATTTCAAAAGAAAGAAGGAGTAAGCTCAGAAAGAGATCTCTCCTCAGTGAAATGTTATAGTTGTCACAAACCTGGACACTTTGCCAGAAATTGTCCCACAAGAAAGAAGAAGAATCTTCACAAAAGACATCATGCACACATTGTAGAAGATGATAGTGGAGAAGAAGAAGAGGAAAATCCTAAAAGAAAGAGAGCTAAAGTAGTAGAAGAAGATGCAGAAGAGTATGTTCTATTCTCTGCACTCTATGGGCCAGTAACACGTGGAAAAGATACATGGCTCATTGATAGTGGTGCTTCAAATCACATGACAGGTCAAAAGAAGACTCTCTCAAGACTTGAATAAAATACCTCTCCACAGAAGGTATCTCTAGGAGATGACTCTCAATACCCCATCAAGGGAATTGGTGAAGCAAGCTACAAGCTTGATTCTGGAACCCCATTAAAGATGAAGGAAATCTTATATGTACCAGGTTTGAAGAAGAATTTACTTTCTATCTCAGCATTAGATAAGAAAGGTTATAGGATTGCATTCATAGATGGACAAGTGATAATGTGGTCCAAAAGAAAACCAATTGAGGATGCAATTGTTATTGGTGAAGAAGAAGGAGGTCTATACAAACTCAAGGGCCATCCAAAAGTTGCCCTTGTTCATGAAGCCACTAGCCCAAGTTAGCTATGGCATATAAGGCTTGCTCACATTAACTACAAAGCAGTACCTCATGTGAGCAAAGTAGTCATAGGATTACCAGACTTAAAGATTGACCGTGATGGTACTTGCAAAGGATGTGCAAAAGGGAAGAATGTCAAGAACCCATTTCCAAAGGGTGATACAAAGACTAAGAGTACATTGGAATCGATTCACTCAGATGTATGTGGACCAATGCCATCCACATCCTTGAGTGGA
Source organism: Larix kaempferi (assembly GCA_027924585.1). Classification (NCBI taxonomy): domain Eukaryota; kingdom Viridiplantae; phylum Streptophyta; class Pinopsida; order Pinales; family Pinaceae; genus Larix; species Larix kaempferi. The sequence continues at coordinate 8,107,684 of BSBM01000094.1, forward strand.
TATGAATACTACCTTACATTTATTGATGATTACTCAAGGAAGACTTGGATCTATTTTCTGAAGGGAAAATATGAATTTTTTGGAAAGTTCAAGGAATTCAAAGCCTTGATAGAAAACCATTCAGAAAAGAAGATTAAGATAACTCAGGATAGATAATGGTGGAGAATATACTTCAAAATATTTTGAAGTCTTTTGTAAGGAAGCTGGAATCAAGAGGGAACTAACCACTCCCTACAATCCCCAAGAGAATGGTGTTGCGCAAAGAAAAAATAGAACCATTATGGAGGCAGTAAAGACAATGATACATGATCAAGACCTACCCATGTATTTATGGGATGAAGCAGCTAGGATAACAGTCTATGTGCAAAATAGACTATCTCATAGTGCTCTTGATTTCAAGACCCCAGAAGAAGTGTTCACAGGGAAGAAGCCTGAGGTAAGTCACCTCAAGATATTTGGATGCCTAGTATACATTCACATTCCAAAATTAAAGAGGACCAAGCTAGATCCCTCTAGGAAGAAAGGAATATTTGTTGGATATTGTGAACCATCCAAAGCATTCAGAATATACATCCCAATATTCCATCATATGGAAATAAGTAGGGATGTGACAATTGATGAAGAGGGAGCTCTCAAGAGATCTAAGAAGTGCCAACATGAAGAAGTATATGAGGAAGAGGCACCTTCCAGAATTACAAAAGCTGCACCCACCCCTGAAGAGACAACTCCTGAAGACCATGACATGCTGGAACCAAAAGAACCCCCTGTCATGGAAATTTCAAGGAAGAGAAAGCCAGCATGGGAAAGAGACATTATACTAGGAGCAGAAAAATATGGAGCTCTGTTAAGATCCTAGTGGGCGGCCTTCACTAACACCTCGAGGTTTTGGTGTAACGGTTCGTATCATTTGGTATCAGAGCCTCCACCCAGGTTCAAGTCACAGAGCGGGTGGCAATGTCGGCATTGCAGTGTTCGCCCAAGGCTCGTACGGCTCAAAGGGGACACCACCGTACGGGCGCACATCTAGCCTAGAGTCTGGACTGCGGAGCGTGGTGGGATGTTAAGATCCTAGTGGGTGGCCTTCACTAACACCTCGAGGTTTTGGTGTAACGGTTCGTATCAAGCTCCTGAAGGCTCCACTAGGGTGAGCAAGAAACCAAAGACATTCTCAAACTATGTGGCCCTGATGTGTGATCTTGTAGATCAAGTACCTACTAGTTATGAAGAAGCAGCTCATAAGAAAGAGTGGGTAGAGGCAATGACTAAAGAGTACCAGTCAATAATGAAGAGTGATGTTTGGGATATAGTTCCCAAGCCAAAGGACAAGAGTGTGGTATCCTCCAAATGGATATACAAGATAAAGCATGCTATAGATGGCAGCATTGAAAAATATAAGGCAAGGTTTGTAGCCAGAGGGTTCTCTCAGAAAGAGGGAATTGAATATGAAGAAACATTTGCACCAATTGCAAGGTACACTTCCATTAGAACTATCATGGCACTTGCATCCATGATGAAGTGGAAACTACACCAGATGGATGTAAAGACAACCTTCCTGAATGGTGTGAATGAGGAGGAAGTGTACATAGAACAACCACAAGGATTTGAGGTAGAAGATGGAAGAACTCATGTGTGTAAACTAAAGAAGGCTTTGTATGGGTTGAAGCAAGCTCCCAGAGCTTGGTATGGAGGAATTGATAGTTTCTTGACAAGCTTAGGATTTACCAAAAGTAAAGCTGATCCTAATCTTTATCTCAAGGTTATGGATGATGAACCTGTCATATTGCTGCTATATGTGGATGATCTATTTCTGACAGGAAATGAGAAACAAATTATCGAATGCAAGAAGAAACTCTCTTTAGAGTTTGAGATGAAAGATCTAAGATTGATGCATTACTTCTTAGGTCTAGAAGTATGGCAAGGCCCAGAGGGAATCTTTCTCAACCAGGGAAGGTATGCCATAGAAATATTGAAAAGATTTGATATGTTGGAATGTAAATCCATGGCCACTCCCATGGATTCCAACCTGAAACTGTTAGCAGATGACTCCTCAGAGTTAGTGGATATGACTTTGTACAGACAGATTATTGGATCATTGATGTATTTAACAAATACCAGACCAGACATATGCTTTGCCGTGAATACCTTGATTCAGTATCTAGTGGAACCTAGACGAGTTCACTTGATAGCTGCAAAGCATGTGATGAGGGACCTAAAGGGTACGATAGACTTCGGTCTACCTTATCTTGGAGATCATGGTTTCAAATTGTATGGCTACACAGATGCTGATTGGGAAAGAAGTGTATCAGACAGGAAGAGCACATCGGGAGGATGTTATTGTCTGGGATCTGCCATGATCTCGTGGTTTAGCAGGAAGCAGTCCAGTGTGGCTCTCAGTACAGCTGAAGCGGAATATATTGTTGCTTGCTCAGCGAGTTGTGAAGCAATATGGCTTCGAAAGTTGTTATCTAGTTTATTTGACTTGGAGATGGAACCCACTGAGATCCTATGTGACAACCAGAGTTGTATCAAAATGACAGAAAATCCAGTGTTCCATGATAAGTCAAAGCACATAGAGATCCGATATTTTTATATACGGGATATGGTGTAGAAAGGAGCTATCAAGCACGAGTATATAAGCACTGACGAACAAGTTGCTGATATATTGACCAAACCTTTATCTCGAGTAAAGTTTGAGTATTTCCGAGACAAGCTTGGTGTAGTTCAGAAGGACCCTCCCCGAAAGGGGGAGTGATGTGGTCACTAATGATGAGATTTCTTGCATCGATAGTGACGTCGATGATGTGGATACCTGTATTGGTGATACCGACGATGAAGTCGATGTGTGGTCCTTAGAATTTATCTAAGTGGACGAGAGGACTACATCATCCTTAGACATGAGAGGTGTCTTAAATGGACCAGGATTGATCATCCTGTAAATATATCTAGACTGCATCGTCCATAGACATGAGAGGTGTCTTAAATGGATCAGGATTGATCATCCTGTAAATAGATCTGGACTGCATCGTCCATAGACATGAGAGGTGTCTTAAATATATGGATCAAGGATTGATCATCCTTAGACAATGATCCCATAATTCCGAAAGGAATGATACTCTTAAAAGTTGATCCTTGGATTGTGGTAGGATTGATCATCCTTAGACAGTGATCCCGTAATTTCGAAAGGAAGGATAGTCTTAAATATTGATCCTTAGACTAAGAATCCCGTAATTCTGAAAGGAAGGATTTTCTAAGATATGGTTGATGGATTGAAATCCCGTAATTCCGAAAGGAAGGATTGTCTAGGATCCCGTAATTCTGAAAGGAAGGATCACCAGAGTTGATGGACCAGAATCCAGTAGTTCCGAAATGAAGGATTGACTAGGATCCCGTAATTCCAAAAGGAAGGATCACTAGAGTTGATGGACCAAAGTTCCATAATTCCGAAAGGAAGGACTGTCCATGATCTCATAATTCCGAAAGGAAGGATCACCAGATTTGATGGACTAGAGTCCCGTAATTCCGAAAGGAAGGACTGTCCATGATCCCGTAATTCCAAAAGGAAGGATCATGTGTGTTGAAGGGTATGTTGTTGATCGTGATGATCTAGATGACGATGCTGCTGATTGTGATGATCTAGATGTTGTAGATCGAGATGATCTAGATGTTGTAGATCGAGATGATCCAGACACTGTAGATCGAGATGATCCAGATGTTGTAGATCGAGATGATACAGATGCTGTAGATCGAGATGATCCAGATGATGATGATCGAGATGATCGAGATGATGATGATGCTGTAGCTGATCAAGCGCTGCAGAAGATGAAGACTCAGTATTGAAGATATTGATGTTCCAGTATTGATTATGTTCCAGTAACTATATGAGTTACTGATGATGACGTATAAAGAAAGCTTCCAATGATTTATAGATGTATCATGTACCATGTAGTTGATGACTCCTTTCTTCTACAGATGTTGTTATAATATCCTTCTCGTTAAGGGGGAGTGTTGAAATATTGTAACTTCAAAGAATATTATATTTGTATTTTATTATTCTGGAGATGGTACATTCCTCCATTGTTACCCTATTGTATATCCGGAGATGTTTATTCCTCCGAGAGAGCGTGGTAACTAGGGTTATCAGATCTCCCATGTGAGGTCGGCCCTGAGTTTATTATTTGAGGTTTATTAGAATCTCCTATGAGAGGTCGGCCCCATAGGGTAAAAATTCAGTCGGAAAACAAGTATAAGTAGAGGAGGATGTTCCTCACTTATCTCACTCGTTCATCCACTACTTGAAGGACTTGCTGAAATATCTAACTCAACAACTTGAATGAGTCCTGCCAAGTTGTGCCCTGCGTGTGGTCCATATCTTTTGTGCCGGCGAGGGGACCAATTATTACAAACAACCAACAACTTGAAGCGCTCCACCATTATAAATAGCACAGTAATTATACCGATGCCTCCACCAAGTCACATTCTCTCTGTTTCCAATCATTTACACCGATCTCTATGCGTGACTTACACGTACACCAGCGTGTCTTATGCTCTGCGTCTCTCATATCTCTTTCGAACGTCTCCAAATCAACAACTTGAAGGCCTCCACCATTGTAAACCCCACAGTCGTTCATATCTTCCTGCTGCACTCGTTACAGCGATGCCTCGGCTCCGTCTTCACCACGGCACTCTCTCTCTTTCCGTTTATAAATTGTCGTGGGAGTCCCTCCTCCATAGATACCTTGCACTTCTGCTCTTTCCATTTCTCTGTGCATTTCAAGCATTATGTCGTTACTCCATTTTTATATTCCTCTTCATTTCTTCTGTTTTCTCTCCATGGTTACCTTCTCTACGTAATTGGCATTCAATTCCGATCGACAATCGCTCATGGCATTCAAGAACGAGATCACCTCCGATCCTCATGCTTCCATGGCCAACTAGACTCCCGACTCCCCTTCTGCAACTGGACTGCCGTCACCTGCAGCCGCCGTCACATGGACAGAGTCATCTCTCTCAACCTCAGTGACATGGATCTGGGGGGCTCGATCTCTCCTTCCCTCGGCAATTTGTCCTTTCTCCATACGCTTGATCTTAGTAACAATCTGCTCCACAGTTATATCCCACGTCAACTGGGACGCCTCTTTCGTTTGAAGACGCTCTGGTTAGACCACAATTACTTGGAGGAAAGCATCCCGAGCGATCTGGGCAACTGCACAAATTTCGTTTACTTGGCGCTCTCCTACAACAATTTGACTGGAAGTATTCCCCGCGAGTTGGGTTCCCTCACACATCTGCAACGGCTTTTCTTGGGAGTAAACAGCCTCACAGGTACTATTCCCTCTTTGTTTTAAAAAGCTTTTGGCGTTGACTATGGTAAAAATCGTTAAAATCGTATAACTAGTAACATTGTGAATTTGCAGGTAATATTCCCACTTTTTGGTCAAATATCTCTACTTTGATCGTGTTGGATATTGCCATAAACAAACTCATGGGGAGAATTCCACAAGAATTGGCATCCTCACCAATCTCCAAATTCTTCACCTCTTTGAGAATGAGTTATCAGGCACAATTCCCACTTTTTTGTTAAATATCTCCACTTTGACTCACTTGTCAATTTCCATAAACAAACTCACTGGAAGCATTCCCACTTCCTTTTCAAATATGGTTAATTTGAGTTCGTTGGGTTTATGGGGAAATCAACTTAGTGGAAACATACCAAATTCCATTGGAAATTGCTCGAAACTCAGAGAAGTCACTCTATCCTACAACAAGTTAAGTGGGAGTGTGCCAATAGAGTTGGGTAAGCTATCCCTCCTTGAAAAGTTAAAGTTGTCATCTAATCAACTTCATAGTGCCAGTGATACAACCATGCCTTTTCTTATGGCCCGTACAAATTGTTCACACCTAAAAGAACTAAACTTGAGAGACAATAAACTAGCTGGTGTCTTACCCCTTGCAATAGGCAAACTTTCTACCAGTTTGTCTTACTTGACATTAGCAAACAACATGATAGAAGGAAACATCCCTCCACATATAGGCAATCTCAGCAGCCTAACCTATCTAAATTTATCTGGAAATCTTTTAAATGGTAGCATTCCTTCTTTGAGAAACCTTAAAAATTTAGAAAGATTATGTTTAGGAAACAACAAATTAGAAGGAAACATACCTAATGACTTTGCACAATTACAACGACTCGGTCTCTTGGACATTAGCAAAAACATGCTCTCTGGAAAGATTCCCAATTCCCTTGGAGCCCTTAAACAACTAAGAGATCTCCTCCTTCATCACAACCAATTATCAGGAAGCATACCTCCCAACTTAGGAAATTGTACAAATTTGCAAAAGCTCGACTTGTCACACAATATGCTCTCTGGAAGCATACCACAAGAAATTGTTGAACTTTATAACCTACAATTCTATTTGAATTTGTCATGGAATTTATTAGAAGCCTCCCTACCCATGGAGATTGGTAAAATCACAATGGCTCAAGCTATAGACATTTCTGCCAATCACTTGAATGGAGTAATTCCATCTACTCTTGGAAGCTGCGTTGAACTATTTTCATTGAATTTAGCTCGAAATTCCTTCCAAGGATCTATTCCAGATTCACTTGAAAAATTACAAAGTCTAATAAGCTTAGATCTCTCTTCCAACTCCTTATCAGGTATGATACCAACTACTCTCAACAAGTTGAAAATGCTTCAATATTTGGATTTGTCTTTCAACAAGCTCACCGGGGAAATTCCAAAAGGAGGTTTTTTTGCAAATCAATCAAATGACATGTACTTTAATGGAAATCCTGACCTTTGTGGACCACAAGTATTCCAGTTATCTCCTTGTCCAACTACCTATCCAACACCAAGAGGTCATCCTACAATCAAGAAAAAAGTACTATTGCTAGTTAGTGGAGTTATTGCTTTTATACTATCTTGTCTGTTTATAAGATTCCTTTGGAGAGGGAATATGCATATGCAAAAGATTGATGTCTCAAGAGCTATTTTCCAAAAATTAGAGAACCAAAGGATCTCATATGAAGAGCTTCAGATAGCGACTAATGGATTTTCGAAGGCCAACTTGCTAGGAACAGGTAGCTTTGGGCTAGTTTATAAAGGAATTTTGAGTGATGGCACACTTGTTGCTGTGAAGGTTCTCCACTTGCAAAATAACCAAGGTGAGAAGAGTTTTAAACCAGAATGCAATGTCTTGCAAAAGGTTCGACATCGAAATCTGGTGAAAATCATAACCACATGTTCCAACCTCCATTTCAAAGGTTTAGTGTTCGAGCTTATGTCTAATGGAAGCTTAGAGAAGCATTTATATCCTAATATAGATTGCAATGACGGCAAGGATATGTGTGAATTGGGATTGAAAACACGATTAGACATTGTCATAGATGTGGCCCATGCCATAGAATATCTTCATCATGATTCTTTTGTGCAAATAGTCCATTGTGATATAAAACCTAGCAATGTACTTTTGGATCAAAAAATGTTAGGCCATCTGACAGATTTTGGGATTGCAAGATTAATTGGTGAAAGCACTACTAATTCACTTACTTCAATACTTACTTTGAGAGGATCAGTGGGCTACATTGCTCCAGGGATGCCTTTTTAAAACATTACTTTCACTTATCTTTTCTCATTCACAATATTGTATAGATTGGTTGAATACATTTTAAAGAAAGTTTCCTTTATTGCAGAGTATGGATTGGGTGGGATAGTGTCCACCAAAGGAGATGTTTACAGCTATGGCATTCTGTTATTGGAAATGCTTACCAGAAAAAAACCAACTAGTGACATGTTTGTTGGAGACCTGAACTTGCACAATTGGGTGAATTGTGCATTCCCAAACAAAGTGAAGGAAATAATTGACAATAGTCTTTTTATCGAGGTAGATGGAAATGAATTTGAAGAAAACAATATATACAAATGTCTACTTTCTTTGTTGCATGTTGGTTTGCTTTGTTCAAAATATTCACCAAAAGAAGACCAACTATGAGAGTTGTGACAAGGATGTTGGAAAGTATTAGAGAGGATTTAGTGACAAATGTGGTTGTTTCTAGAGGATGGAGACGAAGCATATCCAATTTGGTTAGCAATACAAATGCAACCAGAAATGACGTCCCTGCGTCAAATGAACAAATCTCTTCTACATTTTAGTTTGTGAGGTTAACAACAACAAAAGTTTTCAGTCTTGCCATTATTCATACAGTGGCAATATTTCTGTACTTTAGTTGTTTTGCTACGCATTATGTACTTGTGACTATTGTGAATAGGGAAATTAGGTTATTTTGAAACACTATATTAAATGGCAATATTTCTGTACTTTAGTTGTTTTGCTACGCATTATGTACTTGTGACTATTGTGAATAGGGAAATTAGGTTCTTTTGAAACACTATATTAAATGGATTGCAAATCGACATTTCATTTGATTATTATTTAAAATTCAGACATAATTTCCAACATAATGAATTGATTCTATGTACCATGTTAGAGTCTATTTAATGTGTTTATATTGTTGGCAAAAGTCAAAGTGTCATTGCTTTTCAAGGCTCTGATGATGCTTCTGAAGATATTAAGAAGCATTTAAGTTTTTAATTTAAGGGTACTTTAAATTTAACTATTATTAGATAGAATCCAATTATGTGGAAGATAAATATGTAATGTAAACCCTATGTAAATTTCAGACGTTAGCAATGCTAATATCATTCCTAATGGCTTTGCTACTTTGAAATATGTTTCCTTTCTTAAAAGATATATAAAGGTCATAAAATTTGATGTTGCATACACACACTTGATGAAGAACCCTAAAATGGAACCTTCCAAACCTCAAAGCGAAGGTTGGGGTACGACATTCAGCATTAGCCCAAAACTGGAAGGAAAATAATCAAACCTCTAGCTAATCCATAATTGCAATGAATACTTATTGATACTCTCTGTAAATAAACATTTCGCTAATCCATAATTGCACTTAGTTCTTATTGATACTCTCTATAAATAGGTGAACCATCTGCTCTTGTTGATATGCAATCTCATGTTTCCTTTAGGATTAGTTTTCGGCATCACCCTTGGCCACAAGGCATATCACAGGGTTTCATTTCAACACTATGATTGTAGAACAGAAATATTGGGCTTGTCACATAAAAGCAAAAGAACTCAAATCTTTTCTCTACCTATAGCTTATAGATAACCAACATATTCACTGAACTGTACTGAACTGTAGAACATGTGTGGGCCTACAGAAATGCTTAAAAATCAACTGAATCAAAGGCAGAGTTGTTTCCTATATACAGATAGATAAATAATACAGTGTAAGAGTTCAGATTCTGCAAGTAAATGGAACTGTTTTATTGGACTAAAGTAATTATACTTCATAAAAAGAGCGCCAATCTTCAAAGCACTGGAGTTCAATTGACTAAATGCTTCATTATTATGAACAGACCCAGAACATAAGATTGCAGGGTGTTGTGTCCTCAGGGACCTACATGATCGTTTGGTCATAAAATTGCTGATTAGCATTTTGTAACTGAAATAAAAGTACATTGCAGCCAAATCCTTTGATATTAAGGAGTTCCCTAGGTAATTGAGATTCCAGCTTGCGGTTTCCAGACACAATTGCCATATTGCCTTATGACTTGTAATGACTACCAGTGCTACAAGTCTCCAAAGATTTGAAGAGCTCCATTGTTGATCCTCAGTTCATCTATTAGATGTATGATGCATTATGGCTTTTGGAAGTTAGATTGTCTAGGCAAGTTCCCACTCCATGGAGATGTAATAGATGTGTCAGTAATTGAGGCTTCAATTAGACTTGTGAAGGCACCTTCTGCCACTGCAATAGGAAATCAGGGATCTATATGGACAGAGGTAGCAGGGAACATATTGTAATAACAAGCTAATTTCCTTGAAGACTGAAGCTCAATTTGTTTCAGGTTCTGGCTCTTGGTATCCTAATACTTTGTACATAGGCTTTGAGTCTAATAAGTGATAACAAGAGAGATTAACAGCTTCCTTGGTGATTCAAGTGTGAAACAATCCTGTGATCTGTGTTCTTAGCTGATTCATCATGTAGCAAGCATACAAGGCGCCACAAACCATATTTGAGGAGAGAAAAGTGCTTTGGTGGAGGAGAATTTTACAAGACTTTAACATTCATGCTAATGCCTTAACAATGTTCATGATGGTTCCTGTTTCAAGAAAAGTTAGATATTGCACATATGATCATGCTTAATTTTCAGACATTGCAACACTGTAAGTAAGATCCTGTAATCATCACATATATACTTACTGCGAGATAACGCGCTTACTATCAGTGAGTGACAGGTGACAGATACTTTCAGCATAGAGAAACGAGAGGGATACAGACCATTTTCATTCCGAGAGGAAGTAATTGCCCAGGAGCATGCGATTGAAAAGTGCAATGGAAACAAAAGATCGCCCTGTTGTCTCTGGATGAAATTCAAGAGGAAATAAGGGGGCTGGGGATAACGTTGATACTCACCTACAAGCACCGTAAAAATCAATCGAAATCAATAAAAACCACACTAAAAAGGAAATGGAGCTAAATAGAGGCAAGTGAGATCAATATATAGTTGGTCTGCAGAACATCAAGCTCAAGCTGGAGGCTCTAATTCAAATTCTGAGAAAGAAAATGGGGGCACTCGATGCCAAGATCAACCTGAATAAAAAGCTTAATACTAATATGTGGAATATCTACAATCAGCTCCAGCGTCTCAGCTCCGGCAATGTATAGATAATGTATAGATAGTGCCTGATTATTCTGAAGATGGGGACTATAGGAGAACTGAACGTAAAGGAGCGGTCCCTCCCAATCCCATATAGTTGCTCTCCTCCGAAGCCGTATAAGGCCTAACTAAAACGCCCCCCATTCGCCGGAATCCGGCAGTGCGGGAATAGCTGAAATGGCAATTCCGACTGTTCAAATTGCAATTTCGGTGATCTGGGTTGTTTTAAAATAGGGCATTTAGTCTAGGAAAGACAATTACAATTGCTGGAATTGCAGTATTGTGGAAATAACTAAGTCATGTGACACTAGTGTCCCCAAAATACGAGTGTCCCCACGGGACACGGTGACCTCAGAATCAGGACACGAAGGACACGTTTTATATATATATATATATATATATATATATATATATTTTAAAAATATATTAAAATTTAAAAATATAGACATATAGATCCAATAAAATTTAGAAACTAGAACATTTACAAATATTCAATAGAAATTAAAATCAAAACACATTAATAATTAGTAGATTACACATTTGTCATTCACAAATCACAACACATTTGTCATTCACAATCACAAATCACAATGAGAGGAGACACATGGATGCATGTCGGAGACTCAGAACCATATTTCTCATTAAGTCAGTGCCCATCAGACCATCCATTTGTCCCCAACAAGGACCCCATTACAATGAAGAGGTGCAACAAACGAAGTAGTTTATTCCATGAAACCGATGCCCAGAAGCTCTAGCTTTGCAACTCCACATAGAATATTTAGTATGTTGGCTTTAACTCCCAATACAATAAAATCAACATATTTTCTGAAAATACAAATCCTTACTGAAGATTGCAGCCTTTTTTGTTGTTTTGTAAGTGTTACTATAGCTCATCAGAGAAAATTTTGGACTCTATTGAAGACATCTCTGTAATTTTCCGCTGTTTGGAGTTTCCCACAGCCCTTCGAGAATATCTATCTGTCTCTGTTAAAAGCAATTAATATTCTAGTTTTTAACATGCAAATGAGGAAAGCCCTTTCAACCTATACTAAGAACCCTGCTCTTTTCCTTTTCCACTACAACATCGACTGCTTTAACTAAATCTTCAAACAACACATCTTTCCTTCAATAGAATCGCAAGTGAGCTTCAAATCAAAGGTCAAACCATCAATAAAATGAGCATTTAATAACTTTTCATGTCCTGGAATCGGGACACTATGTGCAGAAACAGGGCACGCGTGTCCCGATATCAGGACACGAAAAAAGTCGTGTCCCCCACGTGAGGCACTCGTGTCCATGTCCAAACGGTCCCCACGGGATACTGTGCCCTAAAAGGACGTGTCCGGTTTCTTAGGGAAATAACAATTTTCGGGAAAAAATTTGACCGGTTTCCATCCAAATTTCGCCGGAAAGTTGTCTTTTATCCTACGCACTCTCCTCCCGGGTCTTGTACAAGTTGGTGTACGTTGACACATAAGCTCACATCAATGAGTAAATTCGGTTGGTGTACTGCTCACCAACATCTGTTAAATGCTGAGCTCTCCCACCTATTTTGTGTAGTTGTGTTTTATGTTTATATACCACATACTTTAATAGAACTAATGGTCTTTTTCTTTTTAGATAGAGAACTCTGTTTTCCTCTCTGTGTTTTTCTGATGACTGTGTTTGTATGGAGATCAAGCTGATTTGATCCTGCTGTGCTTTGTTTAAATCTACATGGTATCAGAGCTACAGGGCATTAGCTTCCTCCATCTTCATTGGTTGCAGTGGCTTCGGGGCGTTTCTGTAGAGCATCCAAGTTTTCTTTTGCCATTTTCGTCCGCTCTCTGCTCTAAGCATCTCTATTCAAAACTACTCTTTGAAGCTATCACCAGTCACCTTTTAATCCTTTTAATTGGCATCTTCTTTTCCTTACAATGGCAGATAAGTTGCCAATCCCTGTTTTAACTCCTCACAACTATTTTTCTTGGAAGTCAACAATGGTTGTTTTATTAAGGAGTAAAGGTCTGTACAGGGTAACCCCTGGAACAGAAAAAGAACCCAGACAAAATGTTGAAAAGCCTAAATGGCATAATCGTTGTGATGAAGCCTTAGGCTTGATCTGTCTTTCTCTTTCACCTGAACTATTGTTTCATTTGGAAGGCATAGACACTCCCTATGAAGCATGGGATCAACTTGAACAATTGTTTGATAAAACAGATGCCATTTGTAGTCATCAACTGGAAAATGAACTGATTAGTTTCAATCCTAATAATTTTGATACCATTCAAGACTTCATTTCCAAGTTCAAATCTCTTAGGCTTCAACTGAGGATTGCAATATTGAGAAAAATGATGAACAACTCATTTATGCAGTGATCTCTAAGTTAGGAGAATCATATTTAGTGTTTGTTTCCACATTTTATTCAACTAGGGATGCCTTGGGTCCAAACTTTGTAATGCCTACCTTTGATGCTTTTGTTGAAAGACTCACTCCTGAGAAGGATAAGCTCATTCAAACGGGCTCTCTTAGCTCTATAGATTCTAAGTCTCATGCATTAATAGCTAGCTCACCTCCCAATTCAAGGATGCCACATAAAAAGGCATCTAAAGGGAAACAAACACACAACTCAAAATCAATTAACTCTTCAAATTCCTCTCCAAAGCCAGATTTTAAAGGGAAGAAAAATTCTCTTAAATGTACATTATGTGGAAAGGAAGGTCATTTAGAATCTCACTATTTTAAGAAACTCATTGTCCTGTCTTTAGAAATGAAGAAATACAATCTAAATGTTAGCTTATCTTCCCCTAGAAACGATACAGGGAATGCCAAAGCCCTCTCTGCTATAGCAGGTTTCTCTTTTTCTGAATCTGAATGGATATTTGATTATGGAGCAACCCATCACATGGATGCTCATAAGAATCTGTTTTCTTCCATTAATTCATGCAAAACTGAGCATATTTTTATAGGAAACTCTTCACCTTTGGCTGTTAAAGGGAAAGGCTTTGTTGAGATGACAGATGGCATGCTTAATAATGTTTTGCATGTTCCTAATCTTTCAACGAACTTGCTCTCAATTTATCAAATTACAAATTTTGGAGCAGGGAAGACAGTATTGTTTACCCCTGACTCTATAATTGTTCGTGAAATTGAGGACCCTTCACAAGTTGTTGCCATAGGGAAAGTGGATCATCATGCACGCTTGTATTTGTTTTCTCATTTTGTGCGAACATCTTCTAGCAGTGCATTGCTTGCTCACTCAAATGAATTAAAAATATTATGGCATGAGCGATTTGGCCGCTTGAACTATAGTTATCTTCAACAACTCAATAAGAAAAACATGGTCACTGATCTTCGACCTATCTCCTTTTCTGAAGGTATTTGTACAGGCTGTATCCTTGGAAAGCATCCCCCTGACAAGGGAAAATCTTGGAGAGCTTTCAAAGTTCTTCAACTTATTCACAGTGATATTTCAGGCCCTTTTCCTGGACTGTCTTTTCAAAGGGCACGCTACTTGCTTACATTCATTGATGACTATTCCAGACGAACATGGGTCTATTTTTTTAAAAACAAAAGTGAAGCTTTTGACACTTTTCTTGCATTCAAAGCCTTGGCTGAAAAACAATCTGGAAAGTCTATCAAATGCTTGCGGACAGATAATGGTGGGGAATATGTCAATAACGGGTTTAGGGACTATTGTGCCCCTGAAGGTATTCAGCTACAGCATACAGTGCCCTACTGTCCACAGCAAAACGGTGTTGCTGAAAGGAAAAACCGTACCTTGAAAGAGATGGCAAATTGTATGATTCATGCAAGAGGTCTTGGCCCACAGTTTTGGGCTGAAGCGATAAATTGTGCAAACTATGTTCAAAATTGCACTCCTCATAAGGCTATTCAAGGGGTGATACCAGAAGAGGTTTGGAGTGGACAAAAACCCTCTGTTGGGCATCTTAGAGTCTTTGGGTGCAATGCTTGGGCGCACATTCCAAAAGACAAACACAGGGCAATGGACATGCAAAGTAAGCCTTGCATATTTGTTGGCTACCCAGAAGATGTTAAAGGGTATATATTATTACATCCCGACACACATGAATTTCTCATTAGCAGGAGTGTTCGATTTGATGAGCATCCTCCTTAACATTTTGTATCTTCATATGATGATCCTTCCTCTGAGTTGACTGCCCCTGCTCATGATAGTGAGCTTGAAGAACAACAAGCAAGCTCACGTCCTCCACTTCTTGATTGGGTTCAAAGAAAAATGAGGTCCTCTCTTCAAAGGAATCCTCGGGTATTTATGGCTTGCGCTTCAGATCCAAAAGACTTTCATGAGGCCCATGGTATTAAAGAATGGTATGCTACCATGGAAGAAGAGCATAATTCCTTGCTGAAAAATGACACTTGAACTTGGTCCCTCTTCCAAAAGGCAGAAAATTAGTTCAATGCAAGTGGGTATATTGAACCAAGCATGCAACTGATGGTTCTATAAACAAATATAAGGCTCGATTGGTCGCTAAAGGGTTTTCACAGGTTGAGGGACTTGACTATTTTGAAACCTTTGCACCCGTGGCTAAAATGAATTCTATTCGCCTTGTTCTTTCTATCGCTGCATCTCATAAGTGGACTGTACACCAAATGGATGTCAAATGTGCATTCCTTCATGGGGATTTGCAAGAAGAAATATACATGGAGAAACCTCCTGGATTTATCCAAGACTCACTTGTGTGTAGGCTCAAAAAATCTTTGTATGGTCTCAAACAAGCCCCTGGGGCATGGTATGCGAAGATGGATTCTTTCCTTCTCTCTTTAGGATTTTCTCATTGCCTTTTTTACTCAAATGTTGCGGCAAGATGGTGAGACTCCTCCTTGTTCTTTATGTGGATGATCTCATTCTTACTGGGAGTTCATCTACCTTGATTGATCAAGTGAAGTTTTCTCTTCGACAACAGTTTGACATGGCAGATTTAGGGCTGCTTCACTACTTTTTGGGAGTGCATGTCACTTAGTCTACATCTAGGATAGGTCTCTCTCATCCCAAGTATGCATTGGATCTCTTGAGCATATTTCACGTGTTGGATTGCAAATCTGCATTCACGCCATATTTGTCGGAAGTCAAGTTATCCGCAAAGTGCACTACTCCTTTGGTGGATGCTACTTTGTATCGGCAGCTTGTTGGAAGCCTACTGTATTTGACTCACACATGTTTGGATATCTCATATGCAGTTGGCTTGGTTTCTCGATTCATGTAGGAACCACATGAGCTCCATTGGAAAGTTGCAAAGAAGATTCTTCGGTACATTAGGGGGACACACACATATGGCATTAAGTATTCATCCCATGGCAATGCAGATTTAGTGGGTTACACAGACTCTGATTGGGCTGGTGATCTTGATGACCGCTGCAACGAATATTAAATAATAAATACACGTAATAATTAGTAATAGTTAATAATAGTAAATAGGTATTATTGAGAAGTTACGACTCCTCAAGTTAAGCCCAAGCTATATTTAAGCGGGCCAATCCATTGTATAATCTTATCATCTATCTATAATATTACCATTTTATCTCAAATATGAAAGACGGATTCGCTTCATAACTATCCAATCGGATACGGTTGTAGCATTTGGTATCAGAGCCAGATTGGAAAGCTCATCTTCTCGGCGTTCATCTTCCCATCTTCCATCTTCTTCGTTTCCACTGCACGTCCCACAAACTCCTTCATTCTCCACTCATCCTCTACCCACACCGTATCCCATGCCTTTCCATTCCGCTACGTCCCTATACTCTCCTTCAATTTACCTCCACTCCTGCACTTCCTCCACACCGGTCGTCCTGCGCCTTCGTTTCTCTCCTTCCTACTTGTTACCTACTACATGCCCCTGTTCCATCTCCATTCATTATTTCCCCTACGACCTTCCACCTTCACGAGCCCTCATGCAACCTACTCTACACCATTATCCCTCGCTCTCTCCACTCCTATGAGTTCACAACCCCCTACACCTCCCTCATACTCCCATCATTCCCATGCTTCCAATCTCCTCTCCCTGCACGTTTCTCCCCTCTTCCTACTCGCTCCCTCCCACACGCGCATCCACTCAAAACCCATGCAAGTCCATCCTACGACCACACACGCCCCATTTAAACCTGCACACGCTCCTCCTTCCACTCTCCCACAAACCTCTCTTCTCACTCCCTCCTCTCCCTTTTGTTCACCACCACAGCTGCGCCTTCCTTGACATGCTCCTCCTTCCACTCTCCCACAGACCTCTCCCCTCACTACCTTCTCTCCCTTCCGTTCACCGCCATAGTTGCACCCCAATTCCTTCCATCCGACCACGTGTAGCTACACGGCCCTCGTGCCCTCGGCTCCACGCCCATGTCCTCATCACCATGCCCTCGCCCGCCTCCATTTTCCCACCTCCACGTAAACCTGCAACAAAACAAAAAAAAGTTAATAAAATATAAATATTCAATAATAATAGTATTATTATTATTATAAAATATTTTATTAACAATTTAAAAAAAAAAAAATACTATTATTATTATTCTTAATTTCATTAAATATAATAATTATTATTATATTTAGCCGTCTCAATGGTAGAAACAAAGGAGTGATTAGAAAAAATAGAAAAAGACCAAATCTGGGATTTAAAAATCCTTGAAAATTTAAGCTCTAGAATCGACAAACTTGACTTAGAGTTTCGAGAAGAAAAAAAAGATTTCTCACGCAAAGTGCAATACAAAATTGCTGGAGCAGTCTCATGGGAAAGGAGGAAGGTACAAGAGGAAATGAAAGCATACTTCGATGCAGGACTAGAAAATATCAAGCAATTTTTTAAGGATAGAGATGACGCTAGAAATTGCGAGTCACCAAAGGAAGGCCACTCATGTAGCGATACAACTGATACTAATGATAATCAATCAAATTTCCCCAAAGTGGAGATCCCAGAAGACCATAGAGACTACAATCATCATAAACCATATTGGGCCACAATGCAATCGATGGGAGGATACTCAATGAAACCTAAATTGGAGTTACCCAAGTTCAATGGAGAATCAAAACAGAGCATGGCATGGATCAACAAGGCGAAAGAATTCTTCTACATTCACAAAATCTTATTAGATGACGAGAAAATTAAATACACCTCCATGTAGCTCGAAGGACGGGCATACAATTGGTACATGTGGTGGAAGAAAATGACAACAATATGTGCCTACAATTGGGACAAATTCAAAAATGACTTCTTTAAAAGATTCGAATATGTGACAGAGAAAGAGTTTTTTGCCAAACTAACTAGGCTACAGCAAGAAGACAATGTGGAGGAATACACGTATGCATGGGAAGCATTAGCGGCGTGCGTACCAAAATTAACAGAGGGTCAGCGACTCCAAACATATATCTCTGGTCTTAAACAATACATAAGAGACGAATTAGAATTACATAACGTGACCAATTTGGATAAGGCTAGGCACAAATCAAAACTTATTGCGAAGATACATGGTCACCCGATCATCAATGTAACAAATATCAATCATATGGCTATGAAGTTGGAAAAAGCTCAAAAACATCGAGCAGTCGCACTGACAGTGACAGGAAAAACAAGAAGAATACTTGTCGTCGTTGTGGATAAGATTGGTTCCCAAGACATAAATGAAAGACCAATCACACAGTACTTTGCAAAATCATTAATGGGAAGCAAGTACAAGTATCAAGAGAGGCAGATACAGTTGATTCAGATACAGACACAAGCTCATCTGAAGCATCAGTTGCGACGGTTACGTGTACTCAACAAGTCTGTAAGAAAGAAAAGGTAGAGACACTAGAGAAAGATTACACCTAATAGAAGGAAAGCCAAGCACTTGCAAGAAAATATCTGCCACCTCAGTTGATAAATCATGACATCCTTAAGACGGAACAATTCATATTCCAAGTAACAAAATCTAGGAATTCAGGACCAAAAAGACTACAACTTAATGGGAAAATTAAAGATAAGGATGTCACAATTTTGGTCGATTCTAGAAGTACCCATAATTTGATCGACATCAATAAGGAAAAGGAACTAAATCTTTTTGTGTTCCCCGCAAAAGGGCTTAAAGCCTCAACCATCGCTAATCAAGACATAGAAGAAGTAGGAAAATGTCATAAGGTATCATTGTACATACAAAACTTACGCCTACAACTCAATTGTGTTGCCTTACCTCTCAAAGAAGTGGACATGGTATTAGGCGCTGACTGGTTAGCATCGTTGGGGACTTACTCTACCAACCTGCAAGAGAAACACATGGAATTTGAATGGAAAGGAAATAAGTACCGACTGAATGGACTGAGACCGAGAGTTTCTCCACCTAAGCAAAAAGAATCACGACACAACAAAGACCCAGGCCATCATCAAGATAGAGGGACCGGTCCAGATCACTTAACTCAAATCAAGCATCAACACAAATCAAGAATAAAAGACCATGACTACAAATACAGCTTTGAGGACAAAGCTCCCTTTAAAGGGGGTGGCAATGCAACGAATATTAAATAATAAATACATGTAATAATTAGTAATAGTTATTAATAATAGTTAATAATAGTAAATAGGTATTATTGAGAAGTTACGACTCATCAAGTTAAGCCCTAGCTATATTTAAGCGGACCAATCCATTGTATAATCTTATCATCTATCTATAATATTATCATTTTATCTCAAATATGGAAGACGAATTCGCTTCATAACTATCCAACCGGATACGATTGTAGCAACCACAGATGGACATATGGCTTTGTCTTTCACCTTGGTTCTGGCCCTATTGTTTGGTCCAATAAGAAGCAAGCTGCCATCGCCCTTTCTTCTACAAAAGCAGAGTACCGAGGTGTTGTTAATGCTGCCACATAGTCTATTTGGATTCAACAAATTTTATCAGATTTTAGTTTTTAGCAAATGCAACCTACTGTAATTTGGTGCAATAATCAAAGTGCTTTCCATATTTCCAAGGAACCAGTAGAGCATCAACGCACCAAGCATATAGAGGTCCACATGCATTACATCCGAAAGCTGATTTGTGAACATACTATTGATTTGCAATACTGTAGAACTGACTTGCAAGTTGCTGATATATTCACCAAACCTTTGGCACATACGAGATATGTTCAGCTTCGTGCCTTGCTTGGGGTGAAGGACATTGTCCTTGGGGGGGTAAGTCTCGGTTCTCCTTCATATTTTCATCTGTGTTTGATCCTTTTGTACATGAGTACCTTAGCAGGCAGTGTAGCCGGGACTCATCATTTGTCTACCTCTGTGTACTCCCTACCTTTCACTTAAGGGGGGGTGTTGGTGTACATTGACACTTAAGCTCACATCAGTGAGTAAATTTGGTTGGTGTACTGCTCACCAACATCTCTTAAATGCCGAGCTCTCCCGACTATTTTTTGTAGTTGTGTTTTATGTTTATATACCACATACTTTAATAGAACTAATGGTCTTTTTCTTTTTAGATAGAGAACTCTGTTTTCCTCTTTGTGTTTTTCTGATGACTGTGTGTTTGTATGGAGATCAAGCTGATTTGATCCTACTGTGCTTTGTTTAAATCTACAGTATGCTCATTTTCTGTGTCTTGTCTATCAGTTTCAGGGTAAAAAATGTAAGCTTGTATTTCTATGAGTTTTAGGGTCAACAATGTAAGTTTGTGTCCAGGAAATGCATGTTGTATTTTTTGTGAGTTTCTAAACTGTGAAAGGGTTCCACTGAAATATTTCCTACTTGAAGGTACATTAACCATTCCAACTCTACGAAGATATAAATTACGTTAAAAGTCTAAACCTGGTTTTAGAGTAGCTTTCATTTCAATTACATTTATTTTTTTGGTCTATTATTAAGCTTTGTATAAAACTAAGAGAGGCTTCTCCCATACTTATAAGACAAATCTGGTTTGACAGTTGGTGAACACTATTCTTAACATAGCTCAGAATTGGGATTCACAGTGACTAAATCTTAATTTTTCAGAACTGGATCCGTGGAGCTAAGGTGTGGAAGGAGATTCCCTGTTATGTCTGTTGGGAAATTTGAAAACTCATGTTTGTCTGTTGGGAAATTTGGAAACTCATAAATGGGGTTATTTTTGAAGAAAAACAGAAAAATGTTATGAAATTTTGCCTTAAAGCTATTGGAACTTATGATCATAGACAGGGTAGAAGCTACAAAACAGCTATAACTCCCTCTTGTTAGGATATTTAGACACTTAGGAGTTAGTTAAGATCAACTTGTGTAATATATCCGTTAGGGATAGTGCGTTTCTTTAGTATGCATTAGTATGCATTTGTAAATACTTAATCCGACGGTCACGATATGTTCCTGACATAGAGTGATCCGACGGCTCAACTTCTCTTAGATCAAACCTAACCTTAATCCATGGCTTAACACCCAATTGGTCCATGATCTCTATTTAAAGAGCATGGAGGGTCATTGTTTAGTTGATCGATTATGAGAAGCTCATTTGTAACTTTCTTTCTTTGCATAATAAATTGTCTCGTAGAAGCTATTTGGTCGGGGCCGTGGAGTGTTTCCCTCAAGAGGGTGTAAACCACGTCAAAACATCGGTGTGTTGATCTGTGATCTGTTTGTGTGAAGTGGTTTCTCTTGGTGTTCGGTCCTTTGGTAGTACCCTGTGTACCCGAACATGGTATCAGAGCTTTTATGAAGTGCCGCTTCTGGTTATGATCTAGATCTTGAACTGCTGTTGCCGAAACTTGAAAGGGTTTCTAGTTCTGGTATTTCTGTGCATTTATGGGCTATAAGAGGTGTTCCATTGCGCCTGGAGTGTCGTTTCCATTGGAAAATAGTTTTCGTTTGATCGAAAACGGTTCCCGGTTGCTCCAGAAACGCGTATTTCATCAGATCTGAAGGTATAATGTTACATTGACGCATTTTTTTTTATTTTCTGTTTTAAAAGAAAAAATCTCATATTTTATCATTTTTTACTGTTAGATTTTTTGGGTTCGGATTGTTGCTTTCCTGTCTACGTATTCTCTTTGCCATGCACCTTGAGCGATCTCGGCAAATCAGAAACAAAAAGGGAAAGGGTTTTTATCGGTTGTGTATGCTCTTTGCCGTGCACCTTGCGCGATCTCGGCAAATCAGAAACAGAGAGAAAACGTAGACTTTCCGGGCAAGCTAATGAGATCTAACTCCACAAGTGTGGAAAAAAAAAATTTGTTTCGATTTGTGGTGTGTTTTGCAGGAAAAAGGGCAGGCACACAAACTGAGCAAGAAGAGTAAAAAAATAAAAAATAAAAAAGCCCCCTTCCTCATTCCCATATTTTATATACCTTTTAATCTAGCTCACTTGGTTCAAAGTTGCTTTATTCCTTAATAGGTCTTGAGTTCAAGTCTTAGGAAGTTACTTTTAAAAGAAAAAGTGCATGCAATTCTATTTTCAAGTTACTTTATTGTAAAAGTGCATCTCACTTAAATAATAAAAATAAAAAATACAAGTGAGTCACTTGAGTTTTTTTTATTGTTGCACTATTTAAAAGTAATATCATTGTAAAAGTGAAATCACTTATTTTACAAAAGTGGTTCACTTAAAACAACTTTCCTGTAAAGTGATTGTCAAAAGATTCATCTTGGGAAGAGGGGGGTTCTTTTCTTTTTGCTGGACATTCTCTAACTGCCACGTCACTATTAGGGACATCTTCAACAGTTTCTTTGTTCAAACATAACTTCATCATACAGAGTCAGTTTTCAGTGCCGTTTTTTTTTAAACTGCCTATTTTTTTAAGCTCTTCACATCCAGACTACTAGTTTCTACTTTTACAGCCATTAATTTATAAATATGGCCGCCCCTTGTGATATTCTACTTAACAGTTCCAACTATTTCTCATGGAAATCTCGTATGGAGGATATTCTATGAAGTATGGGACTTTTCAGAATTACCTCAGGGAAAGAAAAGAACCCACTAATGATGATAAGAAAATAAAATGGGCAAATAGATGTGATGAAGCTTGTGGATTGATTGGGATGCCAATCTCTACTGATTTGCGATTCCACATATCTGGAATTGATGAAACTAATGCTGCTTGGGACAAGTTGGAATCTGTGTTTGGTAAACACAATGAAATTCGAGGTCACCAACTCGAAAATGAGTTGATTTCTTTAAATCCATGTGACTTTTTATGCATTCAAGATTATTTGTCTAAGTACAAAACTCTTAAACTCTTATGTGCAGAATGTAAGATTGAGAGGGAAGACAAACAATGCATTTATCATATTCTTTCCAAACTTTGACCTGCATATTCTGTTTTTGTATCTACATTTTACTCCATGAAAGCATCCTTGAATGCAGCTAGCTATCAAGAGCCTAGTCTTGAATCCTTTTGTGATTCTTTGATTAGAGAACAAGATAAACTCATTCATCTTGGAATAATCAACAATGCAGATACATCTGGGAAAGCCTTATTGTCCCAACAGAAAGAAAAGTCCAAGCCTCCCAAGAAAAAAAATTTCGCAATAATAAGTCAAACAAGGGTCCAAAACCCTCTCAGTCAGCTCCTTCTTTAAAAAATGACAAAGGATCCAAGCCAAAAGGCAAGAATACTGAGCGTCATTGCAACTATTGCGGGAAAGATAATCATGATGAATCTAAGTGTTTCAAAAAGATGGTAGCCTTGGAAACAGCAATGAAGAAGCACCACATCAGCCTAGATTCGTCTTCAGAATCTGCCTCTCATGGACATGCACTTTGTGCTTCTGGTTATTCTTATAATGCATCTTCTTCTTCTACTTCAATTGAATGGCTCATTGATTCTATAGCATCTTATCATATGGCTAAGGATCAAGCCATCTTTTCTACTATGCATGAATGTAACACCAAACAAATATTTTTTGGTGATGATAGATCTCTAAGTGTTGTAGGAGCTGGAACAGTTCCAGTAGATAATGGTCATTTTAGTGATGTACTATGTGTTCCAAGAATTTCCTGCAATTTGTTATCAGTCTATCAGATCACTCATTCTGGTGAAAATAAAACTGTGACCTTTACACCTCACCAAGTTGTAATCAAGGATTTTAAAGATCCTCAACAGGTCCTAGCTATCGGAATTGTTGATGATATTACCAGGTTGTACAAGTTTAACAACTTTGGGTCATCACCTTTCCCTTCAGTTTTTGTTGCTCATAGTGATAACTTGAGCAAACTTTGGCATGAGCGATTTGGTCACTTAAATTATCGCTCATTGCAACAACTATGTAAAGAAAATATGGTGACAGGTCTTCTGATGGTATCTTGCAGGGATGGTGTTTGCTCCGGTTGTGTACTCAAAAAACATCATCAAGAAAGTTTTGACAAACGTGCCTCTTGGCACGCCTCGGTTCCCTTGGAGCTTGTGCATAGTGACTTGTGTGGTCCTCTTCCATCTGTTTCCTTTTCTGGTTTCAAATATTTCTTAACTTTCATTGATGATTACACCAGCCGCACTTGGGTTTATTTCCTAAAACTTAAGAGCGAAGTATTTAACATGTTCTTGGCCTACAAGGCCCTTGTGGAAAAACAATCTAGTCATCAAATTATTAAGTTAAGATCTGACCATGGAGGAGAATATGTTAACAATAAGTTCACTACTTTCTGCACTGAACAAGGCATCCAACAACAGCACACTGTTCCATATACACCACAACAAAATGGTGTAGCTGAGCGGAAGAATCGCACTTTAAAAGAAATGGCTAATTGTATGATCCAATCTAAGGGACTAAGTCTTCAATTTTGGGTTGAAGCCATTAATTGTGCAAATTACATAGTTAATCGCACTCCCACTAAAGCATTACAAGGTATAACACCGGAAGAAGCATGGAGTAAAACTAAACCTGATGTAAGTCACTTCCATGTGTTTGGTAGTGAAGCATGGGCTCACATTCCGAATGAAAAACGGAAAGCATTGCAGCCTAAAAGTGAAAAGTGCATATTTGTTGGATATTCTAAAGATGTAAAACGTTATAGACTTGTTCAACCACATTCTCATGATATAATCATTAGAAGAGATGTTAAATTTGATGAAAATCTCTTGGCCTGCGAGCCTAACTCGGCGATTGTGCCATCTTTGGCCTGCGAGCCTGATTCGGCGTTTGTGCCTTCTTCTTCTTCTTCCAACTTCCTTGACAAGTTTCCAACTCCAGATTCTGATGATGACAGTGAGGATGAAAATCCACCTCCGCCTGCTCATGTTCCTCCAGTTGCACCAGCACAAGTGCTTCCTCGATGGGTCCGTTCAACATGTGAAGCAGCTGGTGATCTTGCCGGTGATCCTAGAGATCAACGTCGAACACGTTCTCAGTTTCAACGAGCCTCTTCTCTTTTGGCTCAAGTTTCCGAGAATCATGATCCAGAAACTTTTGCAGAAGCTTCAGGGAATCCAGATTAGGATGCAGCCATGGATGAAGAATATCGTTCCTTAATGGCGAACGATACTTGGGATCTTGTACCTCTTCCAAAAGGAAGAAAACTTGTCAGATGTAAATGGGTATACAGAACTAAGTATGCAATAGATGGAAGTGTTGAAAGACTTAAGGCAAGGTTAGTTGCCAAAGTTTTTTCCCAAGTTGAAGGGATTGACTGCAATGAAACCTTTGCTCTCGTCGCAAAAATGAGCTCCATCCACCTTGTTCTTTCCCTTGCATCCTTACACAACTGGGAAGTCCATCAAATGGATGTCAAGTCTGCCTTCTTACATGGTGATTTACAGGAGTAAATTTACATGGAACAACCTCCTGGCTATGTTCAGAATAACTCTAGCCTTGTCTGTCACCTTAAGAAATCTTTATATGGCCTTAAGCAAGCTCCTAGAGCTTGGTATGCCAAAATGGATAACTTTCTCCTTAACACTGGTTTTTCTAGATGCCATTCTAACCCCAATGTCTATACCAAGAAAGTAGAAAACCATCTCATCATACTTGTTCTATATGTTGATGACCTTATTCTTACTGGTAGTGACCCTAAGCTTATAACCCATGTGAAATCCAGTTTTAAACAAAATTTTGAAATGTCAGACTTAGGACATTTGCATTATTTTCTTGGTCTCCAAGTTCTGCAAACCAAAGAAGGAATCTTTCTTTCTCAGTCAAAGTATGCTTGTGACCTTCTTCGTCGATTTCACATGGAAGATTGTACACCATCCCCTTATCCCTTCTAGTCTGGAGTCAAACTTTCTGCCACTTGTACTTCACCTGAAGTCGATGCCACCTTATATCGTCAGCTTGTTGGTAGTCTCTTATACTTGACTCATTCCCGTCTTGACCTTTCCTTTGCCATTGGTTGTGTTTCCTGTTATATGCAGACACCTCATGAAAGTCACTGGAAAGCAGCTAAAAGAATACTTTCAATATATTCGAGGTACAGTTCAGTTTGGGATTCATTACAGTACAGGGGGGAAACCTTTGTTGGTTGGTTTCACTGATTCAGACTGGGCTGGCGATCTTGATGATCGAAAGTCTACTGTAGGTTATGTTTTCAATCTGGGATCTGGACCTATTACTTGGGCTTGTAAGAAACAACAAGCTCTTGCTCTTTCTTCAGCAGATGCAGAATATCGAGTAGCAGTTAATGCCAGTCAGGAAGCTTTATGGCTTCGACAGATCCTTTCAGAGTTTGGATTCGAGCAGCAGCAACCTACTCCACTTTGGTGCGACAATCAAAGTGCCATCAAGCTTGCCAAAGACCCAGTTCTACATCAACGCAGCAAACACATTGAGCTACATATGCACTTCATCAGAAATCTTGTTTATGATCGTGTTCTGGAAGTGCTCTTTTACCCTACAGATGATCAAGTTGCAGACATCTTCACCAAGTCTCTTACAGAAGCGAAGTTTTCTAAACTTCGATCTATGTTAGGAGTTCAAGAACTTGTCATTAAGGGGGGATAGGCTCTAATGCCTCCTTCCTTCTCCTAATAGTGTCACTTTTGTAAATCCTTCAATCCTATCCCAAGTTGTTCTTAAGGGGGGATGTTAGGATATTTAGACACTTAGGAGTTAGTTAAGATCAACTTGTGTAATATATCTATTAGGGATAGTGTGTTTCTTTAGTATGCATTAGTATGCATTTGTAAATACTTAATCCGACGGTCACGATATGTTCTCGACATAGAGTGATCCGACGGCTCAACTTCTCTTAGATCAAACCTAACCTTGATCCGTGGCTTAACACCCGATTGGTCCATGATCTCTATTTAAAGAGCATGGAGGGTCATTGTTTAGTTGATCGATTATGAGAAGCTCATTTGTAACTTTCTTTCTTTGCATAATAAATTGTCCCGTAGAAGCTATTTGGCCAGGGCCGTGGAGTGTTTCCCTCAAGAGGGTTTAAACCACGTCAAAACATCGGTGTGTTGATCTGTGATCTGTTTATGTGAAGTAGTTGCTCTTGGTGTTCGGTTCTTTGGTAGTACCCTGTGTACCTGAACACCTCTTTTCTTTTAAGTTGGCCTATTAGTTATTTTGATGGAGCCTCTAAGGAAAATGGTAAAAAATGTGGTGCAGATGCTCTTTTAAATCTAAGTGAAACACATATAATAAAAATAATGATGAATTGTGGTAAGGGATGTGAACTGCTTGCTCTATGGGGATTTTTATATTATGTTAAATCTAAAAAAGTTGCTCATTTTTAGGTGGCTGGTGATTCAAAAGTGATAATTGAATGGGCACTCCAACAAGTATAATTACAGGTGGTCACTCTGGAAGGGTGAAAAGAAAAAAATAGAATCCTCCATAACTAGTTTTCAGGGATTAATTTTTTAGTATATATTAAAAGAATTCAATGTTAAAGAATATTTGCTATCTAAGCAGTCTTTAGACTTGAATGAAGGGTTTATGTTTTTTGGAGAGGGAAATGGTTTTATTGTGCTCTTTTAGGGCACTATATTTATTCTTTTTTGAAGTATAGTTTTTTTTTATATACTTTTTGCTGTGGAGAGGAATTTTTGTGGATAGTTTCTATTAGTGGAGCACAATTGTTTTTTTTAGGGGTTTAAAGATCGGTCCTGGACAGGGTTTATGTTGTAGGGAGGTTCGAGGTTAGTTTTAGTGAATTATTTCTCATTTTGGAGAATTATGTTAAAGATCTGGTCATATTTGTTGATGTAATCTGGTTTAATACTGTAAGGTTATCCTTATACTTTTTAATATAAAAAGTGTGGTATTTTTTTTTAAAGATATATCTTACTTTTCTCGTTGGTTATCATTTTATTAGATTTTCAATGGAATTGTTGATATATTGAGTTAACAATTTTACTATTTTTTTTCAACCAGTTCATTTTTTAATCTTTATGTAGATTTGAACATTGATATGGTATCAATTTCATTTTTTAACCTTTATGTAGATTTGAACATTGGTATGGTATCAATTTAATTTAGGCCCGATGGATTAAGTAATTATGATTTTACAATTTTTCCATAAAGAAACAAGTTAAATAAAATTATTGCATTTATAAATAAAAGTATGATAAATGAAATTAAAATAGAAGAAATAATATAATACTGAAAGACAAATGGTTAGTAATGTGTTTCAATTTCAAATGGTATTAAATTATTTATGAAATTATAGCAACTTAACTTCAATATTAGCACAAAAATTTTATGAAGGCAGCTACAAGGGATTGAGGTCTCTTATTAATAGAATTGTTGATTGATTGTAGGGTGAATATGTTTACTTGTTCAACTTCCCCCCTCCTTTGTGGGGTGTGTGAAATCACTATGGAATACACCTATCCCATGACATCTTGAAAACTTCTATGACTATAAAATCACCTCCTTTAATATTGGTCTTGCCATGGGTTAGATTACCCAATCTCCTTTCGGAATATTGGGATCTTGTGACTTAACTTGCTATAGGAAACTTGTTAGTTACTTTCATCTCCTTGGCTTGAGAGACTAGTCATTATGGTTTAGATCATCTCTCATTAGTGTTCATTTACACAATTCTAGGAATATTCATGGATTCCTTTTAGCTTTGTCTTGTTTTGGAGTAGTGCTTTGTTTAATGGTCATTTATTTTGACAACTTTCTTTCTCTATCTTATATTGTATAATATGTAGCAAAATGTTTGAAAGTTCCATTTCAATTTACAATATGACATTATATTTTTGAATTTATTGTAATAGTATACTATTAATTTTTAGTAGAATATCGTGGGTTTGCATTTTATAGGTTATCTTATACATGTACTTGTATCCTCTCAAAATCATTTGTTCATTGAAAATCTCTAAAACACTGGGTTTCAAGGTTTCCACTTCTTGTAACAATTATTTGTACATGATTTTCATTCCCTACAACATTAACTTGTAGGGTCTTAATTAGCTAGCTACAAAAATTGGTTGTTGGTTCTTCTCTCCTAACGATAGTAGCTTGCAGACTCTTATTTTCCTACAATATAATATTATTAGATCTTTAATCCGCACAACATATGTTGCAAGGCTTTTAATCCCTAGAATTGTCTTGAACCTCAAAGTCTTTCATTTATGTAACATTGAGTTTTGGGTGCTTGGCATCTTGACACGTGGATTTCTCCTTTGCACATTCCAGTAGGTGTTTTTCAAGGTCTCTCCCATAGTATGTAGGTTTAGATCATCTCTCATTAGTGTCCATCTTGAAAGACAGGGACTATTTTGCCTTCCCCACTATGTTGCATTTTCAACTCAATGTTTCACACCTTGGAATGGAGAAGTGTCAGTCACTAATTGTTAAATTTCAAAACCTTCATCCTAAGCCTCAAGGTGAGGTTGGATGGATCTTATGGTAGGAACCATTACAAGAACTGTGAAATTCCTTTGCAATTGGGGCAAAATGGTCATCTATTCTAAGTGAATAAGAGAAAAACAAACTAGGTAGAGATTTGATAGAAATTTAGGCTTGCATTGTTTTTCATTACATGAAGAGGCAGCTAAAGAATAACATTTTCTTAGTTGCATGGAAGAATATCATATATGGGGCACTCAATTTATATCTCCTTTATAATGGATCATAGAGGGTGATGAACCCTTTAAATTTTTGTTGACTTTCTCAACAAAAACAAATCTTCAAAAAGAATAATGGGCCTAAGGAACCCTTGAGTGATCATGATTGAGGACTTCATCAAGATTAGTAAAATATTTGGTATTAAGAAAAATATATTTTCTAAGTACCCCTTGATAGAAAGTGTAAAGACAACTAGACAATCTTATCAACCAGTTGCCCCTTCTAATGTTTGGTGTAGTGAAAGGGACTTTCTTGGGCTTGAAATCGCCAACGAAGATATTTGTAAGTGTTGAACAAAATGAAAAATAGAAAATCCCCTAGTATATATGATATTCCTTGTGAATTATTTAAAATAATGTAGAAGGTGGTTGGTAAAGAAATGTTGTGTATGGCTAAAGAAGTTTCCAATTTAAGTATAAAGGGGGAGTTGCAAAATCAAGGGATGGTTAAGCTAGTCCCTAATATTTTAGTTGAGGACACAATTAGTGCTTGTCATCCTATCATACACTTAATATATCTAATAAAATTCGAGCAAAGTTTCCTATTATGTAGATCAAATGAGTGGCAACTCAGATTGTTCATCCTAAGCAAACATGCTTTATTTATGGTAGATATATTATTGATATAGTTTTAATAGGATGGGAGAGTGTCGAGCGGGATTAAGAATTTAACCATCAAGTTTTTTTATATTGAAAATTGACTTTGATAAGGTGTATCATAGATATGTTGCCTTGGGTGTTGTTTGGCCACTATTTCATGTCCATAGTCAATGCTCTTTTCTCCAATGCTTCAATCCGTGTTTTTGTTTATGGGATTTTCTTAGACAAAATTGCATTACATATGTCTAACAGGAAAGGATTCCATCTTGCACATTATCTCTATGTTTTAGATACATATGCATGCATTAGGCTATGTTCTTAACACTTCTAGGATTTAGGGACAAATCAAAGGAATTTATAGATATGGGGGTTTGCGGGGGGTGCGGGGGGTGTGGGGGTGGTGACGCAATTAATAAACATTTTGCTAGTGATTATCTCATATCTATTCATTTCTATCAAAATAAAACTATTAAGCTTTTGGGGGTGGTCATGTGATTAATAAACATTTTGCAAGTGATTATCTCATATCTATTCATCTCTATCAAAATACAATTGATAAGACTTTAGAAATATGTTCATAAATATTTTTTATTGCAACTAGGGAAACACTTAGTGATATCAAGTCCAATTTTTGGTTGATTGGTTTTGAGGAGAAACTAGCATGGTTGACCCAACCATGGCAAATATGTATGAGAGATAGTGACATTTTTAATTTGTTGGGAATTATTTTTGGGGTTAATCTTTCTCTTTCAAATATGTGTCAGCTATACTGTATACAAATGTTTCAAAATAAGTTCAAATTTGGGAATATATATAGGAACCTTCCATTCATTGGAAAACTTATGGTTCTTGGTAAAATCCTTCTAGCTCTTCACATATATTATGTCTATTTTTGGTTTCGGTTCTCATTTATTCCATCTAAAGAAGCTCTTAATGTCTTTCCTATGCTTCAAGCCTGAAGATGCTTTAACAATCAAATTAACACCCTTAACAAGTGAATATTGGAAGAAGATTTTACCATTCTCCCGCAACATGAAGACTGGAAATCTGGAACAATTGGAATCTTTAATCTCTCATCTAACCACCGCTTCCACAAAGGAAGAATTATGTGAATACAAAGGTTTCTATAAAAAGGCCAAGTCTAGGACCACTTAAGGGCCAAAACCCAGTTTCCACAACTCTTAGAGTGGAAAGAATACATGTCGTGTACTAATTATCGTGAAAATTCTGGAAAATCAAGTCAAATGCCTAGAAAACTATGTAAAGTGGGTTTTTTTATGAAAATATTCAAAATTCATGGAAAATTTTAGCCCCACACTCATGTTTGGCAATTGAGTGCATAAATCCCAATGCTATATAAGAAAGGAATTTGGGGCAATGTAAAATACAGAAAGTGAGAGTAAAGGCACGTGGGAAGATTGAAATGTTAGAAAGTCCCTCTTCTACAAAAAACATTTGGATGATAAAAAGGCATAGATGGAGAAGGATGACTCAAAGTAAAGGAGAAGGGATTCACCTCCAAGCCAAGGTTGTAAGCATTTTTTTTTCTTTAATTCAATATGATCCAATTCAAGTTTCCCCCCAAATTTGAGTTTGAATTTGTATTATAAATCTAGTTTTGAATTCAAAGTTTGGTAGATAGATTTCATGTTTTCAAGTTAGTAGAAGTAGAGCTGGTGGTAAGGAACTAGAAAGCAAGCTGCTAATGGAGGCCTAAAGCCCATGGATGCTCAAGCAAGGGGATCTCCTACAAATAACTAGCTTCAAGAGGTATTCTACTCTCTTCCTCCCTTCTCAATTCTTGGAAAATACATAGAAATCTCAAAGAAATTTTGATTATTGCATGTAGTTTTGTCAATCAATCTTCACAAACTTATAGTAAGGATAGATAATGGAGTAGACAAGTCCCTACATTAATATCTACTAACAAATTGTCAACTCCACTTGGGTTTATATTTGAATTGTTTTTCAAATTTGGTGTTATAGCCTTAATATATTGCTAATTAATGCTTAATTTCTG
This sequence comes from Larix kaempferi, assembly GCA_027924585.1. Lineage (NCBI taxonomy): Eukaryota > Viridiplantae > Streptophyta > Pinopsida > Pinales > Pinaceae > Larix > Larix kaempferi. Next base: position 8,140,001 of record BSBM01000094.1, read on the forward strand.
ACCTCTTAATCAAGTTTAAAAACCTTTAGAAATCTAAAACCGACCTAAATCAACCTTTTAACATCTTTTTTTTTTTCAAATTTCAGAGGTTTTTGCTGTGGATTTTTGGTTTCTTGAATTTTTAAAGGCTGTTTGAATCCCACTGTTATACACAGTGTGAAACCCCCTATGTGTCTCACTTGGCCTTGATCCGAGAGTGCGACACTATCCCAACTGTCTCAGTGTGCTCTGTTTAGAGTTGAGACACTCTGGGAGCTTGATTGTTTGGACCTAGTTTGCTAATTTTTGCATGATTTATAGTGATTATTTCTACTGTACTTGGATTAGGAATTCCAAAACTTAGTTATTATACCATAATTGCATCTTAATTGTCTAATATTTGAATAAATTTTAAATATTTTAAAAGATTTGTTTTCTAATTTGCAAGAAATTGTCAAAAAACAAAGTTGGGAATCATTGTTTTAGGCCCATAATTAGGGAATATTTTGAAGTTTGTAGACCTGTAGATGACATTAGACACCTGTTAGGATCCGTCAAAAGCAAATTTGGAAAAAAATGGAAGTATTTAATTTGAAAATTTTAAAGTTGGATTTCCCTCCAAAAACCCTAGAAAATGGCTCGAATTGATATTTTTGGGCTTTGTATTCAATTTTTTCTTATAAATTTGATTAGATATGAATGTTTTAGGACACATTTATCATTTATATCCTTGGTTTCACATTTAATTGTTGAAATTTTGACTGATTTCTTAAGATTTGGTAGCTTAAATCACTAGTTTGCAAAGAAAATTGTCAAAAATTGAAAAACATCAAATACTGTTTTCATGAACCTTTAGGCGTTTAAATTTTGAGTTGCGTAAGATTGATAACCTGAAACAGAACATAAATTCACAGCCAATAATATATTATAATGATCATTTGAAACATTTTCATAAAGAAAATTGCATTAAATTCAAAAAAAATTGAACATTGCACCTTGAAAGAATTTAAAAAAATTTCCTTCCAAAACTAAAGGAACAACTTTAATTAGTAAATTTATGTTTTGGATCTATAAAATTTAATATTCCTCATTCACAAGTAGATATATTTGTAGCTTTAATCTTCAATCTTCTTTTGATACGTTGTGTTCGAGCCACTATTATCCTCTTCACTTGGGCTTTCGGGCGATGTTGTGAATGAGAAAGTGGATCTTAAGTGTAATAGTTTAGATTTGAATTTTCAAGCAAGTTTTCGCGCCACTATTATCCTCTTCACTTTGTATTTCGGTCGATATTGTGAACAAGAAAGTGGATCTCAAGTGTAAACAAGTCATTTGTTGAAGTTTTGAAGCATGTTGTCGAGCCACTATTATCCTCTTCACTTGGGAATTTGGGTGATCTTGTGAACGAGAAAGTGGATCTCAAGTGTAAATGCTTGTCAGTTTTAGAATTTCAAAAGATATTTAGAATTTTGCATCAATGTTCAAACTATTTATTTGGAACATTAAAAACATTTGAAAAGAAACATCATGCAATTGTAAAAATTGAATCATCATCCTAGATTTAAACATAGGTTTGAGAGACTTCTTAGAGATACAAAAAACATTGAACATTCAAAGATTTTCCATTTCCAATTAGTGATAGTTGAAGCAAATTGAACACATATTTTGTTTGAATCCAACCACTTGAACCCTTGCTAAAAAAATGGAAACTTATTTGAAAAGAAGAAGTTAAGTAATTTGTGACAATTAAACGTCACTTCTTTAGAAAATTTCTTTTTCAAATTCGTAGAAGCGATTCTATTTTGAAACATGCATGTTTGAAATACCTACAAAGAACCTCTAACTCTTCATTAGTTTAGATACTTCATTGAATTGAAGGATAGAGTATTAAGCATTAGTGCATTGATTGACTCTACACTTCGAGTCACAAACACCACCATTTTCATTGCCATTCCCGAAACTATGCAAATTACCTTTAAAATGGGTGCTTAATCTAAAATTAAAAAAGATTTGATTTTCATATCACCAACAAGGTTAGGCTAGGGCTCTAAATTAGGATTGGAGAGTTAACTGTTAAGATATTGTAACTTCAAAGAATATTATATTTGTACTTTATTATTCTGGAGATGTTTCATTCCTCCGTGAAGATCTTATTGTATATCCGGAGATGTTTATTCCTCCGTCGGAATGCGGTAACTTGGGTTATTAGACTTCCCTAGTGGGGGTCGGCCTTGTATGTGTTATGTGGGTCAAAGGGTTGTTAGACCACCCTAGTGGGGTTGGCCCAGTCAGTTATAATAGGGTATTTAACCCAATGGTTAAATACAAGCCTACATGTATTGTGTAAAAGATAAGTCAGAGTAGTGTATAAATAGAGGAGGTGTATTCCTCATTTTACACACACTCACTCACTTGAGAATAGCGCACTTGTGGAGGAGAGGTCTGCTATGGTGGAAGAGGAGATTATGTCTTTGGTTACATCCTTTGTATTTGCTGGTCATCTATATTGAGGAATCTTTACTGGGTTTTCTACCCCATGAGGGTTTCCCAGGATAAATCTGTGTCTCTTGTATTTATGCTGTGCTTGTTGTTTCTTCAGTGATCCTGTATATGCTATTATTGTGAAATGGAATGTAATGCTACTATTTTCTGTCTTAGCATATTAAATCTTAACATGGTATCAGAGCTAACCTGAAGGAAGGCAATGTATGGCACTTATGACACTTGCTTCACTCGCGACAATTTGAAGGTTTGGGTTTTACATAGCAAAAACCAGTCATTGTGGAACTTTCGCTATAAATCCATTTATGCAAAGGTTCAGGATCTGAAAAGTTTACAGGTCGTAGATAACATCCCCAGGTACCTTGTGTCCAAAGGGAACCCTCATATTCATTGTAATTTGTGAGTTATGATCAGTACAAGTTAGTGTTTCTGCCTCTTCCAGATCTCAGTCAAAATCAGGTGACCTAGGAAAAAAGGTCATAACTTGGGCTAGGAAGATTCAAATGAAATTTCATAACAAGTGACAGGTAGTACACAGGCTGTACTATCTCAGGATACGTTTTCAGAGGCCGAAGTTGAAACAGTGACACGTGGCATGCCGTACAAGTTCGCTCTCCTGTTTTATCCCATAAATAGGTCACGTTGCGACACTTGGCATCACGCTCTCTCAGAAAATCCAATTGAGGTAAAACCTGTCAGGATGGAAAGATGACAGGTTAGGATACCACAAAAAAAGTTTTCAGACCCTGTGGAGCAAACATTTCAGAGTTACAGCAGAAACAATCAGGTACATATTTCTGTCAAAACAGAATTATTTTTGGAGCACCTTCATTCATGGCTTCCGGAATTTAGGGTTTTGGAGAAAGTTAGAATTTTTGGAATCGGAATCCACAGCTGAATGCTACTCAGGAAAATCAAAATTTAGAGACCAAGATCGAATTTTTTGGTTGGGTAGAAGACCGGGCTTGATCAAACCCCAGTTTAGGATTTTGATCGGAAAGATGGAAAATTAGGGCTTCAACAAAAGTTAGAATTTTTGAAGTCTATGACCACGGCTGGAAGCTCCTCAGAAAAATAAGAGTTTAGAGCCTTGGATAGAACCTTTTGATTGGTAATAAAGGTGGGCTTCATCAAACCCTAGTTCGGGATCCTGTACAGAAGATCCAAATGTTTTGAAGGCAATTTTGAGGGGTCAAATTTTGGAGATTTCAAAATTGAAGTATGCTAGTTTGATCAGCTCAGCAAGACACATCCTTCCATCCATTCGGAAGTGTGAAAGTCAAAGATTGAATTTTTAGGGTTTCTCTAGAAAACCCTAATCAAGCTCCATATCAAGTTTCAGGGGGATTCGAGGCTAAGGCCTTACGTAAGAAGTCTACAAGAAGTCTCGACAGGTATGACTTAAGGAGGTTCAGGTATGTCTTGAAATCTGATTCCTGATTAAGTCCATAATGTGTTTGTCTTCATATTATTTATTAGTACAATCTTGATTAATGTTAGAATTGTCTTATCACCCTAGTAACAGTATGAATACATGTGAATGATCGAAGACATTCATTGATTAGGGCTATATGATTGTACTAATGCATTATGGTGTTGTATGAGGTTGATGTTGTCTGCTAACAAGATACAGGTACATCACGAAAGACAAATCAAGTTCCATGACCATGACAACATGAAGACAAAGACTCATCCATAATCTTTGTTCTACTTACGAGGTATGTATGACTTTTGTTATATTATGCTTAACCTATGAGATATGCAAGTTCTAGCACAGGATCTCTAAATCATTGAAGAGAACAAAGAAGATATTGTTTAGGTATGTTAGACATAACTAAGCAGGTATACTAATCCAGGTATGTTTTCCTATGTCAAGTTAGAATATTACCTTGTGCTAGGATCCCTTATATAAGTATACTTGGTATGATTGGTTATGCTTATTCATAAAGTTAGTAATCAAGGGATTATGCATATTATGTCTTTTATCTTGATTGATGATATGCAGACTTCCCTGAAATCTTGAATACTAATGTTTATTATCTATGATCATGACTATACACATTCAAAGATTATTTAGAATTATAATGTTTTGATAATATTTATAATATACTAATGAATGTATGTTTGTGTATGAGATCATGAGGATGACACTAGTGCACACTTGAACATGCACAATGGTACAGAATGAATAGAAGTTAAAAAGACATATAGAAGATCAAAGCGGGAGGCAACCACACAAACATAAAAGATAAGTATTTGAGTTGTTATTTGAAATAGTAAATGATACTGCTTGTATGCATATTTGTATTCCTAGATTATATCATGATGGGTGTAAACATTAATAGAGCATTAAACAGTATACTACTAATATGCATATGATTGGTAAGTTGGACAAACATTCCATTGTTGCTTGTCTAGAATGAAACCTCTTTGCTGACATGCTGAGAGCTGTGCACACTCTCGATAGTATGTTCTGGTAGAGATGGAAGGCGTCTAGATAGCCACTGTATGCATACAGGATATGGAAAAGTGTTGTGCTAAAGTATTGGTCAAGATAGTTGCATAACTATGTAAATGATATCTGTATGCATAATAGGTTATCATGTCAACATGATTTTGTTTTAAAGATCATGATGAATGATGAAACACTGAACAAGTGATGGATGTTCAACAAAAGGATTTACAAATCAAACACACTATAGAAGGCTTGTGGCTAGAAGATTCTCTTAGAAAGAGGAAGAGAATCATGATGAGATGTTTGCTCCAAGTGGCTAGATAAGACCATTCTCTTAATGGTGTAATTAAAGAAGAAGTATGAATCAGGTTCTGTATGGGTACCGAGGATCAATAATCAATTGATGAGCTTAATGATCACCATGAGTGATGTGGATCTCAATCTTTGCTACAAGGTTGAATATGGCTTCTATACACAAATGACATGGATGCAAGAAGGAACTCACCACAGAGTTCGAATGATATTGAGGCCCATATCAGTAGACCCATCTAACGAGAGATGGCACAGATAGATGTGCAGAAGATCATTCAATGCAGAGTGTGAATGATGTTCAGTCACAAAGGGAGAATTGACAGTTTCTTGATAAGCTTGGGATTTACCAAAAGTAAAGTTGTTCCTAACCTTTACCTTAAGATTATGGATCATACTATGTATATTATATCTTTCTAACCGGAAATGAGAAACAAATTATTGAAAGCAAGAAGAAGCTTTCTTCAGAATTCGAGGTGAAATATCTCGGATTAATGCACTACTTCTTAGGTCTAGAAGTATGGCAAGAACCAAAAGGAATCTTTCTAAATCAAGGTAAGTATGCTGTGGAGATTCTAAAAAGGTTTGATATGTTGGAGTGTAAACCAATGGCCACTCCCATGGACTCCAACTTGAAGTTATTAGTTAATGACTCATCGGAATTAGTGGACCTAACTCTATATAGACAAATCATTGGGTCATTAATGTATTTAACAAATACTAGGCCAGAAATATGCTTTGCTGTAAATACCCTAAGTCAGTATCTCGTAGAACCTAGAAAGGTTCACTTAATAGCTGCAAAGCATTTAATGAGGTACCTAAAAGGTACATTAGATTTTGGTCTATATTATATTGGAGGTCATGAACTCAGATTACATGGTTACTCAGATTCTGATTGGGCAGGAAGTGTCTGAGACAGAAAGAGTACATTAGGTGGATGTTATGGTCTTGGATCTGCCATGATCTCATGGTTCAGCAAGAAACAATCTAGTGTGGCCCTCAGTACTGCTGAAGCAGAATATATAGCTACCTGCTCTGCCATCTGGAGTGATTGACTTAGAAATGGATCCCACTGTGATTATGTGTGACAATCAAAGCTGATTTAAGATGACAGAAAATCCTGTATTCCACGATAAGTCAAAACACATAGAGATCCGATACTTTTATATACGAGATATGGTGCAGAGAGGAGCTATCAAGCTCGTGTTTGTGAGCATCGAGGATCAAATTGCTGATATCTTGACCAAACCTCTATCTCGAGTAAAATTTGAATACTTTCGAGACAAGCTTGGTGTAGTTCAAAAGGACCCTCCTCGAAAGGGGGAGTAGTATAGTCACTGATGATGAGATTGTCTCATCGACCAACAAGGTCGATGATGAGGTTACCTGTTTACTACACTTGGATAGTTAGATTATTTAGATTTAGGACTCTTATACTTAGAACACTTAGTTTTACTTATACATGCTTTTGATGATAGATGTATTGGTAAGAATACATGCTTTTGATGTTAGATGTATTAGTGAGAATACATGCTTTTGATGATAGATGTATTAGTGAGAATACATGCTTTTGATGTTAGATGTATTAGTGAGAATACATACTTTTGATGATAGATGTATTAGTGAGAATACATGCTTTTGATGATAGATGTATTAGTGAGAATACATGATTTTGATGTTAGATGTATTAGTGAGAATACATGCTTTTGATGATAGATGTATTAGTGAGAATACATGCTTTTGATGTTAGATGTATTAGTGAGAATACATGCTTTTGATGATAGATGTATTAGTGAGAATACATGCTTTTGATGTTAGATGTATTGGTGAGAATACATGCTTTTGATGATAGATGTATTGGTGAGAATAAATGCTTTTGATGATACATGTATTGACTAATGTACTTGTATGGTTGAGGATACTTGTACTTGTATTGATAAGAATACATGTGAGGATTGCATCATCCTTGAACACACGTTCTAAAGTGAGCCATAGACAGGTGTCTTCGAGAAAGAAAAAGGATTGCATCATCCCTGGACTTCAGTCCTAAAGAGAGCCGTAGATAGGTGTCGTCGAGAAAGAAAAAGGATTGCATCATCCCTGGACTTCAGTCCTAAAGAGAGCCGTAGACATGATGTCTCCGAGAATGAAGTCCTTGGTGGACATGAGAGGATTGGATCATCCCTGGACTTCAGTCCTAAAGAGAGCCGTAGACATGATGTCTTCGAGAATGAAGTCCTGAATGAACAGTTAGGGGATTGCATCTTCCCTGGACCTCGGTCCCAGAATTGAGCCGTAGACTGATGTCTCCGAAAATTGAAGATTGGACTGCATCGTCCCTGAACTAGGTTCAAAATGTACGTGAGGACTGCATCGTCCATGAACTGGGTTCAAAATGTACGTGAGGACTGCATCGTCCATGAACTGGGTTCAAAATGTACGTGAGGACTACATCGTCCATGAACTGGGTTCAAAATGTACGTGAGGACTGCATCGTCCATGAACTGGGTTCAAAATGTACGTGAGAACTACATCGTCCATGAACTAGGTTCAAAATGTACGTGAGGACTGCATTGTCCATGAACTGGGTTCAAAATGTACGTGAGGACTGCATCGTCCCTGAACTGGGTTCAAAATGTACGTGAGGACTGCATCGTCCCTGAACTGGGTTCAAAATGTACGTGAGGACTGCATCGTCCATGAATTGGGTTAAAAATGTACGTGAGGACTGCATCATCCATGAACTGGGTTCAAAATGTACGTGAGGACTGCATCGTCCATGAACTGGGTTCAAAATGTACGTGATGGGATTGCATCATCCCTAGACATGAGACTTGTCTTAAAGGTACATGTGAGGACTGCATCGTCCATGAAATGGGTTCAAAATGTACGTGATGGGATTGCATCGTCCCTAGACATGAGACTTGTCTTAAAGTGATAAGGATTGATCATCCTGGAACTTGATCTGGATTGTATCATCCATGGACCTATGTCCTAAAGAGAGCAGGATTGATCATCCTGTAAAATGATCATATGATGACGATGCTGATGATCGTGTGATGACGATGCTGATGATCGTGTGATGACGATGCTGATGATCGTGTGATGACGATGTTGTAGATCGAGATGTTGTAGATCGTGATGATCTAGATGTTGTAGATCGAGATGATCCAGATGCTGTAGATCATGATGAACCAGATGCTATAGATCGAGATGATGTGATAACGATGTTGATGATCGTGAGGATCCAGATGTTGCTGTAGTTGTTCGTGTGCTGCAGAAGATAAAGACTCAGTACTGAAGATGTTAATGTTCCAGTATTGAAGATGTTCCAGTAACTGCTTGAGTTACTGATGATGTTGAGAAAGCTTCCAATGATTTATAGATGTATCATGTATGATGTTGATGACTCCTTGCTCGTGCAGATGCTGTTATAATATGCTTCTCGTTAAGGGGGAGTGTTGAGATATTGTAACTTCAAAGAATATTATATTTGTACTTTATTATTTTGGAGATGTTTCATTCCTCCGTGAAGATCTTATTGTATATCCGGAGATGTTTATTCCTTCGTCGGAATGCGGTAACTTGGGTTATTAGACTTCCCTAGTGGGGGTCGGCCCTGTATGTGTTATGTGGGTCAAAGGGTTGTTAGACCACCCTAGTGGGGTCGGCCCAGTCAGTTATAATAGGGTATTTAACCCAATGGTTAAATACGAGCCTACATGTATTGTGTAAAAGATAAGTCAAAGTAGTGTATAAATAGAGGAGGTGTATTCCTCATTTTACACACACTCACTCACTTGAGAATAGTGCACTTGTGGAGGAGAGGTCTGCTATGGTGGAAGAGGAGATTATGTCTTTGGTTACATCCTTTGTATTTGATGGTCATCTATATTGAGGAAGCTTTACTGGGTTTTCTACCCCATGAGGGTTTCCCAGGATAAATCTATGTCTCTTGTATTTATGCTTTGCTTGTTGTTTCTTCAGTGATCTTGTATATGCTATTATTGTGAAATGGAATGTAATGCTGCTATTTTCTGTCTTAGCATATTAAATCTTAACATTAACACTCTCGGGCCATAAGACTTTGAAAATAACATTGATTATTGAGTGTTTAAATCCATTAGTAACAAAGAACGCTTGTTGGGAAAGCACATCTAAAACATGCGTAAGGCACGAGTTCAATCTGGATAAGTAAAGGAGGTATCCCCCCTCTTGTGTTGTTAGTGGGACATGAGCTCATCACGAAATTCCAAGTAACTGACAAATCTTCGAGGTGACATCACTTTCCGGAGTGCCTAGTTATGAGAGTTGTCCTAGACTTACAACTGTTATGCCCAAATGTCGATTATGAAGTGGTAACCTCAGTTTTTGTTCCTAGGATATATCATGAGCTATTGTGAGTGGGGGACACTTGCCATACTCAAGACAAAATTTGAAGCTTTTACTCCTTGGGAGGGTGGTTGGTCAAGAACCAATACTTGCACCTTTGTTGATTAAAGTTTATTGTAACTATTTCTCATACCTTCACTATTAGTAATTGTTTGAGGCTTGATATCCCTCAGGAGCTACTAGTTTCGGAAGGACCTCTAATCCATATTTTCATTGAGCTTTGGTTCTTTGGGAAAGTAGATTGCTTTCTTGGATTCATAGGACATATTTTACTGTGTGGAAAGTTTGCTTTTTGTTGAGTCTAGATTTCCTTTAGGATTGTTTGATTATAATTTTGATTAAGTATACCACTATAAACAAATCCTTATATCAAAATATTCAAAGTGGCTACTCTCCCAATCTTCCAGTGACAACGACAACGAGGTAAGTCATCGGAATTTGAAGGCCCCACTAAATCGCAGAGACGAAGACAAAAAACACACCCTAGTGACTTGGAAACTTAACAACTTCTAGATTCAATTAAAAGTGATAGAGAAGAACAATATAAAAAAACACTGAAAATTCACCGTTACATAACAAAGAGAATACATAAACAATTTACGATCTTTCTCCATTTGAAATTGAAACATTAGAGAATGACATAACTACTCAAGTAAACCCACCCTTGACAGGTCCTTTATACCCAATTGTACTTCACATCAGTGAGTCATTGGATTATATCAATCCTCTTTCTAGATATTTCAATAACATGCAAAATTCAACACTTGACCCTATGGCTTCATCAGGAGAAAAAGGGACTACATCATCGCAACCTCAAATTGACGCGGGAGATAACAATAATTCCACTTTGACCTCTACATCAATCCCAACAGTTAGTACACCTGTCATTATCACAAGTTCAACTAACACTTTAGTTTCAGTTGGTACAATTTTGGGTTCCAATCTCGAAAGTAAATCCACTTTGTTTGCAGGGATACCTACCGGTGGATGTGCCTTACCAAACATGGGTTTTCCATATGGTTCGGCTAATCAAGGTCAAAACACACAAGGTGTAATCCAAAATCCTCTTGGTATACTAAATACTTTTCCAAGTTCTACTTCTAGGGGAAACCCTTCACCATGGAATGGTAATATTCTTGGTGGAAGAAATGGGCCATCGAACATTAATGCCAATTGGGGTTATCCTCCACCAATGGGTGGAAATGCCACTAGGGGTTATCCTCCAAATTTTCCTAGCACAATTCCTGGGGGAAATCCCATACACCTAACAGGTAGCATGACAGGGGTAAATCCACCTATCAACCCCATTCTTCAATGGAGTGGGTAAGTTCCAAGAAGTAACCAATCTTCTTGGGGACCACCTCCGCAAGGGGGAAATCAACCTTCGAGTGCTAATAGAAACCAAGGAAACAATCAATGGAGTGGTCATGTTTCAACAAGTAACCAATCTTATTGGTTCCCACCTCTTTAAGGGGGAAATCCACCCATTAATTCTATTCCGAAATGGAATGGTCAAGTTCTGAAAAATAACCAATCTTATTGGGGCCTACCTCTGCAAGGGGGCAATGCATCCATTCATCCTGTTCCACAATGGAATGGACAATTTTCAGGAAGTAACCAATCTTTATAGATGAAACCTACGCAAGGAGGAAATCCTCCTTGGAATTATTTTCAAGCCCAAGGACAACAACAATGGAGCCATCAAGCTTCACCCACATATCAATTGTTTTCTACGACACCAATCAGATCACTGTTTCTAGCCACATTGAATCTACCAAATTTATCCCGATTGAACAATGAACTCATTCGACATTTGAATGTGTGGCCAACCATACCAACTAAACTATCCTCAGACATATCCATGTTTGAAGAACGACCAGGGGACGATCCATCAAATAATGTGATGACATTCCATTTGTGGTGTTCATCCAATTCCCTAGTTGATGATAGTATTAGGTTGCGGTTGTTTTAGCAGACCCTCACATGAACCGCTGTGAAATGGTACATTGAGTTACCTCACAATACATTCACAGATTTCTCATCTTTAGCCATGGTATTTATGAGACATTTTCAGTCGGATATCTACTATGAGATGGGTACAAAACTTTTGACTTCAATTAGGTAGTCCACTTCTACTCACATACCGAATCATATCCACGAATGGAGGAGGCGCCAAAGGCTTATAAAAGCTGAAATCCTGGATCAATTCTTAGCAAATTGGTTCATAAAATAACTATTTCCTACTCTTTCCAAAGGTGTATCCATGTTAGGAGATATGATCCATGTTAGGAGATATGACTGAAGAACAACTCATTCAGAGTTCCCAATAGATGGATTTGATATATTCACAAAGCATACTTTATGATTTAATACCTCATGTTGCAAGACCTGTTTCTGATCTAGCTAGGCCACCACAAGGATCTCATGTCAATGGTGTGATTGGATGCATTAACCGACTTGAGTAGATTACCTAGAAAATGGGACAAGTTTATGTTTAGACTTTACAACCCATAACCGGCTAGGAAAACTAGCAATCCACAACTCCCACCCAAACTTCTGAAGTACTTACGGTCCAATCTACGGACCCAAAAGGGAAAAAGAAGAAACAAATTAAAAATCCAAATGCTACTTATGGGATGGGATAAGCACTTAAGGTCAATAATCTCATAGGGGGAAATCATGAGAATTGAAAAAATAAGTACCCTTGCAAGATTTGTCAAGGGGATCATCCTACTCATCTTTTCCCTCACATGGATGATATTCATTGCATGTTGGCACAATTAGGAGCAAAAAAAAACCTGTCGTCCTAACCCAACCCTTCCTGCAACAACAACAGATGGTTGTTTTGGTGCTAGTACCTCTCCCAAGAGGGAACCAGGAAACCCCCCACAAGGGGGCAATCCCCCCAATGCTAACATCTTCATGATGGATGAACATCCGATAAATGTTCAAACAAGGGCTCGTTCTTACGATACACCATTGAATGATTCATAAACATCTAGATCATGGCCTAGAGGTTATCTAACGATTGAGAAACCAACCATTGACATAATACCTTGACCTCCAAAAAGGGTTTTCCATAGAACAACCCACAATCCTAATGCGCGATCTACTCAAAAATACAATGTGGTTGACGATTTAGCTCAAGCTTATTGTGCCATGTATGCCTTGGAAGTTTTCCAAAGTTGTCCAACTCAAAGGAAGGAACTATTGTCTGCTATCGACACTATTGATCCGTATGATACCAATTTGATAACTTTCGATTTAGAACAGTCAATATGTAGGCTTCTGCCACAGATCATATTTCAGATTAAAGTGACTTCACATGGCAAGAATATTTTTTGAACCGTTGTGGATGAAGGAGCCTCTACTTGTGTCTTGTTGCTAGCATGTTGGAAATATTTGGGATCACCCACCTTAGTGCCATCCCACACAATACTCAAATAATTTAATTGACATTCATTCCCTCCTCACGGACTAATCATGGATTTCCTAGTTGAAATGGGAGGTAAAACAATTCAAGTAGATGTTGAGGTAATGGATGTGCCCATAGATTAAATTTTTTTATTGGGACGTAGTTAGATACATGCAATGATGACGATAGTGTCTTTGGTATTCCGAGTAATTCAGTTCCCCCACCAAATTAATATTGTTACGATCGATCAACTAGACTAATGCACACCTAAAATTGGTCTCCACTCGAATGTACCTTTTGTTGGGGATTTGAAAATGGTTGTTCAGGATATTGGGGTAGCAAGGTTTAAATATGCATCCCTTAGGGGAAATTTCATGGTTCCGCCACCAGTATCCACCCCTCATACTGCTCTAGTTTTCACCATTACATCAGAATTTTATTTTCCATTAAATTTTTTTTCTAAGTCCATACCAACAGTTGGATCCACCTCATTGGAGGGAACTTCGAAGGAGGAGACCTTAGTCCAAAATAGTTATGGAAATACATCAAACTCTATGCAATATGATGAGACTGAGAGTAGTGTACCCTTATTTTCCATATAGATTCCATACCAATCTATCCAAATGGCTTCGACATACGTGGATAAAATCCTTCCCTGGTGGAGGAATATGATCCATACACTTCATCCATATGGGCCATTAATACTCCTAGTACTCATGACCTCTTGGATAAGAATTTTTCATCAGACGAATCCATCCTTGAAGTTATGAACATCTCTGAACTACCTTGGGGAGACATGCATCATCAATCGCCATTTCTTCATAAGACAAATTCATTAGAGGTCAAACTTGAAATTTTTACTTTTATGATGATATGGAAAAATACCAATGTCCTGTCCAAACACACAATGTGATTTCAGAAAGAAACTTGGCCAATATTTCAAAAATATTACTATCGATATATCCATTAATCCTGGCATCGTCGAAAATATCAATATAGGTTATGTTGCTCTCCGGAGGAAATCACACAATACACCATTGTATTCAAAGAGTTTCACGATGTGTTTGTTTGGTCTTATGAAGCAATGTTGAGCATCGATCCCAGTATAGTTGAACATGATATTAAAACCTATGACAATGTTAAACCTGTTTGATAGAAGTTACATCCACTTAATCCTAAGAAATCAACTGCCATAAAAGTAGAAGTTGAAAAGATATTAAAATATGGCTTCATATACCTAGTTACTTTAACTAAATGGGTATCCAATCCCGTCCCTATTGATAAGAAGCAAGGAACAATCCGAGCTTGTACTTACTTTACGGATCTCAATTTGGATTGTCCCAAAGATAATTATGTTGAAATATTGTAACTTCAAAGAATATTATATTTGTATATTATTTATCCCGGAGATGTTCCATACCTCCGATGTGATTATACTATAAATCCGGAGATGTTTATTCCTCTGAGTTGGGTGTGGTAACTAGGGTTATTAGACCCACCATGTGGGGGTCGGCCCAGTCAGTTATAATGGGGTATTTAACCTAATGGTTAAATACGAGCCTACATGTACTTGTGTAAAATACATATCAGAGTAGTGTATAAATAGAGGAGGTGTGTTCCTCATTTGATACACTCACACACTTGAGGATAGCGCACTTGTGGAGGAGAGGTCTGCTATTGTGGAGGAGGAGATCATGTCTCAGGGTTTCATCTTTGTATATTGCTGGTCATCTATATTGAGGAAGCTTTGCTGGGTTTTCTACCCCATGAGGGTTTCCAAGGATAAATCTCTGTCTCTTGTGTTTATGCTGTGCTTGTTGTTTCTTCAGTGATCCTGTATATGATATTATTGTGAAATAGAATGTAATGCTGCTATTTTCTGTCTTATCATATTGAATTTTAACATGGTATCAGAGCTAACCTGAAGGAAGACAAGGTATGGCACTAAAGACACTTGCTTTACTTACGACAATTTGAAGGTTAGGGTTTTACATAGCAAAAACCAGTCATCGTAGCACTTTCGCTATAAATCCGTTTTGGCGAAGTTTTCGGCTCTGAAATTGTTACAGGACGAAGATTAAATATCCAGGTACCTTGTTTCCAAAGGAAAACCTCTAATTCGTTGTACTTTGTGATTTATGATCTGTACAATATAGGGTTTCTGCCTCTTCCAGATCTGAGTCAAAATCAGGTGACTTTGGGAAAAAGGTCATATCTTGGGCTAGGAAGCTCCAAATGAAATTTCGTAAAAAGTGACAGGTAGTACACAGTCTGTAATATCTCAGAAAACGTTTTCAGAGGTCGAAGTTGAACCAGTGACACGTGGCACTCCATACAAGTTCTCCCTCCTGTATTATCCCATAAACAGGTCATGTTGCGACACTTGGCATAACTCTCTCTCAGAGAGTCCAATTGAGGTCAGACCTGTCAGGATGGAAATATAACAGGCCGAGCTACCTCAGAAAAGTTTTTCAGAGGCCGAAGTTCAAACAGTGACACGTGGCACGCCGTACAAGTTCGCTCTTCTGTTTTATCCCAAAACAGGTCACGTTGCGACATTTGACATAACTCTCTCTCAGAGAATCCAATTGAGGTCAGACCTGTCAGGATGGAAAGATAACAGGTCAGGCTATCTCAGAAAACTTTTTCAGACCCTGTGGATTGAAAAGTTTGGAGTTACACCAGAAACAATCAGGTACATATTTCTGTCAAAACATAATTATTTTTGAGTACCTTCATTCATGGCTTCCGGAATTTAGGGCTTTGAAGAAAGTTGGAATTTTTGTAAACGGAGACCACGGCTGAATGCTACTCATCAAAATAGAAATTTAGAGACCAAGATCAGATATTTTGGTTGGGCAGAAGGCCGGGCTTGATCAAACCCTAGTTCGGGACTTTGATCAGAAAAGTGGAAAATTAGGGCTTCTGTAAAAATGGGAATTTTTGAAATCTGTGACCATGGCTGGAAGCTCCTCAGAAAAATAGAAGCTTAGAGCTTTGGATCAAACATTTTGATTGGGCAGAAGAGTGGGATTCACCAAACCCTAGTTCAGGGTCACGTCCAGTGAATCCGGAAGTTTCAAAGGCAAAATTGAGGAGTGAAACTTTGCAGTTTTCAAATTCTGAATATATCAGTTTGATCAGCTCATCAAGGCGCATATTTCTATCCTTTCGGAAGTTTGAAATTCAAAGTTTGAATTTTTGGGGTTTCTCTGACAAACCCATATCCAGCTCCAGGTCCAGTTCTTGCAAATCAAGTGGATAGGGTTAATCCTAGAAGAAGATGGATTGGTCACCTGCATAAGTGAAGGAGTTACTGTTTCAGAGGGAGATGAGGCTAAGGCTTTACATAAGGAGATTACAAGCGATCTCGACAGGTATGACTCATCGAGGTATGTTTTGAGATTTGTTCATGATTAAGTTTATGGTATTTTTGTCTTCATGTTATTACGGTTAGTACAATCTTGATTTTAGATTTGTTGTATCACCTTAACAAAATTATGAATGCATGATAGAAGATATTCATTGGTTAGGGTGTTGACACTTATGATTGTACTAATGCATTATGATGTTGTGTGAGGTTGATGTTGTCTACTAACAAGATACAGGTACATCACAAAAGACAAATCAGGCTCCATGACCATGAAAACATGAAGACAAAGACTCATCCACAATCTTTGTTCTACTTACGAGGTATGTATGACTTTGTTATATTATGCTTAACCTATGAGACATGCAGGTTCTAGCTCAGGATCTCTAAATCATTGAAGAGATTGTTTAGGTATGTTGTACATAACCAAGTAGGTATACTAATCCAGGTATGTTTCCCATGAATCTTACCTTGTGTTAGGATCCCTTATATAAGTATACTTGGAATGATTGGTTATGCTTATTCATAAAGTTAGTAATCAGGGGATTATGCATATTATATCTTTTATCTTGATTGATGATATGCATGAGTAAAAGAAGACTTCCCTGAAATCTTGAATACTAATGTTTATTAACTATAATCATGACTATACATTTTCAAGATTATTTAGTACTATAATGTTTTGATAGCATTTAGAATATACTAATGAGTGTATGTTTGTGTATGAGATCATGAGGATGACTCTTGGGCATGCACAGTGGTACAGAATGAATAGAAGTTCAAAAGACATACAGAAGATCAAGCGGGAGGCAGCCACACAAACATAAAAGATAAGTATTTGAGTTGTTATTTGAAATAGTAATGATATTGCCTGTAATAGGTTGTATGCATATTTGTATTCCTATAATATATCATGCTGAGTGTAAATATTCATAGAACATTGAACAGTATAGTACTAATATGCATATGATTGGTAAGTTGGACAAACATTCCATTGTTGCTTGTCTAGAATGAAACCTGTTTGCTGACATGCTGAGAGTTGTGCACACTCTCGATAGTATGTTCTGGTAGAGATGGAAGGCATCTAGATAGCCACTGTATGCATACAGGATATGGGAAAGTGTTGTGCCAAAGTATTGGTCAAAATAGTTGCATCACTATGTAAATGATATCTGTATGCATAATAGGTTATCATGATTTGATGATTATGAAGTATTACTAATCATGTACTTAATTTTGATTTGTAGGAAAGGTCATGAAGAATGATGGACATCGTACAAGTGGTGGATGTTCAAACAAGAAGATTTACAAATCAAACAAAATATAGAAGGCTCATGGCTAGAAGATTCTCTTAGAAAGGGGAAGAGAATCACGACAAGATGTTTGCTCCCAGTATGGTGTAATTAAAGAAGAAGTGTGAATCAGGTTCTGTATAGGTACCTAGGATCGATAATAAATTGATAAGCTTAATGATCACCATGGGTGATGTGGATCTCAACCTTTGCTACAAGGTTGAATATGATTTCTATACACAAATGACATGGATGCAAGAAGGAACTCACCACAGAGTTCGAATGATATTAAGGCTCATATTAGTAGACCCATCTAACGAGAGATGGCACAGATAGATATGCAGAAGATCATTCAATGCAGAAATGAAAATGAAAGATCTCAAATTGACGCTTTACTTCCTAGGTCTGGAAGTATGGCAAGGCTCAGAAGGAATATTTCTCAACCAGGGAAAGTATGATGAGAAATATGACTTGAGGTGTTGGAATGGCCACTCTTATGGATTCCAACTTGAAGTTGTTAGGGGATAACTCATCAGAGTTAGTGGATATAACTCTGTACAGTCAAATTATTGGGTCATTGATGTATCTAACATATACTAGATTAGATATATGCTTTGTTGTGAATACCTTGAGTCAATATCTATTGGAAACTAGATGTTTTCACCTGATAGTTGCAAAGCATGTGATGAGGCACCTAAAGGATACGATAGACTTTGATCTGTGCTATCTTGGAGATCATGACTTCAGATGGCTACTCAGATGCTGATTGGGCAGAAAGTGTATCAGACAAGAAGAACACATCAAGAGGATGTTATTGTCTAGGATTAGCCATGATCTCGTGGTTTAGCTGGAAGCAGTCTAGTGTGGCTCTTAGCACAAGCAGAATATATGGCTGTTTGATCTGCTAGTTGTGAAGAAGTTTGGCTTCAGGATTGTTTGACTTAGAGATAGAACCAACTGTGATCCTATGTGACAAATAGAGTTGTATCAAGATGACATAGAATCCAGTGTTCCATGATAAGTCAAAGATCATAGGGATCTAACAAGATATGACACAGAAAGGAACTATAAAGTTTGAATTCGTAACAGGTTACCGATGTACTAACCAAACCTCTACCTCGAGTGAAGAAGTTACCAACATACTAACCAAGCCTCTGTCTCGAGTGAAATTTGAATACTTTCGAGACAAGCTTGGTGTAGCTCAAAAGGACCCTCCTCGAAAGGGGGAGTAGTATAGTCACTGATGATGAGATTGTCTCATCGAACAACAAGGTCGATGATGAGGTAACCTGTTCTCTACACCTAGATACTTAGAAATATTTAGATTTAATACTTAGTTTTACTTATACATGCTTTTGATGTTATATGTAAGAATACATGCTTTTAATGATAGATGTATTGATGAGAATACATGTGGGGATTGTATCATCCTTGAACACATGTTCTAAAGTGAGCCGTAGACGTATGGTCTCTGAAAATGAAGTCCTTAGTGGACAGGTAGGGATTGTATCATCCCTGGACTTCGGTCCCTGAATAGATCCGTAGACGTATGGTCTCCGAAAATGAAGTCCTTAGTGGACAGGTAGGGGATTGGATAATCCCTGGACTTTCAGTCCTAAAGAGAGCCGTAGACGTGAGGTCTCCGAGAATGAAGTCCTTAGTGGACAGTTGAGGGGATTGGATCATCCCTGGACTTTCAGTCCTAAAGAGAGCCGTAGACGTGAGGTCTCCGAGAATGAAGTCCTTAGTGGACAGTTGAGGGGATTGGATCATCCCTGGACTTTCAGTCCTAAAGAGAGCCGTAGACGTGAGGTCTCCGAGAATGAAGTCCTTAGTGGACAGTTGAGGGGATTGGATCATCCCTGGACTTTCAGTCCTAAAGAGAGCCGTAGACCTGAGGTCTCCGAGAATGAAGTCCTTAGTGGACAGTTGAGGGGATTGGATCATCCCTGGACTTTCAGTCCTAAAGAGAGCCGTAGACGTGAGGTCTCCGAGAATGAAGTCCTTAGTGGACAGTTGAGGGGATTGGATCATCCCTGGACTTTGAGTCCTAAAGAGAGCCGTAGACGTGAGGTCTCCGAGAATGAAGTCCTTAGTGGACAGTTGAGGGGATTGGATCATCCCTGGACTTTCAGTCCTAAAGAGAGCCGTAGACATGAGGTCTCCGAGAATGAAGTCCTTAGTGGACAGTTGAGGGGATTGGATCATCCCTGGACTTTCAGTCCTAAAGAGAGCCGTAGATGTGAGGTCTCCGAGAATGAAGTCCTTAGTGGACAGTTGAGGGGATTGGATCATCCCTGGACTTCCAGTCCTAAAGAGAGCCGTAGACGTATGGTCTCCGAAAAGTGGGGATTGTATCATCCCCGGACTTAGGTCCCTGAATTGATCCGTAGACGTGAGGTCTCCGAGAAGTGGGGATTGTATCATCCCCGGACTTAGGTCCCTGAATTGATCCGTAGACGTGAGGTCTCCGAGAAGTGGGGATTGTATCATCCCCGGACTTAGGTCCCTGAATTGATCCGTAGACGTGAGGTCTCCGAGAAGTGGGGATTGTATCATCCCCGGACTTAGGTCCCTGAATTGATCCGTAGACGTGAGGTCTCCGAGAAGTGGGGATTGTATCATCCCCAGACTGCGGTCCCTGAATTGATCCGTAGACGTATGGTCTCCGAGAAGTGGGGATTGTATCATCCCCGGACTTCGGTCCCTGAATTGATCCGTAGACGTATGGTCTCTGAGAAAGCGATTTTTGATGTGGTTACTTGTATCGGTAGGATACTTGTATTGATGATGTGGTTACTTGTATCGGTAGGATACTAGTATTGATGACGTGGTTACTTGTATCGGTATGGATACTTGTATTGATGATGTGGTTACTTGTATCGGTAGGATACATGTATTGATGACATGATTACTTGTATCAGTATGGATACTTGTATTGATGATATGTATACTTGTATTGGCATGAATACTTGTACTAATTATGTGGATACTTGTATTGTTATGGATACCTGTGTTGATGACGATGCTGACGATCGTGTGATGACGATACTGATGATCGTGTGATGAAAATGCTGATGATCGTGTGATGACGATGCTGATGATCGTGAGATGACGATGCTGATGATCGTGAGATGACGATGCTGATGATCGTGTGATGACGATGCTGATGATCGTGTGATGACGATGCTGATGATCTTGTGATGACGATGCTAATGATCGTGAGATGACGATACTGATGATCGTGAGGATCCAGATGTTGATGTTGTTGTAGTTGTTCGAGTGCTGCAAAAGATAAAGACTCAATACTGAAGATGTTGATGTTCCAGTATTGAAGATGTTCCAGTAACTGCTTGAGTTACTGATGATGTTGAGAAAGCTTCCAATGATTTATAGATGTATCATGTATGATGTTGATGACTCCTTGCTCGTGCAGATACTGTTATAATATCCTTCTCGTTAAGGGGGAGTGTTGAAATATTGTAACTTCAAAGAATATTATATTTGTATATTATTTATTCCGGAGATGTTCCATACCTCCGATGTGATTATACTATAAATCCGGAGATGTTTATTCCTCTGAGTTGGGTGTGGTAACTAGGGTTATTAGACCCACCATGTGGGGGTCGGCCCAGTCAGTTATAATGGGGTATTTAACCTAATGGTTAAATACGAGCCTACATGTACTTGTGTAAAATACATATCAGAGTAGTGTATAAATAGAGGAGGTGTGTTCCTCATTTGATACACTCACACACTTGAGGATAGCGCACTTGTGGAGGAGAGGTCTGCTATTGTGGAGGAGGAGATCATGTCTCAGGGTTTCATCTTTGTATATTGCTGGTCATCTATATTGAGGAAGCTTTGCTAGGTTTTCTACCCCATGAGGGTTTCCCAGGATAAATCTCTGTCTCTTGTGTTTATGCTGTGCTTGTTGTTTCTTCAGTGATCCTGTATATGCTATTATTGTGAAATAGAATGTAATGCTGCTATTTTCTGTCTTAGCATATTGAATTTTAACAAATTATCCCATGCCCTTTATCGATCATATTATAGACAAGTGTGCCGAGAATGAAATATTTTTATTCATGGATGGATTCTCTAGTTACAAGCAGATCCAGATTAAAAAATAAGCCCAACACCAAACAAATTTCATATGCCCTTGGGGGACTTTTGCATATTGGAAAATTCCATTCGGCCTTAAAAATGTTGGGGCCACTTTTCAGAGAGCCATGTCATATGTGTTCCATGATATTAAGTAAATCGTCAAGGTTTATCTTGATTACTTGGTAGCTAAATCTAAGAGAAGAGCCGAGCACAGTGCACATTTTTCGTGCTGTATACATTCGATGTAGTAAGTACAACATTAGGTTAAACCAACATAATTACATGTTTTTTGTAGAATCTAGGAGATTAATTGGTTTCATAGTATCAAAATGAGGGATTATGGTGGATTCCCTCAAGTTTGAGGAAATACTACAATTGCCTTCCCCCAAAACAATTAGACAACTTCAAATCCTACAAGGGAAAGTAAACTTCTTGAGAAGATTTGTTGCCAATTTTTCCAAACTAGCTAAAGGTTTCATGTGCCTCCTAAAAAAATATGCACCATTCATATGGGATGACCAAGCTCAATGCTCGTTTGAAGCATTAAAGAAAGCTTTGGTATCATCCCCGGTACTTAGTCCTCCAGACTATAATAGAGACTTTCTGCTATATTTGGAAGCATCCAATTCCACCATAGGAATGGTGTTGGTACAGGAAGACAAATCATCACATGAACATGTTATTTACTATCTTGGTAAGGGCCTTGCAGGTCCTGAATTCAGATATTCCTAGGTTGAAAAGTTGGCCTTAGCAGTGGTTCATCCTGTCCAAAGACTTAGACATTATATACTTCCAAGAAAAACGACCTTAGTAGCTGAAATGAACCCCATGAAACACATTTTGTCCCAACATATCATTGGGGGCAAGTATTCAAAATGGATAGTAATTTTGCAATAATTCGATCTCGAGTTCATAAATGCTAAAGCCAAGAATTCATTAGCATTTGTAGAACTAATGTCTGAGTTACCCTATGATAAAGAGGATACTATATGTGTTGAAACCTGGGTGAACGAACATTTATTCCTCGTCACAACATATGATCCTTGGTATGGAACATTTATCATATATATGCAAACCCAAAGGATTGATCCTTAGTTTTCTAGCATTGAATGACACCGCATTTGGCACCAAGCATGAAGATACCTCATTATCGAGGATACTTTGTACCATCGAGGAGTAGAATTGATATTAAGACGTTTTTTAATGCGTGAGGAATCTAAGCAAGTTTTAAATGATTGTCATGCTGAAGCATGTGGCGGTCATCTTTCTGGGTTGGAAACCGCCCAAAAAATATTACGTGCAAGATACTTTTGGTCTGCAATCTTTAAAGATTTCATCAATGCTGTAAAAACATGTCACCCTTTCCAAATCTACACAAGAAAAATGTGTGCACATCCTGCTCCATTACACCTTGTAGTAACTTTGGGTCCATTTTCAAAACGGTCCATTGACTATATGACAATCATCCCACCTTTAGATGACGGCCACCACTCTATCATAGTAGTAATGGAATAATTCACCAAGTGGGTTGAGGTGATGCCTACATTAAATTGTATGAGAGAAACTGTAGTATATATTTTTTTCAATCACACGATAACTGTATGAGAGAAATTGTACCCAAAGAGATTGTCACTGATAACGGAATCCATTCTAGGAATTCCTTCATGGATGAACTTACCACCAGATTAGGATTGCAACAGGATTTTCCCTTGCCATATTACCCTCAATGCAAAGGACAAGTAGAATTCATCAACAAGGTTTTGAAAACCATGTTGCGGTGAATGGTCAATAAGAAAAAGACTAACTAGAACTTAATTTTTTTTCCGCTCTTTGGGCACACTGCACCACAGCTAAAACTGCAACTAGTTTCACTCATTTCCAATTGGCTTATGGAGAAGAAGAATTATTTTCGATTGAATGTGAAATCCCATCCTTAAAACTAGCAATCGAAATCCTACCTAACACTATTGCAAAACAAGAAAGAATCGTCCATCTTCATTGTCTTGATGAAACTAGAAGGGAGGCCTCTCTAAATGTAGAAGCAAACAAGAAAAGGGTGAAGGCCCAATATGACAAATTGACTCGTCACCGAGTCTTTTTTGAAGGCAATTTGGTTTTAGTTTATGACCCAGGCCAAGATAAAATAGGGAAAGGGAAATTTGTATTAAAATGATTTGGCCCACTTGTCATCAAAACTATGTTAAAACTTGGAGCTTATGAACTAGTCAATTATGATGGGGAACCTTTGTCGGAGATCAAAAATAGTCTCTATTTGAATAAATACTTCAGGTAGGAACTGATTCCTCGCAACACTTGTTGTATTATCTTGTATTCTTTTGTATATATTTGTGTACGTTAGTTGTTTCATGCACACACATATCTTTCTTGGCATTGTTTCTTTGCAAATGGCACAAGAAACCTCCACGTATTTGGGATATGCAGATGGTGCCAGCTGTAGTTCTCAAAACATTGCTTCTACCGCATGAGTTATTTTAACACCTAATGACCGAGTTCTGAGTTCAGGAGGTATTTTTCTCAGATCCGCAACCAATAATTTTGCAGAATACAACACAGTCATTGAGCTTCTTGTTAAGGCTAAGACCCTTGGATTTCGATGAATAACCATAAAATTGGACTTGCAATTGGTTGTATCTCAGTTAAATGGTCATTATCAGGTTCAACATCATATGTTGTTTAGAAAGTTTCTACGAGTACATCTTTTAGAACATTAGTTTGAATTCATTGAATACTTTCATGTTCCTAGAAGTTTGAATAGTTTGGGTGAGTCCTTAGCTAACTATGTACTTGATTGGAATCTAAGTCATTAACATCATTCCAAAAAATAAAGCATGTACATTATTCATGGAAATTTAATTGAACAAATCATTTAAGGACATGGGCAAAAGCCGAAATAACTAGGTTACATCGTAAACCAAAAAGTGTGTTAAGGTTCTAGACATTTTGGGTAGGAACTTTACACACATAAAAAAAATAGCATACAAACTTTTCTCCTTTAGTTCCTTTTTCTTCAAGATAAAACCCAAAAAAATTCATAAAAAATGAAAATATTTTGAAAACTCAAAACATATGAATTGTTTCTACTTCCCGGTCCATCATGAAAACTCATCAACAACTGGTAGATCACTACATAATGGTTCACAACTTTTAGAAATCTATGCTGAAAGGAGATGCCTCCTCTCATCCATTGGCTACACCAACAAGGAATATGGTAAAAAATGATTACTTCATTTATCTTTTACTCATACATGTATAACTGTATCCATTTGAATGATAGGACGATGCATAATTCTTCAATTTTAGCTATTTTTAGATATTAAATGCACATATTGAGCCGGTTTTTTATCACGGGACTTGGAGACATTGAAAGTTCAAACTATTTGATTCAGGTAACTGGAGATAGATCATGATTCATGGTGATTTATGATTTTGGCATTTTTCACAGGATTCAACATGAAGTAAAACTCATTTCCCCTTTCCTACTTGGCCATTATACCAAATTGGATAAACTCAGTTACATTGTATTATTTCTCCATCCATCGACACATAATCCTGCTTCATATAGCCAAACCATGGAGGGAACATCTGTAAGAGTGTGGACAACTAGTTCTTCCCTTGTTTGCAATATGGATCTTTTCCTCGGCCTGACCTGTTCCCTTGAAATATAGGAGTATGCCCATGCAACACTCATTCCATCCCATGTACTATATCATTCTTTATTCTTTTTTTGAGCTAATAAATGAAAAAAGTATACAAATTAGAAAACACAAAAATCCAAAAAAAGGGGAGACTTGAATCATATCATATTGTATCCTTGAAAAAATGGCAACAGCTAGTCCTTATCACCCTTGAACATGGAACATAATTTTGTATCCGTTGTCAGTATAACATTTACATTTTCCTTAGAAAATACTACCAGTAATTTGAACAGATCTCCACCGATGGGTTATCCTTCCCATCATCAATGGTGCTTTCATTAATGCATCTAGCATTGATGGATTTCATAATGGTTAGTAACTCGAGTCTTATGTTTCCAAGTGTCCATTCTACATTATGTTATGTGTTCAAGGGAAGTTAAAATAGTGTCGGCCATTCGTCAAATATTCCTGACTAACCATGTCAGCCTTCCTTGTGTCAGTATACAGTGTTGGATCTCACATCTCTACCAAACTATATCAGATTATTGATCTCTATTTCGTATTAGTTGATGTGGGAAGCATTAATTCCCACCTTCTGATGGATCCATTCTTATCGACACCAAATCATCATCTAGGAAATGGATCTAGGAACCCTAGAGTACCTTGGATCTTGGAGTCATGAGTGGAAGGTTTCCTCGTAAATGACAGTGGGTATACACCAATGAAACCTGATTATTTGATTCTACAACTGTTCAAATTTAGAACATCTATTCACACTTGCTAGTTTGTACTCAGTACCTTGGAGTTCATCGTCATTATCAGTGGGTCTTCGCATCTGTTAATGATATACATCAATGAACGGTAATCAAATAGTGTCTTATTATGCTCGACATCAACTCATATATTCTCATGATATAAACTCGTACTATCGTTGGTTTATATTGATGACCTTGGGAAAAACAGTTGTATCACTCATCGATGCACTGCATGAGTTGCGCAAGATTAAAACTACAATGTCAAAGTACCATCAAGATATCACACTCATCAAAGTGCACAGTGTATTTCTAAAAATTTACTTTTGACATGGATCAACTGTGTATTGTTTGTTTCCATGCTTGTTTACCGCTGAGCATGGGTATACATGCCTTAGGAAGAATTTGTATATTTGGGAAATTGCTTTGTTTGACTTGCAGGTGCTTTTCTAAATCCCGTTCCCATGAGCTAATCCTTTACCATCCTGCCTTGATCACTAAAGAGTATCAGTATGAAGATATAATGTATTTCATCCCTTAGCTCTGATTTGGACCTCACACATTAAGGGGCATCTGTTAACAATCAAATTAACACCCTTAACAAGTGAAGGTTGGAAGTACATTTTACCATTCACTTGCAACATGAATACTGGAAATCTAGAACAATTGAGAGCTTTAATCTCTCATCTGATCACCACTTCTGTAAAGGAAGAAGTATGTGAAAACAAAGGTTTCTCTAAAAATTCCAAGTCTAGGACCAATTAAAGGCCAAAGCCTAGTTTCCACAACTCCTAGAGTGGAAAGAATACATGCCATGTGTATTAATTATCCTAAAAATTATGGAAAATCAAGTCACTTATGCATGAAAAACTATGTAAAGCGGAGTTTTTGATGAAAATAATCAAAATTCATGAAAAATTTTAGTTCCACATTCATGTTTTTAAATAAGTGCACAAATCCCAATGCTATATAAGAAAGGCATTTGGGGAAATGTAAAATACATAAAGTGAGAGAAAAGGCATGATGGAAGATTACAAGGTTGGAAAACTCCTCTTCTACACAAAGCATTTGGATGATCAAAGGCATGGATGGAGAAGGATGGATCAAAGCAAAGGAGAAGGGATTCACCTCCAAGACAAGGTTGTAAGTGTTTTTTTTCTTTAATTCAATATGATGCATTTCAAGTTTCCCCCCAAATTTGAGTTTGAATTTGTGTTCTAAAACTAGTTTTGAATTCAAAGTTTGGAAGATAGATTTAAATTTTTTCAACGTTTTTCAAGTTAGTAGAAGTAGAGATAGAGGTAAGGAACTAGAAAACAAGTTGCTAATGGAGGCCTAAAGTCCATGGATGCTCAAGCAAGGGAATCTCCTACAAACACCTATATTCAAGAGGTATTCTACTTTCTTCCTCCCTCCTCAATTCTTGGAAAATACTTAAAAATATCAAAGAAATTTTGATTATGGCATGTATTTATGTCAACTAAGCTTCACCAACTTATAACAAGGATATATAATGGAGTAGACAATTCCCTACACTAATATCTACTAACCAGATGTTAGGAAACCATTAAGTTCCCTAGGAGGTGTGTAAGCTTTCCATGAGTAGAGGAGGTCTTGTTCTTATTAATATTATGCTTCAAGGGATGGTTTTGTCGTCTAAATTGACTATTTGGTGCTTGGTCGAACATGAGGCACCTACAAGTTTTCTTAGATTAAAAATCATATTTGGAAATAATATTATTAGGATTAGGGTGTGTTTCCTAATCAATGATGTCATTGTTGGAATATTCACCAACACTTAGAGAGGGGGTTGAATAAGTTTTGGACACTTTTTACCATTTCAAATTGTAATATTAGATGTAAACATTAACCATTAACAATAACATTCATCATCAAAAAAACCATACATAGTATACAAGAGATTTTATGTGGAAACCCAAATGGGATAAGACCATATAATGCTTTTCTTATATAATATAAATATTATATTCAATTCATTTGCTGACTTTAACTGGAAGGAGGCTATAACCCCCTAGTTTATCAGCTCCAACTGAAAGGAGGCTACAACCCCCTGGTTTTACCACAGGCTCCAACCTGTAGTAAGGACTCTAATATTTAGTGATCTCCAACTCACTAGATTTACCAAAATCAACTAGAAGGAGGCTACAACCCCCTGTCCTTGCTACGTCCTTCCACCCTAATATGAATAAGAGAATCAGCTTGTCGCTGTAAATGTATCTGTCAACTTGTACTTGTATCATTGTCTCTGTCAATTTGTACCTATATCACTGTACCTATAACTGTATCACTGTCTTTGTTTCAACCTGTATCATGCCTCAAATGTATCTTTCCAAGAATGCCCAAAAACAATCATCCATAGATTTCATTTGCATCTTCAAAATTTTATGTCATAGACATTTCCAAACCCTAGGATATTCCAAGATAATGACCATGATATATGCCAATATCATCACCATAACATATCTATGCATAATCACCAAAGAAAAGGCTCTAACACATATTGAATATCCATACCATTTTCAAGACAACAAGATGGACCCCAGTCCATGAGAGGAATGACCATCACAAGGCAGACTGATGTACAAGAACCAAACCTTTTCCAATATAAATAAATAATAAATAAATTCTTCACCAAAATAAACTCTAGATCATGTCATCAAATAGCCCTCACAACAAGATTTCCATGGATCCAATAAGTTTTTGATTCCGATATCGTATGAGAAAGTTATGCAAAGTTTAAGACTACAAAAACTCCTCCTCTTGTACCTTCGCTTATCTATCCTTGTACCTTCGCTATTCCCTCTTGTACTTGCGCCTTAGAGATGATGATATTGGATGAATCAAATGATATGTTTTCATCTCTTATTTATACATTTCCAAGGTCACTTTTTAGTTCACTTTAGGGTTAGGTCGGCCCTATAACTTATTAATAATTTTGTCTTCCACATTTTAGGTTAGTTTGGCCCTAACTTATTATTAATTTTTTCGTCCACAATTTATGGGATTCTTTAAAAGGGTCAATGACCAATTCATGGCTTCATCAAGGGGATTCAGGGATTCTTTGCATCATGATGATGATGTGGACACATCGTCATTACTTTGGGGAATTCTTTTGCACTTCAGATGGTCATGTGGACCCAACACCATTATTCTAGGGGTTTCTTCACCTTTCTCACCAACATTGCTTAGGGTAAATCTTAAGGACTTCTTTAGGGGTTTTCCCCATATGTGTACAACCCAAAGTGTCTTCTCATGAGGGCCATGCTTAAAGATACACCATAAGGGGACCGATTTGGAGTTATATACACTAGGACTTTGACATCACCTTCTTCAACAATCATCATTGTTCTTGAGTTTTTAGAATTGAAGGTAACTTGTTTTTTTGAAGAATATGGGAAGCATGGAAAACATTTACACTAGTTCTCACTTGGTGGTTACATATGAGGATTTGATCTAGAACACCATTCAATTTCGACATTGAAATCCTAGCTGTCTACTTTAGTAAATATCCCAAAATTTCTTCCCAAGATATTAACTAAGAAAGTGATTCTGAGGTGACTAGAATCTTTAGGATGTGAGTTCTCGACCTTAGAAGACTTGGAACAATTTGTCATGAGAGTTTGACTTGCTTCATTAATATCATATAGCAATTCATGGGATCCAACAATTAATCCCAATAGATGATCTCATAAGCTCAACATTTGTACCTTGGGGCCATTTGAAGCGATTGGTTATAGATCTATGGTAAAACCATATGGATATGCAAACTAGAAATATTGTATTGGTATCTTAGTTCCTCCTTTTCATTCCAAAATAAGTTGAAAAAATGATGGATTCTAACATATGAAAATGAAACATAGGTGAATCATCTCCATATAGTGTATTCTTTTAGACTCTCTTTCAAGTTGTAGGCCTTTGTTTATCTTCTTGTTTTCTTGGGACTATTGCCTACGTATCATCTTTCATAAATGGGGTTCATAAAGCATGTAAGCATGCATCATGGACAAATTGAGATCATCCATCACCTGTTTTTGGGATTGTAATACCCCATTTTGACCCTTAGGATATATTAGCTTTTAATGTAAATATTGTATACATGTAATGTATGTTTTCTTAGCGTGGAGCTCAAGGCCAAGGCCCCGCTAGTGGAAGCTCAAATTTTATTTAAAGGCAAGTATTAGACATTATGTTTTCCATGTGCTATTTAGCCATGGAACATTGTAAAAATGATGTAAATAAACATCATGCAATAAAATACCAAAACTGGCTATGGAGGCAACGAATGAGAAGGGGCCATGTGTATCCACTAGGGAGTGGTGAGGGGGCTGTGGGATTGAACCATAGGCTGCCATATGTTACCTTGAGAGCCTATTTGACTTTCCTTGCTGACATTTAATTCTGCTGTAAGGAAGTGGTTGAGGAATTCAGTCCATGGCTTCAATGGAACATGGGAAGCCCACAAATTCGGATGGCAGAGTATGGGCTTTGTTTTCTTGTACCACAAGTCACTCTACCTAATGAGATTTGCTTCTTCCTCATCCCCATTCCATTGTGGAGGTTACCAGCATCATTTTCACCCAAAAAACGAATTGCCAGCAGGGAGAAAAACCAGAAATCACAACTGTGAAAGAACCCACGTTTTGAAGAGCCATAAACACCCAGATTAGGTATTTAACAGTAAAATCCAGTGGGGGATCCATAGGTATGAACCTTGGGGAAAATTTGGGAGCATTAGCTACCCCGAAATCCATTGGAAAACCCAGTTTTTATAGCCCAGAAACTCAGTGACGGGATTGAGTTATTTGTTGCCAGAATGGTGAGAAATCCAAGTGTGGATGTTTGAACAGAGGATGGGATTGCTTGAGTTTAGCTTGAGATGTCTGTAGCTCTTTGGTTGATCTCACTATCTTAGCACCCTCATCATTACCTTATTGCATGCTTGATAAACCCAGCTGGGTGCTGCCTTAGCATGACCGTTTGAGTGAATCCATTGCTGTGAGTGAGCCTGTCTAGTTTCTCCTTAGTGGATACACAACCCAGCTCGGGGGTGATCTCTCAGCTGAAAGAATACAGGTTGGACAGAGATCTATGGTTGGGTGGAACATTGCTCTCACATAGCCAATCGTTTGGATAGCTTCATCTTCTAGATAAGTGTTCTCTGTGATTTAAATTATATGCATTCTGTTTCTTGCAATGTGTTAATTCAGAATGATAATTGTTCATGTTAATGGAATTGATATGAAGTTTGTGCATAGCATGAGAATGGGATGGATTCTCTGCTTTTTGCTTTATCATTTGCTTGAAATAAATATGTTGATGCATTTCAGTTTGTGTGTGCAATTGTGTTTATTTCCGTTGTGTATATATTGATTATGTATTTGCACACAGGAGTTTTAATTATCCATGCATTTCTTAATAATGAACGGGGCTGAGATTGTCAATAAGCCCGGTCGATTGGTCACGTTTCCTTCCTGCCATCGGTTTAGATGGAAGGGGATGCTATAGAGTGGTATCAGAGCCCAGCTTGCAGCACTGGGGCTGCTTGGGCAAAAATCTGAGTTACAGGTGTTGGCCCGGTTTTGCAACCAGGCTTAGTGCTATGGGCACCTGCTAACTAGTAGCAGCAGTTTCAATAGAATTAAACAAGAAACTAAACTAAACAAAACTAATCATGGATCTATGCAAGAATCTAAGAAAATAATGTAAACATTTAAAAAACAAGAACAAGAAAATATTAAAGAATGAATTTGTATTGAAAAATGGGGGGGCAAGCAAGTGCTTGCGATAATACCTTCAATGGTGAAGGTTGATGTTGAGCAACTCCCAAGATGAGTAGCTCCAAGCTCCAAGAGGTCTCCTTCTCCAAGGTTGCTTACAATGGCCAAAATGCTCAAGGAAGATTTCGGCAGCATGAGGATGAGATAATGGATGGATGTCAAATGAGGAGCCCCTACCACCTTTTTATAGGTTTTGGTGGTGGGGAATACCATTTGTGGTTTTGTGGAAACCAAATGGTATTGACCAACATGGTTTAGGTACTTTTCCCTCCTTTTTCCTTTTTTGAATAAAATTAATATTTTAATTCCCTTTTTAATATTTTTGGGAATTTGGACCCTTTTTGAGGGTTTTTTATGCTTTTTTAGGAAAAATAATCTTTTTTAATGGAAAAAGGGGTGTACTCAGGTCTTTTGGTGACCTTTTGTTGGTTTCAGAGGCTCCGATGGTGAAAAAGTGGACAAATGGGTCATGTGAATAGGGAAATGAGCTAGTGAACACTTTTTGGGTGTTAACAGATTGCCCCCTGATGTGTGAGGGCAGGAGCTCATCGTATGGCCGATAGACATCATAGTTCATTTGTCTTTTTCTGGGGTTTTAGGGGAGAGAAGAGACCGGTTGGAGACTGGAGCCACGGCCCTTGGAAGCTGCAAAAACAAAACATATTACATGGCCTCAATATGAATGAGGTATAATCTCTGATAATGGACGAGGCGGGCATTCCCATGCTCGTATCAAGACATATACATAACAATTAGTCCCAAGAAGGGGGATCTAATACATAAAGAATCTACTGGTATATCATAATAGTCCAGGGGGGACATTATTTTGGGATATACTCTTGATCATAACTGATCTCAATAACTGATACACTGGAATAACTGGTGAACTGCTGAAACTGAAGGTGTCCAACATCTGTAGGGACTCAAAGACTATGAGTCATCTCTGAGAAATAATGTAACTGTATACTCAAGGGAGTATGAAACTGGGGTACATCTGAATACTGTCGCCATGCGCAACCCGGATATCTATAGAAAAAGTGTAACTGGTGTTATCCATAGGAAGACTCTCAAATGTGGAGGAGTCAGGAGGTATCCGGGGTCTTCGACTAATAAGTGAAACGGACGAATACCCTGTGCGAGTCTCAACGATGCGATCAAGGTGTTGAAGTCGAGCATTCGAGAAACAACCATTTGGAGAGGCACTGAAGATTCCTCTCGAAATGATTCGTAGGCACTCATCATACATGGTGATGAGTCCAAGACACAGGGACCTCTAGGTCTCGTCTCTGGAATCAATGTGGTTGTCGTCGACAGAGGGAGACCAGCAACTAACAAGGCAATGATGTTTCCTTGATAGGAGCACGAGTTGTAAAACTGCAGTGTTGTTGTACTGATGGCAGGACTGACATACTTGTGGGAATGGGAAATAACTGGGTCAAAAACTGGGTAGACTCAAACTTCCTTTGTTCAGAGCATGATGACATGGTTGACCTGGCAGCGTAGGGAACTGCTTGTAGGTGTGGGTATGATTGCTTTGACTGAATGGTATATATTGACTCTGGGGGGGACGACGAGCTGATAGGTGCCGTCGAGGAATTATCAAGGTGACATACTACAGAATACTCTGAACAAAGGCGACCAAAATGGGGAAGCTGCCTAATGAGTAGATGTGATCTGTCGTGGCGCTAAGAGGCACCATTGATTCCTTCTTTGTAGTTTTAATGAGCTCCAAGAAGGGATAAAAGTGTGCTCTGAAATGGTATGGTCCTGTGGATTTTGTGAGCCCAGGACGGCTCATGCTCATGGTTGCTTTCATGTTTAGAGAGTCTGAAAACGGTAAGTGGACTCTATTGGTGTTTCTTTTTCGTAAGTTTAGTCTCCAAGGCCCGAAAAAGCATAAAATGATGCGGATGGAGAACTCTTCTAGTCGATGTGACTAGAGAATACCTTTTTCGTAATTAGTCTACAAGGTCCGAAAAAGGGGTAAACTTATACCAGGTAGACGCCCTTTCTGATACGTTTAACGAGCATGAAAGGAAACAAGGTTGCTCGACAATCTTTTCATTGTTTGTAGGAGTCAGAAAAGAGCTTAACAGAAACTCCCTAAGTGTTTTTTTTTTTTTTTTTTTGTAAAAGGGGTTGCTCGGCCCGAAAAAGGGGTAAAATTATACCGAACAAAAATGGACTGATGACGGCGAGAAAAGGTCTCAAGCATCGTCATCAGTGTGGAAAACTGGATCCGGTGACATAAGGATTGTCGAAAACGGAGAACGGCCGATGTGGCACGCAAACCGAGGTGACGAGGGGGCATGGAAGAAATGCTCGAAAAATCTAAAGGTGAGAGCGAGAAATGATCTCAAGCATCATCATGAGCGCGAAAAACTGAATCCGGCGATATAAGGCATGTCCAGAACGGAGAACGGCCGATGTGGTACGCAAACCGAGGTGACGAGGGGGCATGGAAGAAATGCCCGAAAAATCTAAAGGTGAGAGCGAGAAATGATCTCAAGCATCATCACGAGCGCGGAAAACTGAATCCGGCGATATAAGGCATGTCCAGAACGGAGAACGGCCGATGTGGCACGCAAACCGAGGTGACGAGGGGGCATGGAAAAAATGCCCTGACAATCGGGACGTGACAACGAGAAATGATCTCAAGCATCATCACGAGCGCGGAAAGTTGAATCCGGTGATATATGGCACCTCCCAAAATGGACAACGGCCGATGTGGCACGCAAACCGAGGCCACGAGAGAGGCCAAAAAAAAAAATGGTCAAAAAATGGACCCCGTGAAAACGGGAAAAGGAAGGAACCTGCATGAAGTTCTCGCTATGCTGATTCCAACAGTACCAACGGTTTGAGAAATGGACTTCGTATGCTACCGCAATGGTTGTTGGAAAATTGGTGGAATTTCTATAAATAGGGCGTGGGGCCCAAATGACTTGTCATTGTTACGTGCGAGTTTGATAGAGCTGTCAGAGCTATTTCTCGATTTCCGGGAGATTTCACCGTTGGTTTTCGATTCAGCGAGTTGCAGGTAACTCTATTTGCCTTAGCCTTGTCAATTATGTGTTTTTTGTTTGGCGGCGGGCCCCCGAAGGCCGCGAAATTCCATGTTGACTCTCCAACGTGGAATATCGCGGGTTTCGGGGCTGTTCCCGCGATGAACCGCGCAGGTTCTAGGCTGACAGTCACGATGTTCATCGCGACTGCGAGGTTGGAAGCCGCGATGTTCATCGCGAGTTCATGGGGGATAGTCGCGATGTTCATCGCAACTGTCCGGCCAAAACCCGCGATATTCATCGCGGGTTTTTGCATGGATCCCGCGATGGTCATCGCGGATTTTGGTGGAAAGCCACGATGGGCATCGCGGCTTTTTGTGTAAAAGCCGCGATGGGATTTTTTTCAAAATTTTTTATGCTGGGGCTAAAAATTTCTTCTATTTTCTGGGAGGATGTTGAGGAGACCACTGTCCTCGTGGCGGGAGCGAGAGATCGATGATGATCTTATGGCGAGGATTGAGACTGATCCGGGGGTGAGACAGACTCTGGCTATGAGCAGACTTTTGAAGTTCGCTCAGATCCCACCTATTCGTTCAGTGAGACAGCTCCTGAACGAGCTTGTGCGTTGGTGGGTGCCGGCGAAGGGTGCATTTATCATTGGGGGTGAGAGGTTAGAGATCACTCTCACGGATGTCTATTTTTTGACTGGGTTGCCTCGTTTGGGTGAGGTGGGCGATCTCTTACCGAGGATCCCTCCAGGTGTAGAAATGGAGGACCTGTTACAGACTTTCTGTGTTGATGATGTTGTTTTGCAGAACAGCTCTATTAGTCTGCGATCCCTACGTGAGTGGGATATGCGAGTTGTTGGGGCATGTGTTCTACGGATATTGGGTGCGGCTGCGCCACATCGTATGTCTGGGGGACAGACGATGATGGTGGACTCCGTTCTTCGGGGGACATATTATGCCTGGGGGCAGATGTTTCTGGCGGGTGTCCGGAGAGATCTGGACAAGGCCATTCGAGAGGGAGGTGAGTTTTGCTATGCTTCATTTTTATGCTGTTTTTTCTTCGAGCGGGTGCCAACCTTGCGGCCACGGGTACCCATTCGTGCTGGTCTCGTGAGTGAGCCTCGTATGATGAGATGGGGGCAGATGATGCCTCGTGGTGGTGGTGGTGTCCGCGGCTTCTTCACGGAGGATTTTTATCAGCAGTGGGAGCAGATGCCCCTGGTTATTGAGGACTACCCCTATGCCGGCATGGACTATCGAGGTGACCCAGAGATGCCTCGTGCCCCAGGACAGGCCTGGAGTTTAGACGGTATGTTTTGTGTTTTATTTGATATTATATCATATGTTGTTTGGTTTATCATTGATGATTATAGTTGTATAGTATGTGATGGTTTTCTTGCTTTGTGCAGATGTGGGTCCAGTGCCACCGCCTGACTACGTGGCTCGTCAGGGGCGGGCGATGGTGGTCGCCCATCCACCTGCAGCAGTACCCCCTCCGCGTGGTGGAGGATTTGCGGCTCGTGGGCGAGGGGTTTGCCCTCGCGATGACGCCATAGAGGGTGTCAGACAGACCTTTGCCAGGATCCTAGCTGAACTCCCCGAGGATGGTTGGAGAGACCTAGATCGGGATATTTTGGAGGGTTGCTTTGGTGCACCGCCTGAGTGGCGGTCGCTCTTGTTGAGGACGGCGGTGTTTGTGGCAGGGCACAGGGGTGGTGCTCGGGATGTCCCTGCAGAGCCGGTTCAGATGAGGATCCGTCTACGAGATGACCCAGCGGGGCTGGCCGAGCGGAGAGTTCGGGCTCGTCCTGACTCGGCAGAGCCAGTAGAGGACGATCCGGAGGAGCCTAGGGATCTTGCTGAGTAGATGATATTGTATCTGCCCCCAAATGGTGATGAGCATATGGGGAAGCATTTTTGTATGACAGATGTACTTTTGTATATCGGGTGCTGAGGGCACCTATGACATATTGACTATCATGGTTTATATATATGTGTGTATATATATTTTGGATATATTGTCGTGTATGCACGTGGATGCACATTTGTCTTTTGTATATGCCCGTGGAGGCACATGTTATGCACGTGGATGTAGTATGTTTGTTTATTTATGTATGCCCGTGGAGGCACATGTTATGCACGTGGATGCATTATTTGGTTATTTTTTTTATGCCCGTGGAGGCACATGTTATGCACGTGGATGCATTTTGTTTATGGATATGACATGATGTGATTGGTGTGCCAGTTGAGGACATTGTTGGCCATATTGTCTGCTACACTGTTGAGGTGTCTTGGGACATGTGTGAATGAAATGGATTCAAACTGTCTAACCATTTGTTTAGTGCAGAGGAATTTTCTGAAAAGACAGGGATCGCGTACCTGGTAATCATTGTTGAGCTGGGAAACTAGGAGCTGTGAGTCCAAGAAAATGTTGAGGTGACGGATGCTCATTTGGAGAGCTGCGGCCAGGAGACCGGTCACGGCATCGTATTTAGCTTGATTATTGGTGGCGGCACCTAAACATACTCCGTCAATGTGAATTAACTCATCTGAAGGGGAGTATATTACCCAAGCTGCGGAGGCGAGATTGGGAGACCAACGGCTTGCACCATCAGCGAAACCGACATGGCAGAGTGGAAGAGGCTCCATCTGCGGTCATGCAGAGAAAAACAAATATTTAGGTTTTTCGAATTTTTTGTGAACAAAGAAAGTATGCCTATACTAAAATGGACGATGGTGTCCATCAGATTTTCTATGGGTAAAATCGTTTAAGGTACAACCCGTTGCGTGGGTTGCATAGGGGATTGCCTTCTGAATCGGTCAGAATGTATGCCCCCTGCCCGAGGCAGGTGTGTATGATGTAGGGGCCTTGCCACATAGACACGAACTTTCCCTTTCCGGTTTTATCATGAGCTTGATCGTAAGCGAGGACAAGGTCTCCCTCAGAAAAGGTTCTTGGGTGGACGTGTTTGTCGTAACTTAGTTTCGATCGTTGTTTAGCTGCTTCCATGTTTTGAATGGCTGTGCGTCGATCTTCGTCGGCCTGCTCTAGGAGTAGTAAATGTTGCTCGATCGGGGAAGTGTCCGGTAGGAGTTCAACGGCGATATGTAAGGCTGGGATCTGGCACTCAATAGGGAGGACGGATTCGACACCGTGAACTAAATGGAAAGGGGTAAAACCAGTGGCGGTTTTGGTTGAGGTGCGGTAGGCCCATAGTGCCGGGAAAAGCATGTGGTGCCAATTGGATTTGTGCTTGTCTACAGTACGTTGGAGAATGGTCTTCAAAATTTTATTGATCGCTTCGACTTGGCCGTTTCCTTGGGGATAGTAAGCGGAAGAGAAACGGTGTTCAAATTTCAACATGGTTGATAATTCTTTCTAGACGGCATCTTCGAAGTGAGAGCCGTGGTCAGAGACTAGTTGCTTCGGAACTCCGAAACGAGCGATAACATGGTTGAATAAAAACCGCGCTGCAGTGTCGGCTTTGCAATTATAGGTCGGCATAGCTTCTGCCCACTTGGTGAAATAATCTACGGCCACAACGATATGTTTGTGACCGCCGGCTGACGTGGGGTTGCAGTCGAGGAAGTCGATGGCCCATTTGCAGAATGGTCCAACAGTGATGACTGGATGAAGGGGGGCGGGGGGGGTTCTTGCTTTAGGGGCAAAGAGTTGGAAGTTCTGGCAATGTTTGACTGCGGTGATGCAATCAGTAAACAATGATGGCCAAAAATAACCTGCCCGAATGATCTTCTGGGCGGTGGCCATGCCGGAGAAATGGCCTCCGCAAGCACCGCTATGACAATCATTGAGGACTTGTTCTGCCTCACTATGGGATAGGCATCGGCGTAGGATGGTATCAACGCCGCGTCGGTAAAGTACGTCCCCTAACAAGAGGTATCGGGGGGCGTGATGTCGTATGCGACGGCGTCCGTCACGATCGATGTGTGGTCGAAATTTTTGTGTACGAAGGTAAGTCAAAATGTCTCCGTACCAAGGGTCGTCAGACGAAATGATGAAGATCTACTCATCAATCAGGTCCGTTTGGATAACGGGTGATGTCGAAGAGGATGGGAGGTCAGTGATGAGGTGAGCAAGCACGAGGGCTTTAGTGCTTTTGGGAGTTCTGAAAGTGAGGTCATATTCCTGGAGGATAATGACCCATTTAGCAACACAACCTTGTAGGAGTCGCCGAGTTAGGAGATAGACCATAGGGTTGGAGTCGGCCACGACCGTGGTATGACTGAGTAGAATGTAGTGTCGCAATTTTTGTACGGAAAAGACTACAGCTAGGGCTAATCTTTCCTCGTATGGGTAACACAGAGGTGGGCCAGACAAGGTCTGGCTGACGTAATAAATCACATGCTCTTGGTGGGAGGCATCTTCTTGGACCAAAACTCCGGACACAGCATATTCAGATGCCGAGATATAAAGGGTGAAGTCTTGAGAGAAATCCGGTGGGGATATCAAGGGGGCTTGTGTGAGAGCTTTCTTGAGGGCTTCGAATGTCGTGTCTGCTTGCTCATCCCAAACAAAGGGTATGTGGGTACGAAGTAAGCGTAAAAACCCATGGACTTTGGTGGCGTAATCAGGAACGAAGCGCCTAAGGAAATTGGATCTCCCTTGTAGACTCTGGAGCTGCCGAAGTGTGCGAGGAGGCGGAAGTTCTAAGATGGCTTTGACTTTCAAGGGATCGACAGTGATCCCGTCTTGGGAAACAATGAAACCCAACAACCGGCCTGCCGGGATGCAAAAGACACACTTGTGTGGGTTCAAGCGGATTTTATATTTGCGACAACGCAGGAAAACTTGCCGGAGGTCGTTAAGGTGGTCTAATCGTTTTCGGGAACGAGCTGTGAGGTCGTCAAGATAGACTCACAGGATATGGACCAAGTCGTGAAAGCAATAGGTCATGGCTCGCTGGAAAGTGGCACCAGCATTTTTAAGGCCAAATGGCATGACGCGATAGGCAAAGGTGCCCCATGGGGTGGTGAAGGCAGTCTTGTACTGATCCTCCTTGCGGATGTGAATCTGGTTATATCCAGAAAACCCGTACATGAAGGATAGGACTTCATGGCCCGCACACTCATCAATGAGTTGGTCAATGAATGGCGTGGGGAAATTGTCTTTTGGACAAGCGTGGTTTAAGTCACGGAAATCAGTGCATACTCTAAGGGTGCCTTGCTTTTTGTTGACGGGAACAGGGTTTGACACCCAGGTGATGTACGGAATAGGATAAATGAATCCTGCTTTGCGAAGTTTCTCGACCTCAGCTTTAACGGCGGGGAGTTTGGAAGGATGAATGGGTCGCTGTTTCTAGCGAACAGGGGGTACCTCAGGCCATGTATCAATGTGGTGTTCTATGATGGCGGGGTCGAGACCAGGCATCTCGGTATAGGACCAGGCAAAGACATCACGGAACTCTTGAAAGAGCTTTATGTACGCCTGAGTTTCTGCT
This sequence comes from Larix kaempferi, assembly GCA_027924585.1. NCBI lineage: Eukaryota > Viridiplantae > Streptophyta > Pinopsida > Pinales > Pinaceae > Larix > Larix kaempferi. Next base: position 8,180,497 of record BSBM01000094.1, read on the forward strand.
TGAGTGCAAGATGCGCCCAGCGAGATGAGCTCAGGTTTCCCAGGTGTTGCGGAAATGTCTATATGTATAGTGGGGGAAATGTTCGACATGTTCCCTTCTTCAAAGGCATCTGGTGCTGGGATGGGGTCTTTTAACCAATCGAACTTAGTGGGTATGAAATCTTTCGATTCGACCGATAGCTCGTTGGATGCGGTGGATGTAGATGCTTCCGGGAGGAAGTACGAGCGATGATGCATATCATCCCAAGGGTAGTCGGGTGCAGTGAGTGTCTCCAAAATTTGCTCATCAGTATTGAAGTAGTCAGACCATAAATCAAGGGGTTTTGGTTTGAAAGTTGTTGAAATCATATATATTGTATTGACTTCTTCCGACGAGGATGATGGTGGGGGGTAGATCTCCTCGATGAGGGGAGGAGATATCTCCAAATCGACATTGTTTAACTCGTACAATGCTGCTCTATAGTCAGGGAGATCGGGACAATGGTGAGAGTAGTGGCCGTAAACACTGCATATGGCACAAGGATGGTTGGTGCGCAGTGATCTGTCGCGAGGCTGAGGAGGTGGCTCAAGTCTAACGACTGGGATGCCGGCGTCATCGTCCAACATATTCATATGCTCTTGGAGTGCTGGTAACTGTGGGCATTGATGAGTTGGATGGCCTATCTCATCGCACAACGAGCATTTAGGGGGAGCTCGAAACACCGGTGGGGGTTTAACTGCCTTAGGAGGTGGTATAGCAGTGTATGGTTGTGGACCTCTACCCCCAGTGGGCTTGATAAGAGGGGGAGGATTCATTGACGACGAAGGGATATTGAGACTAGGAGGAGGTTTCGTTGACGACGAAGGGATTGCGACACCAGGAGGAGGTTGATTTGTGGTAACAATAGGTTGTACCAGTTGGAGGATGACGTTTGGTGTCGGCGGTGGAACGGGAGGCGAAATATACCACACGGGTAATCCCAATGTTAACCCGGGTAGACTAAGGGTAGCCATAACCGGGGCGCTTACTACACCCGAAGGAGGAAATAGAAAGGGGATGGTGTGGATGGGTGTAACACCGATGTGACTAGGGACCAATGGTGGTTGACTATCGGGTGTTTGTGTATTCTGTGAAAGAGTACAGAGGTTTGCGACATGGGTCTCCGGTGACGGTGGTGGAATGGCCTGGAATGTAGAGGTCATTGGTGTATCTGAGTAAAGTCCGGGTCCCACAGAAGACACAAAGGAGGTAGTTGCACTAGAAGCGGGTTGTTCAATCATGGGAAGAACATTTTCGGGTGCTGCAGGGGCATTGGGATCATAGTAGGTGAGTTGGTCAATTTTGACCACGCGTCCCTCGTGGGGGAACATCATGGTGCGAAAAACGGATGAGGCGACCGCTTTCATGGCGTACATGTAACTGCGGCCAAGTAAAAGGTTATAATCGAGCTGGGCATTAATGACCTCTATGTCAATGAGCACAGTTTTCCTACCTAATTGGACGGGGACCTTGGGTAGTAAACCTTGAGGTTGAGTTGACCGGCCGTCGTAGGCCCGCAATGCAGTGGTGGATTGCTGGAGAGTAGGGGATCCCAACTTCTGCCAAACAAATGTGGACATGACGCATGTGGAGGCACCCTCGTCGATGATACATCGATGGATGACAAGATTCCGAATAGAAACAGAAACTTGGACTGCTATGGTGGAAGGCAGACGTGGTTCGGACTGGTCCAAATCAAAGGTCATCAATTTCGAATCATTTGGGTCAATCGCCCCAATGGCGGAAAGTAAAGTCTTGCGCTGCGTAGGACAATTTTTCAAGACTTCTAACGCAGACATGGCTGCGGGAGATTGAGCTAGGTCATCTGCGATGTTGTAATTTGACGCAGCCCGTGCATTGGGGTTGTTGTTGATACGGCGGAGTGGGAAATGAGGTGCTTTAGATGCGCCATCGAGTGGAAGAGGTGGTATCCGTAACGTCTGATCGGTGGGATGAGCGTTAGTATCCTTATCGGCGGGGGGGGCTTCGGAGGTAGGGCCATACTGGTTCCGACGGGTTTGGATATTGACGTCGGCAGTGGACATCATCAATAAGTGGTGAGTGCCTGAATCAAACATGGGTTGATCAGGAGTGGTGTAAGTGATTTGTTGTGGTTGCACGTTGCCCTATGGGGGGGCTAACGGCTAAGTGTTCACCACTCCTTGTGTTGGAAAAGGGTTTTGTAGCACCAAAGGTTGTTGTTGAGGTGGTGGAGGGTTGGGTGGTGGCTGAGGAGCCGCCTGCCCTTGACGATGGGCGTCATCTGTCCATAGTTGTCGAGCTCGCTCCAGATGTGGGCAAGCGTGGGTATAGTGGCCATAGACACCGCAAATAGAACAAGGATGGTTTGTTCGTAAATTAGCATTTTTGGCTTGCTTAGGTGGCCGATCAGGATTCTGATGAGCAGGCGCCGCATTATTGTTTTGCGGAGGATGGGTAGGTTGTGGAGCTTGGTTATGGTTTTGGTTGTTTCCACGGTTACGTTCTCGTCCGCGGTTTGGTTGCCCACCCTAGTTGCGTTGGTTATTTTGGTATTGGGGCTGATGTTGTTGTGCGTACACATGCCCTTGAGCATTGGGGGGATTCTGGGGAGCCGCAGGTGCAGGAGCAGGTTGCGATGGATAATATGTTGGTGGAGCTGGAGGTGGTCCAGCTGCCTGTTGGGGTTGTTGGTACCCCTGAGCTATTGGATGTGGTGGATTAGTTGGTGCAGCTTGCTGTGGGTACTGCATCTGCTGTGGTGAGAACTGAATGGGGTTCTGTGTCACAGGTTGGATATGGTATGTAGAAGGTACATATGCTGATGGCGCTTGCCCATAGCAATGTTGCGGACAAGAGGGTCCATGAATGTGATGGGTCTGGTTTGTTGGAGTGTAAGAAGTTGTCGCTCCGGAACTGGCTGTAGCCCTAGAGAGGTCTGGGGCGGGCGTGGTGCTCACCATGCTGAAAGGTTTAGGTTGCGGTGTGATTTGGACAATGATGCCATCAGCGGCATGTGATGCCCCCGGTGCGTCACCACGTGAAGAGTCGCCTCGTGGGGCGTCAGGTATGATTGTGTATAGATAACCCGACTGGGCGTAAATGAGATCAAACTATTGGGCTTTAAGGATGGCCTCTTCTTCAGAATGGGGTCTTTCAGATGCCACATCCTTCGCAATGAGAGGGAGGAGGGATTTTAGGAACCAATCTAAGAAGATACGGTCGTCTAACTTAATTTTGCAGAGGCTTCGGCGTCGACGCCACTCATGAATGTGGTCAGTGATGTGGGTGGCCGTGGTTTGTCTGCAAGACAGTAGGATCTCGACTCCCGCATCATAACGGATAGGTAACTGGAAAAACTGCAGGAAGGTCGAGGCAAGGGAGGTAAATGTGGCATGCGTCCCATGAGGCTGCTCGATATACCACTTAGCTGCAGAGCCAGTGAAGGTGCGCTGTAAAAGCCAGAGGCGGATTGAGTCGTCCACTATGGAGTTGCAGGAACACCATAAATGGAAGGACATGATATGGTTCTGGGGATCTTCACCTGCCTTGCCCTCAAACTTAGGGATGTCAGAGGGGAGTTTGGTGGGCATGTGAGGCCACGGAGGATCGTGTCTGATGGGGTCATTGGTGAGCCTAGCTAAGTCTGGCAGGTTCAGACTCGCCATGTATGGTAAGCTAGCAGATGTGGAGACTGGAACTGGGACCTTCCTAGTCATTATGGTATGATGTAGGGGTCCAGTAGCGCCTAAAGGTATGCTAGGTATGGAGGGTGCGTGCCCTCCAATAGGTGTAGTCTGGTATGGGCCAGCGCCTCCAAGTGCAACATGGGTTACACTTGGGTTAGGAATAGCAGTAGGGATTCCTGGGATAGGGTTTGTGGAAACCAGAGGGGGTGTGACCCCTATGTTGGGCATACCCATAACAGGTGGTGGCCCTGTGTTGGGCATTCCTAAATGTGGAGTGTTTCCCATGTTGGGCATACCCAGGGGGGTGGTTGTTGCCATGGATGGCACCGCCGCAGAAGGGTCTGTGGATGTCTCGCCTATGGTGCTGGTAAATAGTGGGTCAAATGGTGTTCCAGCCATAATGGTGGGTGGTGGTAATATAACGTAGTTTTCGGATTCTACCTCAGAATCAGAGGTGAAGTGAGGCATGTCAGAATCGAATGACCGTCTGGTTGACCGACGATGTGTCGAGTCAAGGGATAAGGCTCTGCGTCGGTGACGTGGAGAGCCAAGGAGGCTAAACTCTGGGATTTCGCCCTGTAGACGACGAGAGCGTCTAAAATTCTCAATGGTGAGAAAATAAGTTTTTGTGAAAAAATCTGTTTAAGTATCAGGTGGTGATATATATAAAAAAGCTCAAAACCCTAACGTAACCAAGGGTGCAAGAAGGTGAGTGAAAAAGAAGGCTCTCAGGCCAAAAAATCAACCTCAAAAAAGGCACTTATTCTAGCAGCTGTGCTACAATAAGTGGAGGAATGCAACAAATGGTCAGAGTACCAACATGCAAACGGCTTCTAGAAAAAATAGGTGTAACTAGACCAAAGGTGGGTTGAATCATGCAAACACCTAACTAAAAGTATTGTGACTCAAACAAACGATATCCTTTGCAAGGTGATGAAATCCAAGTCAGACAATATGAGTGTTGAGACAACGGCTAGATATCCCCCTACCGGGAGGGACACCGGGTAATCAATCCTAAAGAAAGGCTACTAGGATACTCTGTTCATGACGCGTCGAGAAAAGGTAAATCTGCCGTTTGGTCCTTTGATCGCAATATCCCAATACAGGGATATCCCGAGAACTGCGAATGGTAGCCCTTCGGTTACTTAATGGATTTCGGTATTCCATTCAGGCTTCCGGAACCATCCTCGCGACTTCAACCCTCCTAGGGGAGAGGCCTTCCCACAAACCGGTTGTGACCACGCCAAAAAGTACTAAGAGATTTTAGCTCCCTAATTGGACAACTTCTATGTCTCAGATGTAATAACTGAGGGGTGTTATTGGAACACCTATCCCCCCAATACTACCTAGCTACAAAAGTTCTTTTAGTGTTCCCCAAGTGGGGTTAAAAGTGTGTTGAAATTAGGGTACGTTTTAAGGCTCAGTCCAATTAAGTGATCGAGTGAGTGCACGTGAGGTATTTGTAAACTGAGCTTGAAAAAGGTAAATGCTTTACAGGAAATTTTCAAAAAACAAAGGAGCTTTTGAAAATAAAAAAGCAAATATTTATGACTTTTTCAAATAAATGGAAATTAAATGCTTTTGCAAATATCAACTCAAAAAACAAAGGATCTTTTGAATTATGAAAGCAAATAATAGACTTCTTTTAAAGAAATAAATGGACTTCTTCTTTCAAGGAAATTGCTAAGGGCAAGATTTTAAAGAAGTAAACAGGAAAAATATTAATCTAGATAAAGATGCCAAAATAAGTCCTTCTTTCACTTTCTTGAAATTTTTTTAAAAAGACTTCTAGATATGCATTTTAAATAGTAAAATTTTTTCAAGGCTGTAAAATATGCAGAATTTAATACTGTAAAAATGTGCTATGTGGGCAGAAAGTACAGTAAAAATTAATTTTTAAAATCGAAATGGCCGAATGAAAAATTCAGCAGCGCGGGTTTTAACAGCAAAGCCGCGATGGACCACGCGGGTTTCGGTCGCACAGTCGCGATGGACCGCGCGGAAAATGTCTGCGAAGCCGCGGTGTGCAGCGCGCAAATAGGCCGTGCAGTCGCGGTGAACCGCGCGGAAAAGGGCCGCGCAGTCGCGATGTGCAGCGCGGTAAATGACCGCGATGCCGCGATGTGCAACGCGGAAACCGGCAGCAAAGCCGCGGTGAACCGCGCAGAAAAAAGGCCAAAAGCCGCGATGGACCACGCGACTGTCAGGCTAAAAACCGCGAGGCGAAAGCCGTGCACGGAAGCCGAAAAAACGAACCCGAAAATTGAGAATTCCGGGCTGTTAATGGCAATAGATGAGGCCAAAACTTAGAACAGCAATGGATCTGCTGTCTAAGATGGCAGATCTATGGATCTAAAGATTAAAAACTAATAAAAAACTAAGATTAAAAGCAAAACTAGAGATCTATTGTTCAAACCCAGCGGAGTCGCCAAAAACTGTTGGCCCGGTTTTGCAACCAGGCTCAGTGCTATGGGCACCTGTTAACTAGTAGCAGCAGTTTCAATAGAATTAAACAAAAAACTAAACTAAACAAAACTAATCATGGATCTATGCAAGAATCTAAGCAAATAATGTAAACATTTAAAAAACAAGAACAAGAAAATATTAAAGAATGAATTTGTATTGAAAAATGGGGGGGCAAGCAAGTGCTTGCGATAATACCTTCAATGGTGAAGGTTGATGTTGAGCAACTCCCGAGATGAGTAGCTCCAAGCTCCAAGAGGTCTCCTTCTCCAAGGTTGATTACAATGGCCAAAATGCTCAAGGAAGATTTCGGCAGCATGAGGATGAGATAATGGATGGATGTCAAATGAGGAGCCCCTACCACCTTTTTATAGGTTTTGGTGGTGGGGAATACCATTTGTGGTTTTGTGGAAACCAAATGGTATTGACCAACATGGTTTAGGTACTTTTCCCTCCTTTTTCCTTTTTTGAATAAAATTAATATTTTAATTCCCTTTTTAATATTTTTGGGAATTTGGACCCTTTTTGAGGGTTTTTTATGCTTTTTTAGGAAAAATAATCTTTTTTAATGGAAAAAGGGGTGTACTCAGGTATTTTGGTGACCTTTTGTTGGTTTCAGAGGCTCCGATGGTGAAAAAGTGGACAAATAGGTCATGTGAATAGGGAAATGAGCTAGTGAGCACTTTTTGGGTGTTAACAACAGGCAAGTAACAGAATGATTTTAACGCAGTTTTGGTGAAGTTGGGGCAGCATTTTTTATTGGAAAGATGACAGGGTTAGAGTTCTCAGGTGTGGGGGAGGATCATACCATTGCATAGATCTCTCCAATAGCTTCCCAATGGTACTAGACTAGCCTCATTTGGCCAAGGGACAAGGGAGTTATGAACCCCGGAAGTTACAGGAAACGCAGGTGTTTTTCGGCTTTCAGGCTGTTGGGTTTCAGGAACGCGAATTTTCAAAAATTGCGTTTGGATTTCTGAAATTCCGAACCTACAATTTTCGGCTTTCAGGCTGTCAGGTTTCGGCTTTCAGGAACGCGAATTTTCAAAATTTGCGTTTGGATTTTTGGTCCAAAAATTGAAAATTTGGAAAAATGTGAAAAGTGGAAAGTAGTCAAACCCAGAATTTTATAGAAGACGAATGGTGCATTGGAACAGAGATCCACAAGTTGCTGAGCATTCCTTGTTATACAGACCAACTTTTCCCGGTAGAAAAGTTTTCATGATTACTCATAGATTTTCTTCCACAGGTGGCCGAAATTGGCATTCCGGACCAAAATACAACTGTGTAAAATGTGCAGAATTATTGGTAAAAGTTGTCATTTTTGAAGTGATGTAGTTTCCACACCCAATGTCGGAATGGAGCAAGTGGATAGGCATTGGAAATCTTGTCCAGCAGAGAACAATGGTGCATAGTCAGAATTGGAATGGGGTTATCAAACACCATATATAATTAGAGTAGGAAAGTGTCAGTGACTGTTTTGTCAAATTGTTGTCAATATGGGAAAATTCTAGAATTGCATGCCTAGAAGTAGCATGCCATGAAATCGAACCAGCTACAATGTGGAAGAGGAGGTTCATGCAAGACGAGGGATTGGAAAGGGAGAATTTCTTAACCCCTGTCTTGCTAACTGCATTTATATTTTATAAGCTTTATGTGCATAAAATTATGGCATGAGAATGCTGAAAATGCAAGAGATTAGATGAGTGGCATGAATATGCATTGATTGGCATATTAATAAACATTGCACAGTGCATGAGTATATGTTTTGCATGCATATGACATTACATATTGGTAAAAGTAGTGAGATTTTACATATGCAGTGAACCACTAATGGTAAATATTTTGCTTGATAATCATTATTGGTGATTGGTTTTGGTTGTAAGACCAAAGACAACAAAAACATGGCTAAATATGTTGAGGATGTTGTTGCATGAATCCAACAACCTTATGAAGAAAGGATGGTGCAACAAATCTGTGATCATGAGATTGGCAAAGGGACTGTGTAGCCTTGGTAAGAGGCCAATCGATCAGGTAACATCAAGTGATGATCATGACAACCATGCAGGTAATGGTTATTGATGCATAATTGCATGAATGTTGAAGAGGATTTGGTAAGATCCCTTCGACTATGTTTGAACTATGTTGATTTGGTTTGCATGTGGTATTGAGTGCCCGAATGGGAATGTTAACCTACTGAGTATGGTGAGGTGTGGATAAGTGAAGGAAATGATCCTTACACCCTATACTTACTTAGAATCTCAATGCATTCATATGAAATTATATCATGCCGTTTGAGTATGTCGATTGTGAGTTTAACAACCAAAGCAAGTGAGGACCGGTGGTCCTGAATATGGTAATGCATGTTGTATGAGATAGTCATGATTAAGTCATAATATGCTTGAATGCATAGTACTCATGAAACAATGCAAGGTGGCATTGAGTGGATGTGCATTAAGAGATTTTATAAATCTTGTAGTTAAGCATTGAGTGAATGCATATGAAAAACTTGAGTAAATGTTGTGAATATGCATGCATGTGGGTAGCTACACCCGAGGAGATGTATTGTGTGCATGCTTGATTGTGATATATGTATATGTCTCATTATAATTGAGCAATAGATGAAATGATGAATTAATGATAATTTTGAGATCATTTCATGAGCTACTATGAATGCAGGGGAAGAATTGCATGAAGGTAGTCATGATTGACAGGCCTCCAGAGTGCTCTGTTGGAAGGATAGAGTTGTATAAATGATATGGCTATGAATTAATGAGCATTTAAAAGCTTTAAGTTAATTGCATAAATGAGGCGACGGTACCTTGTAATTCTAGTATGATAATGATTTACGTGAAGTAAATGAGTTTGTTATATTGATATGTTAACAGCTGGAAGTGTTTGAATTATGGAATGTTATAATTCTGGAAATGCTTCAGTGATTGTTGCAGCAATGAAGTATTATATGCATGGAGACTTACAAAGTGTTTGGCTGATTGAAGTTTTAGATTTCAGGTAGATTGTTCTAGGCATGGCAATGTGGGTAAGTCCATGATGAAGGCTGGAGTCTACCATGTGCAAAAGCCAAAGGTTATGAGAAGATTCTCATGGGTGTGAAATTTAACTTATGCATGAAACAAATCTGAAAATATTCTCATTTAAGTTTATGAGAATAATATCATGGTTGCAAATCGAATTTTTGTAGGGAGCAGATTTGAAAATTCGATTTAGAGCTTATGAGAAGGAATCTCATGGTTGAGAAATCTAAGCTCTGTTAGAAAGAAGAATTGTAAATCTCAAATTTGTAAATTTTCAGATTTGAAATTTTGCTTATAATTGCTAATGACTGTTTGGCTTATGTAAAATTGTGTCAGGAGAACATGTTGTAGGTGGATGTCCATGTATGGCAGCAAACATAAACCCATAATGGACAAAATAGTGCCACTTACAAGATCCAAGCAATATGAGGATAGCCTCATGGCTAAGAAAATCAATTTCTCTAGTAGACAGAGTTGCAAATTCATACTGAATTTAATTATTAGTGTCATGGATTGGTTATGGAACAATCAGATTTGAATTGTATTGTTGAATGCTGATGATGGTTTGGATATTTAATAAGTATGTTAGGAAGACACATTGCAGTAAGACCAAGGGAGAGGGCCTGCAGAAGCCAAACTTCATGGGAAGGGATTCCATGATTTGGAAATGGGTTTCGAGTGAAACACCATTAGACATTATTAATGTCTCATCTACACTGCATGATTGGTAAACAATATGAGTGGGATGGTAAAGATTATGTCAGTAAGACATATGAGAGTTATGTAACATCAAAAGGAGTTGGGATGGAAAACCGAGGGACTGTCAACTTAGAGAAGGGATCCCCCATTCCTCATTAATGAAAAATACTACATCTGCAAATGAATAAGTGTTTTGTAAACCCTGACTGATATATATATACATATATGTGTGCAAGTTTAGTTGTTAGAATTACTATGCAAAGCATATTCTATTTATGTATATTATTCAGACTACTTGAAGTATGATTAGGACCTGCATAGCTCACATCAGTGAGGAGTTCACACCTTTCTAGTGCTGAGTTATGTTAGGGATGCCAATATTGATTACGCCCTATGGCAATGGACGCATTCCTGGTGTTTCAATACTTGATAGCGAATGCTATGAATTATGGTTATAATTTTAGAATAAGAACGCTGACAAGTTTGCCTATACTACTTGTGTTGTCACCTTAAACAGATGCAATTCGGTGCTACACACTAAAGGAACAAAGTAAAAGGTTGTTGTGAGGGGTTGTGGTGGAAGGGTTAACGTGTATGAAAGGATGTTGTGGAGGTTGTGGGAATTTTGATGAAGGGTTGTGAAGGTGTGGATGAAAGGGCTATTATATGCCTATGGCTCCATAGTAGAGCCTTGACCTAGAAATGGTCGTAGTGAAGTTTCCTTCCAAGTCAGCATGAAGGTGTACTGTTTGGACAGTAATTATTTGATATTTTGGAGCAGCCTGCGTGCTGGCCAAACATCCCAGTCCACAGGAGGATCCCAAGGCTTATAAAGTAAAAGCAGGACCCTGTGGACCAGAGAGGAAATGCACAATATAAATAAGTATTCAATTTCATTTATTTCTTGTTGGGAATAATGAAGATTTCAAGTATAAGTCTTGTAACAGTTAAACTGATGCACTGTTGTTTCTTTGTTGGAAAAATTGGCCATTACAGGAAGAAAGGACTCTGAAAGAACTATAAATTGCTTGGTAAATCCAGAGAGTGACTGGTTGGGCATTGATGTTGTGGAGCAGCCTGCGTGCTGGCCAAACATACAAGACTATTTGATTTTGTGGAGCAGCCTGCATGCTGGCCAAACATACAAGACTAATTTAAGTTATGGAGCAGCCTGTGTGCTAGCCAAACATACAAGACTATTTGATGTTGTGGAGCAACCTGCGTGCTGGACAAACATACAAGACTATTTGATGCTGAGGGGCAGCCTGCGCGCTGGCCAAACATCCAAGTCCATAGGCGATTCCAAGGCTTGTAAAGCAAGAAGGACCCTATGGAATAAAGTGGAGACATCCAATGCAGATAAGTATTTGGTTATCTTGTAAATTCTTGCTTATGAATATACATGTGTATATGATTTGGTTATGACTTCGTAATCTCTTGTTTAGAGATAAATCCTATGAAAATAAACTAAACATGTGAATTGATTCAATGTTTGAGTGTAGGTATTGTTGGAAGCAAGGACTATGAAAGCATCTTAAGGATGCATGTGGACATGTGACTACCTAAAAAGCTCAACTTGAGCAGCAATGAAAGATGGTGCTAGTGGGACGGTGTGGGTCCTAGAAGCCAAGAGTTGTAGACAAACTAGGTGGAGGGACTCCATGGTTGAGAGGTATGAAATAGACCAAAGACACTAAGTGTCATAGCCAAGAAGGGTTAGTCAAGCATTACATTGGAAGTGAAAGAGGCTAGGAGCATGAAAACCACAGTGGTGGTGTGGGTTCCAGAATGGAACAAGACTAAGAGAAGAAAACTCTTATTGCTCTCTCTTTCCTTTTTATTGATGCATTTATAAAAAAGAAAATTGTTGAATGCATGTATGGCTGAAAGTAGAATGTGTTTATTTGCTTGAAATAAATTGTGAATGCTGAAGTAGTTAATTTATTGTGAATGGATAAACATGAAAGAATTCATGTGTATGTTGGGCAAGCATGGAAAGTGTGAAAGTCTCATGAATAGAGCATGAGGTCTCCATGTCAATTGGGGAAAAACAATTGACTGATTTTTAATGTTTAGGTTACGCTTGGCCTAACAAGATTTGTAATGATGAATTTCACAAGTGGAAATTAAATCCATTGGTTGCAGCTATATGAGCAAGTGCTGCTTGTGAGCAAAGTGAGAACCAGCTGTGCACAGTGACCATGGCAGTAGACCATAGGCTGTTGGAATTGGCTGAAAGTCTTCTTCAAACAAATTACAAGACCCAAGAAAATCTTGGAGAGATGCTCAAGATACACAAGAGGCAGAATGAGGTGAACCACAAGGTTTTGCAGGACTCTATTGATATGCAAAGAGAGGTAAAAAGCATTATGAGAGCAATCAGTAAGGGAAAGGAAAGTGGATCAATGATGAGGCATTTGTCCAATCGGTCCATTAAGAAACGTTCCAGGCATGAAGACTCAAAGGAAATTGAGCAAGTAGAGATGAAGCAGCCAGTGAAATGTTGGAAATGTGGAGGACATCATTGCCTCTGCAACTTCCCAACAAGGGAACCTCAAGAGGGTAGCAGCCATAAAGTTTTCAGACTTGTGGATGAGCTGAAAGATCAAAACCAGCGGGAGAAGCTCGTGGAAGTCAAAGGACTTGATCCTGAAAGTTCAAAGTAAATGATAGAATGCAGGGCAAACCCGTAAAGTTTTTGAAATTTTGGACATGTGTAAATTGTATATGTATTCCTAAGTCTTGGAACACCGAGGACGGTGTTATTCTAAAGGGGATGGGATTGTAATACCCTATTTTGACCCTTAGGATATATTAGCTTTTAATGTAAATATTGTATACATATGATGTATGTTTTCCTAGCATAGAGCTCAAGGCCAAGGCCCCGCTAGTGGAAGCTCGAATTTTATTTAAAGGCAAGTATTAGACATTATGTTGCCCATGTGCTATTTAGCCATGGAACATTGTAAAAATGATGTAAATAAACATTATGCAATAAAATACCAAAACTGGCTATGGAGGCAACGAATGAGAAGGGGCCATGTGTATCCACTAGGGAGTGGTGAGGGGGCTGTAGGATTGAACCATAGGCTTCCATATGTCACCTTGAGAACCTATTTGACTTTCCTTGCTGACATTTAATTCTGTTGTAAGGAAGTGGTTGAGGAATTCAGTCCATGGCTTCAATGGAGCATGGGCAGCCCAGAAATTCAAATGGCAGAGTATGGCCTCTGTTTTCTTGTACCACAAGTCAATCTACCTAATGAGATTTGCTTCTTCCTCATCCCCATTCCATTGTGGAGGTTACCAGCATCATTTTCACCCAAAAAACGAATTGCCAGCAGGGAGAAAAACCAGAAATCGCAACTGTGAAAGAACCCACGTTTTGAAGAGCCATAAACACCCAGATTCGGTATTTAACAGTAAAATCCAGTGGGGGATCCATAGGTATGAACCTTGGGGCGAATTTGGGAGCATTAGCTACCCCGAAATCCATTGGAAAACCCAGTTTTAATAGCCCAAAAACTCAGTGATGGGATTGAGTTATTTGTTGCCAGAATGGTGAGAAATCCAAGTGTGGATGTTTGAACAGAGGATGGGATTACTTGAGATTATCTTGAGATGCCTGTAGCTCTTTGGTTGAGCTCACTGTCATAGCACCCTCATCATTACCTTATTGCATGCTTAATAAACCCAGCTGGGTGCTAGCTTAGCATGACCGTTTGAGTGAATCCATGGCTGTGAGTGAGCCTGTCCAGTTTCTCCTTAGTGGATACACAACCCAGCTCGAGGGTGATCTCTCAGTTGAAAGAATATAGGCTGGACAGAGATCTATGGTTGGGTGGAACACTGCTCTCACATAGCCAGTCGTTTGGATAGCTTCATCTTCCAAATAAGTGTTCTCTGTGATTTAAATTATATGCATTCTGTTTCTTGCAATGTGTTAATTCAGAATGATAATTGTTCATGTTAATGGAATTGATATGAAGTCTGTGCATAACATGAGAATGGGATGGATTCTCTACCTGTTGGTTTATCATTTGCTTGAGATAAATATGCTGATGCATTTCAGTTTGTGTGTACAATTGTGTTTATTTCCGCTGTGTATATATTGATTATGTATTTGCACACAGGAGTTTTAATTATCCATGCATTTCTTAGTAATGAATGGGGCTGAGATTGCCAATAATCCCCGTAGATTGGTCACGTTTCCTTCCTGGCATCAGTCTAGATGGAAGGGGACGTTACAGGGATGCAAGACTACTCAAGCTCACTAAGAGTATGTTTGGAACACTTGGTGATGTATATTATTTAGTAAGATTCCTAAAAAATATGCTTTGCTAGGTGATCATTAATATATTATCTCAATTTACTTTAGATGAGTTTGGTATAGTGTTGGAGGTGCTGGATATCCAAACTGGAAAGATTGTATTAGTATCTTAGTTCCTCCTTTTCATTCCATAATAAGTTGGAAAAATGATAGAGTCTCACATATGAAAATGAAACATAGGTGAATCATATTCATATAGTGTTTTCTTTAAGAGTATCTTTCAAGTTGTGGGTCTTTGCTTGTTTTCTTGTTTTCTAAGGATTATTTCCTAAGGATTGTATTTCATAAATGGGGTTCATATAGCTTGTGTGCATGCATTGTGGATAGGTTGAGATCACCCATCACATCTTTTTGGGATTTAATACTTCTCATTCTCACTAGGATTATGTTTGGAACACTTGGGATGTATCTTATTTAATAAGATTCCCCAAAATAGGATTATGTTTGGAACACTTGGAGATGTATCTTATTTAGTAAGATTCCCCAAAAATATGCTTTGCTTAGCCCATTTCACTTTAGAGGAGTCTAGTCTAGTATTAGAATTTTAACTTTGTATGATTTGTGGAAACTTCATTGTTAGGGTGTATTCAATAACAATGTTTTATCTTCATGGTTTTGAAGAGAGCTAATGTAATATCCCTATTTTGGAAAAATTACTCCATTTTGGCCAATTTTTGAATCTTGAACTAGTGTAACCCCAAACTATCCCAAATGCTCCCAAATGCTCTTTAATTATGTACAGAGGGGCTTGGGAGGACTTCAGAAACCATAATGAAACCATTAGACCTTTAGAAACTCATTAGAAACTTATGAGAAACTTTCAAGGTTCTCAATTCTCAAGGAGGAAGGAAGGGGAATAAAACTAGTTGAATTGGATAATTGAAAACCCCACTAGACTAGTGACTTTTTGGCATTCCAAACATTGTACGACCTTCCCTATTTTATGATATGAGACTTGTAACTGATAAAGGACCTCAAGGGAAAAAAATGCAGAATTATATCAGGTTTTAGGGTTTGCTGCAACTCCCAAAAAACAACAAGTTGTATGACATCGAAATAGTGAGAAAATGGTCAACAAGATCATAAAGTTTAATGCACAAAATTTTAGAAAAAATAAAAGGGTATGAACACAACATTTGGGCAATTCATATTAATTCATATGAATCTATAAACATAAGCTAAAACTCAGAAAATATCTGATATCAAACAGATACAAAGTAATCACAAAAACACCATGTAAAACTAGTGAGGAAACTAGCTCGAAACTTGATTTTTCTTGGAGATATTACATGGAATGTATGGTAATTCAAGCTATGCCTTTGATATGAAGTTCATTACAATGATATACATAAAATAAAATTACAATGGAGTTGAAATATCAATCACCACAATATTTATGTAGCTATGAGTGCGCCATCACACTTATACAAGGACATTGAGAGAATTTTGAAAGAAAGATAGTAGAGAAAGAAGATAGGACATGAACTCGAACTCAAAGGGGGATCGAACATGAATAAAAACATATCCATGAATATATTTTGAGAGGTATGAATGGCCTCTCCACCAACCAACTTGGATAGGAATATTTCACCCACGAAATTGGTTCTAAGGCAGGGAGGATGAACATCCATCGTGCAAGGACAAGCTGAGCTCTCTCAAATTGCAAAGATGCAAATGAAAATTTGCCA
This sequence comes from Larix kaempferi, assembly GCA_027924585.1. NCBI lineage: Eukaryota > Viridiplantae > Streptophyta > Pinopsida > Pinales > Pinaceae > Larix > Larix kaempferi. The sequence continues at coordinate 8,196,398 of BSBM01000094.1, forward strand.
AAAGATACTCTCCTTCATCCTACTTCTCTTTTATTAACCTCAAATGGATTCCATAGATAAAATTCCCTCCAAGGGTATTCACTCAACTCGATTTAGGGAGAGATTCTCATAGAAGACACTTGTCCACTTCTTTCTTGCATTCCTCTTCCCCCAATTCGAATGGGGAATCTTGGCTGACCATAACCCCCCCTATGCGCCCTCTTGGTAGCTATTTTTAGCCCTGATATGTCATATGTTTCATAGGTCCGCAATAAGGTCTGAATTTTTCATATTTTTCATAGATTCTCCATCATTATTGTCATAGATGCCGGAGAATCTAGCTACAAGTGTCACAACTTCTCTATGATGCCTCTTCCTCTTCCATGGGAGTTACTCTTCCACTCCAATTTGACCTTCCTAGATTCATGCAATGAATAATGCCTCTTCAAATCCCCCAAATACGTTACCCTCCACCTTGGAATCGAATTGGTGAGAGAATGATGCCAAGTGTAGTGGGGAACCTTGCCACATGTGGGTCCCACAACCTCTTATGTGCCCTCATGATCCAATGCCACCTTATTTTATTTATTATTATTATTTATTTGACCCTTATGATGTGAATTTGTAAGTCTAAGGTCATTTTGGGTCTTAGCTCCCTTATTCCAAATTTTGATACTTCCACCCCCAACCTAGGGAACAAGTAAGTTGATGGAATTTTTCCTCCATGTTAGTTTATTTGGATGGGGACATTACAAACTTTGAATTGGGAATTTTCTCTTCATGTGACCCACCTTGGCCATTTGGCTCTAATTTTACATTATTACTAACTTGGACATCATGCTTGGCAATTATTTGACCCTTAGCACCAATTTGACAAACTATCATGAACATGGCCAAGTGGCTTAGGCCATTGTGACCCAATGCAAAATTTGGGGACATGACAACTAAATCTAGAATTTAAGGTGCAAAGAACTCTTTTTCACCATGATGTACATTGATGTTCTTTTGAGGTGTGATCTAAGTTGAAAGTTTTTATCTTTGATTTCAATTACATGTTCTCATATGTACTTATATTTGTATTTTACTCTTTGTTAATTTAAGGGGCAACCCCTCTCTCCCCCTCGCCCCCCCCCACAAAAAAAAAAATAATTAGATGAATTAATGAAGTATGTATTAGATTATTTTTTCAACCCAAAATTATTTGGGATATGCATTGTATTGTTTCTTCTAAATATTTGTGGCACATAAAACACTTTCCCTTCCCCTGCTATCATTTATTCTTATATCTTTATTGTTGTATATTTAGTCATGTTAATGTTAAGAGTGGATATCATATGAATGTAATTCATAAGAAAGGAAGAAATACCAAGAAAAAATAAGTCTAAATGTAAATAAGGCTTATTGACAAGAAAAAGAAAGAAAAACATGATGTTTCCATATACTTGAAATCATCAGAAAAAGACTCTCTAAGAACAAAGGACTCTCTAGGTTGGTTCTATTTTGGAAATAGATGTAGGGAATTTACTAGGATTATACCCATGTTAATTTGAATATATATGAAAAATAATGTATTAAGTTGCATAACTCTACTATGGACCCCAAGCTAAGAATATATTAACTCAAATTAAAGGGAATAAGTCCAATCAAACTATTCAATACAATAATGAGGAAACAAGACTACATAAATATAAGTTGTTTGTAATGGGTTTTAGTTTCAATATGGTGCTTAGTTAATTATGAAGCTATGGAAACCTAAATTCAATCTCGATACTGAAGCTATATGAGGGTAGCTACAATGGATTGGGGTATCTTGCTAATATAATTGTTGATTGGTTGTGAGGTGAGTATCTTTTCTTTATTTGCTTTCCCCTCTTTTGTAGGACATATTGTGTGGGTGTGTGAAACAACCATCAGTACCCACGGGATGAATATGGGGTACCTAGGGAGGTATCTCCCTAGGTACCCCATATTATGGATAATGCTGTGCATTCAATCCATTTTTATTAAAAAGGCCCATGTAGTGTTAAAAACAATAATTGTAATAAGGCCTACTAGAAGGTTCTTCTTGGTACTAGAAATTTCCTTCTCTAGAAAGTATCTATAAGGTTCCACCTACTAGAAATTTCCTTCTCTAGAATGTGCCTAGGAGGTTGGATAGAAGCTACATAAATAAGTAGAAGCAATGGAATGAGATGTCTTGTGAAGTACACTGGATGTAATAGTTGTAGCAAGCATAGCATGTGGATTGATTTTTTCCATAAGGAATAGTTAATGGTGGTATCCTACCTTAAGGGTATTCTCTATATTCATTATATTTTTATTTACTGTGTGAATCTATTGTATTATTTGCAAGTTAATTTCTATCTTCTATATTTATATGTATTAAGGAATAGAGCATTTGGTATAAGAGCCCTTTCTTGGGCTACAAAGTAGAGGAATTTTTTTCTTTCTTTTTCATATTTTTCAAGGAAGCAAAAAGGGAAATGGATTTCAAACCTATTCCTAAAAACCATTGAGAAGAATTTGAGGAAACCAATTGAATATCTTAGTTCCTCTCTAAAAAAAAAAATTCCCAAAAAAATAATCATCCAAATTGGAGTCTGAGAACAAGAGTTATCATTGATTTAAAATCATTTTTTTTCTAGTTACAACTACTTCACAATTTATTTCAAATACCTTTTGATTGAGAATCCATATTTTCATCAAACCACATCCATTAGATGCAGAATGGCCATGTAATTTCATAATTATGGTCATAATAGATATTCTGAGCAATATTGAGGGTTTATGATCATTTTAACTTGGTTTCCTAAAAAGTAAGTGAGTATTCAAAACCCTAGCTCTATTTTTAGAGTGGTAGCAAGCAAGATGTCTTTTACAAGAAAAATTGATGGTCCTAGTATTGAAGAGTACATATAGAAGGTAAAGTTACTATATCCAAAATGATGTGATTTATGCTATGCTTGGGTTTAAAATAAGTTGATATCATTATATGGTGGAAGTATATTAACCATGATAAGATAATGAAACTTCCATAGGAAGAATTTGAAAAGGTATTTTTAGATAGGTGGTCTCATGTTATGGAGAACGATAAAGAAAGCACCAAGGGTATTGTTGTGGAAAAAATTGCACAAGTGTGCACTCTTCCACTTGGTAAGGGGCTAGGCATTGTAGGATGCAACAAGGCCTCAGTCCTTGGAGTCCCTATGGGTTGTTTAGTTGTACTCCAAGTGATCCCGCAAGATATTGTTAGTGCAATTCACATAAAAACAAAGAAATATGGATAAAAAGAAAAATAAAATAGATGGAGAATGCAAACTCCAATAACAATCCAAGATATGCCAATCCACTTTTGTATTACCCAATGGTCAAGCTGTACAACACCTAGGAGGTGTGGGATTCAAGGGAAGACAACAATATCTCTCACGGAGGCATTTTTTTTCCAAATTATATGATAAGTAGATGATGGAACCATAGAGAGGAACTCTTGCACCTTGATGGAAGGTGGCAAGGGATATTGGGAATGCTTACAATGATAGGAAGACATGATCTATGAGGAAGCTCCAACACAAATCCAACAACATAACCTTTCTCTTGATTTCTCTCTACAGAATGCATGCCAATGGATTCCTTTTATAGGAAAAGAAGTGGCCATCAAACAACTAGATCCAAATGTGAACCCATCTTCTCCATGAACTAGTTCCAAGGTACACTTAGGGGGCTAGTTAATGCCACCAAGTTTGTGAGGAGCCGAATTCAGATCCTTGGAGATGATGGAGCCTTAAATGCACCGCGGGAGATATCCTGGTGGTCCCACTGTTTTGATAGTAGCATGAATATCAAAGGAATAGTCGTGCAGGTATCGCATGGGAATTGTTCTGGTAACCTGCGTTGTCGCGCGAGTTGACAATGTTTTAGCCACACAAAGCCTTCTTTTGACTGGTTTTTGGCACTTTTGGACTCATGCTGTCTTTTGTATTTGTTGAGGATACCTTTGGTGAATTGCATTCTTTATGTTGATGACACCTTACTGCAATATTTTCCTAAATGTCGTATGTGTGCGAGATTTAGGCGTTAACATATTCCCCCTAATGTATGAGGTTCAGAGGGTACTATAGAGCCGATAATGCATCATGTTTTCTTCTGTTTCTCTCCTGTTTTGTAGGATGAAGCATATGTTGAAAAATAGGGTCTTCCAATGGGGGAATATTGTTGGTAATGACCACTGTAGCTGTAATAAAGAACTAGGTTTTTATACAAATGAGGTGGGCATACCCATTCTCGTGAAATGTTGCAAAGTGATTACAATGAGAGAGGACCAATGGGTCAACTCTCCAATACTGCTGTTACATGGATGAAGGCAGATTCAATCCATGTTAGAGTGAATAATGTTAAAAATTCTTGTGGAGTGTTGAAGAAGCAGAACTGCTGATGATCATGATAAGCCCACGAGGGTGGGGGACCGAAATGGTTTTGTGAAGTTTCCTGAGAATTTTGTTATGCCAAATAGACTACTACCATGATTTGCAAATGTGAACACTGCTACCTTCAAAATTACGTCTCCCCTTGATGCGATGATGTGTTTACGTCGAGCATAGGGGAAACCACTTAGTTAGGGAGCACTAATGACTCTCCTTACCAAGTTTGAGGTGATCCCTCATAGTGATTGGAAGGGATCCCAAGGTACAACTGCAACTACTGAAGCTATCAGAATGCAATGTGTTGATGTCGATGAGAGATGAAGTGTATGATAAGATGAGGGTCTTACCCTGAGAGCCAAGATCATATTGTAACCAACTGGTGGATGGACATACATGACACAAGACTGGTTGATAAGCTTGGGTATCATAACTTCCTTTGATCAATGCAAACATGGGGATTAGGGACGACATATCTCCTTTGAGAATGGAACAAATTGCAATGGATGGAGACAAACTGCAAATGAAAGGGCTTTGATGAGACACAAAACGGAGATTAATGGTGACCAGAAAAACAAATATTGCTGAGGATATTGAGACTGAAATACATCGATCAAAGGCGACCATGGGTTTCTACCAAAAGAATATGGTGTTCCCGGAGTGTGAGGTGATAGGGGAAATATTTGTACATAAATAATAATTGAAGGGTCCCCATAGTTTTGGGTGTGTTGGGGGACCAATTTGATGATGGGAAGAATCCCGGTTTTGAGTGGATCGAGGGATGCTTTCTAAGATGAAGTGGGGGTTAAGTTGCAAACACAAAGATGGGTGTCCCATGTATCAATTCCATGTAGTGTATGCATGCAGGATAACTTAATAGAAATGGTTACTTGTGAGGATGGTGGCCCCATAGGTGTCTTCACAGAGGTGTTGATATAAAGGAGACTGCAAAGGGTAGTAAAGTGCTCATGGAGGTATGAGTGAGATTTGTGAATCTTTATCATAACATGATCCAAGGAAGTTGATGGTGTTTACTTGGTGGAGTAAATGCGCAATTACAAAATGATAAGATAAGGGGTGATCTTTTCAAGTTGTATTACGTTCCTCGGACTTGTGGGGGGTCAAAATCATGGGCATCAATTGATGAATGGGATGGAAATGGTGTGCACACCCATGGGGGGACATGCTATTCTCAGTGATGATGTTGATGTCATGTCAAGACTGAGAATGAGGGCCCTATTGTTATCAGTGGGAATATTGGTAGATGTATTATCAATAGAGGGAAATAGTGCCTAAATGCCAATTTCAGAGTGATACCTGTGGTAGGGTGTGTGACCCCTGTTGTTGTAGGATGGATTATTTTTCTTATAATGGAAAAACAAGAGTTTCCAAATTGCCATGGTCAAGATCTTGCACATATGGCACAAATACCCAAGTGTAATAAAGAACATGACCAATGTATTGACAATGCATAAATCATGTAACTAAGACGAAGCATACCTGCAGAGTACCCATGTAAAAATAGCACCTTGATTAAACTGGTGGGAATTCAGATTGGTTGGATTCATGTTGAATAGCTCGAAGCATTGATCGTGGTGGTGTGAACGGCTTTTAAAACAGAGTTACAGTTTGTTCGTGGGGTTAATTTAAATTTTGTGTCAAATGACTATAAATAGGGCCGGGGTCCACAATTTGAAATCATTTGTACTATTTGCTGACGACCTCCTAGAGCATGTTTTGAGAGATTCTAGGAGATCCAGAGGGTATTTGAATGAGCCGCGAGTTCCAGGTATGACGTAATCCTACCTTTGTTAATTTTGTCCATGTAGAATTAGGGGTAGTGGTCCCCTGGATGGGCAAGGGGGTGTTTTGGCCCTTTTGGGGATACCGCGTGGGATTTTGGAAAAATCATGTGCTATAGCATGCGATTTTCAAAAAATCATGCATGACTAAAGTGTGAGTTTTTTCTGAAAATTGCGCGCGATGTAGCATAGGGTTTTAGCACAGGAAAAATGTACTGTACCGCGCTACATGCAGTACAATATTGATTTGACCGCGTGCTAGTGTAGTGTGGATGAACCTTGGTTAGTCGTGCTACCAGTGCATCCGAAAAATGCATGTCCCATGTGCTGGAACATGGGTTCTATCGCGCTAAGTGTGACTATCATCATGATAGTCCCACTATGCATGGACTTACTTAGGTGAGGCCGTGTTATTTTTGAGATGTTGCATAGATTCGTATGTATAATGGATGGCCATTGTCCTTATGTAGGTGGCATTTTTTGTTTAGCTACTCGTGGCCCACGTGGGTGTGGTTGAGTGGAGGGAGAGAGAGTACGATGATCTCTATAATTTAGTGTTGGAATACATGCAGGCGACGCAGACACAGGGCTCTTAAATTTTTTCAAGAGCCCCTTAATGAGATCATCAAATTATCTGTTGTGGAGGCTTCTTGATATGTGGGTCCCGATCCGAGGGGTATTCTGAGTTGGAGGGGAATACTTGAGCATTACTCCGCAGGATATATACTTCTTTATGGGGTTGAATCACTAAGGTGAGAGAGCGCATCCCTTTACAGATTCAGGGAGAGATGATCCAATGTCTAGTGGATCGATTTTGTGAGAGTCACCTGAGTGCTATAAACTCTTGTCAGATAGTGTTGAGACATCTGAGGGATCTTCTTGTTCAGGATGTGTCAAAAACTGTGGTACGAGTGTTGGGGGGTTTGTGTTCTACAATCGGATTACGGGAGGTCATATTTTGCTCGTTGAGAGGGTGCTAGTTGGTCGACTGGTGGCGTGGGGTCCTCTACTATTGCAGGCGATGACCCGATAGATGTCAGATCTACATTAGGGTGGGATTCATACCACCTTCTGTTTTGGTAGCATTTTGTGCTTGTGTTTCTTCAAGTGATATCCTTCTCTGAGGATAGTTGTAGTAGTGCCACCTAGGGGGCCACAAGAGACTTGAATGATGTATTGGGAGAGGATCATGCCTCGTGTTGGTGGTGGGCCCGTGGGGTCTTATTTTACTCCACAGGTTCTGGATGTGTGGGAGGGATGCATTGGCCAGATGGAGAGGTGCCCTTGGAGTGGTATGGACTACAAGGGATATATGGAGCTGCCTTCCCCCCTAGGGGATTCGACGCTACAAATACATTATATGGATTGTACTTTTTGATAGTTATATATATTTATACATACTTTTATTTATGCACATTTCAATATATGTTTATCAGGTGCTGATGATGGTTTTCCAACTTTTTGATGCAGATATTGGCCTATACAACCACCTCGCTGAGCATGGCATAGGAGAGATTAATTGGCTACTATGGTTGGTCAAGCTATTGGTGGAGCTACTAAAATAGGGGGTGTTACTGCTAGAGGAGCTCCTACCGGGGGAGACGGTGCATGAGGAGTAGCTGCTAGGGATCAGATGGTAGTTGTTATTGAAGACTTGGAGCAGTGGCTGGGTGCCATGTCGATAGGTATTGATGATTGGGGAGTGGTTTATATGGAGGATGATGAGATGGATTTGACCCTGCATTTTCCAGCTAAGTGTGGGCCATCTTGGAGGCCAAACATGCGACGGTTTGCAGTAGTGTTCCATGTGGCACGATATCTATAGGAAGGGGTAGCCCCTCCTCCTTGACAAAGACCATGGTCGGGACTAGGACCAGCACGAGGACCAAATCCAGAGTTGGTATGACCATTGGTCATCATGGGGCCCTGCGATCCACTAGATGGCAGGGAAGCTTGATTTGTATAGGGCTATGAGCCCCATTTTGTATACTATTTTGATGAACCTATGGAAGCGATTTGTATTTGATGTATCCCCCATAAGGTTGTTTTGTATATGCCCTAGGGGGGGGCATTTTTTGTACATGACACACATTTTTGGCGATTTATATATACCATTTTTTCGGCACATGATGATGTGTCTCTTTGTGTATGTGATGTATGTGTGTTTGGTTTATGTTGCTTATATGTTGATGTGATGCATATTTAGTAGTTGATACTAGAATATTTGTTTGGGCATGTTTTATCGACTTAGGACTTATGGTGTTGATATACATGTATGTGTAGCTGTAGGTGTAACACATAGACATATTTATGTATGTTTGATATGGAGGACTTATGCATTAGGTTTATGTTGCAGGTTCCAATTCAAAACCTCGTTGGTGATGGAGTCAGCGAATGCATTGGCGTTTCTCAGTATATTTGTGAAAGTAATGGTTTCAAACTGTCGAATGAGAAGGTGCACACAAATGTTTTTGGACAAGGACTGGATTGAGGACACAAAATCCATTATTTAACTACGAGACAAGTAGTTGTGAGTCGAGGTGCACTCGCAGATAGTGAATTCCCAGGTGAAGGGAATCACTTAATAGACCTACTACACCATTGTATTTTGCTTGGTTATTTGTAAGTGCCCCCAAGAGAAATCCGTCGGTGTGGTGGAGTGTATGGGAGGGGGAATATATAGCCCAGGCAGTGGATGCTAGGTTTTTGGACCATCGAATTGCACCGTCCACATATCCTGTGTAAATTTCTAACTGAAAGGTCATCTGCATAAACAAATATGGACTTACTTTCAAGTTAAAAATAATGTATCAGATAAAAGAAAGTAAATTTTTGACACAAACAAGAATATCAAAATTTTATGTTGGATGTATTGTTTGTGTTGCGGGGGTGAACCCCTTGATGATTTTGTTAACTATTGGGGAATTCTTATAGGTGTCCTACATCTTCATTAGAAGACGAGGAATCACTGCAAGTAAGGACACCAACTAAAAGAGATTCAACCTCGATGGTATCCAGTAAGGTTGTAGTTACCTCCTTAGTTTGTAACCTTTGCGGGATTACATGGATGGGTTGTAGTTGACCTTGTAGTCTCATTCGTTCGAGGTGAGCTTCTAGTTTGGTGTGCAAAATGGGGCACTAAAATGAGAAGTGGATTTTCTCGCCACAAGACCGACAAGGTTGTTGTACGCGTGGACATAAGTGTTCTTGTACTTCCTGGGTGTTGATTTGCTCCATAACACAAGCGATGGGGCCAGGAGGAATCATGTGTGTGGAATTTCCACAGGAAGAGTATTCATTGCGTGGTTCCATCGACATAAGATCAAGATATTTAGGATATTGCGGTGGTATAGGATCCACTATGGGAATTTCTACTTGGGTAGCTAGTATGGGAGATGCAACTATTGATGTCACTGATGCGGATACCACATTAATATATGTTGATTCCTGGGTTGAGGGGAGAGGTTCCTCCATCGTCACTTGAGTGAGACGGATGGTTTCCAAAACATCCCAAAATTAAGGGAGATCGAGGCAATGGTGTGTGTAGTTCCCATATTGAGAACGCATGGCACATGCATGATTCGTACGCAGTGTCTTGGAATTACATGTGAGTAATGGATATGTGCCCCCCTTTACCGTCGGTGTTACAACGTAATTTTCCACCTTGTGAGCATCAACACTCTTTGGCCTTCAGGATCCATTTCACAGACTCAGATGTACTTTATGTCCTCCAGACACACTTTTTTCATATTTTTTCTCCCTATACGCTAGCTATATCACTTCAGCGGGCGTACCCGCGAGCTGCATCTCTATAGCCCGCGGGTAGCAAGTAAAATGGTAAAAGTCACTATAAAATTACTTTTTACTCCCAAAAAGAGGTCTTAGGGTGACCTTTGGCCCTCCATTTTCCCAATAACGCTTCGATGTGTCCTTTCACTTACCTTTGGAAGGCTATATATTGAGCGCTTATGGCATATGGAAGGGAGGAGAAAGAGAGAGAAAGATAACTCTAGTGGATTTTTGCCTAATCTTGAGTCTACACTCATTGATCCTTGTTGTTGTGAACCCCTTATGTTCACCTTCCAAACTCCTTCTATAGTTTGAGTTTGCCATTGCATGGAGGATTGAAGTGGTCGAGGCACAAGTGGAGAGACCCAGTTCTTGGTTCAGAATGGTTGCCAGCAAGAGGTCATATCACATTGCACTTCTTGTTATTTATTAATAGAAATACTCATATTCTCATCCATTAATGTTGTGAATGTTGTTTATATTAGATTGGGTTGCATTTACTTATGATATCATGGACCATTGCTCTTGATGATGTTAATGTCTTTCATATATTATATGCGCTTGTTGTGTATTGGCTGTTAAGACTAATTTGCAGGTTCAAGTGCATGGATTGAAAGCTTCAATGGGGATCTACATCGAACATCCGGTTCAAGGTTGGTTATATTCTCCGTTATCTCCGCATTGTCAATTTTATAGCATTGCATTGGGAATTAAGTTATTTTCTGGTATTCAGCTCTCTGTTGTGGTCTACTCCAAGCCATAGGAAGTTTTCTTCGTAACAGAAATGGTGACTCCACTGGGGAGAACATCCATTTTTGGAGATTTTTAGGCTTTAGTCCCTATTTAGAGTTGTTGTGTGTCGAGTATCTGTGTCATTCATTGGCCGTTAGGATACCCTATAGAAAACAGGTTTTTTCTGAGCCATTGGACTCTTTTACTGCTCATTTTCCTTTCATTGTACACGGGTCAAGCTTGTTTTGCCCGCGTCTACCCGCCTGTGTATACACTTTAGCCCGCGGGTACCCACTGTTATTCCTTCGACAGTAGCGTGTAAATCCGGATTTGATTGGTTTATGGCCTTGGGTTGTTGTTGGGTTGGTTCTGAGTGTTCCTGAGTCTTCTTTGGCCTTATTCCTGAGTGTTCCATGCCTTGTTTGTGACCAGAAGCTCTTCTTTCTCTTTGTTTTGAGTCTTGTTATTTTACCTCCATTTTTGGTTTTTTAACTCATTACATTGGCTAAGTCTCACTGTTTGGGATGTGTTGGGTTGTCTTAGTGAGCTGCTCTGCATGTCTGTAACCAGATAGGTAGATTTCGCTTGCATTTTTCATTTCATTATATTGAAAAATACAAAAACATAGTTTTGCATTTTCCTTTTGCTTATAAGTGAAAATACAATTTTTTTTTACTTTTATGTATTGCATGTTGCATCTAAGTGCTTGTGCTTTCATTACAGGATCTGCTTAGGCATTGAAAATATAAAAAAGTTGCATTTTTATTTTGAAACAGTTGGATTGATTGTCATTCTAGTGGCATTGTTTTTATTGGATAGATGAGTCTAGAGTTTGTTGATTGTGCATACTATTGAGTCATATACATCATTAGTTTCACGACCATATCCTTTGAGTAATCACATCCATTAAAATTAATGCTTAATCTTAAAAATTGATTAGAACGATTTTTATTTATAGGGTACACCAACTAGCATAGGTTTAGAGTCTTGGGATAGATCATTATGAGTTAATAATCCAAGACTACTAGACGAAACATTATGTGTCTGACCAGGGAGTGGTGAAATCCATTGTATACATCGGTGTTCTCAAGAAGCTCTACTCATACCAGAGTTAAACACGAGGTCACGGGAGGTTGGTTGAGGAGATAGCCCTCCGATACTAGCTGAACATGGGAGATATAACCAAGATTTGTTCATATCTGGGGACTCTTGGGGGATTTGACCCTCTTGAGTTTTGGGCTTAGCTACCCTGCCAATACGACAGACCCCACCTACGACTGTCGCCCTAAGCATTGGTTATATCGTGGTGACCTTAGTTTCCTTACCTAGGTATCGCACATGGTATTTGTAGTGGTTATACTACGGGTGTCCTGAGTCAGATAGAGGTCGGACAACACAGTTCCTGTTGTATAGGGACTTGACCCTGTGCATGTAGTGCAGTCTGGGGGCCTTTATAACTGTTTCTGTTACCTTCGGCTACAGTTTGGGAGTCTCAAGCCTCTCCTAGGCGAGACATATCGGCTGTAGTGTTGGGAGCTCATTTAGCCACTCTATTTGTCTTCTTTTGGCTGTTGTTTCTCTAGGTGTGTGCTTTTGATTTTCTATTTTTCATCGATAGTTTGGCCGTTAGGGGACGCTTTAATTTTATAGTCTCTCCGAAGATAACGTGGCACGGAGTCCTGCTCTCAGCCGATCTCGTCGGTTGGCTGGTTTACCAGCTGCCGAGCTTACACACCGTATTGATCAGGGACGCCGGAAGGCCCCCTCCGAGTCTTCGGATTCTTTTGAAGGGTATTGCGTCGACATTATGACTGCACATTTTGGCATGGGAGAAATCACTATGGCTCCATCAGGTGGAGTCGAACACACTTCAAAAACCCCTACTCCTAGAGAGCCGTGGGGGGGTGATCCTCCCAAGACCCAACCTAGTTTGTTTGGTCCGGATTCACCCGAGACCCAACCTAGTTTGTTTGGTCCAGATCCACCCGAGGACGACCCATTCGATCCTTTGAATCCACATGATTTCCGATATGGGATGCCTGTCACCAACCCAAATTTTGAGACTATTTATTTTATTGCAAAAACATTATGTTAATTTATAATTACAAATCTTTGTAATTATGACCAAATCTGGTCAAGGATGATTGTAATGACATATTATTATTATTTAATAAATTAAAATAGGAGACAAACACCCAAGGGAACTGTTAAATGAGTGTTCACTGACCCACTAGGAGGAATGGAAGCTGTTAGAAGGCATGGGACAGGTGTCAGCATTTGCACTCCACCACTAGCTATTGGTTATGGGACAACTACCCCTAAAATTGTGGCATGATCCCCCAGGTGGGTGGAACAGGGCTGTTAGCTCATTAATGACCAGGTTAACCACTAAAAAGGCCTAGGCAACCTAAATAAGGCAATTCGAATTGAGCAGGGAGCTCCACATTATTTTCTGCAGAAATAATTCCTCAAGTGTATTAGGTGATCACTGAGAGATTGGAATAGGGAGGCTAAGTGAATGTGCATTGTGAGTCTGCTGAATTTATTCTGAGAAGGAAACCAGATGTGCTAGTGCAGGTCTCTTTGACTACTAAGTCTATATGACTGAATGATCTACATTGTTGCTGCAAGTTAATGATCTAAGATTCTACAAATTCTTATTCCTAGTGGTTCAGTGAACAGGCTCGGGGGTCCTAAGGCAAGTAATTTGGTTGTCTTCAGGAGTAGGATGGGTGGAACAGGCTCCTTGGGTTGTTTGTTTCTCCTACATTCACTAGGTTATACTATTCTGTCTTGTTTATTTTTGGTTAAATGATTTTCTGCATTTGTACATTTAGTATTTACAGTTAATGGCATACAGAAGTAATTGTTTCAATTTCTGACCTAGGTATGATTCTGTACAACGATGGTTAAGTAAAGGAGATGATTGATTAAATATATTCTTTGCATTTTTCCCATACTGTTTTCTGTATAGTACTCTAGTACAGAGAAGTAGAATTAAGTTAGATGATTGATGGGCAGAATGTCAAGTGAATGGATAGACTAAGACTGTGGTGTTTCTTTTAATTCTGTAATATCATTTATATATGTCTAAACTTAGAATATAGATCAGCATATCATAAAACAGATATTATAGCATTTTATTTACTTAGAAGTAAAAGTAAACATTTCATCTTAGCACAGGACTAGGGTTTTCATTTATCACTATCTATTTCCCCTTTTTGAAAGCTAAATGATATGCATTCTATTATTATTCTTTCTAAGAGTAAGGTGATATAATTCCACTCATTTCATACATCATCATTTCTAGAAATTTAATAGCTGTAATTTAAATATTTCTTTTACATAGGGTTGCTACTCAATACTTATAACAATAAATAGATACCTATTATTCGCAAATAATAGCATCACTGGATATTTCTATTTCATTTCAGTAATTACATCTCATATTTTGATTTAGTTATCAATTACAATTATTAAATTCAAACACTGTTATCATAAGTAGAACCCTAGCTCTTTTTCACTATTTATTATATAGCATTCTCTTACAATACGTTAAAACATAGAAACGAAAACCCTTAACAGAGAAACAAATATTTTACATTATCATAACAGGTTCATAACTGTTCGACGGTCAAACCCTTGTTTTCGAAATAGTAACTCAGATTTTATTAGTTTCCAAATAGTTTAAGAATTCATGTTCGAACATCATTGAATACGTATATAAACATCAATTGAAAAAAAACATATAATTACATGAACACAAGATCTTATTTCAAAGTTTACGAATAAAAAACATGCAGTTGGCTCTCGGCCTTTATCAAAATAACAGTACATTTTGTAGTTAAACACAAGCCTACCATCGAAATCTATGGATACAGTTTTGACTGCAAGAAGTAAGGTTGAAACCTTTGGCACGTAGCCATTATAAACACACAGTTTTGAATGCAAGTAAACATCGTCAAGTACTGGAACCAAAATCTTTGTATATCCAGTTTAGCCTAGGGATAAACCCTCTCAGCAGTTACATTCATTTACAAATTATATGTGTTGAAAAACAACACCACAGGTTAACGTCGAATGGGTCTAGGATTACAGGATATTCCTAGAAAGACATCACTTAGACAGATTTCAGCTATGCAAGTAAAAAGAGCAGTTAGAAAAGGATGTAAGATGTTCGCAATGAATGTAGTACATGAGGAGTTAATTACTAAAGAGGACAAACTGAAACTAGAAGATATACCTGTCCTAAAATAATTCCTGGATGTTTTTCCAGAAGAGATTCCAGGGTTACCCCCGAAGAGAGATCTAGATTTTACCATTGAGCTGATACCAGGTGCGGTACCGAACTCCAAAGCTCCATATAGGATGAATATATTGGAATTAAATGAGTTAAAATCATAGTTGAAGGAACTGATTGATAAAAACTATATAAGACCCAACGTGTCTCCTTGGGGATCACCTATTATTTTTGTTATGAAGAAGGATGGCACTTTAAGGCTTTGCATAGATTATCGTCAATTGAACAAGATGACAATAAAGAATCAATATCTGTTGCCCCGCATCGACGATCTATTTGATCAGCTGCATGGAGCAACGATATTTTCAAAGATTGATTTGAGGTTAGGATATCATCAAGTTCATGTGAAAGATGAGGATATTTTTAAAACAACCTTTAGAACTCGTTATGGACATTATGAGTTCGTGGTCATACCATTTGGGTTGACTAATGCCCCGGCAGTATTTATGTGCTTAATGAATAATATTATGCACAAGTATTTGGATAAGTTCATCGTTGTGTTCATAGATGACATTCTGGTATATTCTAAAAGTAAGGAAGAACATGACGAACATCTGCGTATTATTTTACAAGATCTGAGAGATCATCAATTATATGTTAAGTTTAGTAAGTGTGACTTTCACGAGGATAAGATTCAGTATTTAGGTCACATAATCTCTAAGGAAGGAATTTCGGTTGATCCCAATAAGATAAAAGCCATTAATCAATGGGCGGCTCCTAAGGACGTGTCGGACGTACGATCATTTATGGGGATTACAGGATATTATAGAAAATTCATAGAAATTTTTTCAAAGATTGCAAACCCCATAACCTCCTTGCAGAAGAAGGGGAAGAAGTTTGTATGGGATTAAAACTATGCAGATAGTTTTAAGAAGTCGAAGCAATTACTAACTACAACACCTATTCTGAGGATTGCAGATCCTAATAAAGATTTTATAGTATGTACCGACGCATGTAATGACGGACTCGGTGGAGTCCTAACACAAGAGGGACATGCTGTTGTATATGAGTCTAGAAAGTTGAAAATACATGAGAAAAATTATTCTACATATGATCTATAATTATTAGCAGTAATACACGCCTTAAAAATGTGGCGTCACCATCTTATTGGCAGAAAATTTACTTTAATGACAAATAATATGGGGCTGAAGTATTTACTAGATCAAACGAACTAGAATGCTAGACAAGCTAGATGGCTAACCTTTCTAACTGAATATGATTTTGAAATTCAGCATATAAAGGGTAAAGAGAACAAGGTTGCTGATGCTTTAAGTCGTAATGCAAAGTTAAATTTTATTTCAGCCATCAGTACATACACAACAGATTTAGAAAATCAGATTTTCGAAGGGATTAAAACTGATGAAGAGTATAGAAATTTACATGAAAGAACACCAGAAAGTAATTCTGAAAATTTTGTGGCAGATTTCAAGTTAAAAGAAAATGGATTGCTGCTGTACAAGAACAAATTATATGTGCCCAACGTACCAAAGATAAAAATTATGATTTTAGATGAGATGCTCAAAATTCCTTATGCTGGTCATCCAGGTTATCAGAAAACTATAACTATGTTACAGAAATATTATTACCGGCCCGGGATGAAGGATGAAGTAGCATAATATATAGCTAAATTCATTGACTATCAAAGAGTAAATGTTGAACATCAGCATCCGGCTGGATTGTTACAGCCATTACCTATACCTAGCTAGAAATGGGAGATCATACGTATAAATTTTATTAACGGACTACCCAAGAATCAGAAACAAAATGATTCCATCATGGTGGTAGTGGATAAACTTAACAAAGCAACACATTTTATACCAGTAAAAACTACTTATAAGGCTCCAGATATTGCAGAAGTTTTCATGAAACAGATTTTTCGATTACATGGAATACCAAAAGTGATAGTTTCAGACCGTGATTCTAAGTTTACTGGGAATTTCTGGAGATCTTTGTTTAAAGGGTTGAATACAACCTTAAACTTCAGCACAGCATTTCATCCGCAAATGGATGGATAGACGGAAAGAGTAAATCACATATTGGAAGACATGCTAAGGATGTATGTTAAGGACCATCCTGGTAAGTGGGAGGATTACTTGCATTTAGCAGAATTTGCATATAACAACCATTATCATGCATCAGCTAGGCTTAGCCCTTTGAAATCCTTTATGGTAGGAAATGTGATACAACAGTTTCTTGGAATGACCCAGTTTATAGAGTTATTTTAGGACCTGAATTGTTGCAGGAATTAGAACTAACTGTGAAACAGGTACAAAGAAATCTTAAAGCTCCCTAAGATAGGAAAAAGAGTCAAGCAGATCTTAAAAGGACACATAAAGAGTTCCAAGTTGGTGAGCATGTTTTCATTAAGGTAAGACCGAAGAAGAGTTCATTAAAATTTGGAAGTTGTGCCAAGCTGGCACCCAGGTATTGTGGTCCGTTTAAAATTTTGTCAAGGGTTGGACCCGTGGCATATCAACTAGCCTTGCCACCAAATCTAAGAATACATAATGTTTTTCATATTTCAGTTTTAAAGAAATATGTACACAATGCTACTCATGTTATAAATAAGAATGATGTACAGGTGGAACAAGAGGGCGATTTTCAGGTGGAACCGGATTGTATCCTCGAAAGGAGGGAAAATCTACTCTGGAATCGCACAATTGGGTAGGTAAAGGTGCAAGGGAAGCACCTTAGCCTAGAAGAGGCAACTTGGGAATTGGAGAGTAGTATGCGGGTAGCATACCCAGCTCTGTTTCAGGAATACTTAGAAAATGAATGAACAACATCGAGGACGATGTTGAGACGTAAGGTGGGGTGTATGTCACCTACCCAAATTTTGAGACTATTTATTTTATTGCAAAAACATTATGTTAATTTATAATTACAAAGTTTTGTAATTATGACCAAATATGGTCAAGGATGATTGTAATGACATATTATTATTATTTAATAAATTAAAACAGGAGATAAACACCCAAGGGAACTGTTAAATGAGTGTTCACTGACCCACTAGGAGGAATGGAAGCTGTTAGAAGGCATGGGACAGTTGTCAGCATTTGCACTCCACCACTAGCTGTCGGTTATGGGACAACTACCCCTAAAATTGTGGCATTATCCCACAGGTGGGTCGAATAGAGCTGTTAACTCATTAATGACCAGGTTAACCACTAAAAAGGCCTAGGCAGCCTAGATAAAGCAATTCGAATTGAATAGGGAGCTCCACATTATTTTCTGTAGAAACAATTCCTCAAGTGTATCAGGTGATCACTGAGAGATTGGAATAGGGACGCTAAGTGAATGTGCATTGTGAGTCTGCTGAATTTATTATGAGAAGGAAACCAGATGTGCTGGTGCAGGTCTCTTTAACTGCTAAGTCTATATGACTAAATGATCTACATTGTTGCTGCAAGTTGATGATGTAAACTTCTACAGATTCTTCTTCCTAGTGGTTCAATGAACAGGCTCGGGGGTCCTAAGGAAAGTAATTTGGCTATCTTTAGGAGTAGGTTGGGTGGAACAGGCTCCTTGGGTTGTTTGTTTCTCCTACATTCACCAGGTTCTATTGTTCTGTCTTGTTTATTTTTGGTTAAATGATTTTCTACATTTGTAGATTTAGTATTTACAGTTAATGGCATACAGAAGTAATTGTTTCAATTTCTGACCTAGGTATGATTCTGTATAAGGATGGTTAAGTAAAGGAGATGATTGATTAAATATCTTCTCTGCATTTTTTCCATACTGTTTTCTGTATAGTACTCTAGTACAGAGAAGTAGAATTAAGTTAGATGGTTGATGGGAAGAATGCCAAGTGAATGGATAGACTAGCACTGTGGTGTTTTTTTTAATTCTATAATATCATTTATATATGTCTAAACTCAGAATATAGATCAACATATCATAAAACATATATTATAGCATTTTCTTTACTTAGAAGTAAAAGTAAGCATTTCATCTTAGCACAGGACTAGGGTTTTCATTTATCACTATCTATTTTCCCTTTTTGAAAGCTAAATGATATGCATTCTACTATTATTCTTTCCAATAGTAAGGTGATATAATTCCACTCATTTCATACATCATCATTTCTAGAAATTTAACAGCTGTAATTTAAATATTTCTTTTACACAGAGTTGCTACTCAATACTTATAACAATAAATAGATACCTATTATTCGCAAATAATAGCATCACTAGATATTTCTATTTCATTTCAGTAATTACATCTCATATTTTGATTTAGTTATCAATTACAGTTATTAAATTCATACACTGTTATCATAAGCAGAACCCTAGCTCTTTTTCACTATTTATATATAGCATTCTCTTACAATACGTTAAAACATATGATCGAAAAACCTTAACAGAGAAACAAATATTTTACATTATCACAACAGGTTCATAACTGTTTGACGGTCAAACCCTTGTTTTCGAAATAGTAACTCAGATTTTATCAGTTTCCAAATAGTTTAAGAATTCATATTCGAACATCATTGAATATGTATATAAACATCAATTGAACACAAACCATATAATTACATGAACACTAGATCTTATTTCAAAGTTAACGAATCAAAAACATTGAGTTCGCTCTCGGCCTTTATCAAAATAACAATACAGTTTTTAGTTAAACAAAAGCCTACCATCGAAATCTACGGATAGGGTTTTGACTGCAAGAAGTAAGGTCGAAACCTTTGGCACGTAGCCATTATAAACACACAGTTTTTAATACAAGTAAACATCGTCAAGTACTGGAACCAAAATCTTTGTATATCCAGTTTAGCCGAGGGATAAGCCCTCTCAGCAGTTACATTCATTTACAAATTATCTGTGTTGAAAAACAACACCCCAGGTTAACGCTGAATGGGTCGAGGATTCCATCCTCCCCAGGCTTCCAGAAAGCTCAAATATTTCGACGGTGGCCCAAGATAAACATGAAGTCTCGGTTAAGAAAACATGAAGACCCAACAATCACCTAACCGAAGCAACAGGGTAACCACTGAAGCTTACCAATTCTTGCAGCTGCGAGTTAACCAAACTCGAGCTTGGAAGCCGATTGTTGAAAGAACCTGCCAAGCATTTAAAGTATGGTCAAAACGCATAATAATAGAAGTTTTCAGTAAAATGAAATAGCATAAACTACAACTATTAGAAGGGACATGTTCAAAACCTGTTACATTACCTTGATAGCTATTTCTAGAGTAGGGACACCACAGCCATTGTTAAACCTAGCCACCACTTCACTTCTGAACGTAGCAGAGGTCAAAGACAAAGCATGAATTCTACCATTCAATTTATACAGAAGACTGACCGCTGGATTCAACCTACACACAGTTTTACCATCAACCCCGGAGATTTTCAATTATCATTTCAAGTGCTGTAACTCTCATAGTAAGCTCAGGTCTTTAAACTATCCAAACTGGTATCAGAAAACCCAGCAAGTCACGGGTTCGAATCATGGAAAAAACTCCAATGAACTGACTAATGAAACCCTGGAGTTTCTCAGCCTGTCGAGCTC
This sequence comes from Larix kaempferi, assembly GCA_027924585.1. Classification (NCBI taxonomy): domain Eukaryota; kingdom Viridiplantae; phylum Streptophyta; class Pinopsida; order Pinales; family Pinaceae; genus Larix; species Larix kaempferi. The sequence continues at coordinate 8,216,932 of BSBM01000094.1, forward strand.
TCCTCAAAGCCACCTCCCAACACACTGAATTCCCAAGGAAACAATAACTGCGTAAACGTAGTGGAGTTTAGGGTTAAGACCAAAGTCCAAGACCCACGTATGATCAACGGTGGAGATTCACTTGATCAACACTTTGTATCCCCAAGCAACTACCATATTTATGACGGGTATTATTAACCATTGCCACTGTGGAGACAGCTAGAACAACCCTAAAGCTAGATCAAATATAAATCGACCACGTTAATTGCCATGTCACATTAGCTTCACATGTTGAACCACAATGGTAGCCACGGTGATACTCCACTAAGTAGGTAGATAGGAGTTTTAAATGCCAAGGTTGGATACGACAGTCTACCAGCAAATGTCCATTACAATATTTATAATCGGTCTCATCACACAATCGACACGAGAACTATGGCAGACTTGTCATATTATAAACCCTATCATAAGTCTTATAATTACAAATTATCATTCTTAGCTGAGACAACCAAGTATATTAACATGCAGGGTTTATGCAACCAAATACATGCATAACATCGGGTCATACACAGCAGTAGGAAGTTCCTCAATCCAAATTATGAGCACAGGCTAAACTAATTTGAATTAGAGTGCAGAACAATGATGGATGAAAATATCTGATAACAACAACAAGAGAAAACTGTGATTTTTTATTATAACAAGCAACCAAAACATATGGCAAAGTCTCTCCAAGCTCGAACCTCCTCTAAATAGTCTTGGTTCTGTGGCTTTATAGCCTTTACTCTGCTAGTTCAGCGAACAAAACTGAGATCTGGGCGAAATTAGAGAAAATTGGCAAAAACAGGCTTTCGGCAGTTAACTCTTCTGCTGATTTCGTGCCTTAGCCGCCGGAAGTCAGACCTTTCGGCAGCTAATGAGCTCTGTGGGGCTCGCCTAAGCTGCCGAAAGCTGTAACTGTTTCAAAAATTAAAACCCAAACGCTGCTTTCTGTTGATTTCGTGCCTTAGCCGCCGGAAGTCAGACCTTTCGGCAGCTAATGAGCTCTGTGGGGCTCGCCTAAGCTGCCGAAAGCTGTAACTGTTTCAAAAATTAAAACCCAAAACGCTGCTTTCTGCTGATTTCGTGCCTTAGCCGCCGGAAGTCAGACCTTTCGGCAGCTAATGAGCTCTGTCGGGCTCGCCTAAGCTGCCGAAACCTGTAGGATTCCTGAAAAAACTGCCTTTGGAAAAAATCGATTTTCTCAACCGTCCGATGTCCGTTTTGCACGTTCGAATAGTCGATTTTGATCTACAGATCATAAGCTATCCATTGGTGCTTCCAGATCTGAATTTGGAGTTCGGGAAGGCCGTCAAAATCGCCCCGCAAGATCACGCGATTTCAGCAGAAAATTCCTCTTAAGTTATGGTTCAACAATGAAAATACCTCACAGGGCAGCCAAGTGACAAATCATAGATGAGCATTCGGGATTTATTTAATAACAGAGCATGTTGCAATAGACAGATGACATAATGACTGGAGATTTAGCCTCAGATTGTAGGGATGAAGCGTTCTAGTTCAAACTGACTTTGTGGCTAAAATTTAGGAATGGAATCGAAACCACTTTCACAGACTCAGTTAACTGCCGAAAAGCTGGGATTTTTTTATATTGAAGGCCAAGACTCACAAAAATAAATTTTTTTACCCATTCTATCAAACAAAATGACAATGGTCAATTTGGGAGATAACATCTGGCTCCTACTCGGGGATGGAATCCTCCCAGTGAGGTTCCGAAGAATCCCAGAACCAAGTAGTTCCAGTAGCCTTTAGCATTGGGCATGGAGTCATCAAGTCTTTAACACTGATCCCTCTGCAAACCTGTAGCTTACATGCAGCCTGCTCTGCTTATTCAATAACAACTGAAAACTTATCTACGTGCTCATGAAAAGAGCTTATTCTCCTATCTACTCCTACACTAACTAATAGGAGCAGCATGATCAAGTAACACTGGATTTCCAATGCATCCATGTCAGATTGTGATTTACAGGCATCATGCTGAATCTTGATCCCAACAATAATAAATACCATATCATGCAGAAGAAAGGTTCGAACAGATGATCAAAACAATCACCTGCTAACAGAAATATCCTTGGATTTATGCTGCTCATAGAATCTAAAGAATCAGCAATAGGATCATGAAAAACATGATGAAATACCTCTTGAAGCTGCTGCTGCAACTGACTGTGTTGTAACTGCTCTTCATTTCCTTCACCGAACTCATTGATGAATGTAGATTGCTGGATCTTTGCTGGAGGAACATATACAATAGGTTGCTGATCTGGACTGTTCAGTTCCTCACCACCATCATTCTCTTCATTAATGCTGAAATCTGCCTTTGTCTGCAAGTCTGGAAGATGTGGGCTGCTTATAACACATGCTGCTGCAACATCAATACATCCGGGATCATGGTTCACCTGTTCTAGCTGAAGATTGGACAGCTCCTGCAAATCTGGAAATTGTAAGCTATCCTCTTTAAACTCTACAAATCTGAAAATGTCACTTGCTGGTATGTCATTCTGCTCAACGTCTTCAAACTTTTCAGAGGGAACAATCTCATCTTCAAGACAACATACATCAGTAAGTGCATTTTATATGATGTCAAAAGCATCATTAAGGTTATCCTGAGGTGAATCAATGAACTCCGGATCATGGTGAAGAGTATTTTCTTCAGCTGCATACTCTTCCTGAAGATCTACTTTTGAAAGATCAAACTCATGGCAACACTCAGGATAAAGAAGATCAGCTGAGAATATATCTTTACAAAACACATGAAAAGCAGCATGAAAATCTGCTAAAGAACTGATACTTGCATTAGGCAAAGACCGATACCAATCACGGGCAATCCCTTCTAATGAACAACAGAAGAGTCGGATCTGAACATCCTCATGCACTACCTGCAACCGGTGCATGTAGTCATGAAAGTCCAGCAAATGTTCAGCTGGCACTTCCCCCTCTTCTCCTCGAAATCTAGGAAGACTGTTCTCCCATTCATCTCTAGCAGGCACTTGATTAGGAAAACCAGCAATGCTTGAAAAATCACAGAACGCATACCTCTTGGCTAAGATTCTGTTCATGTCATCCCAGTGGAATCACCAAAAGATTCTGAACAATGGAGTCGCCACTGAGTTCGTCCTTCATGGAGTCGCCAGATAGATGATTATAACCAGTAAGTGTCTACCCCTTGTCTATCATCAAAGAGTAGATCTGTGTCGTTCTCCCAGGAAGATCAGCTTCTCACTCCTCTCCCCGGCAACGGCGCCAATTTGTTATCTCTCCAAGAAACTACTTAGTGGTTATGGCTAAGTATGCTTGGTAACTTAAGAATTCAATACCCTTTTCAGTAAATGGATCGATGGGATACCACAATAGCTCGATGGAAAGGTTGCTTATCAAATAGTTAAATGAACCAGTGCTCTTAGAAACTGTAAATCAGATGATAAATAACAGAAATGAAATGTAGAATATTGCTGAGACAACCAAGTATATTAACATGCAGGGTTTATGCAACCAAATACATGCATAAAATCGGGTCATACACAGCAGTAGGAAGTTCCTCAATCCAAATTATGAGCACAGGCTAAGCTAATTTGAATTAGAGTGCAGAACAATGGTGGATGAAATTATCTGATAACAACAACAAGAGAAAACTGTGATTTTTTATTATAACAAGCAACCAAAACATATGGCAAAGTCTCTCCAAGCTCGAACCTCCTCTAAATAGTCTTGGTTCTGTGGCTTTATAGCCTTTACTCTGCTAGTTCAGCGAACAAAACTGAGATCTGGGCGAAATTAGAGAAAATTGGCAAAAACAGGCTTTCGGCAGTTAACTCTTCTGCTGATTTCGTGCCTTAGCCGCCGGAAGTCAGACCTTTCGGCAGCTAATGAGCTCTGTGGGGCTCGCCTAAGCTGCCGAAAGCTGTAACTGTTTCAAAAATTAAAACCCAAACGCTGCTTTCTGCTGATTTCGTGCCTTAGCCGCCGGAAGTGAGACCTTTCGGCAGCTAATGAGCTCTGTGGGGCTCGCCTAAGCTGCCGAAAGCTGTAACTGTTTCAAAAATTAAAACCCAAAACGCTGCTTTCTGCTGATTTCGTGCCTTAGCCGCCGGAAGTCAGACCTTTCGGCAGCTAATGAGCTCTGTCGGGCTCGCCTAAGCTGCCGAAACCTGTAGGATTCCTGAAAAAACTGCCTTTGGAAAAAATTGATTTTCTCAACCGTCCGATGTCTGTTTTGCATGTTCGAATAGTCGATTTTGATCTACAGATCATAAGATATCCATTGGTTCTTCCAGATCTGAATTTGGAGTTCGGGAAGGCCGTCAAAATCGCCCCGCAAGATCACGCGATTTTAGCAAAAAATTCCTCTTGAGTTATGGTTCAACAATGAAAATACCTCACAGGGCAGCGAAGTGACAAATCATAGCTGAGCATTCGGGATTTATTTAATAACAGAGCATGTTGCAATAGACAGATGACATAATGACTGGAGATTTAGCCTGAGATTGTAGGGATGAAGCGTTCTAGTTCAAACTGACTTTGTGGCTAAAATTTAGGAATGGAATCGAAACCACTTTCACAGACTCAGTTAACTGCCGAAAAGCTGGGATTTTTTTATATTGAGGGCCAAGACTCACAAAAATAAAAATTTTTACCCATTCTATCAAACAAAATGACGGTGGTCAATTTGGGAGATAACACTTTCCAAATCGAAATTTCCAAGGGAATAGTCCCAGAAATAATCAGCAGCAGAATTTTACAGCTCCTAGAAATACATCCAATGTTACCAGAAATAATGACCAGAGGACACCTATAAAATGTTTTGAGTGTCAAGGTCCTCATTATGCTTCAAACTGTCCCAATAAGAAGTGGATAACCAATAACATTCACTCCATACAAGTTGAACCTATTGTGGGAGACTTAGCAAGAGAAATGCCCAGAATTAATGCAGCTCTAGACAACAAGCAAGCAGAGCATCAAGTCTCTATGGTAGAGCACTAGTACAAAATGAGAGATAAGTGACTAGGCGACTAAAAAAGTTAGTCAACATAGTTTTTTCAAGGGATAAACGACTAAAATTGAGCAATTTTAAAGAAGCCAACAAAAAGCAACTAAGGTAAATGACTAATTTAGTCACAGGATAAAATATATGACTAGATAACAAGTGACTAAAATAAAAATGGCTAACATAAATGACTAATTTAGTCACGGGAATATAAATATGACTAGCTAACGACGATTAATGCGAATTAGTCATTTATGTTGTGAATTTCAACACAATTTAACAAATTGCCTTTGATCCAAGATACACAAAAGTGCCTAGAAACATAACCACTAATTCCAAGCAAGGAAAATTCAAAACACATGCGGGGAAACTGAAAGTTGAGGTCAAGCTTACCACTAACCACAAGACCCTTGTGTTCCTATTGAATATGCCAATCACCTTTCCGAGAGCAGGAATTGTAAATGTTGTAGTTTCCCTTGATCATCTCCATCCCTTGCGACGTGGGATATATCCCACCTTTATGCTCAAACCCGATTAAATGGGATTTAAAACCCTATACCAAATGTATCCATTTGCAGGTTTGAGGATCAAATATGTTATATGACATGAGTGCTCCCTCGCGTAAATGAAATAGATTTGCCTGTCCTTTGTGCTTGCTAGAATGCTAGTTGGCTTCTAAATTAATTAATCTTAAGGGTGGGTCTTTAGACCTAAGTCCCTTTGCACTTTTGATTTTTTCCATGAGAGATGGTTATGGAACCTAATTGACGCCTAGAGGATCTTGGTTGTTGATGAGAATCCCTTTGTCTAGGTAGGTGGCCTATTTTTCCATTTGATTGACTATCTTGAAGGTCCTTGCCTCTTCTATGGAGTCTAATTTCCAAATGATCCTTTGGATTATTCTGCTCAATCTTGCTCTTCCTTTTGCATTTCTTTCGTAACTAGATTCACTGTTATAAGAGAATCCCTAAAGACCATTACCTTTTTAACTTGATGGGTTTGAAGGACTAATAATCCTTGATATAGAGCACATGTCTCTACTTCGTTGTTCAAAGCAATCCCTACACCCCATGAGTATGCAACCTTTTCATTTCCTTCGGGTTCATAAAGTACCCCACTCCTGTTTATTTTTTCACGTGGTTCACGACACCAGAGATCGGTGCTCGCTACATCCACGGATAACCCTCCAGGTATTCCATGAGGAAAGTGGTAAGGATGGATATTTCTACTGTGAATGTGGCTCAACAAGAGCATCGAGTATTCCCATTTAAGGGATCAACATGTCACTTACAAGGAATTGAACTTGGGTGGGGAGGGTAACAACCATTCCTCCCATCCACCCAAGCTACATCCATTGGACAAGTACCCCACTCCTATTGCCACCATATACTTTATTTTACTTTTACTTTAAAAATAAGATTACTTTTTTACTAGTCAATTTTTTTTTATTAATATTTATCATTTATTTTATTTGAATTTTTATATATTTTTTACAAAATAATGCTTTTACACATTTTTAATAATTTAAAATAAATATATTAAATTACTAAATAATAACATATTTCTAATATGATGGAGTTTATTTGAAAAGGCTAGCTAAAAAACCCCAAAATAGTGGAATTTAAATGAGAATAGAATCCCTGGAAATGCACTTGTGATGGAGAAGTACGTTTAATCAAGATTTGAATCTACAGGGCGGCATATTGATGGTTTCGAGGAGAGACTATCCTGTTTGGGGATTCTGCGAGAGCTGGGTTCCAGTAAACCTGAGCTGTGCCCATTGCCATCAGATTCTGGCTTGTGGATGCCGAACATACCAGTTCACTTGATCTTGGATTTGAAAGGAGGAGTGGGAGCATGTGTTACTGGAACATTGCCTGGGATCATCAAGAATGATGGAAGCTGTGTGCTGAACAAGAGGGGATTTATTATCTAAATTTGCATAGAAGCTTTTATACACAAATCTCATATCTCATAATTAGATAGATTATTATTATTATTATTATTATTATTATTATTATTATTATTATTATTATTATTATTATTATTATTATTTTCTATGAATTTGGATATATAATAAAACATATTTTTCATATTCTATGATAAAAATATATTTTCACTCAAATTAATTTATGTCGAAATTATGACAACGAATTCAGCTCGAATAGGATAAGGCGGTTTTCATTCTGCTAATATTTTGCATGTTGTTGAAACCGACTTACTAGGAATAGAATATGGTTGTCCTTGTAATTAATTCAGCCAGTTCCTTGTAAGTGTAGGAGCAAGGATATAGATGTGTAAATCCCAAGAGGCAATACGACACAATGGTCATCCCCAAGGGGGCAGAAGGGTGTAAGCTCGGATGGCTGGTTGTAATCTTTAGTTCTTTGAATAGTCAGATATTGATTGTCATTGTCCCATGGATGTTTCCCCTTCAAGGATTTTTACTACATAAATTGTTGTGTACTGTGTGATTGCTAGATTCATTTTCTGATCTCTTGTTTCTCCGCTAATTAAATTGTTCTATGTGGGATTTCGCTTCCTAACAAGTGGTATCAGAGCATGTGGTTGGAAATTTTTGAGGACATAAGATCCATTAGACTAGAAGATTTGGTTTATGCTGGTATTTTCCACAATGGGAAATATGCATGATCCAGATGGATTACGTGGCCACCCACCTATTCCACTGGCTTAAAACAGTTTCCCATTTTGACAATTTTCTAGTAATTTTTCTATGGTTTTTCGGGTCCTGAACTTCCGGGGTTGTTTTGAAGCCCTAAACGACGTTTTTTTTGCAATTAGGGGGGACAATGTTTGCAGATAGAATCAATTGGTCCCAGTTCAAAGTTGTAGATTTTAAACAGGCCTTTCCAATGGGCTATTGAGCGCCCCAAACGAAGATCATATGCAAACGTTATGAAACTGGGAAGTTGATTGTTCGACCAACCACCTTGGGGTCGCAAACATTTTGATAGTTCATCTTCTAGGGACAGGTTTTTGGATGTTTAGGGTTCCTTCCCTAGTGATTATGATAAATGAGAATAGACGCCGCATCTCTTAGAGATATAGCTACCAAAATTCTAGCTTCTTTTATTTTATAGTATTTTCTGTTTCACACATTTTAAAAGAATACGAGTTTGTGGTATCACTGTGTTTCTTACAATATATCTGTGTATGTGAATATATACATACTCTTTCATTTCATTCTCACATAAATCAAAATAAGTGGTATTAGATCAATCTGATCTTGTGGTTTCTCAATGCATGTCCTCGACGAGATCTGAATATCAAGAGTTGGGTCTCAAACTAGTTGAGCTTGAGGAAAAACACTCTCATCGGCCCAAGCAACCTCACATGGAGGGATAAAAAAAGAGAGATAACGGAGCAAGAGATCCTATTAAGTTGATGCTTGAGGAAGCAGTCGCGTGACAAAAGAAGGATATGATGGATAATTTCACTCCTTTAACGAATGTCGACAATGGCGGATGGACCTTCAATGAACAGTCGTTTCGAAGGTGCGAATCCCTTTAAGGTACAAGTCGACTTTGACACCCCCATATTTGAAGGTAAGATAGATGCAGATGCTTTGGAGAAATGTTTAAGTCTATTAGAGGTTTACTTCTCTGTTCAAAATTTCTCCCACAACAAAAATATCAACTTTGTGCTCCTTAATTTTCTTCCCCATATAAACATTGGTGGGACACGTACTGCGAGAGGCATGTCTAAGTGATGAGTCTGAAAACTTAAAGACAAAACCCACTTAGAGGATTTTATCGATGTCGTTAAGGATGAACACTACCCTATTGAAAACTATTATGACTAGTACACTAGGTGGATGACTTTATGCTAGGAAAGAGAATAGACAGTGTCGAAGTTTACCAACATATTCCATACACTGTGCTGAAAATTGGGTATTAGAAAGTCTGAATGGTACTTGGTCCTAAAGTACCATAGTGGCCAACATAGGTACATTCAGACATAGATGGATTTCCTACATATATCCTCACTAGGAGTGGCTTAAGGTACACTATCAATATCGAGCAAATATTTAAGCAAAAGAATAAGCGAGAGTTTGGGTTTTGCATATAAACAACAGCAAAAGCTTGGAAATGTAGCCCTAAATCACAAATTACAATACATAGCAAGGACAACCAAAATCTTGAAAGCCATCCCAAACCGTAAGCAAAGAAGGGTAACAGGAAATCAAAAGACACTCGCAAGTGGTGTGAGTTCCATAAAATCCTCTAGCACAACACTGATGAATTCCACTCAAAATAATCATTGTTAGCTGAGACGAAATCCCTAGAGTCAGACTCTAGATGAGACTCTAATTCTGAGCAAGAAAAGGGAAATCAGATCATTGATGCAAAACCTATTTCCTGCACTGCAACCACACAGATCCAACAAGAAGAGTCGAAGGATCTAGAGGAAAGGGAGCGCCTCTTCCATTCACAACTTTGGGTGCAGGAGAATTCACTACATTTCATTATTGATAGTGGTATCCAGAATAACCTCATCTCAGTCGAGGTCATTAAAAGATTGAAGATACTGACAGTTATCCACCCCCAACCATACACCATCGATTTCCTGAGCCAGGGATGAGACATCCATGTGAGTCAACATTTCTTTCTATCCTATGTCAGGGGTGTTTCTAATTGTCAGAAATTATAAATAAATATAATTAATTTATAAAACTAAATTCTCTAAAAAATCCACATGTACAACATACTGCTTCATGTCAAACATGAGCTGTAAATCATGCCAAAGATAATAAATCCTTGTCCAAATTTAAGAACCTCTATTTTCCTATAACGAAATGCTTCCAAATTTTAATTAAAAATAACTTCTTCCAAAAATTAGAGCAGTTCTAGGTACTTCCAAGATCGCACATACTATGCCAAAAATAACAACAACTCAGCCAAAAAGAACCAAAAAAGTCCTAAACAACACCTTCCCGCTAAAATTGAATAGACTCCAAAAGCAACACAAATTTCAATTCATGTTATTTAAGTTGATTTTATTTTCACTTGGGCTAATTTTTTCGAGGCTGGATGCAATTTTGCAGACGCCTACAACTGTTTCAATTTTCCACGCTCGTAATATGCTCCAATACAATTTTTCCAGCCACCCACTTATTTCCCACAAGAGAAGTGTCAGAAGTATAAATTTTAACCCTCCAATGAGTGTCATCCCTTTAGCCCATCAATGTCGACAACATAAATTTTAATCCTTGGATGAGAGTCCTCCAAAAGGCGTTGGCGTTTAAATTTTTAACCACCAATTTGGCATTAACACCTCAAATATTAAACCTATGACAACAACTCGTATCTTATACCTTAGTTTCTAAATATGTTCTGGTAGCTATTTGCAGTCCTACAACATTCCTCGAATAGAAGAGAATATTTTTCCATGAAATATTTACTTATATTTACTACAAATTCTACGTAACTGAATACAATCAAATTATTTTGTATACTCTCTACAACCTAATGTTCTCAATATTTTTTGAACACACTCATTGTTTTATGACAGTCAGAGCAAACGATCCCATAGGCTTATAAGTTTCTTACATAACAATATGAAGAAAGATGAGAAGATTAGAGTAAGCTAAACTCTAGACCGAATGCACCAAGAATCCGGCGATTTTTCCGGCGAAAATCCGGCTGAAATTGTTTAAATGACAGTTTTGGGTTGCTACAATTGCATAATCGGAGTGCCCCAGGGGTAATCGAGGTCGCTGAAGCCATTTCTGCAACCAAAATTGCAATTCAAACAACCCAAATTGCAGGTTCAGCAATTTCCCATTCGCCGGATTCCGATGAAAATCGCCAGTAAAGATGCATTCGGTCTAGAGTTTAGCCCACTCCAAGAAGATTTTGGAGTAGATACATCGTATTGTGCTTCCTACCTGCATATAAATCTCATTCTAGCGTTATATGTAATGTTATAGTGGGCAAACACAGTGTAGGGATAAACTCCTCGATTGTGGGGCATAGTTCGTTGGTCCTAAATCGGAAAAACGTGCTTCTTTGAATCCCAACATCGGCTTGCCGCGGAGAGAAGCTCCCAGTAAAGGTTAATTATGTTGCATAGTTCGAGGACAAATCAAGCCTATAATGTTCGAATTCTTGTGTCTCCTCTTTGTTTAAGCCATTAATTCACAACGAGAGCTTGGAAATGGCGAGCATCGCGTGTACAAAGTGTTCAGTGAAATCATTGCAAATGTATAGATTGGACAAACTCTTATTTTTGGATTTTTCAAGATTTTAGTTTAGTCTTGGAATTTTCAAGATTTTAGATTAAACTCTAATTATAGAATTACAATTTTTAACCAGTTGCACCTAAGCTTAGAGGGAGAGCATGTATTCTATCATTTTATCTTTGGACTTGGAGACCTCTTGGCACAACAAGTTAAAACATGAAGAAAATAAAAGATTAAGCTCAATTCATTTCTTTCAGCTAGACCGTAAGAGCTCTTAAAAACTGTTGTAACTATGGCATAATGAGGAGCTTTTAAAAACTGTTGTAACTATGGCATAATGAGTATAACTATGCAACACATATCATCAAAACTTAGGTTTCTATAGTAATAGTATTGGCTAAGTTGCAGGGACTAACTATTTCATAACCGTTATTTAAAATGGTAAAATCTTTAAAGTTTAAGCTTATTGAATTTATTTGGAGTAATAGTATAGAGTAAAAGCTATTCCTTTAAAAATGTAGATATTTCTATTATATTAATTTTATATAACTTTCAATCTTTTTATTAAAAATTTGGTTTCTATTATAATATTTTTGCATTATTCCTACATAAATGTTAGTTGGGTTATATGTTTGTCTTTAGTAATATTATTTCTTTTATTTATTAATATTAATTTTTTCAAAATAGTTAACTTGTGTTATTTTTTATTATTTTTTTTCAAATATTAAAGTTAAGATGTGTTACTATTTATATTGTATTATTTAAGATGTCATTGATTTGTTAGAATCATCCCATTACTATTTCTTATAAAATAAAATTGTTTTCTATTACATTATTTTTACATAAAGATAGTTGTTCTTATTATATTACTTTTTTTTTTTGCATAAAGATAGGTTGAGTTACATGTTTATCTTGATTGTCCTTATAAGAATTAAATTACTATTCTTTGTAAAATAAAATTATTTCTATTACATCATTTTTACATAAAGATAGTTGTTTATATTATATTATTTTTGCATAAAGATTGGTTAAGTTACACATTTATCTTTTTTGTTTTTATAAAATTTAAACTTATTCTCATTTTTATTTCAAATTAGTTATTACTTTTAGTTAGCTTATATTTCAGATGTTTTCGGAGAAACCACAGTAACTAGTTGACTAGGTCGAGTTTTTTTATTAACACTTTCCAACTCAACATAGAGCCTTTAGGTTTGGGTTACTTGCTTCCCTTCTTGTCTTAGTCCTTATTGTTTTCCTTTCAATGTAGTTAGCTTGTTGTTGTCTTCAATTAACCCCTTCCAGTATTAAAGTCAAGATGAGTTACCACTTTATTATTCTATTTAAGATGGTGGAGCCTTTAATTCATCGATTTGGACTAATCATGCAAATATTGTTCCTTGAAAAATATAATTATTCCTACCACATTACTTTTGCATAAAAAAGGTAATTATTACTATTACACTATTTTGCATAAAATGGTTTGGGTTACATGCTTCATTTGCTTGTCTTTATACATATCAATTTCATTCTTATTTTTCAATTCAAGTTAGTTAGCTTGAGTTGTCCTTATTAACCCTTTTCCCACTCCCCACTCAACATTCAATCTTTCTAGAGTTTGAGTTGCATGCTTCCTTTACTTGTCGTTATTGGTATTAAAGTAATTTTTATTTTTCCTTTCAAGGTAGTTAGTTTTAGTTGTCCTTAATTAACTCCTAATATTAAAGTCAAAATTGGTATTAAAATCATTTTTATTTTTCCTATCAAGGTAGTTAATTTGAGTTATCATTAATTAACCCCTTTAAAGTCAAGATGTGATACCACTTTTATTGTACTTCTTAAGATGGTCAAGCACTTAAACTCATTGATTTGGAGGAATCCCACAAATACTATTCCTTCCAAAATATACTTATTTCTATTACATTATTTTTGAAAAAAGTATTTGTTTCTATTACATAATTTTTGCATAAAGGTGGTTTGGGTTACATGATTATCTTACTTGTCTTCATTTCAGGTTAGCTACATTGCACCATCTTTCATTAACACCTTGCCACCTAACAGTGAATCTTTAGGGTTTGGGTTACATGATTTCCTTATTTTTCTTTATTTATATTAAAGCCATTCTTAGTTTTCTTTTCAAGGTACTTAGCTTGTATAGTCCTTAATTAGCTCCTTCACACCTAACAACGAGCTTTTAGGGCTTGGGGTACATGCTTCCTTTGTTTGTTTTATTGATATTAGTTATTCTTATTTTTCCCACCTAACACTCATCCTTTAGTTATTGTAAAGAAATCATTATTATTTTTAGGAGTGTCCACCACTCCACATGAGACGTTTAGACTTTCAGGCGCTTATTAATGGCATACTATGTAGAAAAATGTGATTTTATCTACCATACTAGAACTGATTATGCTCATTTTGAGTGGTCCTTCATTAGTCTCTATTAGATTTATATGTGTTTATTAATGATATATCAAACTTAATAATGTATTATTTGATTTTCTTAGAGTTATGGTGATTCATAAAAATATTGAAACTACTAATTATTAACATCATGATAATACTTATATTTCCTTGAAATTTTATTTCAATGATTTATTACGAATGTCTTAACCCATAATATCAAGAGGATCAAATTCTTAAATTCTTAAAGTGTATTTTTTATATAATTTAAAATAGATCTAGGATAATTACATAGAAGCACCAAGAACTCAAAACTTCATAACTTATAAATATGTTAAAATAAAATTTTGATTATAATAAAAATAATATCTCTTCTTTTTATATAATAGTATTTCTATATATATTATCTAAATTTGCATAGAAAATTTTATACACAAATCTCATATCTCATAATTAGATAGATTATTATTATTATTATTATTTTCTATGAATTTTGATATATAATTTAAAACATATTTTTCGTATTCTATAATAAAAGTAATCTATTGTTTTTATATAATAGTATTTCTATATATATTATCTAAAATTGCATAGAAGCTTTTATACACAAATCTCATATCTCATAATTAGATAGATTATTATTATTATTATTATTTTCTATGAATTTTGATATATAATAAAACATATTTTTCATATTCTATGATAAAAATATATTTTCACTCAAATTAATTTCTGTTGAAATTATGACAACGAATTCATCTGGAATATGATAAGGCAGTTTTCATTCTGCTAATATTTTTCCTGTTGTTCAAACCGAGTTACTAGGAATAGAATATGGTTGTACTTGTAATTAATTCAGCCAGTTCCTTGTAAGTGTAGGAGGAAGGATATAAATGTGTAAATCCCAAGAGGCAATACGACACAATGGTCATCCCCAAGGGGGTGGAACGATGTAAGCTCGGATGGTTGGTTGTAATATTTAGATCTTTGAATAATCAGATATTGATTTCCATTGTCCCGTGGATGTTTCCCCTTCAAGAAGGTTTACTACATAAATGGTTGTGTATTGCGTGATTGCTAGATTCATTTTTTGATCTCTTGTTTCTACGCTAAATAAATTGTTCTATGTGGGATTTTGCTTCCTAACAAGTTGTATCAAAGCATGTGGTTGGAAATTTTTGAGGACATAAGATCCATTAGACTAGAAGAGTTGGGTTATGATGGTATTTTGCACAATTAGAAATCTGCATGATCCAGATGGATATAGGTGGCCACCCACTTATTCTACTGGCTTAAAACAATTTCCCATTTTGGCAATTTTCTTGTAATGTTTCTATGGTTTTTTGGGTCCTGAACTTCCGGGGTTGTTTTGAGGCCGTAAACTACGTTTTTTTGCGATTGGGGGGGGGGGAAATGTTTGACGATAGAATTCATTGGCCCCAGTTCAAAGTTGTAGATCTCAAACAGGCCTTTCCAGTGGGCTATCGAGTGCCCCAAATGAAGATCATATGCAAACGTTATGACCTTGGGAAGTTGATTGTTTGACCAACCACCTTGGGGCCGCAAAAGTTTTGACAGTTCATCTTCTAGGGATAGGTTTTTGGATGTTTAGGGTTCCTTCCCTAATGCTTATGATAAATAGTCCCTTTCAACCTCTTTGTGTATTCAACTTGTCACAAATGAGCATAGCCGCCACATCTCTTCTTAGAGATATAGCTACCACAATTGTAGCTTCTTTGATTTTATAGTATGTTATGTTTCATACATTTTAATAGAATATGAGTTTATTGTATCAATGTGTTTCTTACAATATATCTGTGTATGTGAATATATACATACTCTTTCATTTCATTCTCACATAAATCCAAATAAGTGGTATTAGGGCAATCTGATCTTGTGGTTTCACAATGCATATCGTCGACGAGATTTGAATATCGAGAGTTGGGTCTCAAACTAGCTGAGCTTGTGGAAAAACACTCTCGTCGGCCCAAGTAGCCTCACATGGAGGGAGAAAAAAAGAGAGATGATGGAGCAAGAGATCCTATTAAGTTGTTGCTTGAGGAATCCCTCGCGTGACAAAAGAAGGAGATGATAGATAATTTTTCCCAAATCCTTCTACGAATGCCGACAACGGTAGATGGACCTTCAATGAGCAGTCGTTTTGAAGGTGTGACTCCCTTCAAGGTACAAGTTGACTTTGACACCCCCTTATTTGAAGGTAAGATAGATGCAGATTATTTGGAGAAATGGTTAAGTCTATTAGAGGGTTACTTCTCTGTTCAAAATTTCTCCCACAACAAAAAGATCAACTTTGCACTCCTTAATTTTCTTCCCCATATTAAAGATTGGTGGGACACGTACTGCGAGAGGCATGTCTGAGTGACGAGTCTGAAAAATTAAAGCCAAAACCCACTTAGAGGATTTTTTTGATGTCGTTAAGGAGGAACACTACCCTATTGGAAACTATGATGACCGGTACACTACGTGGACAACTTTATGCTAGGAAAGAGAACAAACAGTGTCGAAGTTTACCAACATATTCCATACACTACGCTGAAAATTGGGTATTAGAAACTATGAATGGTACTTGGTTCTAAAGTGCCATAGTGGCCAGCATAGGTACATTCATACATAGATGGACTTCCTACATATATCCTCACTAGGATCGGCTTATGGTACCCTATCAATATCGAGCAAAAATTTAAGCAAAAGAATAAGTGGGAGTTTGGGTTTGCAAATCAACAGTAGCAAAAGCATGGAAAGGTAGCCCTAAATGACAAATTAGAATACATAGAAAGGACAACCAAAATCCTGACAACCATCCCAAACCGCAAGCAAAGAAGGGTAACAGGAAATCAAAGGACACCGGAAAGTGGTGTGAGTTCCATAAAATCCCCCGGCACAACACTGATGAATGCAACTCAAAATAATCATTGTTAGCTGAGACGAAATCCCCAGAGTCAGACTCTAGATGAGACTCTAATTCTGAGCAAGAAAAGGGAAATCATATCATTGATGCAAAACCTATTGCCACCACTGCAACCACACAGATCCAACCAGAAGAGTTGGAGGATCTAGAGGAAAGGGAGCACCTCTTCCATTCACAACTTTGGGTGCAGAAGAATTCGCTACATTTCATTACTGATAGTGGTATCCAGAAGAACCTCATCTCAGTCGAGGTCATTAAAATATTGAAGATACTGACATTTCTCGACCCTCAACCATACAACATCGGCTACCTGAGCGAGGGTGATAAATCCATGTCAACCAACAATTCTTCCTATCCTATGTCACGGGTGTTTCTAATTGTCAGAAATTATAAATAAATATAATTAATTTATAAAACTAAATTCTCTAAAAAATCCACATGTACAACGTACTGCTTCATGTCAAACATGAGCTGTAAATCATGCCACAGATAATAACTCCTTGTCCATATTTAAGAACCTCTATTTTCATATAACTAAATGCTTCCAAATTTTAATTAAAAATAGCTTCTCCCAAAAATTAGAGCAATTCGAAGTACCTCCAAGATCGTACATACTACGCCAAAAATAACAACAGCTAGGCCAAAAAAACCAAAAAAACCATCCTAAACAACACCTTCCGCTAAAATTGAACAGACTCCAAAAGCAACACAAATTTCAATTTATGTTATTTAAGTTGATTTTATTTTCAGTTGGCCTTATTTGTTCGAGGCTGGATGCAATATTGCAGATGCCTACGACTGTTTCAAATTTTGAAATATTGGAAGGCCCACATATAGAATTTTCCATGCTCGTAATACAATCCAATTCAATTTTTCCAGCCACCCACTTATTGCCCACAAGAGAAGTGTCCACAATATAAATTTTAAACCTCCGATGAGTGTCATCCCTTTAGCCGATCAGTGTCGACAATATAAATTTTTAGCCGATCAGTGTCGACAATATAAATTTTAATCCTCGGATGAGAGTCCTCCAAAAGGCATTGGCGTTTAAATTTTTAACCACCAATATGGCATTGACACCTTAAATTTTAAACCTCTCACAACAACTTGTATCTTATACCTTAGTTTCTAAATATGTTCTGGTAGCTATTTGCAGTTCTACAACATTCCTCGAATAGAAGAGAAGATTTTTCCATGAAATATTTACTTATATTTACTACAATTTCTGTGTAACTGAATACAATCAAATTATTTTGTATACTCTCTACAACCTAATGTAATTAGCTCTACAACCTAATGTTCTCAATATTTTTTGAACACGCTCATTGTTTTATGACTGTTAGAGCAAAGGCTCCCATAGGCTTATAAGTTTCTTACAGAACATTATGAAGAAAGATGAGAAGATTTTGGAGTAGATACATCGTAGTGCGCTTCCTACCTGCGTTTAAATTTCATTCTAGTGTTATATGTAATGTTATACAAGATTAGTGGGCACACACAGTATAGGGCTAAACTCCTCGATTGTGGGGCATAGTTCGTTGGTCCTAAATCAGAAAACGTGCCTATTTGAATCCCAACATCGGCCTGCTGTAGAGAGAAGCTCCTAGTGAAGGTTAATGTGGCGTAGTTCGAGGACAAACCAAGCCTATGTTCAAATTCTTGTGTCTCCTCTTTGTTTAAGTCGTTAATTCACAATGAAAGCTTGGAAATGGCGAGCATCGTGTGTACAAAGTGTTCAGTGAAATCATTGCAAATAGATTAAGCCCAAGTCATAGAGCTCGAGGAGTTGAGAGGAAAAAGGAAGAATTCACATTGAAAGTCCAAACTCTTGAAGCAAGACTAGCAACGGCGAGGGAAGAAGGGATTATCATGTTGGGAAAGTATAGATTGGGGAAACTCTTATTAAAAATAATTTTGGTATTTCTTGAAATGTATTTTTACAGTGATTGAAGACTTTATTTCTCATGACTTTGTTAATTTTCCAACTCTATAGATTCCATAAAAAACGTTTATTTGCAATATAATATGTGAAATGATTTCTAAGAGTTTATGTTTATATAGATTAAAAATAATGATTTAATAATTTTTGAGGTTCACTATTTTTACAAATAACTAATAACTAAGAATAATGATGTAATAATTTTTAAGGTTCATATTTCTTACAAATAATTTTTAAAGTTCACTATTCTTAAATTATAAATTACAAATAACTAATAAACTTATAAAATACATTTAACTTATTTTTATATTTATTATAGTCCATTAGTATTATTTACAACTATAACTATAGAAAAAATTATTCGTACTTACTTGTGTTCATCACTTTCCATTAATTTTATATGAAATCCTAACTGAAGCCTCAATATTTGCTTTTGTTTCTAAGTTTTCATTGAATGGAAATTAAATCTAGTCAAAATTTTCTACCACGTGAAAACAGAACAAGGGATTTTTTTTTAGTTTTTGCTCCTCTCTTCAAGATCACTATAAATCGTTATTATGTTAAGGAAAAACTTTTCCTTAAGCTCAGTGCAGATCATTATCAGTTTAATAAATCTAAAGCCTTCGTCTCTTTAGGCGAATATATACTACTCATTTAGATTATTTTCCAATGTGAGGCTGTTTTTTTTTCCCACGGAAAAAATTCATACTTTATTATAAAAGCAAAGTTACATCGTTCAGCTACTCAGTGAATGAGTAGATCAGAAAAAAAACTTAATATAATCAGCATAAAGATAAATAACATCTAGCTTATACAATCTCAAAGTTTAAGATACATATACTACTTTAAACAAACAACAATCAAACCTAAATCTCAGCTCAAAATGCAACAGCTCTATAGAGCCATGAGAGAGAAATAGTCTCTCATAATCTATGCCTAATAAAGCACATACAATCACAAAGATCAAAAGATTCTTCTCTATCTTATCAGGGATCCATGATAGATTTCTGTTTTGACATAATTTTTAGATTCAGTTAAGCTCCAGATATCAACATCCATCTGTACTCCAGCTTTGGCTAGTATATCAGCTGCTCCATTCCGCTCATGATATATATGCTTTATTCTAGTATGTCCCAATATAATTTTCAATCTTATTACCTCATCCAAAAGAGGTATAAGATGTATATTTTGAAGTTTGTATATACCTAAAATCCAGTTTACCGTAAGTAAGGAATCACCAAATATTTGTATATTTTTAATCTGAAATTCAATAACCAACCACAACAGTAGTTTGATAGCCATTAGTTCAGCATAATTATTTGTGCCAGCTCCAAGGCCCGCTTTAAAGTTGATCCAGTACTCATTGGATAGATAGAGTATACCCCTTGCTCCACTTCTCTGATCACCTGTTGCAACACCATCAAAGAAAGCCCAAGGTATGTTGTCCTCAATGTCCTCTATCACCACCTTCTGAATTTTAAGGTCCAACTTTCCTCATGGGAAAAAACTAAGTATCCCCAGACTTTGTAGTACCACTTGTAAGGGTGGGATATCTCTATCTTCAAAGCAGCTTGCATTTCTTGCAAGCCATATACCCCAAGCAACGATCAGAGGTAAATATTTATGCTCATTCACCTTCTCATTTTTGTTCCATCTCATTAAGCAGGTTTCAGTAGTCTCCCCAAACCATAACTTTTATAGTGCTAATTTGTATTCATTTTATTTCCATACTGCCTGAGTAAAAGGGCATGTCACTGCTAGATGTAGATTTGGTTCCTCCTCCAATTTGCATAAGTAACACCTATTCGGGCCAGCCCAATGCTTCCTTTGTATTTTGTCCCACGTTAATACTTTATTGGACAGTAAAAACCACATATGAATTCTAGATTTTAAAGGGCATTTGTATTTCCAAATAGTACTCCACCACCAGATTGGTTCCTGTTCAATATTCTGTAATAAAAAGTTATAACCTGTTTTTGGATTATATAAACCAGTATCTGAATGCATCCAAATCAGTTTATCTGGCATATCAGATATTCTAATGTTGCATTTCCGCAGATTAGCTAAAAAATCATTCCATATAGCTATATCCGGCCCAGTCAAGCCAATATCATCCTCTTGTAACCATCCTTGATCTCTATAAGTAGTTTTGAAGTGATATGCAATATTAAAAAGGAAATAAAGTCCTTTCGACTGAAGTAAATTTACAATCATACCTGGAAGTTTGTATACATGACTGCAGCCCGACCATGGATCAGTGCCAACACGTACAGACATACCATTCCCGACCTTCCATGATAATCCATTCTCAATAATATGATGTGCTTTTGGAATTGTTTTCCAGCATATGGATATCGATCTGGGGGTTTTCTTAGGTTTGCGCATCCATTCACATAGAGGAACCGGATAGATAAAATTCCGAATGACCACCTTATTCCAAAGACCATGCCCTGTAATAAGTTTCCAAACCATCATAGCAGATAAAGTAGCAGAGAAATAGACAGGTATTTTTAAACCCCAGCCACCTTGTTTCTTCGGTAAAGCCAAAGCTTGCCATTTGATCCATGTCAATCCTTGTTCTAATTTAGCAGACCAAAGGAACCGGTAGCATAACTTTCAGATTCTTTCTAAGACTCCACCAAGTATCCAAAAATGCATCCAATAGATGGGTATAGATTCTAAAACAGATTTGATCGAAATGAGTTTCCCACCTTTAGAAAATCACCGATTACTCCAGTTATTTACTCTCACTTCACATTTGGCTATCAACCAATCCTAGTCTTTAATGAGATAAGTAGAATGTTTCAGCCTAAAACCCAGATAGGTAAAACCAGCCTCCAAAGGAACGGTTTGAAAAGAGAAAAAGCTACGAAGAATAGCTAGATCAGGGAGATCCATACCATGAAGGTGTAAAGAAGACTTTCTAATATTGACCAACATACATGTGGTTAAGCAGAAGCTGTCAATTACTTCATAAAGTGCCTTTAAATCCATTAAGGAGCCAGTAGAAAAAACAACTATATCATCAACAAAAAGTATATGTGTAATGGATATACAACCCCCAAAAGAAATACCTTGCACATGTCCCTTAAGGAGCCAATGTGAGGCTGTTACGAATTCAAACTTCGGTCATCAATATTTTTACAACCAAGAAGTTGCAACTCGCTAAATATTTAGATAATATATTGACCTGACCAATTTGTGATTAGCTAGGTTAACTCCAATCTTAAAACACCCATAAAATAGGCAGCAAAACAATGTTTTATAACGGATCATCAAATTTTGACAACTTATGCTCAAATCAAACTAGAAGAACCAAGTTCCGCGAATTTCTGGATTTTTCAAGATTTTAGGTTAGTCTTGGAATTTTCAAGATTTTAGATTAAACTTTAATTATAGAATTACAATTTTTAACAAGTTGCAGCTAAGTTTACAATAAATAAAAAATTAAACTCAATTCATTTCTTTAAGATAGACAATAAGAGCTGTTAAAAACTGTTCATTTCTTTAAGCTAGACAATAAGAGCTCTTAAAAACTGTTGTAACTAAATAATTATGCACTACATAGATATAACAAAATTCATCAAAACTTAATACAAAATATTAGGTTCATGCAGTAGTATTGGCTAAACGGCAGGGACTAACTATTTCATAGCGCTTATTTAAAATGGTAAAGCCTTTAAAATTTAAACTTATTGAATTTATTTGGAATAATAGTATAAAAGCTATTCCTTAAAAAATTAAGAAATTTCTATTATATTAATTTTATATAACTTTTAACTTTTTCATTACTAAATAAATCAAAGGATCATTCATGCATCATATAGTGGTTCAGCTAATTTGAAAGATAAAAGAGTTAGTAAAAGAGAAGAAGAAAAAGTTGGAAAAAATGCAAAAAAAATTCATAATTAACAAAATTAATAAATTCAAAATTTGACATCATTTCTTCAATTTTCTCTTTAATTTTTTTTTAATAAATTAGTTACATGGAAAAGATCCATTTCTTTCTCTTAAATATAAAATTAAAATACTTAGATATTGAAATATCTGAATAGGCTCTCTATTTATTTCTTTATATATTATTATAAAAGATATCACTTACTCAAGGCTAAAAATTGTTTTTATTATAATATTTTTGCATTGTTCCTACATAAATATTAGTTGGGTAGTTGGGTTATATGCCTTTCTGGTTTGTCTTTATTAATATTATTGTTTGTATTTATTAATATTTTTTTTCAAAGTAGTTAACTTGTGTTATTTTTTATTAATTTTTTTTAAATATTAAATTTAAGATGTGTTACTATTTTTATTGTGCTATTTCCGATATAGAATCTTAAATTCATTGATTTGTTAGAATCATCCATTATTATTTCTTATAAAATAAAATTATTTTCTATTACCTTATTTTTACATTAAGATAGTTGTTCTTATTACATTATTTTTGCATAAGATAGGTTAAGTTGCATGTTTTATATCTTGCTTGATTAACGCCTTGCCACCTAACACTACATCTTTACTACATCTTTAGGGTTTGGGTTACATGATTTCCTTATTTTTCTTTATCAATATTAAAGCCATTCTTAGTTATCTTTTCAAGGTACTTAGCTTGTATAGTCATTAATTAGCCCCTTCACACCTAACAATGAACTTTTAGGGTTTTGGGTACATGCTTCCTTTGCTTGTTTTATGATATTATTTATTCTTATTTTTCCCACCTAACACTCATCCTTTAAGTATTGTAAAGAAATCATTATTATTTTTAGGAGTGTCCACCACTCCACATGAGACTTTTAGACTTTCAGGTGCTTATTAATGGCATACTATGTAGAAAAATGTTGTTTTCTCTACCATGCTAGTTGATTATGCTCATTTTGAGTGGTCATTCATTACTCTCTATTACTCTCTATTAGGTTTATATGTGGTTATTAATGATATACCAACATTAATAATGTATTATTTGATTTTCTTAGAGTTATGGTGATTCATAACAATATTGTGACTACTAATTATTAACATTATGATAATATTTATATTTCCTTGAAAATTTACTTCAATGATTTATTACGAATGTCTTAACCCATAATATCAAGAGGATCAAATTCTTAAATTCTTAAAGTATATTTTTTTATATAATTTAAAATAGATCTAGGATAATTACATAGAAGCACCAAGAACTCAAAACCTCATAACTTATAAATATGTTAAAATAAAATTTTGATTAAAATAAAAATAATATCTCATTTTTTTATATAATAGTATTTCTATATATATTATCTAAATTTGCATAGAAGATTTTATACACAAATATCATATCTCGTTATTATTATTATTTTTATTATCTATGAATTTTTATATATAATAAATTTAACATCTTTTCATATTCTATGATAAAAATATATTTTTGCCCAAATTAATTTCTGTTGAAATTATGACAACGAATTCATCTGGAATAGGATAAGGCGGTTTTCATTCTGCTATTATTTTGCCTATTGTTGAAACTAACTTACTAGGAATAGAATATGGTTGTCCTTGTAATTAATTCAGCCAGTTCCTTGTAACTCTAGGAGGAAGGATATAAATCTGTAAATCCCAAGAGGCAATACGACACTGTGGTCATCCCCAAGGGCGCCGAAGGGTGTAAGCTTGGATGGCTAGTTGTAATCTCACGTTCTTTGAATAATAACAAACTGATTTCCATTGTCCCGTGGATGTTTACCCTTCAAGGATTTTTACCATGTAAACTGTTTTGTACAGTGTGATTGCTAGATTCATTTTATGATCTGTTGTTTCTCCGCTGATTAAATTGTTCTATGTGGGATTTCGTTTCCTAACAAGTGGTATCCGAGCATGTGGTTGGAAATTCCTGAGGACATAAGATCCATGAGACGAGAAGCGTTGGGTTATGATTTTATTTTCCAAAATGGGAAATCTACATGATCCAAATGGATATAGGTGGCCACCCACCTATTCCACTCGCTCAAAACAGTTTCCCATTTTGACTATTTTCTAGTAATTTTTCTATGGTTTTTTGGGTCCTGAACTTCTGAGGCTGTTTTGAGGCCTTAACGATGATTTTTTGTGATTAGGGGGGTACAATATTTACCAATAGAATACATTGGCACTAGATCAAAGTTGTAGAGATCAAATAGGCCTTTCCAAAAGGCTATCAAGTGTGAAAATCCTCACAGCAGATCTAATAGATGATGTATACCTCACAAGAAAGATTAAGCAGAAAAATAGAAGAAGAATGCATAATGGAGCAACAGAACATAGATGCAATAGAACTCAAATAGGAGCAGAATAATTACACATGTTTCATTGAACTGTATATATCAAACAATAATGCTACAATAGACAAGATTCAAATACCAAGGTGTCAATTTGAATTAGCCTACATGAACTCATCATCATATCAGTGGAGTGTCATCAAAGCACAAGTAACCATCAACCATGTGTCAAACTGAGTCTAACTGGATGTAGTAGGTGTAACTGATGCATGCAGCACTAATGGAGGGTGCATGAGGAGCTAACTGCAGTTAAAATAGTCAACCAAGTCTCTCTGGAGGTCCATCAGAGTGTTTCAGTGAGTTAACTAGTCAATCTGTCCTCAAATCAAGGAGAGATCCACAAAGCAAGCAACTAATTGAGTGTGTCACTGGTGGTAGGTTA
This sequence comes from Larix kaempferi, assembly GCA_027924585.1. Taxonomy (NCBI): domain Eukaryota; kingdom Viridiplantae; phylum Streptophyta; class Pinopsida; order Pinales; family Pinaceae; genus Larix; species Larix kaempferi. The sequence goes on from BSBM01000094.1 coordinate 8,242,085, forward strand.
GAGAGGGTGCACTTCACATGTGGTATGTGAAAAGAGGGCACATCACTTACTAGGAGGGATGGAACTGAGTGGAAATAGGCTCCTGGGGCTGTAACCTAAGCACTAGGTGTTGGGAGACACCATATTGATGACTGGGATGCATGCATGTTTGAAATGCAAAACAATGATAATGCTAGGTAGGAAAGGAATGGAGTATAGAAATATCCTAACACCCCCCCTTAATCCATACTTTGCATCCTAGGCCCTGGTAACTAGGACCAAAGGTCACCCAAACAATCAAATAAATGATAATAAAAAAAGAACTGTCAATAAACTGAGGAAATGGGGAAAACCTCATGGGAAAAATACCCCCCCTCAAAAAAGAAGAGCAAGGAACTCAAAGAACCTTCATACTAAGCAGAGAAGCAAAAAGCTTTCCTCAGTGAAAATTTTTGCAAAAATATTGGCAAGTTGATCCTCTGTAGGATTCCAATGCAGGTGCTAGATCTGGATCTGTTCTTCTGATGTGCCTCCCACTGTGTAGAATATGTATTGGCCAAAGCAAGTTTTTTTAGGAAACCTTTTTGCTACTGGAGTGAATGGTTCATGGTGAGTCTTTCCAAGAGTTTGTAGATCGAACCCCACCATCATGCAACATCTCTCAGGAAGAGGTAGATGGCATAGTGCAAGGTTGGCATTATACTGAGATATGGTGGTTCTGTGATCAGATGGATCCTCAACTTTGTTCCTAGCAGCTGCAAGGAATTTGTGAGCCCATATTGGCCTTGGCCCTAGATTGGGAGTATGTGTTGGTTCTGGATCTGAATCTGAATGTTCTTGAACTTTGATCTCAACATCAAGATCTTCATCTTCATCTTCATTAGAAGAGGAGTCACTCTGATCTTAATCATATCCTGAAGGAGTAGGAAGAGAGAAGGGAGGAAAATGTGAGAATTCATATGCCTTGGAGGCATGATTTGCAAACCCTTTCGCTATAGTCTTCCCAGTGGATATCTTTGTAATATCAACTGTGTCGGGACCAAATATCACCTTCTTTGGTGATCCGGTGTGAGTCATCTGATATACAGACAACAAATTTGCCGTCAGAGAGGGAACGAATAGAACATTCTTGAAATTCCATGCTCCATGTGTACTATACCCATCCCTTTGGTAGAGATATGAGAGTTGTCTCCCATGTGAATAGTTGGGACATCTTTGAGATCTAAAGAAGAAAATGATTCTTCAGAGGCAACCATGTGGTTGGAGGCTCCTGAATCTATGAGGAGGGCCTTTGATTTTGAAAATCCAGCCATCAATGCATGGCATTTCTCATGACTATCAGATTCACTTCCAGAATGAGACACTCTTGCATATTTTGGAAGAGCAATGTTGTTCTGTTCAAGAATCTTGGTTAATTGATCTATTTTCTTGTGCATGCAAGATCTCTCTTGGTGGTTTCCTTTATTGCAATAGGGACACTTAGATCCATCAGATATTTTATGTTTGTCCTTCTTGGATTTGGAGGCCCCTTTTGATGGACTTGACTTGGCATTTAGCTTGGGTTCAGATAGCTTCTTGTCCTTGCCTTTATGACTCCCTTTCACATTCGCACTATTTTCTTCTCGAGCTCAAAGATCTTTATCTTTGGAGGCCTTGATGGCACCCATTTGGATCAATTTGTCTTGTTCTTGGATGAGAGCTGCAGTAAAAAATTCTAAGGAGGGCATCTTCCAACCAGGGATTAACATTCGCTCAGAGTGCAAGGTAGATACAAAGACAAAAAATTCAGATCCTAGCTTACTCAGAATGGATAGCACCAATTTCTCATCCTTCTTATCAATGCCACACTTCTTGCATTGCATAACCAAATTGTTGAATTTCAAGAAGAATTCCTAAATGGTCTCAAAATTGCTTGGTTGTAGGGAAACCAATTCATTCTCAAGAGCATGGCCTCTTAGCTCATCTTGTTTTCCGAAGAGGGCCTCTAACCTCAACCATAACTCCCTTGGAGTCTTCAACCCTTCGAGATGAAACAATAGATCTCTAGAAATATGAATGCATATGTAACCAAATGCTTCATCTAATCGATTCAGATTCTTGGTTTTCTCCACAGCTAAAGTTGGTTCGGTGTCCCTTCCCATTGTTATCCTTTGTAGATATTTGCTTCTCAATGAAATTTCCATATCAAGTTTCCAATCAAAGTAATTGAAAGGTGTTAGGATTCTAGGAGTGAGGGGAGTGCTCGAATTGCTCATCTCAACTGCTGGAGAGAATACAAGGTGAAACTGTTGCGACTGCAGTAGGTTGCTGCAACTGTTGGAACTTCAAATGACCTGCAAACAAATCTCAAGAATGGATATAGACTATACTCTCAACATGCTCTGATACCATGTGAAAATCCTCACAACATATCTAAGAGCTGATGTATACCTCACAAGAAAAATTAAGCAGAAAAATATAAGAAGAGTGCATAATGGAGCAGCAGAACATAGATGCAATAGAACTCAGATAGGAGTAGAATAATTACACATGTTTCATTAATCTGTATATCAAACAATAATGCTACAATAGAAAACATTATAATACCAAGGTGGCAATTCGAATTAGCCTGCATGAACTCATCATCAGATCAGTGGAGTGTAATCAAAGAACAAGTAACCATCAACCATGTGTCAAACTGAGTCTAACTGGATTTAGTAGGTGTAACTAATGCATGGAGCACTAATGGAGGGCGCATGAGGAACTAACTGCAGTCAGAATAGTCAACCAAGTCTCTCTGGAGGTCCATAAGAGTGTTTCAATGAGTTAACTAGTCAATCTGTCCTCAAATCAAGGAGAGATCCACAAATAAAGCAACTAACTGAGTGTGTCACTGGTGGTAGGTGAGAGAGGGCACACTTCACCAATGGTAGGTGAAAAGAGGGCGCATCACTGACTTGGAGGGCTGGAACTTAGTGGAAATAGGCTTCCGGGGCTAGTAAACTAAGCAGTAGGTGCTGGGAGACACCATATTGATGAATGGGATGCATGCAATTGTATGCCTACATGCATGAATGAAATGCAAAACAATGATAATGCTAGGTAGGAAAGTAATGGAGTATAGAAATATCCTAACATCGAGCGCCCCAAATGGAGATCGTATGCAAAATTTATGACCCCAGGAAGTTGATTGTTCGACCAACCACCTTGGGGACGCAAACTTTATGATGGTTCATATTCTAGGGAAAGGTTTTTGGATGTTTAGGGTTCCTGCCCTAGTGCTTATTATAAATACTCCCTTTCAGCCTCTTTTTGTATTCATCTTGTCATAAATGAGCATAGCCGCCACATCTCTTCTCAGAGATATAGCTACCACCATTCTAGCTGCTTTTATTTTACAGTATGTTATGTTTCATACATTTTAATAGAATATGAGTTTATTGTATCACTTTGTTTCTTACAATATATCTGTGTATCTGAATATATACATACTCTTTCATTTTTTTCTCACATAAATCCAAATTAGTGGTATTAGAGCAATCTGATCGTGTGGTTTCTCAATGCATGTCCTTGACGAGATCTGAATATCGAGAGTTGGATCTTGAACTAGTTGAGCTTGAGGAAAAACACTCTCATTGGTCCAAGCAACCTCACATGGAGGGAGAAGAAAAGAGAGATGATGGAGAAAGAGATCCTATTAAGTTTTTTCTTGAGGAATCTCTCACGCAACAAAAGAATGAGATGATGGATAATTTCTCCCAAATCCTTCAACGAATGCCGACAATGATGGATGCTTGGTGGGTACAAGTTGACTTTTGCATCCCCTTATTTGAAGGTAAGATAGATGCATATGCTTTGGAGAAATGGTTAAGTCTATTAGAGAGTTACTTCTATGTTCAAAATTTCTCCCACAACAAAAAGATCATCTTTGCACTCCTTAATTCACTTCCCCATATTAAGGATTGGTGAGACATGTACTGCGAGAGGCATGTGAGTGATGAGTCTGAAATATTCAATATATAACCCACTTGCAGGATTTTGTCGATGTTGTTAAGGAGGAACACTACCCTGTCGAAAACTATGATGACCAGTACACTAGGTGGACGACTTTATGCTAGGAAAGAGAATAAACAGTTCTAGATTTTACCAAGATATTCCATATGCTATGCTGAAAATTGGGTATTAGAAACTCCGAATGGAACTTGGTCCTAAAGTACAGTGGTGGCCAACATAGGTGCATTCAGACATAGATGGATTTCCTAGATATATCCTCACTAGGAACTACTTATCAGTACATTATCAAGATCGAGCAAAACTTTTAGCAAAAGAATAAGCAGGAGTTTGGGTTTGCAAATCAATAGCAGTAGAATCTTAGAAAAGGAATCCCTAACTCACAAAGTAGAAGACATAGAAAGGATAGACAAAATCTTGACAACCAACCCAAACTGCAGGCAAATAAGGGTAACAGGAAATCAAAGGACATCGGCAAGTGGTGTGAGTTCCATAAAATCCCCTGACACAACACTGATGAATGCCACTCAAAATAATCGTTGTTGGCTAAGACGAAATCCCCGAGGTCGGAATCTAGATGAGACTTTAATTATGAGAAAGAAAAGGGAAAGCATATCATTGATGCAGAACCTAGTGCAACCCTTGCGACCAAAAATATCCAACTAGAAGAGTCGAAGGATCTAGAGGAAGGGGAGCACCTCTTCCATCCACAACTTTGGGTGCAGGAAAATTCACTACATTTCATTATTGGCCGTGGTATCCAAGAGAAACTCATTTCGATCGAGGTCATTAAAAGATTGAATATGTCGATGGTTATTCGTCCCCAACCATACACCATCGGTTTCCTGAGCCAGGTATGAGACATCCACGTCAGTCAACAATGCTTCCTATCCTACGACATAAAACCCTTCAAATACGAGGCACTGTGTGATGTTTCCCCACTTGAAGTTTGTGATATTATTTTAGGACAACCATATATTTGGAATTGTCATGTTGTGAATGAGTCTAGACTTCGTAGTGTCATCATTACTTTGGGAAAGAAACTCTACAGGATATCAGAGACAATTCCCACTACTGTAGTGTCTCTCATCACAACTAAGTTGTAACAACTACTCTTATTAAACTCAAACAAAGGGTTGTAAATATTTTTTTTGGTTACGTGTCATGTCCCCAATTTTGGCTCATCTAGTACCATGGGTGAAAGGGGACAAGATCAACCCCTAAGTGAATTAAATGGTATTAATTCTATTTGCTTAGAATTAATTTTATTCTAAGTCTCACAAATTGGCAAATTTATTTATTAAAGGTAATTTTGATAAATAAAATTAATGGATAAAGAGCAAGTGGGCCAAGAGGGAACCCATGTGGAATATGTTTCCAAAATGGAGTAGGGTGTATTTTTGGAGGCAATTATACAACATGGGTTAATTATCATTAATTAATTGATTAAATGTTGAAGTGTGAATTAATTTTGAGTTGTAATATTTTTATTAATAAATATTACTAATAAATATTGGCAAGTGGTGATGATAAGGTTGGAGGAATTACTTGGAGTAGAAGTCAAGTAAACACTAGAGTCCAAAAATGTTTCCAAAATAGAGAAAAGAGGCTTATTTCAGGAAAAGCAGCATAAATCCAGGAAAAGCAGGAAAGTTTTGAAAGTAGGAAAGTTTACAAAAGGAAGGAAAATCAGAAAAAGTGGAAAGAAAGAAAAGCCAGGCAAAGCAAAGCAAGGAAAGTATGTCCACTCATGGGTGGCCTATTCTCACAGGTCACCAAGCCAAGTAACTTGCTCAATAGGTCAACATGAATTCTATAAAAGAATGATTCCAACTCCATTTCACATCTTTTGCTAGTGTGAGGAATTTTATGAATGTATTTGTGCATCCAAGACTTGGGAGATGTGCCCCTAGTTAAGCATGGGAGATGTGCCCCAGCTTTCTGTGAGAGGATGATGGAATCCATCCATTTTCACTTATTTTATTTGCAGGTATTGAAGCTCATCAGGTCGAAATCAGAAGTTCACATCTATCTTCATCAAGTCAGAGATCGAATCCTCCATCCTCTCTCTATTCTACAGCTAGTTTCATATGTGCAAGATGAGAGATTCTTCCTTCATCTTCTAAGAGGAATCTTGGCATGTTCCTGATGTTATAATAGAGTATTGAAGCTTCCCGGGTCGAAACAGGAGTTCTAAACCATCTTCTCCAAAGACAGAAATCGAATCCTCCCTCCTCCTTCTATTCTGCTACTATTTTATTATGTGGAAGAGGAGAGACTCTTTCTTCATCTTCTGAGAGGAATTTTGGCCTACTAATGATGTAATAACAGAGTATGTAAAGTTCTGATATCATTCACTTCAATACAATTTATAGAACTCTGAAGTGTTCTCTAATTGATGCACCCATGCTAGATTTAGCTAGATTTGACTAGCTTCCAATGAATGGTTCATAAATTGATGAATAAAGATCCAATTGAAGTCATTCTAGTTCCTATAGTTAGCTAATACATATCATGTCATGATAAAACCACTATTTCAGATTTTAGAGTTCATTTGAGCATCGTTTGGAAGTCCATAAGTCGACCTAGTTGAGCTATCCCGAATTGCCAAATTACTAGTTTTGTTATTATACTTGCTCAGATTTGCATAATACTTTTTGGAATGTTATTATATGAATCAATGACTATAAATTAATTATTATTATCCTCTATTATTCCCATAACAACCTTTTCCAATCCTTAGTAAATGTCCCTACCCATACTAGTCTGCATGTGCTGAGAACCCCAGGAGCATTGGAGTAGAGTTCATCCGGGATGTTCTTGAAACATAAATGGTCTTAGTACGTTGTGAATAGGTATAAATCCATATCAGAGCCTTCCATCCATCCATAGCCTTTGTACTTGCCCATCGCCAGCAATTCTAGCTTCCTTAACCATTGTTTTGATCAAATTTGTGAAGCCTAGAGTCTTTGTATCACTTGTATAAGTTGGTACATTGGAGTGGTACCTACATGAACAAAAATATCAGTTTATTAATCCTTCCCAACTCCCTGATCTAGTTTGTATATGTGGATGTACCCAGGAAGCCTTGTTGTAGACTTCGGCGATGCCGATGTTCGAAGCATAAATGGTCTCCGTGATTTGTACAAAGGATCCTAAACTTTTTCCTTATGTATAACTTGCTACTGTACACTATCCCATGTAAATTACAGAACCTAAAGTCACCCCTACCATACCTGATCAGCACCCATGTACACCTCACTTACATCCTTCTCACCGTAAAGAAATTGTCTAAACATTATTAGTGAAAATCCTGATAAATTCGACAGTTGGAGTTAGTATTCTAGCCAATTATTGGCTAGGATATTACAGTGGTATCAGAGCACTTTCCTTGGCTCAGCCTATGGAAAGTAACTCTCAGTGGAAAGGTAGCTCAGCACTATCTTCAAGTTGTAGTTGTGGAATTAGTTCCATTCATGGAAGATTTAGAGTTTGAGTTGCATGAAGAAGAAGATTGTTTTTATGAAGAGTGTGATGATAATGATGAGCAGTATGAAGAATATTGCAGACAATATGAGGAAGAGAATTTCCAAGAAGTACCTTCCACAACCATCTCCCATGAGATCATGATTGGAAGAACAGACTATGGTTATTCTGATAGCCATATTCAAGAAAAAGTTGCATGTTCCATAGTCAAAGGTCAACCTTCTATGGAAGAGATAATAAAAGATATGAAAGATTTATTAGATGCATGTGACTTCAAAAGAATTTTTGGATCGTCCTCAAGTAGAGCCTCCAATAATCTTCCTCCTAAGACAACTAGGGAGAAGCAAGACCCAAAAATCAATCATGAGATTGTTGACAGAATGGAAGAAGAATCTACTGCAAGATTCTATGCTGGGGATCTAAAGATCACCTCAGAAGAGATTGGTAAGCTTAATGATGGTGAGACATATTTTGGATCGGATCCAAAAGAAGAACCTAAATCATATTCAAAGTCACCACTTGAGCTTCATAGTGAGGCAAAATTTGACTACACATTAGTTAGATGTGAACTAGTAGAATTGGTGGTAGAACAAGGCACCATAACCCCACCCATTGAAGAGATAAACATGATGCCAAGGTATGGACCACATTCAGATTTTTGTACTAGTTTGTATAATGATGATGTTGCAGCCACATCAGAGGATGATTATTGCATAAGGGATTCCCTGGATGTTGAGTCTCGCATCCTTAGTGATAAGGGTGAATGCAGTGACAGGACTGCATCACTAGAAAGGTGTTTACAGGATGCCCACATGGTTGGAAGAGAACCTATTAAGGAATGTTTTAACTATGAGGAAGCATCTAATGATGTGTATTCTCATATATATGTGGGATACATGGAAGTAACCATTGTTGATGGTGTTCTGGATGCAAGATCCATGGAGAAATAAGAAGGTCTTGTAACAACAAAAATTTAAAATGAGAGATTGGAGGAAGACCAAACCACCAACACACCATCACAAGGAGGAGAAAACATAACACATGGGATTTTTTTCAATTCTGATTTTTATATGCCTATGTTTCAACATGATGGGGCAGCCACTTCAGAGGAGAATATGAGCTTGGTTGAACCCCCAGGGGTTGAGACTCCTGAATTGGGGAGGGCTGAAAATTGGAGAGAAAGACTTACTGGTGCACCAGAGATGAATGAGAACCCCAGTTGTAGCCAAATATTTGATATTCATGATCTGAAATATGAATATCTTGCAGCCCCAAAATATGGATCAGCTTTCATAACTTCAACAGAATCAGCTGATGTTGATCCTAGGAAGCTAGAAGAAGAGAAGGTTCATATGCCAGAACCTCATTTCCTTGAAGGGACACTGAAGATGAATGAATGTAAAATTCAAGAAGCCCTTCAAACCCTTAATGACACCCATGCCTTAATGAATAACCTCTGTTGGAATTTGGGGTAGCAGTCTTCCATGAGATAGATGGAAGAGTTTCAAAAAGCCATGGCAAGCATAAAAGGTAAATTCTTGAACCTGCTTTCTGATAGAGATAGTTTGTTGGAGCTTGTAGAATTGTTTCATGGTACATCATTGAGGGATGATGAAGAGATCAGCAAGCTCAATGATGAATTAATGGCCATCCAAGATTCTTTGAGAAGCACTCAAAGTGCCCTCCAAGAATCCAAGACAGAAATATTGCAGCTTCATGAAAGGTTGCAAAGATCACCCCTACCCTCCTACCCTTCAGTCAACTTCATTTGGATGAAAGCACTCTTGATCATAGGGAGGAACCTCATGAGATAGTGGATCATGAGGATCATTCATTTTTATATGTAAAATTCAAGAAGCCCTTCAAACCCTCAATGACACCCATGCCTTAAAGAATAACCTCTGTTGGAATTTGGGGTAGCAGTCTTCCATGAGATACATGGAAGAGTTTCAGAAAGCCATGGCAAGTGTTGACACCCAAAAAGTGCTCACTAGCTCATTTCCTTTATTCACATGGCCCATTTGTCCACTTTTCCACCATCAGAGCCTCTAAAACCATCAAAAGGTCACCAAAAGACCTTAATACACCCCTTTTTCCACTCCAAATGAATATTTTTCCTTAAAAAAGCATAAAAAACCCTAAAAAAGGGTCCATAATTCCCAAAAATATTAAAAAGGGAAAAAATATATTCAAAATATTCAAAAAAGGAAAAAGGAGGGAAAAGGTACCTAAACCATGTTGGTCAATACCATTGGTTTCCCCAAAACCACAAATGGTATTCCCCACCACCAAAAACTATAAAAGGGTGGTAGGGGCTCCTCACTTTCCATCCATCCATTATCCTATCCTCATGCTGCCGAAATCTCCCTTGAGTTTTTTGGCCATTATAAGCAACCTTGGAGAAGGAGACCTTTTGGAGCTTGGAGCTACTCATCTTGGAAGTTGCTCAACATCAACCTTCACCACTTGGAGGTATTACTATTGCAAGCATTAGCTTGCCCCCCATTTTCAATACAAATTTATTTTCTCATATTTTCTTGTTCTTGTTTTTAAAATATTTCCATTATTTGCTTATGTTTATTGCATAGATCCATGATTAGTTTTGTTTAGATTAATTAGTTGTTTATTTCTATTTGAAACTGCTGCTACTAGTTAGCAGGTGCCCATAGCACTAAGCTTGGTTGCAAAACCAAGCCAATAGTTTTTGGCGACTCTGCTGGCTTTGAACAATAGATCTCAAATTTTGCTTTCAATCTTAGTTTTTTATTAGTTTTTAGCCTTTAGATCCATAGATCTTCCATCCTAGACAGCAGATCCATTGCTGCTCTAGATCTTGGCCCCATCTATTGCCATTTACAGCCCGAAATTGTCAATTTCCGGGTTCGTTTTTCGGCTTCTGTGCACGGCTTTCGCCTCGCGGTTTCTAGCCCGACCGTCGCTTGGCTCATCGCGACCTTTCGGCTTTTTTCCGCGCGGCTTCGCGGCCTATTTGCGTGCTGCACATCGCGTCTTCGCGGTCATTTACCGCGCTGCACATCGCGACTGTGCGACCAAATCCCGCGCTGCACATCACGGCTTCGCGGCTGAAACCCGCGCTGCCCATCGCGACTATGCGCCAGAAAATCGCGTGGTCCATCGCGTCTATTCTGTGAAAACCCGCGATACCAATTTTTTCCATTCGGCCAATTCGTTTAAAAAATTAATTTTCTGCTGTAGTTGCTACCCACTTAGCTATTTTACAGAATTAAATTCCTACATTATTACAGCAATATTTTTACTATTTCAAATGTTCTTTTAAGGAAAGTCTTTTTACCAATATTTTTTTTTAAAAATCGAAGAAGCTTTTATTTGCATTTGTATCTAGATAAAAGTATTACTGTTTACTTTCTTCATATTTTTGCCCATAGCAATTTTGTTGAGAAAAAGAAATCCAATTATTTCCTGAAGTGATCATAGTATTTACTTTCATAGTTCAAAGATCCTTTGTTTTTGAATCATTTTTGAAAAGCATTTACATTTTTTCAATTTCAGTTTAAAACACCACATGTGCACCCACTCAAACACATAATTAAACTGAGCCTTAAAAGGAACCCTAATTTCAACCAACTTTTAACCCCACTTGGGGAACATTTAAAAGAACTTTGTAGCTAGGTAGGATTGAGGGGATAGGTGTTCCAATAACACCCCTCAATTATTACATCTGAGACATAGTTGTTGTCCTTTAGGGAAACCTAAAATCTCCTAGTACTTTTTGGCACGGTCACAACCAGCTTATCAGAAGGCCTCTCCCCTAGGAGGGTTGAAGTCGCGAGGATGGTTCCGGAAGTCTGAGTGGAATACCGAAATCCATTCAGTAACCGAAGGCTACCATTCGCAGTTCTCGGGATATCCTTGTATTGGGATATTGCGGTTAAAGGACCAAACGACCGATTTACCTTTTCTGAATGTGTCATGAATGGAGTATCTTAGTTGCCATTCTTTAGGATTGTCTACCCGGTGTCCCTCCTGGTAGGGGGATATCTAGCCGTTGATTCAACACTCAATATTGTCTGACTTGGATTTCATCACCTTGCAGAGAATATAGTTTGTTGACTCACAATACTTTTAGTTAGGTGTTTGCATGATCTTTACCACCTTTGGGTCTAGTCGCACCTCTTTTTTCTAGAAGCTGTTTGCATGTTGGTATTCTGACCACTTTTATTGCATCCCTCCACTTATTATAGCACAGCTGCTATAATAAGTGCTTTTTGAGGTTGATTTTTTGGCCTAAGAGCCTTTGTTTTCACTCCCATTTTTGCACTCTTGGTTGCATTAGGGTTTTGAGTTTTTTATATATCACCACCTGATACTTAAACATTTTTTAAACAAAACATATTTCTCACCATTGAGAATTCTAGACGATCTCGTCGTCTCCAGGGTGAACCCCCACGGTTCAGTCTCCTTGGCTCTCCACGTCACCGACGTAGAGCCTTATCCCTTGACTTAGCACGTCATAGGACAAACATAGCATCATCCGATTCTGACACGCCTCACTTCACATCAGATTCTGAGGCAGAATCCGAAAACTACATTGTATTACCACCAACCACCATTATGGCTGGAACACAATACGACCCACTTTTCACTAGCACTTTAGGAGATACATCCACTAACCCTTCTACTGTTGTGCCATCCATGGCAACAACCACCCCTTTAGGCATGCCTAATATAGGGGGCACTACACCTTTAGGAATGCCCAACACAGGGCCACCACCCGTTATAGGTATGCCTAACATAGGAATAACAACATCTGTGATTACTACAACCCAGATCCCAGGAGTTTCTGGTATTATTCCTAACCCAAGTGTAACCCACGTTGCACTTGGAAATTCCATCCCACACCAATCCACAACAGTTGGAGGTCATATACCTTCAATACCTAGCATACCTTTAGGGACGACTGGATCACCAGTGACAATGCCAACATTACTGGTTATGTCCCAGTTCCTATAACACACCCGTCTGCTAGTTTGCCTTACATGGCAAGTCTGAACTTACCAGACTTAGCCAGGTTAACCAATGACCCAATCAGGCACAACCCCACATGGCCTCCCATGCCCACCAAACTCCCCTCTGACATCCCTAAGTTTGAGGGTAAGGCAGGTGAGGACCCCCAGAACCATATTATGTCCTTCCATTTATGGTGTTCCTCCAACTCCATAGTGGACGACTCTGTTCGCCTCCGTCTATTACAGCGCACCTTCACTGGCTCTGCAGCTAAGTGGTATATCGAGCAGCCCCATGGGACCCATGCTACCTTTACCTCCCTTGCCTCGACCTTCCTGCAGTTCTTTCAGTTACCCGTCTGCTATGATGCGGGAGTAGAGATCCTACTGTCTTGCAGACAGAACACGACCACCCACATCACTGACCACATTCATGACTGGCGTCGACGCCGAAGCCTCTGCAAAATCAAGTTAGACGACCGTATCTTCTTAGATTGGTTTCTAAAATCCCTCCTCCCTCTCATTGCCAAGGATGTGGCATCCGAACGAACCCAGTCTGAAGAAGAGGCCATCCTCAAAGCCCAACAATTTGATCTCATTTACGCCCAGTCGGGTTATCTATACACAATCATACCAGATGCCCCACGAGGCGACTCTTCACGCGGTGACACACCGGGGGCATCACATGCCGCTGATGGCATTATTGGCCAAATCACACCGCAAGCTAAACCTTTCAGCATGGTGAGCACCATACACGCCCCAGACCTCTCTAGGGCTACATCGAATTTCGGAGCGACAACTTCTTACGCTCCAACCAACCAGACCCATCACATTCATGGACCCTCTTGTCCACAACATTGCTATGGGAAAGCGCCATCGGCATATGTACCTCCTACATACTATAACCAACCTGCTACACAGAACCCCATTCAGTCCCCGCCACAACCGATGCAGTACCCACAGCAAGCTACAACAGCCAATCCAACACATCCAATAGCTCAAGGTTACCAACAACCTCAACAGGCAACTGGACCACCTCTATCCCCACCAGCATATTATCCACCGCAACCTGCTCCCACACCTGCGGCTCCCCAGAATCCCCCCAATGCTCAAGGGCAGGTGTATGCACAACAAAATCAGCCCCAATACCAAAATAGCCAACGCAACCAGGGTGGGCAACAAAACCGTGGAAGAGGACGTAACCACAGCAACAACCAACACCATAAACAAGGTCCACAACCTCCCCATCCTCCACAAAATAATAACGTGGCACCTGCTCATAAAAACCCTGATCAGCCACCTAAGCAAGCCAAAAATCCTAATTTACGAACAAATCATCCTTGTTCTATTTGCGGGGTCTATGGCCATTACACACATGCTTGCCCACATTTGGAGCGAGCTCGGCAACTCTGGAATGACGATGCCCATCGTCAAGGACAAGTGGCTCCTCAGCCGCCACCCAACCCTCCACCACCTCAACATCAACCTTTGGTGCTACAAAATCCCTTTCCAACCCAAGCAGTAGTGAACATTCAGCCGTTAGCTCCCCCACAGGGCAACGCGCCACCACAACAGATCACTTATGCCGCTCCTGATCAACCAATGTTCAATTCAGGTACTCACCACTTGTTGATGATGTCAATTGCTGATGTCAACATCCAAACCCATCGGAACCAGTATGGCTCTACCTCCGAAGCCCCCCCCGCCGATAAGGATAATAACGCTCATCCCACTGATCAGACGTTACGTATACCCCCGCTTCCACTCGATGGCACCTCTAAAGCACCTCGCTTCCCACTTCGTCGTATCAACAACAACCCCAATGCAAGGGCTGCGTCAAATTACAACATTGTAGATGACTTAGCTCAGTCTCCCGCATCCATGTCTGCGTTAGAAGTCTTCAAAAACTGTCCTTCACAGTGCAAGACTTTACTTTCAGCCATTGGGGCGATTGACCCAAATGATTCGAAATTGATGACCTTTGATTTGGACCAGTCCGAACCACGTCTACCTTCCACCATAGCAGTCCAAGTTTCTGTTTCCATTCGGAATCTTGTCATCCATCGATGTATCATCGATGAAGGTGCCTCTACACGCGTCATGTCCACATTCGTTTGGCAGAAGTTGGGATCCCCTGCTCTCCAGCAATCCACCACTGCATTGCGAGCCTACGACGGCCGGTCAGCTCAACCCCAAGGTCTACTACCCAATTTCCCCGTCCAGTTGGGTGGTAAAACTGTGCTCATCGACATAGAGGTCATTAATGCCCAACTCGATTATAACCTCTTACTTGGCTGTAGCTACATGTACGCCATGAAAGCGGTTGCCTCATCCGTTTTTCGTACCATGATGTTCCCCCATGAGGGACACGTGGTCAAAATCGACCAACTCACCTACTATGATCCCAATGCCCCTGCTGCACCTGAAAATGTTCTCCCCATGGTTGAACAACCCGTTTCTAGCGCAACCACCTCGTTTGTTTCCTCTGTGGGACCCAGACTTTACTTAGATACGCCAATGACCTCAACCTTCCAATCTATTCCACCCTCTCCAACCGCGACCGCTGTATCTGACCTATGTACTCTTTCCCACAATATACAAACACCCAAACCACCATTGGTACCTAGTCACATTGGTGTTACACCTATCCACACCATCCCCTTCCTATTCCCTCCCTCAGGCGTAATAAGTTCCCCGGTTATGGCTACCCTTAGTCTCCCCGGTTTAACCTTGGGATTACCTGTATGGTACATTTCGCCTCCCATTCCCCCGCCAACTCCAAATTTCATCCTCCAACCGGTACAACCCATTGTTACCACTACTCAACCTCCTCCTGGTGTCACAATCCCTTCGTCCTCAACGAATCCCCCTCCTCTTGTCAAGCCCACTCGTGGCAGAGGTCCACAACCATACACTGCTGCACCACCCCCTAAGGCAGTTAAACCCCCACCCGTGTTTCATGCTCCTCCTAAATGCTCGTTGTGCGATGAGATAGGCCATCCAACTCATCAATGTCCACAGTTACCGGCACTCCAAGAGCATATGAATATGTTGGACGATGACACCAGCATCCCAGTAGTTAGACTAGAACCACCTCTTCAGCCTCGTGACAGATCACTGTGTACCAACCACCCTTGTGCCATATGCAGTGTTTACGGCCACTACTCACACCATTGTCCTGATCTCCCCGATTACAGAGAATCATTGTACGAGTTAAATAACGTCGACTTAGAGATATCTCCTCCCCTCATTGAGGAGATCTACCCTCTGCAATCATCCTCATTGGAAGAATTCAATACAATCTATATGATTTCAACAACTTTCAAACCAGAACCCATTGATTTATGGTCTGACTACTTCAATACTGATGAGCAAATTTTGCAAACACTCACTGCACCCGACTACCCTTGGAATGATATGCATCATCGCTCCTAGAGGCGTCTACATCCACTGTATCCAACCAGCTATCGGTCGAATCGAAAGATTTCATACCCACTAAGGTCGATTGGTTGAAGGACCCCATCCCAGCACCGGATGCCTTTGAAGAAGGGAACCTGTCCAACATTTCCCCCATTATACAAATCGATATTTCCACCACACCTGGGAAACCTAAGCTCATCTCGCTGGGCGCATCTTGCACTCAAGCAGAAACTCAGGCGTATAAAAATCTTTTTCAAGAATTCCGTGATGTCTTTGCCTGGTCATATACCGAAATGCCTGGTCTTGACTCCGCCATTATAGAGCACCACATTGACACATGGCCTGAGGTACGCCCCGTTCGTCAGAAACAGCGACCCATACATCCTTCCAAACTCCCCACTGTTAAAGCTGAGGTTGAAAAACTTCGCAAAGCAGGATTCATTTATCCTATTCCTTATACCACATGGGTTTCAAACCCCATTCCCGTCAACAAAAAGCAGGGCACCCTTAGAGTATGCACTGACTTCCGTGATTTAACCCGCGCTTGTCCAAAAGACAATTTCCCCACGCCATTCATTGACCAACTCATTGATGCATGTGCGGGACATGAAGTCCTATCTTTCATGGACAGTTTTTTCGGATACAACCAAATTCACATCCGGAAGGAGGATCAGTACAAGACTGCCTTTACCACCCCATGGGGCACCTTTGCCTATCGCGTCATGCCATTCAACCTTAAAAATGACGGTGCCACTTTCCAGCGAGCCATGACCTATTGCTTTCACGACTTGGTCCATATCCTGCTAGTCTACCTTGATGACCTTACAGCTCGTTCCCGAAAACGATCAGACCACCTTAACGACCTCCGGCAAGTTTTCCTGCATTGTCGCAAATATAAAATCCGCTTGAACCCACACAAGTGTGTCTTTTGCGTTCTGGCAGGCCGGTTGTTGGGTTTCATTGTTTCCCAGGACGGAATTACTGTTGATCCCCTGAAAGTCAAAGCCATCCTAGAACTCCCCTCTCCTCGCACGCTTCGGCAGCTCGAGAGTCTACAAGGGTGGTCCAATTTCCTTCATCGCTTCGTTCCTGATTACGCCACCAAAGTCCACGGATTCTTACGCTTACTTCATACCCACATACCCTTTGTTTGGGATGAGCAAGCTGACACGGCATTCGAATCCCTCAAGAAAGCTCTCACACAAGCCCCCTTGATCTCCCCTCCGGATTTCTCTCAAGACTTCACCCTTTACGTCTCGCCATCTGAACATGTCATGTCCGGAGTCTTGGTCCAAGAAGATGCCTCTCACCAAGAGCATGTAATTTATTACGTCAGCCATACCTTGTCTGGCCCACCCCTACGTTACCCGTATGAGGAAAGATTAGCCCTAGCCATAGTCTTTTCCGTCCAAAAATTGCGACACTACATTCTGCTCAGTCATACCACGGTTGTTGCCGACTCCAACCCTATGGTCTATCTCCTAACCCGGCGGCTCCTACAAGGTCGTGTTGCTAAATGGGTCATTATCCTCCAGGAATATGACCTCACTTTCAGAACTCCTAAAAGCACCAAAGCCCTCGCACTTGCTCACCTCATCACTGACCTCCCATCCTCTTCGTCATCACCCGCTATCCAAACGGATCTGATTGATGAACAAATCTTCATCATTTCGTCTGACGACCCATGGTACGGAGACATCTTGATTTACCTCCGCACGCAAAAATTTTGACCACACATCGATCGTGACGGACGCCGTCGCATACGACACCACGCCCCCGATACCTCTTGTTAGGGGATGTACTTTACCGACGCGGCGTTGATACCATCCTACGCCGTTGCCTATCCCATAGTGAGGCAAAACAAGTCCTCAATGATAGTCATAACGGTGCTTGCGGAGGCCATTTCTCCGGCATGGCCACCGCCCAGAAGATCATTCGGGCAGGTTACTTT
This sequence comes from Larix kaempferi, assembly GCA_027924585.1. NCBI lineage: Eukaryota > Viridiplantae > Streptophyta > Pinopsida > Pinales > Pinaceae > Larix > Larix kaempferi. The sequence goes on from BSBM01000094.1 coordinate 8,259,896, forward strand.
TGGCCATCATTGTTTACTGATTGCATCACTGCAGTCAAGCACTGCCAGAACTACCAACTTTTTGTCCCCAAAGCAAGAACCCCGCCCACCCCCCTTCACCCAGTCGTCACTGTCGGACCATTCTGCAAATGGGCCATCGAATTCCTCGATTGCAACCCCACGTCAGCCGGCGGTCACAAACACATCGTTGTGGTCGTAGATTATTTCACCAAGTGGGCGGAAGCCATGCCAGCTTACAATTGAAAGGTTGACACTGCAGCACGGTTTTTCTTCAACCATGTTATCACTCATTTTGGAGTGCCAAAGCAACTAGTCTCTGACCACGGCTCTCACTTCGAAGATGCCGTCTGGAAAGAATTATCAACCATGTTGAAATTTGAACACCATTTCTCTTCCGCCTACTATCCCCAAGGAAACGGCCAAGTCGAAGCGATCAATAAAATTTTGAAGACCATCCTCCAACGCACTGTAGACAAACACAAGTCAAATTGGCACCACATGCTTTTCCCGGCACTATGGGCCTACCGCACGTCAACCAAAACCACCACCGATTTTACCCCTTTCCATTTAGTTCATGGTGTCGAATCCGTCCTCCCTATTGAGTGCCAGATTCCAGCCTTACATATGGCCGTTGAACTCCTACTGGACACTTCCCCGATCGAGCAATGTTTACTACTCCTAGAGCAGGCCGATGAAGATCGGCACATAGCTCTTCAAAACATGGAAGCAGCCAAGAAACGATCAAAGATAAGTTACGACAAACACGTCCATCCAAGAAATCTTTCTGAGGGAGACCTTGTCCTCGCTTACGATCAAGCTCATGACAAAACCGGAAAGGGAAAGTTTGTATCTATGTGGCAAGGCCCCTACATCATACACACTTGCCTCGGTCAGGGGGCATACATTATGACCGATTCAGAAGGCAATCCCCTATGCAACCCACAAAACGGGTTGTACCTTAAGCGATTTTACCCATAGAAAATCTGATGGACACCACCGTCCATTATTGTACAGTCTTACTTTCTTTTTTCACAAAAAATTCAAAAAACCTAAATATTTGTTTTTCTTTGCATGACCACAGATGGATCCTCTTCCACTCTGCTACGTCGGTTTCGCTGATGGCGCAAGCCGTTGGTCTCCCAATCTCGCCTTCGTAGCTTGGGTAATATACTCCCCTTCACATGAGTTAATTCACATCGATGGAGTATGTTTAGGTGCCGCCACCAACAACCAAGCTAAATATGATGCCGTGACCGGTCTCCTGGCCGCAACTCTCCAAATGAGCATTCGTCACCTTAACGGTTTCTTGGATTCACAGCTCCTGGTTTCCCAGCTCAACAATGATTACCAGGTACGCGACCCCCATCTTTTCTGAAAATTCTTGCGCACTAAACTAATGATGCGACAGTTTGAATCCATCTCATTTACACATGTCCCAAGAAACCTCAATAGTGTAGCAGACCAAATGGCCAACAACGTCCTTGACTGGCACACCAATCAAACCATTTCATAAACAAAATGCATCCACGTGCATAACATGTGCCTCCACGGGCATATACAAGAAAAACAAAAATACTGCATCCATGTGCATAACATGTGCCTCCACGGGCATATACAAAAACAAAGTACTGCATCCACGTGCATAACATGTGCCTCCACGGGCATATAAAAAAGACAAAATGTGCATCCACATGCATACACGACAAGATATCAAAACATATGTATACACATATATATAAACCATGATAGTCAACAGGTCATAGGTGCCCTCAGCACCCAATATACAAAAATACATCAGCCGTACAAAAATTGCTTCCCCATATGCTCATCAGCATTTGGGGGCAGATACAATATCATCTAGTCATCAGGCTCCCTCGGCTCCTCTGGCGCCTCCTCCACTGGCCCCGCTGGATCATGGCGAGCCCGAACTCTCCGCTCTGCTGGCACCGCTAGATCATCCCGTAGATGAATCCTCCTCTTAGCCGGCCCTGCCGGATCATCCCGACCACCATCCCTGTGCTCTGTCACGAAAATTGTTGTCCTCAACAAGAGAGACCGCCACTCAGGTGGCGCACCGAAGCAATGCTCCACGATGTCCCGGTCCAAGTATCTCCAGCCATCCTCGGGAAGTCCAGCTAGAATCATATCGAATGTCTGTTTGAAACCCTCTATGGCATCATCTCGAGGGCCAACCCCTCGCCGACAAGCCGCAAATCCTCCACCACCTGGAGGCGGTACCGCTGCAGCAGGTTGTGCAACCACCATCGCCCGCCCCCGACGAGCCACGTAGTCGGCCGGTGGCACTGGACCAACATCTGCATAATGCAAGTAAGCCATCATATGCATATCTAAACTATAATCATAGACAGATAAATCAAACAACACATGATATAGTATAAAACAAAACACAAAACATACCGTCTAAACCCCAGGCCTGTCCCTGGGCTCGAGGCATCTCTGGGTTGCCCCGGTAGTCCATGCCAGCATATGGGTAATCCTCAATCACCAGGGGCATCTGTTCCCACTGCTCATATACCTCCTCCGTAAAAAAAACGCAGACACCACCACCGCCACGAGGCATCATATGCCCCCACCGCACCATGTGCGGCTCGCTCACCAAACCATCATGAATGGGCACCCGTGGTCGCAAGGTCGGCAACCGCTCGAAGAAAAAACAACATAGAAAGGAGGCATAATAGAACTCTCCTCCCTCTTGACTGGCCTTGTCCAGATCTCTCCGGACACCAGCCAAAAACATCTGCCCCCATGCATAATAGGTCCCCCGAAGCACAGAGTCCACCATCATCGTTTGTCCCCCAGACAAACGATGTGGCGCCGCAGCACCCAACACCCGCAGAACACAAGCCCCAACAGCCCGCATATCCCACTCCCATAGTGATCGCAGACTCAAAGCGCTATTCTGCAAAATGGCCCCATCAACACAAAAGGTCTGTAGCAAATCCTCCATATCTACACCTGGCGGGATCCTCGGCAGAAGATCTCCCACCTGCCCTAAACGAGGCAACCCAGTCATAAAATATACATCTGTGAGGGTGATCTCCAACCTCTCACCCCCAATAATAAAAGCACCCTCTGCAGGCACCCACCAACTCACCAACTTGTTCAGGAGACGTCTCACTGAACGCATAGGTGGGATCTGAGCGAACTTCAGGAGTCCACTCACCGCCAGAGTCTGTCGGACCCCCGGATTAGTCTGAATCCTCAACATCAGATCATCATCTATCTCCCACTCTCGCCATGAGGCCAATGGTCTCCTCAACATCCTGCCCAAAAAACAGAAGAAATTCTTAGCCACAGCAAAAAAATTTAGCAAAAATACCATCGCGGCTTTTCCATCAAAAGCCGCGATGATCATCGCGGCCTCCATACTAAAACCCGCGATGAACATCGTGGGTTTTGGCCAGACAATCGCGATGAACATCGCGACTATCTCCCATGAACTCGCGATGAACATCGCAGGTTCCAACCTCACAGTCGCGATGAACATCGCGACTATCATCCTAAAACCCGCGCGGTTCATCGTGGGAAGAGACCCGAAACCCGCGATATTCCACATTGGAAGGTCAACATGGAATTTCACGGCCTTTGGGGGCCCACCGCCAAACAAAAAAGACATAATTGAAAAAGCTAAGGCAAATAGAGTTACCTGAAACTCGCAGAATCGAAAACCAATGGTGAAATCTCCCGAAAATCAAGAAATAGCTCTGACTGCTCTGCCAAACTCACACGTAACAATGACACGTCATATGGGCCCCACGCCCTATTTATAGAAATTCCACCATTTTTCAAACAACCATTGCGGTATCATACGAAGTCCAATTTGAAAACCGTTGGTACCATTGGAATCAGCACAACAAGAACTTCATGCTAGTTCTTTCCTTTTCCCATTTTCACGGGGTCCATTTTTTGACCATTTTTTGGCCCCCCTCATGGCCTCGATTTACGTGCCACATCGGCCGTCGTCCGTTGTTGACATGCCATATATCGCCGGATTCAGTTTTCCGCGCTCGTGATGATGCTTGAGATCATTTCTCGCTTTCACGTCCCGATTTTTAGGGCATTTTTTCATGCCCCCCGCGTCGCCTCGGTTTGCGTGCCACATCGGCCGTTCTCCATTTTTGACGTGTCTTGTATCGCCGGATTCAGTTTTCCGTGCTCGTGATGATTCTTGAGACCTTTTCTCGCTCTCACCTCCAGATTTCTTGGGCATTTTTTCCCATGCCCCCTCGTCGCCTCGGTTTGCATGCCACATCGGCCGTTCTCCGTTTTTGACAAGTCTTATATCGCTGGATTCAGTTTTCTGTGCTCGTGATGATGCTTGAGATCATTTCTCGCTTTCATGCCCATATTTTTTGGGCATTTAAAAAAAAAATGCCACTCATCACCCCGGTTTGCGTGCCACATTGGCCGTGGCCCCTTTTCGACAATCTTTCTGTCACCGGATCCAGTTTTCTGCACTCATGATGATGCTTGAGAACTTTACTCGCTCTCATCAATCCCTTTTACGAAAAAGGCACTTAGGGAGTTTCTGTTAAGCTCTTTTCTGACTCCTAAAACAATGAAAAGATTGCCGAGCAACCTTGCTTCCTTTCATGCTTGCTAAACGTATCTGAAAGGGCGTTTACCTGGTATAAGTTTACCCCTTTTCCGGACCTTGTAGACTAATTACGAAAAATGAATACTCTAGTCACATCGGCTAGAAGAGTTCTCCATTTGCATCATTTTATGCTTTTTCGGGCTTTGGAGACTAACTTACGAAAAAGAAAACCAATAGAGTCCACTTACCGCTTTCAGACTCTCTAAAACATGAAAGCAACCATGAGCACAAACAGTTCTGGGCTCATAAAATCCACAGGAACGTACCATTTCAGAGCACACTTTTATCCCTTCTTGGAGCTCATTAAAACTACGAAGAAGGAATCAATGGTGCTTCTTGGCACCACGACAGATCACATCTACTCATATGGCAGCTTCCCCATTTTGGTCGCCTTTGTTCAGAGTATTCTGCAGTATGTCACCTTGAAAATCCCTCGACAACACCTATCAGCTCGTCCTCCCCCCCAGAGTCAATATGTACCATTCAGTCCCTAAAAGTCATGATCCCCACACCTACAAGTCAGTTCCCTACGCTGCCAGGTCAACCATGTTATCATGCTCTGAACAAAGGATGTTTGAATCTACCCAATATATGACCCCAGTTACTTCCCATTCCCAAAAGTATGTCAGTCCTACCACCAGTACTACCACACTTCAGTTCTACACCTCGTGCTCCTATCAAGGAAACATCATTGCCTTGTTAGTTGCTGGTCTCCCTCTGTCGACGACAATCACATTTATTCCAGAGGATAGACCTAGAGGTCCCTGTGTCTTGGACTCATCACCATTTATGATGAGTTCCTACGAATCATTTTGAGAAGACTCCTTAGTGCTTCTCCAAATGGTTGTTTCTCACATGCTCGGCTTCAACACCTTGATCGCATTGTTGAGACTTGCACAGGGTATTGATCCTTTCAAGTTTTTCGTCGAAGACCCCGGATACCTCCTGACTCTTCCACATCTGAGAGTCTACCTATGGAAACAACCAGTTACATTTTTTTCTATAAATATCCGGGTTGCACATGGCGATCGTATTCGGAAGCCACCCAGTTATATGCTTCCTCGAGTACCCAGTTCAGTTTCAGTTCAGTATGCCATTGATCCAGCAGCTCATCAGTTCCTCTTGGTCCACACTCAGCAGCACTGTTGTTCTTTCAGTCTATCAGTTCTTCAATACATGGTCAGCTCAGCAGTACATCACAGATTTGTATCCCCTCTAGACCCTTATGATGCCACAGTGGTTCTCTATGTATCTTGCAGGTCCCCCCTTTTCGGGCCTTATAGTTATTTTTAATGTATACGGATACGAGCATGGGAATGCCCACCTCGTCCATATATTGAGATTCTTCCTCATCCATTATTTGAGGCCATGTATCTTTCAGGTCCCCATATTTTGGACCCCATTGTTATTATTCTTTCACATCTTGATACGAGCATGGGAATGCCCGCCTCGTCCATTATCAGAGATTATACCTCATTCATATTGAGGCCATGTAATATTTTTTGTTTTTGCAGCTTCCAAGGGCCATGGATCTAGTATCCAACTGGTCTCTTCTCTTGCCCAAACCCCAGAAAAAGACAAAAGAACTATGATGTCTATCGGCCATACGATGAGCTCCTGCCCTCACACATCAGGGGGCAATCTGTTGACACCCAAAAAGTGCTCACTAGCTCATTTCCTTTATTCACATGACCCATTTGTCCACTTTTCCACCATCAGAGCCTCTAAAACCATCAAAGGGTCACCAAAAGACCTTAATACACCCCTTTTTCCACTCCAAATGAATATTTTTCCTAAAAAAACATAAAAAACCCTAAAAAAGGGTCCATAATTCCCAAAAATATTAAAAAGGGAATAAAAATATTCAAAATATTCAAAAAATGAAAAAGGAGGGAAAAGGTACCTAAACCATGTTGGTCAATACCATTGGTTTCCCCAAAACCACAAATGGTATTCCCCACCACCAAAAACTATAAAAAGGTGGTAGGGGCTCCTCACTTTCCATCCATCCATTATCCTATCCTCATGCTGCCGAAATCTCCCTTGAGTTTTTTGGCCATTATAAGCAACCTTGGAGAAGGAGACCTTTTGGAGCTTGGAGCTACTCATCTTGGAAGTTGCTCAACATCAACCTTCACCACTTGGAGGTATTACTATTGCAAGCATTAGCTTTCCCCCCATTTTCAATACAAATATATTTTCTCATATTTTCTTGTTCTTGTTTTTAAAATATTTCCATTATTTGCTTATGTTTCTTGCGTAGATCCATGATTAGTTTTGTTTAGATTAATTAGTTGTTTATTTCTATTTGAAATTGTTGTTACTAGTTAGCAGGTGCCCATAGCACTAAGCTTGGTTGCAAAACCAAGCCAACAGCAAGCATAAAAGGTAAATTCTTGAACCTGCTTTTTGATAGAGATAGTTTGTTGGAGCTTCATGAAAGGTTGCAAAGATCCCCCCTTCCCTCCTACTCACCATTCAGTCAACTTCATTTGGCTGAGAGCATTATTGATCATAGGGAGGAACCTCATGAGATGGTGGATCATGAGGATCATTCAATTTTATATGTACTTGAAGAGTGTGTAGAACAGTTTGATGAGAACCAAGCACTTGACTTTTTTCCAAGGGAACTTGAGTTGTTCCTTGAATATAGACACTCTCCCATGGAATAGTGGGATGAGAGCACCCAATTTGGGCCAACCAATAATGGAGAAGTTGCAGCCATAAGTGTGATCACTGAAGGTTGCAGACATGCAAAGAAGGTTCACAGTTCTTTCTCACATGTCCTAGATTCAGCAACACCAATGAGGAATGAACAGTGGGTGAAGAAATTCTTCTGGTTTGTGTCACATGTACAGCGAGAGGATCATGATCTGTCCCCATGGGTGATAGATCCTATTTCAGAAGAGATGGCTGATTATAGCTCATATAAATCAGCAAGCAAGATCTCTGTCTCATCCATTGGATGGATGAATAGAGGCATCACTGAAATGAAAAATCTGGAAGGTAAAAAGTTCACTTATTTCTGCAATAAATTTGTTGTTATAACTGACATTGTCTTGAATTGTGAGCAGCAACAAAGATGTATTTTGCAGCCATTTGATGTCACTCATCCACATATAAATTGGGATAAAGATAACCTGACAGGCATGACATCTCCTTGCAAAAATGTTTCTACTTATGGTCAAGGGAAGGCAGCTAAGCAGGCAAGTTGCCAAGATAAATTAATGATTACTTGCACAAGTTGGCCTATGTGGAGGGAATCCACATGCTTGGAGCTATGCTTGCATTTTTTCTCCAATGGCAGAGAGCTGAGCCATTGGATGTCTTCACTTGAAGAAGCATTTTTCTCTCTACTTGGTTTGGTTGGCAGTAATGTCCTTTCAATTATTCCCCGGATGAAAAGGCACATGTTTGATGATAGATTCTTTAAATTGATTCTGAAGATTGGGAAAAGGAAACTAATACTTTGGGATCTTGGCATTCATGGGAGTGACAGATTGCCAAAGGTGACAAATATATTTTGGTCATTGCAGGAGAAACATTGGGATCCAGGAATTCTACTCAAGTTATCCTAACTAGGTTGAAAATTTTGTCCATTGCTGGTTAATTGCGGATATAGATTACAATGCAGTTTTTCTTTTCTTCCATAGTCATTTTTTTGAACGCTCAAGTTTAATTTTCAGACTTTTCAGTGGAAGGGGACATTTATAATCAGAGTGGTGCAGCAAAACCTTGGTGGAGTCCTAGCATTGCTTGAGGACAAGCAGTCTTGGGAAGGGAGGACTGTCATGTACCCAATTTTGGCTCATCCAGTACCATGGGTGAAAGGGGACAAGATCAACCCCTAAGTGAATTAAATGGTATTAATTCTATTTGCTTAGAATTAATTTTATTCTAAGTATCACAAATTGGAAAATTTATTTATTAAAGGTAATTTTGATAAATAAAATTAATGGATAAAGAGCAAGTGGGCCAAGAGGGCACCCATGTGGAATATGTTGCCAAAATGGAGTAGGGTGTATTTTTGGAGGCAATTATACAACATGAGTTAATTAATCATTAATTAGTTAATTAAATGTTGAAGTGTGAATTAATTTTGAGTTGTAATATGTTTATTAATAAATATTGCTAATAAATATTGGCAAGTGGTGATGATAAGGTTGGAGTAATTACTCGGAGTAGAAGTCAAGTAAACACTAGAGTCCAAAAATGTTTCCAAAATAGATAAAAGAGGCTTATTTCAGGAAAAGCAACATAAATCCAGGAAAAGCAAGAAATTTTTTAAAGTAGGAAAGTTTACAAAAGGAAGGAAAATAAAAAAAAGTGGAAAGAAAGAAAAACTAGGCAAAGCAAAGCAAGGAAAGTATGTCCACTCATGGGTGACCTATTCTCACAGGTCACCAAGCCAAGTAACTTGCTCAACAAGTGAACATGAATTCTATAAAAAGAATGATTCCAACTCCATTTCACATCTTTTGATAGTGTGAGGAATTTTATGACTACATTTGTGCATCCAAGACTTGGGAGATGTGCCCCTAGTCAAGCATGGGAGATGTGCCCTAGCTTTCTTTGAGAGGATGATGGAATCCAACCATTCTCACTGATTTTATTTTCAGGTATTGAAGCTCATCAGGTTGAAATCAGAAGTTCACATCTATCTTCATCAAGTCAGAGATCGAATCCTCCATCCTCTCTCTATTCTACAGCTAATTTCATATGTGCAAGAGGAGAGATTCTTCCTTCATCTTCTGAGAGGCATCTTGGCCTGTTCCTGATGTTATAACAGAGTATTGAATCTTCCCAGGTCGAAACAGCAGTTCTGAACCATCTTCTCCAAAGACAGAAATCAAATCCTCCCTCCTCCTTCTGTTATGCTACTATTTTCTTATGTGCAAGAGGAAAGACTCTTCCTTCATCTTCTGAGAGGCACTTTGGCCTACTAATGATTTAATAATAGAGTATTTAAAGTTCTGATATAAGTCACTTCAATACAATTTATAGAACTCTGAATTGTTCTCTAATTTATGCACCCCTACTAGATTTAGCTAGATTTTGACTAGCTTCCAATGAATGGTTCATAAATTGATGAATAAAGATCCAATTGAAGTCATTCCAGTTCCTATAGTTATCTAATACATATCATGTCATGATACAACCATTGTTTCAGAATTTAGAGTTCATTTGAGCATCGTTTGGAAGTCCATAAGTTGAACTAGTTGACCTGTCCCAAATTGCCAAATTACAAGTTTTGTTATTATACTTGCTTAGATCTGCATAATAATTTCTGGAATGTTATTATATGAATCAATTACTGTAAATGAATGATTATTAGCCTCTATTATTCCCACAAAAAACTTTTCCAATCCTCAGTAAATGTCCCTAACCATACTAGTCTGCATATGTTGAGAACCCCAGGAGCATTGGAGTAGAGTTCATATGGGTTGTTCTTGAAACATAAATAGTCTCAGTACATTGTGCATAGGTATAAATCCATATCAGAACCTTCCATCCATCCATATCCTTTGTACTTTCCCATCTCCAGCAATTCTAGCTTCCTTAACCATTGTTTTGATCAAATTTGTGAAGCCTAGAGTCTTTGTATCACTTGTATAAGTTGATACATTGGAGTGGTACCTACATGAACACAAATATCAGTTTATTAATCCTTCCCAACTCCCGATCTAGTTTGTATATGCGAATGTACCCAGGAAGCCTTATTGTAGACTTCAGCGATGCCGATGTTCAAAGCATAAATGGTCTCCGTGCTTTGTACAAAGGATCCTAAACTTTTTCCTTATGTATAACTTACTACTGCACACTATCCCATGTCAATTCCAAAACCTAAAGTCACCCCTACCATACTTGATCAGCGCCCTTGTACACCTCACTTACATCCTTCTCACTGTAAAGAAATTGTCTAAAAATTACTAGTGAAAATCTTGATAAATTCGATAGTTGGAGTTAGTATTCTGGCCAATTATTGGCTGGGATATTACATTGTGTCCTTTATTCCTTTTACTCAAATAATATTTTCAATACCACAATCTCCTTATTCACTAATCGATATGAACCACTATAACTATATATCCTTATATATCATTAAGGGACATAATTATGACTCCAATCTTCTCGTTGTTAATTACATAACCCCGAGTCATTTCATATTACATTGTAATTACCATATAAATATAGTTTAATTACATATTACCACATTTAGCCTGGGCCAATATATGAATGTATACATTAACCATAATTAGCAACATATAATGATCTTAAAGTAGAGTATTTCAATAGAACTATATGTCCTCTCTTAACAAGAATCACTAAGAAATATTCATCAATTGCCACTTGACTTACATATAGAAATCTTTACACTTGGAAACAAAAGATTTTGTTTATGACTTCAACAAATAATGGAAATACATCTTCCACGAACAATATATATCGAATTGAATTTCACAGAGAATATATAAATATCAAATTATATTTCAACAAGAATATATATCAAATTGAATTCCAACAGAGAATATATAAATATCAAATTATATTTCAACAACGAATATGTATCGAATTGTATTCAACAAAGAGTATATATCGAATTGAATTTCATAGAGAATATATAAATATCAATTTATCAACAAGAATATATATTAAATTGAATTCCAACAGAGAATATCTAAATATCAAATTATATTCAACAATGAGTATATATCGAATTGAATTTCACAGATAATATATAAATATCAATTTATGTTTCAACAAGAATATATATCGAATTGAAATCCAACAAATATCAAATTATATTCCATACTGAGATTATATATCAAATTGAATTTCACAGAGAATATCTAAATACCAAATTATATTTCAAGCAGAGAATATACCAAATTATTTCTTTCCATACCGCGAATATAATCATGGTCCTTTATACTAGGGATTTAGATGAGCGAGTAGTAGTTGTTAACTAAAGTTGTCTGACTTCTCTCTTTATGAACTAACTACAAAGTTAGTTCTACATACTAGAGACAGCCGATGCGAGGTCATAATAAGTTCAACTTGAGTACACTTCAATGTGTTTGATAGTTACCTTGAGATGATTGTGGACACGACCTTAGGTATTTACGCCGAGCTGAGCATATTCATGGGAGGAATTGACATACATAAGGATCGCTAAGGATTCTAAGGATGAAAACATTCAACCAAAATGAAAGAGATTTGGCGCACGTCTAGCTAATAAAAGTAAGTCAACACAAGAATTAATACTAGTTTAAAATCCAAATTGATGGTTATGCACAACCATAAAGAAGCAAGGAAAAAGGGCAACCGATTCCGGTGGAGTTCACAAGGTCATATTTGTCGAGGACTCAAACACAATCCTGCATATCACACACAATCCCAGCGTAGTCACAGTGGCTGCGTAGTCATGTTTATGCTACAGTTGATTTGAAACGGCTCATCCAGTAGGTAGACCATCATAAGTAGGCATGACACGGGTAACAGGTGAAAATAGGAACATAGGAGGCACATATATTTAATGTTTATATAATTTAATAATAGTGCGACCTCTCTCTCCAGGAGTGCGATTTCCAACCGGACGTGGACTGTCGAATTCACAGATATTGACTTTCAACATAGTTTGTAAAATGAATACCATTGATGTTATAAACTTATTACCTAGCACACTCGAGCAGTACAAACATTCTGAGCATTGGTCTCGACTCGATTCTCATGCTAGAATCAAATATATGATCATACATGCTTCCAAATTATAGATTCGATTTGCTCTTCATTCCAAAATAAATAACAAACAAAATTTCGATTATAGATCGATTTGTTTTCATTCAAATAAATCATAAATAGGATTTCAAATATATATTTGATTTTCCTTCAATAAAAATAAATAATAAACAGTCTTTCGAATATAGATTCGATTACTTCCATTCAAATAAATAATACACAGACTTTCGAATATAGATTCTATTTGTTTCCATTCAAATAAATAATATACAGTCTTTCGAATATAAATTCGATTACTTCCATGCAAATAAATAATACGCAGACTTTCGAATATAGATTCAATTTGCTTTTTAAAATAAATACTAAATAGATCTTTGAGTATAGGTTCAATTTGCTTCTACTCAAATAAATAATACACAAACTTCCGAATATAGATTCTATTTTCCTCTATTCAAATAAATAATACACGGACTTTCGAATGTAGATTCGATTTGCTTCCATTCAAATAAATAATAAACAATCTTTCATTTGAAACAGATCAGATATAAGAGAAAATGGTAGGGATTGAATCCTCTCATAGTTTTGTGAAATTTTCTATTACTATGATAGTATAAACCTGATATGAAACATGATATTTTTTCAATCCCTCTCGCATTACTAAAAACAAGATTTAAGCAATCATGTAATATGAATACAGTATGAAAAATAAATAAAAGAATATACATAACAATGAACCTATCTGATCGGTTGTCCCAATAGTTGATGAAGAAGTTCCAATCACTATTGCTCCAATGCAATCAACAATCCTCAAGGAGATAGCGAAGGACTTCTTGGTTGACCTCCCTACCACACTAGGAGTATTCTTCCTCCTCCCAATCCCCCAGGAAAATAGGGGGTCACAAAGAACATAAAATCCCAAAAACCCAGAAGATATCTCCCAATCCCAGAGTAATTATCAACCAAACTCACATAGATCACATTATTCTCAAATTCCCATTACGGAATCCATCCAAAATTAGGGAGAAAGAGGTCCTTTCCTCTTCATTCTCCCTTTCTTAAATAGAAAATCCTTGGACAACATGTGTCGCCTCATGCAAAATTAATTAATTTATTAATTTTATAATATTCATTCTTATACAACCATGTGTCACCTTCACATGAGGGTGCACATAAGTTTCACAATTTGCTCTTAGTTTTCTCTTTACTCTAAAATCCCAATCCCTAAATTAGTGGGTGCATGTGTAGTTTGACTCAAAGATATCTACCAATCTAGATTTGCTCCAAAATAAATATCCTTAATTTATTTATTTATGATATTTATCCAATGCATGTCTTCCTAAATCAGTGGGTGCACATGTAGTCTACCTCAAAATATCCCCCTTTAATATTTGCTCAATTAAAATACTCTTTCATTTAATTATTCTCAAATTTAATTTTAACATATGCATAGTTAAAATATGTGTCTAAATGTTTTAGTGTAAGTATGCAAGTAGTTCCATTTCTTGTCATTGTCTAGGTACCATGTCTATGGGTCCTTCTGACAACTTTCTTGTCCATGTCCTCGTGTGGGGAGTGCGATGTAGCAATTAGGAATCATTACCGTAATCGTTCGACTACATTTCTATATAGACTAATGGCAATTGAGGAATAATATCTTCCTTATTACACACCCCTCAACACATCGTACACAACCATATCGTGATGGCCTCGCCCCTACGACACACGCTTCCCAAGTGAGCTGACAAGGCTTCTGACTCATGCATGGAATGTTATTTTAGAGCCGACAGTATGTCATCATACCCCTATGTATGTTTCCCATTCTTTTACGACCCCCATTTTATTCCATTTGAGATTCAACCAATAATTCATTTTACCTGCCACTACACACACTCAAAGCGCACATTAGTAGCGCTGCACCATATAAAGTATATCATAATTCATTATTCATCTTTATTCAAGTCTAGTTAAACATGTGGCATTTATTCACATCTATGGAAATAAAAGCATCATTTCTTTCATTCATTCATAACATATCTTAAATTCACATCTCTCAATCACTTGAGTATAATCACCATTTGCTTTTAATTAGAAAATTTTATTCAAAATAATAAATCATAACAAATTTTCCAAGTTTATTTAATTGGGTCACTTCAATACGAGTGCCCTCAAAGTCTAGTCAATCAATTTTTTCAAAGGCGGGCGTTACATACACCCCCTCTTATTAAAAAATTTTCCCAGAGTTCAAAACAAATAAGGGAAATTTTGAAGCATTTCAGTTGTGTCCTCCCTTGTTGCAGAACTAGGGCTATAAATTTCCCACTGAACTTTAACTTGGTCTATCACACGATGTCTAAGATGTCGTGTTCGATGGTCCAATATGCGGATCAGTTTGGCCATCGTGACCCCTTCATCCGATATCTGTAAATTGCTTAAGTCAATTATATGTGAAGAATCAGGAACTTAATGTTGAAATACTGAAACATGAAAAACATTGTGCATCCTATGTAGAGATTATGGTAGCGTAAGGTGATAGGAAACCGGTCCTTTCCGTTCCAACACTTCGAAGGGTCCCACAAATCTAGGAGATAGTTTGGATCCCTTACCAAACTTAATAGCACTCTTTTGCGGATTCACCCGCAAAATACTCGGTCCCCAATCTCGTAGATTCGGTTGAGTCTATGCACATCCACATAAATATTATGTCGATTTTGTGCTTCTCTTAGTCGAGCACGAATATCTACCATCTGGTCTTCCATCTCCTGGATCACATCAGGTCCTAGCAATGTCTTATCCTCTAGTCTATCCCAACTCAAGGGTGTCCTGCATGGTCGTCCATATAAAAAATCAAAGGCTTCCATTTGAATGGAGCTATGGTAGTTGTTGTTATAGGAGAACTCAATTAGAGGAAAAAAATTCCCCCAACGGGTCTGTTGATCCATCATATATATCTGCAACATGTCCCCTAGTATTTGGTTCTGTCTCTCTATATGCCCATCTGTATTAGGATAGTATGCGGTACTAAAATTGAGTTGTGTCTCCATATCTTATTGGAATATTATCCAAAATATTCCTGCGAATACTGATCCTTGATTAGATATTATCTTCCTCTGTACTCCATGTAACCGTACGATTTCATCTATGAAAACTCTCGCGATCTCTGGCGCTTGATATGTATTCTTGATAGGAATCAAGTGTGCACTCTTTGTAAGAGTGTCGACTACCACAAATATAGTATCATGCCTTTTCGGTGTCAACGGTATTCCAACTATGAAGTCCATGGATATAACCTCCCATTTCGACTCAAGGATTGAGTGAAGCTGAAGCAATCCTACAGGGTGTCGATGTTCCGCTTTAACTAACTGACATTCCATTCACTTGGCTACAAAATTCACGACACACTTCTTCATTTCATGCCAAAATAATAATGGATACAAGTCTGCATACATATTCTTCACTCCCGAATGTGCTCTATAAAATGCTCGGTGAGATTCTATCAAGATCAAGTTTCTAAGAACATCGTTCATTGGCACATAGATACAGTTGTTGTACCTAAAAAATATGTCACTTTCCAAGGAATACCCCTCATACTTGGGTAATATCATCTGTTCATTCTCTAATTCTACCTTCACTTCATTGTACCAAATGTCCTCCTATTGTAACCCATGTATATTTTCCCTCATATTTGTCTTCATTAGAATCAGTGTAAAGATGCGTGGTCAGTGACTAAGCACATCAACTACTTTATTCAGGGTCCCCTTCACATAGGAGATGTCGAAATCATACTCACTCAGCAACTCACACCATCTCCTCTGTCTTGCATTTAAATCACTCTAGGTAAATATGTACTATAATCCGTGATGATCTGTCTTTAGTTCGAACTTCCTTCCCACTAGATAGTGTCTCCATAATATTAACGCATGCATCACTGTAGTTAATTCCATGTCATGTGTTGCGTAGTTATCCTCACCTGGTCTAAGTCTTCGAGAAGTGTAAGAAATCACTCTCCCTTCCTTCATCAACAAACATTTGATCCCTTCCTTTGATGCATTAGGGAATACTAGGGAATCCTGATCCATATCTGGTACCTTCAGAATCGGTGCCATCGTTAATAATTCCTTCAATTTATCAAATGCTCTGGTGCATTTTTTCGTCCAAAGGAATGGTTGATCCTTGTTCTGCAACTCTATAATTGGTCCCTCAATCCTCGAGAACCCTTCTACAAATCGTATGTAATATCCCACAAGTTCCATGAAACTTCATACCTCATGTACGTTCGTAGGTGTTGTCCATTCCCAAATGGCTTCTATCTTTGCAGGGTCCACAACTATGCCATCTCCAAAAATAATGTGCCCCAAGTAATGAATTTATTTTTGAAAGAAAGAACACTTCGAAAGATTTCCATATAATTTCCCTTAAACACTACAATACCAACCTGATATGCTCCTCATGCTCCTCCAATGTCCTTAAGTAGATCAGAATGTCATCAAGGAACACTTGCATGAACTTATCCAGGTACTGGAGAAATACGTCATTCATCAAATTGATAAATACATTGGGCGCATTCGTCAGTCCGAAGGATACAAATACAAACTCTAAATGTCTGAACAATGTCTTAAAATTGGTATTTGGAATGTCTACCTCCTTGATTCGCAACTGGTGATATCCCGATTGCAATTCAATCTTGAGAATATGGTTGCGCCTTTCATTTGATCGAATAGGTCATTGATACTAAGTAGAGGGTATTGATTCCTTACAATAGCCTTGTTCAATTGACGATATTCTATACAGAGACACCATGATCTATCCTACTTCTTAACAAAAATCACTAGCGATCCCCATGGGGAAACGCTCGGTCTTATCAACCCTATATCCAAGAGCTCATGTAACTATATCTGTAATTATTTCAACTCTATTACAGAAATTCTATATGGGGCTCTTGCAACAGGTTGGGTCCTCGGTTTTAGTTCAATGGTGAAGTCAGCTCTTGCTGCGGTGGTAGTCCAGGAAGAGATTCTTGGAACATGTCCATGTATTCTACAAACAAGGGGTGGTTGACTATATCGACCTTGTCTTCATCCTTGTTCATTGCGATCACAACATATAGTTGACATCCCTTACGCATACTTTTCTTCAGTTGTAATGCTGAAATAATTCGCAAGGATACCTTTTTCTTCTTCCCCTCTAGAGTTTTCTTACGACCTTCATCGTCATAAAAATTCAACTTCTTACTCCTGCAATCTACTATTTCAGCATGGGATTCTAGCCAATGTATGCCCAAGATCAAGTCATAAGCTCCAAGGGTGGTCACGTAGAAAGATACTCTAGTGGGACACACTCCCAAATCTACTTCGCAATCTTCTAACTTCCAACCCACATTCTAGGTATTTCTGAATGCCATTTCGACTATGTTGAAATCGTCTTGAACGCTTGCCATCATATGACTCTTTTCTAATGGCTTCGGGATATATGAGTAAAGAAAATTATATATCACTTATCATACTTGTTGTTTCCAATACGATGGACTGATGTTTGTCCTGGCGGTTGTTGATTGTTGCATGTATACGATGTGCTTGTCCAAGATCCACTGCCGTGGTTTGTTGTTGTATTTGTCCCTATCCTTGTCCTGGATCAATTCGTTTCTGAGGGTAGTCACTTTGGTAGTACGGGCCTCTGCACTTCCAGCATCCCTCTCTAGGTCCCTTATTCGTCCTTCTTTTCTGCATGTTGTTGGTACGAGGTTTAAATTGTGTAGGCTTTCCAAATGGTCTTGCATTGTCCTTTCTAAATGGTGGTTTGTATGGAATTCTTGCATCTTTGTAGGTCCTTTCATGGATAGGCCCCTTAACATTAACATTAATTTTCACTCAAATTAATTTTGGTTGATATAATATATTAAATTTTTATATTTATATTAACATATTAGCATAATAGATAACTTTTTTATTTGGGTTGTGTCTATGACTAGACCATCGAGGGAAAGGGTGTGTTTGCATCACGGACAAGAATGATGTTATTCTCTCGTGGAATTCGTCCTCCACCGGCACCTAACAAGGCCACATTTAGATCATTGATTTCCTCCATGAAAACTACATCTAAGCCTCTATCCTCTCAATTTGTTAAAAAATTTGGCCATCACGACCCCTTCATTTGATATCTGTAAATTAATTAGGTCAAATATATGTGAAGAATCAAGAACATAATGTCGAAGTAGTGAAACATGAAAACATTGTGCATCCTATGTAGAGGTGATGGTATCACAAGGTGAAAAGAAATCGATCCAATCCGTTCCAACACTTCGAAGGGTCACCCAAATCTAGGAGATAGTTTGGCTCCCTTACCAAACTTAATAGCACTCTTTTGCGGTTTCACCCGCAAAAATACTCATTCACCAATCTCGTTGCTTTAGTTGAGTCTATGCACATCCACATAACTCTTTTTTCGATCATATACTTCTCTCAATCGAGAATTAATATCTGCCATTTGGTCTTCCATATTCTGAATCAAATCAGGTCTTAGCAATGTCCTATCATCCAGTATATCCCAACTCAAGGGTGTCCTGCATGGTTGTCCATATAAAAACTCAAAGGGTGCCATCTGAATGGAGCTATGGTATCTGTTGTTATAGGATAACTCTACTAGAGGCAAAAAACCCACCCAATGGGTATGTTGATCCATCACATACATATGCAACATGTCCTCTAGTATTTGGTTCACTCTCTTTATCTGCCCATTTTTTTTAGGATGGTATGGGGTACTAAAATTGAGTTGTGTCCCCATAGCTTCTTGGAAGCTTATCCAAAATATTCATGTGAATACTGATCCTCGATCAAATATTATCTTCCTCAGTACTCCATGTAACCGTACAATTTTGTCTATGAAAACTATGGTGATCTCTAGCACCTGATATGTATTCTTGATAGAAATGAAGTGTGCACTCTTTGTAAGACTGTCAACTACCACAAATATAGTATCATTCCTTTTCCATGTCAATGATATTCCAACTAGTTCAAATATGTGTCTAAATCTCTTAGTGCAAGTATGAAAGTAGTTTCATTTCTTGTAGTTGTCTAGGTACCACGTCTATGGGTCCTTCTGACAACTTTCTTCTCCATGTCCTCGTGTGGGGAGTGCGATGTAGTGATTATGAATCGTTACCCTAATCGTTTGACTACATTTCTATGGAGACTAATGGCGATTGGGGAATAAGATCTTCCTTATTGTGCGCCCCTCAACACATCATATGTGACCAAATCGTGATGGCCTCGCCCGTACGTCACACACTACCTAAGTGAGCTGATAGGGATTCTAACTCATGCATGGAATTCTATTTCAGAGGTGACAATCTATCGTCATACCCATATGTATGTTTCTCGTTCTTTACGACCCCCATTTTATTCCATTTGAGAGTCACTCGGTAATTCGTTTTACCTGCCACTGCACACACTCAAAGCGCACATTAGTAGCGCTGCACCATATAATGTATATCATAATTAATCATTCATCTTTATTCAATTCTAGTTAAACAATGTTGCATTTATTCACATCTATGGAAATAAAAGCATAATTTCTTTCATTCATTGATAACATATATTAAATGCACATTTCTCAAGCAATCTAGTATAATCATCATTTGCTTGTCAATTAGCAATTTTTATTTAAAATAATAAAGCATAACCACATTTTCCAAGTTTATTTAACCGGGTCACTTCAATACGAGTGCCCTAAAAGTCTATTCAATCAAATTCGTCAAAGGAGGGCGTTACATAGGCAATGGAAGAAGGTAATCTCCAAGACAGGGAAATTTGTCCTCTTTATGATTCATTATGGAAATGACCACCACCTCTACATGGGGTTTCTCCGCACAGTGGAAGTAGGTGGACAAGATAGTGGAAGCATACTGATACATATTCACCAAAACTTCCGGGTTTCCATTACATTTCCAGGTCAAGCATTCAATTTATTTGATCCCTAGGGTGCTTATACCGAATGGGCTAGTATAGAGGCATTCCCTCATGGAAAATGAAGAAATAAAATGCCAGATTCAAGAATTATTCAAAAAGGGGCACATTCGACCCAACTCCTCACCTTGTGGGAGCCCAATTCTATTTGTATAGAAGAAAGATAGGACATGGAAACTCTATATCACCTCTATATTGACTATCGAGCTTTAAACGAGATCATAGTTCGGAATCAGTATCCAATTCCCTAGATCAACGAGCTTCTTGACTAGCTCAAGGGTGCCAAATATTTCAATAAGATTGATCTGAAGTATTTCTATGATCACGTGCCAATTGAGCATACCGACATCTGGACGACTTCCTTTAAATCTTGGTAAGGCATTTTTTGTTGGAACATATTCCCATCATAGACACTCCATGGACCTTTATATTGTTCTACCTAGTGTTTGGCTCATTAATGCTTAGTCTAGTACCTTGGACCACATGTTTGTCCACATTTGACTACTTAGACTAGTGATATGCCTTATTCACCTTGTTTTTCCACAAGTGCACCATCTTTCCTTTGTTTTTGGAGTCAATGTGCCCATTCCCTAGTTCTTAGGATGTCATTATTGCCATTTCCCTGTTTTAAGGAGTCCAAGGGTGCTACATGCTTGATTTGGTATTTCTGGTGTATTAATGGCCACTAGTGATCATAAAACCACTACTCCACTACTTTGGTCTATAGATAGGTTCATATTTATCTACTTAAGGATCTCATAGGCATTATTGACCAATTCATGAGGTCCAAGTATGATTTGGATGAAATTTATGTTAGTTAGTGGGGGAATTAGTCTAGGTAATCCCTCATTATGGTGATATACTCGAATTACCACTAAGTCTCTCAATTTTTCCTCCTGAGAGCATCTGTATATTGTACTCATGTTGATGAATAATATCATATTGGAATTATTCCCACTAGAGTGATTTTCCTCTAGTGTTCCCACTAGAGTGATTTTCCTCTAGTGTTATGTCCAATATTTCTTCCCTATTCGTGTTATCTCTTTGTGCAAATAATTCTAAGTGATATTTTTTTTCTATCTAGATCTAGGTTGGATTGTCACATGTATTAGAACCCAGTGTTGTTATTTTTGTGCAATCTAAATTCTAATATGGAATCACAGCTAGTCTGATGCAAAACAATTTCCATAGTTGCTTCCAGTTTTGCACCAGAAGCAGTGGAGGCTCCACATGATTCCTGAGGATATTTCCTCTAGTCATTTGGTTTTTCCTTTTGGCCTTTATCAGGTGTGATGCACTACCAAATGTGCATGATGTTGAAGTAAGGAATTTCAGAGAGTGTTATTTGCAAATACATGAATAAATGGCATAAGACTTAACAAATCATCTAGTTCAACTTTCTTCCTCTATGGCTTCCTCTATTTTCCATGAAGATAACATACGAGCTGCTTCCATCAATAATGTAGAAGATAATTCCTTCCATCTCTCATCATTGTTCTTCCATGATTCTTCTATTGATTCTACTAGTGTGCGAAAGAGTGATCCCTTAGATGTTTTGGAAGAAGGATCTTTTGAACTTTGGTTATCACTAATATCAACTGATGTCAAAGAGGATTCAGTATTCATGTGCCAGTTTGAAGAAATATATGGAATCCAGTTTGAATATATGGTACAGGTGCAGGTCTCAGGTCCACCTAGTCATACTACTTCATGGCATATGCTAAAGACACGGCTGGACAAGGTTTGGGAGTGAGCAAGAAGCTTGGAAAAAGAAACGGTTGAACAAGGAAGCAAGTACTGAACGCATGCAATACTCACCAATTAGAAGAAGATTTCAGTTGTTGAATAATGCAAGGGTACCAAAAAGGGTGTAGCGGTTGGAGAAATAAAGTGTGCAAGTCCCACAAGCAATGATCATCATGGGTGCAAGACCACACCACAAGGGTGCAATTCCCACTAAGGAAACGGACTAAGTATGCAAAAGACCCACAAAGAGATGACACCTAGGAGGCGCTAAACATGACAAGTGGTGGAAGTATGAGACATGAAGCAAAGAAGAAGGAAACCACAACCAACTTGTGGACATACAATCCACGCATGACAAGTATAAATAAGAAGCAAGTTGGAGAATTGAAGTAAGCTTGGAAGCTGGTGTGCGGAAAGATGGAAGATACAGATTTATCAAGATTCTGATTCTTGGGGCATCAAGGGCTCGTGGAACTAGAACAACATGATATAGCAAAGAGCCGTGTGTGCACACATAGAAGAACATACTTGCTGATGGTTCGCATAATGATGCAAGTTTATCTGTAACAGTTGCGCGAAGATAGAAAGGAATAACTATAGAAGATGCACAAGTGCGTGAGAACAAAATGACAATATCGCAAATAGGGCGCAAAAAGTCACAAATGATGTAAGATAGATGTGCAAGGATAGACTAGAAGTTTATCTTGTGATGTGCGAAGTAGCTTATCTGATGCGCTAAGACAAAGTTGCAGCATAGTGAAGGATGCACATTATGATAAGGATAATCTGAGACAAGTGCGTTAAATAGAAAGGTCGAATCACATATGATTCAGAGAGTGTTGCAAATTATCTAAATAGTGTTGCACCAAGACAGAATGGAAATATTATAGAAGGTGCACAGTTATACCTGATACTAATGCACGAAGTCAAAACAATAGCTTATCAGTAGATGTGTAGTATCAGTTGAAGTTGCAGATGCACAGAAACAAAAAGGTATATTGAACCAAAGGATAGACTGCAGAATATGATGAAGAAACACATCATTTGTGAAGTGCAAATTCAATTGTAATGTTGTGAATTGTAAAGGTAGGTGATGTATGCAATACAGTAACCTCTAGATTACAACATACAAAAAGTGCACACAACAGAACGAACAATAGTCAATCTGAAGAGTGCGCGGATCAGAAGAACAATCAAGTAATATCTTATTCTACCATATTGGGGTGGTAGGACAGGGCAAGGAGTAGGGGGTCATAGCCTCATTCCAGTTGGACCTGGTAAATTAGGGAGTCAGTGTTTCCTTTAGGTTGGTACCTGTAAAACTAGGGGATCGGTGCCTCCTTCCAGTTCGTGCTGGAGAACTTAGGAAGTTGGTGCTTCTTCAAATGTAATATTTTAGTATAAGAGAGCATTCCGTGGTTTTCTCTAATTTGGGTTTCCACGAAAAAATCTGTGTGTTATGTGTATTATGCTCATGTGATGTTGAATGTTTTATTTATGGTGGATACATAATTAAATATCATATTAATCAACAAAGAAGTTAAAAATTGTTCATAACTCCGCTAATATTGATTCAGCCCCCCTCTCAATATTAATAAGATTCCAACAATTGGTATCAAAGAAGATGTCTTCAGTAACAACTTAACATCTGGAAGATAGATACATGCACATAAATGGATATGCAAGAAAAACTCTTTTAAAATCACTTCATACCACCTTAAATATTAAACCTTTGACAACAACTTGTACCTTATACCTCAGTTACTAGATATGTTTTTCTAACTATTGGTAGTTCTGCATCATTCCTCAAATAGAAGAGAAGATTTGTCCATGATATATTTACTGCAACTTTTGCTTAACTGAATACAATCATATTATTTTGTATACTCTCTGCAACCTAATGTTCTCAATATTTTATGAACGCACTCATTGTTTTATGACAGTTAGAGGGAAGTCTCCCATAGGATTATGAGTTTCTTACATAACAATATGAAGAAAGATGGGAACATTTTGGAGTAGATTCATCGCAATGCGCTTCCTACATGCGTATAAATCTCATTCTAGCTTTATATGTAATGTTATACAAGATTATGTTATAGTGGGAACACACAGTATACGGCTAAATTACTCGATTGTGGGGCATAGTTCATTGGTCCTAAATCGGAAACATGACTCTTTGAATCCCAACATCGACCCGCCACAAAGAGAAGCTCCCAGTGAAGGTTAATGTGGCCTAGTTCAAGGACAAACCGAAGCCTATAATGCTCAAATTCTTTTGTCTCCTCTTTCTTTAAGCCTCTAATTCACAATGAGAGCTTGGAAATGCCATGCATCACGCATACAAATTCCTTAGTGGAATCATTACAGACAGCAATTCCTCAGTGGAATCATTACAGACAGCTCGAGGAAGATGAGAAGAAAAAGGTAGAATTCGCATTGTAAGTCCGAACTCTTGAATCAAGACTAGCTATGGCGAGGGAAGAAGGGATTATAATGTTGGAAAAGTATAGATTGGACAAACTCTTGTTTAAATAATTTTGGGATTTCTTAAAATGTATTTTTTTACGGATTGAAGACTTTGTTCCTCATGACTTTGTTAATTTTTCAACTCTATAGATTCCATAAAAAGGTTTATTTTCAATCTAATATGTGAAATGATTTCTAAGAGTTTATGTTTATATAGATTAAAAATAATGATTTAATAATTGTTGAGGTTCATTATTATTACAAACAAATATTTTTTATGCCAAATATAAGACCATTGAATCTATTAGAGCCTCCACATGGCTAATTCTAACCATTCTATTACTTTAACAAACATAAGGATTCGAGGCAAGTTTGACATACAACCCAAGCTAACAATCTTAAATGATGCAAGTGGTTTGGATATTTCTCAAAGCAATAAAATAACTACAACAAAAAAGACCCAATATTCCAAGCTAACTAATGCTAATGAATTAGTTTTGAAAAATCCCACAACCTTAACCATTAGGATGGATATTTTGCACTACTCCCAAGAGTCCTCCTCTTGACATGGGATGGATATTGTGCACTACTCCCAAGAGTCCTCCTCTTGACATGGGGATAAGAAGAAATTCCGTATGCTTCATTTGTTGAATACTCAAGTGACCTCAAACTTTAAGGATTTTTTATAAGATTTGAGAGTCATACTATGAAAGATAATAAACATGATCTTTATAAACTCATATAAATTACACATTCAATTAGCTACAATTTCTATCTCAATAGGTTGAACCATCCAACCAAAACATATTATTAACAAGGAGGCCATAAGTCACATCCTCACATCTAATTGAATCCCTCGAGGTTATGACTCAAAATTTCCTAGAAAGAAAGCAAAATATACATTCAATCCCACCAGACAAACAACATTGATTATTTCTAGATATGTTATATTTCTTGAATTTGACAAAGATGCACTCACTATTGACAAACAACTTCTTCAACTTGATAGATTTCACTCTCAAAAATTCTATCAAGAAAGGGATAATGAACTTCCAAATCTTGAAGAGGGGATTCCTATTCTAGGTCAAGCTTTGGAATTTCCTTTCATAACAATAACTTCTTCTAATGTACAAGTTCCAACAGAAACAGAGGGTCAGAAAATTGATGATATTGCTGATGGAATGGATAAGTTAAGTATTAGAGATCATGGAGAACATGTTTCAAAGATTCTTGAAACATAGCAAACACCACAGCAATTAATATGTAGATTAACACGAACCAGGACACTTCCAAGAAGGTATGATGATTTTGAACTTGGAAAAATTGTGACAAGAAGTTTTGTTAGACTGAATGAAGAAAATGCAGGGGATGTTACTTCAACCCCAGGTAACAATTTCCATATTTCTTATGATTGTGAATTAAACTTTTCTACTATTGATGAAACTGCTTTCTTTCAAGAAGCAACAACTAATGATGCATGTAGAAGTGCAATGCAAAGATAGTATGATGCTCTCATAAAAAATGGAACTTGGAGGTTGGTGGACCCTCCAATTGAAACCAAACCTATTGGTTGGAAGTGGATATATAAGAACAAGTACAAAGCTGATGGCTCACTTGATAAACACAAAGCAAGAGTTGTAGCAAAAGGATATGCTCAGAAAGAAGGTGATGATTACAGATAAACCTTTGCTCCTACAACAAAGTGGGGCACTATTTGAACTTTTTTTTCTTTAGCAGCACAAAAAGGATGGAAAATACATCATATGGATGTTAAGACTACCTTATTGAACATAGACTTGAAATAAGATGTATATATGAATCAACCAGAAGGTTTTTCTATCAAAGGTCAAGAGCAGAAGGTATGTAAAATGATAAAATATTCAGGTATGTTTTGAAGCAAGCACCACGAGCATGGTATGAAAAATTAACTAAGCACCTTCTGAAATTAAACTACAAGCATTTCAATCTAGATGTTGCAACTTTATTTGTTAAGAAAGTTGGTAGATCAGTTGTATATGTTGATGATCTGCTATTCACGGGAAACAATGATGATTATATCACATCCATTAAGAAATAACTGCAAAAGGTTTTTGATATGAAATATTTGGGTGTACTTCATTATTACTTGGGAATTGAAGTCACTCAAAATCCTAAGTTCATTTTCATTTCTTAGAAGAAATACATTGGAGAGATTATACGTAGATTTGGAATGCAAGACTGCAATTCTGTTTCTACTCCAATAGAGCAAAACATGAAGATTTATTCCAATGAAGGAAATGCTTTTGAAGATGCAACCAAGTATAGGAAACTTGTTGAAAGTTTTAATTATATCACCACTACTCGTCCTGATATTACCTTTGCAGTAGGAATTCTATCTAGATTTATGCATCAACCTTGTGAAAGATATTGGACAACATCAAAACGAGTTCTCAAACATTTAAAAGGAACTCAAACTTTTGGTTTAAAATACTCAAAAGTATCAGACTTTCATCTTATTGGATATTCATATTCAAACTTTGATGGAGACAAAGAACATGGGGTGACTACTTCAGGTTATTCGATGAGCCTTGGATCAACAACCGTCACTTGGAGATCAAGGAAACAATCAGTTCCTGATGACTCTACGACTGAAGCAGAATATGTAGTAGCAGCTCAAGCCACCAAAGAAATTGTGTGGCCGAGAAAAATCCTTGAAGATTTGCAGAAGAAACATATGACTTAAATGCCTCTACTTGTTGACAACACTTCTGCAATTCAATTGGCCAAGAATCTCAGATTTCATGATCGAACCAAGCATATCAACACCAAATACCACTTGATTCGACATCATGTTGAGGCCAAACCATTCATCTGAAACACCGTTCCATTATAGAGCAAATTGCAGATATCTTTACCAAAGCACTGAAACATGAAAAGTTTAAAAGATTCTGATATTTGCATGGAATGAGAGATATCCCTTTATATTAAGGGGGGAATGTTAAGTATTCCTACATGATCTATGTAATAACCATAATCTAGTTTTAGTTTGTTGATAGGTTTCTAGTTGTTTAACTAGAGAGACATGTAACTAAACAACTAGAGAGACATGTAACTGTTTTTGTACTTTGTATTAAACTATGTTTTCACATAATAAATCAATGCTGTGGAGTTTTCCTCACGAGCCTGTGTCATGGAGTCGGTTCTTTGTGATCAAAAGGAATTCAGGATTCTAAGTGCAATATTATTTTTTGTATAAGTATGAATGGATGTTGGTACCTGGGGCCAACTTTAACTGCTTGGAAAGAAAAGAGGCCAACTTTGGGGAAGATCTGCTATCGAAGTGTTGGACTCGGTCATTGCAACCGCAAAGCTAGGAATAGACTTTCTCTTATTTTAAAGAAACAATTAAAAAACCCCTAAAATTGTAAATCGTAAAAAAAGTGTGAGGTTCATTTTTTTTATTCGCATTTCCTCCCAGTAATGATGGTAGGTTGCAATTTTTCAAGGGTACAGCTTTCTACAGGCAGATTTTTCTTTTGTAAAAGTGATTATGAAGTTGCGATAAGCATCATGACAACCACATATGCTGAAAATGAATGGAAAGTACTCTCTGTCCAAGATTGATTATCTCATCCAAGATTGATTATCTCATCCAAGATTGCTTATCTCATCCAAGATTGATTATCTCATCCAAGGTTGATTATCTCATCCAAGATTGATTATCTCATCCAACTCAGGATTATCCAAGATTGATTATCTCATCCAAGGTTGCTATCTCATCCAACTCATCCAAGATTGATTATCTCATCCAAGGTTGCTATCTCATCCAACTCAGGATTGATTATCTCATCCAAGATTGATTATCTCATCCAACAGAAATCTCATCCAACAGAAATCTCATCCAAGATTGATTATCTCATCCAGGATTGATTATCTCATCCAACAGAAATCTCATCCAGGATTGATTATCTCATCCAAGATTGATTATCTCATCCAACAGAAATCTCATCCAGGATTGATTATCTCATCCAACAGAAATCTCATCCAAGATTGATTATCTCATCCAAGGTTGCTATCTCATCCAACTCAGGATTCACAGGTCATGTCTTGCAAAAACTTTGTTGGGCAACTGTTTTTCTCATTAGATGAATTAGGCAGGAGAGACCGGAGGCTTTCCGACTTGAGTGACTTACTTTGTCTTCTGATCCATCTTAGTTTTATGATAGACCTTGGAAAAGGATTTGGACTATTGGGTTGCCTGAGATTGCTAATGGTTAACGGAATAAAGATGACCCCGCCTCGGTCACGAAGATTCATGCCTAGGTTGTGAAGAACTCAATTCTGGAAAGTGGCCACTGGAGAGCTATTAAAGATGAAATACCTTAGAAAATCTGTAATCATTTTTAAAATATACAAAAAAAAACTAAAAATAGTAGACATATGCAATAGCACTCAGGCCATATATTATTTTATTGGATAGCTGCACAATAATACAAATAATGTTGCATTGGACTTCTTCATGGTTTTGATTTTCTTAGTGGCCCTTATCAAGTTTCAATTTATTTACAAGTAGCGAACATGTTTCTATTAACCTTGTAGGGTTCAAATGGTTTTCAAACATGAGAGCAGCCCAGATGCTCATTAATCTGGTTTGATATGGGAATGAAGCTTAGATTTGAGTGTTCTCCTTTTTCTTAAAATAAAAGTGTAAATTTATATATTAATATATTCTAAAACTTAATTATGATGCAACTTTTCAATTTAAGTTGTGGATAGTAAAATATAAATCATATTATTTGAATTACTTCAATCCAAAATTCATTGCTAAGTTTCTTTATTTTCAGCATACTTCTGTCCATGTTAACAATGATCCTATTCTTCCTTTTTGCAACACTAATCTATTGAGGAATATATGAATTGGTTTATTCTTGCCTTATATCATTCATCTTGCAAAAATTCATAAATTCATTGGATTTATATTCACCCCATTATCTAATCTAAGGGTGAGAATCTTCAAGCAACTATGTTTTTCGACCATTTCCATAAAATAAACAAAATGTATAAAGACTTCCACTTTTCTTTAAGAATGTATGCCCATGATTTTTTAGAGTAGTCATCAATATAAGTTAGGAAGTACCTTACCTTTCCAAAAAGACAACGTCTCCATAGGACCACATAAATCCAAATGTTTAAAAGCAATATCATCTCTAACCTTTCAAGTTCTATTCAAGAAGCTCTCCTTGTGTTTCTTCCCTAGTATGCTTACTTCAAAAATGACACAATGAATTTCAAGTTGGGGAATACCATTGACCATTTTAGTCTTCCTCATCATAACCAATTTCTTGAAATTCAGATGTCCTAGTTGTAAATGCCAAAGATTTCTATTTACTTATCATGTATCCTTTAAACTATATGCCTCACTTGCAATAAAAGAGAACTTGGAATTTCCATATACAAACATTTCTTGACTTGCGACAACTATATTCTATTAATATTTTCAATGATAAACATTCTTTGTTATCAAACACTAGCATCTAATTTTCTTCATCATTTGCCTTACAAAAAGAAGGTTCCTTTTAAGCATTGTTGGCAACAATGTGTCATCAATAAACTTATTCTTTCTATTCATCGTTGGGACATCCATTGTACCTTTTCTTTTAATCTCTAATGTGGTATCAGCACCAAATATCACTTTACCAAAATAACTATCGTCTATTCTAGGAAAAAATCCTCCTAAGATGTCGTATATATCAAACATCCTGTATCAATGTACCAAGCTTCATTTTCTTCATTGTGTGCCATTAAAATTGATATACATACATTTTCATTTATATTTTCTTTAACGACAATATTGACACCGTTATTTTCCAAATCATGTCTTTTATCTCTACAATATTTCCCAAAAATGACCAAATCGATTACAATGGTAGCAATGTCCTCAAGACCCTTCTCTTTCTCTTCCTCTTCCATAAGATCCTTCTCTATGTCTTCCTCTAAAAAACTAACTTGGATTTCTTGCTTTGCGTCTTGAGGTGGATGCATTACCTTTTGAATTATGTTGATACGTTATATTTTAATTCTTCTAATAATGTTGATTACGATATTGGCCTTTGTTGCTTCCTCTTCATCTAAACCTACTGGAAATATTGTTTTCTATGTGATCATTTACAATGATTTCTTCAACAATTCATGAGTAACCACTTAATTCATCAATTTCCATTGTATTTAAATATTTGGAGACTAGAATATTATAGGTGACCATTTTAAATTTAGGCATATCACTC
This sequence comes from Larix kaempferi, assembly GCA_027924585.1. NCBI lineage: Eukaryota > Viridiplantae > Streptophyta > Pinopsida > Pinales > Pinaceae > Larix > Larix kaempferi. The sequence goes on from BSBM01000094.1 coordinate 8,290,687, forward strand.
AAAAGTTTCTCAAACATTCTTATTTTTAATATTTATTCACCTAACAACCTGATTTGACTGACAAGATCTTGCATTTTTTTGATATAATCATTCATTGATTCATTAACATGCTTATTTACATTTTGAAATTTACTTATTGTTGTTTGTAATTTAGTTGTTGTTACACCTTCATATGTTTTCTTTAAGATATCCCATGCTTGTTTAAATTATTATGTGATACTGATTCTTGGAAATATCGCTTCATCAATTGCACTCCCTATGAGAGAGAGTTCTTGGTTGTCTCTCTTTATAAGCTCCTTAAAGTTTGTTTTGCATTATCATCCCATGCTAAATTATTCATTAGAAGGATAATAATACTCTTCAATTATAAGATCCCATGAATATTTAGTGATCAATATAGTTTTTATTCTTTTTCTCGTATAAGTTAATTTAGGTAACAAAATGTTACTGGTCACAACGAAAATGAGCAAGAGAGAAAGAGGGAAGTTAAAGTCAACCCAAGTTGTGCCAGTTCAACTCAAATTGAGAGCATAATGTCCGAAAAAATAACCACCACCAAAAATGTATCTTTTATTAACTTTTAAATAGAAAGATGGACATGTCACTTGTGCAATTACAAGGATACGTCCATTTGTTATAATGAGAAATTAAGTCCACTGTAGAGCCTTTTTCCAAATCTTTCACTTTCTCACCCTTTTACTTAACAAAGGTTACAAAATTTTTAAGAATCATATCATACATTTCTTTTTAATCACGATATCGAACAACTGACACCTTATGAGTAACACATTAATATTGATAGCAATGGATTCAAGAATAAAGAAAATGTCCAAAATAAATAATATTTTTTTAACATATCCTCTCAAATACCTCCATTTTTTTACTCAAGAGCACATTCAAATACAAAACCACACTACTTCAAATATGAGATAAATAACCAAAAGACAAATAAAAAAATACCACAACATCAACATCACAATTTTAATAGTTCTTTGTCTTTGGGATAAAACAACGTGGACTTGATCTTAGTTTAACTTGGAATACATTGTGCGGATCCGGCAAATGTTTGGAAAATTACCTAGTTTTTATTGGCTATTTCAATCACTTATTCATCCTATAGAAGTGGATTCGATCCATAGAAAAATTCATCCTATGCTTAACCCTCCTTTTTTATATATATTTATTTCTTGGAATCATGCATTATGTGACTTTTGAAGAGCTCATCCAACTAATCTATGGCCTAAAATCAATCAACATGCAACTCCTCAAATCATTCAAAAATAATTATCTTAATCTAAGATTATCTCTTCGAGATACGAGCACACTAACAACTCCAACAAATCTCCTAATTAGATTAAGGACAATACAAATGAATCATTAACCCAACAAAAATGGTATACAAATATTTTGAATTATGTTAGAATAAAATGAAAGATATAATTAACACAAAGATACACTAAAAAACAAATTATATTACTCGTCGGAATGTGTGATTAAGTGCATCTTTTGGATTTCATCTAGTGGATCTACTAAGAAGTTGATTGGCCCACCATGAAGGGTTTCCACATGAAGGGTTTCCACTGGTTGGATAAAACCATCCACATCCAAAATTTGTTGTTCAAGGTAATCTTAATAATGAGGAAATCTTAATCATGAGGACATATTCTATAATTTCTAATACTTAATGAGTGCAAAGAAGGAAACCTTGGACCATTTGCACTTATAGCTAGAACTGATGATAAAAGAAAATTTTGGCATGAGAGACTAGGACCTCTAAATTTTAAAAGCATGAAGTTGATGGTTTGGTTGAATATGGTTCATGGAATCCCTAGAGTTGTTACTTCATAGGTGTATGTGAGGGTTGTGTTCTTAGTAAGCACTAACAAGAAAAGCTTGAGAAAAGGGAGTATTGGAGAGAAAAGAAAAAATTGGAGCCTATGCGCAATGACTTTTGAACAATGAACCATCCTTCTCCAGTAGATCACAAGGTATGGTCTCAGCTTCATTGATATTTTTTCTATGTTTACTTCAGTATATTTGTTGAAGAAACGGGTTATATGGTTTTTGAGAAATTCAAGGAGTTTAGGGCATTATCTAAAAACCATGTGATCGACCTATGAAATGTTAGGAATCTTAAAATGGAGAAAAATATGTGAATGATTCCTTTGAAAAATACTTATCTTAGAATTGTATCTAACGAAAAATATCAGTACCTTAGACTATTAAAGGAATGGAGTTGTTGAGAGGAAAAAAAGATATTTATTGAGATGGCTTCATGTAATTTGCTTCAAGTAAATGAAATATTGACATGGTTTGGGGAATTTATTCCCTTCTCAATTTACATTCTAAATAGATTTCCATCCATGGCAGTGTGGAACATTGCCACTCCTCTTGAATAAACGAGAGAAAGGAAAAAGTCGATTGGACATCTCATAACCTTTGAATGCATAGTTTAGATATTCCAAATGTTAAGAAAGAATTAGGATCCTGAGAGTTACTTGTGCATCATGGTCAGCTACTTTGAAGAGTCTAAATACTATCAAATGTATGATTTGAATTAGCAAGAAGTGATCAACTGAAATGATGTTATCCTTGATGAGAAGACTATGAGTTTCTCTTTGATCACATATTCTTCTAGTTTTCCAGGTCACGATTAAGAGGAAATGTTATTTGTTTTTTTAACTAACTAGTTTCATTTTGTACCAACTAGTTCCATTTCTAAGTTTACAAGGATATATTAATTAACTAACAGGCGATTTTTTATGGTAAATTGGACGATAGTATGCTAAGTATGTTCACGGTGAAATTGTTATTGGGAGATCTTATTCTAAGGAGATTCATTTTCCCAAGTGGGAAACCAATACCATTGAGGTTGCTAGCAATAATGTAGGTGATCCAATCGATTCAAGGAAGAATCATATTTAGAAACAATAAGCTAATTTTGCATTCATGGCACGTGTGTTGGAGACACGTGATCTTGAGACAGATGCAAATTCACATAACATATGCTCGAATGGGAGAAATGTATGATAAAATAATATAATTCCTTGATGAAGAGTAATACTTGGGAATTGGTTCCATGTCACATGGAAAAAACTTCATAAAATCCAAATGGGTCTATACCAGCCTAGATCCAAATCCTAGGCTCTATCAAACACCGAGAGGGATCAAATCTCCTGAGGTGCAAACCTCTCCTTGAATAGCTCCTTGAGTGCAATACCTGAGCCACCTAATACTAAGATCTAAAGTCTCTAGTTTAAGTCTCATATTTACTTTTTACTTTGTATTATTCTTTTTTGTTTACTTTGTATTATTTTGTTACTCGACAAACACTCTAAAGTCTCATATTTACCTTTTACTTTGTATTAACAGTGAAAAGTAAAGTCTCTAGTTTAAGTCTCATATTTACTTTTTACTTTGTATTATTCTTTTTTGTTTATGGCCAACATAATATTTACCACTTAATCCTAAGCTATAATTCTCTCGTTTAAGTCTCATATTTACTTTTTACTTTGTATTATTCTTTTTTGTTTATGGACATAATATTTATTACTTTTTACTTTGTATTATTCTTTTTGTTTACTTTGTATTATTTTGTTACTCGACTCACAAGATCTCCCTCATACTGGGTTGTAGAGTGCCTCTCAGCGCAAAGACCAATTTACATGATATGGGTGATGTTGAAAGAAATAAGAATCACTTGGTAACAAATGGATTTCTCCATATGAAGGTTTTAACTACACAAAGGCATTTTGTCTTGTAGCCAAGATGTATTATCTTTGAAATGGTTTTACTCTTGTTGCAAATTTTAGTTGGAAGGTACATCAAATGGATGTAAAAAGTTTTTTCTTACATGGTATATATCGTATTAAGGAGATATATATGGAGAAACTGCTTGGTTTTGTGCAGGATGGAAATCTTGCGTGTAGACTGGAGAAGCCCTTGTATGGCTTGAAATGCACACTAAGAGCATTGTATCTGCAGATTAGTAACTTCGTTCTTTAACATAGTTTCACACATTATGAATATGACCACAATTTTTATGTTCTACATGTGAATGATGTAGTTCTATTGATTATACGATATGGCAATGATTTGATTATCATTGCGAATAATGGTGATTCAATTTATGGGCTAAATGTGAAATGGAATGATACATTTAAAATGACCAACTTAGGTATGTTGCATTTCTTTCTTGGCATCCAATTTAGGTAGATTCATGATGGTGTCTACTTTTCTTGTTGAAATTATGCATTGGATCTCTTGGATAAATTTAGAGTGGATGACTGCAAGTCATGTTCTACTCCATTTAAATCAAGATGTAAGGTGATTAAGGATCATGATGATCCAAAATTCAATGCTAATATGCAAGGAAACTTGTTGGTAGTCTTATTTATTTGTCTCATAGCAGCCCTGATATTTGTTTTGTTGCTAATTTGGTCTCTAAGTTCATGGAGGATCTAAAGGAGAGCTATCTAAGGGCCACAAATATGAGTGTTATGGTATATCAAAGGTACATATTATATGGCAGTAAGCATTTCAACAAAAATTTGACTCAATTAGTTAGATTTGCATACTTTAATTAGGTTGGTGATGGGGATGACTAGAAGTCGACCTATAGATATGTGTTTCATATAGGATCTAATATGATTGTTTGGTGTTATAAAAAGCAACAGGTTGTATCCTTATTGACCATTGAAATTGAATACAAAGGAGTAGTGAATGTTGGAATTAATGTAATTTGTATTTACAACCTAATGGGAGAGTTTGTGTTTCCTAATATGGAATTGACTATATTGTATTGTGACAATTGGAATATAATATAGGTGTCTCATAACCTTATTGCACACAACAACATGAAGCATGTTGAGTTCTATGTGCGCTACCTCAGATAGTTGGTGTTCGAGAATGTGATATCACTTAGTTATTACAAAAAAAATGACCATATCACTAATATGATTATGAATTAATTTAATAAGGTGAATTTTAGTAAATATTAGTCTATGCTTAGGGTTCAATAAGTTGTCACTAAGTGAGGGTGTGGACATAATTCCATCTCCTAATCCTCCAAGAAGTTGTGTTGAAGGGGGGATGTTGGAATTTGTGATTGAACACACGTTTAGGATGTTGGTTAGTGGATTAACTAAGAGAGGAACTAATTGATTGAGAGCGTCTTTGAATGGGTAAATTCGACTAAGTGGTCCTCACCAAGCCAACTATAACTGATTGGGTCCAAAAAGGGTTTCCTTTGGTGATCATAGTTGATATAGTCAACCTTAGTTTAAGTAAGATTGGTTACACACTCAAGTATAAATAGATGATCATTTTGATCAATCTATAGGCAATAAATTGTGTTATGTTTATGTATATTATGCAGCACTAATGCTATAACAATTTTCTTAAGCATCGATGACTCTTCTTGGATACATTATTCTACTTATGCAATGGCCTTGTGATTTCTAACATTAGTCAAAGAATGGTGAAAAACATTCCACATACATAATCATTCTAGAATGATGGTAACTATATCTAAGAAGAGATTGGGGTATTTTTTAGTGGTTATTTTTCACCAATTTGCTATTTTTTTAGCATTTTCTCAAAAAATAAATTTGGTAAGTGACAATTTTTAGTTTAAAATTTTGCCTAAATAGAATATGCTTATTGATAATATTCATCAAATTTTACAAGGATTAATAGTAAATTGTATGATTTTTATTGAATATTGGCCTACATTATCTACATTTATGGCTTTATCAAGCGAAATATTTTCCTAGAATACTATGCTTAATTATAATATTTAATTTCTTAAAGTTTTCCTCGAAAGAGATGTATATGCTATGCTCATTCCCTAAAACGACATAACAAGAAGTTGAAAGTACATTTTATAATAATTCCAGCCTAATAGACACAAACCATAACATGCAAGAGACCTAACTCTAACAAGAAGTTAAGGCTAAGTGTACATGTTATGGTGGACAAACAGATCTATGCAAAAAAAGGGAGCCTTGAAGAGACCGTAACATTTCACTCATTGCTTTGTTTTTGGTAGTCTTTAGCTTGTTAAAAGAGAATTTTTATCTAAGTCTATAAGATCTTTAGAAGGTGTTAGAATCACAAGAATTGCATGAAGGCCTTGAAAAATATGAAAAAATTTCAAGACCCAAAACATGTCAATATGAGGACCATTTTTTAGATGGCCCTAGAGGACCACCTAAATCAACAACCATGTACTTTAATTGAATTATGAGCAAAATATGACCAACTAAAATTAGTCTTCAAATTATATATGTCTAATTCACTGAAATTATTATGCATACAAGTCCTCATGCTTCTATCCAAAATTGAAACATGTGCAGTAAAAAAAAAATGAAATATGCTAATATTTATTTATCTTTTGTTCATATATTTGATATCATTTGTCTTTCCTACACTATTGTAGGTATTCCATTTTGTCGGTTCTAGTAACCCCCACTATTTTTCCTAGTGTAAAAAAATATGAACCAAACTAATGATCTTCTTTTTTATACACCATCTTCTAATTATGTAAGGCTTTACCATCAATATTTGTAGCTTATTGGTTCTCTCTTGGATACATTTATGCCCTTTATGAACCCTTTTGGACTATCTATTCCTTTGTTTACCATTTTATAGGTTATAGATTCGATTTACATAATTTAATTCTTCTATCAAGTTTGTCCAATTTGATTTCATGATATAATACCCTAGGAATTTAGGAATAAAGGAAAGACCTATAAGAGGACAAGAAAGGGTAAACTCATTTTGAGCACAATGGTTCTAGATTTTCAAATTAAAGAAGCAATAAAAGCAATTGACCAAGTTGGATGAAAGAAATAGAAATGAGAATGAGGGTCATTTCAAACTTCCAAAATTGTAAAGGCAAGAAATCACAGGAAGAACCCTCTCTTAATAGTCAAGACTTTATTTTACTCTTGATTAAGTCAATTTATATATTTTTGAAGGTGCCCTAATTTTTTTCGATAGAGTGTTAAGCATAGTTAGGACAATAACTTAAACAAGGAGTTCATTGACCCAAATTTTTATAAAATGCTACAATGGCCCCACTGTCATTTTCCCCTTAACCTTTACTTCAAAGAAATCTTCATCAAACTCATGAAATATAATTAGTTATTCTTTCACCACTTAATTGCTTTCCACATTCTTAATATAACAAACTTAGTTAACCATTTCTTGATTTCAACCTTCAATATTTTGTTTAAGTTATCAAATCTCACTGTTAGGCTAGCTTTTTTTTCTACAACTTTAGCCTCAATCTCTTCCTTATAGGGTAGTTTTCCTTCATTGATGAATTGTGAGCTCTCTGGAATGTTCATAGCATTATCTATTTTCAAAAACTTATGATCTTCTCTAATGTATCTCCTCACAATTTTGAATCAATTGTCTAAGAGATTTTACCAGCTTGTAGCTCCAACATCTTTGAATCCCCTTCTACATTGTCTCAAAACACAAATTTTCTTTTCTTTTAAAGGCAATTACTGTTGTCTTTCAATTTTTCTTGTCTTTCGAATTGTGCAACATACCATGCAAGAATCATAGTCACACTAATGTCGTCTTCATTATTGTTTACATCCATAACTTTATTCCCTTCAACAATAACATTATTCAATAACATTTCATTCCTTCCATTTCCATACTTCTTCCCTTTGATAGGTACAAGTATCGAATGTTTACTAGTCCTTTTTTTGTTATTGGGGTTGTGAAACCCTCCATCATTTCCTAACCACTTTGATCATTCATATGTTCATCTCTAACATGTGAAGTAGCAACATCCTTTTTATTACCAATACTAATATCCCTAGCACCATAACCCAGATTTTCCTTCTTATTCTTGGAATTAATTCTTCCACATCATTGGTCTCTGCGTTGACCTCCAGAAACAATGCGCAAAAAATTATCTTTATTACTAGAAACATTATATTCAGTATCTTTGATACATTTAGGCTAGATCTTGGTTCTTTCCTCAATCCCTTAGCTTTCAATCTATTGATAGACTAGATACATGTCCCCTTTTAGGTCCCAATAATCAAAATCATCATTGCAACTAGTATTATCAAAACTTTCATTGACCTCACCAACTTCTTGCTATCATTTTCCTATAGCTCTTTAACAATTTTCCTCCGCTTCTATGCTATGGGAAACTTGACCCATACTTATATAATATCATGTGTCCCTTCAGTATCCCTTCCATTTCATACCCCAAGGCTTCTTTAGTTTCCTTCAAATTGATAGTATTCATTTCCCAATCAAGGCTTTGAAAATGCCCAATATATTTGACATAATATCTAGAAAATTCAAAATCTCTCCAATATATTTGACATAGTATCCAGAAAATTCAAAAGGTATAGAAATATAATTATTTCAACTTTTCTAACTTATAAATTGAAACCACTTCAATCATAGCCTACAAATTTTAGAGGATAAAAAAATGACTATCTCGTGAATTTTGTAAGAAATGGAAGTTTGTCTCCGAAACTATATAATCAATGTAAGTATGTCTATCCTCAGGAAAATATTTTCCTTTGCTCTCCACAATTTTGTACCTTGGTTAATCTGTCCACCTTAACCCCATGAGAAAGGGAGACACTTAATCTACATGTGAGATCATGACACCCCACTACCCAAGGTTGCAATGAAAAAATATTTGGATGCCATAATGATAGGGATTATAGACTTAAGGACCTAATGTTGCATGGATTAAAGAGCTAATAAATTACTATTATAAAAAGAAATGCTTCTACGAGTCATTATTCCATGACCAAATTATCATACAAATAAAGAACCAACTACATTTTTTATAAATAATTAAAAATCTAAAAATTAATATTGTAAAAAATCAAGACAATATGCAATTTGTTATTACTGGAATTTGAAACTTTCATTCAATGTTTAAAAAATTATTGATAAAACCATGATAATAAGAAATCTTAACTAAATATATAAAAGTAATATATAAGTTAAAAACTGATAACGGATTAAAAAATTATTGATAAAACCATGATAATAAGAAATCTTAACCAAATATATAAAAGTAATCTATAAATTAAAGACTGATAACTGATGAATGTTGAAACTCACATACAATATTGAAAAACTTTTTCAATGTAGACACAATAACAAATTAATTTTGAAAAAAAAAATCCTGGACATTTAAATCTACACTCTATTAGTTCGCTGGTCTTTCCATGTTATAGACTTACACATTTGACCCTAAAACTGGTAGACATGGCAAAGAAACTATGCATTAAACACCCTGGTAGGAGATGTCGCTCCTTTGTGAAGCTGGAACGTCATCCCTTTTCTTGGGCACTGTTCTGTATCTCCATTCTAATTTTCTAATTCTTATTTAAAAAAATAAAAGCCATCTCAGATGGTTCTGTCATCTAATTCTGTTAAAGAAATTATGCATTAAACGATTTTTCCTTCAGAATTGTCAGGCCACTGGGCACTGCTACGCTATCTTCAGAAGGTAGCACGTGAAGCTTCACATCATCAGTAATTTTATTATCAAAGGATCATGTAAATCCCTTAGGAGACATCATATATACTGCAATCGTATGTTCTAGGTTTGGTCACAATAATGAAGCATCAGGTAAATTGAATCCTAATGCTGGGAAGGTTGTCAATCTTTTTATGAGGTATAATTAATTGCATCAGTGAAAATAAAACAATTTCATTTACATGCAGACTTAGATCTCAAATTGTATACAATATAACAATTCACATGGAGATGGGAAACAACTCACATGAAAATTGAAAGATTTGAGTTCTGTTGCTTTTATGTGACAAGCCCGGTATTTTTGTTCTCCAATCATAGTGTTGAAATTAAATCCTATGAAATGCCTTACGTTCAAGGCTAATGCTCGTAAAGGAAACATTAGATTGCATATATCATCCAGAGGAGATTGTTCACCTGTTAATAGAAAGTAGTATAAAGTATCCATTAATAGAGATTATTGGCAAGTATCCATAGCAAATACAAAGACTAGCTAGATGCTTGATTATTTGCTTTCTGGTTTTGAACAAATGCTGAATGTTGTACCTCAGCCTTTGCTTTGAGGTCTGGAGCAAAACCAATGCTGAATGTTGTACCTCAGTCTTGCTTTGAGGTCTGGAAGGCTCCACTTAAAGATCTCCATCAAGTCGCTCACACAGACATTTATGCAACATCAACTTTTATATATCTTCAAGAAAAGGAAACAGATTAGATTTAGAAGAAGGAAAGCCAATAGGAGTGATACTGACTGAGCCATAAGATTTAACATTGCTAATGTCTGAAAGTTACTCAGGATTTGCAATACATATTTGTCTTCCCAGTCAGTTGATTTCATCTACTCTTAGTTAAAATTCAATTGCCCTTCACATTAAAAAATCAAATGTTTCTAAATATATCAAGAAGTATCAAGAAATGACACTAAACTTTTGCCAACAATGTAAACGAATTAATTAGACTCATCATGGTTCATAGAATTGATTCATTAGTCACTTTAATAAGGTGGAAGTTATAGTTGAATTTTAAATGATAATCCTTTCATCTATAAGGCCAAAATGACTATGACTATAATTTATTTTTAGACAATTTATTTCATAGATAAGAATATTAACATTATGGATGGATAATAAATCAAACCAATTATATATTGTAATCTATTTATTTCATGGATAAGAGTATTGACATCATGGATGGATAATAAATCAAACCAATTACAGATTTGTAATCCATTTATTTTATGGACAAGAATATTGACATCATCAATAGATAATAAATCATTCATAATAAATCAAACCAACTGATAAATTTGTAATCCACTTAATATAGTATTGTAAAAGAGCTTGATTTTCATTACCAATAATTACAAATAGATAATGCATACTCATAGAAATTTGTTTGAACATTTGCAAGTACAAAAAATATTGTCACTATAAGAATAATGGTAATACTAAAATTCTTTTGTTGTTGACTTGACAAACTAAAATGTAGAAAAACTTTGGTCATTTGACACAAGTGCATCAATGTTTGTTGTATTTGAATTGCTAAGCAGATTGGATATGCTTCGTCTTAGTCCTCTAGAAGTAACTGAATTTGCTATCAAAACCTCTCTGATGCTCTCCAACACTGCTACTACAACTTTCATAGTTGGTATTTCTTCTTGTGAATGTTTCGAACAAAGCAAACCAACATGTAACAAAGAAACGAGGCATTTGTATACATTGTTTTCTTCAAATTCATTTCCATCCACCTTACTGAAAAGAACACTATCAATTACCTCTTTTACTCTATTTGGAAATGTTGAGTTCACCCAATTGTGCAAGTTTAGGTCTCCAACAAACATGTCACTCCTTGGTTGTCTTCTAGTAAGAATTTCCAGCAATAGAATGCCATAGCTATAAACATCTCCTTGAGTAGAAACTATCTCATTCAATCCATATTCTACAATAGATACAACCTTCATTAGATTTTGTTCATCCAATGTATACCATATGTTAATTAGAAAAGACAACTGAAAATGATAATTAAAAAAATCATACCTGGGGCAATGTAGCCGGTGGATCCTCTCAAAGAAAGTGTAGAAGTTAGTGAAACAGTAGAGCTTTCACCAATTATTCTTGCAATACCAAAATCTGTTACATGGGCTGACATTTCTCTATCTAAAAGTACATTGCTAGGTTTTAAATCACAATGCACTACTTGCACAAAAGAATCATGATGAAGATACTCCATGGCATGGGCCACATCTATGGCAATGTCTAATCGAGCTTTCAATCCTAATTCACACACATCTTCATCATCATTGCCATCTCTATTAGGATATAAATGCTTCTCTAAGCTTTCATTAGACATAAACTCGAACACTAAACCTTTGAAATTGAGATTGGAACATGAGGTTATGATTTTCACCAGATTTCGATGTCAAACCTTTTGCAAGACACTACATTCTGCTTTAAAACTCTTCTCACCTTGGTCATTTTGCAAATGGAGAACCTTCACAGCAACAAGTGTGCCATCATTCAAAACTCCTTTATATACTAATCCAAAACTACCTGTTCTCAGCAAGTTGGCCTCACCAAATCCATTAGTCGCTATGTGAAGCTCTTGATATGAGATCGTTTGGTGCTTTGAATTTTGGAAAACAACTTTTGAGAAACCAATGTTTTGTGCATGCATGTTTTCTCTCCATAGGAATCTTAAGAGTAGACAACATAGTATAAAAGCAATAAATCCACTTATTGCCATTAGTACTCTTTTAAGAATTGTAGGATGGCCTCTTGGTGTTGGACATGCATATAACTGGAATACTTGTGGTCCACAAAGATCAGGATTTCCATTAAAAGACATGACATTTGATTGGTTTGAAAAAAATCCTCCTTTTGGAATTTCCCCAGTGAGCTTGTTAAACGACAAATTCAGATATTGAAGCATTTTCAACTTGTTGAGAGTAGTTCGTATTGTACCTTATAAGGAGTTCGAAGAGAGATCTAAGCTTATTAGACTTTGTAATTTTTCAAGTGAATCTGGAATAGATCCTTGGAAGGAATTTCGAGATAAATTCAATGAAAATAGTTCAACGCAGCTTCCAAGAGTAGATGGAATGACTCCAGTCAAGTGATTGGCATAGATGTCTATAGCTTGAGCCATTGTCATTTTACCAATCTCCATGGGTAGGGATCCTTCTAATAAATTCCATGATAAATTCAAATAGAAATGTAGGTTATAAAGTTCAACAATTTCTTGTGGTATGCTTCCAGTGAGCATATTGTGTGACAAGTCGAGCTTTTCCAAATTTGTACAATTTCCTAAGTTGGGAGGTATGTGTTGGGCACTATTTTGACCCCTTTTTGCCTCTTAGATAACCTTCATTTCCTTCATAAAATTTCCATTTTGAGTAGAAAGCCTTAAAGTTCACCCATAAACCGTGGTCAAAGAGGTATAATGTCATTTGCTTATTAATAAATTGAGTTTTGTGATTTTTAGGCATTTTAACTAGGATTTTTACTAAAATTACGGGATGTACTAACTTCCCGTATTACTTCCAAAGTTGAGTAATTGCAGGACAGTTAGGAGGGAAACAGAAGATCAGGAATGGATCCTTAATGTCCACAGATGGATGAACATCCAACAGTCAAGAGAAGTGGCCTATGCAGATGTCGAGTCAAGCAGAGTCAAATGTGGCCACCTGTTCTGCGTTCAACACAAAAGAAGGAGCAATGCTGATTTTGTGGAACCCCACGATTCTGAAGATGATCTCGACTAGCTCTTAGCATTAATTAGATGTAGGGTTATAGTAATTTCAGTTTGATTTAGAATTTGTATAAATCATTTGCAAAACAATGAGATTGGGGATCACGATTTTGAAGAGGAACGCATTGCATTTGTGCTTCCAAACTGCGTGGTATCTCTGTGTAAAATGATTCTGGGAATGAATACGAAGCTGTAGTTCTGTGAAGATTTTTTATGTGTGTTGAGCAAGGCTTTGGAGGGCCCCCATCGTCAAACTCTACACACTTACCTGTTGCTGGTAGATCGATTAGGGTATGCATTTGAATGTAATTTCCAGTTTATAAATCATAGAACAAGTTCAGTCAAGTTTTAATCAATTCCATTGATGCTCTGTTCCTTTTATTTATCGTTTGAATTACAAATTCTGTCACACTGTATATCACTGCAGTATTGGATAAACGCTGTTCTTTCACTGGTTAAATGATACGAATATTGAATGGTTCAGACTACGACCTCTGTGAATTGTTCATTGTTGTTATTTGATACTGAAATGATAAAAAGACATTTACAAATTATGAACACTGTCTTGTAAGAGAAATTGATTGGTAATTGACTTCCAGTGCTGATAGAATCTCGCAGTTTAAATCTTAGGGTTTATAGAATTGTTATTTAATTTTTACCTCAATCTTCATGCTTTCACAAATCAATCACTGTATGCTTAAAAAGGAAACAATGAAATTACCCTTGTAAGAGGATTTTGTCTCTGTGAGCTGCAGTACCTCAGTTTCTGTCAGTAAATTTAATCACAGATAACTAAATTCTAGATGAGTCTAGCTTCTCTGTCCTAAACTTGGATGTGTCTCGAAGTTCACAAACCCAGATTGATTTTAAATTCAAGTTCTGATTAACACTGATAGGTCAGAGCCCAACATTTTGGCGCTGTTGTCGGGGAGGCACTGTAGAAGTAGACTTAGGAACTTTAGTTTCTGATAAAAACAAAACTTTTCAAACAAAAACACAGATTAGATTTCACTTTTATGTTTAGATTAAGAGACGAGAAAGGAAGATTTATTAAAAACCCCCCCAAAACAGAAATAACAGGAGATTCTCTTCCAAAAGGGTTCATCTCAACAGTTGGTAAATTCAAAATGTCTGAGGAAGAAACATCAAAAGGTCCAACTGCAGAACAGAGAAGGGAATATGAGAGGATGTTAGAAATAGAAAACAAACGTAGACAAGAGAGAAGGGAAGAAGAAAGGAGGGAAGAAGAAAGAAGACATGTGAGGGATGAAGGAATAACAGAAGATCAGGAGGCCACCTTTAAATTTCCTATCTTAGACACTAGTGTTATCCTAGGGGAAGAGGTGAAAATGAAGAATATTCCACCCTCTGTCTTACCAAACTTTTATGGCATGACCTCTGAAGACCCTGACTCCTTCCTATTCGAATTTGACATCTTGTGTCAAACCTATGGATATACTGATGATACCCATAAGCTTCGTCTTTTCCCTGCTACTCTTAAAGCAGTTGCCTTGAAGTGGTTCATGGGTTTAGGAGAACACTCTATCACTAGCTGGGATGACATGAGGAAAATCTTTCTTCGAAAATATCAAGCATATTGCAGATCAAAGGGGTTGAAAGATGACATTTTTGGCATGACTCAACAGGAAGATGGGAGTTTGGAGGAATATCTAGAAAGGTTCTCATACAATTTACAGAAATCTAAATACAATTCTTTAACACCTGAAATGATTAGAACAATATTTTTGAAAGGAATAAGAGAAGAGTATTTGGACATTTTAAATGTTATGGGAAAAGGTGACATTTCTTACCTTCCTTTTGATGAGATACAGGACTTATGTCAGAAGTATTCCAGAGGAAAGGCTCGAACTGGGAAAAGAGATAGCAATACCAAAGCAACTAAATCTGCAAACAGTGGTATTTCTAGGGCTGAGCTTGGGAATCTGCTAGAAGATTTCAAGACTGATTTGTTAAGCACCTTAGGTACACAAGTTGAGGCAACAAAAACCAAGAAGAGGCAAGAGCAACAGGACCAACAAGATCAGGCTTTATCTATTTTTTGTCCTAAATGTAGAAAGAAACACCCACTGAGAGAGTGTCCTTTAAATACTGTTGAAATTTGTGGCTTATGCACTTTTAATCACAAAACTGATGATTGCCCTAGATTGAAGGAACTGCAGGCAGTTCGACTGGAGGAAAATCACAACATGGAGTCTCTTTACTTCATGGGACAAAGGAGACCTTGGCAGCCATGATTCTCAGGTATGTCTCAAGATCCCATGCAGCAATTTAATACAAATTATCAGACTCCAGTTCAGAATTCATGGAATGCACCCATGCCTTGGCAAACTTGGTCTCCTCCATTAACCCAATCTGCTCCAAATTGGAGAGGTTATGCCCATGGTAATCAAACATATCAGCAGGCTTATTTGCATCCATACCAACAATCTTCAGCCTATCCCCAATACCAGCAGCAACAAGTCCAAACTCCTTATCAAGCTCCACCTTTTCAAACTCCATCTTTTCAACAGCCCAATAATATGGCTCCTCAATTGAGTACACCACATCAACAACTTCAGCTGCCATCTAATCAGCCTCCACCTCGGCCTACACAACTGCCAGCTCAGCCAATGCCCAATCCAAATAATAAAACTGACAGACCTATGTATAATGTTGATGATGGGACAATGCTTCCCTACTCCATTCTTCCACTGCAAAATATCAATTTGAGATCTGGAAAGACCTTAGAAAAACAATCTCCTGTTATCTTAGAAGAACCACCAGAAAAAGACAAAACTCCAAAAAAATTGAATATAGAAAAATCTCAGTCAGAAAATCACAGTCAACGAGGGAACATAATAGCATCTTATCCACCTCCTTTTCCTGAGAGGTTAGTCAAAGAGAAACCTTCAATTTCCTTACCTGACTTTCATGTTCTGAATGAGTTAACAAATGTATATGTTAAAATTCCTTTACTGCAAGCTATAAAAGATATCCCCATCTACACTAAAGCAGTTAAAGAACTCTGTCTTAACAAAAGAAGAAAAGATCCCTCGAAAATTCATGTGGTAGGAAATCTAGCAGGGCTAATGTCCAACACCGTTTTCATTGAGAAGTATGTAGATCCTGGAATTCCAATGGTCACGATTACCATTAACAACTTTTCCATTCCAAAAACGTTGATTGATTTAGGTGCTGCCATTAATGTCATGACCCTGGAGACAATGAATTACCTTCACTTGACAAATCTCAGACCCACCACAACTGTCTTAGAATTGGCTGATAGGTCTAAGATTACACCTGAAGGGGTCCTAGAAGATATTATTGTTTCTCTAGACTCCTGGGAATATCCTATTGATTTTATAGTCCTACAGCCAAAATCCAACTTAGGAGGTCACCCATTGATCCTTGGCAGACCCTGGCTGGCCACAGTAGATGCTTTTATAGGATGTCGATTAGGAAGCATGCTTATTTCACATGGGACAAAGAGGAAACAGATTGCCCTCTACCCTTCTGCCCAACGACCTTCCACAGTAGATCAGCTGTCATGGATTAGTGAAACCAAGGAACAAAAAGAAGATGTAATTCAGCCTGTTTTAAGTATAAATCAGTACTTCGATTTCCAAGAAGACAACCATGAAGATCTAATGGATCATTTTATTGCTGAACCTGATATTTCTACAGAATTAAGAGAAATGGAATATGCTGTAGCAGAACAAGTTATGGGTCATAATTTCCAGGAAAATTGCAATGTTCATTCCCTAGCATTGGCATTTGATGACATTTTTAATGTTCATTCTATCACCGATATTCACAGTAAAACTGTAGAAATCAGTCCAGGCAAAACTCTGAACATAGGCACACATCTTACCACATTACATGAAGAACAGTTGACCACTTTGCTGAAGCAATATTCCCATGCATTTTCCTGGGAGTATACTGATATGCCAGGCATTCATCCTGAAACATGCACACACCATATTTACCTAGATGATACAATACGACCCTTGAGACAGCCACAACGCAGAATGAATCCTATGCTAAAGGAAATAGTCAAAGATGAGTTACAGAAATTGTTAAAAGTAGGATTTATTTACCCCATTTCCGACAGCCAATGGGTTTCACCCTTGGTTGTTGTTCCTAAAAAAAATGGTAAATGGCGTATATGCATCGATTACAGGAAATTGAATAAGGCAACTTTAAAAGATTATTTCCCATTGCCTTTTATTGATCAAGTATTGGATGCTTTAGCTGGAAAGGAATATTTTTCATTTTTAGATGGCTTCAGTGGTTATAATCAGATTAGTATTGCAAACAAAGACCAAGACAAGACCACCTTTACATGTCCCTGGGGTACCTATGCCTACAAAGTTTTACCTTTTGGCTTATGTAATGCCCCAGCTACCTTTCAACGAGCTGTTTTAGCCATTTTTGCAGATCTGATTCATGAGTGTGTTGAGGATTACATGGATGACTTTTCTGTATATGGAAGTACCTTTGAAGATTCCTTAGCAAACTTAGAGAAAATTCTGAAAAGGTGTGTTGAATCCAACCTTTCCCTGAGTAATGAAAAGTGTTTCATGATGATGACTGAAGGGATAGTTTTAGGACACCATGTTTCTTCATCTGGAATAAAAGTAGATCCTGCCAAAATTCAAGTCCTTAAAAATCTGTCTGAACCCACAACTCAAACAGATGTGAGAAGCTTTTTAGGGTATGCAGGCTATTATCGTAGATTCATTGCAAATTTTAGTAAGATAGCCCTGCCATTGTTTAAATTGCTTTCAAAGGACGTGTGTTTTACTTGGGATATTGACTGTAAATCTGCATTTCAGACACTTAAGGAAAAGCTCTCCACTGCTCCAATTTTAAGGGGACCCAATTGGACATTGCCTTTCCATATTTCCACTGATGCGTCTGCTACTGCAATAGGAGCCTCATTGGGCCAGAAAGAACATACTTTGACTTATGCTATCTATTTCATTAGTAAAAATCTAGCACCTGCAGAGCTGAATTATACAGTCACTGAAAAAGAGATGTTAGCAGTGGTTCATGCTGTTAACAAATTCCGTCATTATATCACTGGCTATGAAGTTTTTGTTCATACAGATCATTCAACTTTACGCTATTTAATGAATAAATCTATCACTAATGGCCGGATTACTAGATGGCTGTTATTACTGCAGGAGTTCAATATCACTGTTTTAGATAGGCCAGGACGAGAAAATCAGGTGGCAGATTTCTTATCTCGCTTACACAATACTGGTGAGGTTGTTCCGGTTTTAGATAGTTTTCCTGATGAGCATCTATTTGCAATTTCTGTTATCACTCCTTGGTATGCTGACATTGCCAATTATTTGTCCTCAGGCCAACTACCACCATCAATGACCTCTAAAGAAAAAAAGAGGATTATTAAACAAAGTGCTAGGCATATCTGGATCAATGGTGATCTCTTTTATACCGGATATGACTTAATCATCAGAAGATGTGTCCGCCAGGATGAAATCTTGGATATTTTAAAGGCGTGCCATGATGAACCATGTGGTGGCCATTTTGCCGACAAAAGGACAACATATAAAATACTCAACTTGGGGTATTATTGGCCTTCCATTTTTAAAGATGCAAAAAGGTATGTCAGAAGTTGTGACACTTGTCAACGAATGGGACGCCCAGTCCGCTCAGATGAAATGCCACTCCAACCACAGATTCTCATTGAACCCTTTGAAAAGTGGGCCCTTGACTTCATTGGTCCCATTCATCCACCATCACACGGATAGAAATACGTTCTAGTCTGCACAGACTATGTTACTAAATGGGTAGAGGCCAAGCCTTTACCAAGAGCTACGGAGCAAACTGTGGTAAATTTTCTTTTTGAAGAGATTTTTGTTAGATTTGGGGTGCCTCGGGAAATTGTGACTGATCAAGGTGCCCAATTTACTTCCAAATTAGTGCAAGAGATAGCAGAAAAATATAAGATCAAGCACAGGAAGTCCACTCCTTACCATCCACAAGCCAATGGCCAAGTGGAATCCACAAATAAAACCCTAGAAGGCATCATTACTAAGACTGTTCAGATGCATAGGAAGGACTGGTCAGCAAAGCTTACTGAAGCTTTATGGGCATATAGGATCACTTGGAATAACAGTACTGGGTTTTCTCCTTATCAACTGGTTTATGGTAAGCAAGTCCTCCTTCCCATTGAGTTTCAGGTTCATACTTTCAAGTTAGCAGCAGATTTGGGCATAGACCTTTCAGAAGCTCAACAAGAAAGAATACTTCAGCTGAATCAGCTGGATGAGATGAGGCAAGCTGCCATAGAACACAATATTCTGATACAACAGCAGAGAGCTCTATCAAAAAGAAGCAATTTCACATTGGTGACTGGGAACTGTTGTTTGACTCCAAGTTTAAAGATTTCAAAGCCAAATTTACTACTCATTGGCTTGGTCCATATGAGATTGTCGATGTCTATGACAATGGTTCAGTACAACTTCAAACCATAGATGATGAAGCACATAAATTTGTGGTCAATGGCCACCGGCTTAAGCTGTACCATAAACCTATCAACATGGCAGATTTTGTCCAACAGATTTCCCAGCAAAAGGAACTGCAAGTGCTGGATAAACACCTCAGTGTTTTTCCTTCACCTGCCCCTTAGCTGCTCTGATACAGCTAGCAAATAAAACAAAAGAAAAAAAAATTCAAAAAAAAAAAATAAAAAAAAAATATATATATATATATATATATATATATAAAAGGCAGTTTAGTTGTGAAAACCAGTTGCTGGCACAATATAAACTGGAATTTTCTGTGGAAAACCAGGCTTGCCTGGCCATTGAAAATTCCCCACAAATAAAATATTTTCATATTCTCCTGTTTGTTTTACAAATAATGCAGATCTTGTTTGACTTGAGGACAAGTCAACAATTAGGCCTGAGGGGGGATAAACTGTCATTCTTCTTCTTTAGAAACCTCCGAGTCTTTTTCAAGCAAGAGATTGTGATTTTTCATCAGCAGAAGGGACCTGATTACTAGCAATTTTATCAGCAGAAGGGACCTGACTTGTGGTAAGATAGAAGAGATCTATGAAGAGATCCGACATTCAGTGAAAATGAAGGAAATAGAGACAGCAGCAGATAGAAAACATCAGATGGACAATCAGAATACAAGCCAATTTTCACACTGACAGCAAGCTCATCAAGGGAACATCAAAATTTTCACACTGACAGCAAGCTCATCAAGGGAACATCAAACAAGTCTGTAAGAATTCATGGTTTTTATGCTTAAAAAGTTTCAAAATTCTTTTGTTTTTAAGTGATGACATCTTACAATTTGACTGTCTATTATTGCCATTATTCTGATAAATCTCTACCAAGCTTCTTATTTTTCATTCATCTCTGCCATTACCTCACTTAGTCTCTGTCAGCACTTCATTTTTTTTATCTCTGTCAATACTTCATTTTCCACCTTAGGGGTCAGAATGGTTGTCAGAATCAAGCCCAAGGGGAATTTTAAAAACTGCATCCTACAGGACATAAATTGCACTCTACAGGATACAAGCTGCATTCTCCAGACAAAGTTTTCTTCTTGGTTTAAAGACAAAAAGGGTCTCCTTCTCTGCAATAAGTGAATGATGACATGAAGGAATTAAACAAAAATTTCTTTGTATATGAATTTAGTGCATCGGGCATTAAGTAATACACAGAATTTGAGGGAAACAATGGTCATATTTTCAGCACATTTTCTTTTCTGGAAAAAAAAGGGTTCATTTAAAAAAAATATATAGCCCGTTTAAATAAAACATTGGAACCAAGGCATATTTTATGTTAAACGACGGGCACATAAAAATATTAAAATATTTATAAACCCAAAAACCTTACCTTTTCTCGTTTTTGAAGTGGCATATTATGTAATGATGGAGGGAAAACGTGGAATGATACCCACGACAGACATGGAATGATGCCCACGACAGCACTTGAAAAATTGATTCCTGTGTTATTCAAGTCTAAAACACGATTCATTCATTCTACTTGAAGCCGAGTCAGTTGTTTTGCAAAATCGATTTCTGCAATATATGCCACAATTTGGTCATTTTCTGTGAGGCCGAGCCCATTTTTTTGTTTGGCATATGAAATCGATTGATGTATGGAGGTAATTTCCAGTGAGAAGGTTGTAAGCTACAGGGAAATTGAAGTCGATTGCTGTATAAAAGAATTGACAGAGAAAAGGGACCGTGGGTTATAGATAGTGTGAAATATCATTTTGCTGAAGATAATTGACAGTGGAAAGAGGCTGTAAGTTCAAAAAGACACCATTTGCTGAAGATAATGCGCAGGAGAGAAGACATCCAGTGAAAGAAGAAGCTGTGGGTACACTAAACAGGAAGAAGTAAAATTGGTTACATCAGGGAAGAGGTAAGCTTAAACCCTTCTCATTGCTGATACTCTGCTTTATGCCAGCAAACACTTACAAATTCAGAATATTATCAAGGGGGTAGGAAGACAAAGGAAGTGAAAAATAAAAGATTCCTGTTTTCCATTTTTTTAAAATGTCATCTCGATTGGAACCAGAGGTATTTGAGCCTGCAGATGTCCATGAAAAATGTCTAGAAATTTTAAAGAGAAATCAATGGGTTCCTTTCTTTGAAAAATTCGATGGGCACAATGATAATGTGAGCTTAGCCTTTGCTGGCTCGTTTGATGGAGAAAAGGCCACAGTAGGGAATTTAAACTTCAGGCTGTCCGAAGATGTTTTGGCACAAATCACTGGTCTGCCACAGCAGGGAGAAAGGTTCTTCAAAACCAAGCAATTCAAAGAAAAATCTTGGGTACCCTTTTTGTGCAGATCTAGAGCAGGATCAGTCAATTGGAAGAAAGGCATACCAAGGAGCTGGTTGGTTCATCCTTGGGATGAAATGGTATACATTATACAAAGATTCATCACCTGTGAGGGGAGATTCAGTATCGTTTACCTTTACCATATAAAACTGTTGCAGCACTTGACAGGTGAATGTGAGATAAATATGCCCTTCTTCCTATTGCAGAGTCTAACCAAAATGGCCAAAGCTGTCCAGAAGCGTGAAAAAGACAAATTGATAAGTCTTTTCCACTGTGGACTTATCAAAATCATCATCCAACATGAGTTAAGGAAGCAGAATTTGACATGGATAGAATTTTTAGTCCAAAATCAATTTGAGGAACAGGAGGAATTGCATGAAGAGGTTCCAAAAGAAGAGGAATTGCATGAAGAGGTTCCAAAAGAGGAGGAATTGCAAATGGTAACATGCCCTGATGCAACAAGCTCAAAACTGCCTCAGGATAAAAAGAAGAAAGAGGAAGTATTGCTCATTCTTGATGATGAAGACATCCCTGAAGCAACAAGTTCAAAACCTCCTCAGAGGAGGATACGAACTAGGAGTATAGTGAAAGAGGATAAGCTGTTTCAAAAACAGGAAAAAATCTTCACCACTTACCAGAGGAAACCAAGGAAGAAGCAAGTTCATAGCCAGCCAGCATCAGAGAATGAAGAACACCCACAAACTGTGGAAAGACAAGAAGAAGACTTAGCAGGTGAATTAGGACAGGGAACCCTAGATACTGATGAGATAATGAGACAAACAAAGAAAATAAATCTCTTCTTAGATCAGCAGGAGAGGGAGAGGGAGAAGGAGAAACGGTCAAGACATGGAGTACTAAAAGACTTAGCTTCTCCTTCCTCAGAGCCACAGACTGTGCAAGAAGAAAAGAAAGAGGGTTCAGTCCAGGGAAGTGACAGTTTAGGAGCAGACACCAGTTCTGTCAAGCCTTCAATGAAGAAGAAGACTTCCAAGAAGAATAAAGAGATCAGGAAATTGAAACTTGAAATCAAAGAGTTGGAACTCAAGAATGAGAAATTAAAAAAGGACAATAGGAAGCTGAGAATTCAGAGGACACATATTTCTAAGACTGCATCCAGATGATATAAGCAGAAGAAGAACTACAAAACTAAGTATGAGAGGCTAAAAGTCCTCTATGCATCTCCAACATCAACAGATGCATCGTCTCAGTAGGAGATCAGAAGCAGGAAGGCGAGCAGCAAAATTTTGGTTTCAACACAAGGTCAAAGTTTTTGGCATGAGGACATGCAGCAGTTTCCTCTTGGGGGAAATGTTGGGCACTATTTTGACCCCTTTTTGCCTCTTAGATAACCTTCATTTCCTTCATAAAATTTCCATTTTGAGTAGAAAGCCTTAAAGTTCACCCATAAACCGTGGTCAAAGAGGTATAATGTCATTTGCTTATTAATAAATTGAGTTTTGTGATTTTTAGGCATTTTAACTAGGATTTTTACTAAAATTACGGGATGTACTAACTTCCCGTATTACTTCCAAAGTTGAGTAATTGCAGGACAGTTAGGAGGGAAACAGAAGATCAGGAATGGATCCTTAATGTCCACAGATGGATGAACATCCAACAGTCAAGAGAAGTGGCCTATGCAGATGTCGAGTCAAGCAGAGTCAAATGTGGCCACCTGTTCTGCGTTCAACACAAAAGAAGGAGCAATGCTGATTTTGTGGAACCCCACGATTCTGAAGATGATCTCGACTAGCTCTTAGCATTAATTAGATGTAGGGTTATAGTAATTTCAGTTTGATTTAGAATTTGTATAAATCATTTGCAAAACAATGAGATTGGGGATCACGATTTTGAAGAGGAACGCATTGCATTTGTGCTTCCAAACTGCGTGGTATCTCTGTGTAAAACGATTCTGGGAATGAATACGAAGCTGTAGTTCTGTGAAGATTTTTTATGTGTGTTGAGCAAGGCTTTGGAGGGCCCCCATCGTCAAACTCTACACACTTTCGTTGCTGGTAGATCGATTAGGGTATGCATTTGAATGTAATTTCCAGTTTATAAATCATAGAACAAGTTCAGTCAAGTTTTAATCAATTCCATTGATGCTCTGTTCCTTTTATTTATCGTTTGAATTACAAATTCTGTCACACTGTATATCACTGCAGTATTGGATAAACGCTGTTCTTTCACTGGTTAAATGATACGAATATTGAATGGTTCAGACTACGACCTCTGTGAATTGTTCATTGCTGTTATTTGATACTGAAATGATAAAAAGACATTTACAAATTATGAACACTATCTTGTAAGAGAAATTGATTGGTAATTGACTTCCAGTGCTGATAGAATCTCGCAGTTTAAATCTTAGGGTTTACAGAATTTTTATTTAATTTTTACCTCAATCTTCATGCTTTCACAAATCAATCACTGTATGCTTAAAAAGGAAACAATGAAATTACCCTTGTAAGAGGATTTTGTCTCTGTGAGCTGCAGTACCTCAGTTTCTGTCAGTAAATTTAATCACAGATAACTAAATTCTAGATGAGTCTAGCTTCTCTGTCCTAAACTTGGATGTGTCTCGAAGTTCACAAACCCGGATTGATTTTAAATTCAAGTTCTGATTAACACTGATAGGTCAGAGCCCAACAGTATGCTTCCTGATAATTGGTTGTGATGAAGGAAGAGATCTCTTAGTTCTTTAAGGTGTGCAAGGGAATTGGGAATCTTTCCAGAGAGCTTATTTTTTCTAATGTCCAAGAGGCCGAGTCATTGTAACTGTTCAAAGTCATTAGGTATGTTTCCTTCTAATTTGTTGTTTCCTAAACATAATCTTTCTAAATTTTTAAGGTTTCTTAAAGAAGGAATGCTACCATTTAAAATATTTCCAGATAAATTTAGATAGGTTAGGCTACTAAGATTGCCTATATGTGGAGGGATGTTTCCTTCTATCATGTTGTTTGCTAATGTCAAGTAAGACAAATTGGTAGAAAGTTTGCCTATTGCAAGGGGCAAGACACCAACTAGTTTATTGTCTCTCAAGTGTAGTTGTTTTAGGTGTGAACAATTTGTAATGGCCATAAGAAAAGGCATGGTTGTATCACTGCCACTATCAAGTTGGTTAGATTGCAAGTATAATCTTTCAAGGAAGGATAGCTTACCCAACTCTATTGGCACACTCCCATTTAACTTGTTGTAATTTAAATAGAGTATTGTGAATTTTGAACAATTTCCAATGGAATTGGGTATGTTTCCACTAAGTTGATTTCCCCATAAACTCAACAAACTCAAGTTAACCATATTTGACAAGGAAGTGGGAATGCTTCCACTAAGTTTGTTTCTGGAAATATCCAAGGCAGTCAAAGTGGAGAGATTTGACAAAGAAGTGGGAATTGTGCCTGATAACTCATTCTCAAAGAGGTCAAGAATTTTGATATTGTTGAGGATGCCGAATTCTTGTGGAATTATCCCACTAAGTTTGTTTGTGGAAATGGCAAAGTAGATCAAAGTGGAGATATTTGACAAAGAAGTGGGAATTGTGACTGATAACTCATTCTCATAGAGGTAAAGCTTTTGGAGACTAGTGAGGAAGCCGAATTCTTGTGGAATTCTCCCAGTGAGTTTGTTTGTGGAAATTTCCAAATCAATCAAAGTGGAGATATTTGACAAAGAAGTGGGAATTGTTCCAGATAACTCATTCTCATAGAGGTAAATAATTTGGAAATTGGTGAGGATGCCCAATTTTTGTGGAATACTTCCAATGAGTTTGTTTGTGTGAATACCCAACTCAATCAAAGTAGAGATATTTGACCAAAAAGTGGGAATATTACCTGAAAATTCACAATGTCTCTCGTTATACGATTTTAACGATTTTTACAGTAGTCAACGCCAAAAGCTTTTTAAACAAAGAGGGAATCATACCTGTGAGGCTGTTTGCTCCTAAGAAAAGCTGCTGCAGATGTGTGAGGGAACCCAACTTGCTGGGAATAGTTCCAGTCAGATTGTTGTAGGAGAGCGCCAAGTAAACCAAATTTGTGTAGTTGCCGAGATCGCTCGGGACGCTTTTCTCCAAGTAATTGTGGTGTAACGAGAGCGTCTTCAAACGAAAGAGGTGTCCCAGTTGACATGGGATATAACTGTGGAACAGATTGTTACTAAGATCAAGCGTATGGAGAAAGGACAAATTGCCAAACTATATTGTGATATGGGTTGGTAAGGTATGTAAGTTTTAGAACATTATTGCTCAACAACTCCTATTTCACTTCAACCCTACATTTTTCCAATATGTAAAACTCGCCACCCTTAGCAAGAAAGAACATACCATCAGTCCAACATTTGTTGTTCATTTCTAGCCAACAAAAATTAATAAATAAACATCTCCATTCAAAACCATAGAGCAAGAAAGACAATGTGCAACAAAACCAGTGACCAAGAGGCAAGGCGGAAAAGAGTTGAAACCCTAGATTCTACTCAATCTAAAGAATTCTCTCTTTCTCTATACATTAACACAACTCTAAATCTTTTGTCTATCTCCCATGAGAAAACCCTATAAAGACTCCTAAGGTGGTTACAAATGTAACTCCTTAACCTAATTTTCCACTATTATTTAATTGAGTCATTAATTATTCATAATATTAATGTGATTCATTACTACATTAATTAAATCAATCAAAATAATACCCATAAATGCAACCCGAGATAAGGTGCCAACACCTATGATGCCGTGAGCATACTTCTAAATGATGTTGGTATAAAAAGCACATCTAGTTTCTCTTGTTCCTCGGCTTTCATGCTTTCATGTTCTCGGTTAAAGGAACCAACATGCCAAAATACCAATTCCTTCAAGTAAAAAATGTCTACCACACAAACCACTTGGACCTATCCAAAGGTCCAAGATTTGTTTCCCTCCTCTACTCCTCAGAGAAGTTCAAGCATTGGTGATACATGGTCAACCAGTGCAAGGTTTTGTCATGAGAGGCTAAAGTATTAGCAACTTCTACAGTAAAGAACTAAGTCAATCCGTTCTTCAATGTTATCTTCCAACTATGCTCTATACTATGTGCCAATATCCTTTTTGGTTCTTAGTGAAACATATAGTGAAAGTTAAGTGTCACTTCCCGATTAAAAAAAAGGATCTTGTATGTACTTGTGAAACTCTTTTAAGGATGACATTAAACCTCCTTAAATCCCTCACCAACTAAATGCCACACATCGTTTCATGATTTTTCACCTTAGTAGTGTGGGGCCATGGGCCTTGTGGTGGTGTGGGAAGAGGAATGCAATATAAAAACCTATAACGAGAAGTAATCGAGCCATTTCATCCTTCATTTCATTTTGGAATAGATATACATGCAGAAGTGAGGAGTGGGGTAAGGTTAGATGAGGAAAGGAACACCCCTTCCTACCTCCTTCATTTCGGGAGGAGTAAGTGATGCATCATGTGAGGGTTAAGGAAAGGAAATAAATAAGGAGATGTGGACTTATTCTCTTTCATTCCATCCCCTCCTTAATTTCACCCCCCCCCCACACACACATCAGTGCTCAATGACCAAGTGGTGCGACATGTGGAGAGAGGAAAATACTCTAAGGAAAATCATAGACTTACTTGAATTCTAGTCCATCATCCTTTCATGCTAAGTTAAAAACCTTTATGAAAGATCTCTCTAATTGAACTTTTAATGAGGACTTCATTAAGGGATTGAAGGAACTCTTCTAGAATCACCCATCTTGATTTATTTCAAGTATCAAGGAAACATATCAACGATGCCAATTTGGTCACATGTACTATCTCGAATGGTCCTTCCTATGCATCATTTTCCTAAATTACGTCTCAAACTCTCATCAAAGTTAAATACGAGGTAGAGTGAGATTAGAGATTACTAATTGGCATGTGGGAGTTCATTTGAAGGGTTCCTTCAATTGAAATGAGATGTGTTGAAAATATTGGTTAGCTAATACTCTAATCCTCATTTGTTCTCTTTTTAGATGTTATTGTCTCAATTATGTTATTGTAGATCTTAGGATTTTAAATTGTTCCTGAAAATTCCCTCCCCTTTCAACTTGAACGCATGGGCTCATATATGAATTTAATTTATCATGGTAACATGAAGATCTACATTAAATAACCTATTGAGTATTTTCTATGGAGGTTCATCAATGACTCAAACCAAGGGAAATCATTTGTTTCAGTGATTGCATTGATTTGGATTGTTGACAAGGTGAAGCATCTATTGGTTATGAAGGGGAATCCCTTGTCTCATTAATCATCCATCTTTCTCATTGTTTTATGTGTCTTATTTTTTTCAATTCAAGTTATTATCATAGTAGCTTTGGTGGCGAATATTAGACTATGGAGCTTAATTTATCTTTTTTAGGAATCTTTAGATTGAGTATTATAAGGTATTATACTGGAAAATTCTTTAGAGCTCTTTCCAAGGGTCTTCACAAGTACCAACTTGGACTCTAATCCTTAGATCTTAAAGACTTTTTTGAGGGGGTAATTTTAAGTTGATCATGACATCTCCTTTTGGTTTCTTTTTTATGCCAATGAGGTTTCTTCATATTTATGCTTATTTTTCCTTGGGCCTTCTTCCTTTCTAATTATTACTTTAAACTTCTTAATGTTGTGGTGAATGTCATGCACTTTTAACATTAACAATATTAAAATTTAAGAATGCATATTTTCACATTTCATTATAATAATGTATTATTTTATGGAGGATAATCTATGTCAAATCCATGAAATGCACCCAATGTTTTTGAGTGGACACTCTACCCATATATGAAACAACTCTAAAAGAATTATAATGAAAAGAGAATGCCATTAATTTGGATTTTATAATGGATGAAACAAAAGGTTAACTGTTAAATAATTAATAAATTTATGACGAGTTTCCAAATCTCAGAGAGCTAAATAATCTTGATAGAAAATAATAAATTTAAGGGTTAAATACACGTTCCCAGGGCTACCCATTCAAACTTGTTCTAAAGAAATGTTCATAAAAATGGATAAATAGAGATGAGTGGAAGTCAAAGGTGAAAACCATATAGATATAAAGAGAAGAAGATAAGGAGTTGCGTAAATGGAACTTGTCGTTAAAGGGGTAATAGAATATCATGGTAAATCTTGAAGTAAAAATGGGGGGTTAATAGCTAATCAAAGGCCAAGGGGAAATTTTAAAATAAAAAAATTAGTAGATGATAAAGAATGAAGAAGCCCCTATTATTATGAGAACTAGGAACTAAAAGGTGATGAGAGGATAAAAAATAGAAATCAAAATGAAAATTGATAGTTATAAAAAAGAGAGACAAATTAGGAAATTAACATAAAATTAAGGGTTAAATCATAGGTTCACGAAGAGCAATTGAAAGGTTGGGGGGTAGACTGAGAAAGATTAAAGATGAAATAACAAACAAGCATGAAGAAATGGGAAGTGGAGAGTGATTTAATGACAAAGGTGATGGAGAAGCGACATCCACAAGTGGCTTAACTTATAACCATCCTCTTGATTAAAATTGTTAGGATGTTTATCTATTTCTATGGCTTCTTGGATAATATGACAAGAATGATGAGCCATAATGGCTAAGATTTTAGTCTAGTAAAAGCATATAAGGTGTTCAGTGTTATAACAGTGCCCGGTAATTATATATTTTGAAATACGATTATGAATAGTATCATCTATATGCTCCTTGAGACAAGTGTGAACTGATTGGTTGGTTTGGCCAATATATGAATTTCCACAAGATCAAGGAATTCAATAGACACCTTGAGAGAGAAAAGGGTCTAATTTGTCTTTAATGGATCCAAATAATTGTTTAGGGGTTTTGTGAGGTTTAAAGAGAGTTAACTTTATTTTTAGCCAGGATTTGGGGTAAGTAGTCAATGATGTCATGCATGTAAGGAAGAGAAATTTGTCCTTGAGCAGGAGAAGTAGAGTGGTTGTTTCTAGGTTTTGGATTAGGATGAAGGACATCTCAAAAGGTCTTGTTTTAATTTAAGATAGAGAGTAGCCATTATATTGAAGAACGTTAGAGAGGTGGACTTGATATTTCTTTAGGAGTTAAGGGATAGAGATTTAAATAGCTCTTGTAATGAGAGCTTTTAGAACAAATGATTTTTTAGCAAGGCAGTGGTGTGAATTGGCAAGGATGTATCTATTGGTATGAGTTGATGGGAAAGGGAGGTGTAAGGTTGGAAAATGACAAGAATATCCAAGAAAGGAAGGGAATGGTCTTGTTCAATTTCCATTGTGAATTGGATGTGAGGGGACATTATTGCTTGGATCCTCATTAGTTCGAAGGCTACTCTTCATGTGGCCATTTTGGATCAGTAGTGTGATAGGATGAAGCTTCTTAAGTCTTTCTTTACTCATTTATCCTTTTCACATATTTACATGAACATTAATAAGCTTGCTGATCTTTTATCAAAAAGAGTTGTGGGTGCATCTAAGGACATCCTCTTCTTTGAAGAATTTAAGGATTTTATCAAAGTCCGTGAAGGATCCCTCAAAGTTTATTAGTTGGATCTTGCTTACAGTTTCAGATTTTCAATATATTTGCTACATAGTTCAACATTAGACTATTTATGATAGTGTAAGTTAAGAAAATTTGTTGTTTTGTACTAAGAGGAAGCATGTCTCTTATGTGTAGTCTTGACAAGCTATTTGTTTTTGGTACCACAATAGAGCTGGATCTCTCTGAGTTTTCAGTTTTTTGCTTGATGGAATAATTAGGCATGTATTTGCAATTATAACTTTGATTCAATCTTGAATAGCAAGTTATTGTTTTTTCAACTCGAAAAAAAATTGCGAAAGGGAAAGACATATTTTAAATGCTACATGTATTTAGTGGGAAAAATACACTAAATTGCCCAACTCTTAACTCGCAAAAAGAATCCAAAAATACTTCATTTATTTATTTATTACAAAATCTAAAATATATTGATCTAAAATAGAAAGTGAGACATTTATTTACATGTGAGATCATGACACCCCACAACCCAATGTTATAATAAAAAAATATTTTAAAACCATATGTTAAGGATTATAGACTTCACAATCTAATGTTGCATTGCATGGATTAAAGATCTAATAAATTAATATTAAAGAAAAAGATGACTACACAAGTTATTATTCATGAACAAATTATCATAAGAATGAAAATTAACAACTTTTTTTACAAATAATACAAATATAAAATTGATATTATAAAAAATTAAAGCAATGTAAAATTTGTTTTACTAAAATTTGAGGCTTTCAAATTCATTGTTTAAAGCATTATTGATAAAAAAAAATTGAAAAATCTCAATCAAATATATAAAAACAATCTATAAACTCACTATAAAAATGTTGAAACTCACAATACAATGTTAAAAACTTATAATGCTCTATAATAAAAATTATTGAAAAAAATTAAATAAATTTTTTATATTGAATGAAAAAAATAATAATAATAATCAATTAAAATCTATAATAATAAATAGTTAATCATTAATTAACTAAGAGAAAAGAAAACATATTATTCTAAATTATATTAATGATGTACAATTACATACCGAAAAAGCTTGAATTGTTTCACATTATAAATTATAATAATGGTATACAATTATATATGGTTTAATTGTTTCACAGTAATACTATGGATCAGTAAGAATTTGGGAAAAAGGGTTTTAGAAAAACTTGTAATCTAAAAAGTATCAATGCCTTACCATATAAACTTGAATTATGCTTGAATTGTTTCACAGTAATACTATGGATCATTAAGAATTTGGGAAAAAGGTATTAGAAAAACTTGTAATCTAAAAAGTATGAATGCGTTACCATATAAGTCCATTTAACAAAATGGCATTGAACATATCATACCCTTTTAGAGAGAAATAGCCTGAATATGCCCGAATATCATCTATCATTAATTAATTAAAAGCCTGGACTTCATATTGATGGTAGTGGCGTTTCTTATTTATTTCCTTTTAAATAATATAATTATTATTATAAATTTAATATTATTATATATTATAAATTTATTATTATTTAGTTTTTATCAGTCTATAAAATTGGTAAAAAGCCAGACGCGTAACATTTTGCATATTAAAAAAAAAAAAATCTTCCCTCACCACACTGGTACAGCACTTTTGATAAAGTGATAATGAGTATCTATTTCTATTAATACGCTGGTCTTTCCAAGTAAACATGATAAAGAAATTATGCATAAAAGACCCTGGGAGGAGATGCCGCTTCTTTGTGATGTTGGGACCTGTTCCCTTCTCTTGGGATCTCCAGAAGCCACTGAGGATCACTGGAGCTTGGTCACATCTTCTTTCTCTACACCGACAATTACTTAATATCACTTGCCTCTGTAGATTCAATTAATTTTATAATGCTTCTTATATCCTTTTGAACTTCCTCCAAAAAGAACAAAGAGGATCTTTTGTTTCGTCCCTCTGTGGGCAAAAAGAGGGCTGGTTTCCATTGCACTTCTCAATCGTATGATCCTCGGCAGTTCCTTCCTCTGAGAATGTAAATGGTCTATGTTGAAGAATCTATCTCTCTTCCTGACTAAGTGTAAGCCCATTGTCCAACACTGATCTATCTATGACAATTGCGGGATCTTACTTAACAGTGTGGTATTATCTATCGTATTTGTGCAATATCTAACTTCCTTAGCCTCCACAAGACTAATTGGAGCCTCAATCACTGACACATCTAATACATTCCATGGAGCGGAATGTGCCAATACAGTATAGTCCAAAAGCCATATTGCACAGTATTTCAAATAGATGAACTAGGTATAAACAATTTAACTCAGTATTTCAAATAGATGAACTAGGTATCAACAATTTAACTCTTTAGTCCTTCGAGACTTGCAACATGGTAGTTATTCCCAGTGTTAAGGTGACTGGAAACTGTAACTGGGAACTCCATTCCAGCACCTCAAGCACATGGGGAGCACCTTAATATGAAAGGATTTGAAACAATTCACATGGAGATGGGAAACAACTCTGCCCTCGATGTAGTTGATTTTTCAGTACTTCTATTCAGGCAATGTGGTGGCAATCTATAAACTATAAGATTTGGTGTTGGCGATCTATAAGATATAGGCAGAGAAAAGATTTAAGTTCTGTTGCTTTTATGTGACAAGCCCAATATTTTTATTGAAATTAAATCCTATGATATGCCTTACGTCCAAGGGTAATGCTCCTAAAGAAACATCACATTGCATATCATTAAGGGAAGATGGTTCACCTTAATAGAAAGTAGTAGCAAGTATCCATACAGATTACTGGCACGTATCCATTGCAAATACAAAGATTAGCTAGAAGTTTGATTATTTGCTTTCTGGTTGTGGGCAAATGCTGAATGTTGTACTTCAGCCTTTGTTTTGAGGTCCGGAAGGTTTCATTTTAACTTTCACACACACATTTCTGCAACATCAACTTTCACTACTTTTGTATATCTTCAAGAATAGGAAACAAATTTAGAAGAAGGAAAGTGAATAGGAACGATTAAAAAGATACTAACCTAGCCATAAGATTTAACACTGCTAATATTTGAAAGTTACACAGGATTTGCAATACATATTTATCTTCCCATTCAATTGGATCAATATTCTCTTAGGTAAAATTTCAATTGCCCTTCCCATTAAAAACTCAAATGTTTCTTAATATAATAAGAGAATATTGACATCATAGATGAATAATAAATCAAACCAAATGGATAATAAATCAAACCAACTGTAGATTTGTAGTCCTCTTAATATAGTGTTGTAAAAAAGCCTAATTTGTATGGACAATAATCACAAATAGGTAATGCATACTAACAGAAATTTGTTTGAAAGACTAAAGTACAAATATTGTCATTCTAAGAATAATGACAAGACTGAAATTATTTTGTTGTTGACTTGACAACCTAAAATGTAGAATAACTTTGGTCATTCGATGCAAGTGCATCATTGCTTGTTGCATTTGAATTGCTAAGCAAATTGGATAAGCTTCGTCTCAATCCACTAGAAGTAATTGAATTTGCTATCAAAACCTCTCTGATGCTCTCCAACACTGCTACCACAACTTTCATAGTTGGTCTTTCTTCTCGTGAATGTTTTGAACAAAGCAAACCAACATGTAGCAAAGAAACTAAGCATTTGTATACATTGTTTTCTTCAAATTCATTTCCATCCACCTCACTAAAAAGACAAGTGTCAATTACCTCCTTTACTCTATTTGGAAATGCCGAGTTCACCCAATTGTGCAAGTCTAGGTCTCCAACAAACATGGCACTTGTTGGTTGTTTTCTAGTAAGAATTTCCAATAATAAAATCCTGTAGCTGTAAACATCTCCTTGAGTAGAAACTATTGCACTCAATCCATACTCTACATTAAATACAAACCTTCATTAGATTTTGCTCATCCAAAGAATGGAATATTATTAATAAGAAAGACAAGTGAATGTGATATTTTAGAAGGCAATACCTGGGGCAATGTATCCCATGGATCCTCTCAAAGCAAGTGTTGAAGTTAGTGAAGTAGTAAAGCTTTCACCAATTACTTTTGCAATACCAAAATCTGTTACATGGGCTGACATATCTCTATCCAAAAGTACATTGCTAGGTTTTATATCACAATGGACTACTTGCACAAAAGAATCCCAATGAAGATACTATATGGCATGGGCCACATCTATGGCAATGTCTAATCGAGCTTTCAATCCTAATTCACACACATCTTCACCATTGTTTCCATCTCTATCAGGATACAAATGTTTCTCTAAGCTTCCATTAGACATAAACTGGAATACTAAACTTTTGAAATGAAGGTTGGAACATGAGGTTATGATTTTCACCAGATTTCGATGTCGAACCTTTTGCAAGACACTGCATTCTTGTTTAAAACTCTTCTCAGCTTGGCCATTTTGCAACTGGAAAACCTTCACAGCAACAAGTGTGCCATCATTCAAAATTCCTTTATATACTAACCCAAAACTACCTTTTCCGAGCAAGTTGGCCTCATTAAATCCATTAGTCGCTATATGGAGCTCTTGATATGACATCCTTTGGTGCTCTAACTTTTGGAAAATAACTCTTGAGAAACCAATGCTTTGTGCATGCATATTCCCTCTCCATAGGAATCTTAAAATAAGACAACATAGTATAAAAGCAATAGATCCACTTATTGCCAGTAGTACTCTTTTCACAATTGTAGGATGACCTCTTGGTGCTGGACATGCAGATAACTGGAATACTTGTGGTCCACAAAGGTCAGGATTTCCATTGAAGTACATGTCATTTGATTGATTTGCAAGAAAACCTCCTTTTGGAATTTCCCCGGTGAGCTTGTTGAAAGACAAATCCAAATATTGAAGCATTTTCAAGTTGTTGGGAGTAGTTGGTATCATACCTGATAAGGAGTTGGAAGAGAGATCTAAGCTTATTAGACTTTGTAATTTTTCAAGTGAATCTGGAATAGATCCTTGGAAGCAATTTCGAGATAAATTCAATGAAAATAGTTCAACGCAACTTCCAAGAGTAGATGGAATTACTCCATTCAAGTGATTGGTAGAAATGTCTATAGCTTGAGCCATTGTGATTTTACCAATCTCCATGGGTAGGGAGCCTTCTAATAAGTTCCATGACAAATTCAAATAGAATTGTAGGTTATAAAGTTCAACAATTTCTCGTGGTATGCTTCCAGAGAGCATATTGTGTGACAAGTCGAGCTTTTCCAAATTTGTACAATTTCCTAAGTTGGGAGGTATGCTTCCTGATAATTGGTTGTGATGAAGGAGGAGATCTCTTAGTTGTTTAAGGGGTGCAAGGGAATTGGGAATCTTTCCAAAGAGATTGTTTTTGCTAATGTCCAAGAGACCAAGTCGTTGTAATTGGTCAAAGTCATTAGGTATGTTTCCTTCTAATTTGTTGTTTCCTAAATATAATCTTTCTAAATTTTTAAGGTTTCTTAAAGAAGGAATGCTACCATTTAAAAAGTTTCCAAATAAATTTAGATAGGTTAGGCTGCTGAGATTGCCTATATGTGGAGGGATATTTCCTTCTATCATGTTGTTTGCTAATGTCAAGTAAGACAAATTGGTAGAAAGTTTTCCTATTGCAAGGGGAATGCTACCATTTAAAAAGTTTCCAGAAAAATGTAGATAGGTTAGGCTGCTGAGATTGCCTATATGTGGAGGGATATTTCCTTCTATCATGTTGTTTGCTAATGTCAAGCGTGACAAATTGGTAGAAAGTTTTCCTATTGCAAGGGGCAAGACACCAACTAGTTTATTGTCTCTCAAGTCTAGTTCTTTTAGGTGTGAACAATTTGTAAGGGCCATAAGAAAAGGCATGGTTGTATCACTGCCACTATCAAGCTGGTTAGACTGCAAGTATAATTGTTCAAGGAAGGATAGCTTACCCAACTCTATTGGCACACTCCCATTTAACTTGTTGAAGGATAGAAAGACTTCTGTGAGTTTTGAACAATTTCCAATGGAATTGGGTATGTTTCCACTAAGTTGATTTCCCCATAAACTCAACCCACTCAAGTTAACCATATCTGACAAGGAAGTGGGAATTGTGCCAGATAACTCATTCTCATAGAGGTAAAGAATTTGGAGATTCGTGAGGATGCCCAATTCTTGTGGAATTCTCCCAGTGAGTTTGTTTGTGTAAATATCCAACACGATCAAAGTAGAGATATTTGATCAAAAAGTGGGAATATTACCTGAAAATTCACAATGTCTCTCGTTATACGATTTTAACGATTTTTACAGTAGTCAACGCCAAAAGCTTTTTAAACAAAGAGGGAATAGTACCTGTGGGGTTGTTTGCTCCTAAGAAAAGCTTGTGAGGGAACCCAACTCGCTGGGAATAGTTCCAGTGAGATTGTTGTAGGAGAGCGCCAAGTAAACCAAATTTGTGCAGTTGCCGAGATAGCTCGGGATGCTTTCCTCCAAGTAATTGTGGTGTAACGAGAGCGTCTTCAAACGAAAGAGGCGTCCCAGTTGACGTGGGATATAACTGTGGAGCAGATTGCCACTAAGATCAAGCGTATGGAGAAAGGACAAATTGCCGAGGGAAGGAGAGATGGTGCCGCCCAGATCCATGTCACTGAGGTCGAGGGAAACGACTCTGTCTATGTGACGGCGGCTGCAGGTGACGGCAGTCCATTTGCAGAAGGGGAGTGCGGGAGTCCAGTTGGCCATGGAAGCAATGCACTGCTAGAAGATGTTCGCTCAAAATGAGAAAACACATACAAGCATGCATGATGATCCACTTTCCCCATGGCAACAACTTGTGAAGGGTCCTCAATTTCACGAACAATTACAGAGCCAGGGGTAAACAATACTGTCTTCCTTGCTCCAAAATTTGTAATCTGATAAATTGAGAGCAAGTTCATTGAAAGATTAGGAACATGCAAAACATTATTAAGCATGCCATTTGTCATCTCCACAAAGCCTTGCCCTTTAACAACCAAAGGTGAAGAGTTTCCTATAAAAATATGCTCAGTTTTGCATGAATTAATGGAAGAAAACAGATTCTTATGAGCATCCATGTGATGGGTTGCTCCAGAATCAAATATCCATTCAGATTCAGAAAAAGAGAAACCTGCTATAGCAGAGAGGGCTTTGGCATTCCCTGTATCGTTGCTAGGGGAAGATAAGCTAACATTTAGATTGTATTTCTTCATTTCTAAAGACAGGACAATGAGTTTCTTAAAACAGTGAGATTCTGAATTACCTTCCTTTCCACATAATGTACATTTAAGAGAATTTTTCTTCCCTTTAAAATCTGGCTTTGGAGAGGAATTTGAAGGGTTAATTGATTTTGAGCTGTGTGTTTGTTTCCCTTTAGATGCCTTTTTATGTGGCATCCTTGAATTGGGAGGTGAGCTAGCTATTAATGCATGAGACTTAGAATCTATAGAGCTAAGAGAGCCCGTTTGAATGAGCTTATCCTTCTCAGGATGAGTCTTTCAGCAAAAGCATCGAAGGTAGGCATTACAAAGTTTGGACCCAAGGCATCCCTAGTTGAATAAAATGTGGAAACAAACACTAAATATGATTCTCCTAACTTAGAGAGCACTGCATAAATGAGTTGTTCATCATTTTTCTCAATATTGCAATCCTTAGTTGAAGCCTAAGAGATTTGAACTTGGAAATGAAGTCTTGAATGGTATCAAAATTATTAGGATTGAAACTAATCAGTTCATTTTCCAGTTGATGACCACAAATGGCATCTGTTTTACCAAATAATTGTTCAAGTTGATCCCATGCTTCATAGGGAGTGTCTATGCCTTCCAAATGAAACAATAGTTCAGGTGAAAGAGAAAGACACATCAAGCCTAAGGCTTCATCACAGCGATTATGCCATTTAGGCTTTTCAACATTTTGTTTGGGTTCTTTTTCTGTTCCAGGGGTTACCCTGTACAGACCTTTACTCCTTAATAGAACAACCATTGTTGACTTCCAAGAAAAATAGTTGTGAGGAGTTAAAACAGGGATTGGCAACTTATCTGCCATTGTAAGGAAAAGAAGATGCCAATGAAAAGGATTAAAAGGTGACTGGTGATAGCTTCAAAGAGTAGTTTTGAATAGAGATGCTTAGAGCAGAGAGCAGAGCAAAATGGCAAAAGAAAACTTGGATGCTCTGTAGAAACGCCCATAAGCCACTGCAACCAATGAAGATGGAGGAAGCTAATGCCCTGTAGCTCTGATACCATGTAGATTTAAACAAAGCACGGCAGGATCAAATAAGCTTGATCTCCATACAAACACAATCATTAGAAAAACACAGAGAGGAAAACAGAGTTCTCTATCTAAAAAGAAAAAGACCATTAGTTCTATTAAAGTATGTGGTATATAAACATAAAACACAACTACACAAAATAGGCGGGAGAGCTCAGCATTTAAGAGATGTTGGTGAGCAGTACACCAACCGAATTTACTCACTGATGTGAGCTTAAGTGGCAACGTACACCAACATGTACAAGACCCGGGAAGAGAGTGCGTAGGATAAAAGACAACTAAAACGCCCCACTTTTCCGGCGAAATTTGGATGGAAACTGGTCAAATTTCTTCCTGGAAATTGTTATTTCCCTAAGAAACCGGACACGTCCTTTTAGGGCACAGTATCCCGTAAGGACCATTTGGGTGTGGACACGAGTGCCCTGCGTGGGGGACACGACTTTTTTCGTGTCTTGATATCGAGACACGCGTGCCCTGTTTCTACACATAGTGTCCCGATTCCAGGACACAAAAAGTTATTAAATGTTCATTTTATTGATGGTTTGACCTTTGATTTGAAGCTCACTTGCAATTCTATTGAAGGAAATATCTGTTGTTTGAAGATTTAGTTAAAGTAGTCGGTGTTGTAGTGGAAAAGGAAAAGAATAGGGTTCTAGTATAGGTTGAGAGGGCTTTCCTCATTTGCATGTTAAAAACTAGAATATTAATTGCTTTTAACAGAGACAGATAGATATTCTCGAAGGGTTGTGGGAAACTCCAAACAACA
Organism: Larix kaempferi; assembly: GCA_027924585.1. Lineage (NCBI taxonomy): Eukaryota > Viridiplantae > Streptophyta > Pinopsida > Pinales > Pinaceae > Larix > Larix kaempferi. Next base: position 8,330,290 of record BSBM01000094.1, read on the forward strand.
GAAAATTACAGAGATGTCTTCAATAGAGTCCAAAATTTTCTCTTATGAGCTATAGTAACACTTACAAAACAACAAAAAAGGTTGCAATCTTCACTAAGGATTTGTATTTTCAGAAAGATGTTGATTTTATTGTATTGGGAGTTAAAGCCAACATACTAAATATTTTATGTGGAGTTGCAAAGCTAGAGCTTCTGGGCATGGGTTTCGATGGAATAAACTACTCCGTTTGTTGCACCTCTTCATTGTAATGGGGTTCTTGTTGGGGACAAATGGATGGTCGGATGGGCAGTGACTTAATGAGAAATATGGTTCCGAGTCTCCGACATGCATCTATGTGTCTCCTCTCATTGTGATTTGTGATTGTGAATGACAAATGTGTTGTGATTTGTGAATGACAAATGTGTAATCTACTAATTATTAATGTGTTTTGATTCTAATTTCTATTGAATATTTGTAAATGTTCTAGTTTCTAAATTTTATTGGATCTATATGTCTATATTTTTAAATTTTAATATATTTATAAATATATATATATATATATATATATATATATATATATATATATAAAACATGTCCTTCGTGTCCTGATTCTGGGGTCACCGGTCATTGTGTCATGTGGGGACACTCGTATTTTGGGGACACTCGTGTCAGGTGACTTAGTTATTTCCACAATACTGCAATTCCAGCAATTGTAATTGCCTTTCCTAGACTAAATACCCTATTTTAAAACAACCCAGATCACCGAAATTGCAATTTGAACAGTCAAAATTGCCATTTCAGCTATTCCCGCACTGCCAAATTCCGGCGAATGGGGGTTGTTTTAGTTAGGCCTTATACTGCTCCGGAGGAGAGCAACTATATGGGATTGGAAGGGACCGCTCCTTTACGTTCCGTTTTCCTGTAGTCCCCATCTTCAGAATAATCAGGCACTATCTATACATTGCCGGAGCTGAGACGCTGGAGCTGATTGTAGATATTCCACATATTAGTATTAAGCTTTTTATTCAAGTTGATCTTGGCATCGAGTTCCCCCATTTTCTTTCTCAGAATCTGAATTAGAGCCTCCAGCTTGAGCTTGATGTTCTGAAGACCAACTATATATTGATCTCACTTGCCTCTATTTAGCTCCATTTCCTTTGTAGTGTGGTTTTTATTGATTTCGATTGATTTTTACGGTGCTTGTAGGTGAGTATCAACGTTATCCCCAGCCCCCTTATTTCCTCTTGAATTTCATCCAGAGACAACAGGGCGATCTTTTGTTTCCATTGCACTTTTCAATCGCATGCTCCTGGGCAATTACTTCCTCTCGCAATGAAAATGGTCAGTATCCCTCTCGTTTCTCTATGCTGAAAGTATCTGTCACCTGTCACTCACTGATAGTAAGCGCGTTATCTCGCAGTAAGTATATATGCGATGATTGCAGGATCTTACTTACAGTGTTGCAATGTCTGAAAATTAAGCATGATCATATGTGCAATATCTAACTTTTCTTGAAACAGGAACCATCATGAACATTGTTAAGGCATTAGCATGAATGTTAAAGTCTTGTAAAATTCTCCTCCACCAAAGCACTTCTTTTCTCTCCTCAAATATGGTTTGTGGCTCCTTGTATGCTTGCTACATGATGAATCAGCTAAGAACACAGATCACAGGATTGTTTCACACTTGAATCACCAAGGAAGCTGTTAATCTCTCTTGTTATCACTTATTAGACTCAAAGCCTATGTACAAAGTATTAGGATACCAAGAGCCAGAACCTGAAACAAATTGAGCTTCAGTCTTCAAGGAAATTAGCTTGTTATTACAATATGTTCCCTGCTACCTCTGTCCATATAGATCCCTGATTTCCTATTGCAGTGGCAGAAGGTGCCTTCACAAGTCTAATTGAAGCCTCGATTACTGACACATCTATTACATCTCCATGGAGTGGGAACTTGCCTAGGCAATCTAACTTCCAAAAGCCATAATGCATCATACATCTAATAGATGAACTGAGGATCAACAATGGAGCTCTTCAAATTTTTGGAGACTTGTAGCACTGGTAGTCATTACAAGTCATAAGGCAATATGGCAATTGTGTCTGGAAACCGCAAGCTGGAATCTCAATTACCTAGGGAACTCCTTAATATCAAAGGATTTGGCTGCAATGTACTTTTATTTCAGTTACAAAATGCTAATCAGCAATTTTATGACCAAACGATCATGTAGGTCCCTGAGGACACAACACCCTGCAATCTTATGTTCTGGGTTTGTTCATAATAATGAAGCATTTAGTCAATTGAATTCCAGTGCTTTGAAGATTGGCGCTCTTTTTATGAAGTATAATTACTTTAGTCCAATAAAACAATTCCATTTACTTGCAGAACCTGAACTCTTACACTGTATTATTTATCTATCTGTATATAGGAAACAACTCTGCCTTTGATTCAGTTGATTTTTAAGCATTTCTGTAGGCCCACACATGTTCTACAGTTCAGTACAGTTCAGTGAATATGTTGGTTATCTATAAGCTATAGGTAGAGTAAAGATTTGAGTTCTTTTGCTTTTATGTGACAAGCCCAATATTTCTGTTCTACAATCATAGTGTTGAAATGAAACCCTGTGATATGCCTTGTGGCCAAGGGTGATGCCGAAAACTAATCCTAAAGGAAACATGAGATTGCATATCAACAAGAGCAGATGGTTCACCTATTTATAGAGAGTATCAATAAGAACTAAGTGCAATTATGGATTAGCGAGATGTTTATTTACAGAGAGTATCAATAAGTATTCATTACAATTATGGATTAGCTAGAGGTTTGATTATTTTCCTTCCAGTTTTGGGCTAATGCTGAATGTCGTACCCCAACCTTCGCTTTGAGGCTGGGAAGGTTCCATTTTAGGGTTCTTCATCAAGTGTGTGTATGCAACATCAAATTTTATGACCTTTATATATTTTTTAAGAAAGGAAACATATTTCAAAGTAGGAAAGCCATTAGGAATGATATTAGCATTGCTAACGTCTGAAATTTACATAGGGTTTACATTACATATTTATCTTCCACATGATTGGATTCTATCTAATAATAGTTAAGATTTAAAGTACCCTTAAATTAAAAACTTAAATGCTTCTTAATATCTTCATAATATCTTCAGAAGCATCATGAGAGCCTTGAAAAGCAATGACACTTTGACTTTTGCCAACAATATAAACACATTAAATAGACTCTAACATGGTACATAGAATCAATTCATTATGTTGGAAATTATGTCTGAATTTTAAATAATAATCAAATGAAATGTCGATTTGCAATCCATTTAATATAGTGTTTCAAAAGAACCTAATTTCCCTATTCACAATAGTCACAAGTACATAATGCGTAGCAAAACAACTAAAGTACATAAATATTGCCATTTAATATAGTGTTTCAAAAGAACCTAATTTCCCTATTCACAATAGTCACAAGTACATAATGCGTAGCAAAACAACTAAAGTACAAAAATATTGCCACTGTATGAATAATGGCAAGACTGAAAACTTTTGTTGTTGTTAACCTCACAAACTAAAATGTAGAAGAGATTTGTTCATTTGACGCAGGGACGTCATTCCTGGTTGCATTTGTATTGCTAACCAAATTGGATATGCTTCGTCTCCATCCCCTAGAAACAACCACATTTGTCACTAAATCCTCTCTAATACTTTCCAACATCCTTGTCACAACTCTCATAGTTGGTCTTTCTTCTGGTGAATATTTTGAACAAAGCAAACCAACATGCAACAAAGAAAGTAGACATTTGTATATATTGTTTTCTTCAAATTCATTTCCATCTACCTCGATAAAAAGACTATTGTCAATTATTTCCTTCACTTTGTTTGGGAATGCACAATTCACCCAATTGTGCAAGTTTATGTCTCCAACAAACATGTCACTAGTTGGTTTTTTTTTGGTAAGCATTTCCAATAATAGAATGCCATAGCTGTAAACATCTCCTTTGGTGGAAACTATCCCACCCAATCCATACTCTGCAATAAAGGAAACTTTCTTTAAAATGTATTCAACCAATCTATACAATATTGTGAATGAGAAAAGACAAGTGAAAGTAATGTTTTAAAAAGCCATACCTGGAGCAATGTAGCCCACTGATCCTCTCAAAGTAAGTATTGAAGTAAGTGAATTAGTAGTGCTTTCACCAATTAATCTTGCAATACCAAAATCTGTTAGATGGCCTAACATTTTTTGATCCAAAAGTACATTGCTAGGTTTTATATCACAATGGACTATTTGCACAAAAGAATCATGATGAAGATATTCTATGGCATGGGCCACATCTATGACAATGTCTAATCGTGTTTCCAATCCCAATTCACACATATCCTTGCCATCATTGCCATCTATATTAGGATATAAATGCTTCTCTAAGCTTCCATTAGACATAAGCTCGAACACTAAACCTTTGAAATGGAGGTTGGAACATGTGGTTATGATTTTCACCAGATTTCGATGTCGAACCTTTTGCAAGACATTGCATTCTGCTTTAAAACTCTTCTCACCCTGGTTATTTTGCAAGTGGAGAACCTTCACAGCAACAAGTGTGCCATCACTCAAAATTCCTTTATAAACTAGCCCAAAGCTACCTGTTCCTAGCAAGTTGGCCTCCGAAAATCCATTAGTCGCTATCTGAAGCTCTTCATATGAGATCCTTTGGTGCGCTAATTTTTGGAAAATAGCTCTTGAGACATCAATCTTTTGCATATGCATATTCCCTCTCCAAAGGAATCTTATAAACAGACAAGATAGTATAAAAGCAATAACTCCACTAACTAGCAATAGTACTTTTTTCTTGATTGTAGGATGACCTCTTGGTGTTGGATAGGTAGTTGGACAAGGAGATAACTGGAATACTTGTGGTCCACAAAGGTCAGGATTTCCATTAAAGTACATGTCATTTGATTGGTTTGAAAAAAAGCCTCCTTTTGGAATTTCCCTAGTGAGCTTGTTAAATGACAAATTCAGATATTGAAGCATTTTCAACTTGTTGAGAGTAGTTGGTATTGTACCTGATAAGGAGTTCGAAGAGAGATCTAAGCTTATTAGACTTTGTAAATTTTCAAGTGAATCTGGAATAGATCCTTGGAAGGAATTTCGAGATAAATTCAATGAAAATAGTTCAACGCAGCTTCCAAGAGTAGATGGAATGACTCCAGTCAAGTGATTGGCAGAGATGTCTATAGCTTGAGCCATTGTGATTTTGCCAATCTCCCTGGGTAGGGAGCCTTCTAATAAATTCCATGACAAATTCAAATAGAAATGTAGGTTATAAAGTTCAACAATTTCTCGTGGTATGCTTCCAGAGAGCATATTGTGTGACAAGTCGAGCTTTTCCAAATTTGTATAATTTCCTAAGTTGGGAGGTATGCTTCCTGATAATTGGTTGTGATGAAGGAGGAGATCTCTTAGTTGTTTAAGGGGTCCAAGGGAATTGGGAATCTTTCCAGAGAGCATGTTTTTGCTAATGTCCAAGAGACCGAGTCGTTGTAATTGTTCAAAGTCATTAGGTATGTTTCCTTCTAATTTGTTGTTTCCTAAACATAATCTTTCTAAATTTTTAAGGTTTCTTAAAGAAGGAATGCTACCATTTAAAATATTTCCAGATAAATTTAGATAGGTTAAGCTGATGAGATTGCCTATATATGGAGGGATATTTCCTTCTATCATGTTGTTTGCTAATATCAAGTAAGACAAAGTGGAGATATTTGACAAAGAAGTGGGAATTGTGCCTGATAACTCATTATCACAGAGGTAAAGAATTTGGAGATTGGTGAGGATGCCCAATTCTTGTGGAATTCTCCCACTGAGTTTGTTTTTGAGAATTTGCAAGTCTATCAAAGTGGAGATATTTGACAAAGAAGTGGGAATTGTGCCAGATAACTCATTCTCATAGAGGTGAAGACTTTGGAGATTGGTGAGGATGCCCAATTCTTGTGGAATTCTCCCACTGAGTTTGTTTGTGGAAATGGACAAGTAGATCAAAGAGGAGATATTTGACAAAGAAGTGGGAATTGTGCCAGATAACTCATTCCGATATAGGTAAATAATTTGGAGATTGGTGAGGAAGCCGAATTCTTGTGGAATTCTCCCAGTGAGTTTGTTTTTGTAAATCCCCAACTCAATCAAAGTAGAGATATTTGACCAAAAAGTGGGAATATTACCTGAAAATTCACAATGTCTCTCGTTATACGATTTTAACGATTTTTACAGTAGTCAACGCCAAAAGCTTTTTAAACAAAGAGGGAATAGTACCTGTGAGGCTGTTTGCTCCTAAGAAAAGCTGCTGCAGATGTGTGAGGGAACCCAACCCGCGGGGAATAGTTCCAGTGAGATTGTTGTAGGAGAGCGCCAAGTAAACCAAATTTGTGCAGTTGCCGAGATCGCTCGGGATGCTTTCCTCCAAGTGATTGTTGTCTAACGCGAGCGTCTTCAAACGAAAGAGGCGTCCCAGTTGACGTGGGATATAACTGTGGAGCAGATTGTTACTAAGATCAAGCGTATGGAGAAAGGACAAATTGCCGAGGGAAGGAGAGATGGAGCCCCCCAGATCCATGTGACTGAGGTTGAGAGAGATGACTCTGTCCATGTGACGGCGGCTGCAGGTGACGGCAGTCCAGTTGCAGAAGGGGAGTGCGGGAGTCCAGTTGGCCATGGAAGCATGAGGATCGGAGGTGATCTCGTTCTTGAATGCCAAGAGCGATTGTCCATCGTGGTGAGACGAATGCGTAGAGGCGGAGGAGAAGTCGAAGGTAACAAAAATGAAGAGGAAATTGAGAGGAAAATAAAAAGAGAGGAACGGCATAGTGCTTGAAATGCTGAGCAGAAAATGCAAGTGTTCTGAAAAGGGAGAAGTGCAGAGGTATGTATGAAAGAGGGACTCCCACGACAATTTATAAAGGGAGAGAGAGAGTGTCGTAATTACTCGTCTGCATAAGTGAATGTATGGACCAGTGTGTCAGAAGGTTTCGCCGTGCTGTAATTAGTGGAGATATGGACCACTGTGCTATCTCCAAGTTGTTGATTTGATTTGTTTGTAATTATTGGTCCGCTCGTCATATGGACCACTGTGCTATCTCCAAGTTGTTGATTTGATTTGATTTGATTTGATTTGATTTGTTTGTAATTATTGGTTCGGTATCTCCAAGTCATATGGACTTTCTGATTTGATTTGTTTGTAATTATTGGTCCGCTATCTCCAAGTAATTATTGGTTCGCTATCTCCAAGTCATATTGGACCACTGTGCTATCTCCAAGTTGTTGATTTGATTTGTTTGTAATTATTGGTCCGCTCGTCATATGGACTACGACGCAGAACATAAACTTGGTGGAACCCTTTCAACTTACTGATTTGGATATTTTTGCAATTATTATGGCCTTTCAACTTTCTGATTTGGTTATTTTAACAAATACTATGCCCTTTCAACTTACTGATACTGATTTGGATATTTTAGCAAATACTATGGAGAAGAGTATTCCAAATACATTATTTTTACATTTCATTTTTATTGTTTACATTTTAGTTTTTTTTCTTTCTTTCTTACAGTTCCAGTATGTAACAGAGGAAGACCATGGTTACCCGTGGCTTTGAATCTTTATATTAAATTGTTGTTTATATTTAAGTGAGTAATATTTAAACAAATATTATCAACAAAATTATTAATAATATTTTAATTAGTAATATTTGAACAAATATTATGTAAAAATAAGTATAATTATTTTTTAAAAAATATTTATTTAATTTGTAATTCTTTATATTTTAATTTATTTATAATCATTATCATTATTGTGTTTTATTTTTATCGGCATTCCAAATTAAGCTTTAAATGGTTTAATTTATTAATGACTTTTTATAATTTATAATAATAATGTCACTAGTGAATGTTTCATGATGTATCATTAAAGGTGTGTTGAAAAATCGTATTAATGTATTTGGAAGTAACGATATTTATTTTCATGAAATCTTAATGGATATCTTTGTGGTAAAGTTTAGGATATTATTTATAAGCTCATATTATTTAGTTATTTGAAGGGAGATGTCATGGTTAGATTTTCTTGTTCATATTATTAAAAATTGAAGATAACCGTGAATTTTTAGAAACGTATATTTGGTGTGATATTTTTTTAAAAATTATTTTTATATGGATGAAAGAGATTGTTTTCCATATTGTTATTTTTTCAATTTTATAAAAAGATTCAATTTAATATGTACATACTGATTTAAAAGTTTTTGTGATTCAATATTTTGATAAACAATTATTTTTTATGACACTCAAGTGACATCCTACTACAATATCTTTAAAAGATTCAAGATTCATTTTATGAATGATAATATTCAAACTTTTATCATAATATATATAAATTCATATAAACTACATATTTAATTAACTCCAAGAGTTAACTCAATAGGTTGAACCATTCACCCAAGATATATTATAAAAAAAAACCCATAAATCACAAACTTATATCAAATATCACGAGAAGAAGAAAAAATACACACAATCTCATCAAACAAATAACATATAAACAATTACTTTATTAAATTTGCTAAACACAATATTATTTAATAATAATCATAATAAATAACGAAATTTTGAACTTATATTTTTTCTTTAACCACATATCTTTTAAATATTCGAGGTGATAGTTGCATTAGCTTCTTATCTTTAATAATAATGTAAAGTTTACCATTTCTAACTTGAAACCAACCCAATTTATAATGGGTAAAGTTTATATTTAAATTAATTATATCAAAACATGTAAATACATTAAATCCTGTAAAAGAACATGTGGATAAATACAAACAAGGTTGAAGAGAACATGATTTAGATATCTTATACAATCCAGTGCAAGCTTTTGAGTCAACATTATATAAATTAAATGTTTATTATATATTAATGATAAAAGAATAATTTAATATTTTATTTTTATTTTTTCAAATTATATATAAGTTAGAAGGTTTCTTAATACAGGGCACGACGTCAGTAGGAATTTCCATCATCCTCTTTAATGTTGGTGATATTGTTCTTCTAACAAGATGTCCCTCTAATATTTATAAGCAATTGAGAATTTTCAAGAATGTTTGCTCTAGTATGAGCATGAGTGTTAATACCGACAAAACCAAAGTTATGTTTATAAAATCTAATAAAGTCACTTACACTCATTTTTTGTATGATAATAGCAATTTGGAGAAAATCACTTCCTACAAATATCTTAGGATTGATATCCATCACAAGCTTAATTGGAACTACAACATTGAGAAAATGATCAATGGAGGGTGGAAAGCTTATTTTGCTCTTGAAAACAATTGTAAGTCAGCAAACCTTGTGATGTGGGATAAAAAGGCATTCCTCTTTGAAACTCTTGTCACTCCCATTCTCCTATATGGGTGTGAAGTTTGGGGCTGCAACATCTCTAGAGAATCTTGGAGAAGGATTGAGACAATCCAGAAGTAGAAGTTATAAATTACAATCTTAAACTTAAAAGCAATACACCATATCCTATTCTCCTTATTGAAGTGGTTATTTCCCCCTCTAGGTTAAAGATGCAACGGATTGACGAAAATGTCATTTTGCAAAATATAGATGATATCAAAAATATTATTACTTCGAAGTTCAAAGAGAAGCTGTGGTGTTATGAAAAATTAGAGGATAAAAGAAAATTAAGATATTACAAGGTGGTCATTAACCCTAATATTGGAGATCAAAATTATCTCTCTATTTTAAATAGCATAAAGAAGAAGATCCACATAGCTAAAATAAGAACAAACTCTCGTGAGATGCATACTAAAACAAGGCACTAGACCTTTCGTAAAAATTCGTGGGATGGAAGGATATGTCATCTTCGTGAGACTATGAGTGTTGAGGATGAAAAGCACTTCCTCTTAGATCGCCCTATGTACACCCAGATAAGATCTCAGTTTAAAAAAATTTGTTACAATATGAACCTATTGAACATTCTATCTCATCAAAATTATAGTAATTTAGAAATGGTCGTCTCCAAGCTTTTTTAGCACATAAATAAAACTCTAATGCAAACCAAGCAGTTCCTTACTTTTATTTCTTGAGGTCCGATAAACCAAAATTTATTTAAGTGAACATTAACAATCAACCTCATTTTCATATATATATTTAAAAACATTATTTATTAATTATCACACTAAAAATAAAATTATTCAAATATAAGTTATAATCTATTATATATTTATATAATTTATAATCTTTTATATATTTATATAAAAACAATCCATATATAAAATTCCCTTAAATATTTAACTAAACTTTAGTTTGAGAAACAATACACTTCTCCATCATCATAATCTTATATAAAATAAATTTACATAAAATAATAAAATAAATTAATTTTAATATAAATTAATAATATTAAATAATTATATAATATAAATTAATGATTATCACATTATAAACAAAATTATTATGTCTGTGACAGGGGATATATATACATTGTTGATGCCCTATTAATTTGGTCCAAGGTTTATAAATTTTTGTTGTGGTCTATAGTTTTGGGTGGTCTATTATTGTGTATTAAACCCTATTTTGGGGGAAAAAATTAAAAAATTTGAGTAGGTTGCGACGAGGTGACATCGTCCTCGGTTTTCCCTCCCCGGGAGGGGGCGGCGGGTCAATGCTATCCTCGTTTAAATGTTCCCTACATTGGCATGAGTATTTTTAACGGCCATTTCCAAGCGAGTGTAGAGACTTCTTCCTTGATCATTTAATGACAGTATTCTCCTTCTGGCTTCTCATGGGTGTGGTAAATGTACCCTGGCTTCAAAGGGCTGACGTTGGGTGGAAGTACAATAAGCTAGTTTGGTTTACTCCTCTAGCTCCCATGTAGCCTCATCGAAACCAAAGTGCTTCCATTACAGCTTTACCTTTCCGATGGCTTAGTTCCAGAGCAATGTTACCTTCTTGTCAAGAATGTGCATAGGTTCCACTTGGAACTCTCCTTCGGGTTCCACCTGAATCACATTCTAATCAATTACGTGATTAGGATCATGTACATACATCTTAAGCAAAGAAACACGAAAAGCATTATGAGCTCTCATGTTAGCAGGCAATGCAATCCTCTATGCAACTGGTCCTATCCTATCAAGGACTTCAAATAGCCCACAATATCTTGGTGCCAACTTAGCACAACTTGCCAATGTTAGGGAACTTTTGCTTGGCTTTACTCTATAATAGACATGATCCCCAACTTTAAATTCTCCATGCATTATTTTTAAATTTGCATATATGTTCTGCATGTCTTGGGATTCCTTTAAATTTTGCATGATCTTAACAATTTCCCATTCCATTTCCTTGAGCATTTCTGGCTCAAGTACTACTATGTTTATTGGGATATCCCAAATCACTGGAGTTCTGCATTCTTTGCCATACAATGCCATGTTCCCAATGATGCTTGATGTCCATTATTGTAAGCAAGTTCTACCAAGTGTAGGTAATCCTCCAACTTGTATGGCGTATCCATCACATACATCCTCAACATATCCTCAAGAACTTGATTCACCCTCTCGGTTTGACCATTTGTTTGGGGATTATACAATGTACTGAAATTTACTTGAGTCCCCAATTCTTGGAATAATCCTTTCCAAAAATTGGATGTGAAATTTGCATCTCGATCTGAGTCTATTGCTTTGGGTAACCCATGCAATCTGAATATATTTTCTATGTCACTTGTTTTATGAGCGGACTTGACTGGAATAGCTTTTCCACCACAAACATGATTTAATCATGTTGCCTTGTTTTCATTGGAAAACCTATTATAAAATCCATAGAAATTACTTCCCACTAAATCCATTCAGGAATGGGCAAAGGCTGCAATAGTCTTGCTGGATGTTGATGCACTGCCTTGACTTGTTGGCATTTTTTACATTGGGAAATGTATTACATTACATCCTTTTTTATCCCATGCCAAAGTATTGTTTCCTTGTTGTTGTAATTGTCCTTTGATATCCTGGATGTACGGAGTATGGAATTTGATGAATTTCATCCATTACCATCTTCTTCAAATATGCACAATTTGGAATATACAATCTACCTTTATAAATACAAAGATCATTTTCCCCAAGTTGATTTCCTTCACACCCCATGTAAATTTCTTTGCTAAAATTTCTCTTTTATTTGAAGATAAGTTTCATCTTTATTTTGGGCTTCAAGAACTCTTCTTCTTAAATTGGATTTTCACATACTCAAGGCTGCTACATGAAATTTTCTACTAAGGGTGTCTGCAGCACTGTTCTCTTTTCCTTTCACATGTTTGATTTCAAAATCAAAATCACACAAAAATTAAAGCCATCTAGCTTATCTGGCATTTAAGTTTGGTTGATCAAACAAATATTTTAAGCTCATGTGATATGTCCTAAGCTCGAATCTTCTTCCCAACAAATAATGTCTCCACATATTAAGGGCATGTACTATGGCTGCTAGTTCTAAATCATGAGTTGCATAATTCTTTTCATGCTCTTTAATTTCCTCGACTCAGAACAAATCACAAAGCCTTATTGCATAATCACCCCACCTAATCCTTCAATGCAAGCATCCATGCATACTACGAAATATTTCTTTGGATTTGCAATCTTCAAAATAGGGGCACTAGTAAGTAACTTCTTTAATCGCTGAAAGATTTCTTCACATTTTTCAGACCATACAAATTTCACATTCTTTATTTGCAGTGATGTAATTGGATGAGCCATCTTGGAGAACCCCTCAATGAACCTTCTATAATATCCTGCAAGACCCATAAAATATCTAACATCTATAGCATTCTTTGGACTAGATCATTTCATTATGGCTTCAATCTTTTATGCATCAACTACAATTCCTTCCTCTAAAATAATATGACCTAAATATTGTACCCTTCCTTGATAGAAGTCACACTTGATAAGCTTTGCATATAATCTGTGCTCTCTAAGAACTTGCAATACCATTCTTATGTGTTTCTCATGCTCTTCTTCACTCTTTGAGTAAAAAAGAATGTCATCTAAGAACAATAACACGAACTTATCCAAATACTTGTTGAAGACGATATTCATGAGACACATGAATGTGGTGGGTGCATTGGTAAGACCAAATGGCACCACCGTGAACTCATAATGGCCATATCTTGTCTGGAAAGCTGTCTTGGGTATGCTGCCTTCTTTTATTCTCACTTGATGATAACCGGATATCAATTCAATATTTGAAAACACTTTGGTTCCCTTCATTTGATCAAACAAATCATCAATTCTGGGCAATGGGTACTTATTCTTGACTGTCACTTTATTTAGCTTCCTGTAATCAATACATAGCCTTAAAGTCCCATCCTTCTTCTTGACAAACAACACCGGTGCTCACCAAGGAGACACGAATTGTCTAATATACTTCTTGTTCATTAATTCTCGTAGCTGCATCTTTAAATCTACCAATTCTACCGTGCTCATTTTATAAGGAGCTTTAGAAATTGGGGCTTCCCCTAGAACAAGATTGATTGTAAAATCAATGTCCCTTTTTGGTAGAAATCCTGGCACTTCAACTAGAAACACATCTTTGAACTCTTGCAAGAACTGATAATCCTATATCTTTGGGTCTCTGTCCTCTAATGAATTTGATATATGGACCTCATATAGGTGGCAACCTTTCTTGTAAAATTTTCCCAACTGCATGAATAAGATTTGTGTTACTAGAACTTGCTTGGGAATCCCTTTCACCACTCTCGGCCTTCCTTATTCATTAATGCAATCAATGACCTTTTCATAGCAGTTTATCTTGGCTCTATGCTTTTTCAACCAATCCATACCAATAAGAGAGTCATACAATAATGGTAGGACATTCAAATTTACTTGCATGAGGAGTCCATTCAACTCTATGGGGAACTCCATCACAAGCGGATTGGTGGATTGCATGGAGAAAATTTGTTTTTCAGACCCTCGATCGAGGTATTTTAGAGCCCTCGATCGAGGTTTTAAATGCTCAATCGAGGGTTTTAAAAGCTCGATCGAGGGTTTTAAAATACCTCGATCAAGGGTTTTAAAAAACCTCGATCGAGGGTTGAAAAAAGACCTTGATCTAGCTTTTCAAAAGCTCGATCTAGCTTTTCAAAAGCTCGATCTATCTTTTCAAAAGATTGATCTAGCTTTTGAAAAGCTCGATCTATCTTTTCAAAAGATTGATCTAGCTTTTGAAAAGCTCGATCTAGCTTTTGAAAAACATAAAAAGGCCCATTTTAGGCCCTCGATCGAGAAAATACCTCGATCGAGGGTTTTTAAAATACCTCGATCGAGGTGTTGTTAAACCCTCGATCAAGGTGTTGTTAAACCCTCGATCGAGGTATTTTAAAATCGTCGATCGAGCAAATAGCTCAAACGAGGGCTTAAAAAACAGGCCGAGAGCCCTTTTCACTACAGAATGAAAGTTTTGTCTTCCTTCCACAGAGATAAACCATTTCATTAAATACTCATTAATGAGAGGACTTGATACCATTGGATTTGTCAACGAATCCTCTATCTAGATACATAAAATTTACGAATTTTTATCTTCATATGTCCTTTGTTTTTTAATTTCTACTAAAACTTGCCCTAAAAAACCCTACCGACAACTTCGATTGAGCTCAAAGATAAATCCACGACATTCAAAATACACATCCAAAAAATTTGAAAAAATACACAAGCCCTAGATAAACGCGTCCTCTTTAAAAGGGTATTTTAGTTTTGCAAATTATGTAAAAATTCAAAAGATTTGGTGCACGAACACACATGTGTGCAAAATGCGATTGAAATATTCATTGGTCATTTTCGAAAAATAATAATAAATATATTTTTTCGAGAAAAATTAAAAGAAAAATATGTAAGCCCTAGTGCATTCTATCTAGATCATGTTCACATGTTTCATTTTTTTTAATTATTACTTTAACATTAAATTATCGTGCACGAACACAAACTACTTATTAATTGATCTTCAAATTTTTAAGTACACACGTTTCATTAAATGAAAATTCGACATGATAAATGACATTGGTATATTTTGAAAAAAATATCATTGGAAATCCAACATAATTCTCTACATTTTTTTTTTCAACCGCATGTCAAAATTCATTTGAAAAATATGAGTTTCGAGGGCTTCAATTTAATACATGGATAAAATTTCCATTTTTCACCGTCATATTTGGCCAAAAAGAGTTACCCATCTTCATGGAATCACCCATAAGAGAACAACTTTCAGCCAATTTTGGAGTAACATAACTATGAGTAGATCCTGGATCAGTCAAAACTGAAATAGATTTCGTAGCAATCTTACCTTCAACTTCCACTGTTGTTGATTGATGGTCTGCTTGGTGGTTATCCAACACTGCATAAATTCGAGGAGTTGCTCTTGTCATATCCTCCACTGTAACTGATTATTCTAAGTTATGCAAGCTTCGAGGGTTCTCTCTTCGATGTGGCTAGTCTTTAAGCATGTGGTTTTCTCCACATCCCCAACACTAAAGTGGTCCTTTCACTCCTTTTTCTACTGCTACTACCGGATTAATTCCACTTCGCACTTGCTGGCCTTGTTGGAAATTTCTTGGTTGATTTCTAAATGGAGGTTTGAATGCACTTCTCCTTTGGTCAAATCTTCCCTTTGGTTTTCCTTTCCATGCTATATGAACTTCTGATTGTCCTTTGATTTTCTCATAGCAATGCATTTCCATTCCAATGGCTTCATCAAGAGTTGGTGGATTAACAAACTCAATCTTTTCTCTGTAAATTAGGGCAGACTCCCAAGTAAGATTTGAATTTTTACTCTTTCATCTTTGATGTAATCTACATACCTCAGCAATTCCAAAAACTTTTGGACATGTTCTTCCATAGACTTATGTCCCAATTTTATGTCATTGAACTCCTTTATATTATTATCATAATACCTAGAAGAAAGGTATTTTTCCTTGAAATACTTCGTAAATCGCTCCCAGATGATCCTTCTCTCCTTGGTTCCTTTTACTTGCATGAGATGCTCCTACCAAATTGAAGCTCGGCCATTGATATTGTAAATAAAAATTATGGCCTTTTCATTTCCTAAGTAATCATGAATCCTAAAATATTTCTTCATCCCAATAATTCATTCCTCTACTTCTTGACCTATCTTACTTTCTCCGTCAAATGTGGGTGGCATTGCCTTTCTAAATTCTCCTTGTGGGATCCTTTTAAAATTTCTTCTTATCTCAATTCTGCTAGAAACATGCTTTGGGATGCTTTGATAACCTTAAGAATCACATGATTTTCTAGAAGGAGATCTTGAAAAATATGCCTTATGTGCGCTGCTCAAAGAACCATTTCTTGGGCTTGGAGTCCTCCTCCTAGTGCAACGTCTAGAGCGGCTTCCCGTGCTTCTTATTTCTTGACCAACATTGCTTGGATTAGATCCAAGATGTGCCCTCTACTGAATATCAGTGAGACTCTGAAGGATGATCACATTAATTTGGTTCTGCTCTTCTTGAGATTTGATCAACCTCTCATCGAAACTCCTCATTGTTTCAACCAAATTTTGGGGAGTGATTTGCTCTCTTCTCCCATTGGATTCAGTCTCAGCATCGTCCTCTTGCATGTTTTCTCCTAGGACATCCTCATCATGTTCATAGGGTTCCTGGGCATCATTCATGGTTACCATTTTCTCTTGGAGACTCTTTCTCTTATGCTTGATGCCCTCTGCTACAATTGTTCAAAGATTTTCAACTCCAAGCACTGTGCATCATAGATATATTTATTAGACACATTACTAATATATACAATGACAAATAAAAAAATTATTATTTAATATAATTAGTCTCATGGAGTAATTCATAGGGTTCTTGAATCATCATTTTTTGGTTCCATTTATGCATTTCTGGAAACTACCATTTATTGACAAATTTTGTCAAATTAAGGTTATAGGCACTTTTCTGTTATGATCTGTTGATGTATATGTAACTTCGGAATGTATTTCATATATGTTGTATGTACTCCTATAGAAATAGTATTATTCCTCTATATGGAAGTGTCGTCATTTATATTGTAAGTGTCGTAACTTATACTTGATGGGTTATTAAACCACCTTGTTTGGGGTCGGCCCTGTATAAGTCATGTGGGTCAAAGGGTTATTAGACCACCCTATTGGGGGTCGGCCATGTGGGTCAAAGGGTTATTATACCACCCTATTGGGGGTCGGCCCACTCAGCATTATGTTATGTGGTTAAGTTCGAGCCTACATGAGTTAGGTAAAAAGGCAAGTCAAGTCAAGTATAAATAGAGTGCGGGAGGCACTCTATTTGCTCACTCACTTCTCACACATGCACTCAAGGAGGAGTGGCGCACTTATGGAGGAGGAGGATCTGCTGCTAGGTTATGGCTATCTCTCTTGGTTGGTTGTATCATTGCTCTATCTATCTCTGAGGAAGTTATTGAGGTTTTTCACCTTTATGGTTTTCCACAAGTAAATCTTTGTGTCTCTTGTGTGCTTGCATTATTGTCTCCATGATTGATATGCTGTAGATATGCTGTACATGTTGTTCTCTCAGTAAAGATCCTAGATCATATTGAAGTAAACTCAGAAAATCTATCATGGTATCAGAGCTAGCCTGAAAGAAGGCATGATATGGCATGTATGACACTTGTTGCACTTACGATGCTAGGGCTTGATATAGCAAAAACCAGTCATCGTAGAACTTTCGCTATAAATCCGTTTTGGCGAAGTTTTCCGACCTGAAATTGTTACAGGCCGAAGCTAAGATCTCCAGGTATCTTGTGTCCAAAGGAAAACCTCTAATTCGTTGTACTTTGTGATTTATGATCTGTTCAATATAGGGTTTCTGCCTCTTCCAGATCTGAGTCAAAATCAGGTGACCTTGGGAAAATGGTCATATCTTGGTCTAGGAAGCTCCAAATGAAATTTCGTAAAAAGTGACAGGTAGTACACAGTCTGTACTATCTCAGAAAACATTTTCAGAGGCCGAAGTTGAACCAGTGACACGTGGAACGCCGTACAAGTTCTCTCTCCTGTTTTATCCCAAAACAGGTCACGTTGCGACATTTGGCATAACTCTCTCTCAGAGAATCCAATTGAGGTCAGACCTATCAGGATGGAAAGGTAACAGGCCTAGATATCTCAGAAAACTTTTTCAGAGGCCGAAGTTAAAACAGTGACACGTGGCACGCCGTACAAGTTCGCTCTCCTGTTTTATCCCAAAACAGGTCACGTTGCGACATTTGGCATAACTCTCTCTCAGAGAATCCAATTGAGGTCAAACCTGTCACGATGGAAAGATAACAGGTCAGGCTATCTCAGGAAACTTTTTCAGACCCTTTGGATCAAAAATTTCGGAGTTACACCAGAAACAATCAGGTACATATTTATGTCAAAACAGAATTATTTTTTGGTACCTTCATTCATGGCTTCCGGAATTTAGGGATTTGAAGAAAGTTGGAATTTTTGTAATCGGAGACCACAGCTGGATGCTACTCATCAAAATAGAAATTTAGAGACCAAGATCAGAATTTTTGGTTGGGCAGAAGGCCGGGCTTGATTAGACCCTAGTTCGGGACTTTGATCAGAAAAGTGGAAAATTAGGGCTTCTGTAAAAATGGGAATTTTTTAAATCTGTGACCACGGCTGGAAGCTCCTCAGAAAAATAGAAGCTTAGAGCTTTGGATCAAACATTTTGATTGGGAAGAAGAGTGGGCTTCATCAAACCCCAGTTCAGGGTCACATCCAGTGAATCCGAAAGTTTCAAAGGCAAAATTGAGGAGTGAAACTTTGCAGTCTTCAAATTTTGAATATACCAACTTGATCAGCTCATCAAGACACATATTTCTATCCTGTCAGAAGGTTGAAATTCAAAGTTTGAATTTTTGGGGTTTCTCTGACAAACCCATATCCAGCTCCAGGTCCAGTTCTTGCAAATCAAGTGGATTGGGTTAATCCCAGAAGAAGATGGATTGATCATCTGCATGAGTGAAGAAGTTCCTGTTTCAGAGGGAGATGAGGCTAAGGCCTTACATAAGAAGATTACAAGCGATCTCAACAGGTATGACTCATCGAGGTATGTTTCGATATTTGTCCATAATTAAGTTTATGGTATGTTTGTCTTCATGCTATTACGGTCAGTACAATTTTGATTTTAGATTTGTCGTATCACCTTAACAAAATTATGAATGCATGATAGAAGATATTCATTGGTTAGGGTGTTGACACTTATGATTGTACTAATGCATTATGGTGTTGTATGAGGTTTATGTTGTCTACTAACATGAAAGGTACACCAAGAAAGACAAATCATGTTCTGGTCCAAGAACATATGATCATGATAACATGAGGACAAAGATTCATCCATTGTCATGGATCTCATAGAAGATCCATTTACGAGGTATGTATAACTTGGTTTTGTAATAGTTAACCTATGAGATATACAGGTTATTAGCACAAGTCATTGAAGAAGAACAAGAAGACATCATGTGAGTATGTTAGACATAAATAGCTAGCATGCTAATCCAGGTATGTTTTTCCTATATCAAGCTAGAATCCTACCTTGTGTTAGGATCTTATACTGTTGTTGATAATGATTATTCCTGAAGAGTCATATGTTTGAATAATCATGGTTTTATGCATATTATATCTCTTATCTTGATTGATGATTCAACTAACCTGAAGAGTCATAGGTTTGAGTAATTACAGGTTTAGACATGTTATGATTTGACTAACCATAAGAATCCTACATAAACCTTGAATGCTAATGCTTATTATTTCTGTTTGAAATGATCATGACTATACATGCTTGAGATTATTTTGTTTTAATAGTATACTAATGAATGTATGATTTTATATGAGATCACAAGGATAACACATTCATGATACTAATAAGCATGCATAGGGACCAAGGATGAATATGAGTTCAAGAACAGGTAATCCAGGAAGCAAAGATCAAGAGGGAGTACACTCTAGTGGTTTATGCAAGGATGCAGATATTCAGAGGGAGTTGTCCATCTCTCTACATTCCACAATAGAAAGTTGTAGAAGAAGCTACTTCAGATTAGGACTCCAGCAGCTCCTGCAAGGAAGCGAAGACTCAGAGGGAGTCCACCCAACGAACAAACAAAGATAAGTATTTTAATTATCATTTCTTACATATTTGTTTGTTTAAATAAAATTGTTCAATGATGTATATGCTCATGGTATTAGACTTAGGATATGTATTGTGCATATTAGAATAATTACATTAATGAACAGTATACTACTAATATGCATGGGTAAGTAGCCTATGGCACTGTACAACATTCCATTGCTACTTATATAGAATGAAACCTCTTTGCTG
This sequence comes from Larix kaempferi, assembly GCA_027924585.1. Classification (NCBI taxonomy): domain Eukaryota; kingdom Viridiplantae; phylum Streptophyta; class Pinopsida; order Pinales; family Pinaceae; genus Larix; species Larix kaempferi. Next base: position 8,350,635 of record BSBM01000094.1, read on the forward strand.
ACATGTTGGGAGTTGTGCACACTCTTAACAATGTTCTGGTAGAGATTGGAAGGCATCTAGAAAGTTACGGGATATGGATAAATGTTGTATTGAAGCATTGGCTAAGATAATTGCATGACTGTATGGCATATTTATTTATGTGTAAGAATTTGTTCTGAAAACTATGAGATGTTTTCTAATCATGCAATTTAACTTGTTGTGTAGGAAAGATCATATGCCATCTCCTACAAAAGAAGAACTACAACATTTGTTCCAGCAACAAAGATATCTATTGAAGATATTGAAGATATTGAAGTTCCCAGGATCTGGGATGAAGAAATGAAATGCCATGATCCGTCGATCATGAAGAATGATGTTTGGGATGTAATCCCAAATACATGAAGGGAAGTTTGCTATGACTTCCAAATGGAACTATTAGATCAAGCATGTTGCAGATGGCAGCATTGAGAAATATAAAAGTGATGAAATAGAAGATACACTAGATGGATTCAAGACAGCTTCCTTGAATGGTGTAGTTGAAGAAGAAGTGTATGTAGAGAAGCCACTTGGTTCTGAGACACATGATAGGAAATCATATATGTGCAGAACTTGGTATGGTGAAGATAGATTGATTGCCGACACGCAGCGGAAGCTTACTACCGAGTTCGAGATGAAGAACTTGGGGATGATGCACTATTGGTTTTTGGCATGAAGGTGTGGCAGAGTGCAGATAGAATCTTCCTTGAACAAGGGAAGTATGCAGTAGAGATCCCAAAGAGGTTCGGGATGATGGATTGCAAGGCCATGGCCACACCTATGGCATCGAATCTGAAGCTTCTATGTGATGCTTCATCTGAGCCAGTTGATGTCTTTATGTATCGTCAGATGATTGGGTCCTTGATGTACCCGACAAACACGAGACCAGACATTTGCTTTGCTGTGAACACATTGAGCCAGTTCCTGACGGATCCGAGGAGTGTTCACCTGGTTTCTATAAAGCATGTTCTGAGGTACCTGAAGGGTACAGTGGATTATGGGCTCAAGTATGAAACGAATCAAAAGTTTAACCTGCAGGGTTATGTCGATTCAGATTGGGCTGGCAGTGCTGCAGACAGGAAGAGCACATTTGGGTGTTGCTTCAGTATGGGATTAGGTGTGATCTCTTGGTTTAGCAGGAAGCAGTCATGTGTAGCACTGAGTACAGCTGAGGCAGAGTATGTTGCAGCCTGCTCAGTTAGTTGCGAGGCAGTATGGCTACGAAAGCTACTGTCTGGGTTATTTGATCTCCCGTTGGAGGCTACTGGCATCTTCTGTGATAACCAGAGTTGTGTGAAGCTGTCCGAGAACCCAGTGTTTCATGACAGGTCGAAACACATAGAGATCAAATATCACTATATCAGGGATATGGTGCAGATAGGAGCTGTGAAGCTCCTGTATGTTGCAACAGACGAGCAGATTGCAGATGTGCTGACGAAGCCACTAGCCAGGGTGAAGTTCGAGTACTTCAGAGAGAGGCTTGGCATGCTTCAGATCAAGGATACTTTGAGGAAGAAGTGATGGACACATTTGCTGAAGCCATTCCAAGCATGTTGGAAGGGGGATCCTTCACATGGCCGTGGATGTAAGCGCTGGATGTTGAGCATCAGGATGATGTTCTGGTTTCTGCTTAGATATGATCAGTTTGATCATTATATGTATGTATGTACGCATCATGTTGGATGTTGGATATGATCGGTTGGATCATGTGTATGTATTTTGTATGAACGCGTCATGTTGGATGCTGATGGATACATTGTGTGGATCATGTATCTTTGTATGATCAGGTAGATCATGGATGTTGATGGATACATTGTGTGGATCGTGTATCTTTGTATGATCAGGTAGATCATGTATGATTGATGGATACATTGTGTGGATCATGTATCTATGTGTGCATCAGATGGATGCATTGTATGATCAGGATGATCGTGGATGACGAGCTTCTCCAGATGACATGCAGTAGGATGTTGCAGTGATGATGATCAGGATGATCATGTGTACATCAGGATGATGTTTGATGAGTATTAGACGATACTTTGTGGCCGTGGATCAGGTTGTGCAGGAAAGCATGTAATTTGTGCCCTGGGAGATTTGCAGATGGTCTTTCGAGGTTTTGTCTATGGCATGTAATTCGGTGCCCTGGGACATCTGGAAAATGCTCTTGCGAGGTTTTGCTTGGAAGGACATGTAATTTGTGCCCTGGGAGATCTGCAGATAGTCTTTCGAGGTTTTGCCTATGGCATGTAATTCGGTGCCCTGGGATATCTGGCAGATGCTCTTGCGAGGTTTTGTCCTATGGCATGTAATTTGCTCCTGGGAGATCTGGACAGGATGAAAAAGGCCTCAGATGCTTCAGCCAGGTTTTGCCATGAGCACATGTAATTTGCTCCTGGGAGATCTGGACAGGATGAAAAAGGCCTCAGATGCTTCAGCCAGGTTTTGTGGTGGACCACATGTAATGTGCTCCTGGGAGATCCGACAGGTAGATCTGTGTGCTCGTAACAGCCTGGGATGCTTCAGCCAGGTTTTGTGGTGAGATCACATGTAATGTGCTCCTGGGAGATCCGACAGGTAGAGCCGCGTGCTCGTAACATCCTGGGATGCTTCAGCCAGGTTTTGTGATGGGTCACATGTAATGTGCTCCTGGGAGATCCTACAGGTAGAGCTGTGTGCTCGTAATAGCCTGTGATGCTGCAGCCAGGTTTTGTGACGCACGTAATAAGTCCCGAGGATTCCACAGTATGGCCAGTGATGATGAAGACCTGCAGGTGGTGGGCCTACATCCAGTATGAAAAAGGACTGGCTCTGTAGAACTTCCTATGACGAGTAGATTCAGAGATTGATTGAGATAGCAGCAGCAGTGACGATGATGATGACTCGATGACGATTATCCAGTGACAAGGATCCAGAGAAGATGACTTGTGCTAGAAGAACTGTGCTGAGAAATACCTTCCTAGTTAAGAGGGAGTGTTGATGTATATGTAACTTCGGAATGTATTTCATATATGTTGTATGTACTCCTATAGAGATGGTATTATTCCTCTATATGGAAGTGTCATCATTTATATTGTAAGTGTCGTAACTTATACTTGATGGGTTATTAGACCACCTTGTTTGGGGTCGGCCCTGTATAAGTCATGTGGGTCAAAGGGTTATTAGACCACCCTATTGGGGGTTGGCCATGTGGGTCAAAGGGTTATTATACCACCCTATTGGGGGTCGGCCCACTCAGCATTATGTTATGTGGTTAAGTTCGAGCCTACATGAGTTAGGTAAAAAGGCAAGTCAAGTCAAGTATAAATAGAGTGCGGGAGGCACTCTATTTGCTCACTCACTTCTCACACATGCACTCAAGGAGGAGTGGCGCACTTATGGAGGAGGAGGATCTGCTGCTAGGTTATGGCTATCTCTCTTGGTTGGTTGTATCATTGCTCTATCTATCTCTGAGGAAGTTATTGGGGTTTTTCACCTTTATGGTTTTCCACAAGTAAATCTTTGTGTCTCTTGTGTGCTTGCATTATTGTCTCCATGATTGATATGCTGTAGATATGCTGTACATGTTGTTCTCTCAGTAAAGATCCTAGATCATATTGAAGTAAACTCAGAAAATCTAACATGATCTCCGAGACATCTAAATCCCTTACTTAGAGTCTAACCATGCACCTCTATTCCCCTATGAATAATATTTCCAACTCCTATATTCATTCTTCATGCTAATCTCAGATATGAAAGTTACATACTCCCAAAAATGCTAATTATGTCCAATTATGCATTGTTTTTACAAGTACAATTAATTTCAGAGACCAACTTCAGCCACCTGTAGAAGAACATATAGAAATAACTAGAATTTTTTTTTCTATCTGGAACAGTTAGTACATATAACAAGGATCACTCATCAAATTTAATATCTCTTATCCGATGCTCCAATCAACTTCTACAAAATTCCGTGTTTGACTAGTTTTAACTTTTGCACTTTTTCCTAGACTTGAAATTTTTACCAAAACTGACAATCTCATAAACTAAACATTTCTGGAAAAATTTGTCTAACGAAATTTGTCTATCTTAATGAGTAGGTAAAATTTTGAGTTCAATGATTTTTCTGGTTTTGACATCTAGAGTCACTTTTACCTCCTACAAGTTTTCCACAATCCCTAAAAAGTGCTCCAGAATAGTGAATTTTGGCCTTCTTTCGCACACCATCCTCACACATTTTAGAATTTGTCTCCAATATTTTGGATTTATTTGTGTTCCTAGTCAATAACTGCACCATATCAATTTCATCCCAAATCGAGTACCCATCAAGTCTCCCCGCGGATGCACACCCACGACCGACGACCGACTGACGATCGTCGTGGATCCATACTTGGTGAATCATGCAAAATGTGGATGTTTTCCACCTACATGTCTTTTGATGCAACTGGTCCACATCATCCCCCTCTTTCCCACATGGCACATATGGGGTCCACCTCAAATTTTCCCAATTTGCCATTTTCAAGAGTAGTAACAACTCACTAAGAAAGTAGTTTTGGAAAAGATATTGTTGAAGATGTTGCTGGTTAAAATTGAATACGTGGATATATGGTATCTACGCAATAGATTTCCCACTCTCCATTATCCAGTGTGCAATTTACAGATGCGTTGTGAAGCATACCCATTGATCATGATTCCTTCTCTCTGCTAATAAATCATCTGTAATTTTAAACTCACGATTTTAACCAACACATTATTATCACTTATTATGCACCTAATTTCCTGCGTGTGTGTGAATTCTATCCCAAACAACCCCAGTGATGCAACTATTCACTATGATACCACTATGTCATGTCCCCACACATCAATATGACCAATGGAGGGGACATGACAAATATGTGGGGTTCTAAATTTCTCCCCCACGGGCATATTATGACATTCAAAAGCATTTAAATGCGTGTGCATATGCATAGTAAAAATACACAATGGAAGATGAATTCATTCCACACACACATCATGCATATACCAACATTTTCATTACATGCATAACAATAAAAGTCAAACATGGTTAACACATCAGTAAATTAACAATAAACCACAACAGCAAATTAACAATAAACACTTATCTTTTAAATGAATTCGTCCAAGCAACTGGATATGGAAGAGCAACATTCCACCCAACCATAGGCAATCTGTCCATAACTTTATCTCTCTATTGAGAGGCCACACCCGAGCTAGGCTATGTATCCACTAAGTAGGAACTACACATTCTCACTCAAAGCAATATGAACACACTCTTCTGCTAAGCCAATGCACAACTGGGTTTATCAAGCATACAGAGAGGAGATGAAGGTGAATGTTAAGTTAATGAACTCATCCACAGAGCTACAGGAATATCAATTGGTCTCATCCAGACTTGGAACCCACAATACCTACCACAACCAAAACAAGGAAGGGCCCTTTCTCTGCTACACAGTACCTCAGGTGCCCCTTCCCCCTAGTGCTGACAGGCCAGCCCCGAGCTAGGTTATGTATCCACTAAGGAGGAACTACGCAAACTCACTCACATCCATAGGAACACACTCTCCTGCTAAGCCAACGAACAACTAGGTTTATCAAGCATATAGAGAGGAAATGAAGGTGAATGCTAAGTTAGTGAGCTCATCCATAGAGCTACAGGCATCTCAATTGGCCTCAGACAGCCTTGGCACCCGCAATACCTACCACACCTAACACAAGGAAGGTCCCCTTCTCTGATACACAGTACCTCAAGTGCCCCTTCCCTCCAGTGCTATTCAAGGTGGGCATAGAAAGGTCCAAGCTACTAGAATTTCATAGATATCTTTCCTTCACTAGGTTTATCAAGCCATTCCAACCTCTCATCTCTCTCACACTTCAATGGCCTCTTGGATTTTCTAATTCCTGGCAACACTAATTTGCAACCATGAAATTCAATTTTTGAGCTTTCGTATCTAGGTTCTCCCACGTATTTTTGATCTTCTGGCACTCTCAAATTCGCCCCAGGGTTCGGTTCTATGGATCCCCCACTCAATTTCATGACTAATAGGATTTTTTGGGTGTTTTTGACACTTTAAAACATGGTTTCTTCTCAGGTTTCGATTTCTGCAATTTCTCTTACTGGGAATGCATAACATGCTCAGAATATGTGTCTGGTTTCCAAACAATGGAATGGAAGTGATGGGAAATGAATTCACATGAGGGAAATTGACCTCTGGGTACCAAAAAATGAGCCCATACTCATCCATGTGAATTTATGGGTTGTGCCCATGCTCCAATAAGTTCATGAGCTGATATCTGAGTTGCTTTCTTACAATAGAAGTAAATATCATCATGGAACTCCACTTAGGTAGTTGTTTACCATTTATGGCACAAGGGGTTCTCAAGATGACACTTGGAAACAAAGGATTGGATCCCCACACACCCCTCACCTCTCCCTAGTGGATAAACAGAGCCCCCTCATTTTAGTTTCCTCCATGGTCAGCTCTTGGGAATTTTATTTGTATTATAAATATTTACATGTTGTTACATTTTTCCATGGCCAACTGGCACATGTCCACAATATATAAAACACTATCCTTTATAAGCCGAGCATTCACTATCGGTGCCTTGGCCTTGAGCTCCATGCTAGGAATCATACTGTCAGAACCCGAAAATTTCCGAAAAAATTAAAATTTTTAAGATAGCAATAAATGTTATTAAGTACAGTCAATTAACTATCTGTTAAACTTATGTGATTGTACGGATGTCTAAATGGTCTTTGTTGTACTTAAATATTATTATGAGTTTCTTAATTGTTGCTGATTGTTTCCTGTTTTTCTACCGCAAGGGGGAAATTGCTATGATGGACTGGCTTACTTAGCTTTCGAGCTAATGCATCCAATTGTCTTTCGATTACAGGTAAACAGGTAGAGTACGGTCGCTGAAATTACTTTTTAAAGCATTATAGCTTCTTTAATTGTACCAAAGTGTCCAGTAAAAGTTTAACATGCGAGACAGGTTGTCAAGTGTAAAAAGGTAGAAGTTTCATTCCTGTAATATTCATACATTCTTACTGCTAGAAAGTCGACAATTTTGCATGAGCATATGATAGATATTTGTTCTCTATCAGGCTGTCTTAAATTCCACCATGGAGTACTGTTCGTTGATAATATTATTGGGTTGTAATAATATCTTTTATCTATCATTATATAATGTCACGGGAATATGGAAATCAAACCATTTGCTTAACTGTTGTTACTGTATGATTAATGAATACACTTACAAGGATCTAGAAATTGGCAATGTATAATTTACTTATTACTTGCATTGTATAATAATATGTCAGTTCATATCTTCTTATGGTACTCCTTTAGGGTTTGCTTAATTTCACCACTATTCCATTTCCTGGAATAATCGTAAGACGTAATTATTATTACACTACTCTATGTCATTTCAAACTTACATTATCTACCTACCCAAGATAACATTTATAATGTCGATCCTTCCCTCTATGTCTAGAATAACTCCTGACTGAGTTTTGATCAATGCACAAGTTACATGAATTTTCTGAGTCAAGTTTTTTTTTTTTTTTTTTTTAATCTACAAAAGAAAAATAGAGACCCAAAGATATTATCTAATGTCTTGATTGTTTTTAAAAGATAACCTAGGAACTATGTCAGGTTAAATCTTTTAATGATTCCATGCCATTAATTCCATTAATCATGCTTTAATATCTTAGTGACAAACAATGGGGAAATCCGTCGAAATCTTGTCATGATTGACATACGTATAATTGAAATTTTTGCATGGCAGGGATGGTTATATGCTATGTGGATTCTATAGTATTATTATCATTACGCAAATGATAGCAATCCCAAGTGTGGCATCACGACTATAAAGAAACGATACTCATGCTATGATTGTAGTTCATCCACTGCTATTTTAATTGAACGTACAACATGAATTGGAAACACAAGTGACTATAGAACTTCAACCCACAGCATGCAAAGATTAAAGGCTACGTGTATCTTCCTCCGCCAAGTATTGAAGGTATTTAATTGCAGTCTCAACCCTAGACTTCGGCATTTTTCCATTGCCTTCAGGCTTTGTCCTCCTGTGGAAACCCTCCTGTCCGAACCCTAACCCTACAGGGATGTCAAGAGCTCGGCTCTTCTGCAACCTGAATTTATTCGTGCTTATTTGACTCTTACAGAGAATCAATGTGTTTTTGGTTAATGGCAAATGTTGTTGGGAAAAATCGCAGGGTTTTTATCCTTTTTCTATCAACGTTTATCCCTGCGTTGCATTGCCATTACTCCTAGCTAGGTTCGGCTGCAGTTTTCAATGTAGTAGCTGTTTGTATTCTGCCAGTTCGTGGCATTTGTTTAACACAGTTTCAAGGTGGTTACATTGATTCGTAGCTCACATACATCTTCAACCCTCGTATTGGTTCATGGCAAAGTTTGAGAGTCGTTGTTTTTGCTATTTGGCATCTTGTTAGGTTGTTAAGACCTAGGGTTCTATCCTTTTCTACCCATGTTACCCTGGCTCGGTTTCCAAGTGATTATAGTTTCCCTTGCTTTTCGTTGGTAGAAATATTTGAGATATACTGTGGGTAGCTTTGGTAGTGTTATTATGCCGAGGGTTTACCTCATGCGTTCATTTGATGGTCTGTTGCCTTTGTGACAGCGTGTTCACAGTCTACATGCTACCTCCATTGAAAAAGAAACCCTTGTTTGCTATCAGCTTGCTCGTGCTGGTGAAAAAGAAAGAAGGGAATTCACCCTTCTGCTGCTCGTGACCAACAACTAATTTTGGTTTGCATCTGCTTCAACACCCTCCGGTAAGCTATAGGGTTTCGAAAGAAATTTGTTATTAATCGTGACATAAATTTGTTTAAGCCTCCCAGCAATGTATAGAAGGTTGACTGACTGGTTCTTTCGATGCAGGTTGGAGTTCTACCTATCTGATGGATGATACAGGCGGCGACAACTGGAAATCCCGGGTAAGCCTGGTTCTACCATGGTGAGTCCTCCTTGTGGGTTGTTTGCACTGTAGGTTTTTTTGTTTTTTTGGAAGCATGGCTTCAATCGTTTGTACAATTTAATCTCCTTGCTGGAGGCGTTTACGGTTTTAACAAATTGTAATGAGAGGTTATGAGCTTGCTCAGGTTGACGAGGTTACGGCCTCCATGTCTAATACTGTCTCTGTATTTTGCTTTGGGGTTTTAGAAGATTTATAGTATCATGATACAGGCTGTGGCTTGTTCTGATATGACGGCCTTGGAGTGTTTGTTACTGTAGTTTTTAATGTGAAAACCTCGAAGGGTATAAGGCCGTGAGCCTAACCTGTAAGTGTGGTTACAGTCTCTGTTTTATGTTTAAAAACTGAAATTCTAAAACTCGTTTAGAATGGTTACTAGCGTTCTAAAAAGACTCTTAAAAATACTGTTTCCTGTACTCGAAGATTCGATACTTTCCCTACTTTTAAAATAGTAAAGGTATCCACCCAGGTTTTGATGAAATAATAATTTAAAGGAATTTCTTTTGTACATGCGAACTGGTATGTGATGCGTGTAGTTGTAATTCCTCAGTTTTTATATAATGTTTATGTTATGAAAGAGGCTGCGGCCAAAATGAAAATGATGTCTTGATTTTAGAAATTAACTGGCTTTTACTAACGGGAAGATAGGGTTTTAGTCAATGGTGAAGAATGGTTTAAAATATTGTTATGTCGATAAGAGTATTACTCTATTTATACCCTGAGTTGAGTGAGGAATAAGTGATGAGCTGGAAAAACTTATGGTAATAATACCGTAAGGTTTACATAACCAAAAGAATGGTAATCAAGCTCCACAGTCATGGTTTCTTTTAATTGTTTACTCTATGGGTATGAATTTAACTCTGCTGCTATTTTTTTAAGTTTTAAACGAGGAAAGAAAAAGGTAATGCAAAATTTATGGAGCTCGATAAATGTGCTAAAGACAAAAGAGACGGTTCTGTAATTCGATTATGGCTCTGTTGAGGCAAATAAACTTGATATCGAGCTATTCTTGGTTTTGTTACCTAACCTGTGTTTAAAATCATAAAATTTTGTTTACTATGGATAAGTGTTTGTGATGACCTTCTATTATGTTTTCTATACTATTGTTTGTTTGATATTTAAAACTGGAGAGGTTATTCCTAGCATTCGTTGTATCTATTCTGAAAAACGTTTGATGATTAATATCAATACTATGATTTAAAGGGATTTGTTTATTATAGTTTCTATGGTTGTTTAGAATACCAGAATAACTTGTCCCCTTAAACCCTATGTATCTATTTCTGTGTTATTATAAATAAACTAAGTTTAAAAATTACAACAATTGCTACTACTTACAGTACTACTGCTGTTTATTATGCATTGTAAACATTGTATCCATGAGATAATAATAATATAAAGGAAATCTTAACACAGTAACTACTATCAAATCCACTACTAATATTCAGGGATTGCGAATTTTCTACTGAATTAATTAATACTCAGACATATTGAAGATCAACATAACATGCATTCATTTATACTTAATAAAACAAACAGGAGTAAGTAGCAGAACATGTTTCAAACAGTGGACAACAACAGCAATGGGAGGCTGTTCCTCCCTACCAACTCCTGGAGAGTGCCCAAACAGCACTTCTCAGGACCCCCGAGCTTTCTCTGGTCTCCCTGGCTGGAACTAGGTGCAGCAAATCAATTCACTCAGCAAAAACAACTAAACTGGAACCAAGTTACTGCAGCTTCCTATCTCAAAACACTTCCTTACTGACTTTCCCTCTTCCTCAATGGGACTCCTGAATAGCATTCACCTGAATGTATTCTCCCTCCAGAACTATGTTGAACCCCTAGCTCAGTTCATTGAGTACTATTTAAAAGATTGCCTAGGTCTTAGTTGGGGTAACTGTCATTAATGAGCCACCTGCTCAGATTCCACTTTCTTGGGGAATCATGACCCCAAAATATAGGGAAGTTGCCACCTGCAACTTAGGAAGTGTTTGAGGATGCTGCCACTTGTCTTTTGCCTTTCCACCTAGTTCCCTCCACCAGTTAGACCAGTAACCTCTTTTAACAGCTCTCCCATGCTGTTTTCTCCATAGTTTATTTATTAATAATAAAATATTCAGAATTACATTCCACTTCTGGTGACTCTGCTGAGTCATCAATTCCTACTTAGCATTATATTTAACATAATGTCTCAGGAATATAATAAAATAATTACATTATTTTTGCAAAATTGGGGTATGTGACACATACACCACATATTTACATTATTTACATATCGAGCCAATAATTCCAAGGGTCAAAATGGGGGTATTACAAGTATATTTGTTGGATATGGTGAGACATCAAAGGCATACAGAGTCTACATCCATGGTTACAGACAGATTGAGATTATAATAGATGTTACCTTTGATGAAGATGCAACTTTCAACAGATCCAAACATAATCATTCAAATGAAGTCCATGATGAGGAGCTTGAAGCTCCTAGAGTTACAGATATAGGAAGAAATGATGATGTTATGCTAGAAGAGTATGTACCGAAGGATCATGACATGATAGAAACTCAAATACCTATAGATCCACGTCGAGAGATGATTACACATAAGAGGAGACTAGTTTGGGCTCATGAGATTATTCAGGATGTTGAAAAGTATGGTGCTCTAGATGGAACTTCCAGAGTAAGCAAGAAATTGAGAACATACTCCAGCTATGTGGCATTGTTATGTGATATCATTGATGATAATACTACCTGTTATGAATAGACTGCATAAAAGAAAGTGGAAGGATGCCATGATTATAAAGAATGATGTTTGGAATGTGGTTCCAAGACCAAAATATAAGTCAGTGGTATCTTCAAATTGTATCTTTAAGATGGAGCATTCAACAAATGGAAGTATCAAGAGGTATAAGGCAAGATTCATGGCACACGACTTCTCCTAGAAAGAAGGAATAGATTATGATGAGAATTTTTCTCTAGTAGCAAGATACATTTCGATTAGAGCTATAATTTTGATAGATGCAAAGATGAAGTGGAAGGTACATTATATGGACGTGAAGACATCTTTTCTAAATCGTGTAGTGGAAGAGGAAGTGTATGTGGAGTAGCCACAAGGATTTGAGACACATCACTGACAGACACATGTGTGCAGCTTGAAGAAGGCCTTGCATGGATTGAATCAAGCACCCAGAGCATGCTATGGGAGAATTGATAGTTTCCTGATGAGCTTGGGATTTACCAAGAGTAAAGCATATTCCAATCTTTACTACAAGGTGTGGATGATGTACCAGTGATATTATTGTTATATGTGGATGACCTGTTTCTGACAAGGGACGAGAATCTCATTAGTGAATGTGAGAAGAAGCTTGTTGCGGAGTTTGAGATGAAAGACCTAGGTACGATGAACTATTTCTTGGGTCTAGAGGTGTGGCAGAAAATGGATGAGATTTTCCTTAACCAAGGAAAATATGTTGTATAGATCCTGAAGAGATTTGGGATGATGGATTTTAAATCCATGTCTACACTGTTGGTGACAAACCTAAAGTTATTGAGTGATACTTCTTCAAAGACAGTGGATTCCACCATGTATAGACAGATGATTGGTTCGTTGATTTATTTGATGAACACAAGACCATATATATGCTTTGATGTGAACACCTTGAGTCAGTACATGGTTGATCCGAGACATGTTCACTTGGTTGGGGAAAAGCATGTGTTGAGGTACCTCAAAGGTACAATAGATCATGGAATCATATTTTTTTATGATTGTGATATAAGACTACATGGCTACACTGATTCAGATTGGGATGGTAGTATCGCAAAATAGAAGAGTACACCAGGATCTTGCTTCAGTCTGGGGTCATCTATGATTTCATGGATTAGTAGGAAGTAGACTAGTGCGGCACTCAGTATGACTGAGGTAGAGTATATTGTAGCATGTTCAGCCAGTAGTGAAGCTGTGTGGCTTCAAAAGTTGCTTACAGGGTTGTTTGATCTTGAGTTAGAGGTGACTTGTATATTTTGTGACAACTAGAGTTGCATAAAGTTGTCATAGAACCTTGTGTTTCATGACAAGTCCAAGCATGACGAGATCAAATACCATTACATTCGTGATATGGTACAGAAGGGAGCCGTGAAGCTCCAGTATGTTGCGACAAGCGAGAAGATAGTAGATGTGTTGACCAAGCCTCTGTCAAGGGTAAAGTTTGAATACTTCAGGGAAAAGCTTGGAGTGTTCAAAATGGAATTCCATCGTGAGAGGGAGTGATGAGTTACATATGCAATTTTAGGACTAAGCAGTAGCACACCGAGTGTTGTGGCAGCGAGTATTCATTCACGGACTAGTTGACTAGATTGTGTGTGAATTAGGTGAAGTCGCATAATGAAATAAGGTCCAATGGGATGATGAGACCCATAATTTTTTAACAGACGATGAGGCTGCACCCCACTAGTGAGATGCTATGCTGATATATTGACTTCATGATGTGATCGAAGGGATTTCTCGTACAAAACTTCTAGTGATATAGAGATTCGTCAACAAGTAAATGGTCAAGTACAAGTCAGCAGAAGCAGTGTTGAAGATTATGTCAGAAGAATACATTCCTTGCTGAGAGGGAGTGTTGAAATAATATGTAGCTGCGAAAGATATTCTTATTTTATTTGTCATATATTTTATCATGTAAAAACCCTAAAAGAAAAATGTTATATTGTACTTGTAAAACATGTAATGCCGACTTAAGAAGATTCCAAAAGAAATAATAAATAGACAATATTATGTTGCTCCCTAGACAAGTCAGCCCAATCAAGTATACAAGTAGGCCCAACAGTGAAAAAGGTCACACAAGACAAGTATAAATAAGGTGTGATTCCTTCTCATTTGTACACCAAGAAAGTGAAGTGATAGTTGCTCCATAAGTGAACATGGGAGAGTAACCGTAGTTGGAGGAAAACTTATATTTTGGGTTCTATCTTATCTTGTCTTTGTATCTTCTTTTCTTGGGGAATATTTGTATGAGAGAGATTTAGCTCTTTGTTGTATTGACATTGTACTTTGTTGACGAATCTATACTGAGAAGTTTTGTTGGGTTTTTCCTGTGAAAGGGTTTTCCCAGGATAAAAATTTGATTCTATTGTTGAATGTATTTCTTTCAGTGATCCTTATGCATGCAATTATTATGATGTGATATGATAAATTGAATGAAATTCTAACCTAATTGCTCTTAAGTAAAATTCTAACATCATTAACATAAGTAATTCTTTAAACTTTGAGTATACATTTGTACTAAGCTAACTTTGAGTATAGGTTCAATGGATTTAAAGTATACATGGTGAACAAAGGATGATTCAAATCACAAAGGAATAAAAGGAATAGAGATTGAGAGATACGTGGAGTTTTGGGAATTTGAAGCTTCAGAGAAGTTGAATATTCCTCCATGATCCACACTCGACAAAGGATAAGGATTATGCGAAGCAAAAGGTATGTGGAAGAATGAGCAACTTAGTTCTTGAGTATTACCTTCTTCATTCACACTCTAGAACAAAGAAAGGGATTTTGAAAAGGATAAGATAGCTTCTATATAGGTACTACGATGATACAAGGATTTGGTTATAAGGAAAGGAAGTGAAGCTTAGCCAAGTACTTCTTGGTATGCTAAAAAATCAAGGCTTGCGAAATTAAACAAAAGAGGCTTGTATACATGAACAAAAACGAATATCAACATTTCCTTGATAAACAATGTGGCCATACAAGATGGAAATGCGTGCACTATCCAAATAATGAAGAAGTTCCATGATACAAGATATTTTATTCGATGACTATCACATGAATTGCATTAAAGAGAATGAATGAATCTTATGTGCAACATAAATGAAGAAACATAAAAGAAAAGCACACACATTAATACAAGAGAACACAATTACACCAGATGTGATAACGGAGTTTGTCCCAATGATGGACTACATCTCTCAGCCCACTTCTCAGTGGAGAGGCCTTTATATTATCTCAACAAAAATACATGGAAAAATGCATGTCAATACCTCAAGTCTGGAGATGGAGAAAATCTAGTTACTGCATCCAACTTTTGACTACACGAACTTGACTCAAAAAATTGTGCTACAACAATCTCTCTCTGCAATTAATGCAGGTCACCATATAGTAGTTTCATTCCCATGGAATGTGGATTATCCCCTTTGCAATGAAATGTAATGGGCTTAAATAATTGTGGGTAGGCGGACCTACCAAGGCCTCCAACTTGTTGTATTGGAAATTTGTCCTGGTTGTTAGGAGGGAGACCTGGGGTCAAATCCACGGGCTCCCCCTTTTGGACATATGCTACAAAAAATATATAACTAGCATTTGCCCCTAGAGTGGCAAAATAAATGCCAAAGGTATGAAAGTCAAATGAAGGTTTAGGGTTGATTGTATTGTAATGCTACTGGCTTTCGCATTTATGTTTATGTTGAAAATAGGTTGTGGCAAAAGATGATGTTTTGTTGATGCCTTGAAATGCGTAGCATCAAGCAGCACAGGATTCTCCTTGAGAAGCAATCCCAATTAGATTGCTCACTGTTTGTTGTGAGGAATCCGACTGGTGAACAGTCCAGCCACCGTGTAAGATTTAAAGAATGCTATGCAAGTGCTTTAATCTAAATGCATGCAATTAAACAATATGTTATAAGCTATTTAACTTAAATAAACCTATTGTTGAAAGGAGCAGAGATTTGATAACTTTGATTTTAATTACAGTATTTCATTACTCATGAGGCATAGAAATTTTTCCAAAGAAAATAAAATGATTCACAGCATAGAATTAATTCATATAAGATAAGAAAGATGTCATTGAATATAGATGGAGATTGCTGAAATAGTTCCAAAAACATCCATGATAACTCCATACAAAAGAATGTATCAGCATTCACAGGCCAAAATTGTTTTCTCCATTCATGAAGTGCAAGTAGTTCTTTTACATAAGAGGAACATTATTTCATTTGCCAAAAGTCCTTCTTCCTAACCTAGCTATATATAGCTTTACAAAATGGCTAATTTACAAAAAAGGATAAATATCTGAATTATTTACAAAACAATGAGAAACAACTTTAGAATATTCTATTGATTTCCCAAAGTATAAAATCAAAATTAGAAACTTAGAAGGGTGCGTTGGCTTTTTCAAAATGTGGTCAAAGTACTTCATCCTTAGGTTGGTGCTTCTGGGGATGTAGGCACCTCTATGGCTGTTGGTATTGCTGATTTTGATTGTGAGGCTACTGGAGTTACTGGTATTAGTGGAGCAGCTGATGCTTCTAATGGGGCTTGTGATGCTGCCAGTTTCCTCTCTTCCTCTTCTATATAACTTATCCCCTGATTTGCATCTCTTATAATAATGTTTCCAGCTAAGGGAACCAAAAATCTGAAGGACACTTCTTGTTTAACAAGCTCTTCCTCAAGGATGAGTATTTCTTCCATTGTAGCTTGATGACTTTTTCAAGGAGGTGTGCATGAATGGAGGTTCTTCCGATGAACTGGTCTAGGTCTTCTGGGGTTACAACGGCTATCTTCTTCACATAGTTAGTTTCCTCTTGCAAGTTTTTTCTTATCTCAGATAAGCGTTGTGTTTTATCTGGAAAATATTCTATACTTTGGGGCATGATCATTTTGCAAGACTCATGAGTAACTCGTATTTTGAGGTACAAGTTCTTACATTGTTCATAGGTATGTAAGGCCACACTGTTCAACTTTACTCCGCAATCTTTATAATAGGTCAAAGTGCGTATATCTGCCATGTATTCAGAAACAGACTTAAGGGGGAGAGTTTTGGGGAATCTTGATTTCCCTTTTCTCCATTCAATGTGCTTGTTAATATCTCTAGCAATACGAGTGTGTTTCTTTTTTATCTTGTTGGTGTCGGCACTAATCTGTTTCATCCTGGCCATCATTGCTTTCAATTTGTAGATTTGTTCTTATATGAGTGTCTGGAAATCACATGTCCTTGTCAATATTTCACAAGCTTGTTCATGAAAAGGGGTCATGTCACCTACTTTGTTGTTTGCAATATTTTCTTTTAACTCGTCAATCAGCTGGATGAAATCAAGTTTCTTGGATTCCAGCTTCAAGTTCTTATCTTCAAGTTGTGTTTTTTCTACCTCTAATGCTCTTGCTTGGATTAACAAAGCTCTTCGTTCAGCTTCCGTTGTTGAATTTTCCTATTAAGCTCCTCCTTTTGAGACATAAGAGCATCATTCTTTTCAATCATTAAACTTTTATAATTTTGCTCCTTGACTAAGGCTTCTTGCAGCTGGTGGGCTTTGTCCTTTTCTTCTGTCAATTTGTCTTCCAATATGTTGACATTGTCAGCAGTTGCGAGAACAGATGACACAGAAACAGATGCCATGAAGGCAGGGTTATTCTGGGTACCCTTCATGACAATAGTCTCATGCCTAGTGATGACATCTGCATGACAAGGCCTTTTGATACTTGTAATGGTTTCCTTAATGATGGATTTCCTTTTCTTTTGAAAGAAAACCTATCATATGTGGTCACCTTGCCACCCTTAGATGGTGTGAAAGGAACAAGTGGAAGATTCTCAATAGGGATGTTCATATCGAGGTCTTGTATGCTTGGACTCATAGAACCAGCATCTTCCTTTTGTATTTTCTCTTCTTCATCCTTTTTTAGTGCCTCTTCTTCTGCTTCCTTTTTCAATATTTCGTTTTCTTGTTGCTTGGAAGCTTCTTGCAGCCTAGTTTGTTCTTCTTGTTGAATTCTACGGTCTTCATACTTAGCTTCTTGAATTTTCTGGGCTTCTTCTTCAGCCCTTTTCAGTGCCTCTTCTTCTGCTTCCTTTCTTAATCTTTCATTTTCTTGTTGCTTGGAAGCTATCTCTTGCTTAGTTGTTTCTGCTTGTTGAATTGTACGGGCTTCATCTTGAGCTTCTTGAAGTTTCTGGGCTTCTTCCTCTCTAAGTTTAACTTCTTTTGCTTTCCTTGCCTTTTCCTCGGTCCATTTTTTGATCTGCTCAACTTGTTGCAGAAGTATTTGTTCTTCTATTGAGAAATTCTCAGTTGTTCCTAAGGCTTCTTTATCTTGATGATGTTTTGATCCATTGGGAGCATTGGAACTGGAGGTAGGTTCACTTTTGCTATTTTGTAAAATTAGAAACTCAGTGATGTTGCTGATTCCCCAGTATGACTCTTCCTTAGAATCATAATAGTGGGCATACTAGAAATGACCATGTACAGCTTTGCAATGTTGGGAAACCTTGCCCCGTCTATCATTTCTCTGATATATTCTCTGTCCAAAATGAAAACTTGTTAGCTCTACTATAAAATCTTCTGCTGACGCGATCTTGGAAAATTTATAAGCTCCCAAATAGAAGGGAAAATGAGGAAATGTGGCTTTGTTTGCTTTATTCATTGCACTGCCAATTCGATCTAGGAAAACTTGTCGCACAGCTTCCTTATGAACTATATAGTCCGTGGCATAGTTTGGTAGGATATAGGGGGGTTTTGTGCCTCCATACATTCTTATGTAAGTGCCATCCTTTGAAAAGAAGAAGTCACCATATTCTTCTAGAACTGCCATGTCGTTTTCTAATAGGAAAACGGGCTCTTTATTGAACATTAGCTCGTAGAGGGGCATGATGAAATTTTCACAAATGTTTTTGTAATTGCTCTTGTAAGTTTGAGGCCAGAAGATTTTGTATGCAGTGAAAACCGGTCCTCCTGCCTGATTCCATATGCATTGTAGTTTTGGGAAGAGCTGCTTCTCCACAATACAATCTATCAAATAGGAGGGCATGTAGAACTCTGTCTTTTTGACTTATAAACCTTCTTTGGCCGTAGTTATGGCTGATGCCAGGATTTCTGAAATCATTTCAGCCCAATTAAAGATAGTTCCTTTGAAAGCCACATAGTGAATAATGGGTACCCATTGAAGCATAAACATGGTCCCATCAGGTCTGCCAAATATTCTGCTCAACATGAGAGCAACCATTCTGAATGGAGGTCTCAAGTTTTGAATCTTATACTCTTCATTATCATTCTTCCTGAACTGTTTGCCTGTGATGAGCAGCTTTCTTGTTGATTCCAGGTTATCCAGTTTGACCTCTACTAACCAGTCATCATTCAGGTACTGAGTTGGACAAGGTAACTTGTATGCTAATGAGATATAAAGTGGGTTAACGGATGTGAAGGATTTTTTCTTGCTATCAGTTAAAATTCGCGCCTGTGCATCTGTGTGTTGCAAAATCCATCTGATGACCTCTGCACAAGGAAAAAGCTCAGGGCGAGTAGCTGCTTTTGAAATGCAGGACGCTCTGATGTTTTGATATAGATATCCTTCTTCTAACAAAGCGTCTGGGATATCCTGGTCTCTTATCATCCGGTAAATGTCACTCCATTGGGCTTCTGGTAGTGCACCTGTGATGCATTTAGTATCATGATAAATGGTCTCAATCCTCACTTCTTCAGTGGATTCTGTAACAACTCCCTTTGACCTTTTTCTGGCACCTTTAGTCATTTTTAAGTATTCCTGCCTCAATACACGTCGTCAGTCGTAAGAAATTAGAACGTGAGATGAGTGACCTACATGCAAACATGTCAAACAATTTTCATAGGTGTTTCTATATATATTTATAGAAACGTTAAAAAATGCTTTCTTTCGCTTTAAAATATTGTTTCTGAAAGGCGCAAGCATCAACTTTGAACAATAGTGTTTGCAATTCATATGGTTTCATATCAAAAAATGAATTAAAGTCAACCACTTTGGATTGTTATAAAGATTTGGTGAGTTCCTCCGCCGTTTCAGAAAAAGAACAGTAACTATTCCGTTGTGCCAGACTTGTTCACCAAAAAAGGGCGTTGCGGTAGACTTAGTCGAGTTCCTCCGCAGTTTCGGAAAAATAACAGTAACTATTCCGTCGTGCCAAACTTGTTCATCAAAAAATGGCGTTGCGGTAGACTTAGGCGAGTTTCTCTACTGTTGCAGAAAAATTTGGCGAGTTTCTCGGTTGTTTCGGAAAAAGAAGGCTAAATCTTCCGTCGTGCCTGACTTGTTCGTCAAAAAAGGGCGTGGTGGTAGACTTAAGTGAGTTTTTCCGCCATCGTGTCGCGACATACTTAGACGAGTTTCTCCACCGTTGCGGTAGACTTAGGCGAGTTTTTCCGCCGTTGTGGAGGATTTTAATTAAAACTTTCCGCGATTTCAAAGAGATCTAGGTAGGACGTTCAAGCTTTTCAAATCTTTAAATTTCAACACACACTTTAACCTTTCAAATTTTAAATTAAGGATATGTATGAACTTTTTTTTTAAAGAATTTCATAAATTAACTACATCATTGCTTGTTTACTTACATAAAATTAAGTCAAGGGCCATACTTTTTTTGAGGAATTTTATAAATTAACTAGGTCATTACTTGAGTAAAATTAAGTCACGAAATTAAGTCAAGGGCCATACGGCAAATGCTTTAGAGCTTAATGTGCTCCATATGTCATATACATAAAGTATATGACAACATAAAATTTAAATAAAGTTATTCAAGAAATTATCTTAGAGTGATTACATTATGCTAATTTTGAATGCTATTGTACACAAAAGCAATGAGACATACCTAAAGTTTTAATCTAACAACATGCACCAATTGAATTGTTTTGCAGGCAATATGCTACCAAGTAGCCTTGTAATTTAATTGCAATTTGACTTTTATTTCAATTGTGCACAACATATAAATACTTTTATAGAATTATAAACTAAATCTAAATACCAATTCAATTTTCGATTCAAATATTGAAACCTATCAATAATTTTTTTTAAATAATAAACGAAATATAAATACCATTTATTTTTCATTTTGAATATTCAAAACATATTAGTAATTTTATAAGATTATGAACTGAGTCTAAATACAATTTAATTACAAATATATCGAACATATGCATTCTTTTATAAGATGTAAAAATGGGTCAGGTTACTTTTCAAATTCTTTAAGAATGTGGACCTTCTATTTATATACAGGCGTGATGAAAAAATAAGCCATATAATGTACAGGCGACTCATTCAGTGGTAACGCTGTCGAACTTTTGCACAGGAATACCAAATCTCAAAGTTACAGGGCTGCGGTAAGTTTCTGGATGGAAAAATGGTTGTGGGCATAACATATTTTGAATTAAGACAATGATACATTTGAAAATTTGAAAGCAAGAGAGCGTAAGAAACCTGCATTGCAAAGTCATTTGGCACCGGTCATAATCCCCACATGTAAAGTTGGGTATCTATACAACCAGTTTTGTACGTATAACATCACTGAGCTTCCTAGTTTTGAAAATCTTTATTTCCATGGTATCAATTCCAGATTCATTGTTGCATGAGAAAGTATTGTACAAAGGGGCCAGTTCCCTAGGGTATATCAATCTACGGCTAAATCAATATAACGTAATTCCTTTCTTAAAAAGAAGAAGTAGGGCATGTTGGTAGAATAAACAAAAGCAATGTGCTGCATGACCAAATGAAAATGAAAATTACGGGCACATATGTCATGAAAGAGCTAACAGGAAACAGTAATGTACCAACCTGTTAAGATGAGGATGGTGACTAGTGCGACTGTGGCGAAGTCCTGGAGCAAGTGTGCGTAAATTGTGACTGGTGCGACTGTAACAAAGTCCTGGAGCAGGTGCGCGTGCATTCAAACCGAAACGGAAAAAAACCTTCAACGAATGAAAACAATGAAATTGTTCAACGGGGTTATCGCCTATATAAAGGATCTCACGCGTGCGGGGCATTAATAGGGCACGTGCAAAAATTAAAAACAGGGATAAGTGAGCCGTATGGACAATTCAAATTAATTCTTTCAGTATTAAATGCGACTATAAAAAAAATAAGGGAAAATGGTTCCGTCGTTGCGGAAAGGATAGGTGGATTTGACCGCCTCTACGGAAAGTGAACACAAGGCGGGCAAGTACGCGTATCTTTTCCGCAACAGCGGAATGAGTTGGCTAAATTTTCTGCCTCATGCTTTCGCTTCTGTCCATGGCGGGAAAAATTGGGTTCCATTTCCACAGAGGCGGGCAAGTTCGCGTAGCTTTTCCGCAATGGCGGGCAAGTTCGCGTATCCTTTCCACAACGGCAGGACCATTTGGCTGTCGATTCTTCGTTGTTCTGTTTCATGTTTCCGCAATGGCGGGCAAGTTCGCGTATGTTTTCCGCAACGACGAGTAAGTGCACATATCTTTTCTGCAATGGAGGTACCAGTTGGCTAAATTTGTCGCTTTACGCTTTTGCGCCTTTCCACAGCGGGAAAACTTGGGTTCTTTTTCCGCAAGGGTGGAAAAGATAACCGAAATTAGTTGGTGTTGTGGGCGATTCTATGTAACTTAAGCGAAACAATTCATGTTAGATGAAGGAAGGGTTCATCTGTCCTTTTGCGGATGGGTTGATTGGAAATGACTGTCGTTGAGGGAAAGATAAGCGAGTTCCTCCGATGTTTCGGGAAGAGAACGTTAACTTTTTCGTCTGGGAAGATTTGTTCGTCGGAAAGGATGTTGCGGTTGACCTATGCGAGATCCTCCGCTGTTGCGGAGGCCTTTAAGGGAAACTTTCCACGATTTCGGAGACATTTAAACTATTTCCTCCGACAAAGTGGACAGAATGTTTTAAACCTTTCGGCGTTGCAGCTCAAGTAAAATCGAATCTTTCACTATTAAATGCGACTGTTAAAACAGAAAGATAAGGACAAAAGGTTCGGCAGTTGCGGAAAAGATAGGTGGACTTGCTCGTAATTGCAGAAAGAGAACTGGAGTTTTTGCACTGTGGAAAGGCATGAAAGGGTAAGGCGGGAAAGGTTTAGATTCCCTTTTGCGGAAGGGTTAATGGGAAATGTCCGCTGTTGCGGTAAACATTGGCGAGTTTCTTCGCATTTTCGGGAAAAGAAGCTTAACTCTTCTGTGGGGAAAAGAACCTTAACTATTCGAATCCCCATCAATTTACGAAGCAATAGTCCTCTTCAGGAGGCAAAGCTTTTTGTTTTGTATTCAAAATCATGGTTTTCTCTCTTCAACCCCAAGGGTTAGCTCAATTGGTAAGACGTGCGAACACTCTCTCGGTACGGGGGAGGTCACGAGTTCGAGCCTTGAGTCCTTCGGGGTTAGGCCAGTCGTTTATCTCTAGCCGATGATTTAGCATCCTTACCATCCACGAAATGTGGGGAAGTATTGGTGGGTTTCCCGTGCACCGTTTCCGTAGGAAGAAAAAAGGTTTTCCTCTCAAACCAAACTCATATTTGTTGTTATAACAACCAAGAAGGTTTTGATGTATTTGTTTTTGTTTTTTCTTGGAAGGTATAGGATGTTTGTGTCATTGCACTATAATTTATTTACTTGTTCACTTGTATGTTCAACTTTTAAATTTAGAATTTAATCATGTGTGTGATTTGTTTACTGGTTTCACATGCAACCGTGCTTGATTGATATATATTCAATTCCTTGTGTTTACCAATATATGTTTCTACTAACTTGGGAAAATATACTTGCACTGCAATACATTTTGTCTCCTACAAAAGTTGCCACTTTTGAAAAGTTGATCTTTTATTTCTCAGAATTTTCTTGTTTCCTGGTTCTGCAATAACCTATTCGTGCTACTGACCCTCTGTTGAAATTCCTTGTTGGTTCTGTTCCTTTTGTCCTGTTTGGTTCAAATTTATTTTTCACATCTTCTGTTCCGCACCACAGATTATTTTTACCAAGATACTCTTTACTCATTCCAACTTCATTTAAACTTGCTTCTTATAACTTTCTATCATCTGGATCAAGTTGTTTTCCCACATTTGCAGCTTTACCGAGATAAAAAAAAAAAAACATATATGCATTAGCTTTATATTTGCTGCAACAACCACAGGTGCTTGAATTTCTATTGAGCTACCACTACAACAGAGTCAAAAGGTGTTGTAGTTCCTATGCACACACCCAGATTGTTCTTAGTTTCTTCAACTATGCGTATGTTTTTTTCTTTCATTCTGCATTCTCAAATCATAAATATGAATATCAGATTGGATACCAACACTGCAGATTAGAACATGTTTCCAAGCATAGCATATTTTGTAACACAATATAGAATATATAAAATACATCAATTGTACATTATTACCAGGTTACTAACAAGGCCTAGGTTCCAAGCAAAGAGCATCAAGTATTGCTCCCAAGTCACTACTCAACTGTTACTCATCTGTTTCAAAACTACCATGCCCCAAGATATATCACAAAACAAGACCCAGAAAGATATCTAGCTATAACAACTGCCACCTTTCTATGGAAGTAGCTACCCTTCCATTTTAAGAGTGTTTACTTTCATGTTCCCCATTGTCAGTTGATTTTCCATCTTGTAAAAAAAAACTACCCTAGTGCGATACATGACCACTAGAGATTGTTCCTATCAGTCAAAGATCCTAAAAGGATCCATCTATTTCCATCAAGCAATGAAGGATACCACTACAGCCAAATTAAATACAATGTTGATTGCCTTGCCATCAAAGTCTATTGTTCTGATTTTCTGTTCACCATACCAAGTATTCTATGTAAACTCTGTAACTCTATTTTCAAAAGATATTTGTTCTAAGAATGAAAAAGGCATTTCAAAGCACAGGTTTCCACTTCATTGATTCACAAGAGATGTGTTTGCTATATATGTATACCCTGTTTCATTTTCAGCCGATTCATTCCAAGTTCGGTTAAAGTGCGATATTGTTAGAACAAATTGTCATAGATTTTTATATGAGAATTCCCAAGACTGTAATTCACATTCTACACCATCAAATTGATATTTCTATCTATTGTGCCCTTTTTCTTATGTTCTTAAACTGCTAACTTGAACCCCAATACCTTTTTTTCTTCTTTTTACATGCCAACTACTCCGAGCAGGTTCAATCATCAAAGTGATTAAATGTACATGCAACATTTTGCACAATACTATGTATGATTTGATTTCTACCTCTTGTTTTAACTTGTTTGAGATTGTACTCCCAATCAATCTATAGTTTTTTTACCTATACTTACTTAGCTTAATGCTTATTGCCGGGATTGTCGGATTGGACACATTTGAAATTGTCACTTTAGAAGCAGCAATAGTCGGACAGCCATCGCGTTTCAACTTTAACCCCAGCTCGACCTCCCCTAGCAGTTCATCTGTTCCAGAAATGAACACCGTTGATCCCCAAAACCCTTCACTTGTTATGCCTTGCTCGCAAAACGCAACCACAAACCCTATTGCAGCTTCTGTTCAGCAAAGGAGTAGGATGGAACTTTATGGATTATGTGGCTGCAAAGAGTTGGAAAAAAGCAAAGTCTCTTCTTGTATTCTGCGGTGCACATATGGAATATCTTTCATCCGTGAATACCTATAGAAGGAAAAAGTTGGAGATATGCGAAGCCCTGACAAAGATTTAACTCTTGATATTGCAGTGAATGTAAGGCCTTGGCGGTCAATGTTGCCAATGTCTATTGTTGCATTTTGCAGAGTCATCCCTTGTGCTTTATGGATTGTCAAACCCCATGCCATTCGAAGTGGTACTTGCCTCCATGTACCCCTTGTGATAGGAGGGATGGGGACATATTTTGGATTGGAAGAATCCCACGGGAGTCCTTTGTAGTGTAGAAAGTTGATCACAACATAAGATGGTAATCTAGGAGGTTGATCATTGGAGTTGTAGACAATTGCAATAACTTTCCCAACTAAGCCATTTACAAGTCCTGTAGATACACACAAGTTTGATGTCAACATGACTTCTTGACCAATTGCTAGTAGAACCTTGAATGGAAGTTGTACATCATCTATTGAGGTTTGCACATGTTGTTTCTTTTGCTCTGCAAAGCAATGTGCAATTGGCATGTTTAGGTCTTTCAGCAT
Organism: Larix kaempferi; assembly: GCA_027924585.1. NCBI lineage: Eukaryota > Viridiplantae > Streptophyta > Pinopsida > Pinales > Pinaceae > Larix > Larix kaempferi. The sequence goes on from BSBM01000094.1 coordinate 8,376,542, forward strand.
TTGCTTGTTGTGCAACTCAACAGACTTATTAGTTGCGTACAAATGAGTGGAACTATCAAATGCATTATTCTATTCATGTGAAAGGGATGACGTTGTCCTTGACATGAGGAGGGCCCAATCTTCAAGAGTTGGTGTTGCATTTCGGAGATTGAGTAGGATTTGATGGAAGGAAACTTGAGAAGGGTTGTTTCCTTGTTGTCAAAAGATGGTTGAAAGAGTGACAAAAGTGTCAAATGTGCGCCAAAGAGCATTGCCTCGAGATGTGCCAGCATACATGGGGATGTCCTTTACAGGGGGTAGTTGTCCAAAATCACCAAGGAAGATGATGGAGCAACCACCAAAGGGGGTTGTACATTGTGAAGGGAAGGATTGACGTAAGCGAGAGTCAATTTGGGATAGCATTTTTGGGCCAACAAAACTCATTTCGTCAATGATGATGTATCGGATATGGCGAAATTGTTCTTGGAAAGTTGAAAGGGATTGGCCTTCAAGAGGATGCATGTCAAAAATGGGTATGCGAAGGGCAGCATGTATTGTAAGTGCATTTATGTTAAAGGCAATAATACCGGAGGGAGCAAGGAGGAGTAAGGGGGAAGGGTTGTTGCTCGCGAGATGTTGGAGTGCGGATCGAAGGCAAGAAATCAAAAAAGACTTTCTTGTTCCTGCTGTTCCTTGAATAACCATTTTGAGTGGGGGAAGCTTTGTAGCATTTGTGGAGTGTGCAAGGATAAGGGCAAAGGCCATTCGTTGTGTGGGAGACAAAGAGGCAGAAGAACACAAAGTTGAGAAGCTGTCTTGGGGTATTTAGGAGGACGATCGCGCATAATCAATGAATGATATGGCTGTTGCATGCATGTGTGAGGGGATATGGTTTTCAGACCAATTATGTTCTTTATCAAAGTCACAATGGCCAAGCATGTCAAGGTCATCAACAAAGAGGTTGTTTCCTGAGCAAAGTTGAGAAAGGAGTTCCCATTCATCCATGGTAGGCGCTAAGGGAATGTGGTTGGAAGCAGAAGTAGAATCATCAGAGGGAGGTGTATGGGGTGTTCCTGGAAAACGATCAACATGCCATACAGTGTATGTGTCTTTAATGCGAAGCCAATTAGAAGTTATGGCCAATTCTGTGGAACCAATGTGATCGTGGAGGTTGCGAAATGGTTTTTATAAGAGGAGCTCACTCCAACAAAAGGAAACAAAGGAATCTGCAATAAAGGGTGGAATGGTAGTGAAGCGAGGAAAGACATGTACAATTTTGGTAGGGATGTTTGGTTTCCATTGGGAATGCTTTCTACGAGATGAGTATGACCAAGAATGTGCAACTTCAAGAAGGGTAAGATGTTCGAGTGCAGTGGGTCGTTGCATGTATGCAAAAATGAAGCTTGGTGTTGGTGGGGTATCAAGAGAGTCATTGGAAATACGTTGGAAAACACTCTGGCTAACATTCAAGGATAAAAATGAACGGCTACAAAGACAAAGAGGGAGCTTTTGGAGCATGTGGCAAGTCTCTTGTGCGCCAATGTCCCGATCTGCAACAGTTTCAGAAAGGAAGCGTCTTATTGGTTGAAGAACTGGTGCATCATGTGGACTTGCATGTGCAAACTGAGAAAGAAGTGCATGGTAGCTTTCTGATTTCGGCTCTGCCTTTGCTGCATATTTTGAAATATATTTGAGTACAGCATGTCTAGAGAGAACAGGTTGGCAATCAACATTAGCTCGCCAAATTGAGAGCATGGTAGGGTTGTGAATATTTAGGAGGGAATCGTTCCTTGCAAGGTTGTATGTTTTTCTCCCATTTGCATCAATGAATAAGGAAGAGGTAGGTTGTAGCTCAAATGGAAATCCGTAATGACATTGAAGAGATGGTCCTTTTTTGCGGAGGCAAGAAGATTCATAACATTTTGTGTGCCTTTGGACACAGTTAACAAGTTCTTCATAGTCATCGAGGTGATTTGTTGCAAGTATGGAGTCTGATGCAATGGCGCATGGATCATTTATAGTAGAGGCTTGCAAATATGGCGTTTGAGAATGGTTGATGCGAGGATTCCATGCTGTAAAAAACTTGTCAAAGTATTGTTTTGCATCTTCGACCTTTGCAACGTTTGCCTAATCTAACGTGTCCATATTTGGTGCATTGTCTAACCATAGGAAGCCATGTATATGTGTTGATCCCCTATGTTGCCATTCATACTTGCATGAAAAATACAAGTGTTAGGAACAAATATTTGAGGTTTTGAATATATTGAAAATCCATCAGACTATGGTTTGTTATCAACCTGCACCAGTAGTCTTTTGTAGAAAGGCCTTTTCGAAGAACTTCTTCCAGGAATATTTTGAATCATTTGTCCATGTATTGAGATGCAATGTGTGGATTGGATATAAGGTTGCGAATTCTCCATTGGTATTGTTGATGTGAATTAGTTAGAGCTTGTCCAGGAATCAAAGAGTGCAAGTCTGGCCACTTCGTGTCAGCTGTGCTAAGTGTGAAGAAGAATGTTGGTGTCCCTTGTTGTGCGATCATGTCAGTTAGTTCACCTCTGCTTTTGTTCCAGTATGAGCGCGTTCCGCGGAGGGTGGAGCCAAACCGCATGACTTGCTCAACTATTTTAGCATTGGGAACATCTTTTAATTGTTGTTGAAGTTCTGCGACTGTTGGAGGCAACGTATCTTCAATGTTATGTTTTACAAACATGGAAGCAGTAGCATGGCTACGGTGGTGCATCATGATATTATATATGTAATAACGAAAGCGAGGATGTTGGCCAAATCTATTTTCGTGGTATCGAAGTAGGTGTAGTGCATAATCGTCGATACCAACCTCTTGAATGTGTGGTTGTTTAAGCATTGCAACTCCAGTGGGAAACAAGGTTGGGAAGGCCATTGAGAGGAGGCCAATTGTGTTGTATTCATTGATAGGGGAAGTATCTATTAGGGGCCAGTCAATGCAAGGCAGAGTGGGTGTATTGCTTGTGCTTAAGAAGCGTTTGATTTCATCAACCTCAGTTCTACAATTTGTTTGTGTAGATATAAATGAGGAGGATTGTTCTTCATGGGGTTCACGGAAGGCGAGTGATTGAATAGTAGCATTTGAGGCATTTGCAACAAGTGGGGTTTCTTCGGCTCTGACATGCCGAAGTAGGGAGGAAATGTCGGTTGGTTCAAGAGGCAAAGAAGACAATGCAATTGAGTTAACTTGAACATCCTTGTAGTAGGGGTCATTGGAAAGCTTGTATTCAAGAGCAGCAAGAACACGTGTTCGGCTGACAAAGAATTCATAAGGCTTCTTGTTAGGATTGGATTTACAAACAATTAGGATGTCAATGTCTGACAGCAAGTGAGGGAGGAAATTGGCAATGCTTGAAATGTTTTGCGGGAAGCTAATAGTGTGTCCAGAATATGTATATTGACCCCCACGAGCATGAGTGACCTATAAAATTGGGTTAACACGAGAAATGAGCATTTCTTCAACTTGAGTAAGGATAGCTAGCACAGTTGGTTATATCCCTGGGTCCATGTTGTTTGCTAAGGAGTAGCGATGGACATTTTTTTTCTGCAATACAACGAGAGCATGCAGATGCACAAGAAGAGTGCTTTGTTTTAATTCCACAATAAGACTCCATGCATATAGAGCATACATCCATGCTAGATAATTTGTCAACCCTTTTACGGAATTGATGTTGCACACTATCTAGGTGGATATTTGTTGGATGTGTTGGGGTGGTTGTGCATGGTGTTGAGGGTGGTAAGGAAGCTTGAACAATGTGAAATGGAGAAGGGATATGAACAAGTTGGCGAGCAGCTCTATATAGAAGGCGTTGAAGTTTGTTGTTTTGTTTTTTCTTTTCAACATAAACAATTCTTCTGCATGCATTGATTTGATCATTGACATCATTGGTTGACATGGCTACAAAAAAATTGTTTTTTGGTTATCAACTTTATTGTGCCTTTGTTGGAAGACAAACATAGTATATATTGAATAATTGAACAACTAAACAAAGATAGAGTGTAAAAGATAAATGGAGCATGGATAATATATGCCAAGTTATTGCAAGAAGTATAAAGTTGACAAACTTAGCATCATTTTAAGTATAAATGTGAAATTGGAAAGATAGGTTCCAATGAATATGTACTTTGACAAAATGTTACAACAAAAGTAAATCATATAATATTTAAAACTACTGATTGATGGTTACAAGTAATAGTTAAACAATGTTCATTTTAAGAAAAATTTTGTTTATAAACAAAGAAGTATAAAGTTGACAAAGTAATCTTTATTAAAAGTATAAATTTGAAAGTGGCAAGATAGGTTGCAATGAATATGTAATTTGACAAAATGTTACAACAAAACTAAATCATATAATATTGAAGGCTGCTCATTGATGGTTACAGGTATTAATTACATAGCATTGTCTATACAAAAAGTATGTAGTGGATAAGTATAAAGCAGGAAGAGAAAAAAGCTACATTTGAATTGCCCAAAATTGTGTGACAAAGGATTATCCAAGGTAGATTTCAAAGCCTGCGAACAATTGAGCGTGTATTAATCATAGTGGCTTCGTTTGGATCAACTGAAGCAATAGGTGGTGATGACGATGAAGCATCTTCAGACATAACAAGAAGCACCTTCAAGCGAGCATTTGAATTAAAAGTCTCTGTATTCACTGATAAGGTTAGAAGGTATTTGTGAGCACAAACATGTTGAACAATTTCCGACATAGATGCTGGATCACTTGAGAGAAGGCATAAATCCTGTGCAGATATGCCCATTAGTTGTTGCGCATAATCATCGAAAGCTATGACACCGTACATTTGTCTAGTGGGATCAAGTAGATCAAATTTTAGGATGTATCGATAAGCACATTCTATAAACTCCCCATCACATTTTGCACAATGCCATACATTACCAAATTTGTGGGAAATTTTTTTCATGCATTGTATTCCATCGACAAATAGAGGACATGCAAGGAAATAGAAGTCATCTATGTTAATATGGGTGATTGTAGCAATAAGTGAATACCAAGTTGTTTTTTCAGACGGTTGCAGAGATTGAAGCGCAGAGATGGAAATGCGTTTGCAAGAGCTAGAATAAGGTGAGGTTGATTTTCTGCTCAAAGATGGCGAGGCTGAACGAAAGCCATTGTCATTAAACCATGTTTGGAGAAGATGAGCTTCCTCAATATTTGGGTTTATAACGAGGTTGGTGTTTGAGAGGGTTCCAATGGTTTTTCCATTGAAGTCTGTAACATGACCACCTTTAATTGCAAGGATAGGGGGAGTAGGAAAACCTTGAAGGATTCCAAGGTGGGAACCCTCGATTGTGCAGTGATCATTCCAAAGTGTTACGTCTATGCTATACCTTGACATGTCCCTCAACCCAATTGTTCGTCGAATGGTTTCAGAGCCATCCCTTTTGCGTATAGTTGATGCAGGGGAAACAGAAATCACAATTCCAATAAGGTCAACCATGGAATTGATAGGTGTAGTTTTGATGTCATGGATAGATTTAAAGTGGAAGAAATGAAAAGGGATTAATGGGTACTCTTCCAAACATGGTTCAATGGTTGAGGAGGGAGTAAGAAAAACCTCAAAAGAACTTGTCAAATGGTTGTATGTTGGGTTGACTACTTTAACTATGCCATTTGAGATAGTGTAGACTGTGCCAACTTGTATTTTTTCATATAATGAGTTGGATAGTTCATTGAAAGCAGAGACATGAATCTCATCTTTGATAACACTAACAAGGTCAAAGCCAAAAAGTTGACCAGGTCCTTTTTTATTGGTGTAGGTTGTCATACTAGTCTTTGCAGTAACGCGACCTTGAATCGACCAACTTTTGTTGGAAGGGTTGAGCGATGTGAATTGAAGAGAAGGTGCAATAGGGTTTGTGGTTGCGTTTTGCGAGCAAGGCATGTCAAGTGAAGGGTTTTGGGGATCAATGGTGTTCATTTATGGAATAGATAAACTGCTAGGGGAGGTAAAGTTGGGGGTAAAGTTGAAAGGTGATGGGTCTCCGACTATTGCTGCTTCCGAAGTGACAATTTCAAATGTGTCCAATGCGACAATCTTGGAAATAAGCATTAAGCTAAGTAAGTATAAGTAAAAAAACTGTAAAATGATTGGGTGTGAAACCTAAAACAAGTTAAAACAAGAGGTATAAATCAAATCATACATGGTATTGTGCAATATGTTGCATGTACATTTGATGACTTTGATGATTGAATCTGCTTGGAGCTGGTGGTTTTCCACAGCGTTGTTGTAGCTAGTTGGAAGCAATGTATTGTGGCAATGAATTCCATCAGAGATACAAATTCGGAAGTGGGTAGTTGTTGAGTGAAGAGAGTTTACTAGTTTGAGAGCAAGAACTTGTACAAGCGGGCAGAGGTCAACAACACCATTCATCAAAAGCGAAATAGCATTTTCAGTTAATAGAGTCTCCATACAAGCATATTGAAAATAGTGGAACTACAAAAGCAACCTGGAAAAGGGCAAGATTGCCATTAGCAATCAATGTTTCTATTTGAGTAATAAGGAAACAAGTAGAAACAACATCATAGATTATTTAGTTAATTTTGCAACTTAAACTGTACATTATTGAAAGACTTAAGATTTGGTAGAAGGTTAGAAGAGTAGTTGGCATGTAAAAAGAAGAAAAAAAGGTGTTGGGTTCAATTTAGCAGTTTAAGAACATAAGAAAAAGGGAACAATAGATAGAAATATCAGTTTGATGGTGTAGAATGTGAATTACAGTCTTGGGAATTCTCATATAAAAATCTATGACAATTTGTTCTAACAGTTTCGCACTTTAACCGAACTTGGAACGAATCTGCTGAAAATGAAACAGGGTATACATATGTAGCAAACACATCTCTTGTGAATCAATGAAGTGGAAACCTGTGCTTTGAAATTCCTTTTTCATTCTTAGAACAAATATATTTTGAAAATAGAGTTACAGAGTTTACATAGAATACTTGGTATGGTGAACAGAAAATCAGAACAATAGACTTTGATGGCAAGGCAATAAACCTTGTATTTAATTTGGCTGTAGTGGTATCCTTCATTGCTTGATGGAAATAGATGGATCCTTTTAGGATCTTTAACTGATAGGAACAATCTCTAGTGGTCATGTATCGCACTAAGGCATTTTTTTTTACAAGATGGCAAGTCAACTGACAGTGGGGAACATGAAAGTAAACACTCTTGAAATGGAAGGGTAGCTTCTTCCATAGAAAGGTGGAAGTTGTTATAGCTAGATATCTTTATAGGTCTTGTTTTGTGATATATCTTGGGGCCTTGTAGTTTTGAAACAGATGAGTAACAGTTGAGTAGTGACTTGGGAGCAATACTTGATGCTCTTTGCTTGGAACCTAGGCCTTGTTAGTAACCTGGTAACAATGTACAATTGATGTATTTTATATATTCTATATTGTGTTACAAAATATGCTCTACTTGGAAACATGTTCTAGTCTGCAGTGTTGGTATCCAATATGATATTCATATTTATGATTTGAGAATGCAGAATGAAAGAAAAAAACATATGCATAGTTGATGAAACTAAGAACAATCTGGGTGTGTGCATAGGAACTACAACACCTTTTGACTCTGTTGTAGTGGCATCTCAATAGAAGTTCAAGCACCTGTGGTTGTTGCAGCAAATATAAAGCTAATGCATATATGTTTTTTTTTTTTATCTCGGTAAAGCTACAAATGTGGGAAAACAACTTGATCCAGATGATAGAAAGTTATAAGAAGCAGGTTTAAATGAAGTTGGAACGAGTAAAGAGTATCTTGGTAAAAATAATCTGTGGTGCAGAATAGAAGATGTGAAAAATAAATTTGAACCAAATAGGACAAAAGGAACAGAACCCATAAGGAATTTCAACAGGGGGTCAGTAGCACGAATAGGTTATTGCAGAACCAGGAAACAAGAAAATTCTGAGAAATAAAAGATCAACTTTTCAAAAGTGGCAACTTTTGTAGGAGACAAAATGTATTGCAGTGCAAGTATATTTGCCCAATTTAGTAGAAACATATATTGGTAAACACAAGGAACTGAATATATATCAATCAAGCATGGTTGCATGTGAAACCAGTAAACAAATCACATACATGATTAAATTCTAAACAACAAATATGAGTTTGGTTTGAGAGGAAAACCTTGATTTTGAATACAAAAGAAAAAGCTTTGCTTCCTGAAGAGGATTGTTGCTTCGTAAATTGATAGGGATTCGAATAAGTGAGCTGATGTCACAATAATAGTAGCAAACAACAATACAATGACAGAGGCTTGACCCATTGAATTTTATAAAGGATTATGAGGAAAGGCGGTGGTGCATTGGTGTTTGAGCACATTTAAGCATTCTTGCATTGAAATCTGTTCTTGTATTTGCAGAAGATACAATGTACAGTAGGTCCAATCCGTCAACTTTTGGTCTGCGTCAATAAGAAAAGATCTGTACGACTCAAGCGATATTCATAACTTCGTCTTGGATTAAACCCAAGGAAATAAATGTTGATGTGGGAAACCTTACAGAAGATTGTTCCATGTCCAATTAGTAATTGAATGCTCAAGTTTAGAAAAAGAAAATTTATACCTGGTAAGATTTTTCCATGCAGAGATGGATCGAAGCCTTACACTGGGAATATGATTATTTTTGAAAACTAAATGCATAGAAAAAATATTTGATCTACGGGAGATGGATGATTCAATCGAAGCAATGCAGAGGCCCATCTCAGAAAACCAAAACAAAACTGCATTTTTCTGTGCAGGGGGGTTTGTTCATTCGATCGCCGGATAGAATCACATGCCCGGAGGAACTCGCCCATTTTTTCTGCAAAGGCGGACATAGTCGATCAACTCTTCTGCAAAGGCGGACATATTGTTTCTCTTAAGTTACGTAAAATCACTCGCGGGATCGGAAAAATTCGCTTATCTTTTCCACAAAAGCAGATAAAACTCGGCTAAATTTTCCGCTTTACGCTTCCGTGCCTGTCCACGGCGAGCAAACTTGAATTCTCTTTCCGCAAAGGCGGGAAAACTTGAATTCTCTTTCCGCAGATGAAGCTTTCCTTCTTCTCTGATGAATTGTTTCGCTTAAGTTACGTAAAATCGCCTGCAGGCTCATAAAAATTCGCTTGTCTTTTCCACAAAAGCGGATAAAACTCGGCTAAATTTCCCACTTTACGCTTTCGTGCCTCTACACGGCAGACAAACTTGAATTCTCTTTCTGCAAAGGTGGGAAAGTCCATGTATCTTTTCCACAACGGCGGAACCATTTGGCTAAATTTCCTGCCTTAAGCTTTCGTGCCTGTCCACGGTGGGCAAACTTGGGTTCTCTTTCCGCAATGGTGGGCAAGGCCATGTATCTTTTCCGAAATGGCGGGAAAGTCCGTGTATCTTTCCCGCAATGGTGGAATCATTTGGCCATCGATTCCTTGCCCTTCCGTTTCATGTTTTGGCAAAGGCGGGCAAGTCTGCGTATCTTTTCCGCAATGGCGGGCAAGTGCGCGTATCTTTTCCGCAACGGCGAGAAAGTTTGGAGGTTTTCTGGACGTGAACGTGCAAGATGTGCAGGCCTACATCATAGGAGAGCACAGAGACAGGTCCGTGGCTCTCTGGTTGAGCATCATCGTGGCTAAAAAAAGACCTCGAAGCCAGAGCAAGTTGGCAGAGGGAACGAGGCAAAACAAGGAAAAACCTGGAGAAGACTAAATCGACGGCCGGTTCGTGAGCAGTTGATCCAACGGACCGAGAGAAACCTCAACGTGGCAGGATTCCATTCGCTCCATGAGTGAGGAATCTAGCCGATGTGGAGGTTATGGACCTCCGTGGTGAAACGCCTACGGCGTAAATATATAAAACGTTGGTTGCAATATATAAATTTATGGTTTTTGTTTGAACCATGTGTAACCTCCTGCCAATTATCATTCTGGTGCAACTATATAACATATATATAAACATATATGTGCATTGTTGGTTGAAACTCTTGACACATTTGCATTGACCAGCGTATATTTAGGGCTTGGATGGTCTTGTCGCTAGATTTGGTGCTAGTTGGTCCAGACCTTTTCCCAAAGCACATAACCATTCAAGCTTAAATAATATTTTTTTCATATGGTCGATAAACACCATGGTTAGGCGGATTGGTGAGTGCGTATTCGGGTTGTTTGGGAGGTCGCAAGTTCAACCCTCGTCACCTTCACCCTTATTTTTATATGTGTTGAAAACAACCATCCAATGAGGGGTTGACACATGGTGGCCCTATATTGATCCACCCATGCACAAATGCCACATGTCGAAACATCATTGGTACACCTTATGTCGACTCAACGCCTAGTCACCTACCATGCAAACTACCACATCATCAAGCCTACCATGTGGCGCTATGAGGGCCTACCATATCAACACCGTACACCTATATAGATGCCACGTATCACCCTTTCATTGGTGCCACATGGCGCCCCCTTTTTTCCATTTTGCACCCTCAAATCACTATTTTGCTAAAACTTTAGATCGCGATATCTTATCCATCTAGAGTCTATTCGACGTGATTCCCTGACGTCAACAAGTCCTTGGATGGGAAGTTTTATAGAGCTTTGTTGCTGGAAAGCATTGAAAAGAAAGCTTGTCGTTTTTTCTAGCTCCTGTGCCCATTTTCATATTGATATTACCCACTAAGGAAATTCAAGTGAGTCAGTCTCTAATGTATGGTTTTGCGTATTGATTTTGATACGCACGAATGGACTAGTAAGATAATGCTCTTGTCCATTGCCTCCTCAAGAAAATGGTGAAGTTCTCAAAGTAGTTTGAGGTTCAGTCGGTCCTAGAGTGGAAGGATGATTTTGTGAATTATAGGTGATTGAAGAAGGAAGTGAAGAATATTCATAAGCAGAGGCTTCTGTAGGTTTCCAATTATAAAGATGAACGACAATTCTGAACTCTCTCATTGCATTGGGGATACAATTATCAATCTATAAATGGTTTTAATGCATCATTCTCGATTTAGAAAGGGATTCTACATTCAGATGGACGCTTGGATACTACACATGTAATCTTCTGTAGGCTCTTATGAGATTTTATTGCTTGGATGGTGAAGGGACTTTCGAACTTAGAAATTGGTGAAGTCTTATATGCTACTCTATAGGGATTGTTGTGGAGTTCAAATGGTAAAAGGTTTCAAGAAAGTTCTTGGAATGTCAAATGGGAGTGGCAGTTTAGAATGATATGACAAATGACGCTAAAAACCTATTGAAATACACCATAAATTCTCACTAAACTACATGGTTGGAAACTGAAGTTCGAATGAGTGGATGATTAGCCTTTCTTAATAAGGATGGAGCCCGTGGCCAGTTGAACCAAATATATATATAATTTGGAATATCGTTGGCAAAGATCTATTTACATGAAAAATGAAAGGAAAGTAGGGCAAATGTGATAGCCCCTGATGTATCATGCCACAGTCAAGAAGATAATGAATATCAATCGGCGTTACCTAAAGCACGTAGACCATAAGTGGAATAACGGGAGGATGGAAAAGTTGGTTATAGGTAGAATAGTGTATAGGCACACTAGAATAGGATTACTAAATAAAAACAATTGCAGGTTTGCAGGCATGCAATGATTCTCTTACAAATATTTATGGAAACAATGGGTGGTGGAAAAAGAGCATCTCCCATCATAATCTCAACACAAAATGATAGGATGCAATAGGTATGCAGATAGGGTAGTCACCTTCCATAACATATTTACTAATGTCATATAGAGGAAATAGATCCGCAATTTCATGCTCAAAGGGTTGGAGATTTCTCGAATGTTGTCAACAAAAGGATAATTTGGACCTCAGTCGAAGAGGTCAATGATTTAGTGCCTACCTTATGTTATCAACATTGGTGAATATCTTCTTACTCTACCTCAACAACTAGAGCCTCTTGCATTGGGTGCTAGAAAACCAGATCAAATGCCAATGCAGAAGTGAACACAGAAGGTGCCATGGCACTTTACATTAAATAAATTGTGAGTTTTGGATACTTCCCAGACTTTTATCAACACTTCTAAAGAGAAACATTAAGAGCTTGTCATGATAGATGCAGGTTAACTCAACTTACAAACTACTCAACTTATCTGTAAAATTCACCACGAAAAATTGGATTAGTGCGATTATTCTTGTTGGTCCAAGAGCATATCTTTCCATTTGCATGAAGATGAAGTTTCCAGACTATAAGGATTGCAGGATTCAAACAATGTTATAGTAGATGATAGTCGAAAAGGATGTCAAAGTGTTCAAAGAGGGAAAAAACATAAAGGAGTTTTGAATTCATGAATGGAGAAGTTTTCCTCCATGATCCAAAAGATAGAGCTATTAATGTATTCGTAATATCATTTCCACCAAAACCTATATCTTTGTAAGTTTCTACATGAGTAATTGACAACTTCCTATTGATCGGTCCAACCTAGGCAGCGGGAGGATGGTATAAAGGCAACGACAACACATGTACTTTTATAGTTGACATTTGAATGAGAAAATGCGAAAGTTGCCTAGTATTGTCTCTTCCTCATCTCGAGAGGGAATACCTAACCATTGCACAATCAAGAGCATATAATTCTTTAGGTTTGTGCCCTTTTGGTATTCATTAATGGAAAGGTATTAACTATTGAAGAGGTTATGATGTGGTTAGTTTTTTTTAATGAAATTAAGAAAGTAAATTAGTCTATATTTATCTCATATTTGGAAAGGTATTAATTATTGAAGAGGTTATGTCAACACTCAAGAAATTAGTAACAAAAATGCAAGTGACTCCACGGAGTTAATGTGCCCAACAAATAAATTGGCCTATTAGGATGCATACCAACAAAGATAATATTGTCATCTACAGAAATGATTACAACTGTTATGGTACATTTCTATAGAAATTTGAAGACCATGTACAAAAATTACATCATGCGAAGAATGAAACAATAGAATGAAAAGGAAATGTATGGCCAACAAATCGAGTAGACCAAAGCCAACAAAGAAATCATTGTTTGAAGTTCTTTTCTAGCCTTCGATCACCAAGAAGTGGCAGACTACGACATAACATAATGAAATGAATGTCAAGTTTGGCCATAATGAAGTTCCATTTCCATCACGTATGTTTTACAATGGGTAGGACAAACAACAATCTATGTTGTTAAATGACACCTTCTTCTCTAACTAGGAGAAATGGCCAGTACATAATAAGTTGAATACAAAAGAGAACTAGAAAACAAAAATTACAGGATGATTCTCTTTAATATATAGCTGAAGACAGATTAGTAGATATTCAAAAAGAGTTCCAAAAGAACTTTTGCAAAAAATTTCTGGTAACTTCTTCTTCGTCTTCTTCTTCGGACATTTCCACCACTGTTATAAATATGTAAGTATCAAATTTAATAGTATTCATTATCATCATCATCATCAAGTATCCTTCTTCTTCTTCTTCTTAATTATCATCATCATCATCATCATCAAGTATCCTTCTTCTTCTTATTCTTCTTCTGCTTCTTCTTCTTCTTCTTCTTCTTCTTCGTCTTCTTCATTATCATCATCATCATCAATTCTTCTTCTTCTTCTTCTTCATTATCATCATCATCATCAATTCTTCTTCTTCTTCTTCTTCTTCTTCTTCTGCTTCCGCTTCTTCTTCTGCTTCTTCTTCTTCTTTTTCTTCTGCTACTGCTGCTTCTTCTTCTTTTGCTTCTTCTTCTTCTGCTTCTTCTTCTTCTTCTTCTTCTTCTGCTTCTGCTTCTTCTGCTTCTGCTTCTTCTTCTTCTTCTTCTTCTTCTTTTGCTTCTTCTTCTTCTTCTGCTGCTTCTGCTTCTTCTTCTTCTGCTGCTGCTTCTGCTTCTTCTTCTTCTTCTTCTTCTTCTTTCAATATTAAAACTGTGTATCTTTAAAAAAAAAAATCTTTCAATGTAGTTAACTTGTGTTATCTTTAATTAACACTTTAAAATATTAAAAACAAGATGTACTACCACTTTTAATGTCTGATTTAAGTTGGTGAATCATTTAAACTAATTGATTTAAAAGAATCACATAAATATTATTACTTGGAAAACATAATTATTTCTATTATATTGCTTTTGCACAAAAGTAGTTATTTTTGTTACATTATTTTTGCATAAAAGTGGATTGGGTTATGTGCTTCCCTTGATTGTCTTTATAGGTATTAGACTCATTGTTATTTTTAGTTTCAAGTAAGTTAGTTAGGTGGTTTGTCTTTATAAGTATTAGACTCATTGTTATTTTTATTTTCAAGTAAGTTAGTTAGGTGGTTTGGGTTTGTAAGTATTTATATCCATTTTTATTTTTCTTTTCAAGTTAGTTAGTTTGTGCTATCCATGATTAGTCCTTCCCACCCAAGAGTGAGTCTTCATGGTTTGTGTTGCATGCTTCCCTAACTTGTATTTAGAGTTACATGCTTCCCTTGCTTGTTTTTATTTGTCTTTATTGATATTAGTCATTCTTATTTTTCCTTTCAAAGTAATTTACCTCAAGCTTCCCTAACACCTTCAAGTATTGAAGTCACTGATGTGCTACTACTTTAATGTTCTATTTAAGATGGTGAAGCCCTTATACTTATTGATTTGGAGGAATCATGCATACTACTCCTTGGAAAATATCATTATTTCTATTGCATTGCTTTTCCACGAAGGTAGTTGTTTCTATTTCATTATTTTGGGAGGAAAGTGATTTAGATTACATGCTTCATTTGCTTGTCTTTATAAGCATTAAATTCATTCTTACTTTTCTTTTCAAGTTAGATAGCTTGCACTGTCCTTGATTAACCCCTTCCCACTCAACATTAATTCCTTAAGGTTTGGGTTACATGCTTATCTTTAAAGTTTGAGTTACATCTTTCTTTTACTTGTCTTTATCGATATTAAAATTATTATTATTTTTTCTTTCAATGTAGTTAACTTGTGTTATATTTAATTAACCCCTTCAAATATTAAAATCAAGATGTACTACCACTTTTAATGTCTGATTTAAGATGGTGAATAATTTAAACTAATTGATTTAAAAGATTCACATAAATATTATTACTTGGAAAACATAATTATTTCTATTATATTGCTTTTGCACAAAAGTATTTATTTATGTTACATTATTTTTGCATAAAGGTGGTTTGGGTTACCTGCTTCCCTTGCTTGTATTTATAAGTATTAGACTCATTGTTATTTTAGTAATTAAGTTAGTTAGATGGTTTGGGTTTGCAAGTATTAAATCCATTCTTATTTTTCTTTTCAAGTTAGTTAGCTTGTGCTATCCATCATTAATCCTTCCCACCCAAGAGTGACTCTTCATGGTTTGTGTTTCATACTTCCCTAACTTGTCTTTAGAGTTACATGTTTCCATTACTTGTTTTTATTTTTGTTTATTGATATTAGTCATTCTTACTTTTCCTTTCAAAATAGTTTACCTTGTGTTTCCCTAACCCCTTCAATTATTAAAGTCAAGATGTGCTACTACTTTAATGTTCTATTTAAGATAGTGGATCTCTTATACTCATTGATTTGGAGGAATCATGCATACTATTCGTTGGAAAATATCATTATTTCTATTACATTGGTTTTGCATGAAGGTAGTTGTTTCTATTTCATTATTTCGGGAGAAAAGTGATTTAGATTACATGCTTCCTTTGCTTGTCTTTATAAACATTGAAATCATTCTTACTTTTCTTTTCAAGTTAGCTAGCTTGCATTGTTCTTGATTAACCCCTTCCCAATCAACATTAAGTCCTTAAGGTTTGGGTTACATGCTTATCTTTAATGTTTGAGTTACATCTTTATTTTACTTGTCTTTATCGATATTAAAGTTATTATTATTTTTTCTTTCAATGTAGTTAACTTGTGTTATCTTTAATTAACCCCTTCAAATATTAAAATCAAGATTTACTACCGCTTTTAATGTCTGATTTAAGATGGTGAATCATTTAAACTAATTGATTTAAAATATTTACATAAATATTATTACTTAGAAAACATAATTATTTCTATTATATTGCTTTTGCACAAAAGTAGTTATTTATGTTACATTATTTTTGTATAAAGGTGGTTTGGGTTACCTGCTTCCCTGGTTTGTCTTTATAAGTATTAGACTCATTGTTATTTTTCTTTTCAAGTAAGTAAGTTAGTTAGATGGCTTGGGTTTGTAAGTATTAAATCGATTCTTATTTCTATTTTCAAGTTAGTTCGTTTCTGCTATCCATGATTAATCCTTCCCACCCAAGAGTGAGTCTTCATGGTTTATGTTTCATACTTCCCTAACTTGTCTTTAGAGTTACATGCTTCCATTACTTGTTTTTATTTGTCTTTATTGATATTAGTCATTCTTATTTTTCCTTTCAAAGTAGTTTACCTTGTGTTGCCCTAACCCTTTCAAGCATTAAAGTCAAGATGTGATACTACTTTAATGTTCTATTTAAGATGGTGGATCCCTTATACTCATTGATTTGGAGGAATCATGCATACTATTCCTTGGAAAATATCATGATTTCTATTACATTGCTTTTTCCACTAAGGTAGTTGTTTCTATTTCATTATTTCGGAAGAAACGTTATTTAGATTACATGCTTCCTTTGCTTGTCTTTATAAGAATTAAATTCATTCTTATTTTTCTTTTCAAATTAGTTAGCTTGCATTGTCCTTGATTAACCCCTTCCCACTCAACATTAAGTCCTTAAGGTTTGGGTTACATGCTTACCTTACTTATCTTTATTGGTATTAAATTCATTCTTATTTTTTATTTCAAGGTAGTTAGCTTTAGTTGTCCTTGATTAACCCCTTCAAGTATTCAATTCAAGATGTGCTACCACTTTTGTTGTGATTTTTTAGATAGTAAAACCCTTAAACTCATTGATTTGGAGGAATCTCACAAATACAATTCCTTGGAAAATGTAGCACTTATTTCCATTACATTACTTTTACATAAAGATAAATATTACTATTACATTATTTTTGCATAAAGGTGGTTTGGGTTACATACTTTCCTTGCTTGTCTTTATAAGTATTAAATCGATGTCTATTTTTCATTTCAAGTTAGTTAGCTTGCATTGTCCCTTATTAACCCTTTCCCACCCAACCCTAAGTCTTTAAGGTTTGTCTTAATCAATATTAATGCCATTCTTATTTTTTTCTTTCAGGATAGTTAGCTTGCATTGTCTTGCTTAACCCCTTTCCACCCAACATTGAGCTTTTAGGGTTCGGACTACAAGATTCCCTTACTATTCTAATTTTTTTCTTTAAGGTTAGCTAGCTAGCGGTCATTTTTTACTCTTCACTAGGTTTCTAGGTGGTTATTAATGACATATCAAGCTTAATAATGTATTGTTTGATTTTCTTAGAGTTATTGTAATTCATAACAATGTTGTGACTATTAATTGCAAACATTATGATATTACTTTAAAAGTTTTTTGAAAAAATATTTTAATAATTTATTACCATTAACAAAAAAGAATCAAAATCTTAAGGTATAAATCTTTTGATAATTTAAAATAGATATATAAAGGTTACACATAACACGGAGAACTCAAAAACTCATAACTTATATATATATTAAAATAAAATTCCATTATCATAAAATTAGTATATCTTTTTATATAATAATATTTCTATATATTATGGAAATATTTATATTTAAATCTCACATCTCATATTTGTATCTATATTTGGTGACTATATAATATTTTTACTATTACTTGCTATAAGTATTGTTACTATTTCTCAAAGAAATTGGATCCATTAATGAACAGCGATGATTTTTTCACCAATAAGAAAAATTCAATTCAAATAAAGGCCGAATAGCCATGGTCCTGCCTGCACTTAGACCTGATGTAAATCTTCAAGTCCTACCTTTCCAAGATACCCGACAAATTCAATGTTATGCAAGATACTGATAGACGTCATAAAGGGAGCGACTATAGCGATGCAAAAAATCAAGCTGGCGGAGAGCCATAAACAAAATCGCGGTGTAGCTTCCTCTTGAATTGCCACTTGTCACTGTACCAGGACTGCACTTATGTCTGATGTGAAGTTTCACGTGCTACCTTTCAAAGATACCCGGCAACTTCAATTGCCACTTGTCACTATACCAGGACTGCACTTATGTCTGATGTGAAGTTTCATTTGCTACCTTTCGAAGATACTTGACAACTTCAATTGCCACTTGTCATTGTACCAGGACTGCACTTATGTCTGATGTGAAGTTTCAAGAGCTCCCTTTCGAAGATACCCGACAACTTCAATATTATTCAGGATAGTCGTCAAGCCATCCTAAAGGAAACAACTTTGTAGCGATGCAAAAGCTGGCTTGCTCTTGAATTGCCACTGTACCAACTTTGTAGCGAGCCATAAACAAATTAGTCTCGGACTCTCGGTGGGGCTTGCTCTTGAATTGCCACTGTACCATTGTCCTGCATGCAATTACGTCTGATGTGAAATTTCCAATGCTACCTTCCGAAGATACCCGACAACTTCAATGTTATCTAACCTATGAAATAGCCTGACGCACTAGCTTTCGGGGATGATACAATCATACAACCATAACGATATAGCAGTTGATTATACCACTAAATTTCCAACCGTAACATTGTACAATACTTACTTACAATACTGTGGATGGACCCAATAATAAATAAAAAAACAATGACGGTTATTAAAATTTGCTAAATGTCAAAAATAAGTGTAATCAAAATGTTTTCCCGTTCGGTTTGACGTGTTATTAAAAAATTTAAGAGCATTTGAAGGAAAAATGCCCATCGAATTCCAAACTTGATTGGCAATGAGAAGAATCGCGGTTTTCTAAGTGGAAGCAAGTTTTCAAAGCCCAAAATTTAATTACCCGATCTTGCAGGCTATACAAACAACTACATGTAAGGAGGTAGTTATACTGGAAGTAGACAGGTGCTTAATGTTGTAATAAACTCTAACCACAGCAGCAGAAGAGTGTTTAATGCTATAATAAACTCTAGCCACAGTACCACCGACTACCACTTTAATCATTACTTGTTAGTGCTTAATGTAGCTAACCTATTCCTGGACCATTTTGAAAAACTGAGGCGGCTTATTATAGAATTTTAAACTTGACATTTTAGAACTAAGCTTGGTTGAAGAAATTTAAATTCCCATTTTCGTTATGGTGTAGTAAGTTAGTACCAAGTTCCAATTGCCTATGGTAAAGATTGATGATCAATTTCAAACATTGATTTATGTAGATGTCTCCGAGTCTGAATTTCAAGAAAAGATTGATGATCAATTTCAAACATTGATTTATGTAGATGTCTCCGAGTCTGAATTTCAAGATGATCTCCTCCAATGTCGAAGGAGTTGATTTATCTCATGTTACCCATTTGGGAGCTATTTAGTGACTCCAAGACGCTGCAAGCTACAAGATATATTTTGAGGGAATACACAGCCATTTTCAACGTTATAGTGGGAATGATTTTTGCGGTTGATGAAGATTGTAAGTTCAAGTTCAAGTCTGCTGGTGACTATATCTGCTAGCCGAGCCTTTAAATCCATGTTTATAAACTATATACTCCACTAAATAGGCTATTTGTGGAAACCATTTGATTGTGCATCATTAAAAATGGGGTGACTGTTTATTATCTCAAAAAAACAGGTAAAGAAAATTGCTTATATTCAGACCTTTCTCCTTTCTTGTAATCACTGTCGTTCCATTAATAAATTTATATATATATCTTATTTTTTAGTAAATTTAAAATTGTTTTTTTTTTTTTAGATTTTTTTGTTTTGTTTTATATAAGTTTATTCCCTTCACATCTCAAGGGATAGCATTTCATTCTTATACATGAATTGGGAATTCTTGGTAGCAATTTTGTTATTAAAATAAAAAAAATTCCTCGTGAAATACTATAAATCTTATTAGTATTTGTAAACTTCTGTATTCAATATCCCAATTTGTATCATTATCCTTACCTTAATAGACAAATTATCAATCATCGGCGAGCCTTATCGAATAGACAGAGTTTTATTTAATGCTCGCCTTATAGTATGACACCCATCTCGCCCCCATCGCATATCATCCATCTGATATGCATGCCCTCATGGACTCAAGAGGACGGCATCCCCGCCTGGCATCCACCATGAGGCGCCTCCACCATGATCGCCCCACCATGATACTCCTCCGATTCCGTTGACGGAAAACTTACAGTCTAATCCACGAGCTCAGGCGACGGCGTCCAACCATCACTTCACACGAATGCACACTAACGCGGGCTCACAACATCACATGGCTAAGGCGAGCCACCGGATCTTGCCAGCGTTGTTCCCTGGATGCGCGCTGACAACATACCCGACTTCTGGCACCCTCGACTTCTCCTCCAACTTCTCTAGGTTAATTCTAATAACATGCAATGGACGCAAAGAATAGAATTGGAAGAGGAGGACGAACCAGGAAAGGATCTGGCGGTGATATCGGCAGCGGCTCCTTGGCAGCAAGACCTGATACATTACGGCTCTGTGGGGTAAGCGTTAGCTTGTAGTTTTATACATAGTTAGTTTATCATAAATGAGATGGATGGAGTTAGCATTAGCGTTCTCCGCCTTTACAACAACGAGACGCCCCATTCATGAGAATTGGATCTGTGTTTTGGCAAATTTAGCAGTTGTAAGAATCCGAGGGTATAACGCTAAAGGTTTAACACCTTAAATTATATTTGTTTGTTTAGTAGATATATGTTCGATATGTGGTTTGTTGGGATAAAATTCTGCTTATTTTCTCTGGAAATCGACTTGCTGCTTATTTTCTCTAGAAATTGACTTGTTGTTTGTATGGTTAGATCTATTTTTTATTGATTATTAATACCGAGTAAATAAGAAAATACCGGTCCGTATTGTCCTCTCTCCTTCTTCGGGCACCATGCATGCCAACTGCCATCTCATCCTCGCTCCGAAATTTGACTACACAGTGCAAACCATTTAAACTGATATACATGGCAGTAAGAATCAAACAAATATATCATATACCCAACACTGAGAATCAACTCTGTTCAGACACTAGAAACACTTTTAAAAATAAGCATGGTCGGTATGTATGAATAATAATAATAATAACAGCAACCAAACAAACCTGTGAAAGGAATCACGGTTGTATTCTTCACACAAAATATTAAGAAAAGAGAGGGTCGTATTCTTCGCCTCCCCTGTCTGATTTTATCTCCTCGGACAGCAAACCCTTTATAAGAGAGAACACCAGTTAAAGAAGATAGATATAGCAACCAATAAAAGAAGATAAACATAGAAATCCGACAAGAGAGCAGTGGAAACTCTTTTAAAACTAGGTAAGGTATGATGCGGCGATTCTAATTAGATCTAAATGGTAAGTAACCCAAACCAACCTGTGGAAAGGTTGTTAGACTTCTTTTGTCTCAACTGCCAATTCTCCCTTTAACCTGTTGCAGATGTGAGTCCATTTCAAGTCATTATCCAATAAGCAAGAACTGGCTAAGAATTTAAGCAAGAACTGCCAATGAAATTAAAAGAAAACCATCTTTACCTGGAATAATTGTACATGTATTGCAATGGTTAAAACCCTTGCGATTTCCCACAACTTCACGCTGAAACAACTTATAAATTAAAAACGGTTTAAGATAGTGAAACCCTTGCGATTTATGTTCTGCTCTGTTTCGTGCAACAAAATAAAACCGGCCGGGCAAACAGAAGGAAAATAAGGTTAAGCCCTTAGCTCACGTCATCATTTAGTTCTTTGAGTAAAATTTTGGCGGAGCAAATTTTTGAGAAATAATTTTAAGTCCTGGTCCCATTACTAAATGTAATTCTTAATATAGCATTCACATTAAGTTGATAGATCATAGACCTAAACCGTGAACCGACAATGAAAAAGGGTAGTTGTTTACACTAAATCACGGCAACAGCTTTTAAAAATCGGTAAGGTATGGTATGATGCGACCATTCTAATTAGATTCAAATGATAAGCAACCGGAACAAACCTGTGAAAAGGTTATTAGTCTTTTTCTGTCTCTACGGTCAATCCTGTTTTTAACCTGTTGCATATATGAGTTCATTTGAAATCATTCACCAATTAGAAAGAACTGGCTAATAAATGAAGCAAGAACTGGCAAAGAAATTAAAAGAAAATCAGCTTTACCTGGAATGTACATGTATTGTAATCGTTAAAACCCTTGCGATATCCCAACTTCGCTATAAAACAACTGATAATTAAAAACTGTTAGACTAAGACAGTAAAACCTTTGCGATCTAATTTCTGCTGTACGTCCTCTAACAAATAAAACAAACCGAGGAAACAGGCTAGGTAAAAATAAGAAACTAAGGTAAGCCCTAAAATAGGAAAGAACAACATGAAATGTAGCATTAATACATCACCTAATTCTGAGTAGTCTGACTAAGGAAATCACTTACGTCAAGGTCCATTACTAATAATTCTAATTCTTAATAATAAACCATTCACTAAGTAGATTGAGTTAAACCGTAAACCGTTTAGCTGTTTACATTAAATCGAGAATAAATGCACAGAATGTACATACTTACATAATAACGATTAACGAAACAAAGATGCACAAAATGTATGTACGGATAAGAATGAGCTGTTGGCGAGCCTTATTGAATAGATAGAGTTTCATTTAATGCTCGCCTTATAGTATGACACCCATCTCGCCCCCATCGCATATCATCCATCTGATATGCATTCCCTCATGGACTCAAGAGGACGACATCCCTGCCTGGAATCCACCATGATCACCCCACCATGATACTCCTTCGATTCCGTTGACAGAAAACTTACAGTCTAATCCACGAGCTCAGGCGACGGCGTCCAACCATCACTTCACACGAACGCACACTAACGCGGGCTGACAACATCACATGGCTAAGGCGAGCCACCGGATCTTGCCAGCGTTGTTCCTTGGATGCACATAGACAACATACTCGACTTCTGGCGCCCTCGACTTCTCCCCCAACTTCTCCAGGTTAATTCTAATAACATGCAGTGGACACAAAGAATAGAATTGGAACAGGAGGACGAACCAGGAAAGGATCTGGCGGTGATATCGGCAGCGGCTCCTTGGCAGCAAGACCTGAGACATTACGGCTCTGTGGGGTAAGCATTAGCTTGTAGTTTTATACAGAATTAGTTTATCATAAATGAGATGGATGGATTTAGCATTAGCGTTCTCTGCCTTTACAACAACGAGACGCCCCATTCATGAGAATTGGATCTATGTTTTGGCAAATTTAGCAGTTGTAAGAATCCGAGGGTATAACGCTAAAGGTTTAACACCTTAAATTATATTTGTTTTTTTAGTAGATATATGTTCGATATGTGGTTTGTTGGAATAAAATTCTGCTTATTTTCTCTGGAAATCGACTTGCTGCTTATTTTCTCTGGAAATTGACTTCTTGTTTGTATGGTTAGATCTGTTTTTATTTATCTCCGAATGTCGATCGCTCTGGAAGTATCCCTGAGAAGTTTATGTTTCCATACTTGGCAGCTCTACGTAGCTTTGACTTGAGAGATCTGTTTACATGAAGGTCTTCACCGAAGAACTGTGATCTGACATTGATATTGATCGCTTTAGAACAGGATAAACTCAGCTTATGGGTACCCAACGAAATAAAAGTAAATTGGGTACCCAATAAGCGAGTTTGGTCTTTTATGACTGTCTGTAACTTCTCAAAACCTCCTCCCGCCGCAAGATCTTACTTGCTGCTAAGTCCAGTCCGATCTTGAGCCTGCTGGATAAGGCTCGGGCGACAATCTCTTGTTCACTAATTATGCAGAGCTAGAGCTTCAAATCCGCTTTCGTACAAGTAATCTCAGAGCATATCATATCAAAGCTCCTCTCGCGAGTTATTCTATTTCTTTTTTCGTTGGCAGTATTGATTTTGGAAGGTTATTTTTTTCCATTGATCCTTGGAACTTTGTTCAAGATATCATAAATAAATAATGCAAGTGGTGAACAAAATCATAATAAACAACAAACCATTTCTGAGGTCGATGTCCTCTAGGAAAAATGACACATGGCTCTTTAGAAATACAATGGTTTTCCCATCACTCCGTTTAGGAATGACTAATGGGTATGTCATTTCTTCAGCGAAATAGAACCACCACAGTTGATCTCGGAGCCCTTTACCTCCGTCAATCTCCACGGTCTGTCTTGTACTCCTATTAACATATAAATCTTGGCCATTCGTTGGTATTTGAACAAAACGTCGATGGAATGATAGCCCTTCGATCACCTATGTTCGTTTCCTGCTCTATGAACTTGGAAGGATGCTTTGGATGACTGTTTCCGAAAGTCCATAAACTATTTAAAGTAGCTCCTCCTTCGCTCAGTGTCACGTCTCCATTTTGACCCCCTTTGATTTAAATTGTAAATGATGTAAATATTGTAACTTAATCATGGTGAGGAGCTCAAGGCCAAGGCCCCACCATTGATTTAACATTTCATGTATCGGCAATTAAAAATAGATGCCTATGGTTCTTGTGCTAGATAGGCACAATGTATATAAGACATCATGTAATTACAAATTTTTAATGAAAAACCCCCAACCGGCTATGCAATGCAACAAAAGAGACGGGGCATGATTCTACAAGGAAAAGGGAGGGAAATTATTCAAACCCTTGAGCCAATGGTATTAATCCATGTGTCAATGAGGAAACCCATAAACCACCAACTACCCATTTTGTCTCATGCACCCAATCATTTAATTCTTCCAAGAAATTGGTTGGGGCAGTTATTGCCTTGGAAATGAAGAAGTATGGCAGCCAATTTCGTGCATGGGCAAGCCATCAACCTGGAAATTCGTGTTTTTGCTTATTGGGCAAGAAAACACCCACGAAATGGTGCCCAAATCCATTCTGAATAGTCAGTCTTCACTCGTTCACGCAGTTGGAGCTAGCTGGGTCTTCCCCTACACGTTTTTCATCCAAATCCTGCATTTTTCCATGCCTGGGAGTTCGTTTTTGCATATGCAGTAGCCTGGGAGAGAAGGGCCACGTTTTGGGGACTGTAGGGAGGTCGTTTTTGCCCCTGAATGCCCAAGGACGTTTTTCTAAAAACGGATTTGGCTTCCTTGGTTGTTCACCAACTTCCCATTTCGTTTTTGTGGGTTCCCACGTTTTCCTGAGTTAGCTGAAACCCCATCTCATGCCTCTCACTGTAAAAACATTTTATCCTGCCCCATAATTGTGTTCTGCTGTTGTGTGCATCCTCGTTTTTGGTTTGAACCTGTGAACTGAAGTTTTGGGAGTGGTAGTGGACAGAAGTGGCTTGATAAACCTAGTGGGGGAGACAACCTCTCAAGAAGATCAAGAGGGCTTTGGTTACTCTTCTATGCATACCCTGAGAGCACTAGATAGGGAAGGTATGGCTTGAGGGACTGTACAGCAGTGAAAATAATACTTCCTTGTGCTGGGTGTGTACGTATTGTGGGTGCCAAGCTAGATAGATCTTGCAAGGTTATCCCTGGCTCTGTGCTGGAGCTCACTAGCTTAGCAACTCTTCCTTTCCATCTCCTAGCAGCCTGATAAACCCAATTGTAGATTGGCTTGGCTCATCTTGGTGTATGCTTGGCTATGTGTGAGTCTGTTGTTCCCTAGTTCCTTGTAGAGATCATGCCCAGCTCGGGGGTGGAAATGGTGCCGAGAGATTGAGGAGCACACTGGCCTACGGTTGGGTGGAACGTTGCAGTTGCATAGCCAGTTGCATGGGACTACTTTCGCATAAGATAAGTATTCTCCTGTATATTCTTGCAATTATGTAATTGATGGATATCTGAATGTATGTGGATGTGTGAAATGAATTTACTTCCGCTGTGTTTTCAAATGGTTATGCACTTGCATATGTTCATCCTCTTTTAAATTTGAATGCTTGTTTACTATGTATGGGGCTGGATGCCCGATTTAAACCTCACGATCCTCTCCATCTAGCTGGAATGATGGGAGGGGACGTGACATAATGGTATCAGAGCTGCGTTGCAGCATTGGGCCTCTATGGGCCAAATCTAATAGCAATTACAAGAAAATTGTTGTCTTATGAGTTTCTGAAAAATTTTGGTTTAAGTCTGTTTTTGAAAAATTTTGGTTTTTAAGTCTGTTTCTGTTTTAAGTCTGTTTCGGGAAGTTGTCCCGAAACTGCGGAAAGGTTCCGCGAAACTTCCCATTGCGGAAGAGTTCCGCGAACCTTCCTGCAATTGCGGAAGGGTTCGGCGAACCTTCTCGCAATTGCGGAAGAATTCAGCGAACCGCTCCGAAACAACGGAGGAAAAATTTTTAAGTGAAATTTTTTTTTTTCTAAGTGTCAGCGTCGAAAGGAATTTTCGGAAGGATTTCTCTTCCGAAATTTTGGAAGGAATTCTCTTCCGAAATTGCGGAAGGATTCCGCGAATCGTTCCGAAACCGCGGAAGAGTTCGGCGAGTCGTTCCGAAATTGCGGAAGACTTCGGCGAACTGTTCCGCAACTGCGGAAGACTTAGTCGAATCGTTCCGCAACTGCGGAAGACTTCGCCGAATCGTTCCGCAATTGCGGAAGGCTTCCACAAACCTCCCCGCAATTTTGGAAGCGTCCGGCGAACCGCCCCGCAACGGAGGTGAGCCGAGAAGCACCCCGAAACCGCGGAAGGCTTCGTCCAAGCGCCCCGCAATTGCGGAAGGCTACAGCCAACCGCCCCGCAGTTGCGGGAGCATATAATGAACCGCCCGTCGCGGCCGGATTCAGCGAACTGCCCGTTGTGGCAGGATTCCGCGAACCGCCCGATGCAGCGTGATTCCTAAAAAAAAAAAAAAAAAAAAAAAAAAAAAAAACGAGGGTGCTACCCTTGACCTACCCTACAGTGGCGCCACAAGGGGGCAAGCCCCCTTGACCCCCCTTTTTGTTTTTTTCCTCGTATGTCGTTGGTTGTAAGAGAATTCTATGATTGTCAACGTAATGTTTTCCCACGTGCATGATGTAATTTGTGAATTTTGAGAATGTAATGCAGCTAACAATTGTGTTGATGAACACATTTCAGAGAGTCACAGTGACAGCAGGGTAACACTCTAGATAATACAGTTGGAAAGTTTTGGATCTTGGTTGGGCCAAGAAAATGAACGTCATGAATGATGCACAGGATCCCTATGAACCTGAGACAGATTCCATGGGGGAAAACATACATGTTGAGAATGCTGAAACAGAATCTAATGGGAGAAGAAATCAAGAGACTCCTCCAGGTATTGCAGCCACCATGAGAAGCCTAAGGGAGGAATTGCAAAGTTGCAGAGAAGATAATAAAAGGATGATTAAAGCTCAGGAAGAACAAAATCAGCTGAATGCAGCCATGCTACAGAGTTTGACAGACATCCAAAGGCAAATAAACTCTAGGCATCAGACATCAAATCTAGAAAGGGGTGGGAGTAGCTCTAGAAGAAATTCGCGTAAGAGGGCCAGTAGCCCAAGAAGAGTTTCTACAGACAGGACATATACTCCAGAAATCT
The DNA here is from genome assembly GCA_027924585.1 of Larix kaempferi. Taxonomy (NCBI): domain Eukaryota; kingdom Viridiplantae; phylum Streptophyta; class Pinopsida; order Pinales; family Pinaceae; genus Larix; species Larix kaempferi. The sequence goes on from BSBM01000094.1 coordinate 8,404,027, forward strand.
CTTCTAATGAATCATCTGACTCTGAAGAATCCATTGAGGGTTCAAGCTCTTCATCTCACATGATTAAGAGAAAGAAGCACTACAAGAACAATTCACATGGGGAATTTAAGAAGGCAAAACCTCCTACATTTGATGGAGAGATAAAGTCCGGTCAAGAAGCTGAGGCTTGGCTTCTTGGGATGAAAAAATATTTCCAAGTCCAAGACTACTCGGGAAATATGAAGGCAAGGGTAGCCATCTTCAACTTGAATGGAAGAGCATCTATATGGTGGGAACACACCAGGCAAGTGAAGAAGATCAACGAAAGGAAGATCGTGTGGAAGCAGTTCAAGAAATACTTCAAGCAGAAGTACCTCTCTGATAGGTACTATGATGATAAGATCAAAGAGTTCCATGAGTTGAGATTGGGACAATCGACCATGGAAGAATATGCAAACAAGTTCTTGGAGCTGCTGAGGTATGTCAAGTACATTCGAGATGATAAGGTGAAAATTTAGCGTTTCCTAAGTGGACTGCCCCAGTCATATAAAGATAGAATTGAGTTTGATGAACCTCGAACTCTAGAGGAGGCCATAAGAAAGGCCAAGTATTGCTTTGATCAAAACAGAAGCAAACCAGAATTCCATAAGGCATGGAAGGATAAGAAAAATGAGAAGTTTGATCAAAGGAAAAAGGGGTTCAAGCCTCCTCAATTCCGAAACCAGCAAAGGAAGCCATCACAGGTTGTGACTAAGCCAACTAGGATGATGGGAGACAAGCCAAGAGATCCAAAGGAACCAAGAGAACCACTTCAATGTTGGGGTTGTGGAGGAGACCACATGCTTAGGAACTGTCCACATCGGAATGGGAATGCAAATCAAGTTCACAACATCCAAGGAGCTGGAACTGTGGGTCAAGTGGCAAGGACAATCCCTAGAATCTATGTAGCACTAGACGACCGCCAAGCAGATCATCAGTCAACTGTGGTTGAAGTTGAAGGTAAGATTGCTAAGCAATCTGTTTCTATTTTGATTGATCCTGGATCTACTCACAGTTATGTCACTCCTAGAATTGTTGAGATTTGTGCTTTCAAGAAATTAAAGCATAGTAAATCATGGTTAGTTCAACTAGCCACTGGAACCAAGAGAAAAGTTAGTGAAATAGTAGAGAAATGTCCATTAGAGATGGATGGGCTATTCACTTATGCAGATCTGAATATTTTGCCACTGGGGTCCTATGATATTCTCATTGGAATGGATTGGTTAGAAGCACACAGGGTTAAACTTGACTGCTACAATAAGACGTTTGAATGCATGGACGAAGAAGGAAACCCGAGGTTTGTAAAAGGCATTCCAAAGATGACTTCTGTTAGACAGGTTTCAGCCATGCAACTGAAGAAGTTCTGTAGGAAGGGATGTCAACTGTATGCAGCTCACGTTTTAGAGGCAGCAGAGAGTGAAACTCTTAGATTGGAGGACTATCAAGTATTGCAAGAATTCAGGGATGTCTTTCCAGATGAGATTCCAGGACTTCCTCCAAAGAGAGACATTGACTTTACAATTGAACTTGTGCCAGGAGCGGCACCAGTGTCTAAGACACCCTACAGGATGAGTACACCGGAATTGCTAGAATTGAAAATGCAATTACAAGAGTTGCTGGAAAAGAAATATATTAGGCCAAGTGTGTCCCCGTGGGGAGCACCTGTTCTATTTGTGAAAAAGAAAGATGGAACACTCAGGTTATGTATTGACTACAGGCAGTTGAACAAAGTCACTGTGAAGAACAAATACCCATTGCCCCAAATTGATGACCTTTTTGACCAAATGAGAGGAGCAAAGATATTTTCAAAGATTGACTTGAGATCCGGATACCATCAGGTAAGAATCAAAGAAGAAGATATTCATAAGACCGCCTTTAGAACAAGGTATGGACACTATGAGTTTGTAGTCGTACCATTCGGTCTTACAAATGCACCAGCTACATTCATGTGTCTCATGAATAATGTTTTTAGCAAGTATTTGGACAAGTTTGTTCTTGTGTTCCTAGATGACATTCTCATTTATTCTAAGAATGAAGAAGAACGTGAAGAACATTTGAGAATGACAATGCAATTACTAAGGGAGCATAAGCTGTATGCAAAGTTGAGTAAATGTGACTTTTATAAAGATAGAATTCATTATTTGGGTCACATCATCTCCGACGAAGGGATATCTGTAGACCCTGAGAAGATTGAAGCCATTATGAATTGGCCAACTCCAAGGAATGTGACTGATGTGAGATCTTTTATGGGCCTTGCTGGTTACTACAGGAGGTTTATCGAAGGATTCTCCAAGGTTGCAAACCCGATCACTTCTTTGCAAAAGAAGGGGATAAAGTTTGAATGGTCACCAAGATGTGAGGAAAGTTTTCAACGGTTAAAGAATCTTCTTACAAGTGCACCAATTTTGAAGATTGCAGACCCGGGAAAAGACTTTGTGGTGTGCACTGACGCATGTAATCAAAGACTTGGAGGAGTTCTTATGCAAGACAACCACGTGATATGCTATGAGTCAAGAAAGTTGAAGGAGCATGAGAAGAACTATGATACTCATGATATAGAACTTGCAGCCATAGTACATGCATTGAAGATGTGGAGGCATTACTTAATGGGAAGAAAATTTGAGTTAAAGACAGACCATTGTGGCTTGAAATACTTATTTGATCATCCAACTTTAAATGCTAGGCAAGCTAGATGGTTGGAATTTTTGTGTGAATTTGATTTTGAGATCAAACACATAAAAGGGAAAGAAAACAAGGTGGCTGATGCACTCAGCAGGAAGGTACATGAAATGTATGTGGCAGCGCTTAGTACTTGCCAGCCAGATTTGAAGCAACAGATTGTTAACCATATGGTTGAGGATGAAGTGTATGAGCAGATAAAGGGAAAATTGCAGCAGAAAAACCTTGAAAAGAAGTATGAGGGCTATCATTTGGAAGAAGGAGGACTTCTTACTTATAAGAATAGAGTCTATATTCCAAATGCGGCAAATTTGAGGAGAATGGTTATGGATGAAATCCATAAAGCTCCATACTCTTGTCACCCGGGATATCAGAAAACAATTGCTACAACAAGAAAATATTATTTCTGGCCAGGGATGAAGAAGGACATCGCTGAATACATCTCTAAGTGCATGGAATGTCAGCAGGTGAAGGTCGAACACCAGCACCCAGCAGGTTTATTGCACCCAGTGCCAATTCCAGAATGGAAATGGGAAATAATTTCCATGTATTTTATTACAGGATTGCCAATGACTAAGAGACAACATGATTCCATCATGGTTGTGGTGGACAAGTTAACAAAGGAAGCACATTTCATACCAGTTAAGTCCACACATAAAGCCGATGCCATTGCAAATATTTTTATGAAGGAAATTTTCAGATTACATGGGTTGCCTAAGGCAATAATTTTTGACAGGGATACCAAGTTCACTTCCAATTTTTGGAAAGGTCTCTTTGCTGATTTGGGTACACAGTTGAACTTTAGCACCGTGTACCATCCTCAAACAGACGGGCAAACAGAAAGAGTAAATCAGGTGCTTGAAGACATGCTCCGCATGTATGTAATGGACAAGCCATCCAAGTGGGAGGATTATCTACACCTGGTAGAGTTTGCATATAATAATGGGCAGCAAGAATCATTGGGAATGAGTCCGTATGAGGCTTTGTACGGCAGAAGGTGTAGGACACCAGCGACTTGGGACAATCCAGTGAACAGAATTGTACTTGGGCCAGAATTGCTTAAGGAAATGGAACAAGAGGTTGCAAGAATCCGGCAAAATTTAAAAGCAGCCCAGGATAGACACAAAAGCTATGCAGATAAACATAGAATGCATAGGGAATTCAATGTTGGGGATCATGTGTACCTTAGAGTAAGATCAAGAAAGAGTTCCTTGAAGCTTGGGAGTTGTGCCAAGCTATCACCTAGATATTGTGGGCCATTTGAAGTGCTTGAAAGAATAGGGCCAGTTGCATATAGACTTGCCTTGCCTGCTAGCACTAAAGCTCATAATGTTTTTCATGTCTCTTTGCTTAAGAAATATGTACATGATCCTAACCATGTGATTAATTGGGATGTGATCCAGGTGGAACCCGAGGGAGAATTCCAAACCGATCCATTGCGCATCCTAGACAAGAAAGTAACATTGCTCCGGAACCGAGCCATCGGACAGGTAAAGGTGCAATGGAAGCACTACGGTCCCGATGAGGCTACATGGGAGCTGGAGGATGCCATGAGGGTGGCATATTCATTTTTGTTCAATTTTGATGAGCACTGAGGACAGTGCTAATGTAAGGGGAGAGGTATGTCACGTCCCCATTTTGACCCCCTTTGATTTAAATTGTAAATGATGTAAATATTGTAACTTAATCATGGTGAGGAGCTCAAGGCCAAGGCCCCACCATTGATTTAGCGTTTCATGTATCGACAATTAAAAATAGATGCATATGGTTCTTGTGCTAGATAGGCACAATGTATATAAGACATCATGTAATTACGAATTTTTAATGAAAAACCCCCAACCGGCTATGCAATGCAACAAAAGAGACAGGGCATGATTCTACAAGGAAAAGGGAAGGAAATTATTCAAACCCTTGAGCCAATGATATTAATCCATGTGTCAATGAGGAAACCCATAAACCACCAACTACCCATTTTGTCTCATGCACCCAATCATTTAATTCTTCCAAGAAATTGGTTGGGGCAGTTATTGCCTTGGAAATGAAGAAGTATGGCAGCCAATTTCGTGCATGGGCAAGCCATCAACCTGGAAATTCATGTTTTTTCTTATTGGGAAAGAAAACACCCACGAAATGGTGCCCAAATCCATTCTGAATAGTCAGTCTTCACTCGTTCACGCAGTTGGAGCTAGCTGGGTCTTCCCCTACACGTTTTTCATCCAAATCCTGCATTTTTCCATGCCTGGGAGTTCGTTTTTGCATATGTAGTAGCCTGGGAGAGAAGGGCCATGTTTTGGGGACTGTAGGGAGGTCGTTTTTGCCCCTGAATGCCCAAGGACGTTTTTCTAAAAACGGATTTGGCTTCCTGGCTGTTCACCAACTTCCCATTTCGTTTTTGTGGGTTCCCACGTTTTCCTGAGTTAGCTGAAACCCCATATCATGCCTCTCACTGTAAAAACGTTTTATCCTGCCCCATAATTGTGTTATGCTGTTGTGTGCATCCTCGTTTTTGGTTTGAACCTGTGAACTGAAGTTTTGGGAGTGGTAGTGGACAGAAGTGGCTTGATAAACCTAGTGGGGGAGACAACCTCTCAAGAAGATCAAGAGGGCTTTGTTTACTCTTCTATGCATACCCTGAGAGCACTAGATAGGGAAGGTATGGCTTGAGGGACTGTACAGCAGTGAAAAGAATACTTCCTTGTGCTGGGTGTGTAGGTATTGTGGGTGCCAAGCTAGATAGATCTTGCAAGGTTATCCCTGGCTCTGTGCTGGAGCTCACTAGCTTAGCAACTCTTCCTTTCCATCTCCTAGCAGCCTGATAAACCCAATTGTAGATTGGCTTGGCTTATCTTGGTGTATGCTTGGCTATGTGTAAGTCTGTTGTTCCTTGGTTCCTTCTAGAGATCATGCCCAGCTCGGGGGTGGCAGTGGTGCTGAGAGATTGAGGAGCACACTGGCCTACGGTTGGGTGGAACATTGCAGTTGCATAGCCAGTTGCGTGGGACTACTTTCGCATAAGATAAGTATTCTCCTGTATATTCTTGCAATTATGTAATTGATGGACATCTGAATGTATGTGGATGTGTGAAATGAATTTACTTCCGCTGTGTTTTCAAATGGTTATGCACTTGCATATGTTCATCCTCTTTTAAATTTGAATGCTTGTTTACTATGTATGGGGCTGGATGCCCGATTTAAACCTCACGATCCTCTCCATCTAGCTGGAATTATGGGAGGGGAGGTGACACTCAGTTATGTTCTTTACATGAAACTTATCCGTAACATTCCTTGTCATAGATTTCTGAGTATGGAGTATGCTTTTATAAAGTTTAGGAAAGCTTAGGTTAATTGTTCAGCTAATTAACTCCAAACACTTGTCCACTCTTGGAGATTCCAAAATCTGTTCCAAATTGTGATGTTTGATGTTTGATGTACCTTACTATCTAGACATCATTTTCACGTTCTTTTTGGGTCTTTTTACTGGAAAATGGAGAACCTGAAGTGAATTGGAAAAAGTCTCATTAGTGTGTTTCTGTTTCCATGGAGAGTGGGAGATTAAAAAAAGCTTTTGGTATTTCCATTTAATTTTATTTAAAATTTATAAAAATTAAAACTATAATTATATATTTATTTTTAATGGGGAAATTGGCAAAAGTCTCATTACTGTGTTTCCGTTTCCATGGAGAGTGGGAGATTAAAAAAAGCTTTTGGTATAAATCCATTTAATTTTATTTAAAATTTATAAAAATTAAAACTATAATTATATATTTATTTTTAATGGGGATCTATCAAATAGTTAGAGGAATCAATTTTTATTGAGTTTTAATTTTAAAATTTGATCCCTTTGTGCTTGATGATGATGTAGATTTAAAATGAATTTATATCGGTAGATATCAATATGAGTCTATGACCATTCTATTTCTTTTATGTTTATATAAATTAGGTTGACATACAAAAGGGAGATCTCTGTGTTTAAGAAAATAAAGAAAGACCTTGTGAATCTTGTTAGGGTTATTGGCAATGTCTAGCAATAGCTATGAGTACTCATCATCCTGGCTAACTATTATTCAGACTAAAGCACTGAGCTCGTTTGATAACTGCTCAATGTATCCATTTGATTATATCCTTCTCACCAGCCGTGCTAATTATATCATATGTGGCTCGAGGGATTTTAGCCTGGACTCGGGATTTTTAGGTGGACTTGAATAGGACTTTACAAAATAGGACTAGAATCTAGCTGTAGTAAACCCTCATCATCTACGGCTAACCACATACCAACCATCATCAATATAAATCCTCTTGTCCCATGAAGAATTACTGTGTAGCAGTAAAGCAAACTGTTGTAACTCGACAATTATTATCGATTATTTGTAAAACCTAATCATCAATAATAATAAAAAACCCTAACCCTAGACTTCAACAATCCAAAAATACCGACTGATCAATAGTCGAAACCTAGACGGTAATGCCCAAAAAAGTTTGATTAATTATTATATATTGTTGTGAAGGCAAAGATGGTAAATTCTCTAAACAACAAAAGCAGTCTTCAGGTCGGTCAATAGTGAATGGTACTATCCTGACTTGCCAACCGCAAGGATAAATCTCGCATTATATCATGTTGAGAAAACGAAATCTCACAAGCACAACCAAATGAGATGTCTAGACTCCTGACACATCCAAACCTTGTATAAGGGAAAGTAGTAATCTCAAAAGCCCCTTTATCTGTGCTAGTTAACACATTGATTTATCTCACCTAAATGAACCCAACCACCATACAAAGAAACCATGAAGAGATAACCTCCTCCATGATGTCGATTTTTTGAATAGAAACCACTTCCTTTCGGCGAGATCTTTCTCCCTTCCCTCTGCCTTCATGGGACCACTCAACAATCTAAATGAGAGAATCCACGCCACCTGCTCCTAACCGGCCCCCAGTCTCCTTGCTCTCTCCAACAAAGGTAGAGAAAAAAAAATAAACGTCCTCCTTACTCACGCTGTTTCAAAATGACTGACAACCTCCCTCACCAACGATAGCCATCTAACAAGGGCGTTTCTAGAACGAGAATGATGGCAATCCATAATCTCGTGGCCCTTCTAGGGTTTGGGTTAGATTAATTGCAAAATAATCTAATTAAATCTTTTCACACCCCAATGGTTATAGTATCAGTTTTAAAATGCACATCTTTTATTTTATAACCAAATAGAGGCTACTATCACAAAATACCAAGAATATTCTCCAAACATACTTTAATAATTATACTAAGAGTCTTGTTAACCCCTTCATAAATTCTTTGATAATTACTTTATCCTTCTTGTGGGTAGCTACTATATATAGGTATTTATATCTCTCTCTATATATACTTATGTATTGTGATTTCAATGCCTTGCAATTTATTATAGCTAACCATGTTACACTAATGCCTATCGATAGAATTTTCTATGGATCGACTCTACATGAGAATAATCGTTGAGCAAGTTTATCTTGATGTATCCATTAGTGTAACATGTTCTATTGAGATGCATCATAGCAAGATAATCATTAAGTTCATCTATTGGAATTTTTTCCCTTTTATCATATTATATTAATACATTAACCCTTGATAATGTTTCAATATATGTTCTCCTTGATTAAGATTAAACATGGAAATCACTGAGTATTATTTTGATAAATATAAATTGTTTATGTTAATGTTATCATCAACTTTTTATTTATGATATTTATGTATATGTGCATGCTATGATATGAATGAAGATATTATTCTTTCTATCCACAATTTTGATATTTTGTTTATACATTGCATAGGAACATGGCACTAAATACCATGTTATTTCCAACAAGGATATACGTATTTGTCGGGGTTTCTCCATAGGGTTTCCACACGAGGTATGGATTTAGGTGGGGCTTTCCTTTTGTGATAGGTGATTGTTTAAGTATGGAGTCAACTTAGCAGGAGGTGGGATTTAAGACCATGTACAATTTTGGGATGACCTCTAACATAAGGAGGTAGGATTTGAGACCATGCACAGTTATAGGATGGAATCTAACATAAGTTTGCAGGAGCATGTCTTTCGATTTTGGAAGGAGGCTCGAGATTTTACTGACAATCAGATCAAACCTATACCATTGCTTCCATATGAATTCCTTAGGAATTGTATTTCTCTATAAGCGCATCCTAGGAGTAGGTGGCTCCACATATGGACCATTGAGATGAGTTGCTTTTGTATCATAGGGATTTAGGGTTTAGGGTTAAATTTAACTATGCTATGAGAAAAGGATGTTTCATTAGATAATTATGGTGATATAAAGGAAACATTAGTTTCATTATTTTTTTATGGTGCTATGAGAAAAGGAAGTTTCATTAGATAATTATGGTGATATAAAGGAAACATTGGTTTTATATATTCGAGGATAGGCTATAGTCATGTTTTTAATTAGGTTATAAGAGAAAGATGATTCTATAGATTTCCTTTACTACTATAAAATAATTAATGATTGTACATACATCCCATTACATTTTACTTGTGTTTTTGTTATGAGATAACTCAAACACTAGGAAACCGGTAAATTGTAATGACATAAGTAGGATTGCTTAGGGTTGAGATAGTCAGTCAATCAAGATTTGAATGTGTCCTAACAACGACTTGTAAAAAAAATAAAAAATTACTTACTCAACTTGAAGGTCCTTACATTTTTTCTTATATAGACAACTCAAATAGAAATTACCGAGGGGATAAGAGATGAGGCTGGGACAAATAGAAATGCAATTTTGAAGTTGTGAAATTGATGGTTTAAGATCATAGCAGTGTAACATTTGCTGATAAATGGGTAGGTCACTGAGAAAGGCGCCAAACTCGATCACTAACTTTAAAAATGTGGAGCAACACGAATATGAAGTGCTTTAGACTTGGCATGTGTCTGTTGGAGGATGTCTTGAACCTTTTTGTGGATTTTAGCCAAGTTCTGCAAAAAAGAAGAAGCTTTATCTTGTGCCTTATTACGAGTCAATTTTGTTGAACTGATTCAGGGTTTGTATGGAGCCATCTCGTCCTGATTTGCTTGTTTCTTCACTAAATTTATCAGGTCGACATGAGAAGATCCCTTCCGGGGGACCATTGTTCATTGCTTATTCCTTCTCTCCGAAGGCACTCCAGAAACTGATGGTTAATGCATCTTGGTGCGCTTCGTAGGAAATTTAGACATAGCATTTGTACACGTCTCAAATGACCAGCGTTTACAACCGTCCATCCCACAGACATTAAGCCACCCCGCATTGCCTCCATACAAAGTTGTGTAAGAGCAAGAAACAATGCCCTTCTAAGGTTAAAAACAGGTTTTCATGTTCACTTTACTTCAATTTAGTATTGCTATTTTTTTATAATATTTTTTTAAAATTTGATATATATATTGTTATTAAATAGGTATTTGTTTAATTGTATCAAGTTTTAATTATTTAATATCTTTGAAATTAAAATAAAATAATAGTTCTATTTTAATTTCACATTTAATAAAAAAATTTAAAATGGTTAAATATAGTTTAGAATTATGGTATCTACTTCTTTCACATTATTATGAATTATGAAAATGAATTATCATTATTTATCTTAAATTAGACATAGACTTATTATTGGTGGTTTAAGAGAAAGTAGTTTTAGTGTCCAATGGTGCATTTTTTGGTCAACTCTAAATGAATATTCATGGAAACCATGTAAGTTAGGGTGAATATTTACTTCACAGAATATTTGTAATTTATTTGTATCAAGACTATATTTCACAGAATATTCTCTTAGTGCATCTCATGTTCTAAATGAGTTAGATTAACTTATTGTTTATGATGTATGGAAACAAATAAAAACTAGTAAGACTTTTCCATTGGACAAATAGATTTATGTTTTCAATGATGTAAGCTCGAATACTTTTGAAGGATATCAAATGTATCGAGGACAAATGTGTTTGCTTATTATTTTTGTTGGAATGTGTTCATTTATGGAATATAAAAATAATTTATGGACACTAGTAAGAAAAAATTGCATATTTTAAATATGTTTTATTGAAAAGTTATTTGTTCCCCGCTTAAAAGGAAAGGTAGTAATTAAATGTTTGGAAATGCCTTATTTCCTTTCCTCTTTAAACTTAAAGAGGATTGAGACTATATGTTTAGGAAACGACTTTGATTATTTGGCCCATGTGGCATGTATTTGCAAAGATGGCCTCTAGAGACTATAACCTTTTCAACAATGCTTGTTTGGTTTTACCTTCCTTTATTTCTATTGAATTTGTTCTAATTTTATGAAAATTGAAATTATCAACAACTTTTAGAAATACTAAATGGGTAATTTTTTAATATATATTGAAATTAGTAGTTATGATTTTTTTGTTATATTTTTCTAGTTGTTATGATTCTAATTTTTTAACTTTATTGTTTCCAGGTATTCTATACAAATTTATTGATATTCACACAACATATATTCCACTTTCCATACAAGGTATGTCATATTTTATTTACATTAAAATTTTATGCCATATTTTATTTACAGTATAATTTCATATTATTTTTAATAATTTAACTTTTGTTTTATCTCATTCTTTAGAATTGTTATAATTCATTTTAATATTTATGTTATAATTCGTATTTATGTGATGATTATTTCAAGATTTTATATATACAATTTTTTTTTAAATGATTGATATTAATGACTATTTCAATATGTTTAGTATATGTTTAAAATTGAAATTATTATATTAATGTTAATGTTTTAATTCTTATTGATTTTAATTATGATCGTTAGAAATGTTATAATTTATATACATGTTTTCTTTTTCATTATTTATCACGGTGTTGTCATCATTTATATACAATCTCCTTCATTTTTTCATTCGATACTAATGTTAATGATCATTTCAATATATTTTTTCACTCCTTATAAATGTTATATTTCATATCAATGTTGATGTTACATCTAGTGATGTGATCATTATGTCAAAAAAATTTCTTCATTAAATTATGAAATTATCATATTAATGTTGATGTTATAACTCATATTGATCTAGATAATTATTTCAATATGTTTTTTTTTTTCATTCCTTATTCTTTATGATGGTATTTTCATAACTTATATACATTCTTCTTCATTTTTTAATTCGTATTCATGTTAGTGATTATTTCAATATTTTTTTCTCTTTTCTTTAGAAATATTATAATTCATGTGAATACCAATGTTATAACTCATATTAATGTGATGATTATTTCAACGTTTTTTTTTCCTTAAAATTGAAATGATCATATTAATATTGATGTTATAACTCATGTTGGTCTTCACGATTATTTCAAGGTTTAATTTTTTACTCATTCTTTACAGTGGTATTATCTAATTATTTCAAGTTTTGTCATATCCAATCTCCTTCATTTTTTAATTCATATTGATGTTAATGATTATTTTAGTATTGTTTAGTAAATGTTTAAAATTTAAATTGTAATATTAATGTTGTTGTTTTATCTCATATTGATTTTGATGATTATTTTTTTAGAAATGTTATAATTCATATCAATGGTGATTTGAATTATAACATTTTCATATTGATATTAATGTTTTTTTTCTTTTTTAAATTAGTAAATGTTTAAAATTGAAAATTATAATTCAATGTTAATGTGAATTATGTGAATTATCATTCAATTTGGTCTAGATGATTATGTGAATTCTTTTCTCATTCTTTAGGGTGGTATTGTCATAACTTATATACAGTCTATTTCCTTTTTAATTCATATCGATGTTAATGACTATTTCAATAATTAATTTTCCATTCCATGGAAATGTTTTAATTCAGATTATGTTGATGTTATAAAGCATATAACATGATATTTGTTTCAATTCTTTCTTCTAATTTTCATAAGTTATATACAATGTCATCCATTTTTTAATTCATAATGATCTCAATGATTAATTCAATATTTTTTCTCTCTTTATTTGAAATGTTATAATTGATGTCAATGTTGACATTATAAATCATATTGATGTGATGATTATATCAAGATTTTTTTCGTTAAAATTAAGATGATCATATTAATATTTATGTTATAACTCATATTGGTCTTCATGATTATTTCAAGGTTTCTCATTCCTTATGGTGGTATTGGCATAATTTATATATAATCTCCTTCATTTTTTAATTCATATCAATATGGTATCAATATTCATTTTTTTCTCATTTCTTAGAATGGTTATAATTCATATCAATGTTGATGTTTTACTTCATATTGATGTTGATGATTATTTCAAGATATTTTTTTCTCATTTCTTTTAGTGGTGTTGTCATACACAATTTCTTTCATTTTTGGATGTATATTGGTATTTTTCCTCGTTCTTTATGGTGCTATTGTGATTCAAATTTTATATTGATATTGAGGATTATTGTGTAGTATATATTCAATACTTCATTGGGTGAGGTATATCCCGATGTCAGAAGTCAAGGGACATGCACATCCCTCGTTGGGTGTTAGACTGACAAAGGAGATATCAATGATCTCAACAAACCAATACTAAATTAAATAACATATACATTTTAGTTTTCAAAATATATGTATTATAAAATATATATGTATTATACATTTTCTAATATATATTATTATAAAATATATAATAATACAAAATATTAAATTCCATAATACCATTATAAAACTAATAATCTACACTCTATTTAAAACAAGTATCATTTTACAAAAAAAATATTAGACTGTGTACATACACTTAATACATTACTATGTAATGTACATTGTGTAAAATTCATACCACTCTAATATATTTATTGTATAGTAATAGTTGTTTTAAATAAAGTATACATTATTAGTTTTATAACAATGTTATAGAATTTAAAATGTTATATTATTATATATTTAATACATAATAAAACACTTTATAATAAGATATCAACTTACGATCTGTGTTTTTGTTTCAAATGGAACAGTCTAATTCAAATGTTACAGTGGGAATTAGACATTTGATTGATGAACCACGACTTAGAAGACATTTCCAAATTCATGTTATTCATCCTCATCGTGGAAACCTATCTAGCCCTGAGTTGAAGGAAGAAATTGCCAAAAAATTCAATGTTGTCAATCACCAAACAATTTTTGTTTTTGGTTTTCGTACATATGGTCATAGATCTTCTGTTTTTGGCGTGGTCTATGACAAGTTGGAGGATGCCCTCAAATATGAGCCAACTCGTAGATTGGTTAAAAATGGCCTACATGGTGTTGTCAACAAAAGCCTAAAAGATAGTAAACATAGGTGCAAGAAAATTAGGGGTGTGAAAAATAAGAAGGAATAGATGTAATTTCTATTAGAATCTATAATTGTTATATTATATATTTTTGAAATACACTTATGTCTATTTTGTTATATACAATCACTAGCATAAATGTTCACTGTTTCATATTGATGTTAATGATTATTTCAATATTGTTTGGTAAATGTTTAAAATTCAAAGTATCATATTAATGTTGATGTTTTCTTGAAATGTTATAATTAATATCAATGTTGACATGAATTATAACTTTTCTAATCTTATAATTCTTATTGACATTAATGATTTTCTAATTTAGTAAATGTTTATAATTGAAATTATCATGATATGTTGATGTTATAACGTATATTTGTGTGATAATTATTTCAATAATTTTGTATCGTTAAATTATGAAATTCTCATATTAATGTTAACGCCAATATTGATGATTATTTCAATGTGTTTTTTTTTCTCATTCCTTGTTTTGGTATTATCATTACTTATATTTAATGTCATTAATTTTTTAATTCATTGATGTTAATGATTATTTCAATATTTTTTCCCTCTTCTTTAGAAATGTTATAATCCATGTCAATGTTAATGTTATAATGCATATTGATGTGTTAATTATGTCAAGTTATTTTTTCATTAAATTTGAAATTATCGTATTAATATTGATGCTAAAATTCATATTGATCTTGATGATTATTTCAATGTGATTTTTTTTTTTCTCATTCTTTATTATGGTATTGTCATAAACTTATATACAATTTCCATCATTTTTGTGATTCATATTGATGGTAATGGTCATTTCAATATTTTTTTTCTCATTCCCTATAAGTGTTATAATTCATGTCAATATTGATGTTTTAAATAGTATTGATGATGATGATTAATGCAAGAATTTATTGTATAGTCATACTATTATACTATATTATATTTATTGTATAGTAATAGTTGTTTTAAATAGAGTGTAAATTATTAGGATTTTTTAATGGTATTATGGAATTTCAAATTTGTATTATTAAAATTTTTATACATAATAATACACAAACTGTAAAATAAGGTAACAACTTATATTCCTCATTTTTGTTTTAGATAACAACACACTATATTGGTAAAAATAGCTTAAATGGATTCGTCAACAAAAGTCTATAGGATAGTAAACAATCATGCAATAAATTTAGGGTTGTGAAAAATAGGAATAAATAGATGTAATTTCTTTTCAATGACAAACATATGTTTTTTTGTTGTCTTTTTGACATTCATATATTAGATTCTATTTTTATATATGTACTTATAAAATACACTTTTGACTATTATGCTATGTACAATCATTAGTTTGATATATGAATTAATATACTCATTTTCCATGAATTTTGTTCAAGGTTCTTTAAGTGGTTCCCCCACCTTGCTCTTAAAAGAGCATATCTCATAAGACAATGGCAGTAACACAGGTATGCCATGTATGTCAAAGTACATTAATGTGAAGACTCATTATTTCTCATAAATACTTTTGCATAACTTATTTTCCAATTGTAGGAGGATGCAACTTATAGGGTGGTGAAAGGTGATGAAGGTCGTAACTACTTCTACTGTTTGGCCCCCGAATGTAATGGTCTACGTCGTAGTAGGTGTCACGATTTTAACAACCATAGGATAAAGGTCCATTCATGGGATCCGATAACATTACGTGTTGGTGCACGACTGGGACCAAACTATAGGGTTAGATCAGAATCATTTCTAAAAAAAGAAAGAGATCGAAATTTTTTTAATATAGAATACCAAGTGAAGAAGAAGAGAGATAGAACAGAGAATGTTGCAATCCGAGCTGAGATTAGAAAGGAGGTACAAATAATTCTATAACAAATTATTTTTATGTTTTCACTACCTCATTCATGAAATAATCTATATATGTTTTTTACAAGCAGGGTGTGAAATCTATGCAAGAGCTAAGTATTGAAGCCTTGGATCGGATAAAAGAACGTGTTTCTATTTTCAATTCTCAATCGATGGATTTAAGAGAGAAGATCAAGAATGATTTACATAAAAAGATAATAAAAGAGAAGAATTGGAATATGCTCCGTGCGATGTTCAATGAGTCCCCTCCTGTAAGATTGTAGTCATTGTCCTTCACACTTCTTTTAAGCACAGATAATTGATATATCATTTATTGTTCAAGGAATTAACATGATTTTTACATGTTTTCCTTATAACAGAGGAATGAAGAAGAATTTACCCAGCAAAGGAAAAAAGTTGTATCCTCCAGCGAGGGGATTGAGAGGGTGATAAATTTCATTAGTGTGGAAGGAACATCCTCGATGAATTCAAATGACAGAATCATAGCCACATTTTTAGATATTTTGTCAGAAACGGTGGCACATAACAACAGTGGAGGAGAAGCAATGAGGGGTTCTGAACCATTTGTTGATGAAGTGCATAGTCCTGACACATAGAAAATCCACTTCTAACATTCATTAAGGATTAAAAAATGGTATACATCAAGAATGACCGAGATGTGACACATTAATAATGTGGCATTGGACATTCATTAAGGGCCATGTTACATTGTGATGTATATCAAGTGTTATGTTGCATTGCGACATTCATTGAAAGGGTTATGTCGCATTGTGGCATTGATCAAGGGTCATGTGAGACATTAATAATTTGGCATTCTGCATTCATCATGCGCTATGTCACATTGTGATGCTTATCAAGGGTTACATTGCATTGTGACATTTATCAACCATTATGTCTCACTAAAGTCAACCATAATTAACTATGGTGAAAATGAATTCAAGGTTAACTAAAGTCAAACAAGGTTCGATAAAGTCAAACATGTAAGACATCAATAGTTTGACATTCGACATTCATCATGCGTTATGTTGCATTATGATGTTTATCAAGAGTTACCTTGCATTGTGACATTTATCAACCATTATGTCACACGTTGATGCTTATTAAGGGTTATGTTGCATTGCGGCATTCATCAAGGGTTATGTCAATTTGTGACATTGATCAATGGTTATGTCTAATTTGACATAAGGGTTATGTCAAGTTCTGACATTCATTAAGGATTAAAAAATGGTACATACGCCGACAATGCTCGCGATGTGACACATTAACTGAGGAAAGACGATCACTTTCACCCACTTGACCAGGAAAAACATCAATGGGTTTACTAGAACCCTCTGGTCATCTTCACCATTTTGACTTTCAATCACATAATGATCACAAGATTGCCTCAATAAGGACCTCTAATTATTCTCACCATCTCCTTCTTCCATAGTGACTTGATTGAGATCTGTATCATGACTAGGATCATTTGAACACTTATTAGTCTTATCCTCAACCACAGAATGATTATGGAGTTTCTTTTCTAAGTCAACAATGTTCATGGTTTGTCACGGTCCACCGATAAATGCTTATGATATTCGTGGTTCCATAAACGTTGTTCAAGGTTCCTTAATTACACATGGTGCTATATGCATTATACATGGTTCCACCTACATTGTTCACAATTCCACCAATAATGCTCATGGTTCCACCAACAATGCTCATGATTCTATAAATAGAGCTCATGGTTCCACCAACAATGTTCATGGTTCCATAAACATAGGTGGAACAATGAGCATTATTGGTGGAACCATGGGCATTATTATTGGTGGAACCATGAGATCTATTTATGGAACCACGAGCATTATCGGTGGAACTATGAGCATTGTTGGTGAAACCATGAGCTCTATTTATGGAACCATGAGCATTGTTGGTGGAACCATGAGCTCTAGTTATGGAACTATGAGCTCTAGTTATGGAACCATGAACATTATTGGTGGAACCATGAGCACTATCTGTGGAACCATGAGCTCTATTTATGGAACCATGAGTATTATTGGTGGAACCATGAGCATTGTTGGTGGAACCATGAGTTCTATTTATGGAACCATGAGAATTGTTGTGGGAACCATGAGCTTTAGTTATGGAACCATGAGATCTAGTTATGGAACCATGAGCTCTATTTATGGAACCGTGAGGATTGTTGGTGGAACCATGAGCTCTAGTTATGGAACCATGAGCTATATTTATAGAACCATGAGCATTGTTGGTGTAACCATGAGCTCTATATATGGAACCATGATCATTGTTGGTGGAACCATGAGCATTGTCTGTGGAACCATGAGCTCTATTTACGGAGCCATGAGCATTGTTGGTGGAACCATGAGCTCTATTTATGGAACCATGAGCTCTATTTATTGAACCATGAGAATTGTTGGGGGAACCATGAGCTTTAGTTATGGAACCATGAGATCTATTACAGAGCAATGAAAATTATTGGTGGAACCATGAGCACTATTGGTGGAACCATGAGCTCTATTTATGGAACCATGAACATTATTGGTGGAACCATGAGCTCTAGTTATGGAACCATGAACATTATTGGTGGAACCATGAGCACTGTCTGTTGAACCATGAGATCTAGTTTTGGAACTATGAGCTCTATTTATGGAACCATGAGAATTTTTGGGGGAACCATGAGCTTTAGTTATGGAAGGATGAGCTCTAGTTATGTCACCATGAGCATTGTTGGTGGAACCATGAGCTCTATTTATGGAACCGTGAGCATTGTTGGTGGAACCATGAGCTTTAGTTATGGAACCATGATCTCTAGTTATGGAACCATGAGCATTGTTGGTGGAACCATGAGCTATAATTATGGAACCATGAACATTATTGGTGGAACCATGAGCATTGTTGGTGGAACCATGAGAATTATTGGTGGAACCATGAGCTCTAGCTATGGAACCATGAGCATTGTTGGTGGAATCATCAGTGTTGTTGGCGAAGCCATGAGAATTGTTGGCGGAACCATGAGCTCTATTTATGGAACCATGAACATTATTGGTGGAACCATGAGCATTGTTGGTGGAACCATGAACTCTAGTTATGGAACCATGAGCATTGTTGGTGGAACCATGAACATTGTTGGTGGAACCATGAGCTCTAGCTATGGAACCATGAGCGTTGTTGGTGGAACCATGAGCTCTAGTTATGGAACCATGAGCATTGTTGGTGGAACCATGAGTTGTAGCTATGGAACCATGAGCGTTGTTGGTGGAACCATGAGCGTTGCTAGTGGAACCATCAGCTCTAGTTATGGAACCATGAGCTATAGCTATGGAACCATGAGCGTTGTTGGTGGAACCATGAGCTCTAGTTATGGAATCATGAGCGTTGTTGGTGGAACCATGAGCTCTAGTTATGGAACCATGAGCATTGTTGGTGGAACCATGAGCTATAGCTATGGAACCATGAGCTCTAGCTATGGAACCATGAGCGTTGCTGGTGGAACCATGAGCTCTAGTTATGGAACCATGAGCATTGTTGGTGGAACCATGAGCTGTATCTATGGAACCATGAGCGTTGTTGGTGGAACCATGAATGTTGTCGGTGGAACCATGAGCTCTAGTTATGGAACCATGAGTGTTGTTGGTGGAACCATGAGCTCTGGTTATGTAACCATGAGCGTTGTTGGTGGAACCATGAGCGTTGTCGGTAGAACCACGAGCTCTAGTTATGGAACCATGAGCGTTGTTGGTGGAACCATGAGTGTTGTTGGTGGAACCATGAGTGTTGTTGGTGGAACCATGAGCTCTAGTTATGGAACCATGAGCGTTGTTGGTGGAACCATGTAATATCCTGAATTTTGACTGACTATTTTTGATGTTATATACTGGGCTGAAGCCCCAACACATATGATTTATTTTGATTATTGGGCATAATCCCTAGTGCACATGATTCAGTTCTTTCATAGATTTACATATTGGGCGTGGACCCTGACTGATGTAGATTATTGTTATATACTGGGCAGAAAGCCCCAATGTATTGATTTATGTCTTATTATAAGATTGGGTACAAACCCTAATATATTGAGATGATCTTTTGTTACATACTGTGCAGAGTTATGATTACATGATTGATTTATATGATCTGTTGAGCGTGGACTCAGGAACACAAGGACAACCTATGTACTGGCCATAAGCCCCGATGTACCTAGAGGATTTTATTACGTACTCGGCGTAAGCCCCGATGTACGTAGAGTGTTGGGCCTAAGCCCTGGAGCACTCCAAGCTTGATAAACGATACCGGATCCGAGGCCATTTGTACATTCTAGATGTGCTTCACAACCACATTCTAGTACTAGTGTTGAGCGGGATGCTTTGGAATTTCACTAGCGTAACGCCCATGTGAGAGTGTTGAGTTAAAGCTCTGAAGAGCTTGATATTAAAAGTGTTGAGTCAAGAAGACTCTGAATAGCACTTTTATTCATCACATTTATTTAAATTGGTTAAATGAATCATTTTCTATCTATCATCAAGGACTTTTTGGCAGGCGGTTTGGTAAGGTAACATTGCAGCATCTCCGATGCTGCGACAAGTCAGAAGATATCGTGGAAGGAAGCGAGCGAGGCATGAAGAAGACTATTTTATGCATTTTTGGGTCAATTGTACCGCGATTTGTGGGTTTTGGGTCATTTGGACCATATATTATGTATTGTTGAGTCATTTGTACCGCAGTAAGCGGGTTTTTGGTCGTTTTGGACTGTGTCAGCTAGATATTGGGTCATTTGTCCAAAGTGTTGGTTAGGCAGTTATTAGAAAGTGGACAAGAGTTGTAAGGCGGAAGCCTATATATATATAAGAGTTGTAAGTGTTGAGATTGCAGTGAACGTATCCGTTCGCTTAGTTAATAGTCAAATCCGACTCTCATATTGAATAATAAGTAAGAATAATATATTGATTGATAGGATAAAAGATACAATAAGATCGCCTTTTATAGGGCTTGATCCAACATTGTGAAGGGTTACGCCCTTTCACTAGTAACCTAATAATCTATTAATTTATAAATAATAATATTAAATAAATATTCACAGCATTGCCACTCCCTTTTAAGGAGCTTTTTCCTCAAAGCTAATTTTTCTAGTATCAACTTTATCCTGGATTTGTGTTGTAATCCTTTCTGCTTGAGTGGCGAATTTTTGAAACAATACAATTTGTAATTATTTGTCTTCCATATCGCCTTTTGGATTTCATGTATGAACACTTGTGGACCTTCATTACTTCCATTTTTTGCATTGGTTGTGGTTCCAACAATGAATGTCATAATGATGGAGGTATTTTTAAAAGATGTTCTTCGATCTTGGAAATTAGGACAATGGTCATCTTTAAGACTTTGAAGTTTGAAAATATCCATATGAGTCTTCTCAATTTCCTGGAGCCATATTATTGTAGATGGATTCCATCTTACAATCTTAGTATCTATGCACTTAAATTCCAACAATTTCAAAGATATGTGGTGGTTGTCACAAGAAATATGCACATCTAAACTGACATCAATCTGATTAGAAATCTTTAGGTCTTGTACTAGTTTCCTCTGAATCGTGGCCTTCATGGCTTCTTTCTTGGAAGGAACTTTAAGGACCTTCATTCTTGATTTCCATATGACTGTGTCCAAGGATCTAATTCTGGAACGATATAAATGTTGTTCACCTGTAGTAACCTACTCCACAGGGATTCCTAACGACGTGGATGAAATACCTTTTATGTCCTCTAGCTTACGGACATTAGGCCCATTATAATATTCACCATCATTTGGAACGTAAGTGACAGTGGGCAAAGAAACAATTTCTACATAACTATCTACACTTGTGTTTGTAGAACCATCGTTAGTTCTTCCAACATGTTTAAGTAGACATTTACTACTTCCATGGCTTCCAACTCTATCAATCATATCAATAGATTTATTTAATAAAACTAATTGGGAACAATGTTCAAGTGTCTTCTCCTGCTCAACGAGAACAATTGCATTTGAAATGTCACTTGGTATTGTAGACCTATAATCTACAACTTCATGATCCACAACTGGTGGATGTTGATCTAATGCACATACATGCTCTGTCGCTTTGATGTCATCTTTTTCTTCAATTTCTATAATAGGTTTCCTTATTTTTTCTTCCTCAGCTTCTGTGTATATGTATTCTTTTGGATATTTATCAACAATGGCTTGACTCTTATCAATGTCATCTCTATACGTGCCAATTCCATGGGAGACATAGGTTTTAAATCTTTTTTCCTCAAAACTGTCATCGTCGTCACCGAGAACGGACCAATCTTTTCGATACTTATCAACAACACCGGTTTGACTCTCCTTGGTATTGTGAACAATGTCATTTTTACTTCCACGAGAGATGATGGCTTTAAGTCTCTTCTCTTCATAGCTTTCATCTTCATTATTGAACCACTTCATGGTTAAAAGTTTGAGACTTAATTAATAATAGGAATTAATAGTTTCCACAAATTTGAATTTTATAATAATAATAATTATTTTAGAATAATAATATTATTATAATTTAATTAGAGTTTTAAACAATTATTATTATTATTGATTAATTAAATAATAATAATGTCTTTTAATATTGTGGGATAAAATATTATAATAATAATATTTTTTGGGATGGTGAATTAGCTTTGGAAGAGATGGATATGGTAGCCGTGGAAAAATCGTGGAGCCACGACAGGAGCAAGGATAGCGTGGGAAGTGCAGGCAACGTTGAGGCAATGACAGGAATAGCGCGATGGTGGAGGAGCAGTGAGCACATAGCGGAAGGAAGGGGCCGTGTTGGAGGGAAAGCGTGGGTTGTGCATGAGGTGTGGCGCAGGAGGTGTTAGGGTGCGGGAGCGGAAGGAAGGGGCCGTGTTGGAGGGAAAGCGTGGGTTGTGCGTGAGGTGTGGCACAGGAGGTGTTAGGGTGCGGGAGCGGAAGGAAGGGGCTGTGTTGGAGGGAAAACGTGGGCTGTGCGTGAGGTGTGGCGCAGGAGGTGTTAGGGTGCGGGAGTGGAAGGAGGAAGGAGGGTGTGGAGCGCGCAGGAGGGAGTGGAGGTGACGTGGGGGAGGCAGGATGGTGGCTGGTAGGGTGGATGTGAGCGTGGAATTAGGTGGCGCAGAGCAGAAGAGAGATGTAGAGGCAGAAGAGTGCAGGGGCGAGAAGTGAGCTACAGAGGCAGCGTGGAGTGACGTAGGTGGAGAGGTAGCAGTGAGAAAGAAGGTGGAGTATGCGGTGGATGAAGGAGGCGCGAGGGGGGTGTTGCGAGCAGCGAATAAGAGAGGATGCAGGCGCGGGTGAGGTGCAGGGAGACGACGGCTGGAGAAATGCGGCCAAGGTTTGGAGAGATTTTTGAATGGAGTGATAAGTGTATGGGTGGGCACGAAAAAGGAAGAGGAAGAGAGTGGCGGATGAGTGGATTAAGGAGCCGAATCCAAGCTCAGAGGAAGATAGAAGGGAGAGCGTGGAAGAGCATAAGTGATGGGAAGACTGCGTGGAATGGATGCAGATGGGAAGGGTGGTACGTGGAAGGAATGCGTGAGGGGATGAGGGGAGAGCTTCCAAGGAGGAGCGAGAGGAATGAACCAAGTGTTGAGAACAAAGAGCCGAATCCGAGCTCTGAGGGGAGGAGCGAAAGCTCTGATACCAAATGCAGTGAACGTATCTGTTCACTTAGTTAATAGTCGAATCCGACTCTCATATTGAATAATAAGTAAGAATAATATATTGATTGATAGGATAAAAGATACAATAAGATCGCCTTTTATAGGGCTTGATCCAACATTGTGAAGGGTTACGCCCTTTCACTAGTAACCTAATAATCTATTAATTTATAAATAATAATATTAAATAAATATTCACAGCAGAGATACCTTACCTTATGTTTTGGCTCTTGTCTTTGTGTATGATCTTTGGTATGCGTATGTCTGAGATCAAGGGATATTGGCGAGATCTGTATTTTGCAGAGGTATTGTATTGGGTTTTGCAGTGATAATATGACATGATGGAGCTATTTCTGTGCAATCCCAGTGTATTTTTTGTTCTTTGATGGTAATGCATGTTGCAATACATATGAATGATGCAATCTTTGTTTGATGCAATATTTGCTTTACTATTATGGTTTGCTGCAATGATGAATGGTTCTATTAAATAATGCTACAATGTCTGAGTAAACTGCATAAGATCCATTCCCAAATGTTGCAATAAGTTAGTAATTAATGCTGCAAAGTGAACACAAGATTTCTTCTCTCTCATATCGAAGTCTTCAGTTGTGTCTCTTTTGGAAGTGGGCATCCAAACTAACATAGCAACTAATACAACCCTGTCACAAGCAACAAATAAATGAAATCAAAGACAAAATCCATAACTAGAAAAGTTTATCTTTTCCAATTTAACTATGATTTAACAAACAACTACACAATGACATTAGAAGTGAAAACCGTACTTTAATTTTTTCCTAAAAGTAATACAACATTGACAAACTGTAAAAATATACAAGCTATTGTAAATTAAAATAACTCATTAACAAGACTAAATGATTTGAACTTTATAACTTAATCCACAATTCAACATACCTCATAAGTTCAAATCCAGAATCAATGGTCTTATTGGCATGTTTGCATCCACCTCTTTCACTAGATCATTTCCTTGAAGTAACAGTATACACCTTTTAATAACCTTTAGCAATGTTTTAGTTCTATAACATGTTACATAAACAACAATTAATTCTATAACTCCCATGCATTTACAATATTTCTAATATAAATACCTGTGTTATCTTGAACAATATCGTCAGAAAATAATCGAAGTCGACAATGTCGAACATCAAGAGGTCTCATGTGAAATGTGGACTTCTCGACTATGAAAAAAATGAATAAAATACTATTATTGTTACATTCAAGTCAACAATATAATGTATGTCATGTACATTTCATAATGGGGTCGATAATATAACTTGCAATCTCACATAAAATAAATTAAAATATCAAATTGAAATACCTGTATTACATGGTGCATGATGTTTGACTGGACCTACTGTTTCATGCACATTTATTTGTTCTTTCCTAGAAAACTTTGTTATCTTGTCCATGGTTTTCTTTTTTGCACGAGCTCGTCCAACCCTTTGGAATTGTTGCATATCCTTGGTTGAATGTGACTCACTAATGCATCTTTTCTTTTTACTAACTGGGCTCAAAAAACTATGTTGCCTCTTTGTATTGATCTTAGATGGAGATACAGTATTTATAAACTCTGTTTTGAACTCTTGGCTCAAAGTGTTGAATAAGCTCTTAAGGCCATTGTTAAGTGCACGCGCTCGCTCCAAACATGTGCCTAGGTTATCTAATATAGACCTCCCATATTGTTTATTTTCTAACACAATAACTTCAAATTCGTTATCCTCGGACATTAAATAGTCCAACCCTGTAGTGGAAAAATGAACCGGATCTGACAAATTCTCTAAATCGTTAGAAGAATGGACACATGGAGAAATCGTTATATCTTCAGAAGGTTTTTGGCTCTGGAGATCTGATAAAGGGTTCAATGGAATAGTGTCATTTAAGTAAACTAATGATCTAGGTGACTCAAGAATTGGATTTGAAACATTTGGTGATACTTCAATCCCTTCAACATCTTTGCTTACCAACAACGCTCATGGTTCCACCAACAATGCTCAAGGTTCCATAGCTAGAGCTCATGGTTCCATAACTAGAGTTCATGGTTCCAACAACAATGCTCGTGGTTCCACCAATAATGTTTATGGTTCCATAAATAGAGCTCATGGTTCCACCAACAATGCTCATGGTTCCGCCAACAACGCTCATGGTTCCATAGCTAGAGCTCATGGCTCAACCAATAATGCTCAGGGTTCCACCAACAATGCTCATGGTTCCATAACTAGAGCTCATGGTTCCACCAACAATGTTCATGGTTCCACCAATAATGTTCATGGTTCCATAATTATAGCTCATGGTTCCACCAACAATGCTCATGGTTCCATAAATAGAGATCATGGTTCCATAACTAAAGCTCATGGTTCCACCAACAATGCTCATGGTTCCATAAATAAAGCTCATGGTTCCACCAACAATGCTCATGGTTCCATAACTAGAGCTCATGGTTCCATAACTAAAGCTCATGGTTCCCCCAAAAATTCTCATGGTTCCATAAATAGAGCTCATGGTTCCAAAACTAGATCTCATGGTTCCACAGACAGTGCTCATGGTTCCACCAATAATGTTCATGGTTCCATAACTAGAGCTCATGGTTCCATAAATAGAGCTCATGGTTCCATAAATAGAGCTCATGGTTCCACCAATAATTTTCATTACACTATAACTAGATCTCATGGTTCCCCCAACAATTCTCATGGTTCTAGAAATAGAGCTCATGGTTCCATAAATAGAGCTCATGGTTCCACCAACAATGCTCATGGTTCCATCAACAATGTTCATGGTTCCGTAAATAGAGCTCATGGTTCCACCAACAATGCTCATGGTTCCATATATAGAGCTCATGGTTACACCAACAATGCTCATAGTTCTATAAATAGAGCTCATGGTTCCATAACTAGATATCATGGTTCCACCAACAATGTTCATAACTAGAGCTCATGGTTCCACCAACAATGCTCACGGTTCCATAAATAGAGCTCATGGTTCCACCAATAGTGCTCATGGTTCGATAACTAGATCTCATGGTTCCATAACTAAAACTCATGGTCCCCCCAACAATTCTCATGGTTCCATAAATAGAGCTCATGGTTCCACCAACAATGCTCATGGTTCCACCAATAATACTCATGGTTCCATAAATAGAGCTCATGGTTCCACATATAGTGCTCATGGTTCCACCAATAATGTTCATGGTTCCATAACTAGAGCTCATGGTTCCACCAACAATGCTCATGGTTCCATAAATAGAGCTCATGGTTTCACCAACAATGCTTATGGTTCCACCAATAATGCCCATGGTTCCATAAATAGATCTCATGGTTCCACTAACAATAATGCCCATGGTTCCACCAATAATGCTCATGGTTCCACCTCTGTTTATGGAACCATGAGATCTATTTATGGAACCATAAACATTGTTGGTGGAATGATGAGCTCTATTTATGAAATCATGAGCATTGTTGGTGGAACCATGAGCATTATTAGTGGAACTGTGAACAATGTAGGTGGAACCATGTAAAATGCATACAACACCATGTGTAATTAAGGAACTTTGAACAACGTTTGTGGAACCAAGAATATCATAAGCATTTATTGGTGGACCGTGACAAACCATGAACATTGTTGACCTAGAAATGCAACTCCATAATCATTGTGTGGTTGAGGATAAGACTAATAAGTGTTCAAACGATCCTAGTCATGATACAGATCTCAGTCAAGTCACTATGGAAGAAGGAGATGGTGAGAATAATTAGAGGTCCTTATTGAGGCAATCTTGTGATCATCATGTGATTGAAAGTCAAAATGGTGAAGATGAGCAGAGGTTTCTAGTAAACCCATTGATGTTTTTCCTGGTCAAGTGGGTGAAAGTGATCGTCTTTCCTCAATTAATGTGGCACATCTCAAGCATTGTCAGCGTATGTACCATTTTTTAATCCTTAATGAATGTCAGAACTTGACATAACCCTTATGTCAAATTAGACATAACCATTGATCAATGTCACAAAGTAACATAACCCTTGATGAATGCCGCAATGCAACACAACCCTTAATAAGCATCAACATGCGACATAATGGTTGATAAATGTCACAATGCAAGGTAACTCTTGATAAACATCATAATGCAACATAACGCATGATGAATGTCGAATGTCAAACTATTGATGTCTTACATGTTTGACTTTATTGAACCTTGTTTGGCTTTAGTTAACCTTGAATTCATTTTCACCATAGTTAACTATGGTTGACTTTAGTGAGACATACTGGTTGATAAATGCCACAATGCAATGTAACCCTTGATAAGCATCACAATGTGACATAGCACATGATGAATGCAGAATGTCAAATTATTAATGTCTCACATGACCCTTGATCAATGTGACAATGCGACATAACCCTTTCAATGAATGACGCAATGCAACATAACACTTGATATACATCACAATGTAACATGGCCCTTAATGAATGTCCAATGCCACATTATTAATGTGTCACATCTCGGTCATTCTCGATGTATACCATTTTTTAATCCTTAATGAATGTCAGAACTGGGCATAACCCTTATGTCAAATTAGACATAACCATTGATTAATGTCGCAAAGAGACATAACCCTTGATGAATGCCACAATGCAACATAACCCTTAATAAGCATCAAAATGCGACATAATTGTTGATAAATGGACCACAATGCAATGTAACCCTTGATAAGCATCACAATGTGACATATCTCATGATGAATGTTGAAAGTCAAATTATTAATGTCTCACATGACCCTTTATCAATGTCACAATGTGACATAACCCTTGATGAACGTCGCAATGCAACATAACACTTGATATACATTACAATGTTACATAGCCCTTGATGAATGTCGAATGCCACATTATTAATGTGTCACATCTCGGGCATTGTTGGCGTATATTCTTTAAGTAAATTTTTTAATTATTTTTAACTCCTAAAATTTATAATTATTATGATATATAATTTATGTGAAAATTAAAATTAAATTGGATGTGGAAATGAAGTATAACTTAAGGATTGTGATTGCATAAAAAGTTAAAATATGTTAAAACATTATTTTCAAATTCAAAATAATTTTAAGTTAAATTGTAATAATATTATTAAATGTTAGTATATGTTTACCATTTTTTAGAATCAAAGTCAATGTTTATATAATATTAATATGTTTACAAATTACATAGAAATCTAATTCTAAAATTGTAAAAATTACATAGAAAATAATGATATAATTGATTATAAAATTGTAAAAATTATATAATTGATTGTAAAATTGGTAAAGTTGAAATTTAGATTATGATATAAATATGGAGGAATGTCACAAGCTAACCTAAGGAATGTTGCAATCAAACATAGCACTTGATGAACGTTGCAATGTGACAAAAATCATGCAAAACCTTCGAGGAACATTGAAAAGTTGAATTTTAGATTGTGACATAAACATGGAAGAATGTTGCGACCTAACCTAAAT
This sequence comes from Larix kaempferi, assembly GCA_027924585.1. Classification (NCBI taxonomy): domain Eukaryota; kingdom Viridiplantae; phylum Streptophyta; class Pinopsida; order Pinales; family Pinaceae; genus Larix; species Larix kaempferi. The sequence goes on from BSBM01000094.1 coordinate 8,433,039, forward strand.
CTTTATGAACGTGACAATGTGACGAAACCCTTGCAAAGCATTTCAATTCTATATAAAAAACTTGATACCACATTTGGTAAACCAATCCTTGGAAAGAATTTTTCGTATACATAATATATAATTGAATTGGTTTAAATCTTGTCATGTATATTCAATTTAATAATAAATTTATCTAATGCCATAACCATTGAATAATCAATATAAGATTATTTAAATTATAACTAATACAAAATTAATAATTTTTCATTATTAAATAATTAAAATTAATATAAAAATGTAATTGTATGAAGAACATTATTAAACTTTTTTTAAAATATAATAACATATTAAAAAATAACAAATAAATCATACAAATTTTAAAAACTATTTTAATTATTCTACAATATTGACAACTTAATATTCAAGTGAATGAGTGTTGTAATCGCAAGGCCCCGGTAGTTTACTTTGGGTACCATACTCGAAAGTAGGGGAAGTACTTGAGGGTTTCCCATGATATGTTCCACTGAAAAAAAATGAAAAAAAAAACTTCATATTCAAAAATAACATATTGAAATATTTAAGTAATATATTCATAAATATAACATCATAAATAACATTATTGAAAGATGGATCTATGCATAGATAAACTCTTACAAAATGTCACAATGTGAAAACATTTGTTCTAAAAAAATATACTATCTTTTTCATTAATAAATATAATAAATATATTAGATAGATATTATTGCACCAAGTGAAACGAGGTGCTCTACAGTATGGGGGAGATGTTGTAACATGTATGTAGCGTTACATCTAATAAAACGTAAAAAGTGATAGTAAAAAGTGAAGTACCATATTATGTCTGCCATTAATAAATTCATGTCATCTAATAAAACGTAAAAAGTGATAATAAAAAGTGAAGTACCATATTATGTCGGCCATTAATAAATTCATGTGGGCTCATAAAATAAAAAATTATGGAAAGTATTTAAAAAAAACCATATTGACTCATAAAATAAAATATTTGAAAAGTAATTAAAATATAGATGTTCGTTTATAAAATAAAAACTTAAAACTTAAAACCAGATCTATCAATCAAGAGATATCAAATTTCTTGAGTTTAAATTTTAAAAAAAAAATACACCTCAAGAAATTGGATCCTTCTCGGTGCTTGATAGATACGGGTTTAAGATGGATCTATGCTGGTTAATAAAATCAAAACTATGACAAAAACTCTTACAAAATGTCACAATTTATCTATATTTATATTAAAACAATATTGTAAATATAGGGTTTTTAATTTTATTTTATAAATCTTTTAAGTATTTAATTTAATTTTTAAAAATAATAGTTGTTTATAAAATTTTCAAGTTTTTAATTTAATTTTTAAAAATAATAGATGTTATTTTGTCTTTATATTTATATTAAAACTATATTTCTTACATAATATTATTATTTTGAATCTTTAAAATAAATATTAGTTTATTAAATAATAAATTATTAAAAATTTACATTATAGTTTTCTTATAAAATTAAAATTAATACTTAAAATCCAAATAAAAGGTTGTTTTAATGATCATATAAAATAAATTTAAACTTATTTGTCTTTTTAATTATTATATAAAAACTAAGCTTTATCATTATTTTTCATTTTAATTATAAGCTTAAGCTCTCAAGTCATATTAATGTTTGAAATTTAAACAAAGTCATATTAATGCTAATGTTTGAAATATAACAATTTATTTTTTAATAATCATATAAAATAATAATTACCTTTTAATGATATAAAACAACAATTACCTTTATAATGATTATACACAAAATTTTTAATAATCATGTGAACAAGAACGAGTCATATTAATGTTTCAAATCCAAACAAAAAGAATGAAAGCCTTTGAAATATAAACAACAAATTATTTAAGCCTTCATTAAGGCCTTGAATTGATATCAAGGTTTGAATTCTAAATAAAATGTTTTGGCCTTTCATATATATTATATCCACGAGTGAAACATATCCCCGCTTCATATTAGGCCTCGAATTATTATATACACAAGTGAAAAAACAAAGGTTTTGGCCTTTATAGAAAGAGTTTGGAATTATTATATGGAGGAAGTTTAACGATGTAACTATTGAAAATATTCTTCTTATTTCCACATACGCACTTGGATATTGTTTGGGATTGCCCATTTCTTCCCGCAGACTACTGTTGTTCTGCTTCCCAAGTGGGAGACTCGACATGCAAATTTTAGCTACATAACGATTATTCAAAATAGACAATGTGTAACATCATACGATATGCAGGAACCGTTTGTGTGAACTTCATATGTATAATAATACGCTTCCAGCTGAGCACTCCGATTGGAGAATAAGATGTCGTGGTTTTGCAAGTTGCACTATAATAGACATGTAAAGAAAATTGAAACATCTTTTTCAGATTGGCAAATTACTTTTATACGCAGAGCTATATGCTGCACAGATACAGATATTAACATGCAAACATCCATTAAATATAGGATGGCAGTTAATTGGTCTCAACTCCATCAACGATTAAGCTTCACACTTGTTGGAAGCCGAGTTACCATATACTACACGTACACAGTCTTGACCAACAATTACATAAACGCGCAGATCATAGCTGGCCTCCACCTAAGTTATGTAATCTAGGTAATGAATTGTTTTCTGACCTCAGTTATTCCACGATTAAAGTCTCTCCACTGCTTGCAGCGACCGCTGTTGCCAGTGTGTCCCAATTTGTGTATGTAGGAGGATTTTAATGCAAATACATATTTGAAATGAAAGCCCGGGATGGTGTTTCTGTTCTGTTAAGAGATGATGGTGAAGGTTATGCGATTTGTAACTATCATGAATTAGCTTCCTCTGAGTAAAACATGGAGTAATCTCATTAAAGCTGAAACTTCATTATACAGACTCCTTGGAAGTGCCCTGAGAAGTCCAAAGTTTCTCACTGTTAGTTCCGCAATACAAATCCTGTTGGATAATAACATAAGTCGATGTTCTCTGAAGGCACGAATCCCTTTAAATCGTGTCCATTGTACTTCACCTTCCCCAATTTCTGGAGAGGTTTCAAATAACATAAGACCTACATAACTCTAACATGACAACTCAACTTCAAAAAATAAATGCAAACAGTATATAAACAGTAAACAACAAACTAAAATTTAAAAAAAAGTTTACTCGCAGATCTGAATGAGTCTCCCGGCCAAAGTTGAGAGTAAAGTTGTTTTCCCAGAACCAGGCAGGCCTAGGAGAAGACTCAATCTGCAAACACATTGAATGGAGATTGAGATAACCGTATTTCCACTTATACCTCTACCTCCACCATAAATACACCTGGGCACTTAGACAGAAGAACAGTAAATTACTCTTCCTAATCAATTGTTTTACAATATAGAAATTCATCTCGTGTCAATTTTAGTTGAAAATATTACCTGCCAGGTTTGATGATGCCACTGACGTCATGCAGAATGGAAAGTCCTCTCTTCCTGCCCGGGAAGATAAGAAGCCACCTCATTAAAGCATAATTGATAAATATTGCCATCACTATTGCCAATTCACTGTTAATACATGGACTGCTATTGATAATTTAAGAAAAAAATCACAACAATGGAGGCTTTGATTCATAGAATATCAGCAGTATATACCTCTGTCATATTGAATATATAGTTTCGGTATGGTGGGTAAGGCTCTGCTTCCTACATAGACATCAACCTCCACGCAAGTGTTGATAACACACTTCCATCCTCGGAAGGCTCTGTTCCACTCTGGATTCAAATTTCAAGAAATTCTCAACCAATAATGCAATAACATTGATAAAAACAAATCCAACTTAATCGATCAAAATTAATCTAAGAGGAAAAATCCAAGAAAGAAATCTGAAAAATCTTCTGTATATGTGTGGTTCTCCCTCTGAAAATCAGCATATATAAACCAATGAGACAATTCATTAAAATGACCCTTTAAACTGAATCTATCCAACAACTTACTTTTTCGATTTGTTCCCGCATCTTGAACAAAAACTACTCAATATTATCTTCCGCCATGTTGAAGAGCCTGACGAGTAGGAGCTGGCGATCATGGAAGCTAAGGTTGGTGATACCCATCTCACTGCATTGCTCACAAATTCCAGAGGATTCTCCACCTTTCCCATTGAAATTGGCATCCGCACAGGCAAATAAAAGACATGATTTCCCCACGATGCATTTGATTTTGATTTTAACATGTCTATATTCTGCACACAGATTTAATCTATTGCTTCAAACAATATCATCACCGAGTAAAGAAATTATCATTAAACACCATTATTTGAAAACTACAGATGGATGGTTTATTTAAAGCAGAAGAACCTGCCAACGGACAATCTCGTGTTTATGGCACATAATGCTGTGAATCTTAACTTCTTCAGTTGTTTAGTAAAAACAGCATACTTTGCAGCTCGAAACTCTTTTCATAAGCATTTTCCAAACTAATTTGTTCCCCAAGCTTCTAAACAGCAGGTCAGTGGAAACTGAAACTTTTTTAAGGTGAAGACGAAAAGATCTGGACTGGAATAGAATCTAAACTAATGACTCAGGTTTTTTTTTTTTAAGAGTACATCTAGCGAGGGGCATGGAATGAATGCAGTCATACATAATTTCGTTATAATTGCTAGACTATACTACTAAGGCAAATTTCAGCCATCGCCCTGCATCACTAATTCGAACTGAACTTGTTTTTTTGAAAAAGCACTAGAGGCTAACTTTGAATTTTGAATTTACCATCGTATTTACCATTTTCTGCCATCGAATTTCCAAATAGCTCTGAAGTGACAACGCCATCGCATTTACCATTTGCACTTATTTGCCAACTCAGCCGCTCCTCGTGATTTGATGGCAAATCTGTCAGATCACTGCAACAAAATCCAGTAGAGTTTGGGTCGGTACGAGCAGTGAACAGTGGCAAGCCCGAGTCGGATTAAACATGAAATTTTCCGTTGACAGAGCCGGTAACATTCCATGGATTCCATGGATTAGCATGCCATTCCAATAAATCCTGGAGTGAAGCCTTTCAGACAGAGGTTAAGAAGAGTAAACCCCAAGTTGGTGCCCTTGATAGAAAAGAAGATCAGAATATTGTTCAATGCTAAGATTATTGTAACTTTGATGTTTTCAAAATGGGTGGCTAACTTGGTTCCTGTCAGAAAGAAAAATGGTGAGATTAGGCTCTGTACTGATTTCAGAAACCTCAACAGGGTTTCATTGAAAGACAATTACCCACTGCCTAATATGGAGCACATTCTGCAAAGGGTGGTAGGGTCTGAAAGGATTTCAACTATGGATGGGTTCTCAGGTTAGATCAAAGTGCTCCCAGAGGACCAAGAGAAGATTGCTTTTACTACACCCTAGGGTACATTCATGTATTCCAAGATGCCCTTTCGGATTATGAATGCAGGAGCTACATTTCAACGTGCTATGGACATTGCTTTTGGAAAAGAAAAGGACAAATTTGTGGTTGTTTACATGGATGATATCATTGTGTATTCCAGGTCTGACAGGGAACACATCAAGCACTTGGGGAAGGTATTTTTGAAGTGCAGGAAGTATGGTATTTCACTAAATGTCATGTCCCAATTTGGAATTGGGTCACAATGGCCTAATCACATTGGCCATATTCATTAGAGTTTGTAAAATTGCTGTTAAAGGTCAAATAATTGCCAAGGAGGAAAATTACTAGTTTCGTAGGTTTGGGGTGGAAGCTTTGGGATTTGGAATAATGGGGATAATAAATGATGTTTGAACATTAGAGTGGCATAAATATTTAATAAAGGAGCTAAATAAATATATACAAGTGAAAATCAAAGTGGCATTTGATCATGAATACACATGGAGGAAGTGAGACCCACATATGGCTAGATTTCCCCACTACACTTGGCATCATTCTCTCACCAATTCGAATTCAAGTTGAATGGTAACATAATTGGGGGAGTCCAAAAGGTATTATTCATGGCATGACTCATCCAAGGTCAAAATATAGAGGAAGATTAACTCCCATGGAAGAGGAAGAGGCAATTTGGAGTTAGTGAGACACTTGGGCTAGATTCCCTAGCTCTATGACAACAATGATAAAGATGATATGACACCTATGACACAAATCAGACCTGAAGGCTGACATATGACATATATGACATGTCAGGGATAAAAATATACTCTAAGAGGGTGCTCAAGGGTGTTAGGGCAGCTAAGATACTTCCACATGTGATTTGGTGGAAGTGGGAGACTAGGAATTGTTGTACAAGTGGCGTTCTTTGGAATCTCTTCCCAACTTGAGCTGGCATGAGTCTCTTGGAAGGAATTCGACCCATGGAGGACATTAGAACTTTATAAATGTCAATAAAAAAGAATGAAACCAACTTTTGATCATTTTTAGAATTTCCAATTGCATTTGTGAAGAGGGAGAGCTAGTGGATGACTAGTTGCTTGTCTTAGCCAATTTCGAGGGTGAAAGATTCCCATCCAAGTTGGAAATTCGAAAGGCCATTCAGACCTTTAATTTGGAGTTTTAATGGAGTCTTTATTGGTAGGTGTAAGCTATAGGGCAGCTTATGGTTTCTTCTATTGCAGTTCACTCCTTCAACCATTTCCAGTTTTGATGGCATATTCTTGATCCTTGAGGGAGGGCATTTTTGGTGAGCTATTGTACTCTTTGGGGGAGATTCTAATGCCCCATTTCTTTTTTAATATGAAGTAAATACTCTATTCTTCATCTCCAGAAAGTTTCAGGTCGAAATTCCAAGTAGAAATGCACAAATCTCAATTTTAATGAAAGAACAGTGTCATTTCCCCACTACCTTGTTGTGAATCAATGTAATGCTGATGATTTCGAATGAATTGATGATTCTATGATGCATTTGTGATCAATGGAATTCCATGGATGTATTTTAAAATTTTCATGTACTGTACTTGAGCATTTGAAGTATTTTTACTCAGTTGAATTGCATTGGGAAATGAAATAGTGTCAATTCCCCAAGGGTCGAATTGGTGATTTTTTGCAGTTGAATGGGAGAGGGTTGGAAAAAATGTAAAAATCAATTAATGGTGCACATGAAACCTTAATAAATTTCCTACCTCTGTTCATAAATTTGAGTGGGTTTGGAGGCAATTGGGAAGCCATTTTCAGTACTTACACCAGGGGGATTTGAACCCCAAATTACTAGTAAAATTGCATACTTGGTCCAAAATCTTAAGAGAGTTTGTAGAGTTATTTTGGTGGCCATATGTCATCCTTGAAAATCATATTCAAGTACTAATATCATTCATACACCTTCCTTGAATATTTGAATGCATTTGGAGTCAATTTGAGACCTAGAGACCAATACTAGTCAAAGAAAAATCACTAGTAAAGTTATCTACATTGACCAGAATTGAAAGAGTATTTGCAGAAGTATTTTAAAGGTCCAAAGGCATCCCTGAAACACATATTTATGTTCTAATATCATTCATATACATTCTCAGAAGATTTGGGATCATTTAGGGCAAATTTGGGACATAGAGATCAAAACTAGTCAAAGGTTGAACTAGGGAAAAAAGTGAAAAGTTGCCATTTTAATAAAATTCCTAACAAGGGACATTACACTAAACCCCAAAAAATATAAATTTGCACTAGAAGAAGCTAAATTGATTGGGGATATTATTTCAAAGGATGGTATTAAGATTGATCCAGAAAGGGTCAAGGCAATTTTAAAGGTGGAAGAGCCTAGGAGAAAGAAGGAGGTTCAGTCCTTTATTGGACATGTAGGTTTCCTAAGGAGATTCATTCCCAGGTTTACAGAGATATTGAGAAATATTACTAACATGCTAAATAAGGAGAATCAAATAAAATGGATAGAGGGTGCAGAGAATCTTTCAAGGGTATTAGGAAGGCCATCACTGAAGCTCCAATTTTGGCAAGTCTAGATTTCACTAGAGATTTCCTAGTTTTCTCTTATGCATTTGAGCATACAATAGTTGGAGTCCTATTGTAGAAAAATAACCAAAATGTTGAGCAACCTATAGCATTCTTCAGCAAGGTATTGAGAGAGGGGGAGTTGAAATATGATATCATGGAAAAGAAGGCCTATGCTTTGGTAAAATATTTTAAATATTTTAGGGTATACATTCTTCATTCACACATTGTTGCACATGTTCCCAATAATGCAGTAAAGAGAATTCTTACCCAACCAGATCCAGAAGGGAAGAGGGAAAAATGGATTGCTGTATGTTGGAGTATGATCTTGAGATCAATCCTACCAGGTTGATTAAAGGGAAAGGACTTGCCAAAATGATGACAGACGCTAATTGTGAATCTTTACAACTCAATTTCCTGACCGGTCATTCAAACTAGCTAGACACGGGGATGCAAGTAATGCCATAGTTTTCTATGTCTCCATGGTACGTTGATATTGTATATGTATTACAAAATCTGCAAGCTCCTGCAGGATTGAGTAAAATAAGAGCTAGATTTGTAAAGCTAAAGGCTGCAAAGTTCTGCATCATGAATCAATACATATATTGGAAAGACCTTGGTGGTGTATTGTTGAATTTCTTGTTGGAAAATGAAGCACATAAAACAATGAAGGATTTTCATAAAGGAGACTGTGGAGGGTCCCACTCATGGAAGGTAATAGTGAATAAAATTCTAAGGGCTTGTTTTTATTGGCCCACTATGTTTTCTGATGTTTATAAAGAGACTACCACATGTCATTAGTGTCAGATCTTCGATGGCAAGAGGAAGCTGGTTTCACTTCCTCTTAACCCAATTTCAGTAGAGGCACCCTTCCAGTAGTGGGGGTTAGACTTCATTGGAGAAATCAACCTGAATTCCTCAAGTCAACACAAATGGATTCTGACAGCAACACATTATTTCACAAAATGGATTGCAGTTGTACCCACAAGGAGAGCAATTGATGTTGTGATCATGGAATTTCTAGAGAATAACATTTTGGCTAGGTTTGGATGCCCTAGAAGAATTGTGAGAGATAATGTAGTTGCCTTCAAATCTAAGAAAATGATAAGTTTATGCCATAACTACCACATAAACCTGAACCATTCTACTACCTATTATTCACAAGGGAATGGATTGGTTGAGTCTTCCAACAAAAGCCTAGTAAGAATAATTAAGAAGTTGTTAGAGGAGAACAAAAGAGATTGGCATACAAAGCTGAAGTATGCTCTGTGGGCTGAAAGGATTAGCACAAAAAGGGCAATTGGAATGTCACCATTCCAGTTAGTATATGGAGGTAAAGTTGTTTTTCCAACATATTTAGGAGTTCCAGACATGAATCTATTGCAAGGGCATGAGGATGAACCAAATCATAAGCAGAGAAGGATAAATCAGATGATAGAGTTGAATCAGATAAGAGACAAGGCCTACATATGATAAGGTACAAGTGCATCAGGAGAAAATGGAGAATACTTTTGACAGGGAGGTGAAAGAAGAACAATTCCAGATTGATAATTTGGTCTTAAAATGGGATGCTCCCAGGGAGGATAAGCATGGAAAGTTTGATCATATGTGGGTAGTTCCATACATCATTGCAGCATATAGAGGCACAAATCCATTCATTTTGGAGCATCAGGATGGGTCTCAGCTGAATAGTGGCCTAGTGAATGGAATATTTCTGAAACACTACTTTTCCTGAGGATGACAAGTAACCCTTGTATCATAGATGTATATATTTCTTTGCATTTTATCAGTATTGATGGTGAACCAAGAGATTGGAAGCCCAAAAAGAAGGACCTGAGATCTAGAGGGATAGACATTTCTTTTGTTTTGTTTTTATATGCAGAAAACCAGGAACAGTGGTTTGAAGTTTTGGAGAGTAGCCCAATGGATCAGGCACTGGGTCTGTGGGGTTTTTTTCTACCTCACAGGGAGGATGGCATCCCCAATTGGAGCCAATTGTTAGAACCAGTTTTGGTTTGAAGGGTTGGAAGGGTTTAGATCCCCAAAAATAATGAGTAAGGCCCTAGAGTTTTAAGTCATGCGACCTAGAGGCTGCAAATAAGAGCCTTGAATGTTTATTCCTATGTTCGGAATGAACATGATCAATAATCCTAAGTTTTAACATTGCAATAAAAATGGACTTTGAAAACCCGCTCAAGGTTATATGAGGGCATAAATGGATGGACTAGATCTGCGGTGATGGAGATCGACGGCCGCGACTCTTCACAAAGTAGGATGGAGGTGTTTAAGCGTAGGCAAAGTGTTGCTAGCCCACAAGCAAGTTGCAAATCAGATCAACAGGCGGAAGGACAGATCTATGGTCATCGTTTCGTTCGCGATTTCAAAATGCGCGGAGAAACAAACTTTCCAAATCAATGAATTTTTGGTAGGGACCGCATGTTTCGATGGTGCATTTCTGGCGGGGAAAGGCATCAACGGTGGATGTGTAGTTCGCAGATTTAACATGCATGGGTTATTTACACTTTCCAAATCTGCGAACCTTGGTAGGGGCCGCATCTTTGGACGGCTGAGATGCAGATCAGACCCAGATCAATGGTCACCATTAGATTCGCAGATTGAAGGTGCGAGGAAGGAAACAGTTGAAAGGATGGAAACTGAAGAAGGCTGTGAGGCTAAGCATGGAAAGAGATCAACGGTACCAAATCAATCATGCACGATGGACGGCTCAAAGAATCCCTTTATCACTAGAGGTGCAAGATGGATAAGAAAGGGATAAATAATATAAAAATGGAATGCACGGGGATCTGAGTACTGTTTGATTCGGTTGCATTGGAAAATGACAGACGACGACTGTGCAGAAGCAAACAAATCAGCCAGGAGCTCAGACCAGCTGTTAGTAACCAGGTAGGCCTTCTGTCCCATACAAAACTATTTAAATGGCTGAGTTATGAGAGATAGAGCCCCCAGGTTTTGAGCTCCAGAAATTAGAGGCATTGTTAGAGGATAAAGATGTCGAGGTTTATGATACAATTTTGACAAATGGCCCCATTGAGATGGAAAAGGGTATATTGAAGCTAATTACGGAGCAGAATATAGATCTGCATAAGGTTTACCAGTCATTTTTCCATTTATTTGTGGTTGACCAAACCTGAACTGTCCCGAGTTCGTTGACTGGTGCGCCACCAATTACTCCTCCTCTAATAGGGTAATTATGTATGCATCCCATTCAAAGATCCTATGCCAAGTCAATCCCCTCACTATTAGGAAAGCCCTGTCAATCCCAGATGAGTTCTTCCAAAAATCCAAAGAATATAGGGAAGAATACCTAATTCAGTATTTTAGATAGTCCACAGTCGAATCGAAGTAGAGTTTTTACAGGGCATGCCTACAACCTAATGTCCCATAGCAGAGCCATGCCTTCCTAGTTGAAATCCATCTCTTCATTGAAGAATCCAAATGTGTTATAACTATGTTAAGTCAGTTCCTAGGACTAGATACATACATGTATGTCACTGAGCCTTTAATGAGCCTTTTGTTTGTCCTCAGCACATGTCCACTTGATTTTGATGAGCCCAGTCAGTCCATCTAGTGTGCTTGCCTTAAATTTGACGAGTCCCTAGATGAGAAAATCCAATCTCAACTAGTGGATTTCCACAAAACTAGAAGCTTTAGATTCTAGTCATATCTGCTAAGAATGTCATGTCCTTTAATGAAGTGAACTTGTAGCTTCTTGAGCTAATGCTTACAAAGGAGATGCTCACAGAATACAATAAATTCATGAACAACCTCATGTATGAGGTTTATAATGTTTTCTTTTAGAAGAAACTGCCCAGAGTGTTAACATAAATGAAGGAATTGTTGCAACCTTCTCCTTAGAAGAAGATAGGGGACTGGTTTCTCTCAGAGCATAGTACAACAACAAGAGTTTATGGGTTTTCTCATTCACCCTATGTGCTGCCAGCATTTTTAACCCCCAGAGTATTTATGCTAGAATTTATCAAGCAGAAGCTAAGAGTAGAAGCTAAATAGTTTTTGGACGATAAGAAAGCCTCGGATATTGCGTTCCCATGGGTTGTGGGCCCACTCATCGTCAAGAGTAAGGCTGTCATTCCATCCATTGAGTGTATTGTAAGAGAGACGGGATTCAAAACAAAGGCATCCATCAATTATGATCCCCACCACATCATCTCAAATAGAATAAAAGAAAGCTATAGAAAAGTATTTATACATTTTGAGCTTGCAAGTATGGTAGAGACTACCAACTAGTTAGAATATCCCAACAAAGGGAAGATGGATGGATGTAGATGTACAGGATGAATCCACCTCTCTGGTGCAGAAAACCATATCCCCACTGCTTAGCTCCTCCAGCTTGGTCCCAACAGTTGGAGAAGCTATACCCCTTGCTAGTGGCTCTGGAGGATCCAACAAATTGGAAATCATTGATTGTTAGAAAAACAGGATCGCAAAGCAATAACAATAAATAGAAATGCAAATATAATCACACATACACATTACAAGAGAGACACAGATATATCGTGGTTCACCCAACTTGGGCTACGTCCACACTGAATTTTCCAGTCCTTATTATTATTACCATCCAGCAAGGTGAAGGGATACAACCTGCAACATAACTGCTGCACTTCCTCTTCACTGTTTCACAGTCTCTCTCCTGATCTCAGAGATCTTTACAATGCATAAAACCTAATACCTCGACCAACCCTAGCCGTATTACAATGTCTTTATTTTACAGGGGAAATACAATGGGAAAATACCACGGGATACCCAAAACCATGGGCCCACAAAACAGCTGGCGAAAACAGCCCCAAAAATTTTCTTCGAGGACGTTGCCCCCGAACCCCCATTTCTCGGGGGCACTGCCCCTGGACCCCCTAGCCAAGGGGGATGGGCCTCCCTAGAACCCCGTGGGGGGGCGATGCCACCCCACACCCCCCTGCTGGGGTGAGTGTACAATCCACCTACATATCATATAGAACTGGGGTACAAACACGACTGATACAATATCATCTATGAGACTAGAAGATCTGGCTCCACAACCAACATTGATCCCATGGATGTGGAAGATGAGGACATGGAGAGAACTTCAAAAAGGCAGAAAGTAGAAGAACCTAGGCAACCGATGCTACCAGTGATAACTGTTCAAGGCAAGAAGAAACAGTTGAAGGTTAAGGTTCCTGCCTTCGAGGTCAAGGAATATTTTTTCAATAGAACAGCTACTGATTCTTCCCCACAAGACAAAAGAAGAGTAGAGTTGTTGGATGAGTATAAAGAGAGTGCAGAATCAACATCAGAGGAGTCTAAGCTGTATGTAGAGGTGAGGCAAATTTCCCATAAAGATGTGTCTTTGGTAGCTAGCAGAAGTCATGCCTAGAACACCTTGAGCTTGGCCTTAGCTACCAAAAACAAAGCCACTGAACTAAAAATGAACTTGGAAGATATTCTTGTTCCCAATGTGATCCACTCGCACAAAGAAACTGGGGAGGTTATCTATGCCAAATTGTTAAAGGCTGTAATAGAATTGTCCAAACAGCAAGTCAGTAAGAACAAGGTTGGAAATCAGCTCAGGCAAGAAAGAGTGGAAAACAAAGCCCACAAGGCCCAAATCAAAAAGCTGCAAAATGAAATAGTGGCTACTTAGGGCCAGGAAGACAAGAGAGATAGTATTCAAAATCTTATAAATGACAAAGAAAATACCACTCAGACATTAAAAAAGAAGCTAAATATCCCCTCCACCCAGCTGGTAGAAGCCTCTAAATTGACAGAGCTGGAAGAGAAGAGGGAAGAGGAAGAATGAGTTGACAGACTGCAAAGCTAGATTGTTGAAGTTTGAAGAGAAGGAAAAGCAGTGGCAGGTGGATATAGCTCTCGTGGTGGAAAGTGAGAAAGGTTTGAAAGCCAAAGCCAAAGACCTTGAAAGGAAATTGTAGGAGAAGGGAAAATAATTGGAGAACATGATCACCGCCTCCTCCATTGAATCTGGTGACTGTTATGCGGAATTCTGCCCTACGGATAAGTCAAAATTCCCTTAGACTAAAGTAGACTTAGACTAACTCTAGGATAAGAACAAAATGAAACAAATGCAACCTTGAATCCCTAGATCTAACAATTATCTCAGTATTAAAATGTTGAAGAGAATAGAAGGAGTTTAACTGACCTTATATCCAAACGCTTGTTTTTGATATTTGCTCCAAGCTCCAAGTCCTCACCAATGAACCTGTCAAAGAGGAACCAAAATACAAGTATGCACTATTCTCTGGCAATCTGAAACATGAGTTAGGATCTAAATCTATGGAAGATACAAATCATATGATTAAAACAAGATTAACACAAATGATTTGGGAAAACAAGACAAGTTATTCTATTACAACTTGAAGATTACTTACAAAGGGTGCTTGATGTCCAAGCCAATCCTCCAACTCCAAGTGTCTTCTCCTCTAGCTATCTCCACAATGCTGCAAGACCATAAGTTTGGTGCTCTCAAGAGTCTCCCCTTTTTCCAATGGCATACCTCTCTTTTATAGTGAATGGTGAGGTTAACCAACAAGAGAGATGGGTGGATCTAAGGAGAGATAAGTGGATCAGGGTTTCTAATCGAAGGAGATGAGTTGAGATCGAATCAAGGAACCCAATCTTCCATTATCTTCGAAAATCCAAAATCCCACAAGCCAAGGGCAAAAAGCTATTAAAAGGGTACCGCGTTTTGCAAAGTCTGCAGAACGCGGCACTGCCGCGCTTTGAGGAAAAAGCAGCACGCGGTAGTGTCTAGTACCCGCGTTTTGGGAAGATAGCAAGGCGCGGTAGTGTGTAAAAATAAAGTCCAAGGTGGGTCAAAACTTGCCAAGGTGGATTTACCTTCAAGGTTGACTCATCATCTGTCTCTTCTGGATGGTTTAAAACAGTAGGGAAAGTGTCGTCAACTTGTTTTGTGATGGGGATGCGACACCGTGAAATATATAGGTATAACAGATGCCCCCTAAAGTGTGAGGTCAGAAGGGACTGATGGCCGAAAGACTTTACGAATATAATGTGCAGAGATAGCATCGAGGAGAGTGACACGGAGCTGAAATAAAAACAAAGTGTTAGATATACCACCGAGGCGGGCATTCCCATGCTCGGAAACAAATGACTCAAAGCATGGCTGCCGACCAATACATTGCAGATCCATGAGTACTGAGATAATGTAAACTGTGGACAGATCATGGCTACTATGAACAATCGTAGATCCATGAGACAATAATGACACAGCCACGACCAATACAATAAGTGGATCTGTGTGACAATACAAGAGACATCTCCATCGCAGCCTGGACGCAGTCAAGATACAGTGATGCGCCCAGGGTCTTCTACCCGATCGCATAAGGATACGAATCTAACCATCTGATTACAAGGTGTTGAAGTCGAACATGGAAGAAACCATTTGATTACCGGTCAATGATATGGACCGTTAACAAATGCGAGGGGGACCATCAATAATGACAATGATTCCCAAGGTATCAATAGTACATCTCAACGAAATGCGAATGAATGAGTTGATGTCGAGCATCCGAGAGATCGCTTGATCAGAGGTCAATGAGATGAACCTGCTGTCAAACACGAGGAAACCTGCCATTGAGGCATGCAGGTACCAAGGTACTAATGGTTGATTTCTAAGTCTAATTCCTGGATAGTGATTTGGTGTCGACAGGAATAGACTCGTCGAAGGTGGGCCATAATGATTCCCACATCATCGACACGAAATCGGCACATATGATGGGATGATGAAGTAATGGAGTATGTACTGACACAGCGGAGGTCTGACACAATGAATGACTCGATACAATGCAACCCTTTGAACATATAACGACATGTAACAAGACTTGGCAGCAGGGATTATTGATAAATAGAGACTAGACACCGGATGAGTGGACTCGTGGCCAGGGAGACGACCCATGATGATGACTATGACTCAATGAAAGACGGATACCCAAATATAGACAAGAGATGGACACATGCCATGTTCAAAGGTAATGACTGACAAGCTGCCATAGATAAACTTGACTTGTTTCCCCATATTTCCCCGACATGATGGACGAGTACCTCTTTCTTGTTTTACGAGCTCGAAGAGGATAACAGATGCTCGGTATAGCTCATCTTGTGGATGAGTCCAATCTCACATGTTTTACGAACCTGAGAAAGGAGGGGTTCGTCCCAAAATGGGTCCTTCGATGTTAATATTTTAACGAGCCCAAGGAAGGAAAACTTGATAGTTTTTCATATTTAGGGAGCCTAAAAAACTTAAAGGAAGCTCCATAATGTACTTTTTCGTAAAATTTAGTCTCTCGATCCCGAAAAAGTGTAAAACAATTCCCGAGAGAACTCTCCCAGCCGAGATTGACTGAGGTATACCTTTCTCGTAAATAGTCTAGACGGGCCGAAAAAGGGGTAACCTATCACCGAATAGACGACCTTTCAAATACTTTTACAAGTGTGAAAGAGTCAAGATCACTTGGCAATCTTTTCAATTTTAAGGAGTCTGAAAAGACCTTAACTATGGACTCCTATGGTCTTTTTCGTAAATTTTAAATTATTCTGGTCCGAAAAAAGAATAAAATACAACCAGGATAATACTTTCCTCATCGTTTAACGAGCATGAGTAAAGTTGACCATACTCGACACCGTTTACTTGCGTTTGACAAGCACGAGACAGGTGTGAAAGCGCTTGGAATCTTTTTCAAGTTTTAAATCCAGAGCACGAAAAAGATAAAGTGGGCTCAATATGAAGGTCAAACTACGACCAAATACTAGTGTGAATGCATCCCATTTCTACCGCAGATCCTGCCAATAAATGCTCAAAAATCGGGCATTAGCAATATGAACAAGGGTTTATTTATTTGAAATAGTAATTAATTAATTAAAAAATATGAAAAAAAATGCTATATAAGGCATGGTAAAAATAGAAATTATTATTCATTTGTGTTTTTTACCCAAAGGAGGCATTTTTACCCATTTTGGAGCAAAATTTCAAGGATCGATACCGAGAGTTCTGGGACACCATTTCGACCGCCGTCTGCGCCAGGTAAGAGTGCTTGAGCCCCTCTTTCATTTCATGCAAGAAATTTTTACTTTCACCAGGGGAAAATTAATTTTTTGGGAAGCCCTTTTGGGCAAAAATCGCCCACCGTACTACCGCGCGGGTCCCTTATCGAAAAACGCGGCACTGTTGAACAGTGCCGCGCTGTAACCCCAAAATGAGGCGCGGCACTGTGGACTGCCGCGCGATAGGGTGTCCTCCAGGCGCGGCACGTGCGAAATTTAAGTTCAAAAAATTAAATTTTCTCCAATTTTTTGCTGGAAGTAAGTTGTTAAATAGTTACTAATTACTTTGTTTGCCCTTTTGCAGGGATTTGCAACTTATTTGGAGCAAAATGGTGAGTTGGAAAGAGAGGGAGCATGAAGCGGATGATTTTGCAGCCGAAAATGACTTACCAACCGTGACCGCATTGCGAGAATGTGGTTTGCTAAAGTTTTTCAAGACCAAAGGGATCCGCCAACAACCTAAGCTCCTTACTCACCTTGTCCAATTGTGGGACCCCGATATCGAAGCTTTCCGAGTGGGAGAGCATGTGCTTGAAATCCAACTCGAAGACATCTACTTCCTTACGGGCCTCTCGAAAAGAGGGGCCCGGCCGAATTTTACCGGGTACACCGCTTCAGAATCAAGTACGGATGATTTGATTGCTCGATATTGTCAGGCGGGTTCGAGTAAGAAGAGTGGGAAAGTGGCCATAAAAGAGGTCACAAATCTTCCTTTTAAAACCTTGTTATTCACTATTACACGTGCAGCAGGAAGCGTGAGCCCACATCAGGCAACCCGCACACAGGTAAATCTCGCAGCAGAGTGCATGGGAGGAACAGTTTTCAACTGGTGTGATGCAGTGTTGTCCAACATGAAGGAACAGGTGCACAAATGTAGAACTGGGAAAAATACTCAGTTTGGGTATGGGAGCATCCTGGTTACTTTCTTTCTGGAAAGAGTGCCATTACTGCGTCCACAGATATCTATGCGTCCTCGTCCACCTACTGAGCCATGGATGGCTCGATGGAGTGACTACGGTGGACGCCTTGGGGGACCTCAGCGGCTAGCCTTTGGAGAGGACTTTTTCTCTTGGCTAGAGGAGCAGATAGTCATGATTGACGACTATCCCTATTCAGGGGTAGATTTCCGTGAGGATATTGACTTGGCTTTGCCAGAAGATGATGACTGGGACAACTCTGGTATGACCTTCATGGACATGTATTTTTCTTTTTGAATATTTAATTTTTTAATGCTTTTTTAGAATGTGTAAAAGACTTCTAATGTATACTCGCATGCATGTTGCAGATCGTGGACCACAGAGGCCAGCTGGATACTCTCCACTACGTCGTGGCGGTGTAGATCGTCAAGCTGATCCTGTCGAAGAAGAAGATGAAGACGAGGCAGGAGGTGTCCGGGACATTGAGAGGAACCTGCAGGGATTGACTCATGGTATCCCTGCTATGCGGATGGATGATGTCCCCTATCACCTCCAGAGGCATACTGTGGGTGTACCTGGACGTATTAGTCGACTTCTTCGCAAGGTGGTTCGAGCTGTGATGTGTTACCACCATCAGCGGGAGGAGTCCGATGAGGGACATGATAGGTCTCCTAGATCTCCATAGATGGTCTTTAGATCTTTTTGCGGCATGTACACGATATGTAGGCTTTGAGGGCCAATTTTTGTATATGGGATTTAATCCCCAATTTTTTCTTTGACACAAACTTTATGTATTTTGGAAAAAACACTTTTATATACAGTGATATGGACTTATTTATGATCTAAATATTTACAATGACTTGTGCATTTTATTTTTTATGATGTGTTTATGTATGGGCAAGATGCCAATCCAAAATGTAATTAGCCAATGAATCGGCAATACAATTGAATTCTCTCGGTATGTGTTGATATGTGATAAAATCAAATGACCGTTCCAAGAGGCGTACTCTTCGAAATAAACGAAGTAATGTAGGATCGCGAACTGTGTAAACACGGTTTAGATGAGAAACCACGAGTTGGGAGTCTAAAAAGACCGATAAGGAGTCAATCTCGAGTGAGGCAACTTCTGTTAAGAGACCAATGAATGCATGGTACTCTGCGATATTGTTGGTTGCGGGACCTAAACAAATGGCTCCTGAAGAAATCAACTCGCCAGTGGGGGAATAGATCACCCATGCTGCGGAAGCGAGATTCCGGGTATGTCGGCTTGCACCGTCAGCGAATCCAAAGTAGGTAGACATCTGCGCATAAAGGCACGAGTCAAAGTAAGAGTAGATACATGAGATCCACGCGCACACTAAAAATAAAACAAAAAGCAAACTAAGTACATTATGTACAAGAAGTAACCCGCGTGGGGTAACCTCACGCGTAGAAATGCTTGAGGTATATCCCGTTGCGGGGCCGTGCCAATGGCGTACCATCACAATCGACTAGTTCATAGGCTCCTTTTTCTAAGACACGTTTTACAATGAAGGGGCCGTACCCCATAGATTCAAGTTTACCTTTACCAAGCTTATCATGCATCTGATCATATGTAAGTACGAGGTCACCCTCATTGAAGATCCGAGGTTGAACGGATTTGTCGTATTGAGCTTTGACGCGTTTTTTGTGAGCTTCATTAGCCAAAGCGGCGTCGCGGCGGGTTTCATCTAGCTTGGCTAGGTATAGAAACCGTTCTTCTTCGGAAGTAGTGTGTGGGAGTAGCTCTATGGCTATCTTGAGTGATGGAATTTCACATTCAATCGGGAGAATGGATTCCAGGCCGTACACCAATTGAAATGGTGTAAACCCAGTAGCACTTTTCACTGAGGTTCGGTATGCCCACAGTGCTGAGAACAGAGCTGAGTGCCAATTGGATTTTTGGGTACCCACAATGCGCTGAATCATTCGTTTCAGGACCTTATTGATGGCTTCAACTTGGCCATTAGCTTGTGGGTAATACGGGGTTGAGTTTTCGTGGTGAAAACCCAGTTTGGCACTTAGTTCTTCGATCATATGGTTCCTGAAATGGGAACCATGATCGGTCACAATAGACTGTGGGACACCAAATCTAGCTATGATATGATTGAATATGAACTGTGCTGCTGTTTTGCCGTCTTCAGCATATGTAGGCATCGCTTCAGCCCATTTTGTAAAATAGTCCACAGCTACTATGACATAGCTATGCCCCCCGGCTGAAGTGGGCTTACAGTGCATAAAATCAATGCCCCATTTGGAGAAGGGGCCGACGGCAATGACAGGATGGAGTGGAGCAGGATGCGAGCGCGTTTTGCTATGAAAGAATTGACATGGCGGACACTTCTTGACTGTTTCAATGCAGTCTTTGAAAATTGGGGGCCAGAAGTATCCCGCTCGCAGTATTTTCTGGGCCGTAGCCATCCCAGAGAGATGACCACCACATGCTCCAGCGTGGCAGTCATTGAGAACGCGTTCCGCCTCATCTAAGGTCAAACAACGTCGAAGGACCGTGTCGACACCACGTCGATACAAAGTATCGTTCACGATAAGGTAATATTTTGCGTGATGTCTGATACGTCGTCGTTCATCGCGAGTGAGATCGAGACGGAAGCGTTGGGTTTGGAGATATAAGAGAATATCCCCATACCACGGATCAGACGTGCTAATGAGGAACAATGATTCGTCGGGAAGAGAATCAATGGGCTCGGATTGCTCAGTAGCACGGGGCAAGTGACAAATTAAATCAGCGAAGACCAGAGATTTCTTAGACTTGGCTTTGACAAATTCCAAGTCAAACTCTTGAAGGATGACAATCCAACGGGAGTACTTGCCCCCAAGCACTTGTCGTGTGAGGATATAGTACATTGGATTGAAATCGGCGATAACGGTGGTCCGACGGAGTAAGATGTAGTGACGGAATCTCTGGACAGCAAATACTGTTGCCAGAGCCAGCTTTTCAACATGTGAGTAGCGAGTTTCGGAGTCGAGAAGACTCTTGCTGAGATAGTACACCACATGTTCTATGCCATTGTGGTCTTCCTGGACTAACACCATACCAATGGTGGAAATCGAGGCTGCGAGATAAAGGATGTAGTCCTGTGTGTAATTGGGGGGTTGAATCACAGGATCTTTGGTTAAGGCTGCCTTTAAATTATCAAAGGAGCGTTGGGATTCATCATCCCATATGAAGGGAACATTCTTCTTGAGAAGCCGCATGTAGCCTTTTGTTATCTCGGACAGATTACAGATAAAACGGCGTAGAAAGTTTGCATGCCCTTGCAAACATTGAAGTTCTGGAATATTGGTAGGTGAAGGCAGGGCTATGATAGCTGCTACCTTTGCGGGATCTAGACGTATCCCGTCTTTGGAGACTATGAAGCCCAACAGTTTTCCGGCTTCTACACAGAAGACGCACTTATGCGGGTTCAAACGTATATTGTAGCGCCGACACCTTTTGAAAATGGCACTCAAGTGATCTGGATGTTCTTCCCGAGTTCGAGAATGAGCGGGAAGGTCATCGAGATATGGCTCTACGATATGTTTGATGTCATGAAATGCGTAGGACATCGCCCGTTGGAAAGTTGCCCCGGCATTTTTGAGGCCAAAAGGTAACTTCCGATATGCAAAGATCCCCCAAGGGCAGATAAAGGCCGTTTTGTGCTGGTCGGCTGGGAGGATATCGATCTGATTATAGCCAGAAAAGCCATCCATAAATGAAAAAATAACACTTCCGGCATAGTTATCGATGATCTGGTCAATAAACGGAGTTGGGTAGTTGTCCTTGGGACAAGCTTTGTTCAAATCACGGTAATCAACACAGACTCTGATCGTTCCCTATTTCTTGGCTACAGGGACGATGTTGGATACCCATTCTGTCAATGGGACAGGATAGATAAAACCAGCACGCAAAAGTTTTTCAACTTCTGCTTTAATGGCGGCTGCCTTACGAGGATGAACGGGTCGAAGCTTTTGCCGAACAGGTCGGGCGCCAGGGAAAGTTGGAATTTCGTGTACCACAATCGACGGGTCGATTCCTGGCATCTCTTCATAACTCCAAGCGAAAACATCGCGGAAAGTTTTAAAGTAGGCATTATAGAACTCCGTCTCGAGAGGAGTACATGTTTTGCCAATGTGTACATTTTCCACGATACCAGGCTTTACTGAAATGTCGATGGGAGTGGTTGCCATAAGATTGGCCAAGTTGCCTTCAGAAAATACTTCGTCGAGGGAAGTGGGGAACTTGGTTTGAACCATCCCAAGTGAAGCACTGGATTTGGTGTCAGGCTCAAGTGACTGAATGGTGGGGAATGAAGATCGATGATGAAAATCTCCCCATGGTGGCTCATTACCGCACATAACCTCTATGATTGATTCGTCGGTGGGAAAAATCAAGTTGAGAGGATCAAACAATGGTGGGTGTGTATGAGTTTCAGTCGAGAGCTGTGCCACTGTGTGATCAGTAGAATAGTCGACCCAATCTGTGGCTGATTGGATCGCGTCATATGCTGCAAGGTTTCTGTTCAAAGGCATGGAATTGCCATAGCCTTGGATCTGAGTAGGACTCGGGATCACCCATGAATCATGGGACGGGGTGACATGCGATGAAATCATGTTGACTGGTTGAAGATGGGTTCCCAGCTCTGGAAAAACTCCAATGAGGGATGAATCCTTCATGAGACCAACACCTATGTCTTGGAACCGGTACCGAGGTTGATCCAATAACGGAACGGTATTGGCGGAGTTCGGATGGGAGTCTGGGATACAGTAATCCAATTGATCAATAGTGACAATTTTCCCTTCATGAGGAAATTGTACAATCCGGAAGACTGTAGATGCTATGGCAGTCATGGCATAGAACCAGTTCCGACCAAGTAGGAGGTTGTAGTACGACTTCGATGTGTACGGATACTGTTTTTCCCCCCAGTTCAACACCGATTGAGGGGATGAGTCCATATGGTTGAAACCCATGTCCATCAAACGCTCTAAGAGTAGTGGGAGAAGTTGTGACCTCAGGTGAGCCGAGGGCTCTCCAGCAGTTCAAAGACATAATCGACGTGGAAGCACCCTCATCTAACACAGTGCGGTGGATAACATTTCCACGGATTTTCGTATGCACTTGGAAGGCTAACTGGTGAGAAAGCCTAGGTTTAGCGTGCTCCAAGTTAAACATGATGGAGTTTGAAGTATCTGGGTCCAATGCCCCTAGTGCTGAAAGTAGGGTTCTACGCTGCGTGGGGCAGTGTTGGAGAACCTCGAGAGTTGACATGGCGCAAGGTGCTTGAGCCAAATCTTCAACAATGTTGTAGTTTTGGGCAGCTCGCGCATTCGGATTGAATGTCGCCTTTCGTATGGTGCCCTTGGGTGGGCGTAGCACTGTATCCATAAGTGGTCTCTCGATATGGAGATGACCATTAGGGGGGGGAATGGGAATCGGATCTTCAACAGGAGACTTGCCTTTGGCTGTCTCCGATTGTTTGTTTGAACTTGGAGGATTGTCATACGTCTTTGAACAAGTGGTGATATTAATCTCCTCATTACTTGTCATTAGGATTTCGCGGTTTGTGGACGTCTCTCCACGTGAAGGATTGGTCGGGTTGCCCCCTTGTGGGGATTCTTGGGCAACCATTTGCTGTTGCTGTTGCGGGAAAGGGTCAGTTAGCACTGCCGGTCGAGAGGATCCTTTAACGAACTTATGGACCTCGTCCTTGTAGGGACAGTCACGCGTATAATGATCATCTTGACAAATCAAGCAGGGAAACTTAGCTTTCCGATGTGGTTTTTGGTCATTCTGGGTAGGTTGTGGTTTGGGGTTCTCCTGCTGGTTCTTCTTAGGTTTACCACGATTGTTTTTCTTCTTTCCTCCGGCTGGTTGTGATGTAGATTGGACTGCATTCACTTCGGAGGAGACAGCAGGAGAGGTGGAAGCTTTTGAAGCAGCCTGGGTAAAAGCGGGGGAAGCAGAAGCTTGTTGCCCCGTCGAGTTGGTAGCAGGCTGAGCCTTAACTGAACCAACGATACCATCAATGGGTGGTTCAGTAGTAGGCTTTGTAGGATCAATGTGAACGTGGGAAGCATGTGGAAGAAGTTCATGTAAAGTACCGGATTGAGTATATACTAAATCCATGTATTGTGCTGCCGAGATGGCTTGTTCTTCCGTAACTGGTCCGCGCATAGCAATATCTCTGGCTATGGGAGGCAAAAAGGATTTTGTAAACCAATCAGCAAGTAGTTGATCTGGAATAGGTGCCTTTATTAGCCTACGGCGTCTTCGCCACTCGTGGATGTGATCCGAGATGTGTGTGGAAGTGGTTTGACGCAGTGAAGTTAGCAGTTCTGTTCCAGTCTCATACCGGATGGGAAGCTGGAAATGTGTCAGAAATTGCATAGCCAAAGTGTTGAAATCACGAAAAGAGTGTTGTGGCAGCTCGATGTACCATTTTGCTGCCGTTCCGGTAAGCGTACGTTGGAAGAGCCGAAGTCGGATGGAATCATCCATCAAGGAGTTTGATGAACACCAAAGATGGAAGGTCATCACGTGGTTCTTGGGGTCTTCCCCGGGCTTGGCATCGAACTTGGGAATGTCCGATGGTAGTTTGGCTGGGATAGGTGGCCAGTGAGGTTCGTGCCATATAGGATCGTTGATAAGCCTCGACAAATCTGGTAGGTCAAGTGTGGCCAAGAAGGGAAGTTGACGATTGGTCTGCGGATATGAGTAATAACCATGCGGTGCAGAGAACCCCAGAGGGCCCTGCATAGCATGCTGCTGTGTGTTATACCCATATGTGTTTCCCGCGGGATACTGCTGGAAGTTCTGCGGATAGTAAGCCATCTGGTTAATCGGTTGATTGTAAGCAACCGGTTGGTAAGTGTTCTGCTGAGTGGGTATAGTACCCTGAGGTTGTTGATACCCAGGAATGGTTGCTGTTCCTTGTTGGGGAAAAGTTCCTTGGAATTGTTGTGTTCCAGGGATATTGCCACCATACTGTGTAAGTGGAGGGTTTCCCATAGCAGGGTTGGGGGGTGGCTGCGACGGTGGTGTCCATGGAAGACTCGTTCCTGCTTGAGGAACGAGTGGAAATTGAAGTGACGGGTTCCATGGAGTTGTAGCAGCCGAAGGGTAAGGGAAACCAGAATTCAAGTTGGGGGAAATCTGAGATTGCCCCCCAGCTTGGTTCCAGTTTCCGAAAAGTGAGTACCCCCCACTCTGTGGGATTTGATGATCCCAAGAAGGAAGCATGCCTGACGGGGGTTGTTGAGAGTAAAGCCCGGTTGGAACACCGGAATAAGGTTGCCCACTGCCAGGTGGATTGTGTATACCAAACTGAGTAGACACTGCTGGTTGGGAAACTTGTTGGATCGAGCCAATAGGTTGTCCGCCAGCAGTTAGGTTGGATGGCCCTATATGAGGAGACTGTAGACTGGAAACTGGGTTCCCAGTAAAAGGTTGTCCTCCAACTGGTTGGGTTGATGGCCCACCAGTTGGAGGTTGTTGACTAACAATGGGGTTTCCAACAAAAGGTTGTCCCCCAGCTGGTTGGGTTGATGGCCCACCAGGGAGGGTTTGTATGTTGGAGTTGGGGACCATTGCAGTCGGTTGTCCACCTCCTAAAATAGTATAAATGGTGGCTGAAGGAGATCCTCCGATCGAAACGGAAGATCCAGCAGTATGACTAGGTGTTCTTCCGTCGCTAGCCAAATATGATAGCATGGATTGGCCAACGGCGCCAAAAGTACCGATTTGCGGAGGAGGTCGTCCATATTGGACATGTGAGGACGGAGAAAAAACTGGGTTATCCCTCATGGAATGTGCACCAAACATAGGTGATGATAGCAAATGTGGGGAATTTAGCCCAGGGGTATCGGTGTCGTCCATAACGTGTTCAATGATAGGAGGACCAACGAGAACTGGGTCCGAGTTCATATCCTGAAAAAGATTTTGGGGATCCGGCAGGAACCTAGGTGTAGTAAAGTCCGAAGGTCCTGAGCCGTCTGCAAAAGAGTGATGAAATTCTGTGCTAGACGGGACGTTGGGATCCCTATAGTCAGAAGGACGAGAAACAGGGGGGTATCTAGACGCTGTCGAAAGCATTTTCTCTATGTTGCGTCTAAATTGTGCCGATGCTAATGGAGAGTTCGCTAGGCTAACCATACTAGACTGGATGGAAGCCATGATTTCGTGTCCCGGTGGGATGTTGGGTAGATGTAAAGTGCGAGGTACGTTGCTAGAAGAACTTGTCTCCTGAGGATGAACACTGGGTGATGTCGTAATAACAGGCGAAAGTTCCGTCTGGGAAGTAATGAAGCCATAATCAGGTTCAAAAGGTGTGTCAGGTAGACGAGTATCTTCAACGATCTCAACGTATCCGCCTGGGACTGAAATTAAGCCGGGTATGTCCTGGTCGGACCCTTCTGGGGTGCCAATAGATCCGTCTATATCATCGTGGAAAGTGTCTGATGGACGAGAAGTGTTGGCATCCGGTAGAAGGATGACCTCTGGTCTAGTACTCTGGGTCGTGCTAGGTTCAGTTGCTGTAACTGTGCCCACTGTTACAGATAAATCTGGAATGACAGTGGGTGAGGTGACAGTGGAAGTCTCAGACATGCTAGTGGTTACAGAAGCTGCAATAGATTCTGAGACTGTGTTGTGTGTGGCAGTTACGGGCGTAACTGAAGATGTTGTACGTATCGGCGGTGGAATGTTGCCTCGACCAGCACCGCGGCCAGGAGGAGCAGGAATGCGTGATGCAGGCGGACCAGAAGTCCGTGGCGGTGGTGGTGGTGGAGGGATTAGGCCCTGTTGTCTTCGTGATCTTCGTGGTTGATCTGACATGATGACAGGAAAATGAAAATCGGGGGCAGTACCGTAAACAAAGAACTCAAAAACTCTAATGCAGCCGAGTGTGCAAAAGAGGAGCTAGAAAAAGCAAGGCTCACAGGCCAAAAAGGCAAGCTCTAAAATCTATACTGAGACCGGTGTCTCAATAAGCGAGCTAATCAACAAAAATGGCCAGAATTCCAACAAGCAGTCCCTACAAAGAAAAAATGACCCTCTACAAAGATGAGACGCCAAGCAAACTCCTAACTAAGAGCTGGAGACCTCAACAGGCTGTATCCTTCGCAAGGTGATGAAATCCAAGTCGAACAATACAACATGAGAGACCGATATAAGAAGGATATCCCTCTACCGAAAGGGATCCTGGGTAAAAGATCCCTAGTAGAATAGATACTAAGCTACCTCGTTCATGACACGTCGGAAAAGGTTTTGGGCACTTCAGCCTTCCGAAGAAGACAGCGATCGATGTTGCCTTAGGGCTAAGTGGAGTGCGGTATTCCACAAAGTCCGTCCGGTTCTCAATCTCGCGGCCGTTTAACCCCTGAAAGTTGGAAACAGTCAGTAGGCCCCTCCACAAACTAGTTGTGACCGTGTCAATAAGTACTAGAGGATTTTAGTTCCCTAAAGACAACGACTATGTCTTAGATGAAAGTGACAAGGGGGAATTATTTTGATGCCTATCCCCGGTGTCCTACCTAACTACCAAATTCTTTTGATTTCCTCAAGTGAGGTTAAAGTTGGTTTAATTAGGGTGATTAATTTTAGTGGCTGCCTTACTCAATCGGGTAGTGGACGTGAAACTTGATGGTGTTATGACGACTCAAACCATGCAAATGAGAATGAATCACAAACAAGCCTTTGTCTTCGATGAAATCTAGCTAAGGTAAAGATAGAGGTTCTTCGATCAAATATGCATAACAATTTTCACAAGCAATCAAAGTAAAAGATTTTTCTTTTCTTTTCGATTTATAAACAAAGCCAAACTGAAATAAACACTCTCTTCAATGCACTGATTTTACAATCTACAATGCTTCTATAATGAGAATTTCTATGGCAAAATTAATGGTTCATTTCCCTATGCAAAATACCACTAGACTTTTTCAATTTAAATGACAAAATTTGCTCTCAACCAATGATCTTTTTAATTTACTAAAAATGATAATGACAATATGACTGTAAAACTACAGTGTTCAGTAACAGAAGACAGTGGTGTTGAGTTGGTTGTGGGGAAAAAGTCAAGTCAAATGCAATCAAATTGAAAAATGACCAATATGTCAAAAGTGCCACTTAATTCAATCAATCAATCAAACTCACAAACTAGGTAATAAGCAGACCATACAAACTGGAAATTAATCAGGATGCTAACAGGCAACAGTAAAGAATATTTAAGGCAGAGAGGAACTCAGGAAACCAAGCAAAAATAAAAAAATTTACACACTTGCAGACACTACCGCGGGCTATAGCCTGACTGAAGCGCGGCACTGTGTAACTACCGCTCTGGTATTAAGGACTAGGACGCAGCACTACCGCGCTGGAAGTGGTTATGAGGGCGCGGTACTGTGGCAAGAAGAAAAAAGCGCAACTGGAAAAGAAAAAATAAAGTTTTCAGGGTTGTTGCTAACCCAGGGGACTCAGTAATTAAACAGGGAGATAAATACTGCGAGGAGGGGTGAATAAGGGTCAAAAAAGACCAAGATTCAAGCTGGTTTGAAATGCAATAAAAACTCACAATTCAAAGATAAATGACTGTGAATTGAACCAATCAAGCAGTAATCAAAACCAGCGGAGTCGCCATTCTTGTTATGCGGAATTCTGCCCTACGGATAAGTCAAAATTCCCTTAGACTAAAGTAGACTTAGACTAACTCTAGGCTAAGAACAAAACGAAACAAATGCAACCTTGAATCCCTAGATCTAAAAAACATCTCAGTATTAAAATGCTGAAGAGAATAGAAGGAGTTTAATTGACCTTATATCCAAACGCTTGTTTTTTATATTTGCTCCAAGCTCCAAGTCCTCACCAATGAACCTGTCAAAGAGGAACCAAAATACAAGTATGCACTATTCTCTGGCAATCTGAAACATGAGTTAGGATCTAAATCTATGGAAGATACAAATCATATGATTAAAACAAGATTAACACAAATGATTTGGGAAAACAAGACAAGTTATTCTATTACAACTTGAAGATTACTTACAAAGGGTGCTTGATGTCCAAGCCAATCCTCCAACTCCAAGTGTCTTCTCCTCTAGCTATCTCCACAATGCTGCAAGACCATAAGTTTGGTGCTCTCAAGAGTCTCCCCTTTTTCCAATGGCATACCTCTCTTTTATAGTGAATGGTGAGGTTAACCAACAAGAGAGATGGGTGGATCTAAGGAGAGATAAGTGGATCAGGGTTTCTAATCGAAGGAGATGAGTTGAGATCGAATCAAGGAACCCAATCTTCCATTATCTTCGAAAATCCAAAATCCCACAAGCCAAGGGCAAAAAGCTATTAAAAGGGTACCGCGTTTTGCAAAGTCTGCAGAACGCGGCACTGTCGCGCTTTGAGGAAAAAGCAGCACGCGGTAGTGTCTAGTACCGCGTTTTGGGAAGATAGCAAGGCACGGTAGTGTGTAAAAATAAAGTCCAAGGTGGGTCAAAACTTGCCAGGGTGGATTTACCTTCAAGGTTGACTCATCATCTGTCTCTTCTGGATGGTTTAAAACAGTAGGGAAAGTGTCGTCAACTTGTTTTGTGATGGGGATGCGACACCGTGAAATATAGAGGTATAACAGTGACTTCTCCATTTTGCAAGCCATGGAACAGGAAAGTCTAAGGGATTTGGAAGTAGAAAAGTTGCAGAAGCAGAAAGCAGACCTGGAAAGCAGATTTATAGAGGAAGAGCAAGAGAGGAAGACATGGGAATCCAAGTACCTAGAGCTGCAGGTTAAGTATGATGAATTGGAAAAGCAAGCTACAGGTCAAGCTACATTACAGGGGGCCAAGCAGTTAATTTGGGATGACATCATTGCTGAGGTAGACAAATTAAGGCCTTACCTTGACTTTGGTTTAGACAAAGAAAATGTAATTAAGTTGGCTAAGCAAAGCCTAACAATAGTAAAGGAGAAATTGAACAAGAAGCATATGGAGTGTGTTGAAAATGCCATTGATTTTCTGAATGAGTTGACTAAGGATGAGTTGAAGGATGCTAACATCAAGGACAGATTGTCTACAATCATTTGGGCAAGGAAGGTGGTGAACAAGCATCAACAGCTGGACACAATTCAGAAAAGGATAGACATTTTAGCACATCAAGTAAAACTCTTCAAAGAGATGTTTGATCCACTATTCAAGAAGGGAATTCCCCTCTTTTGGGAAGAAGATGGCACCATGCTAGCACAAGAAGAATATCAAAGCAGGTTGATGGGGTGCAAGTTGGATTATACAGACATTGCTGGAATGAACCAGTCATTGTCAAGAAAAACAGTGGTGGATAAATTGGCAAAGGAATTTGAGCTAGTTTTAGCCTTCAAAGAAGCATGTACAGACCTTCAAAAATATTCATACAGGGATCATACAGATATGCGAGTATTGTTGAAGGAGGTGGCCACATCAGACTTTCCATCTCCAGACCAGTGGAAGACCGTTGAGAAGTATGGAAAGGCCAAACTAACACTGCATCCATAAAGATTCAAGGATCTTGAAGATTTGTAGCCTAAGAAAGTAGTTACCAAGGATTTTTGTTTATTTACTAGAGTTTGTTACTAGCTAGT
Organism: Larix kaempferi; assembly: GCA_027924585.1. Lineage (NCBI taxonomy): Eukaryota > Viridiplantae > Streptophyta > Pinopsida > Pinales > Pinaceae > Larix > Larix kaempferi. Next base: position 8,463,572 of record BSBM01000094.1, read on the forward strand.
AAATGCTCGATGGCACTTGTAAAGGATGTTAAGCCTACTTGTCAGCATTTGTTTTTTTTGTTGTAACTGATTCTCGAAGAGTATGAAGCTGTCTACATAGGTGTCATCGAATTTTGTAACAACTTTATGTTTGGAAGCTAGGGTAGAATATCTCGAGTTGGAGAACTGAGGTTATCACCTCCTATATATATTCATATGTAATGGAGAGTAAAGGGTTGTTGGTTGGAATCCGTGAGTCCTTGTGCTATGTAAATTTGAGATACTTCTTTAATAAAATGGGCAGAGCCGAGCAAGTCATTTAAAGCAGAGATTCTTGTGTTATTTGTTTTATAGTCTCTACCTCCTTTTCTTCATGTGAATGTTTCCTTGTTATCTATGCCATATTGTTTTCCTTTCATGTTTGGATAAGTGTATATTGAGGCAGAATTCATATGTTTATGCTATGCTTCTTTGATTCTAAGCATCCACAAACCTTTTTCTACTAAAGTTAATGCAGAATTCATCTTATAATGCTCTATATTAATGGACTGTTCTTATTTTCTTCTCTATCACCAGACAAACATCTCTTTGATTGTAAATGAGTGACTACCCTACCTCTGTTAAGAATTCTTATGGAAAGCATTGCCCTTTTACCATCTTAAGTATTTTGACTCCATTGCCCTATGAATGTTCACCTTGCCTCAACCAAACAACGATATGATCTTAATTTTAATTCATATATTTGTCCTTGATAAACAAACATTGAGAGATCCCTCTTTGGAAAGGTAGAAGCTAGCTATCTTTCCTAAAGTTGGTTTTGTGTGTTATCTTGAAGAGACCTTTCCCACAACCTTAGGGTCAATTTGAGTGCTAACACCTGTCATATAATTTGTTCTTTTACGTTTTGTGTCCTTATAATCCCCATCAAAAAACATTTTGTCTAAACTTTTGACTTTCAACAATGAAGTTTGTATGAGAAATTAACCCTTCAATAATAAAGATTTAATTAAAAAAATATTCTTCTCTAATAAAGTTTGAAATTAAAAACAACTTTAACTATGTGAATGGTTATTTTGAAATTTCCTCCATTCATCATTAAATTTTTGTATGCACACACGCATAAACTAAAACATTTATATTCTACATACCATTTTGTGTTCAACCTTCATAATTTGGTTTTGTTTTTATGACTTTTTTGTGAAAATCATCTCTTGAAATCTTAAAATGTAGAAAAGTCTTTACCTACATTATAAGATCTACTATTTTAGTCTCAAATTACAAAATACAATAAATCTTTCATGAAACTACAAAAACAATAAGTTTTCCTTAAAATTACTAAAATAAAATAAGAACTAACAATGTTTCATATAACTGGAGTGAATTCAAGATTAACATGAATATTTAAAGCTTCAATAGTAGGCCACTGTCAATTATTTGTACTCCCATTGATGGTGGAAGGTGGATTTGGCTACTTAAAACTTATCTTGATGACTAGTGCTTATAAAGACTAGGGAACTTGCTTATTCTCTCTAGCATGCCTGTAGTTCATCTTCTTATGTTTCTGGTAGGTTAGATATGGTCATCTTCTTCTCTTGATATATCAATAAGCATGTAGAAAGAACCAATGAATATCAATAAATATTTAGTTATGTTGGAACACACCTTCTTTCTATTATATTTTCTTGATAATGTAACTCACGGGTATTGTCTCGATGATGTAGCTAACGCAAATGTAGCTAATGAAAAAGTAAGACAAGGCAAGTAGCATTTAATGTAGTTCGTATTCCTCTAACCTATTGTGATTTTTGAAGAAGAATTGACAAAACAGGCCACTAAGGATCCACATATGCAGAACAGATATTATGCGAATATGCAGAACAGATATTATGCGAAACATAACGCTTTCTTCCTTCCATACCATCGATATATATAATTGGATAGAAACCCAACCAGCTATCTATTGGATGAAATGATGGAATTATATATCTTTCCTAACTAGAAATTCTTACTGGCTCGTGCATGAGTAACAAGTCTTATGCCACAAACACTCAATTTATGGAGCTTTAAATTAACCTGCCTAAAAGAAAAATAAAAGGACAGTTTATGTGATTTAGACGTCAATCTCTTCAGAAAGATATTTAGTATAAATATTTATATTCCAGGGAAGATAGCATACTCATTAGCTTTATTATGGATAGTTAGTAGGAAGGGCCGCATAACGGGATGGCTAGAGTACCCGTTGCGTTTCCTTCTTACCAGTCGTTGCGGAGACAGATGATTGATGGCGAGCCTTATCGAATAGACAGAGTTTCATTTAAGGCTCGCCTGTCCGATATGATGGCCATCTCGCATCCATGGCATAGCATAAGATATTAGGGTCATGGCCATCAACCCCTCCGTGGAATATGGCATGCATAAGGTATGGACATTAGGGATCAAATTTGAAGGGCTGGTCTTAATTTTATAGTGAAGGTTATATATTCATGTTGCCCTTCGACCATGAATGGTTTACAAAAATCTAACATTTCAAATGAAATTATTAAATTGATTGCACATTTCATAAAAAAAAATGTACTAAAAAAATATTGCATTTCAATTAAATTGAATTAAATTGAAATCACAGAAAATTGTTACAACTACAGTTAGTATAACTACAGCTAGCATAACGCCAAAAATACTAGTTTTGTAATTTAACAAAGTGAGATTTTACAATTAACATAATGGCAAAAATACTGTTTTTGTGATTTAACGTGACACTTCCCAAAAAGAAATGAATACAATGCAAAAACAACACTGTAAGACAATTTAAACCAGAGATTTATACTTCCCCCAACTATATTTGCATTTTGACTCATAAAGTTGGCTTTCACTCTTTCCCGAAATGGCATCAAAGCAAAAATGTCACCCCAAAAGCTAATAGAACTTAATTCAAACAAAAATGATGTGATTCCTGAAGGTAAGATTTATACTGTGTACATTTTGGGAGGGTCGTCAACTTCTCGAATCTCTACATTTGATATAGTAAATTATATCAAATTTCCTACACTGATTTGAAATTTTGACCTCATTATTTCGGATAACCTATAAAGTGTACACATTTTATAATTTTAGTTTTTTGAGATGGGTATTTCGTAGCAGCGGCACTTGGGAGGGTGCATCTTTTTCATAAGAGGAAGGGAGCAGTGCACATAGAATAGTTGTCCCATGGTGAAGACGCTCACCTATAAATTAAAATTTACATGGACAATTGAACATTTCTCCACGTTGAATGCCAAAGAAAATTCCTCAGAGATTTTCTCGGTGGGAGGTCATAAATGGTAAGAGGGTTTCGGTCTCGTGATAATCTTTTACCCGGTCTTTTTTTTTACTGTGTGGTGAGGTTCATCAGATCATGGAAAGCTAGTAGTGGTGCCTACATAAAAAAATTATGTCTTTTATTACACAGACCTGCCCTAGATATGAGGTTCCCACTCGCTGGATTGGGCCAAAAATTTTGTCTTTCGAACCCAACTGCCGAAAATCATTCTCCCTATGTACCCGAGGCAGTTTATTTGAGTGAGGTCTAAATTCTAATATGTCACAGTCACTAGTCTTTCTATTATTTTTTTCTTTCACATGAAGCATCATCACAGCAACTCAAATGGCCATAGAATGATACGTTTGAAGGGCCAGATAGAATGGAAAATATATCAAATAATAATGTTGGGTATTGGGTTCTTTTGTTGAAATTCATCTAAACTTAATTTGCAATCTGGGTTCGAGGGTTGCAGAGAATCAATCTCGGGCAACTCGCCATGTCTTCTAAATGGCAAAAGAACAATGCATTTCGTGCACAGGGATCAAATTTGAAGCCATCATAACCCTAAAACAGCCCAATTAATTAAGTGCATAGCAGTAAACAAGCACGGCAGCAGACAACCGGGATTAGAGCAGAACACACCCTCCCCCCTCCAAAAAAAAATTGATTACATATTTGGTTTGTGATAGAGTCTGGACTCTGGATATTCTATTTTGAATAGGTTTTTCTGGGAAGGAAATAAAAAGGTGCAACACTGTGAGGGAGTTCGTGGAGCTTAAAAGACATGCTTAAATAAGAAATTAACAAGTTAACAACCCCAAAAGCTTTTAACTTAGCATTCAAAGAGATAAAATGAATATATATAAAAAAAATCATTACAAATATATATAGAATATATATAAAAAAAATCATTACAAATTTGAATAAGGCTTAGGCAACAACAGGAGTCAATGATTCGTTCTACTAGCACAGTGCACTGGTAGCAGCCTGTAGGTACATACCTATATTCAAATCCTTCTCCTGAGTCCCGACTCCCCGCCAGTAGCACTGCCAGGGTTTGAATTCCAGTCCAACGTTCCAGGCACATCCTTCCCAAGAGATAGGAATACCTCCAGGCTCCCACAATTTACAGTTTGCAGCAGAGAAACAGGGAAATAGAGTTGGGCAACTTATTGGGTCTGCGACTATACAGTGGAATTTTTAAAGCGGAGGGAAGGATTCGGAAGGTCGCAACTTTAGTAGGGACGGATTCAGAAGTTGAATTGGAACAGGAACTGTGAACTTTGGCGGTGAGGCCGCAGCGGCAGCGGCAGAGATAACAAATTACAATTCAATACAACTTGGTATTGGTAAATTGGTTGGTAAATTGGTAGTTGGTGGTTATAATATAGTATTTAATACGATGTGGAAGAATTTAATTTTGCAGCTGAACATTGATTTATCCATTGCGTTTGGTACCAATTCTGATTCGTTCCCGTTGAACTTGAACCATACGGTTCATACCATGTTGCAATTTGCAAACTTGCATAGTTGCACTTGAATCGGAACTTGGAGGTGGAAGTGGAACCAATAACCATTAACCTCCGAATCTGGTTCTTGCCCGGCTGCCATGGTACTCACTGAGTCACTACTCCCACAGCAGCCCATAGCCACGGTGCCACTGCCACCTAATATAGCGTATAGGTATACCGTATGAGGTTGACAACTTGACGGGCAATTTTAACCCCAGCCCTTTTAATGTCATTTTTAATTAAATGCTCCACTTTTTGTTTAAATGGCAAAAATGAAAAATAGCATTTTTAATGACGGCCAATTTTGAACTACCACTTCATTGACGGGCTAGGAGCCCTTTGACGAGCTATGACAGCTTCAAATTTGATCCCTGATGTCCATCCTCCGGAGAGCGATATGATATCATGGATGCATATAAAAAGAGCCCAAAACCCTGTCCATGCATATCATGCATGATATATCCCGTATTCATTGTTCTGACACTGTTTTCAAGAGGCGAATTTGAATTTTGAATTTCAAATGCCGCACTCCATAACACCTCGCACCCATTCATCCCATTCTCCACCATGGCAGAAGCTGCAGCTGCAATAAAGGATCTCCCGAAAAATCACGGTCGGCAGTTCGAATCCTGCAGAATGTTTAGCAGAAGAGCTCCTTGGGGCTTGCAAGTTTCTTAGAATGAAATGTGTGAAAGGCTGCGTGTTTGCTCCATATTTCAGCTTTGATGAAGGAGCCGAGCATTTCGCTGAGGCACAGGCTCGACTACGAGATCCTGTTTATGGATGCTTAGTCCACATTTTAGCCTTGCAGCAACAGGTATATGAACCTCATGAGAACCTATATAAAAGTGTATATATTATTAACCTCAGCATATACATTCTTTATTGTTATTTGCATAAATGGATTCTGCAGGTATCTCTCTCTTAAGATATGTAATGAATTTTTTTGCAGTTTGCGATTTTACAGGCCGAAATTATCGTTGTGCAAGCATAGCTGGAGAGCCGTGGCATCCACAGCAGCGTCCATCTCCATGAATCATCCTCCACATCAGTTCCTTTCACAGCTCTCCCTGCCATGTCATCCTATCCCCCAGCCCTACAACGCGTCCCTGTCTTCCGTCAAAGACGAGAATGCCCTTAATATCTATATCCGTGAGCTTCCCTCCTTCGCCTTCCGCATCATTTCTGAGATCCCAAAGAACACTCAGAAAATCAGACCTCTGTCGTCTAGCACGATTCCGTTTGGTGCTCCTTTATCATCTTGGTGAAGAACTCATTGAATCTATTGTGCAGCTTCTTCATCTTGGTCTTTACGCCCTACAGATCCATCCACGCCAAAGACAGCACATAGTCGCCAATATTAAACTTCCCGGACAATCCCATTTGTTCCACCACCATTTCCCTGAACTCGGTGGCCTTGGCCCTCTAGGAATCGAACACGTGCTTGCTCAACATAATCTGGCCAAGAACATTAGCAATGCAGACATTGAGCATCTCCTCAAGATTCTCATCCTTCCCTTGCCGCTCATGTTTAAAAATCGACTTCACCAGCATCCCGACCTCCGCTTCACACACTGTGGCCTGCAGATATTCCAATAAAATTAGGCTCTGTGAGCCTTTCTGTTTTTTAAGCTGTGTCAAACATGTTTTGTGTTTTTGTGACAGAGGATGAGAATAAGAACGTCATAAATTATATCCCCGGAGTTTCATCGTAGGGACCCCATACCAGGCCGTTGGAGTTAAATAGCAAATGTATTTGGTGGCCGAGTTGTCGGACCTGCTGGAAAAGTTGAGATCGTTGGTTTTCATGCACGCCTCGGAAATTTTTGGGGACGAAACAACCACAGTTTCGATAGATGACAGAGCACGTGGCTGAGAAATGTAAGGATGCCTACCAGAGGCCATTTTCTCAAACACTGTATCACCACACAGATCAGACCGGCCACCAGGAGGATCAGACTCCGCGCTTGGCCGAGTCTCGAATAGAGATCTGCCGCAAATCAAACAATAAAACCATGCCTTCCTTTTCTAAATTTCATTAAGCCCGTCCCCCTATATGTCTCGTTTTAGACTACTACAAACTTGGCTTTAATTTAAATAGAATCACAAATCCAACAAAATCTAGCAAATAAATTTGTTAGTATGATGTTTAACCTAATTTTGTTGGAGACCCTCCAATTATGAGAATTTTTGGACATTCTCAAAAATATATTATTGTTCGAAATCATTTTGATGAATGGCCGTCACTGTGAAAATAATGGGCCTCTTACAATGCGAAAATTCAATTTTTGAATATTTGTATGGTTTCATGGTCTGAAAATAATATTTTAATGGTTTCATAAAAAAGATATTATTGTTCGAAATCATTTTGATGAATGGCCGTCACTGTGAAAATAATGGGCCTCTTACAATGCGAAAATTCAATTTTTGAATATTTGTATGGTTTCATGGTCTGAAAATAATATTTTAATGGTTTCATCTCTATGAAAATAATAATTTAATGGTTTCATCTCTATGAAAATAATATTTTAATGGTTTCATTGTGTATGAAATAATATTTTAATGGTTTCAATGTGTATGAAAATAATAAGTTAAAAGAGATTCCCATATTTTTCTTGTACGGCAAGCAGTTTATTGGTAGTGAACTTTTCAACATAGCTACATTATGGTTATTACAAAGCGGGTAGCTCCTATTGGATTTATAATATTGCATTGAGCCCTTTGCGTCCGATTAGATAACTATTCCTTGGGTTCTGAATGCTTAGGAAATAAGCGCCCACTAACATCTGCTCCAACAAATCTCCTTAGGGTTCTTTGCATTTTGAAAGATCTTCCCAAACCACAGACACAGGTGTCTTTTATTGATGATGAGGTCCTGGTTTTTACCTTCCCAGGTAGCAGTCTTGTTTTCTCTTCTCTGAACTTTGACTTGGATATATATATTTAATGCAAAACCAATCATAGCTTCAAAATCACAGCAAGTTAATAGCATAGAAAGCATTGAAATTTGACTTGAGAAGATTTGTATTTAGTATGATCCAAATGAAGGTTTGTATTTATAATACTTGATTTCTTAAGAAGTCGATGTTGTTTTAAATGTGTATGTAATTTTTATCACTATTATATATATCATTAACTAAATATTAAAAATAGAATTTATATATATAAATTGTAATATTCTACTATGCAGATTTTTGCCCAAACTTAATGATTAAGATTTTAACCATTGTAAAATTATAATTTATTAACTTAACTCAAAATTGCAATTTTAATATTTCATATTATATTTAAATTTACAAAAATTCAAAGTTGTATTTGGAATAATAAAATAATAATATTTAAAAAAATATTTACCAAATTTTATTAAAAGTGATTAAATTAAAAGTTAATAAGCTGTTTGCTTAGAATTTTATTAGTGTTGTCATATTTCAAGTAGTTGTATTTATATTTATCCAAAATTTACAAGGTTAGTAAGTAATTTATTATTAAGATTTTTTTTTAAATTAAAAATATTATTTAATTATTTTTCATTCGATAAAAAAAAAGTAATGTAATGTGTTTTTTCATTGTCAAATTATTAAAAATATTATTTTCTTATCAAAAAATTTAAAATATATAAATAATGATAATGATGATGAGGATAGCTATTAGTGTTCATTGACACCAACATAGTTAAAAGAAATATTCATTGATCACCATAGTTAAAAGAAACATCCCTTGATTACCATAGTTGTGATGAGTTAAAAGATTATCAATGTTAATATGATTGCAAACATTTTGAAATTGTGCTCTAATGTAGGTGTACACATGACAATTTATGACAAATTGTTTAATCCGGTGGCCTTTTAGGAATTGTCCAACGCCCTCCCTCACTTTGGAGCTCATGACCCTAGTTAAACAAAGAGATACTTTTGATATTCTATATTAGGGTGGATCACCTCCTTATAATATTTTATTTTTCTCTTATCCTTGAACTCTTTATGCACCACATCTTCTCCTTAAATTTATATGTAATAATAGTTTTAATATTATCACTATTTTTTATATCACCACTATTTTGTAGAATGACATCTTCCTTGATTCCCCAATTATTTAGCCAAGAATTGGCATCTTATGTCAACCTCTCTTAAGTTGTAGGTGTTTTTGAATAAAATATGAAGCAATCTTAGGAAGCCTACTAAAGTGATTTTGATGTTGTGTTAGCTTCATCTAGATTCCTCTAGTTTTGATTCTAAGTCTCAAAATATTTGTTGAGTGTTGCTTACCCAAATTGAGAGGGGAACTAACTATCTTTCATGTGTTATAATAATCTCAGCGTCCCTCTCTATTTTCAAGCATTCCTCTCTAAGGTTATAATAAATAGAATAGGTTGTAGCTTCTTTTTGGTAGTATCCTGAAAATTGGACAAGTTCCTTCCACCTTGTCCTCTTAGTAGAAACACCATGGTTCTCCAAATCATTGATAATAGTGGATAGGATGTAATGAAAGTAAAAAACTAAGATTTAACCCTACCCAATTGAATGTAATTCTTTGAATGCCTTCAACATATATTTCAACTCTAAGGACTAGGGTTCCATTTTTGTATATTTTCAAAAATATCATTCCATCTTACTTCTAGACCTTGTAGTGACTCATCCCTTGAAGTATTGATCAGTCTATTATAGAGTTCCTTCGCCTCCAATTATCTCCTTTCTAACTCTAGGAATGCAACTAAATTTGCAATCACATTTATATGGTTTCTCTATGTTAGGATATTCCTATACTCCATCCTAGTCCCACCAGTATTTTGATCATTTACATTTTCAGTCATGCATGCACCTTTTAGGGTTTGCATGCATTCTAGGGTTTGCATGCATTTTGCATGCATCCCAGTCATCAGTCTAGCACCTAGCCCTCAGTTAGCCAGCCCCTAGGAGCTTCTCACTATTCAGTTTTAGCCCTCCAGTTGCTTAGTGCGCCCTTCTTCCTTGATTTTAGGGAGCAACTCGCCCTTCTTCACCTACCAGTTCAGTTACACTCAGTTACAGTCAGTTACAGTCAGTTACACTCAGTTACATTGAGTTACACTCAGTTACACTCAGTTACATTCAGTTACACTCAGTTACATTGAGTTACACTCAGTTACACTCAGTTACATTCAGTTACTCTTAGTTACATTGAGTTACACTTAGTTACATTGAGTTACACTCAGTTACACTCAGTTACACTTAGTTACACTGAGTTACACTTAGTTACACTGAGTTACACCTACCAGAGTTAGTTTGACTGATGGTTGACAGTTACTTGAGCATTGATGACTCCACTGATGATGATGAAGACTTCCAGTTGTGCTCCGATGATCATGAGGACACCTAGTTGTGCTCCGATGACACTCCAGTGATCCTTTGATCACTCCATGAAGGCTAATTCGAATTGCTACCTTAGGCATTCGAATTCCTCATGCATTGTATTATTTATATGTCCATTTGTGATTAATAATCTAGTATGACCGAAGTATTATTGCTTCTATCTGAGTTCTACTGTACCATATTATTCTGTTGCTCATTATACTGCATGTATCACTCTTCTTCTATTTTCTTGCTTAATCATAATTATTCTCTTGTGAGATACATCATCTCTTAGATCTGCTGTGAGGATTTTCACATGGTATCAGAGCATGTTGAGAGTATTGTTTATCTCCATTCTTGAGAGTTTTTTGCAGGTTATTACCAAGATTTCGAGTGCAGCAGTTGCAGCAGAATCTGCATTTTTGCAGCAGTAGCAGTTGCAGTTATTCTATATTGTTTTTGCAGGTCTTCTACATCTTCAATGTATCCTGAATTAGAAGAAATCACTCCTCTTTCTCTATTCAACTATGATGAATGGAAACCAAAAATAATAGCATATTTAAAGAGCCATGATCTCTTTGATTGCTATTTTGAAAGAGAGTTCGAATCCTCTACAAAGAAGATTAAATGGTTGAATAAAGGAGACATGCACATTGGAAGAATGAAGCTTACTATGACTGATTACATATTGTACCCGACCATCTTTGATATTGAAACTCCAAAAGAGTTATGGGCTCATCTGGATGAAAGATTCGGCAAAAAGAATGATGGTTTGGTCCAAATCCCTTCAAAAGCAAGCAAGGTGATGCATTCGCTCCACTTGATGGTCTCTTAGATCATGATGCATTCGCTCCTCCTGATGGTCTCTCAGATCATGTTGCATTCGCTCCCCTTGATGATCTCTCAGATCATGAACCAGTATCATCTCATATTGAAGTTGTTGACAAAGAACTTGCAGATTCTTCGCTCATGCTCAAACTTTCTTCTCTTTCTGTGCCAGTTCACACTCTAGATATTGCAGAAGGTCCTAAATCCTCTCTTGCACCAGAGTCTGTTGGTTTGCATCATGATCACATGATTATTTCGGAGGTAACATCAGCTATTGGAGGTAATGCATTCGCTCCTCTTCAACAAACATCTCTTATTTACTACTATATGATCATTAGCACATGCTTTCAGAAGGTTATTGAAGAATATGGCCATTGCCACCTGCTTGAGATAATTTCTCATGCATATGATAGTTTTGATCTCACCCTTGTTGGTTCAAAGGAGATCTCAAGAAACTGTTTTGAAAGTCTTAAATCTGATTTTGATTTCAAGCAAACATGTAATAGTTATTTTTGGCACAATCTCACCCATGGTGGTTCAAAGGAGAAGACAAAAGACTATATGCACTTTCACAGATTTGATCCTACCTCAGCTGATTCGAATCACAGGTTCAAGGATCATTCTCATACTATTGGATTTGTTCTCATCACATTCGATCTGAAGAGAAAGTACAAGCACATGCTTTTTGAGCATGATCCACTTCTTCCCAAGAATAAGATACCTCCAGACATATGACCAAGCATCACACCTGCTTGAGTTTGGAGCTTTTATTTTTTATGTGTGCCTTACAGTCTATTTTTTGAGGAGGGGGTATGTTTCCCATGAAATTTTCCCACTTCCTTGGTTTATTGATTGTTATTATTCATTGTATTGGGTGACCTTTGGTCTTAGTTACCAGGGCCCAGGATGGATTAAGGGGGGGTGTTAGGATATTCCTATACTCCATCCTAGTCCCACCAGTATTTTGATCATTTACATTTTCAGTCATGCATGCACCTTTTAGGGTTTGCATGCATTCTAGGGTTTGCATGCATTTTGCATGCATCCCAGTCATCAGTCTAGCACCTAGCCCTCAGTTAGCCATCCCCTAGGAGCTTCTCACTATTCAGTTTTAGCCCTCCAGTTGCTTAGTGCGCCCTTCTTCCTTGATTTTAGGGAGCAACTCGCCCTTCTTCACCTACCAGTTCAGTTACACTCAGTTACAGTCAGTTACAGTCAGTTACACTCAGTTACATTGAGTTACACTCAGTTACACTCAGTTACATTCAATTACACTCAGTTACATTGAGTTACACTCAGTTACACTCAGTTACATTCAGTTACTCTTAGTTACATTGAGTTACACTTAGTTACATGGAGTTACACTCAGTTACACTCAGTTACACTTAGTTACACTGAGTTACACTTAGTTACACTGAGTTACACCTACCAGAGTTAGTTTGACTGATGGTTGACAGTTACTTGAGCATTGATGACTCCACTGATGATGATGAAGACTTCCAGTTGCGCTCCGATGATCATGAGGACACCTAGTTGTGCTCCGATGACACTCCAGTGATCCTTTGATCACTCCATGAAGGCTAATTCGAATTGCCACCTTAGGCATTCGAATTCCTCATGCATTGTATTATTTATATGTCCATTTGTGATTAATAATCTAGTATGACCGAAGTATTATTGCTTCTATCTGAGTTCTACTGTACCATATTATTCTGTTGCTCATTATACTGCATGTATCACTCTTCTTCTATTTTCTTGCTTAATCATAATTATTCTCTTGTGAGATACATCATCTCTTAGATCTGCTGTGAGGATTTTCACACTCTAGACATCACTTGGCCTAGCACATTCCCCTCTCACCCTTAGTTCATATATCATCTCATCGGCCTTGTAAGATTCCATAGTGGAAAACCTAATTTATGTTTTTTCTACAACCAATATATGGTTGCCTTGAGTTTAATTTCCCCTACATAAGGGTTCAAAGACCACCTCAACTTCTAAGGAAACACATAATTGTGTAGATAAATCTCACACAATAAACTTTTCATTTCTTGAAGGTTGTTAAAACAGAGCTTGCAGAATCCTTGAGGGTTTTGAATTTATCCTTTTTATTAGGAAACACAACATTCAATTTGGAATGTGTACCATTGTTCCAAATGGCATGCAAAAATATAAAACTGAGAGCGTGAACCAGAGCACAAAAGGATATGGATTATATTTAGGAGAATTGGTTGGAGAAGGAGCAACAAAGATAGAAAAGATAACACAAAGGAGACTAAAAAGGGAGGAAATTCTTGTTTCCATAGATAGAGTGTAAATCATCTTGCCACATGTTCTTTTTATCTATGCACATATTTTGTTTTGATTTTCCAAATCCATGTTACAATTCTAAAGAGGAAGGGATGGTATCACTAGAGGACTATCCCATAGACTTAAGAGGATGAAAGGTAAAATACAATCTTGTCCCAGGTGGAATGAATACTATCTCCAAGAATGAAACAGGAGAGTGACTAGGAAATAAGAATAATTTTTAAACAATTACTATATTCTAATCAAGAGTGTGACGCCTATCCAATTGAAAGTACAAATTGGTTAATCATAGTCTTATATCACCCAGTACTTCCAATTTTTTTATAACAATACATATTTGACATTACAAAACAAGTTTTCATGCTCAAAACTCAATAGTATATTACCTATGGAATTGTCATAGTATAAACATAAATAAACAAAACATAGCAGCATTCCAAAAACTAGGAAATAAGGGTTTGGGTAAACAATGGTTGGCTACCAATTCAAGTGCCTCTAAAGTGGTCGAAGTGGTATCATCTGATGGAGCTAGGGGTTCATTTATTGTTGGACAAACTAGAAGAGGAAGGAACTGATATTGATTGAATTATTCAATATTCAATAATGTCACTTAGAATGTGGAAATGTGCCTTGTTACCATTTGTTGTAGATGAGAAAGCTCATGTCATGTATTAGAATTTCGAGGTTGAATTTGTGGGAGACAGTGTTGTATATCATCATGAAACTAAAATGTTGAATCACCTTCCTGAAATTTTAGGGTTTCCAACCTCATTTTGTGGCCAATGATGAGTAATTCAACATGGGAGGTAGACTCCCTATCCTCCTCACTTATCCCTTGTAGTTCTAACTTGGGCACACAAATATTTAACCTCTTTAACTATGTAGCGAAGAAAACATCCCGCTACCTTGACACCTCTTTCTTTCTATATCTCATAATCCCCCCCCCCCATATCACTAATCTCTCATTGTTTCTCAAATTTACCTTGATTCCTCTCCAAACCCCCCATGACTCACCCCCATACCCCCCCTCCCCGCTCCTACATCCCTACCCCCAAGCCCCTACCCCTATTGCTAAGACACTACTAGTGTTTATATACTAGTATGTACATTGGTGCATACACTGGTATATACACTAGTTACATACACTAGTAATATACACTAGTGTATATACTAGTATATAGAGTAGTGTTTATACACTAGTATATACCAGTATATACATTGATGTATATACTAGTATATACACTGGTGTATATACTAGTATAACATTCATTACTAGTGCAGTGTATATACTGGTGTATACAATGTAGTATATACCGGTATATAGACTGGTTGGTGTATACATGAGTATAGTGTATATACCAATATATACACTAGTGTATATATTAGTATATACACTGGTACACTAGTGTATATACTGGTATATGCACCGGTTGGTGTATACATGGGTATGGTGTATATACCACTGTATATACCGGTGCATACACGGTGTATATACTAGTATATACACTGGTGTTTGGTGCATACGTTGGTGTATATATCAGTGTATACACTAATGTATATAAATCGGACACCAGTTCATATACTAGTATATATACGAGTGTATATACTAGTACTGGTGTACTAGTATATACACTGGTGGATATACTTGTGCATACACTGGTGTATATACCGGTGTATACATCGGTGTATACATTGGTATATACATCAGTGTATATACTGGTATATACACCAGTGTATATACCAGTATATAACACTAGTATTTTGTGAAGCTTGTGCAATTTATCAAGTTGTTTATGAATATGATGACAAATTGGTAATGAAGCTTATACAATTTATCAATTTGTTTATGATATGAAAAGTTGAAAAGGGGTGTTAGGGAGTTGGGGAGGGTGTGTTTGGGGGTTGGGGGAGAGAGAGAGGGGTGGGGGTTAGGTGTAGGTGAAGGTGTAGGGGAGTGAGAGAGAATGAGAGAGGGGGTTAGTAAGAGTTAGGGGGAAGATGGGGGGAAGAGCAAGATCGAGATCGATGGGTTTAGGGGTTTGGGGAGGAGTAGGGTGATAAAGGGGGGTATAGGTGAGGAGTGTGGGTGTTGGGGTTAGAGATTTGGAGAGGGTGTGGATGATTAAGGGTAGGGTTAAGGGTTTAGGGTTTAGGGTGTTAGGGGGTTGGGGAGGGTGTTTTAGTGGTTTGGGGGAGAGAGGGGTGTGGGGGTTAGGTGTAGGTGGAGTAGGATTAAGGGTTAAGGGTTTAGGGAGTTAGGGGGTTGGGGGGGGTGTTTGGGGGTTTGGGGAGAGAGAGAGGGGTGGGGGTTAGGTGTAGGTGAAGGTGTAGGGGAGTGAGAGAGAATGATAGAGGGGGTTAGTAAGAGTTAGGGGAATATAGGGGAAAGAGAGACATCGTGATCGAGGGAGTTAGGGGTTTGGGGAGGAGTAGGGTGATAAAGGATGGTATAGGTGAGGAGTGTGGGTGTTTGGGTTAGAGAGTTGGAGAGGGTGTGGGTGATTAGGGGTAGGGTTAAGGGCTTAGGGTGTTAGGGGCATTGGTTAGGGTGTGGTAGGGGTTTGGGAGAGAGAGGGGTGTGGGGGTTACGTATAGGTGGAGTAGGGTTAAGGGTTTGGGTGTTAGGGGGTTCGGGAGGGTGTGTTAGGGGGTTGGGGAGGGTGTGTTTTGGGGTTGGGGGAGAGAGAGAGGGTTGAGGGTTAGGTTTAGGTGAAAGTGTAGGGGAGTGAGATAGAATGAGAGAGGGGGTTAGTAAGAGTTGGGGAGAGAGAGAGAGAGAGAGAGAGAGAGAGAGAGAGAGAGAGAGGACATTAGGGGTTTGGGGAGGAGTAGGGTAATAAAGGGGGGTATAAGTGATTTTTAGAAAAAATAAAATTTGACATAGTTATGTAAATTTTCAATACTTAAAACTTATATATTCAGAAACGTGACTCAATTTCCTACGTTTCATATTTTTTACTCGATGCAAGATATTTTTTGTAAGTATCTCAAAAAAACCAAGTAAGTTGAGGGATGCTTGATTTTTTAGTTTTCTATTGCATCTGATGCGCCAAAAGTGACCCTCATTAGCTTGCACATGCCCATACTCTAGTTACATAGGCAAGCATATACACCAACTTGTATATTCTAGTGTGTATATACATACACATATTCTCTTGTATATACAAATATTTGGTATACAATATACACTAGGCTTGGCATGTATATATACACTAGACTTAACATATCCAAATTTTGAGTTTCTAACTAAATTAAGAGTTGGGATGTGGTGCATTCATGACAATGACATTACTCTTGATGGGAAAACACTCATGATAAGTTCAACGAAAAATTATTCCCTAGATTAGTACCTCTTATGTTGAAGTCGAACTAGGTAATCATATTTGAAGTATATTATGTGCCTTTCTAGACAAAGAAGGGCCCTCTCGTTCTCATCCATTTCGTTCAAGCATTTAAAAAAATGTACACTAGTGTATATTCTATCAAGACCATAGGTATGTATATACACTCATGTATATTACATTAGGCATATTTAGTGTATATTCTAAACTATATATACTAGGTATATACTAGTTGCACTAAGGAGCAATGTGCTATACAACCCAGTATGTGGGAGATGTTGAGGCCAATTGGTCTAAAGAGTTGAATATTTGATATAATGCTAAAAGCCATGGAGGCCATATTAATGTAAACTCAACTTTTATTTTCATTAGTTATACAAATTGGTGTTTGATGAAGAATCCCTTCTCCTTCATGCTTTGAACCATATATGTGAGTTATGTGTCTTCTTTTCAATCTCATGTGTTATTTACTCTAAAATATAGTGCTTACTTGTAGATTGATAAAGCGATGGATAAGGTCAATGTCATCATAATCCATTTCCAATAAGGTTAACAAACATTACCACCAGTTTAACACTTACATAATATAAGTGGAGTTAATACCACCACTTCAAACCACATAATATAGATGGATGCTAAAGATAATCCCATGAATACGTGTTACTCTTCTATAAGTTTTTTGGCAATGAAAAATGAAATAAATTATTTTATTCTTTAAATTGTAGAGTATCTTCTTACCTTTATACTTATAATTTTTTTTTCAAAAAACAATTTTTTTTTAATTTAATAGCTCAAATCTATGTTGTATTTGCACTACATCTTTAAAATATATCTTTAAGAGGATAAGAACAAGTTCTTATGTGCTATAATGTTTTTGGTGTGAAATAATATTTTTTACTTATCAATAACATCTTCTACATAGAACATTAAGGAGCCTATATAAGTTTTAGTCATAAATAATGTTTTAATTGTTTTTTTATTAAATTAATTAAAAACCTAATTATTCTACTAATACCTTTTTTGTGTGAATAATTTTTTAATCTAATACTAAAACATAATGTTTTGGAAACTTCTTTTTTGCTAAAAACATGAGTATAAAATTGTAATATACATATAAAACTATAGATATTTGTATATTTCAATTATGAAAATTATGTATGTGTTTGAAAAAAAAGTTGCAATGAAATCTTATATATATATATATATAAAAGGTGAAAGTATATTTAATGATGAATTGAATGATTGATGATGTAATTTTTGTTTATAGAATTTGCATGTATTTCACCTAGTGAAGCAAAAACTTCATAAAGCTTGTAGGAAGCTAGATCATTTGCCTTTGTATGGAATGAGAACTTGAAATCAAAATCTTCATTGAAATTAGAACTTGAAATCAAACTTCATTGAAATTTGATGTTTGAGCAACACAAATTCACACTTAAAAAATGCTTATTCTTTACATTACATAAGTAAACAACCATCATTTAAAAAATGCATAATGACATTTAATTGTTTTTAAGGTTATTGAAAATTCTTTGGACAATTACATATTTAGATGGATTATGAAAATATGAGTTTGAATATATTCACATTTAAGTTTATTCTTTACATTACATAAGTACACCACCATATTTTAACTTCTTTCGATAAAAACCAATACAATAGTTATTAAGGCTATTGAAAATACTTTAAGCAATTACATATTTAGATATATTATAAGAATATGAATTTTGGTGTCAATTTACGTGAATGCAAATAAAGAAGACCACTTGAATTCATTGCTAATAGTTACAAATGAAGCTCCATCCACCAAAATAGGACATGTTTTGTGAGTTTAGACCTTTCAAATTTCTAATTTACCTTTAATCACCATGGAAACTTTTTCACTTATGTAAAAAAAATAAAATTAATAATAATTGAAAACTATTTTTTATTGGATAGTATTTTTTTTTTAAATGTAAATATTATCATATTTCTATTCGAAGAAGAAAGGACCATCTTCTCAATTTTTATAAAATGCTCTTGTAACATCTAAAATGATATGGCCGCATAGGTTTGTGACACATGTATAACTAAGAAAATAAGAAGATAATATGTGACATCAAGCTAGAAAATGTAACCTTAAGAGAAGAACCAACAAAACAATATTACAAGAAGTGGTTATGTTGGATAGGTTTTATTAGTAACATTTAAAGGTGTACAAGGTAGATGACATAGGCAATTGAACCATTTTTGGGAGTCTCTTAGGCTTCTAAGTAGAAATAATTTGAAGGAAGGATGTAATAAAGGGGTAGAATTGAAACACGAAAGACCTACAATGAGATTTGATAAAATAAAGTTGACATACTGTAAAGATTTTATAAATGCTAATTTCCTTATCAAAACTTATTTTCCAACCTTATAAGTTTAAGGAACAAACTAAATATTGTTGGGTCAATGCTAATAACCTCCATATACAATTTGGTGGTTGGAGTAATCCAAAATATATTAGGATGAACAAATCTTTAAAATTTGTGGTACAATAGAGGATGAGAGTGAAGGTTTACCATTAACCCTTAATACGACAATATTAACATTACTAAGTTTCATAACATTATTATTGGTCACCTCTTCTTTTACCAAAAAATTATAATGACATTGTTAGAAATTATAATAACATTGTTAAGCTCACTTTCACCATAGCTAAGTTGATTATTTTGAGTAATTAAGTGTTATGATTCACAAACAAGAGGTTATGGGTCAAGTGTTAAAATTGACTTTTCATAAAACATTATTTGTTCTCTAAACTTTATTCGTATTTAATCACGATAATAAAATTCATCATTATCAACCTAATATATTTATAAATTCTTCTATACTACCTTACAAACCTAAATAAAAATAAACATTATATTACATTGCTTTGAAATCAATCTAAATAATAAATATGTAAATACCTAATATTTTGATTTCAAAATAATATCTCTACATTAAAAATTAAATTAAAAAAGAAATATGTATATAATATATAAGAAAATAAAAATTGAAAATTGAAAATATTTAACCCATATTTATTTCAATTCATTAATTTCATTTATTATTTTGGAAAATATATTAATAAAAGTAAATTATTTCAATTCATTAATTTCATTCACTATTTTAAAAAAGATATTAATAAAAATAAATTATTTTAATTCATTAATTTCATTCATTATTTTGAAAAAAATATTAATATAAATAAATCTAAACCAATCATTATTTTAAAAAAGATATTAATAAAAATAAATTATTTCAATTCATTATATTAATAAAAATAAATCTAAGCCAACTTTCTCGATTAACCTCTCCATATAAATCACATCTTTGTGGCAATATGTTTACACCAAAATCTTTGTGTAACATTAAAATTAAACAATTTATTCAAACTTCCACTCCGTGCTCTCCAGTAAAAATTCTAAGTAATCGAAGTCTTTTTTGACGGTCGAAAAGAAATTTTTAATAAAACCCATAAAATTTCAAAAAGTGAGCAAACAAAAGCCATCACGAGCATAATATTCAATCCTTATTTTTCTCATGTGCAGCCATCGCGAGAGACAAAACAGGGAAAATGATGGATGAGAAAGAAATTCCCAGATTGCCGCTGCTGAACGTATCAGACTTTCCCATCTTTCTGCAACCTTCCAATGTCTACTCTTTCTGCTGCGATTAGTAATTGATCAGTTTGATCCATTATCATAGGCAATGCTCGATACTGGAAAATTCGTTTGAGGAACTTGAATCAGAAGAAATAAACTCATTGAGATAGAATCCCAGAGACACAAACTCTGGTACACAATTGTGGAAAGCCACAAAATGCATGGAATGGCTAAATACAAAGGAACCCGCAAGCATGGTGTACATTTCCTTTGGGAGCATTCATGATATAGCCCTTCGCCGAAAACCAGTGGATTTCTTTCATATGGATCATCCTTCGACATAACAATGAAGAAAACTTGCAGAGGGTTTATTGAAGGAAACCTCCGAGCAAGGACTCGTGAGGGTGGATTAGGCGGGTATACAAATTCAAAATCTGAATTTGAATGTCTCATATTGAATCTTAGCGCCTTTAATGAATTCAAATTTCAAACCTAAATGACATTAATGCATACTGTATATATGGCATGGGGCATTGGGTATATTGTATCTTAGTCCTTGCTCGAAGATTTTTAATTTTTATACCCGCCTAATCCACCCTCAAAATTTGGATATGTTAAGCCTAGTGTATATATACATGCCAAGCCTAGTGTATATTGTATACCAAATATTTGTATATACAAGAGAATATGTGTATGTATATACACACTAGAATATACAAGTTGGTGTATATGCTTGCCTATGTAACTAGAGTATGGGCATGTGCAAGCTAATGAGGGTCACTTTTGGCGCATCAGATGCAATAGAAAACTGAAAAATCAGGCATCCCTCAACTTACTTGGTTTTTTTGAGGTACTTACAAAAAATATCTTGCATCGAGTAAAAAATATGAAACGCAGAAAATTGAGTCACGTTTCTGAATATATAAGTTTTAAGTATTGAACATTTACTCAACTATGTCAAATTTCATTTTTTCTAACAATCACTTATACCCCCCTTTATTACCCTACTCCTCCCCAAACCCCTAACGTCCTCTCTCTCTCTCTCTCCCCCCCCCCCCAACTCTTACTAACCCCCTCTCTCATTCTATCTCACTCCCCTACACTCTCACCTAAACCTAACCCTCACCCCTTTCTCTCTCCCCCCACCCCAAAACACACCCTCCCCAACCCCCTAACACACCCTCCTGAACCCCCTAACACCCAAACCCTTAACCCTACTCCACCTACACCTAACCCCCACACCCCTCTCTCTCCCAAACCCCTAACACACCCTACCCAACGCCCCTAACACCCTAAGCCATTAACCCTACCCCTAATCACCCACACCCTCTCCAACTCTCTAACCCAAACACCCACACTCCTCACCTATACCATCCTTTATCACCCTACTCCTCCCCAAACCCTTAACTCCCTCGATCTCGATGTATCTCTTTCCCCTATATTCCCCCTAACTCTTACTAGCCCCCTCTATCATTCTCTCTCACTCCCCTACACCTTCACCTACACCTAACCCCCACCCCTCTCTCTCTCCCCAAACCCCCAAACACCCCCCCCCAACCCCCTAACTCCCTAAACCCTTAACCCTTAATCCTACTCCACCTACACCTAAACCCCACACCCCTCTCTCCCCCAAACCACTAAAACACCGTCCCCAACATCCTAACACCCTAAACCCTAAACCCTTAACCCTACCCTTAATCATCCACACCCTCTCCAAATCTCTAACCCCAACACCCAAACTCCTCACCTATACCCCCCTTTATCACCCTACTCCTCCCCAAACCCCTAACCCAAACCCTTATTTCCTAGTTTTTGCAATGCTGCTATGTTTTGTTTATTTATGTTTATACTACGACAATTCCATAGGTAATATACTATTGAGTTTTGAGCATGAAAACTTGTTTTGTAATGTCAAATATGTATTGTCATAAAAAAATTGGAAGTATTGGGTGATATAAGACTATGATTAACCAATTTTGTACTTTCAATTGGATAGACGTCACACTCTTGCTTAGAATATAGTAATTGTTTAAAAATTATTCCTATTTCTTAGTCACTCTCCTGTTTCATTCTTGGAGATAGTATTCATTCCACCTAGGACAAGATTGTATTTTACCTTTCATCCTCTTAAGTCTATGGGATAGTCCTCTAGTGATACCATCCCTTCCTCTTTAGAATTGTAACATGGATTTGGAAAATCAAAACAAAATATGTGCATAGATAAAAAGAACATGTGGCAAGATGGTTTACACTCTATCTATGGAAACAAGAATTTCCTCCCTTTTTAGTCTCCTTTATGTTATCTTTTCTATCTTTGTTGCTCCTTCTCCAACCAATTCTCCTAAATATAATCCATATCCTTTTGTGCTCTGGTTCACGCTCTCAGTTTTATATTTTTGCATGCCATTTGGAACAATGGTACACATTCCAAATTGAATGTTGTGTTTCCTAATAAAAAGGATAAATTCAAAACCCTCAAGGATTCTGCAAGCTCTGTTTTAACAACCTTCAAGAAATGAAAAGTTTATTATGCGAGATTTATCTACACAATTATTTGTTCCCTCAGAAGTTGAGGTGGTCTTTGAACCCTTATGTAGGGGACATTAAACTCAAGGCAACCATATATTGGTTGTAGAAAAAACATAAATTAGGTTTTCCACTATGGAATCTTACAAGGTCGATGAGATGATATATGAACTAAGGGTGAGAGGGGAATGTGCTAGGCCAAATGATGTCTAGAGAAACCATATAAATGTGATTGCAAATTTAGTTGCATTCCTAGAGTTAGAAAGGAGATAATTGGAGGTGAATGCACTCTATAATAGACTGATCAATACTTCAAGGGATGAGTCACTACAAGGTCTAGAAGTAAGGTGGAATGATATTTTTGAAAATATACAAAAATGGAACCCTAGTCCTTAGAGAGTTGAAATATATGTTGAAGGTGTTCAAAGAATTACATTCAATTGGGTAGGGTTAAATCTTAGTTTTTTACTTTCATTACATCCTATCCACTATTATCAATGATTTGGAGAACCATGGTGTTCCTACTAACAGGACAAGGTGGAAGGAACTTGTTCAATTTTCAAGATACTACCAAAAAGAAGCTACAACCTATTCTATTTATTATAACCTTAGAGAGGAATGCTTGAAAACAGAGAAGGATGTTGAGATTATTATAACACATGAAAGATAGTTAGTTCCCCTCTCAATTTGGGTAAGCGACACTCAACAAATATTTTGAGACTTTCCAAAATTTCCAAGGCGTGCATGAAAACCAACGATCTCAACTTTTCCAGCAGGTCCGACAACTCAGCCACCAAATACATTGGCTATTTAACTCCAACGGCCTGGTATGGGGTACCTACGATGAAACTCCGGGGATATAATTTATGACATTCTTATTCTCATCCTCTGTCGCAAAAAAAAAAAACATGTTTGACACAACTTAAAAAACAGAAAGGCTCACAGAGCCTACTTTTGTTGGAATATCTGCAGGCCACAGTGCGTGAAGCGGAGGTCGGGATGCTGGTGAAGTCGATTCTTAAACATGAGCGGAAAGGGAAGGATGTGAATCTTGAGGAGATGCTCAATGTCTGCATTGCTAATGTTCTTGGCCAGATTATGTTGAGCAAGCACGTGTTCGATTCCTAGAGGGCCAAGGCCACCGAGTTCAGGGAAATGGTGGTGGAACAAATGGGATTGTCCGGGAAGTTTAATATTGGCGACTATGTGTTGTCTTTGGCATGAATGGATCTGCAGGGCGTAAAGACCAAGATGAAGAAGCTGCATAGTAGATTCAATGAGTTCTTCACCAAGATGATAAAGGAGCACCAGACGGAATCGTGATAGACGACAGAGGGCTGATTTTCTGAGTGTTCTTTGGGATCTCAGAAATGATGCGAAAGGCGAAGGAGGGAAGCTCACGGATATAGATATTAAGGGCATTCTCGTCTTTGACGGAAGACAGGAACGCGTTGTAGGGCTGGGGGATAGGATGACATGGCAGGGAGAGCTGTGCAAGGAACTGATGTGGAGGATGATTCATGGAGATGTATGTTGCTGCGGATGCCATGGCTCTCCAGCTATGCTTGCACGACGATAATTTCGGCCTGTAAAATCGCAAGCTGCAAAAAAATTCATTACATATCTTAAGAGAGAGATACCTGCAGAAGCCATTTATGCAAATAACAATAAAGAATGTAGATGCTGAGGTTAATAATATATACACATTTATAGAGGTTCTCATGAGGTTCATATACCTGTTGCTGCAAGGCTAAATGTGGACTAAGTATCCATAAACGGGATCTCATAGTCGAGCCTGTGCCTCAGCGAAATGCTCGGCTCCTTGATCAGAGCCAAAATATGGAGCGAACACGCAGCCTTTCACACATTTCATTCTAAGAAACTTGCAAGCCCCGAGCTCCTCTGCTAAACATTCTGTAGGATTCGAACTGCCGACCGCGATTTTTCGGAGAGATCATTTATTGCAGCGGTAGCTTCTGCCATGGCGGAGAAGGGGATGAATGGGTGAGAGGTGTTATGGAGCGTGGCATTTGAAATTCAAAATTCAAATTCGCCTCTTGAAAACAGTGTCAGAACAATGAATACGGGATATGTCATGCATGATATGCATGGACAGGGTTTTGGGCTCTTTGTATATGCATCCATGATATCATATCGCTCTCGGGAGGATGGACATGCAAACATGGTAGCCAGAAAGTGTTTGTCGAGAACACGATAAGCATGGAGAGTTGCCATTTGTCAGAGCCCCGCAGCAGTCTTAAATAGTCTACTGCGGGGTGCATATTACTTGCCCATGGGCATGGGACCACCTAAATGATATTAATGCACACCGTATATATGGCATGGGGCATGGGCATGGGACCGGGACCATGGGTTCAGCAGGATGTGAGGCCGCATGCCATTCATATGTGCATAGATGATGGGAGCAATCGCCTCAGAAATTCCTTACTGGAAAAGAAAATGCACGGTGAGTTATGTGGATGTCAGATGATATGTCAGGCCCTTGCAGCAGACTTAATTAGTCTACTGCGGAGTGCATATGGCTTGCCAAGAGATCACAGAGACGGTGAGGGGGGTGGACGGCGCGGTGACGGATTAGTCTAACGCCCGGCGAAATCGTCGAAGTGTTAGACTACTCCTTCCGTACAGACTGGTACAAGTTCCCTTAACGATTATTGTACAAAGCAAGTGTACGGACATAGGTGTCTTCAATGACACAATTGTACGGATGCGGGTACAGACGGTGCATACTAGTAAGCATTAATGTCGACTAGTGTGGACTGTTTGGCAGCAACACTAGTACATACCAGACCTAGAATTTGATGTTAGATATTTTTCCATTCTATGACGTATTTTACAGGTAGGTGTGAAACAAACCCGTTAGGTAAGAAAATATTTGGAACCTCAACTTGACAGAGAGAAAGAAAGACAAGAAAAGGCTCATCAAAAACAAATGGCAAGGCATGAAAAGGAATTGAGAAAGGCTCAACAATTGCTTCAAAAAGAACAAGGGGTGGCTAATAGTTCTGCCATTGATGCAAACATAGTGGAGGGGAGTAGGATGATGCCAAACACATTGGAACATCTTGCAGATAATACTCCATGTTTCCAAGACCTCCTAAACATCCAAGTCCCCCGCTATCAACAAGTGCGCATGCCCACTTTATTCCCTCCTACCAGTGCAGGTGTCAGACAGATGTATGAATATCGGGGGGCTCAAACCAATGCAGGGGTTAGTAGCACTAGTGTCCACTGTGGCTACTCAATTCCTCCATGGCTGCAAGAAGCAAATTGGATAACATATGGAGGCAACCAGCCACAACCTAATCAGCCATTGGTAGGTATGCCAACCAACCTGGCTCAAGCAGGAAACTCAACATGCTTGGGAAGTGAAGATCTTGGACGACATCAAGCATAGGAGTGTCATGTAGGGATGCCAAATTTTTTGTTGTGACCACATTGCATTGTGGATTTTGTAATCACTGGGTCTAACTACTGCAACATGGCCATTTTGTATACAATCCTATACATTTTTGGGTATAATCCTAGGTCATATCGTTCCCTGATGTTTGCGGGGTTGTAATCAGGGGTTTATCATAAGGTTTAATATACAATTTCATCACTTCAAGAGCAAGCTGTAATGTACTCTGATTAAACATTTCATTAACATTTTTTAGGGATTATGAATTTAGTTTGTTGTTGGTTTATGTTGCAATTTATGTTTGGGCTGAATTGTTGGTTTATGCACCTACAACCCAAAAAACTTATTGTCATCACTACCATTATGAAAGACCAACACATACACACCAAAATGATTAATCATCATTGTTGATGGAATCAAAATATCTTCTACAACCAAACAAACATTGTTGTATTTCTATATAAGGGAGGGATGCCAGTTGTTGGACACCCCACGTGGCTCCCTCCCCCATGCCACGCTGGAGAGTCGACACGAACGCAGCCCGGGCCCAGATGGCACCGCCACTTGTCGTGGTGGGTGGTATAATTAAAGCGGCCTCTATGGCACACTTTTTCCCGCTTTTTCGGCGCTTTTCCGGCAAACTCTACTTCCTCCCGTGTATTGTTGCTCGGGCCCTGTCTGTGAACACTCCGCCACCCCACTTCCTGTTCACGCCCGCTCTGGTTCTGCACCACCCCCGCCCAGGTTCTGCACCATGGGCGCTCTCGTTCTGCCGGTATCCCGCTGAATTATTGAAGGTTCTAGGGTTTATGCTGCAGCAGGGTCCATGGCTTATGCTGCAGCTTAAGGTCCATGGCTTTAAATCCTGGAGTTCAAGTTTCCTGGGTTTTGTAATTAAGGTTCAGTGGTTAATGTTGAAGTTGCGTTTCAATTTTTACAGGGTGTATGAATTAGGGTCCATCTTCTATGGTGTATGTTCTAGGGTTTGGCCGTGTTTCATCACAGTTCCATATATGGTCTGGAGCATACCCATGGTTCTCATATGCACTAGAAAGGGTGGCATAGAACTTAGTCAGAATTGCAGGGCCAGAACCTTAATTACAAAGGGTAGTGTTTAATTTTTTATAGGGTGTATGAATTAGGGTTTTGTAATTAAGGTTCTGTGGTTAATGTGGCAGGGTCCTTGACCCCTATATTTTCCTTAAACTAGCAGCTAGGAATGGGGTTGAACCATTGCATGGGTGTGATACCCATCCATTCGATGCTAACTGTACTGCAACATGGTGCCTATCTCTCTCCTATTATTAAAATGCTTCTATAAGGAATGTTCCATGGAGGGCTGTCATGCATGACTTATTACAACTTAATACAGTATCATACTAATCAACATAACAGGCCTAAATTAGATCATACAACAGCAGATAAGATGCAGCAGATCACTTCATGTTAATAGGTAAAAGTAAAAACTGCATCATACACTTATAATTTAACAATAGCATGCAACTTGTAAACTGCAATAACAACAGCAGATGATAAGGTGGAGCAGATCGCTTGTAAAATGCATCAACAATAGCCAATTTGGCAAACTTGCTGATATCAAAAACTGAATTATGGGTATTCTTCCAATTAGATGAGACAATGGAGAAGTCATTGTTGTCAACTGCCATCCATCCCCTGTATGATGCAGTTTTTCCTTTTAACTATTACCATTCCACTGCGAAAAAAACCAACAACATAAACCAACAACAAACTAAATTCATAAACCAGATAAAATTTAGGGACACTGCTGCAACATAAACCAGCAACATACCAAAATCATAAACCATAGAGCCTTCAATAATTCAGCCCAAACTATGATGCAACATTAACAGACAACAAACTAAATTCATAAACACTAGTTCAAATTACAAACCCGACTGCAACATAAACCACTGAACCTTAATTACAAAACCCTAATTCATACACCCTATAAAAATTGAAACGCAGCTTCAACATTAACCACAGAACCTTAATTACAAAACCCTAATTCATACACCCTAGAAAAATTGAAACGCAGCTTCAACATTAACCACTGAACCTTAATTACAAAACACTAATTCATACACCCTATAAAAATTGAAACGCAGCTTCAACATTAACCACTGAACCTTAATTACAAAACCCTAATTCATACACCCTATAAAAATTGAAACGCAGCTTCAACATTAACCACTGAACCTTAATTACAAAACCCTAATTCATACACCCTATAAAAATTGAAACACAGCTTCAACATTAACCACAGAACCTTAATTACAAAACCCTAATTCATACACCCTATAAAAATTGAAACGCAGCTTCAACATTAACCACTGAACCTTAATTACAAAACACTAATTCATACACCCTATAAAAGTTGAAACGCAGCTTCAACATTAACCACTGAACCTTAATTACAAAACCCTAATTCATACACCCTATAAAAATTGAAACGCAACTTCAACATTAACCACTGAACCTTAATTACAAAACACTAATTCATACACCCTATAAAAATTGAAACGCAGCTTCAACATTAACCACTGAACCTTAATTACAAAACCCTAATTCATACACCCTATAAAAATTGAAACGCAGCTTCAACATTAACCACTGAACCTTAATTACAAAACACTAATTCATACACCCTATAAAAATTGAAACGCAGCTTCAACATTAACCACTGAACCTTAATTACAAAACACTAATTCATACACGCTATAAAAATTGAAACGCAGCTTCAACATTAACCACAGAACCTTAATTACAAAACCCTATTTCATACACCCTATAAAAATTGAAACGCAGCTTCAACATTAACAACTGAACCTTAATTACAAAACCCTAATTCATACACCCTATAAAAATTGAAACGCAGCTTCAACATTAACCACTGAACCTTATTTACAAAACCCTTATTCATACACCCTATAAAAATTGAAACGCAGCTTCAACATTAACCACTGAACCTTAATTACAAAACTCTAATTCATACACCCTGTAAAAATTGAAACACAGCTTCAACATTAACCACTGAACCTTAATTACAAAACCCTAATTCATACACCCTGTAAAAATTGAAACGCAGCTTCAACATTCACCACAGAACCTTAATTACAAAACCGTAATTCATACACCCTGTAAAAATTTAAATGCAGCTTCAACATTAACTACTGAACCTTAATTACAGAACCCTAATTCATACACCCTAAAAAAAATTACAATGCAGCTTCAACATTAACCACTGAACCTTAATTACAAAACCCTAATTCATACACCCTAAAAAAATTGAAACGCAGCTTCAACATTAACCACTGAACCTTAAATACAGAACCCTAATTCATACACCCTAAAAAAAATTACACGCAGCTTCAACATGAACCACAGAACCTTAATTACAAAACCATAATTCATACACCCTAAAAAAATTTAAACGCAGCTTCAACATTAACCACAGAACCTTAATTACAAAACCCTGCTGCAGCATAAACGAAATGCATTTCACCATTGCCACAAATGCAACGTAAACCCACCATACACAATTCAAAGTGCGAGCAGGAGGGCACCAAACCATTTCACCAACAGAAATGCACAAATTCACAACCCAGAAAACCAGACTTAAACCTTTAAAAGCAGCAGAAATGGTCCACGAAATCCCCAGAAGGTTGAAAGTGTTGACAAACACTGCAGAGAATGGCTGGTAGGAAACCTACCACCGAAACCAAAGAAGCGTGAAGGGACGAGCCACCGCCGCGAGCAGAAACAGCCAACGCCACCGCCGTGAGCAGGAACAGACAACGCAGGAACAGCCAACGCCGCCGCCGTGAGCAGGAACAGCCAACGCCACCGCCGTGAGCAGGAACAGCCTGATGGAAGCCACCATCGCCACCAGTGAAACCAGCCGAGCGGCAACCCAACAACACTACCACCGAACCGATGAAAACCTCCAACGGGGTCCGCCGCAGACAACTTCGAGCGCCTGTGGTGCGCTATGGCCATGGAGCGAGGGTCAACGTCGGGCGAGGTAGCAGACAGAACAAACAGCAGCGGCGAACGCCACTCGTCGGGGGGTAAGGCAACAAGCGCCCGCTGCATAACAGTATCACGTGACGATGAACGCAAAACGAGAGCGCCCATGGTGCAGAACCAGAGCGGGGGTGGTGCAGAACCAGACCGGGGGGTGGTGCAGAACCAGACCGGGCGTGAACAGTAACTGGGGTGGCGGAGCGTTCACAGACAGGACCCGAGCAACAATACACGGGAGGATGGAGAGTGTGCGGGGAAAAGCACCGGGAAAGCGGGAAAAAGCGTGCCATAAAGGCCGCTTTAATTATCGCACCCACCACGACAGGTGGCGGTGCCATCTGGGCCCGGGCTGAGGTCGTGTCGACTCTCCAGCGTGGCATGGGGGAGGGAGCCACGTGGGGTGTCCAACAACTGGCATCCCTCCCCTATAGATTTGTCGTGAGAAATTTTAATATCTATTTGACACAGCCTTTATGTGTTAGTCATTGTTAGTAATTGTTGTAAACGGCCAATGCTTTGGTTTGTCATGTGATCCTGTTTTATTTAATATCGAACCCACAACACGTTAACTTGTCCGGATTTAAGCTATCAACGCCTAGTACCCCATACACAATTTGCTCAGGATTAGGATCTCGAGGTAAATTCAAATCCGTCATAAAGTGGTTGTTGGGAAACCTTTTTATGGTTCCACCTGCCATCCTAATGATCCACAACAAAGACTAGCCCTCCTGATGACAGATATATAAGAAAAGACCATAATTTTCTCTGCACATGAAGGTGGTTGGTATGAAGAAAATGCAATGGGAGCTCTTCATAGAGGGAGCCTTGGGATTGGAAGCAAGAGTGTCACAACCCCGGCGAAAAGAAGATACGGGGATCAAAATGAAAAGGCAATTGATATACCTTTTAATTTAAAAAATTTTAAATTAATAATAAACGTACAAAATTGACGTTTTATAATCTTTCATAAAACGTAAAATGACTGCCCTAAAAACATATACCCATTGACAGGCACTTTTAATTTGAAATTCCAGGCCTCGTATGACTCTTATACCAATATTATATCTCAGAAACAAAATTTGCGTGGACTTATAAGAATATATTTTTATAAATGAATGATGAAAATATGATTGCATTACAATTTCGTTTGACCATTTAAATATGGTCTTCGCCTTTTCAATGAAAAGTGCGTCTTTGCCTATTCACTAATTACTTTATCAATATAACAATTAATTTTCTTATTTACTTTTTCTTTTATTATTTGATTATTTAGTATTTATTTGTGTTCATATGTATGCTTATTATAGAGGGACTCCCACGATTATTTATAAAAATGGAGAGAGAGACGTGGATTGGAGTCGAAAGCCTCTGAAGAGACGTAAATATTTGTAGGAGTGATTTTAATTATATAATTTAAAAATAAATAAAATTAATTTATAAAACTAAATTCCTAAAAACACTACAGGTTACTTCTTGCTACCTTGGTATTAAATATAAATATAATTTAATGATATCGTACCTATTGGTATGGGAATCCAAACTTGGAGCTTCGAGTAACGAGAAGCAGAAAAAACATTCTTGTAAAAGTGCCAAGCGTTGAGAGAAGACATCTCAATGGGAGGCAATCCCATCAGGGGCCTGCTCCTGGCCATGGATGGAGTTCCTAGCACAGTTCGTAGCCACTGTGAGGTGCTACTGGCAATAAGCGGGAATCTTTGACGTTGCATACACTAGTCCCAACGATCCTACAAGGTCTTCAAAGACATTAAAAAAATTCAATCATTCTATATATTTATGACGATGGAAGACAAATATCTGCTACTCACATATGTCACGGGTTCAAAACTAAATATGAGTTCAAACTTTGATCAAAATGATTGTAGATTTGCACAGAATATAGATTGAAAGCTTTAGTGTTAGATCAGGCATCTAAAGAAAATGAAGATATAGTATATTGAGTTCTTTTGGAAATTATTATAATTTCCAATGGAAACCATTTCCAGCCTTTGATATTGAATCATGTATGCTATTTTGAGAAAAGAACATGATTTCCTTTGATGATTGGGGCTCATAAAAGGAATATCCACTACCCAACACACATGATGGATGGATTTTATGGTAGAGATGTGCCTTAAAATGAAATCATCATAAAACTCCCTTGTTGAGTGAATCCCATATAAGAAACATCAAATACCCTTGACACATATGATGTATTCTACGGGAGAGGTGTGCCTTGAAAAGAAATCATGGTAAAACAAGCTAGCTAGAAGATTTAAGCTAGAGTTATTTTTACTTCCAAGGTTGCCATAATAATTCTAGTAAGTGATATCATAGGTAAAATTATTCACACAAATTTCAACATTTGAAATAAAGAGATTAGAACTAACTGACACCACCATATCAAACAACAATAGAAATAATCCCAAAATTGCCATGTGGAATTACTCTCGATCACAATTACCAAAAACTATACATGTATCAATTACCAACTACACAAGATCTTGCAATATAAATCACAAAAGGAAATAGGGTCTTCCAATTATAGACCCGATGTCCAACATTTGAAATGATCGAATTACATCGCGCATAAAAAAGAAAATAAAGCAGAGGCCACGAAGTCTTACGACATTGCCAATGGGCACAAGTTACAACATTGAGAAAAGTGGAATTCCTCTTCAATGATTGCCCTACATCTTCATCCACGAGCAGGGAAAGGGCCTGTTGCATAGATTTTGAAAGCCGAACCAAATTCTCAATTGCTTTTATTACTTTCGATGAATTTAACAACCAACTGGTCTTCCTATGTTCTTTTAGACTTTATGTAAAAATTAGTAAACCAACGAAGCCAGCATAGCATAAAAAGAAACTGAAGAATGTTTGAGACACACTGGAGAGCTGATAATAATAGTTAGTACATTGTCATGCCACTCGCTCATATATACTCTCAGGCATAGAATAACCCGCCATTGCTTTTGAAAGGCCACGTGGAAGTGGACACACTATTTGACTGTGTGTGAGCATTTAAATGTGTCATGGGAAGAAATGTTAGAGAAAGACGGGGAGGTGTTTGTCCCACCGACATAATTTTCAAAGCCAGCGTGGAGAGTTAAATAATAACCCATGCAGTCATCGGATGGGTGCATACATTCAACACTTGTAGACTTATTTTATTCTTTCTTAAGTTAGGAATAAAATATGAGAGATAAAAATGAATATAAAAACAAGATATCAATAATTGCAACACAAGATTTATCTTGGAAAAGTTCATAGGGAAAAAATAGTCATCAATAATCGACTTATTATTGGTCTTTGGCCAAACTAGGCCAATACCGACAGGGTTCTTTACATGCAAATACAACTAGCAAGAAACCATGGGCTACCAAAACCATGTGCCCTAAACCACTTACATCCTTGCTCATTCCTGATTCAAGGTTAACCCTAACAATCCCCCTTTTAAACTTGACTTGGGGAATTTCTTCGGATATGAACCCCCCAAAAACAACAACTAGAGTACTCAGGAATCTCATTTACATGTATATTATAGATTGTCATCTCCATTCTCCTTTTTTTGTGGAAAAGAAACTACGAGCTACTAAAACCATGTGCCCAAAACCACTTACATCCTTGCTCATTCCCGATTCAAAGTTAACCCTAACATGTTATTCATGTCAAAACTCGAATGTGTGACACTATAGTATAGTAATTTTGTTAAGTCTAACATCTACTTTACAATCTTCCTAAGTTTTCTATTAATATAACATTATATGCGAGTCCCTGCCCATTAAGATGACACAAGAATCAGAACCATATGCCACAATAAGCAGGGAAAATGCTTAGGCTTTGCCATCATTGATGCCAATTGCTTCTCTTAGTCGGAGTACCTACACAAGCCTTTCAATGGCACCACTAGTAGACTAATAACATGATCTACCTTCCTTTCCACTAGCGAACATTTAAAAAAAAATCAGTTACCGAATCCTTGGTAAAGATGGATTCGATTTCCCATTATTTTCTCACCTCATCGGAGAGCTTAAATCTAAATGTCGCACCTTTGATTCCACTTGTAGCTGATTAAAAGACTATGTTCTGTGGCGGTTAAAAATTCAAATGTTGAGTCCTTGGTCAACATACATCTGATTGCTCATTGACCTTTTCTATTTCATGTTATCCTTTTCTCATCTCATTGTACAGATTAAAATTCAATGTCGTGCCTTTGATTCCACTTATCGGTGATTAAAAGACTAAGTTTTACGGAAATTAAAAATTGAAATGCCGAGTCCTTGATCAACATGGATCCGACTGCCCATCATCCCAAGTCCAACCGTTCAAATCCAAAAATTGGGATGTTGTTCCCTCATCCTGTGATTGTTGATTATAAAATCCTTCATTCTATTATGTAAGGCTTTGATCAACGTAACAATCATCCATCACCGCCGCATTGGGTTGGGAAATCTATGTCGGTTTAAGTTGTGCGACAGTTTTTCTTTAAACTTGCCTACAATGAAATGAATAAAAAATTTGGCCAATCACTTATATCATAACAACTCTCTCCCTCAATTCATAAGTAAAGTTTTGAAGTGGCCATTATAATTTTTATATATTGCAACCTATAAGAACCAAATCTTGCCTAAAGCGACTGGAGCACTAAAGTTGAGAACCCAAGCACACAAATCCAAAAGCTTGAGAGCAATCAAACCTATGATAAAAATCCCATTGATCCACACCTATGAGCAAAGCAAAAGAGAGCTCTCACACAAAAGAACCATAAAATTACACAAGTTGAATAATATACTCACGGGGCTATAATTGATAAGCCTCTGAACATGTTGGGGTTCAATAGCGAGGAGTAGGCATTGCTTATCCAGCAGATCAAATCTGCTTTCACATTTTTTATCCAAAATATTGAATGCACTTTGGCGACCAACCCTTGTCGAAACATGGGTAAATAGATCCTCATGCATCCTATCATCTGGTGGGTTTCAATGAGATTTTCAAGATTTGAATTAGTTTGGTTGGGTAAATAGATCTTCATGGTTATGATTATCTCTTGGGTTTTAGGATTTTATAAGGTTACGGAATAAATTTTCTCTCTTCATGGACTGCTTCTATGACCTCAAATCCCTGTATTCATGGTGTTTATAGTTTTAGTTGAATTTATAATGTATTATTAATGTCCATGTTTTATGGGTATAGATTTGGTCTCTAATGAAAATTGTATTTATTAGGGTTAACTTTGACTAGGGAATGAGCAAGATAAAAAGTGGTTTTGAACACATAGTTTTGGTAGCCCATGGTTTCTTGCTAGTTGTATTTTCATATAAAGAACCTTAGTAGTTTGTTTTATTGCCTCTCACATATTTTTATTTCTAACAATATCAATTTAAATCAATTTAAATGCAATAATATATTACCTTAGCTGTAATCCATTTCTTCATAAAAATATCTATTAAATAAATTTTCCAAAAACTTCAAATTGTATTAATTTAAATGCAATAATATATTACCTGTTGAATTTGGCTGTGATCCATTTCTTCATAAATATATCTATTAAATAAATTTTCCAAAAACTTCAAATTTGCAATTTATTTCTTGTTTCATTACATTTAATACCAAAATTATATTTTATTATGTTATTTGATAAAGGAAAATTCTAGGCAACAAAGTGATAATTGAAGAATGAATCCGTAAGAGAAAAGATCTTCCATGGGCAAACCATTGGAATCAATCAAAGAAGGGCTTGGTTTTATTTTCAAACTCTGTTATGGGATTTTGACCACGAATCAAATTATTAATATGAAATTGTTGCTGCAAAACCCAAAAAGAAATCACTGTGAGCTCTAGTCATACCTATACGAGATTATTGTTTCCTCTTCTCTTCACTATCTTCCAACCCCACTTTTTGAAGGAACGACTAGGGCTTCAGCTTTAAGATAGCAGGGTCCACTAGTTTTTCCTAAATTGTATAAATGTGTAGAGAAATAACTCTAAAGTCCAAGTAAAAGCCATTCCATACTCACACAAGGTTTTACGTTTCACAAAATAAAAATGATAATTAAGAAAATTAAATTTACTTTAATTTCTATAAACTTCAAAGTAGTCCATAAAGTGATTGGATCCCTTTATATATTTGATAAATTTTATCAAAACTAATTTGGTTAATTTAAATTCTAAATATTTATAAATAAATAAAAGTTAAAATAAATTTAAATAAACATTTAAAAAAATAAAGTAATATGTAATATTTTTTTTAAATAATTATGAGGATCTAGTTCTATAAATAAATAAAAGTTAAAATAAATTTAAATAAACATTTAAAAAAATAAAGTAATATGTAATATTTTTTTAAAATAATTATGAGGATCTAGTTCCAATGATTGAGAGAGAGGAATAACTATTATTCTTTCCAATCATATTCATTGAAAAAACTAAATAAAATCATAATCATTATAAAAAATTATAATAAAATAAATACGAGTAGATTCTCGTATCTTTTAAGCATATGGAAACATGCATATATAATTTATTTTGATTTTTCTTCATGCTTATTAGATATGGATTACAATAGATATATGTTGTAGTATGAAACAACATTTCTTCATCACCATAAGGAAGTATTGATTTTAATAGTTTGTGTAAGGAAGATTTTTTTGTAAAAAAAAACTACCTTTAATGTTGTGGTCAAAGTGATTGCTGGCACAAATGCATCTAGTGCAAAAAGAAAGCTCTCCCTTCTTCTCCATTGCGGTGACACAACTGAAATTGATTGAAAAATCATGCAAATGTACTAGCTCCATGTTAATTCAGGTTTTGAGGAGCTTCTTGAAATCTAGTTCTTTTAGTTCATTTTACTAGTTTATGGCTTTGAATTTTATCTCTATGGCATATTGTTACTATACTTTGCTAACGTACCTTCTCTTAGATGTCAAGGTTTCTCATGTATTTGTCCATACATCTATGTGATTAACACCATGCTACTTAGAGACCAAGTAAGCAAAGTGTTAATGATTCGTAAATGTTGTGGATATTCCACTAGAACAGTCTATCACAACGAATCTTACAACTTAGTTCATTGCATTAGCTTAATTCCTTAGACTCTACGCCACACAACCACGAGATAAGTGATACATGGGATTTGGTGTTCCTCAATTGGAATTGGAGGTTGAGGGTTGCAGAGATCACAAGGACTAAGCCCATTATTGACTTGAAATCCTCTCACTTATCCAAGTTCCTTATGCAAGTCATATTGTGTGAGCTCCATCCTTCTCCTATGACTTCCTTCATGCCAATCGCAGTCCCCTTCAAATGGGGAGAAGTCCCTGGAAAACCTAAAACTATGCATGAAGACAAGTCTTTAAAAGAAACCAACCAACTTTCTCTTGCTTGTCAGCTCAACAAGATCGCATGATGTATCGTGCAATTAAAATAATACAGTGCAATCTTTGTACTTATAAAATTGGCAGGAATTAGTTGCATTGCATCTTTTTCTCTTGTTTATTATCATTGTTAGTACTATTTCCTTATCATGTTAGTTGGCATATATCAACTCTCAGTGGCTTTAGGCTTCTTCTCACTTTACGTTAATCCTTTAGGTGCCTTCAAGTGTGGATATGTTATTTAATTTTTAGGAGTGTGATGATTTATAATATGTGATTATTAATTACAAATGTGATATTATTTAGGTTTTTTTGAGAAAGTGTGTTAATAATATATTACAAAGTAATAATATTAATATTAATAGGTTGAATTATTTACTCAAAGTATGTTATTAATGGGAAGGTAATAAATCACAAGTTTCAAACATAAAGTTATGTACTAATATTGTGATTGCCATTTGATTAGTACTTTATTAGAATATTTTAAATTCAATCTCACTAAGAAAATGACATGTAAGCACTTACTTTATTGGATTCGCTCCCCTCAAAATATTTTTTAATAATAAAACTAAGATAGAAAATCAATAAAAAATATTTGTTTTCTGTAATTTAGGAAACTATTAAATTATTAATGTACAAAAAGTCACATTTGGTTATACATTCCTAACCTGTTGAGATAGATCTGAAATCCTATAGCATTTATGGCATAGAAACCAAATATTATTACTTACACAATTATAGTAAACCAAAGTATACCCTTATTTTGTATATACAAAGACTTTATATGAGACTATATGTGATATAAAGTTTACAAAATTGAGGTTAATAGCCTTCCCTTGACTATTGGGCTTAAGGATGCTAGACAAGTCTAAGCACTTGAAAATTGACTAAAAAGAAAAGCTTGCTAACTATTTTCATAAATAAAATAAGACAAATACATAAAAACTTAAAGGAACTTGGAAACTGGCTTGGGGAGGTTAAATTTCCATGTCCACATCAGAGTTTGAGTCCATGACAATATATTCATACAAGGGATTCTATTGAATGTCTTCCTCCAATTTCCTTAGTGTATCTTTAGGATGAGGGTTGACCTTTTCTTTGGCGACCCTTTCATTCAGATCCCAACAAACTTGAATTTAGGCATTATACTGGTCTTCCACCATCTCAAGCTTTTTAAGAATAGTGTCCTAAGCTTTGAATTCATTTGTTTCCATAGTTTGGGTGATCAAAGACTTGACTAACCAATATATCTCCAACATTTTGGACACTTCAGTGTCATGATGTCAAGAAAACATGGTGTATGGCATCCAATTGAGTGCTTCTCTATCAACCTGCTCTATTAAGGTGAATACCCTCCTTGTTCATGCCCTTCATTCCAAAGCATTGATCTCCTTTATAACTACTTTAGAATGACAAGTATGAAAGTGCCTAGACACGACCATGGCTTCATGTTGAGCTCAGGGGTATGCCAAGGATGAAGGTTTACCTTTTGAGGTCGGTAATAGAAAAAATAGTTGAGATGTTCCTCTCCCTCCTCCTTTACCAATGATTTTCTTTAAAGTCCTTGTGCATGCTTCTGATTGTTATCATATCCCTCTCTATCTACCAAGGCATCGTTAGAATGGTTTTTTTGCAAGGGATTCTCCAAAGATGGAGCCAAATTCTCCCTAAGTTGTACCACCTACATGGGAGCATAGTCCACTAAAATGACTCCAAAATAGTTTCCTTGGAGTCAAGCTCTAATTCCTCCTAGTTTATGTTAACCTGTTCTTTCAAGTTGGTCCTTTGGATGACTCCCCCTTAAGTGTGTTCACTTGGAATAAGCAACCATATACTTAACAGAGTCATTTTAAAGATCTGCACGTTGAGAAAATGCTTTGATTTGGATATGCTCATACCCTTTCCAATGATGATTTATTCCCTACGAGCCTATTCCTAGAGCTAGGTCTTTCCACTATTTCCTAGTGTGAGAGGACCATGATATCTTATGATGCCTAGAGATTTGTGTTGTACATGCCATCATGGAACCCTTGATGTTGCATACTAGAACTTGCATAATCCAACTCTAACCATCAAACTTGTGTGAGGCCATCATAAATGGAATAGTGTTTATCTTCCAGGTGGAGCTAGTAAGAACTCTTGTGATTTCAAGCATATGCCCCTAACACTTAATCTAAGTGAAAATCAACAAATTTTCAAACCTTTAGAATTGTAAAGTTTCTTTTTATAAATCAATTTCCTTTTCCACATTAAATCTCTTTAACCACTTACCTTTAAAGCACTAAATCTCTTTAAGTGAGGGGAAATTGCATTAACTTCTTAACAAATAATAATATAAATTTTTATTATTGCTAACTTTTAACCCATTCATTTTACAAAAGTTGAATTTTACATTTAAATTAATTAACTCAAAACTTGTGAAAACATTAAATCTTTTGAAATAAACATGTAAAACAATACAAACTATGTTGAAGGAACATAGAATAGATCATATACAATCGAGTCCAAAGGTTTGATGTAGTTGAGAACTCTCAAATTTAAATTAATTAACTCAAAACTTGTGGAAACATTAAATCTTTTGAAATAAAGATGTAAAACAATACAAACTATGTTGAAGGAACATAGAGTAGATATCATATACAATCGAGTCCAAAGGTTTGATGTAGTTGAGAAATCTCAAAATTTAGGTTATTATAGTTACTAAAAACATTAAAATATCATCGTGTGCAATATTTAACCCAAGGGAAACGAAAAATGGAACAGTCAAGTAGTGTAGGCTTGCAGCTAGGGTTTCTGCCTTAGCTGTAGTCATTTCCAGGCTTGCAACTTCAATCTGAGATCCATCCACTAGGAGCTCGTAAGCACATAACCATTTTATGTGGGATCGTTTTTTGCTGAGGCTGCCTTGCCGCCATGGTCTTGCTTTGCCGTCAAGTGGGTTCTTCTTGATGGCTTTCTTCTTTGATGGAATTTGCAGCAAAAGATTTTCTGACTTGGTGAAGGCTGCATCCTCCTACCGAGATGTCCTTAGTCTCGGTTTGTTAAGAAGGCTTATGAAATCACTAGTTTGTATTTTCCTTCTAAGATAAAGAGTAAATCCCTCTTTATTCTAGGTAAGCTAGGTAAGCTTTGGTTGGGAAGTTTATTAGACTGTGGCCAACCCTCGTGAAGTTGTTTTCGACTAGACTACTAAGCTTTAGGATCTAAAGATTAAAAAATATGTATCTATTTATGCTTGTGGCTGAAGTTTTTTTTCTGTTTTTATTTAGCAATAAGAAAGAGAAAGTGTGATCTTTAGATACTTTATGGATTCTAGAGGCTTTTTTCTTGCTTACTGGTCCTTAGACTTTGATCCAAAAATGGAACTAACCATAGTTCATGTATGGGTCATATTACCAAATCTTCCCATTTTTTGTGGGCAAAGAGTCCCTCAGAGACAGCAAGAGTAAGCTGGGGCGATTTATAGATAGTGCAAAGCCAAAAGGAGGATTTTACTCTTGTGTTAGGATCTGTGTGGAAATAAACATGGAGAAGGGTCTTCCAAAGGCAATTCGACTCATATAAGAGGGTTGGATTCATCTTTAGCCCCCTGATTATGAGCAAATCCCATTCAAATGCAATTCGTGCCATGAATATGGGTACTTTGTCAAAAACTACACAAAATTTCAAGAAATTTGACCTTCCAAAAATCAACCTCATGAAGAGTAGGGTGCCTTTCAGTAGGTTTCCAATCGATGTCGAAACAAGAAGTCCAAAATATATTAGGTTGTGGCACAACCTAATCCTTCCTCCAGTAATAGGTATGAAATTCTACAAGAACGAAAGGATTCAGAGACTGAAAGGAGTGGTTCAACTCTAGCTCGAAATTATTTGGTAGATCCAGATAATAGTGTGTCACTGATTGAAGAAGTGGCCCATGTAGATGAAGAGGTAGTGACAACTTTGGTGGAAGAAGACATTGAAGCAAATCCTTGAGAGGAAGGAGTATTGGAGAATCAAATCGATGTGGATCAATCTGATGAGGAAGTATCTCCATCAACAAAAAGGTTAATCTCTCTTGAGCCTTCTAATCCCCCCTCTCCTCCCGACACAAGGGGACACAAGTCAAATCTAGGGAAAGAATGGTGAAAGAGGCCCATAATAAATGTAACTTTAGGCTCTCAAAGAAGGCTTGACCCCATGCTTAAGGGAAGGAATTCTCCTCATCCCAGTAAAGTATAATGTTATGTTTTTATATTCTTCTTTCCTTCTAGTTTTTCATAATGTACTCCTGTAAGCAAGAGTTAAGGACGAGGAAAAAATGTAAGAGGAAAAATTGGGAGTTTTACTTCTTGAATCTTGTTAAGAGATTGTTTCATATGCAAATGGTACTCAAAATTTTGTACAACAAGGCTATACGATCTAGCCATAACTTTTCATTTTTTTACTAATACAAATCTACTCATTACTGTTAAAAAATTAAAATTATTAGAAAAGAAATCATTTATATTAAGAGAAAACCTTGAGAATCATCTATAGAAATCAAAATATTTTAAATTGTGATGATGGCTTGAAACCAAAGTTACAATTGAAAACTAATAATTTGGCTTAAATAACATAAGTTTGACGCTTTATCAACAAGATATTTATTAAGAACACAATATGTCACTTGCAAGACTCCTCACAACCACCCAAACCAGACACAACTAGCAT
This sequence comes from Larix kaempferi, assembly GCA_027924585.1. Lineage (NCBI taxonomy): Eukaryota > Viridiplantae > Streptophyta > Pinopsida > Pinales > Pinaceae > Larix > Larix kaempferi. The sequence goes on from BSBM01000094.1 coordinate 8,505,833, forward strand.
ACATATAACAACCTATTATAAACTAGCACAACCACTTAACTTGTGGCCGATGAACATTGATAGGTCACAAGTTAAGTACCATGAACACATTATCTGTTACTTGTTCTCCATGCTTAGTTGTAATCACACATTGTTGTCTATGCCTCAGCCACTTGTTACCTTCTGTAGTTATCCATACATAAACTACCAGTTATTTTTTATATTTCTTTTTTTTTATAATTGCTTATTTCAAATTTTGAACGTCGACCATAAAATCAATCTAGACAGTACACTTGTCACATCCGAGCCTTCAATCTAGGAAAAGCATAGATGGTAGTCCACCCCAAATTCTAAGAGATAAACACCTATCGATATAATAAATATACAAAACATTAAACAAAGTCACCATTTTTTTTTTTATATTAAATTATATCCTCTATATTTACCCAAAATCTCCTTAGCTTAAAGGAAATCCATACACTTCCCCATTATTGAAACATTCAAAAGTTTATCATTATTGAAACATTCAAAAGTTTATCCATATTAACTAAACTTTGTACATTTTAAATGGCTTTACTTCTTAATTAAAATCCTAAGATGTAAATTTAATTGGAAAGTTCATAAATATTTAACACCACCATATAAATGTTATTATATTTAATATAAAAATATAATTTGCAATTTATTTTTGTCATTAAATGAGTTTTTTAATTTTTTTTTATAAAACATTATTAGTCCCCACCTTTAAGTTAATTTGCATTTTTATAATAACTTACATGCAAATTTAAGTATCTTTTACTCATTTAACTAAAAAAATTTGTCATTAAATGAGTTTTTTAATTTTTTTTTTTTTTTTTTTAAAACATTATTAGTCCCCACCTTTAAGTTAATTTGCATTTTTATAATAACTTAAAATTTAACTAAAATTTAACTTAAAACATTATTAGTCCCCACCTTTAAGTTAATTTAAGTATCTTTTACTCATTTAACTAAAACAATTTGTCATTAAATGAGTTCTTTAATTTTTTTTTTATAAAACATTATTAGTCCCTACCTTTAAGTTAATTTGCATTTGGAAATTTAAGTATCTTTTACTTATTTAACTAAAATTTTCAATATTTTTTATAGGAATTTTTTATCCATCAATTAAATCTTTTGAATTTTTTAATCCACTAATCAAACTTGAGGGTTTATTTGGCCTCATCCCAAGGCCAAAGAAAAATTATGTAAGCTTTCAAAGCATAATTATGTAATTTGTTTCCTATGTTTTAGCTTTCAAAACATAATTATGTAATTTGTTTCCTATGTTTTGGAAAATAATTGAAGTTATGTAACTTGTTACCTAGTTCAATCAAAAAATAATGTTATCGACCCTTCCCTTAACAAACACGTACATAATACACTAATAAGTAATTTCTTTTACTTCATCCAATACATAGCTAATGTTTTTTCTACATATAAGATGCAACCATGGAAAATTTTAGGGGATAGAATTTAACCCATGAACTGAATTAAAGAGAGCTTGAAATTTTCTATGGACGAATTTTTTATATAAAAAGATTTATTAGAGTTACTATTAATTAACTCACTATTTATTCTTTAAAAAATATCAAAAACATGATTACCCAAACATATTTGTGAGAAATATTAAAAAAAAATTATCTTAGCACATATTTAAATTTTCCATGGAACCCCATTCGCCCCTCGATTTCAAGCAATGGTAGTTTTTGGAGCCCCATTCGCCCCTAATTTCTAGTAATGGCAGCTTCTAAGCTTCCTGTCAGCCCTCGATATCAAGTAATGGTATTTTTTTGGAGCCCCATTCGCCCCTGATTTCCAGTCGTAATGGTTTCTAAAGCGCCATATGGTATTAGCACGATAAGTTTTATGGAAACCACATTGAATAGAATTTCTATTGGATTGTTGTTAACACTAGGAGTGACCAAAAAATTAATCAGATTAGGGAAAACCAAGTCTAAGCTCAATAAACATATTGTTTCTCCTTATAGTCATTGTTACAGGCCAGTCTCTCTTTCACGTTCCTTTGTTCAACAAATTTTATGCATCTGTCCATATGCATCGATGTTTTATTGGCCATTAAATATGTATGCATTAAAAATATTGAAGCCTCCATACAATAGTTAAGTGTCAAGGAAACGTGCTTTGGAGTTTAGACATCGTATTTGGTATAAAATAATAACACCATATGCAATGTATCTAACAACTTTCTATCCAGAATAGTGGTTGTAGTAGCGGATTCCCTCCTTCAATTGTGGTAAATGCACTATATATTTTTGTGTTAAGTTTTAACTTTTCAATTTGTTAGTTGCATGAATTTATATACATGTATTCTAAAACTTTTCAATTTGCTAGTTGCATGAATTATATACATGTATTCTAATATATTCATGGATTTCATTACAAGATATTAAATTAACATTCAAGGGAGATTTATACTCGTCGCTAGTTAATATATCATTTAAGGTTCTATTTGAAATACCCAGTAATGATGCATCAATCTCAAACATAGGAAAATAGGAACTTTATAGATATATTCATTTGCTCATAAATGTCATGTTGATTGATACAATTCTACCAGATCCAAACATATTACTTGGCATCTGCTTTGGTAACTAGATATGAGAGGTGATGAACATAATTTGTTAATTGAGTCAGTAGTCTTTAACTTGCATATAAAAGGTGAATAATTAGCTTGCTAAAATGGGGTGAATAATAAAGTTTTTAAAATTGAAGACATTGAGTTCAGAGACTATAGGGTAATAGATTTGAATGGTGTTTAGTTCTTAACCTTCTACAACTCCAAGAGGAAACTGATTTACAAAATGAAACTGATTTTTTCGATCCTACCTCACTTAAAACCTATTTGTGATGTAATTTACAATGCTAAAACCTTCATTTAAACTAGGGAACCATGTTGAAGTTGCCCCACAAAACAACATGAGGAGGAATCCAAGAAATTTCCATAAGTTTCCTACAAGAAAAATAAGTAAGGTAATATGCCGTTTAACTAAAAACAAGGCTACAACTAATGTCCTATATGATGCAAGATTTGTAAATTCGAGGAGTTATATTAAGTTGCACAATATATTGATCCAAAGGTTGAAGATGCCAATACATTGTCCTCTGATTTTTTCTCATAGTTATTCATAGATATAAGAGAATGGTCACACTAGGTGATACACCTATTCATATGGTTGTCCAAATCTATTCTCTTTCCAGGTTGGTGATTTTGTTTGAAAGGAAAGGAATGGAACAACCATCCTTCTTTTATTGTGCTCATAGTCTATTTGAGGGGGGGGACTTTCTAACTATTTATTCTATTGTCAGTTAAATTAGAGCTATTATTTAGGTGTCTTCATGGAGTGGGGATTTTCAGGTTCAAAATTGACTCTTCTACCACCCAAAATCTCTTCTTACCTTATTTATTCTTCACCAGCCTTGACCTATAAGATAGGTTATCCTTTGAAGGTGGCCTTGACAGTGTTAAGATTGTAGTATCTTTTCATTTTTTCTATTCTTCCCATTTGTTCTTTCTACTTTAATTCAAGGATATGCTTTAGCACTCCCACATTGTACTTCTCTTTGACGAAATAAATTTTGAATGCTACATACCTACCTTTGTGGTGATTTGTTGGACATTAACAAACTTACACTATCTTACCTTATCTTATGATATCTCTACCATCTCCTCCAACATTCTTCTTATTTTGTCGCCTCAAATTATACAAGTTGATCGTTGATGACGAAGCCATCTAGCAGCCTCAATTGCAACCTCAACAACACTATATATCTATTATCATTAGATAATCTATTTCAAAAGTTCAGGAACATCAAATTGAATAGTAAGAATATTCACATTCAAGAATTAAACAAACATGACAAGGAGGTTTCAAACAATCTTGAACAAGTTTTAGGCAATGATAGTTGTGTCAGTCCTATTTAGGAAGCATATTTTGTGCATGGAATTCTTTGCACAATGAAGATCAAGATAGGTTATAAAATAGAGTGTAGTCTCTTTGTGGCTTTCATTATACCTTCTTTACAACCAATACTAAAATAATTATTAAAACACATTAATGCCATATATGATTTATGTGTAATAGACTATGGGAAATAATAAGGATTGGAATTCACCTAAGATTAATCAAATCAAGAATAATATCTAAACCAACAAACCAATATTATCTTTTATATAATCTCATTGTCCCAGCAATAAGAACAAAACAAATATCTAGAATTTGAATGCGAAATTGAACGGATACTTGAACCAAGAGTAGAAACAAAGAAAAATCATCTTCCTACTATTTAAAGGAAGTGAGATTTGTGGAAGTTTATGCATTCAAGCTTTCTTGGGCACCTCATTTTTCTTGTTCTTACCCTCCTTATGTATTTTTCCTCAAACGAATTTTTTTTGGTTATCTGTTAGTCTCTATTCAAACCTTATATGGACTGAAAAAAGACTGTATTTGTCATTTTTTCACACTCATGCCTATGCACTAGGTTTCTTTTATGTGTATTTTGCAATATTGTATGTTTTGTTTTTACAAGTGTTGGATTCAATCATATCTAAAAAGATTCCCATTTTGTCCTATTTTCTCATTAATGAGGAATTTTGGTCATGCATGTCCATTCTCTACTATTTTCAGTTGCATAGATATCCAATAAACACACATATATTTCCTTAACACAATTGATGGATATGACTTAGGATCTGGCCATATTAGATACCAATCCCAAGCCACAGCCCTATCAGATATTGATCCTAGGTGTAAATAGGCCATATATGTATTTGGGTTGTATCTCTACTGGACATGGCATATAGTGTATCCTCAACCCTACCTATCCATATTTGTTAATAGATCCAGTGATTCATTGAGATTCTTACATGCCAAATCATCCATGCAAACCAGATATATTAAACAATCCACAATACATGGGGTAGTTACTTCACCTTTAGCAAGTCCTATATGAGCATTTTTACTCTTCCTAAAGCTCCCCATACAAATTAGCATAACTACTTAACATAATTCTCTTTGATTTACACACTTTTGAATGTTGTTATTCAATTTCTTGGAAAAGTTAGTTAGTGTTAAAAAAATATGATTATTACTGTAATGATTTTTTGCTTCTTGTCTCACTAATATATGCCCAAAACATCTTCAATATTTGTTTTTTTACAGTTTGCATTATTGTATTATGTACTTGTACTTTTCCCTATTTATATTTTTAGAACTTTAGAAATTTTACATGAAGAACACAAAATAAATCCAAAAGCATAATATTTTCTAGTGGTTTGGGTGATTGTATAGTTGATGCTTAATTTCAAAGAAATTGGTTCTATTTTCACTCGTCTAATTCTAAGTTTGTCTTTTCACTTCTAGCTAAGAATTGTGAAATTAGAACTATTGATAATTTATCACCTTTAAATAAACGAATAATTTATCACCTTTAAATAAACGAATAGTAGATATATGGGACTCTACAAATTATTTAGGAATTTTGTCCAGAGTAATATTTAGGAATCTTCTCCTGTGTATTCTGGTCTAACTTCTTTGTTAACTATGTCAACTTTATGGTATGTTGTAATTCTAAAGGGCCAAAAACATTACAAACTATTGGAAGGACGAATATAGGACAAAATTGTTGAACCTTTTCACATTTAAAAAATGTTGGTAGTTTATTTATCACATCAAAAGTTTGGAACAAGTTTATAGCTCTTTGGAATGGTTCCATCCTAGAAGAAATGTTTCATAAAGTGGAGCAAGCTAGTGTCGTTAGTTTATATTTCTTACATTATATTTCTTATAGGATGAAATGAAGCTAGAGTTAAGAGAAGGGTTGTAAAAGTGCAATCTCTTTGTTTAAACTTTGATATCATATTTTAAAAACTTATGTTATTTGGTGTGGAAGCGTGAAGAAACTAGAGGACTTGTATCCTTTGTCAAGCCACTCACATATGGTTATTATTGTTTGGTAGGAACATACTCTGGCCACTAAGATAAAAGTTGAATCTGCACAGTCCCACCAAATATTGTCATTCTTGTTTCCATTGTATATTTTTTACTTAGCATTATATTTTATTGAATATCATTGTATTTCAAATTGTTATTAAGAATAAATCTGTGTGTTGTCTAACTTATATTATATCATATAACAAATGGTATTTGCCTAAATGTCAAAGGTATGGAATAAGATCAAACCTTTTACATTTCTCTAGAAACCACTTGAGTATTTAGATGGTCCTTATTTGCTACTAAATATATCCTATAAAGGCACCAGAGTGGTTATGGTTATTATCTAAATCTTTTCATGCCTTCGGTTAGTCACAACCAATAGCCCCTTCCTTGGTGGAAACACAGAAATATGAGAGAACATATTTGTGGGATTCAAACTGATGAGCTCCTTGTCAAGAAAATAATTGACCAACTCCATTACCCACTTTATATGTCAATATTATGCACACATTTGTTCTAATTCTTCTTCCACGAGGTTAACCTATTCAACACCACATATTTTTAGAACTAGCTAATACATGCTCAATCTCTTTCCTATTTGCCGTCCTTGAATTCACTATTATTGAAATTGGTTTAACTTTAATGCAACTTTAACAACAAATAAATTTCTGAACTTAATTCTCTTCCCAAACGCTTTGTGTCTAAACTTATGATATGAGACTACTATTTTGATGTAGTTTGATAGAAAGTAGAAAATATTTCCTCAAAGGATGCATAGTCTAAACCTTTCAATCTAATATCACCTTAGCATACCTAACATTGTCTCTTAGCACGGGCTAGAAATTATTTTATCTCAATTTGATACTACTTGAAACAACTCGCATCAGTAGCCTTTAATATGACTAACTCAAAAAATGACATCTAATATAACAAAGTACAATCATCCCACTTCAATATGGATATTTTAGAAGAGATTTATGTGAAATTAATTGCAAAGAGATAGATCATCCCTACTATATACACATTCATCCTTAAATGACACCCTTGAGTTGGAGCAATGATATGGAAATGGAACATAGGTATAGGAGTAACACTTTCACTTCAACAATGTTGACGAAAGCTACCATTATTCAGAAAATTTGGTGATTTCCCCCCTTCTTGAGAAATCACCAGTTTTTTTCCTAAATATCCATTTTGCAAACAAAAACAACAAAAAGAAAAAAGAAAAAAACACTTGTAAGGCTCGATTTCAAGACCTCGTATTTTTTCACTTGTTGTTGAAAATTTTGGGAGAGAGAAGATTGTTCTAGAATGGTTCAAAGGGGAAAACTTGGTCTTTAAAAAAAATATATTATTTGAAAATTTAAATGAAAAGGAATTAACTATGTTGCATCTTTCAATGTGAATTTTCGGCAAGCATCGATGTTTTTTTCCAGAAATTTCCAATTTTCCAAGTTAGTCACCCCTATTGAGTTAATATTGAGTCCTATTTTTTCAACATTAATCTCTAGCAATTTATAGGAAAAACATCCTTTCCAACCTCCTTAGAAAAATGAAAATGGGAATATTATAATAGCAGAAGACATTGCTAACCTCCTTTCTAGATCATGGAAAAACCAAGCTAACCCAATGCTACCCTTTCTGGCTACTATGAGACCAAGGTAAAATAAATTTCAACTCATGACTTCTGTAAGAAAGACTCATGTGCTAAATCAATAAATATTTTGATGGCTATTCCCTAAACAAGGTCTCCTTTCTAGCATCCTTGCTAGAACAAGGGAAGAGTTACGTTTGAAGGTCTCCTTGTTAATCTTATTGTTAGATCAATTAATGCAATACATTCTTGAAAACACTACAGCAGTGACACTTCCTACACCTATCTCCCACGATCTCTCATAACCATCCCATTACAGGTGCAGCTAAATAGTTGGCCAATTCCATAAGCGCCAAAATAATGCTGGAGGAAAGCAATAGCATAGAGCTACAACTAGTGTAGAGACTAGAATACTTGACTTCCCAAAAGAGGTTGGCTCAGGTATGTAATTCGATTGCTAAGAAAATTCGAGCTTGTTGAGTTGAAAGGAGGCATTCAGGGTAGACTAAGCTCCATAGACCTAATCAAAACATTTGGTTTTGTTCCCAACTCACACTGACCTCGTAATCACAAAGTATGCACTCATATCACACTTACAACACCCACATGTCGAAGGGCGCATGTGCTTCAGCAATATGTGGACGAGTTTGATGCCAAACTTCCCAAACAAACCATGGTAATTTGATTCCATCCAAATAAATTTTCTGACTACTGACAGATCTCTCAGAATGTGGCGAATCGTCACCATTAACTTCCCAGATAAGCCATGGTAGATCTGACAAATGACAAAGCTCTCAGAATCCCCAATCTCTGAATGTTTGATAGGTATTTTATTTAATATTCTCTCTTCATTTTTGAATCTGCACTACTGTCAGGCATCTTCACATGGGAATTTGTGCAACGTTTTTTGGTTTGCAAATATTGAGCATCCCCATCTTATGGATATAACATATTGTACTCGTTATGGCTACAGGGAAGCTGCCTGTCCGGGTGTGGCTTCTATTTGTCTGCACCAAATGTGATTCAAATGAAGATACATGTAGTCATCTATGTAATTTTTGGCACTCTCCTCTAGATACTTGGATGTCAACAGTATTTTTACATGTGCATGTTTATGAGATTCAAATGATGATGCATAGGCATCTATGATGCAATTTATGGATGTCAGCAATCTCTTTGCATGTGCCTTCTAATGAGAAAAAAACACTAACGAGAAAACAAAAATTCTCTGGATAAGCAGTATTATGACTACAACATATGACATCTCTCGTGACAAGGAGAAGTATTATTATGGCTACGACATCTAACATCTCATTTGCATGCACCTGCAACATCTTTGAAAGCATATTTCTTAGCAAGGATAGTAGTATTATGACTAGGGAATGTAACATCTCTTCTTCATTGGTATGTAACATTTTCTTTATCGTCATCTCGAGAACTTCCATAATCCCACATCTGGTGTAACAAAGTATTTGAATGTGGAAATGTAAAAAAGTACACCAAATCCCAAGTCTTTTCCAGGCACTGGGAAACTTAGAACTCGTTTGAGCATTTATGTCGTTGCTTCTGCAATGAAGCACGGGGATTACCAATTGAATCTAAACAAGTAGGGAGAATGGATCAAATCCTTGAGCCCTCATTTGACAAGAATAAACATTGGCAAACAAATGAAGTAAAAGTATTGGTCCTCATTTGACAAGAATAAGCATTGGCAAACAAATGAAGTAAAAGTATTGGTTATTGATTTATTTTATCATAGGTCCTCATCCAAGGCATTTGGAGGATGGCATCAAATTGAAGGGAGAATTTTTTTAAGTGATCATTATAGTATATTTCAAGATGGAAGTAGATCAAAATAAATACTTTATGGTTGGAAAAAACTTATCAAGGTGACAAATTTATTGTGATGAAAAAAAATCATTTTGATCCCACACCAAAATAAAAGTGGAGAGGTTTTATGATCAAGCCCAACAGATTTGCAAAGGTAAAGTGTCAATGAAGTATAGAGGCCCAAGGCAAAGATGCAGTTGTAAAAAGGAAGCGAGTAGCAGGGAAAGAGATCATTCCTCTATGTGGTTGAGACATCTTGGTTCTAGCAAGACTTTAGGAGAGAGGAAGGCATCTAAGGAGCCAGACTGAAGCAAAAGAAATAGCAGGAGGGAAAGCTCATCTAACCTTCCCCTCTAAGAATTACAAAGGCCTAGATATGTCTTCAAGATAAATGGTTCCATAGACGCACTTAAGAGACAGGTAGAGCAGTAATTCGGGACAATGGTAGTCTAGAAGATCAAGACATTGGCAGTAATTAGAACTCATTGGAACATTTATGCTTTTGCTTCTGTTATGAAGCAAAAATTTCACCAATCCCATATAGATTGGGGAATTCACGTATCAGAGTAAAAGTGTGACAAGGAAATGCTAGAGGAGCTTATAGATGAGACAAAAGAAAAGGGATCCAAGAATTGGCAATCTTCCCTCTTCTTGTATTACTTGTGATCCCAGGATTGTTGTATGCCAACAAACACTAGTGGGACTTGCTCGTAGAATTCAAGCGGAATTCCATAGGGCAGGCAGGATCGCGGAGCAAGCTCTGTCCTCTATCAGAACAATGTATTCTTTTGTAAGAGAGTAGAAAACCATAAAGAAGTATGAAACCGGTTCTTATGATACAATAAATATAGGCATTAAATAGGGACTAGCCAAAGGTTTGGTTGTTGGTTTCACTGGAATTTCATTTGCAATTTGAGCATTTCTCATTTGGTACACAAGCATATTGGTCATGTACAAAGGGAAGAGTGGTGGAAATGTCTTTGCAACCGTCCTTTCAATAATCAACGGAGGCTTGTAAGGATCCTAAACTTTCGAGTACATGTAATATATTCAGTAAGCATTTGATTTATTTTTCATTTTTTGACATATAACTGGTGTGTTGATAGATTCCTTGGAAGTTCTCTTCCTAACATTAATTATATCAGTGACGTTTGCATTGTTGCACATGACATAATACAAATGACTGAGAGAGTACCATTACCAATAATAGATTTTGATGATAAAAATGGGCAAGTGCTAGACAAAGTATTTTGAGAGATTGTTTTCAAAATTGTTGAATTTGTATACCCATCCATGCCCCACATAAAGGTCTTCCATAACTTCTGTCTTATAGTTCTTGGTATACAAACTTTGGCTCTAGTTGGGAGTAGCAGCTCTGGAATGTCCACAGTGATTGCCTTGCTAAAGAGGTTTTACAATCCAGTGACAGGGGATATCATGGTAGATGGCATAAATACTAGCATGGATCCATCTTAAACCAGGATCTATCAGAGGGATTCAATTTCTTGAAGTGTATTTTTTTTTACATTTAGTTTTTAGACGTTAATTTTTTTTTAAGAATAATACTTCATCTAAGTTAAAGGAGGAAATGTCTTCTCAAATAAATGAAAGATATTTTCTAGAACAACTTACTCTAAGATCTCTAAGATCTCTAAGACCTATGTCACATTATTAGTCCCTGCCGAATGTCAAAAGTATTGTGTTGACTCTATTCATTCACTTTGATTTATATTTTTTTCTTCTAAATATATGAATCTATGTTACATGTTTAATCTATGTCAAATGTCAATACTTTACTTTATAGTTGTGTTCTCTTTTCAATGTTCCATTGCACCTTCTGGGACAATTGCTAATCAATATTCATCTTGACTAGACTTATATGTAATGGCTCCACATACCACTCAAAATGGAATATTGATATAAGAAAAGGTGATTCAAATAAATTATGGAATATTGATATAAGAAAAGGTGATTCAAATAAATTAATATGTGACCATCAAACCTTTTACTTATTTGATTTTTATTTTTTTATATAAAAAGTTAATTTCAATGTTCTAATTAATATTAAAATATCTTTCAAAATGTTATTAGTTAAGTAAAATTTTAAAAATAATAATAATTATTATTTTATTTGTTATCCATTTCATATTATGTTTGAAATTTCAACTAACCCAAGTCTCTAAATGGACCCTTCTTTTCTCATTTTTATTTTATCAGGTTTATTATTATTTACTTTTATTTTTATTTACTATCTTCTTCTTTAATGATTTGATGAATGCATATTCATGGTTATAAATTTGTGTGTCTTATAAATTGTATGAATGTTTAGATGAAGATACTAATGAATTCGTTTTCTCTTGTGCTATCGGATATAATGTTTTTATACATAGTATTAAGTTGTCATGATTCATTTGATTTCTTTTTGCAATTTTTTTTTGTCTCTAGATAATGAATATGATTTAATGATTTTCCCATGAACTTGTTTTAGTCCAACTTGAATTACATCTTCTTGCTTCTTACATAAGAATGATAATTATAGTTTTTACAAATTTAAATTTATTTAATTGATTGATTATTGATTTGTGTCTAGTTGATTGGAATGATTAAATAAATTTTTGATGAAATCTTCTCTATGGTGCCGGCCCTATATATCCAAACTAGTGATGGTGTTGGAAAAAAGGTTTTCATAGAAATTTCTCTCGTCAAAATGTCTATATATCTAAACAATGTGTTTATCCTAGACTCCCATTATGAGACAAGTATCTCCAAGGTGATCGAGCTCTTTCCAATTTATATGAAGATACATATTCGAAATAAGACCAATATCCCTAGTCTGTTCAGTTTTTAAGTATCTCCCAAGTGATAGAGATATTTCCAAATTATAGGAAGATAAATAGTCCTATATCACCATAGTTGTGATGAGTTAAAAGGTTAGTATTGTAACAAATATTTTGAGATTGTGCTTTAATGTGGGTGTACACATGACATCCTATAAGAAAATGATTTTCATCTTCAAGCCTCTTAGTATCACAAAGATGACAAATTATTTCATCCCATGAAGTTTAGGATTTGTCCAGCACCATGTTTCACTATGGAGCTCATGAGATTTTGTTCTTAGTTTAGTAATGTTAATTTTCTTCTTTATGTTCGTTAAGATATAGAGATGCTTTTGATCTTCTAGATTAGGTTTGATCAGCTTCTTATAATATTTTAATTTTCGCATACCCCCTAATTCTTTATGTCATCACAACTTCTCCTTAAACTGAGATGTAATAATACTTTTAATATTATCACTATTCTATAAAGTGACCTCTTCCTAGATTCCCCGATAAATAATTTATTTTTAACTAAAATCTCTGCACTTTAAACATATACATATTTAATATTATATACAATATTTGAATGTTTATCATTTTTAACACAAAATTATATATTTTTAATGTTTATTAATGTTTAATATTTTTTAAAAAAATTTAAAAAACTATATTATTTAGTTTAAAAACTATATTTAAGAAAATTATTATTTGTTAATATTTTATGGGACATTTTCATGAGGCATTTTCACTAAGACACTTTCATGGGGCATTTTCACCATGAATTTTGAATCTTTGTTTATAATATATTTCATGTTTATTTCTTTATCATTTTATTTATTTCAAAGTTGTTTCATTGGACATTTTCGCAAGGCATTTTCATTGAGACATTCTCATTGAGCACATTTTCAAGCATACCTTTGAAACCCTAGTGATAATCTTGATGTTAGATTTGGTAGGTCTAAGGTACTTCTACATTTATTGTGCCTAAGATGAAGGAGTTTGAGCAAATGTCTCGCTCTAGTGACATTATAAAGTGATTTTATAAAGTTAAGTTGGGGTATTTTATTATTTTATGGGTAAAGTGAGTGAATTTATGATGCTTAAGTCACTTAAGTGATTTAAGTCATCGCAATGAGAGAATAAGTCACGTCCATTGATCTTGTGGGATGAGAGTGAATCTCAACCATTGATTTCTAGGTTTAGAGCAGTTACCCTAAATGAGTTAATAAAAGAATCTTAAAGGAGACAAAGAGGAACACATTTTCCAAGAGAGAATGAGAGAGAGAAGAAGAGAGAAAAGCTAAAGGAATATATAGAGTTAGAACAACAAGAGGGTCACACAGTTTCCAAGAGAGTTGGAGGCACATTTCCCAAGATCATTTGAACATTAAATGATGAGACCATATTGCTGCATTTATGAAATGTCATACTGCTAGGATTCGACACATAAATCGAAGTGAAAGAAAGTATAGAAATCAAGGAATATTGGTGCATAGAAATCAAGGTACTAAATTCTATACAACCGTACTATTTTCCAGAGATTGGCACATAGTTCAAGGGTTCTACTATAACATTTATTGAAGTGTAGAAAGTCGTACCATCATCAGTTAATGGACAGGTCGTACAATCACTGCGGCACAAGTTCCAAGGGCAATTTGTAGTGATGTATGAGAGATAAGTATGAATATTTATTGCTTAAATAGATTCTGATGTAACTCATTTCCGATGGGGCACAAGTTCCAAGGGTGATTTGTAATGATTTATGAGAGATACGTACGAGTATTTATTGCTTAAATAGATTCTGTTGTAACTCATTTCCTATGAAGCTTTAATAAATATTTTCTCTCTATTGGTTTTCCCTTCACGGGTTTTCTAGGGGCTTGGCCCGAAATATAATGTGTCAAATGAATGTGTGAATATTGTCTACTGTCAAGTTTTTATTTCCACTACTATATTTTCCAGATATTAGTCATTTTGTATTTCTTCTCATAAAGTACAGTTTATTGTTGAAGTCTTTATTGGAGGTTGAAATTAGTGTGTTGGCTAAGTGTTTGGTGAAATTCCTAGTTGAGTTCTAGGTGAAATTTTAACAAGGTATCAGAGCTAGAGCCCTGAGGTTCAGTGGAAAATAGTGGTACAGCTATTGAGCAAGTGTGTTGTTGGTTGTTGCAGCTTGGTACAGATTTTGTCACTTTGGTTGCAAGTGATTTACTGGGAATTTTGCTTGGAAGAAGAAGGGAAAAAGGGATCCTTGTCAGTTTGACTAGGATGACTTCTAGTATCATGTACGATGATATGTTGGAGGGGATCTCCAACTACTTGTAGTGGAAGGTCAGTATTTCAGTTGTTCTTAGGGAGAATAAGTTGTGTTAGTTTGTTAGTACCACAGTTTTAGTGACTTCGATGGATCCCGTTGCTTTAGACCTCCATGAGGTAATTGAATCAAGGACATAGAGGATACTCTTGGATGGAGTGAAGGACCACTAGATTCCAGATTTGGTTGAAAAGAAGGAAACCAAGGAAATGTGGGATGCACTGAAAAGATTGTATGACAACAATAACAAGAATACGAAGATGGGCCTGAAGGAAAATCTCCATAGCACTAGGATGGCCATGGGAGAGAATGTGGCCTCATATCTCTCCCATCTTAGGTAGGTGAAGCATGAGTTTGTGAGGCACCTGCAACAATTAATTAATACGAATATGCGAAATAGCAGAAATGACAGAACTCAGAATCACTTTTATATTGATCACAGGCCACTTCGAGGGGGCAACCTCCTATGAGCAAGCTCAATACAAATAACTTCACAGTGCCTTCATAGGTCTCAACACACACTTATATACTAATTCTAGGTGCCAATACTATGGGTCGAAACCATGGGCCGTTACAAACTATGGATCAACAATACTACGGGCGACTTACAAAGCATATGCGCCAACAACAATAACACAAACTATTGATCAACAAATACTATGGGACGACTTACAAAGCATATGCATCCAACAACAACATACTAACAAAGTAAAGACATGGGTTCCTAACAGAGTTAAGTGTTGTTGGTGAGATTGTTCCAAGAGAGAATGAGAGAGAGAAGAAGAGAAGAGCTAAAGGAAGAGATAGAGTTAGAACAACAAGAGGAGCGTGTAGTTTCCAAGAGAGTTGGAGGCACATTTCCCAAGATCATTTTAACATTTAATAAAACCGCACTGCTCCATTTATGACATGTCGTACTATTGGGATTTGATGCAGGAATCAAGGTGAAAGAAAGTACATAAATCAAGGAATACTGCTGCACAAAAATTGAGGTATTAAATGTTGACAATCGTACTATTTTCTAGAGATTGGCACGTAGTTAGAGGGTTCTGTTGTAGCATTTATTGCAGTGTACAAGGCCATACCATCAGCTTTTAATGTGTCATTTAATGCGCAGGCCATACAATCATTGGGGCACAAGTTCCAAGGGTGATTTGCAATGATTTATGAGAGATAAGTACGAGTATTTATTGCTAAGATAAATTCTATTGTAACTCATTTCTTGTGAAGCTTTAATAAAGAATTTCTCTCTATTGGTTTTCCCTTTAGGGTTTTTCTAGGGGCTTGGCCCGAAATACAATGTGTTAAATAAATGTGTGAATATTGTCTGCTATCCATTTTTTATTTTCACTGCTATATTTTCCAGATCTTCGTCATTTTGTATTTCTGCTCATAAGAAATAGTTTATTGTTGAATTCTTTATTGGAGGTTGAAATCAATGTTTTGGCTAAGTGTTTTATAGAAGTACAAGTTGAGTTCTAGCTGAAATTTTAACACTTTACCTAATAAGGTGTACATGTTCCTTCTCCTAATATTGGTTATAATTTTTTTTTTTTTTTTATATCCAATATGAACAATTCACCGCATATATCAAAATATCTCAAGGGGATACCTAGCAAAGTAAACCTAAAGAGTCTTTGCTAATATATAGAATCACCAGAGAAATGTAGAGAAAAATAGAAACTAGACTTCAAATAGAGTTAGAGATAATGCTTGATAATAAGTTTGCATAATTTGAAGGTTTCTCTAAACTATAGACTCAAAAACTCATTGTTCCTTTTTTAACAGTGAAGGTAAAAATAATCTCTCTAATTGTAAGACCGTCATGATTAGCCCTCTTTTAACCAAGTCATATGGAAGTATTTTGGAAAAGAAAATTGAAAATGGGTAGAAATTCATGGAAAAAGAGCTAAAGGAAAAGCTAGATCTAGGACCTATCATTCAATTGTGGGCCACGTTGTTATGCTTAGGACCATTGCAAAGGAGTGTTGCAACTATGAAACCAATATTTTGTGTTGTAGCTTCGTTGGCTTTAGAAAAACCTTTAACACAATGCCATAGCTAACCTTTGGAGAAGATTAGAGGAGACAAAAGTTCATTTTTTGTTGAAAGCTTAAGTAATAAGGTTGTTCAAGATATTTATTGCCAAGCTAGGAACACAAAGCATTGGTTAGAAGAAATTAATTGTAATATAGGATTCAATCAAGGTTGTCCCCTATGCCCTACCCTTTTTGGTATATACCTTGACAAGTTAGAGGCTTGTTTGGAAGATCCAAGTTGTGTCGACACTACTCTTGCTAGTATAGTCATCATTCTTCTTCTTTCTGTTGATGATATTGTTCTTATTGTGAGGAGTCCCTATGGTCTCGACAAGCAACTAAATATTCAGAAGGATTTTTTCTCTAGTATGGGTATGATTGTTAATACTGAAAATATAAAAGTTATGACAATCAAATCCAATAAGATAACTTATGCTAATTCCATATATGACAACAAGATCTTGGAGGAAGTGACTTCATACATATATCTTGAAATTGATCTTAATCACAAGCTTAATTAGAACTATTGTATTGAGAAAATGATCAATGGAGGGTGGGAAGCTTATTATATATTGAAAAGAAATTGTAAATTAGTGAACCTTTGGCTTTGGGGTAAGAAGAAACTCCTCCTTGAGACTCTTGCCAATCTCGTTATCTTATATGATTATAAAGTTTGGGGCTACAACATCTCTAAAGAATCTTGGGGAAGGATAGAGGAAATCTAAAATAGTTTTATAACTTATAATCTCAAAATTAAAGGCAATACACCCTATGTTATCCTCCTCATAGAAGCGAGTGTCCCCCAATAGAGAGCATGGCGATGATTGGATACCTAATGTACACGAACATGATAAACAACACAGAAGATATGAGGTTTCATAATATTGTTTTGAACTCCAATCAAAACCACCTACAACTCAAGGGAGGTTAGCATATATATACCAAGTCTTGGCTAAATCGTTGGGGAATCAAGGAGGTCACTTTGCAAAACAATTGTTGAAAAGAATATGTCACTTCCTTTGCATATTCCCCAACAAATGGTAAAGAAGATATACCACTTTCTTCATGTATTCCCTAAAACATAAATACATTGTAATTTGTTTTTTAATGGAAACAATTAAGGATTTATATATATATAAAGTGTTGGGGTAAACCTAATAACTATAAGCTCATATATATTAGTTGCAATTAATCAATTATAATAATCTAAGTATATTTCCAAATATTAAGTCAAAATGTTTATGTTGAAGACTGCAATAAATAAATATAGTATTTTTTTAAACAATACACTATCTTTGTTTCATTATGGTAAAGGAACAATACTATGAAAAAATTTTGATCATATAAATTATGAATATTTTTTATTAACTAGTTGGAATACAAAATATAATAATAATATTCTATTAAGATATGAAATAATAGATAAATAGATTATAATTTTTTACAAATTAATATTTTGTAAAAACTGTTTATAAAAATAATATTATCTCAAACAAGTCCCTTATATACATATTTAACAATTTTTTTAATTTTTATTAAAAAAAATATGAATGAAAACAAATAATATTTAATAAAATAATAAATTACAAGGAACTTTTACAGCTCCAACATCTTCCTAACATTAGTTTTAGCCTAGAGATAGAAGAAGATGTGTTTCTAAAATTTATTAGCAAATGACAACTTAACACAATTACATTAAAAACTATTTTGATTGACAATATAAACAATATATTTATTAATTTAAAATTAATAATATACTAACACAATTCCTAAATATATGTGGATTGACAATATGAAATTGCTCAATACATTTATAATATGGTGACAATGAAAACTCAATAGCCGAGATGGTAATCGTAAGCCTTTACCCGAATTGAAATTGAGAAAGATGAGCATATTAGTTAAAACCTGGAGAGACTTATAAATTAAATTGATTTTTTTCTCCTAAAACCATCGATATATCATAATCATTTACATTATAGCGGTTGAGTAAATACACCGCTGCATACTGTTTCGCTTATATTAAAAAAATAGGAACTTTCATACTGAGATATTTAATCTATTTATAAAGATTGGGTGTACTTTTTATGTCAGTAAGTTTATTGAAAGTGATAGATCAGCATCTATGTTTTGATAAATGACTGTAACCACAACTAAATTGTAAAACAGTTAGCTGTAAGATCTGTTTTTTTTAATGTATATTTTGATTCTTAATATATGTTTGGAAAAAAAAAAATTGGGTGTACCAAGCCTTCATGGTATACCCCAAGCATGTCCTTCCAGACAGAGACTTACACTAATAGCAGAGCTGTTCTCTGCTCTGCTATCTTCAGATGACAATTTTTCTTTCGGAATGGTCAGTTACCTACGAATGGCACGGTAAGCTGGTTACAGACATTCCAGGCTTCGGATGAATAGTTCCTTCCTTTGCAGAGAATGAAAATGGTTTCCACACATGTCCTACCATTCCCATTTTCTACCGTTTTCCAAACTAAATCCTATTGCCGAGGGTGATTCTGAAAACTGATCCTATTGCTAGAAGTTTCACTATTTGCCTCTCGTTTTTGCTAGAAGTTCTTTATTTGCTTTTCATTTTTGGATTACCTAAGCGTCTGCTCTATAAAATTCAGGGTTCTCATCAAGAACACGGGCATAATAAACTCAGCAATAATTGTGGAAATAGATCTCGAAAACACAAGTCATCATGCAGTTATGGTCAACACTTTGCACCAACAACAACAAACTATGATCCAACTTGGAGGTGGAATGTAATGCACTCAGGTCTCAACTTGCAGCACAGAACAGAACCACTCAATCTTTAGTCTCAAACAACAGATTCTCAGCAGGTTCAATGATGGGAAACCTGAGGGAAGAGGATATTCATCATGATCAATGATGGGAAACCTGATGGAATATGTCAGTCAGGAATATGTCGACATGGATATTCAGGAAATCCAGCCCTCCCCTCATGAGCAAACGGAGGCAAATAGTAACCAGGCTCTTTTAGTTTTCTTCAATTTGTCTATGATATGCGAATATGTACATATCTTAGGAGTGTTTTTAAGAATCTATACTAGCATAAAGGTGGTCTCAATTAATGCATAAACAATAATTCCAATAGCTTATGGACATACCAGGCAAGTAGAACAAACCTTCTTAGAAAAATCTTACAGTAACTTCTGTGTCAAAGCAAATACTAGATGAAGAACAAGATACAGTAATTTCTGTGTTAAAACAAATAAAAGCAAATAGTCGATGAAGAAAAAGATAAAGTTTACCAGTGGATGGATGTGTATGTTTTGGAATTAAGGCTTAAACCTGAAGAGCACCTTTTCCTTAGTTTTCTTATTGTCCGTTACCTCTTTATGTATTCCTTCACATAAACAGGTTGGTCAGTCCCATAAAACATTTCATTTTTTCTAAATCATGAAAGAGCAATTGCATTCTCAAAATGATGGTGGGTTGAACTATGAGTTATTGAGAGATGAAAAGCATATAAACTTGGAAAAATTGCATGACCTCAGAATTGATTTTGCCAAGAGGTGATTTTTTTTAAAGCACAAAACAAAACAAATATGATGAGTAGTTTTAAGGTAATGTCCATGGAATGTTACAAATCTCTATGTTTTTGTTAACAACATATACAAATTAATTAGAATCCAACATGATTCACAAATTCATGTCATTAGGGTCAGATTTCCCTTTCAAAGAGGTTATATAGTTGAAGTTTAAATAATGATTATTTCATTTATAGATGAAAAAATGTAATTAATTTCTAGACAATTTACTTCATGAATAAAACTATTGACATCATGGATGGATAATAAATGGAGCCCAATGTAAATTTGCAATCCATTTAATATAGAGTTGTGTTAGGAACCCATGTCTTTACTTTGTTAGTATATTGTTGTTGGACGCATATGCTTTGTAAGTAGGCCCGTAGTATTTGTTGATCAATAGTTTGTATTATTGTTGTTGGCGCATATGCTTTGTAAGTCGCCCGTAGTATTGTTGATCCATAGTTTGTAGTGGCCCATGGTTTTGACCCATAGTATTGGCTCCTAGACTTAGTATATAAGTGTGTGTTGAGACCTATGAAGGCACCGTGAAGTTATTTGTATTGAGCTTGCTCATAGGAGGTTGCCCCCTCAAAGTGGCCTGTGATCAATATAAAAGTGATTCTGAGTTCTGTCATTTCTGCTATTTCGCATATTCTTATTAATTAATTGTTGCAGGTGCATCACATCTGGTATCAGAGCACTTTCTTGGGCTCGCTGGGTGAAATTTCTGCCAAATTTTTTTTCGCATCTGTTGCAGGTTCGGATCTGGGAATAATCCCTATCCGCTTAACTGTGGGAAGTACTTGGGCATAAGCCCTAATACTCATTGTGAGGAGTACCACAGGAACTCCGAAGTAGCTGGCCCATTAAGAGGACCTACCAGCGAAAAGGGCAACGACCCCTACCTGATTGACTAGTTTCCACCCGTGAGGTAAACCAAGAGCTGTCGTTTGTGGCAAAGCGATTATCAGTTTTACCTGAGCCGTGGAATGAGGGGTACTGCCCCAATACGCAAGCCGTCAAACAACATTGGTGGCCAAGTGAAACTCCTGAACTGTTAGGAAGCCGCACATACCTAGGGTCCATATCTATTTCAACTGAACTGTTGTCGATCACTGCTGCGCCATTTTAGATCCAGCCGTTCAGATCCATTCTGCAAGCCATTCCAGATCCATCCGTTTTCAATCCATTCGGCGCCGTTTCAGATCCCTCTATTTCCGCTCACTCCTGGGCCATTGCAAATTTATCTGTTCCAGATTCCTTCCGAGCCGTAGCCGCTCCAGTCCGAAAAAAAATAAAATAATAATAATAATAATAATTTCTCCATATCTCCCTTGTTTTCACTCTGTTTCCCTTGAAATTTTCGGGGAACCCCTGTCATCCCATTCTGCATATTTCATTCCTGAGGACCCTATCCCCAATTCCCCTTCCCAAAGCCCAAAATCCCACATTTGTCTATTTTTAGGGTTTGCCATAACTTCCTCAGATTTCACCCAATCACCTTCAAATTTTACCACAGAGTTCCTTTCTGAATTCTGCTTCTTTGTCCCCCTCTGCCAAATTTTCCCATTCTTTCACCCGCTTCTGAAATCCTCATTTTTGCTTCCGTGTCTATTCGACAGTGTCCAAAACCTAGTCAAACCCCAATTACCCTTCATATTTTTTTCCAAGTCCAGATTTTCCTTTACTGAAGCAGTTTCTGTTTTTGTTTTCCTACCCAGTCAACCAAAAAAAAAAACTCCTGGTTATGGTTGTCACCCCTGCAGGAGCAAAAACCATGGAAGACGCACTTGCAGCCATCCAAGCCAAACTCCAGGATTTGGATGAAAAATTTCTCGGCCTCCATCTTGAACATTCAGCTATGCACAACAAACGGCAGTCCGAGTCTTCATTAGACAATGGGTTCTCTTCTTCCAGCAATTTCCATGGTCCGAAGCTTGATTTTCCTTACTTCAATGGTACTGATCCAATTGGATGGATCTATCGTGCAGAACAATATTTCAGTCTGCATAATACTTTTGATGTCAACAAAGTTCCGCTGGCATCCTTTCATTTGGAACAGGAAGCTCTTCCATGGTACCGTTGGTACATCAAGGCTCATGAAGAGCCAAAATGGCCAGACTTTTGCCAGCTCCTTTTGCAACGATTTGGTCCTAGTGCTTTTGATGACTTCACAGGATCCCTCACTAAACTTCGCCAAATTGGCACTGTGAGAGAGTATCAAACCGAATTTGAGAAACTAACCAACCACACCGAAGGATTGTCTGATGACTTTTACCGGATTTGTTTTATCAGTAGTCTAAAGGATGCAATCCGCTCTGAGGTCAAAATGTTCTGTCCCAACACAATGATGGAAGCCCTAGGGTTGGCTAAGTTGGCAGAAGACAAGATTGCATCCCAACAACGCTCCAAGCCCACTTTTGTTCCCTTTCAAAATATGGGTTCTCAATGACCACCTATACCGCAGGCTCCTCGACCAATTCCTATCAAGCGTTTGTCTGAAACAGAGATGCAAGTACGCAGAGAAAAGGGGCTTTGCTATAATTGTGATGAGAAATTCACTTAGGGACATAGATGTGTTCAACAAAAGCTCTATCTCTTGGATGTGGATTCTCCGCCTGCCTCTGAAATTGGTGATGAAGATCCAGAAACATTGGATACTCCGGTCGACATTCAGGAACCGCCTATTGACCCTCCGTCTCAGGATGACCAACTAGAGATATCTCTCCATGCCTTAGCTGGAATAACCACCCCCCAAACAATCCAGGTTAAGGGTTACTTCAAGAAGCTTCCTCTTACAATACTCATTGATTCGGGTAGCACTCATAATTTCATTGACCCTCGGATCACCAAACAAGCTGATTGTTTTATCCATCCTTGCTCCAACTTTGAAGTCATGGTTGCCAATGGGGGCACTTTACCTTGCAAAAGGAAGTGTTGAAATGTGCGTATCTCTATGGGATATTACACCTTGCGCTCTGACATGTTTGCCTTGACCTTACGCGGATGTAATGTGGTTTTGGGCGCTCAATGGCTACGCACACTTGGCCCTATCTTATGGGATTTTGCTGAACTTTGGATGCAGTTTTCCCTCAATGGACAAAAACACACATTGACAGGATTACAACCAGGTTCTCTCAGCATCATCAGTTCACATCGCATGGAAAAAATCCTCAAGAAGAATTCACATGGTGTCATCGCTCAGATCCATTCCATTCAGATGCAACCATCAGCGGTCTCCACTACTCCTTTGGATCTACAACAAATTCTGGATCGATATACAGGTGTCTTTGCTGAACCAGTGGGATTTCCACCTTCCAGGACAGAAGACCATTGTATTCAGCTCCTTCCTGGCAGTGTTCCTCCCAACATAAAGCCCTGTCGCTACCCATTTCACCAAAAAATGGAGATTGAAATGCTCGTTTGGGACTTATTGAAGCAAGGTATTATTCGCCCAAGCACTAGTTCCTTTTCTTCTCCAGTTATTCTTGTCTGCAAAAAAGATGGGTCATGGCGCCTCTGCATTGACTTCCGAGCACTTAAACATCTCACCATCAAGGATAAGTTTCCAATTCCTGTTGTTGATGAGCTTCTTGATGAGCTTCATGGGGCTCACTTTTTCTCCAAGTTGGATCTTCGTTCCGGGTATCATCAAATTCGGCTTCATGAGGATGATATCCCTAAAACAATTTTCCACACACATGATGGCCATTATGAGTTTTTGGCCATGCCCTTTGGCCTCACTAATGCTCCTTCCACATTCCAGGCCTTAATGAATAAAATATTTCGACCCTACTTGCGGAAATTCATTCTGGTATTTTTTGATGATATCCTCATCTATAGTAAAACAAGGGATGAACATCTCCAGCATCTGGATCTTTTCATGCAACTTTTCTCTAACCATCATCTCCATGCCAAGCAGTCTAAATGTGTTTTTGGACAGAAGGAAGTTGAGTATCTCGGGCACATTATCTCAGCACAAGGGGTTCGCATGGATCCTGCCAAAATATATGCCATGCATAATTGGCTGCATCCTCAGACACTCAAGAGCCTTTGTGGTTTTTTGGGGTTGACTGGCTACTACCGCAAGTTTGTCAAGGATTATGGGAAGATTGCAGCTCCATTAACTGCTCTATTGAAAAAGGATGCTTTTACATGGACACATGCTGCTTAGTGTGCATTTGACAAACTAAAACAAGCTATGTGTACTACACCTGTTCTAGCTATGCCCGATTTTTCCAAACCCTTCACTATTGAGAGTGATGCTTGCGGTAATGGACTTGGTGCTGTTCTCCTTCAAGATGAACACCCCATTGCGTTCACCAGCAAAGCCCTTTCAGGTAAGAATTTAGCTGCCTCTACCTATGAGAAGGAAATGATGGTTATTTTGCATGCAGTACAGAAGTGGCGCCCATACCTATTAGGGAATCATTTCTACATCAAGACTGATCACCAGAGTCTGAAATATTTCTTGGAACAACGTGTCTCCTCCTTGGAACAATAGAAATGGGTTAGCAAAATCATGGGTTATGACTATGAGATCACTTACAAGAAGGGTAAAGACAATATTGTGGCAGATGCTCTTTCTCGCACATTTGATGCCCAAGGTTCTCTTTCAACTATTTCTATGCCTGTTCCAATTTGGTTGCAATTTGTTCAACAGGGTTATGTCAATGAATCTTCCTTATCTCAAATCATCCAACGCTTGACCAACAACCCTTCTGCTGTACCACATTACTCTTGGGATGGTGCTTCTCTGAGATACAAGGGTCATCTGGTGCTTCCCCAGAGCATAGATCTTCAACAGGCTGTCTTCTATGAACTCCATGCTTCTCCATCGGCAAGGCACTCTAGGTTCCTCAAAACGTATGAACGGGCACGGCGTAACTTCTTTTGGCAGGGCATGAAAAGGAAAATTCAACATATGGTGGCCGAATGTGATACCTGCCAGCACAATAAGGGTGAAACAACACTCCTTCCAGGATTGCTCGAACCCTTGCCCATACCCACACAGATTTGGACAGATATTTCTATGGATTTCATTGAAGGGCTCCCTAAATATGGCGGGAAGACAGTGATTCTCGTTGTGGTTGATCGCCTCTCCAAATATAGTCATTTTTGTGCTCTCATCCATCCCTATACAGCCTCCTCAGTCGCTCAAATTTTCCTTGACCAGATCTTTCGTCTTCATGGCATCCCTTCTTCCATTGTCTCGGATCGTGATGCGACTTTCACCAGTCATTTTTGGACAGAACTATTTCGCCACACTGGCACCAAACTGAAGATGAGTTCAAGGTATCACCCACAAACAGATGGTCACACTGAAATTATCAATAAATGCTTGGAAACTTATCTTCGTTGCTTCACCTATGAACAACAACATCAGTGGGAAAAGTGGCTCCCTCTCGCTGAATGATGGTACAATACCTCTTACCACACTGCCTCTAAAATGACCCCATATGAAGCAGTCTATGGTCAGGTACCTCCAGTTCTTCTTCCTTACACCCCCACCAGTTCACCAGTTCAGGAAGTTGACACGGTCCTTTGAAACCGCGATCAGATTCTTCGCATTTTGCGGGAAAATCTTCACATGGCAAGAAATCGCATGAAGCAACAAGCTGATCAGCACCGTTCTGAGCGCACTTTTCAAGTCGGCGATATGGTTTTTCTTCATCTCCAGCCGTACAAGAAATCCTCCCTGAAACTCAAAGGGCGTCATAAGCTCGCTCCAAAGTTCTATGGGCCATATCGGATTCTTCAGAAGATTGGGTCCGTTACTTATAAATTGGAACTTCCTCCTTCTTCCCGCATTTATCCAGTCTTTCATGTCTCTTGTTTGAAGAAATTTCTTGGCACCAACATCCGTGGACAAACGATTTTACCCGAACTGGATAATGAAGGATCCATCCTTTTGGAGCCGGAGGCCATCCTCAATCGGTGCACTTGTTAGCTTCGCTCTCGCTCTATCACAGAGGTCTTAATTCAGTGGCACGACATGCAACCAGAGGATGCTACATGGGAACCACTCCTTCAGATTCAACAACAATTTCCACATCTAAAGCTTTGAGGACAAAGCTTTTTTTTAAGGGGGAGGGGATGTTAGGAACCCATGTCTTTACTTTGTTAGTATATTGTTGTTGGATGCATATGCTTTGTAAGTCGTCCCATAGTATTTGTTGATCAATAGTTTGTGTTATTGTTGTTGGCGCATATGCTTTGTAAGTCGCCCGTAGTATTGTTGATCCATAGTTTGTAGTGGCCCATGGTTTTGACCCATAGTATTGGCGTCTAGACGTAGTATATAAGTGTGTGTTGAGACCTATGAAGGCACCGTGAAGTTATTTGTATTGAGCTTGCTCACAGGAGGTTGCCCCCTCGAAGTGGCCTGTGATCAATATAAAAGTGATTCTGAGTTTTGTCATTTCTGTTATTTCGCATATTCTTATTAATTAATTGTTGCAGGTGCATCACAAGTTGCAAAAGATATATTAACATAAAATTGTTTGAACAACTAAATGTAAAAATATATTGCCATTCTAAGAAAGATGACAATGTTTTGTTGTTGTTAATTTCACAAACTAAAAGGTTGAAGAACTTTGGTAATTTAATGCAGATCCATCATTCCTTGTAGCATTTGTATTGTTAAGCAAATTGGATATGCTTTGTCTCAATCCCACATAAGCCATTGCATTTGCTACCAAATCCTCTTTGATACTCTCCAACATTCTTACAACAACTCTCATAGTTGGTCTTTCTTCTGGTGAATGTTTCGAACAAAGCAAACCAACATGTAGCGAAGAAAGCAAGCATTTGTATATATTTTTTTCTTCAAATTCATCAACATCCACCTCGCTAAATAGAGTATTGTCAATTACCTCCTTCACATTGCTTGGGAATGCAAAGTTTACCCAGTTGTGCAAGTTTAGGCCTCCAACAAACATGTCACTATTGGGTTGTTTTCTAGTGAGCATTTCCAGTAACAGAATGCCATATCTATAAACGTCTCCTTGGGTAGAAACTATCACACCCAATTCATACTATGCAGTAAAGTCAACTTTCATGAATTTTTACTCAATCAATCAATATGATATTGTTAACGAGAAAAGAAAAGTGAAAGTAATGTTTTAAAAATCCATACCTGGGGCAATGTAGCCAATAGATCCTCTCAAAGCAAGTGATGAAGTGTGTGGATTAGTACATCTTTCACCAATGAATCTTGCAATACCAAAATCTGTTACATGGGCTAACATATCTTCATCCAGAAGTACATTGCTAGGTTTTATATCACAACGCACTACTTGCACAAAAACATCATGATGAAGATATTCGATGGCATGGGCCACATCTATGGCAATGTCTAACTGTGCTTTCAATCCCAATTTACACACATCCTCACCATTGTTGTCATCTCTATCAGGATACAAATGCTTCTCTAAGCTTCCATTAGACATAAAATCGAACACTAAACCTTTGAAATGGAGATTGGAACATGGGCTTACTATTTTGACTAGATTTCAATGTCAAACCTTTTGTAATACACTGCATTCTGCTTTAAAACTCTTCTCACTTTGATCATTTTGCAACTGGAGAACCTTCACAGCAACAACTATGCCATCATTCAAAACTCCTTTATAAACTAACCCATAGCTACCTGATCCCAGCAGGTTGGCTTCAACAAATCCGTTAGTTGCTGTGTGGAGCTCTTGATATGATATCCTTCGACGTTGTAACTTTTGGAAAATATCTCTTGAGACATCAATGTTTTGTATATGCATATTCCCTCTCCATAGGCATCTTAAAAGCAGACAACCTAGTATAAAAGCAATAGCTCCACCCAATGATAACAATACTCTTTTTACAAATGTAGGATGACCTCTTTGTGATGGACAAACAGATAACTAGAATACTTGTGCTCCACAAAGGTCAGGATTTCCATTGAAGGACATGACATTTGATTGATTTGCAAAGAATCCTCCTTTCAGAATTTCCCCAATAAGCTTGTTAAAAGACAAATTCAAATACTGAAGCATTTTCAACTTGTTGAGTGTAGCTGGTATTGTACCTGATAAGGAGTTAGAAGAGAGATCTAGGCTCTCAAGATTTTTCAACTTTTCAAGTGTATCTGGAATAGAACCTTGAAAGGAATTTCGAGATAAATTCAATTCAAATAGTTCAACGCAGCTTCCAAGAGTAGATGGAATGACTCCAGTCAAGTGATTGGCAGAAATGTCTATAGCTTGAGCCATTGTGATTTTACCGATCTCCATGGGTAGGAAGCCTTCTAATAAATTCCATGACAAATTCAAATAGAAATGTAGATTATAAAGTTCAACAATTTCTCGTGGTATGCTTCCAGTGAGCATATTGTGTGACAAGTCAAGCAATTCCAAATTTGTACAATTTCCTAAGTTGGGAGGTATGCTTCCTGATAATTGGTTGTGATGAAGGAGGAGATCTCTTAGTTCTTTAAGGGGTGCAAGGGAATTGGGAATATTTCGCGAGAGCTTGATTTTGCTAATGTCTAAGAGACCAACTCGTTGTAATTGTTCAAAGTCATTAGGTATATTTCCTTCTAATTTGTTGTTTCCTAAACATTATCTTTCTAATTTTGTAAGGTTTCTTAAAGAAGGAATGCTACCATTTAAAATATTTCCAGATAAATTTAGATAGGTTAGGCCGTTGATATTGCCGATATGTGGAGGGATGTTTCCTTCTATCATGTTGTTTGCTAATGTCAAGAGAGACAAATTGGGATGTTTCCTTATTATAAGGAATTTTGTCCGTAATAATATTTAGGAATCTTATCCTATCTATTTGGTCTAACTTCTCTATTAACTATGTCAACTTTATGGTATGTTGTAATTCTAGAGGACCTAAAACATTACAAACTATTGGAAGGACTAATTTAGGACAAAACTATTGAACTTTTTCAAACTGTTGGAAGGAACTGTTGAACTTTTTCAAACTGTTGGAAGGAACTCTTGAACTTTTTCACATTTAATGTAGGTAGTTGATTTATCACATCCAAAGTTTGGGACAATTTTATAGCTCTTTGTAATTGTTCCATCCTAGAGGAAATGTTTCATAAAGTGGAGCAAGCTAGTGCCGTTAATTTATATTTCTTACAAGATGAAATGAAGCTAGAGTTGAGAGAAGGGTTGTAAAAGTGCAATCTCTTTGTTTAAACTTTGATATCATATTTTAAAAACTTATGTTATTTGGTGTGGAAGCGTGAAGAAACTAGAGGACTTGTATCCTTTGTCAAGCCACTCACATATGGTTATTATTGTTTGGCAGGAATAGACTTTGGCCACTAAGAGAAAAGTGGAATCTGCACCGTCTCACCAAAGATTGTCATTCTTGTTTCCATTGTATATTTTTTACTCAGCATTGTATTTTATTGAATATCATTGTTGTTAAGAATAAATCTGTGTGTTTCCTAACTTGTCTTATATTATATAACAAATTGTATTTGCCTAAATGTCAAAGGTCTGGAATACGATCAAACCTTTTACATTGCTCCATAAACAACTTGAGTATTTAGATGCTCCCTATTTGCTACTAAATCTATCCTATAAAGGCATCAGAGTGGTTATGGTTGTTATCTAAATCTTTTCATGCTTTCGGTTAGTCACAATCAATAGCCCCTTCCTTGGTGGTAACACAGAAATATGAGAGAACATATTTGTGGGATTCAAAACTGATGAGCTCCTTGTCAGGAAAATAATTGACCAACTCCATTACCCACTTTATATGTCAATATTCTGCAGACATTTGCTCTAATGCTTCTTCCATGAGGTCAACCTATTCAACGCCACATATTTTCAGAACTAGCTAAGACATGCTCAATCTCTTTCCTATTCACCATCCTTGAATTCACTGATGTTAAAATTGGTTTAACTTTAATGCAACTTTAACAACAAATGAATTTGTGAACTTAATTCTCTTCCCAAACGTTTTCTGTCTAAACTTATGATCTGAGACTACTATTTTGATGCAGTTTGCTAGAAAGTAGAAAATATTTCCCCAAAGGATGCATTGTCTAAACCTTACAATCTAATCTCACCTTAGCATACCTAACATTGTCTCTTAGCAGGGGCTAGAAATTATTTTATCTCAATTTCATACTACTTGAAACGTGCTTGAAACAACTCACATCAGTAACCTTTCATATGAATAACTCAAAAAATGACATTTAATATAACAAAGTATGATCATCCCACTTCAATATGTATCTTTTAGAAGAGATGTATATGAAATTAATTGCAAAGAGATAGATCATCCCTACTGTATGCACATTCATCCTTAAATGACACCCTTCACTTGGAGCAATGATATGGAAATGGAACATAAGTATAGGAGTAACACTTTCACTTCAACAATGTTGATGAAAGCTACCATTATTCATAAAATTTGGTGATTTCTCAGGAAATTTCTCCCCTTCCTGAGAAATCACTAGTTTGTTTCCTAAATATCCATTGTGCAAACAAAAACAACAAAAAGAAAAAAGAAAAAAACATTTGTAAGGCTCGATTTCAAGACCTTGCATTTTTTCACTTGCTGTTGGCAATTTTGGGAGAGAGAAGATTGTTCTAGAATGGTTCAAAGGGTAAAACTTGGTCTTTATAACAAATATATTATTTGAAAATTTAAATGAAAAGGAATTAACTATATTGCAACTTTCAATGAGAATTTTCAGCAAGCATTGATGTTTTTTTCCAGAAATTTCCATTTTCGAGGTTAGTCACCCCTATTGAGTTAATATTGAGTCCTATTTTTTCAACATTAAACTCTAGCAATTTATAGGAAAAACATCCTTTCCATCCTCCTTAGAAAAATGAAAATGGGAATATTATAATAGCAGAAGACATTGCTAGCCTTCTTTCTAGATCATGGAAAAACCAAGCTAACCTAGTGCTACCCTTTCTGGGTACTCTGAGACCAAGGTAAAAGAAATTTCAACTCATGACTTTTGTAGGAAAGACTCATGTGCTAAATCAATAAATATTTTGTTGGCTATTCCCTAAACAAGGTCTCCTTGCTAGCATCCTTGCTAGAACAAGGGAAGAGTTACGTCTCAAGGTCTCCTTGTTAATCTTATTGTTAGATCAATTAGTGGGATACATTCTTGAAAACACTATAGCAGTGACACTTCCTACACCTGTCTCCCATGATCTCTCGTAACCATCCCATTACAGGTGCAGCTAAATAATTGGCCAATTCCATAAGCACCAAAATAATATTGGAGGAAAGCAATAGCATAGAGCTACAACTAGTGTGTAGAACAAAAATCAAAGTGTAGAGACTAGAATACTTGACTTTCTAAAAGAGGTTGGCTTAGGTATGTAATTTGAATGCTAAGAAAATTTGAGCTTGTTGAGTTGAAAGGAGGCATTCAAGGTAGACTAAGCTCCATAGACCTAATCAAAACATGTGGGTTTTTCCCTAACCCAGACTGACCTCGTAATCACAAAGTATGCACTCATATCACACTTACAAACACCCACATGTCGGAGGGCATGTGCTTCTGCAATATGTGGACGAGTTTGATGGCAAACTTCCCAAACAAACCATGGTAGTTTGATTCCATCCAAATAAATTTTCTGACTACTGACAAATCTCTGAGAATGTGGTGAATCATCATCATTAACTTCCCAGATAAGCCATGTTAGATCTGAGAAATGATAAAGCTCTCAAAATGCCCAATCACTAAATGTTTGTTAGGTTTTTTATTTAACTCTCTCTCTTCATATTTGAATCTGCACTACTGTCAGGCATCTGCACATGGGAATTTGTGCAACGTTTTTTGGTTTGCAAATATTGAGCATCCCCATCTTATGGATATAACATATTTTATTCGTTATGGCTACATGGAAGCTGCCTGTCCGGGTGTGGCTTCTATTTTTCAGCACCAAATGTGATTCAAATGAAGATACATGTAGTCATCTATGTAATTTTTGGCACTCTCCTCTAGATACTTGGATGTCAACGGGATCTTTACATGTGCATGTTTATGAGATTCAAATTATGATGCAATTTATGGTAGTCTCCTTGGATGTCAGCAATCTCTTTGCATGTGACTGCTTACGAGAAAAAACACCAACGAGAAAACAAAAATTCTCTGGATAAGCATCTCTCTTGACTACAAAATATAACATCTCTCTTGACTGAAAATATAAAATTATCACTACAAAATATAACATCTCTCTTGACCAAGAGAAGTATTATTATGGCTACGACATCTAACATCTCATTTGCATGCACCCGCAACATCTTTGAAAGCATATTTCTTAGCAAGGATAGTAGTATTATGACTAGAGAATGTAACATCTCTTCTTCATTGGTATGTAACATTTTCTTTATCGTCATCTCGAGAATTTCCATAATCCCACATCTGGTGTAACAAAGTAGTAGAATGTGGAAATGTAAAAAAGTACACCAAATACCGAGTCTTTTGCAGGCACTGGGAAACTTAGAACTCGTTTGAGAATTTATGTCGCTGCTTCTCCAATGAAGCACGAGGATTACCAATTGAATCTAAACAAGTAGGGAGAATGGATCAAATCCTTGAGGCCTCATTTGACAAGAATGAACATTGGAAAACAAATGAAGTAAAAGTGTTGGTTTATAGATTTATTTTATCATGGGTTCTCATCTATGTTGCACTGGCTTTGGGGATGGGGAACGGCGGGGACGGGGGACGAGTCCCCGGGATGGCTAGAGCGCACCCCCAATTTTTCAAGGGATGACAAGTTGAGGATGGCAATTATATATATATATATATATATATATATATATATATATATATATATATATATATATATATATATATATATATGTATGTATGTATGTATTATGCGCATCTCTTACACTTGCTAGTTTTGAAAAGACTCAGGAAAATGAGAAAAGGGTTGAGTGACATTCCATTATTGGCACTTGAACATGAACAAAATGCAGTTTAACTTTAACTATTTTCAATCTGCATTAAGGTCTATGAAGGGCTTATGAGAAGAATGCTTGTCTCTATAACAACAATTCTTCCTTATGTTTCTTCTTTATGATGATTAGGTTAAAAAACATTCCCTTCTCAGCAGGTTCTGTAGATTTTTACAATTGTGTTGAAAACCACTACAAAACACTTTGGGATATACATGCTTGCATTCTGTAAAAATATTAGATCCATATTTCAAATTAAGAAGGATATTGAATAGGAATTTATTCAAATGTTTAGTATCCAATGTAAGTCTTTACTATCCATTCATTTTCACAATGCTTGAGGTTCGTATGGCGGAAAAGTTGGACTTGAATAACTACTGGACACCTATGTACAATATGTAAAAGCTAAGATACCCAAAAAATGAGAAGGACAAGAGCAATACCCAAAAGGATCAGACCTTTGAGTTGTTGCATTTCTTAGTTTGTTGACATGGAGGCTTTGCTGCTTGTAATGATATTGGTAAAAAAAAATAGTTAAATCACCAGAAACCCAAATCAAAATCCATCATACTCAACACATTTTGAGCTGCAACTTGTATAATTTCAAATTTAGATTTAAAATAATATGAAAAATATGGACGGGATAAATTATCTTACTGTCCAACCATCAATATCCATTGTCAAAATTGAAGACATGATCCAAAACATCTTCAAAATCTGCTTAGGACATCTTTGAAATTTACTTAGAATGTCTCAAACATCTGCCTAGAAGTCCCCGAAATCTGTTGGGGGCGTTTTGGGTACGGCCAAAAAGTCCCCAAGTCCCCAATGAAGTCCCCAACAAATTGGGGAAGTTTCCTAGGGCTCCCCAAGTCCCCAGAACACGGGGACGGCGGGTATGGGGCTTTTTTTGGGGGGGATGGGTCCCCGTGCAACATAGGTTCTCATCCAAGGGCATTTGGAGGATGGCATCAAATTGAAGGGATAATTTTTTTAAGTGATAATTATAGTCTATTTCAAGATGGAAGTAGATCAAAATAAATACTCCAAAGGTTGTAAAAAAATTACCAGGGTGACAAATATATTGTGATGAAAAAAAATCATTTTGATCACACACTAAAATAAAATTGGAGAGGTTTTATGATCAAGCCCAACATATTTGCAAAGGTAAAGTGGAAATGAAGTATAGAGGCCCAAGGAAAAGATGTAGTTGTAAAAAGGAAACGAGTAGCAGGGAAAGAGATCATTCTTCTATGTGGTTGAACATCCTAGTTCTAGCAAGACTTTCTAGGAGAGAGGAAGGCATCTGAGGAGCCAGAGTGAAGCAAAAGAGATAGCAGGAGGGAAAGCTTATCTAACCTTCCCCTCTACGAATTACAAAGGCCTAGATATGTCTTCAAGATAAAGGGTTCCATAGACTCACTTGAGAGACAGGTAGAGCATTAATTTAGGACAAGGGTAGTTTAGAAGATGAATACATTGGCCAATTTAGAACTCATTTGAACATTTATGCTTTTGCTTCTGCTATGAAGCACAAATTTCACCAATCCCATATAGATTGGGGAATTCACCTAGCAGAGTAGAAGTGTGAAAAGGAAAGGCTAGAGGAGCTTATAGATGAGACAAAAGAAAATGGATCGAAGCATTGGCAGTCTTCCCTCTTCTTGTATTACTTGTGAACCCATGATTGTTGTAGAATTCAAACATATTTGCATAGGGAAGGCAAGATTGCGGAGCAAGCTCTGTGCTCTATCAGAATAATGTATTCTTTTGTAGGAGAGTAGCAAACCATAAAGAAGTATGAAGCCTGTTCGTATTATACAATAAAAATAGGCATTAAATAGGGACTAGCCAAAGGTTTAGTTGTTGGTTACACTAGAATTTCATTTGCAATCTGAGCATTTATTGTTTGGTACACAAGCGTATTGGTCATGTCCAAAGGGAAGAGTGGTGGAAATGTCTTTGCAACCGTCCTTTCAATCATCAATGGAGGCCTGTAAGGATCCTTAACTTTCAAGTACATGTAATATATTCAGTAAGCATTTGATTTATTTCTCATTTTTTGACATATAATTGGTGTGTTGATAGATTCCTTGGAAGTTCTCTTCCTAACATTAATTATATCAGTGACGCTTGCATTGTTGCACATCACATAATAAAGATGACCGAGAGAGTACCATTACCAGTAATAGATTTTGATGATAAAATGGGTAGGTGCCATACAAAGTATTTGGAGAGATTGTTTTCAAAATTGTTGAATTTGTATACCCATCCATGCCCCACACAAAGGTCTTCCATAACTTATGTCTTATAGTTCTTGGTATACAAACTTTGGCTCTAGTTGGGAGTAGTAGCTCTGGAATGTCCATAGTGATTTCCTTGCTAGAGAGGTTTTACAATCCAGTGACAGGGGATATCATGGTAGATGGCATAAATACCAACATGAGAGGGATTCAATTTCTTGAAGTGTATTTTTTTAACCTTCGATTTTTACACATTAATTTTTTTTAGTCACTTTGATTTATATTTTTTTCTTCTAAATATATGAATCTATGTTACATGTTTAGTCTATGCCAAATGTCAATACTTTATTTTATGGTTGTATTCCCCTTTCTATGTTTCTTTGCACCTTCTGAACAATTGCTAGTCAATATTCATCTTGACTAGACTTATATGTGATGACTCCACATACCACTCTAAATGGAATATTGATATGAGAAAAGGTGATTCAAATAACTTAATATGTACCCATTAAACCTTTTACTTATTTCATTTTTAGTTTTTACTATAAAACGTTAATTTCAATATTCTAATTAATATTAAAATATCTTTCATAATGTTGTTAGTTAAGTAAAGATTTAAAGATGATTATTATTATTTTATTTATTATCCATTTCATATTATGATGAAATTTCAACTAACCCAAGTCTCTAAGATGGACCCTTCTTTTCTCATTTTTATTTTATGAGGTTTATTTTATTTATTTTTATTTTCATTTTATCTATTTTTACGTATCTTCTTTGATGAATGCCTTGACATATTCATGGTTATAAATTTGTGAGTGTCTTATAAATTTTATGAATGTTTAGATGAAAATACTAATGGATTAGTTTTCTCTTGTGCTCTCGGATACAATGTTTTGATACTTAGTATTAAGTTGTTATGATTCATTTGATCCCTTTAATTTTGCAATTTTTTGTCTCTAGATAATGAATATGATTTAATGATTTTCCCATGAACTTGTTTCAGTCTTATTTGAACTGTATCTTCTTGCTTCTTACATAAGAATGACAATTGTAGTTTTTACAAATTTATTTAATTGTTTGATTATTGATTTGTGCCTAGTTGATTGGAATGATTAAATAATTTTTTGATGAAATCTTCTTTATGGTGCGCGCCCTATCTATCCAAACTAGTGATGGTGTTGGCAACAAGGCTTTCATAGAAATTTCTCTTGTAAAAATGTTTATATATCTAAACAATGTGTTTATCCTAGACTCCCATTATGAGACAAGTATCTCCAAGGTGATCGAGCTCTTTCCAATTTATATAAAGATACATATTCGAAATAAGACCAATATCCCTAGTCTATTTAGATTTTAAGTATCTCTCAAGTGATAGAGATATTTCCAAATTATAGGAAGATAAGTAGTCCTATATCACCATAGTTGTGATGAGTTAAAAGGTTAGTATTGTAACAAATATTTTGAGATTGTGCTCTAATGTGGGTGTACACATGACATCATATAAGAAAATGATTTTCATTTTCAAGCCTCTTAGTATCACAAAGATGACAAATTATTTCATCCCATGAAGTTTAGGAATTGTCCAGCACCATGTTTCACTATGGAGATCATGAGATTTTGTTCTTATTTTAACAATGCTAATTTTCTTCTTTATGTTTATTAAGATATAGAGATACTTTTGATCTTCTAGATTAGGTTTGAACGCCTTCTTATAATATTTTAATTTTCTCCTATCCCCTAATTCATTATGTCATCGCAACTTCACCTTAAACTGAAATGTAATAATACTCATTATGACTATTCTATAAAGTGACCTCTTCCTAGAATTCCCAATAAATAATTTATTTTTTAACTAAAATCTTTGCACTTTAAGCATATACATATTTAATATTATATTCAATATTTGAATGTTTATCATTTTTAACACAAATTATAATTTTTTTTAATGTTTATTAATATTTAATATTTTTTTAAAAATTAAAAAAATATTATTTAGTTTAAAAACTATATTTTAAAAAAATGATTAGTTGTTAATATTTTATGAGACATTTTCATGAGGCATTTTCACTAAGACACGTTCATGGGCCATTTTCAAGATGGCATTTTCACCATGCATTTTGAATCTTTGTTTATTTAATATATTTCATGTTTATTTCTTTATCATTTTAATTATTTCAAAGTTGTTTTAGTGGACATTTTCACAAGGCATTTTCATTGAGATATTCTCATTGAGCACATTTTCAAGCATACCTTTGAAACCCTAGTGATAATTTTGATGTTAGATTTTAGTAGCTCTGAGGTACTTCTACATTTATTGTGCTTAAGATGTAGGAGTCTAAGCAAATGTCTCGCTCTAGTGACATTATAAAGTGATTTTATAAAGTCAAGTTGGGGTCTTTTATTATTTTATGGGTAAAGTGAGTGAATTTATAATGCTTAAGTGACTTAAGTGATTTAAGTAATCGCAATGAGGGAATAAGTCACGTCCATTGATCTTGTGGGATTAGAGTGAATCTCATCCATTGAGATCTAGGTTTAGGGAAGCTAACATAAATGATTTAATAAAAGAATCTTAAGGGAGATAAAGAGGAACACATTTTCCAAGAGAGAATGAGAGAGAGAAGAAGAGAGAAGAGATTAAAGAAGAGATAGAGTTAGAACAAAAAGAGGGGCACACAGTTTCCAAGAGAGTTGGAGGCACATTTCCCAAGATCATTTCAACATTTAATGAGACCATATTGCTGCATTTATGGAATGTCATGCTGCTAGGATTCGACACATAAATTGAAGTGAAAGAAAGTATAGAAATCAAGGAATATTATTGCATAGAAATCAAGGTACTAAATGCTATACAACCATACTATTTTCCAGATATTGGCACATAGTTCAAGGTTTCTACTATAGCATTTATTGAAGTGTACAAGGTCGTACCATCATCATTTAATGGGAAGGTCGTACAATCATTGGGGCACAAGTTCCAAGGGTTATTTGTAGTGATGTATGAGAGATAAGTACGAGTATTTATTGCTTAAATAGATTATGGTGTAACTCATTTCTGATGAGACACAAGTTCCAAGGGTGATTTTCAATGATGTATGAGAGATACGTATGAGTATTTATTGCTTAAATAGATTCTGTTGTAAGTACTCATTTCCTATGAAGCTTTAATAAATATTTTCTCTCTACTGGTTTTCCCTTCGGGGGTTTTCTAGGGGCTTGGCCCAAAATATAATGTGTCAAATGATTGTGTGAATATTGTCTACTCTCCACTTTTTATTTCCGCTACTATATTTTTGTAATGTCCCTTGTTATAAATTTTATTAAAATGGCAATTTTCCACTTTTTTTTCCCTAGTTCAACCTTTGACTAGTTTTGATCTCTAGGTCCCAAATTTGCCCCAAATGATCCCAAATATTCTAAGAAGGTATATGAATGATATTAGAACATAAATATGTGTTTCAGGGATGCCTTTGGACCTTTAAAATACTTCTGCAAATCCTCTTTCAATTCTGGTCAATGTAGGTAACTTTACTAGTGATTTCCCTTTGACTAGTATTGGTCTCTAGGTCTCAAATTGACTCCAAATTCCTTCAAATCTTCAAGGAAGGTGTATGAATGATATTAGGACTTGAATATGATGTTCAAGTATGATATGTGGCCACCAAAAATACCTCTGAAAACTCTATTAAGATTCTGGACCAAGTATGCAATTTTACTAGTAATTTGGGGTTCAAAGCCCCCTAGGGTAAGTACTGAAAATGGCTTCCCAAATGCCTCCAAAGCCACTCAAATATCTGAACAGAGGTAGGGAATGTATTAAGGATGTTATTAAGGTCTCATGTGCACCATTAATTGATTATTATATCTGTTCCAACCCTTTCCCATTCAACTGCAAAATTCACCAATTCGGCCCTTTGGGAAATGGCACTATTTCTTCTCCCAATGCAATTAAACTGAGTAAAAATACTTCAAATGCTCAAGTATAGTACATGAAACTTGTAAAATACATCCATGGCAGTCCATTAATCATAAATGCATCAGAGAATCATCCATTCATTCGAAATCATCATCAATACATTGGTTGACAACAAGGTAGTGGGGAAATGGCATTGTTCTTCCATTAAAAATGAGATTTATACATTTCTACTTGGAATTTCGACTTGAAAATTTCTGGATATGAAGAAAAGAGTATTTAATTCATATTAGAAAATAAATGGGGCATTATAAGCTCCCCCAAAGAGTACAATAGCTCACCAAAAACACCCTCCCTCAAGGATCAAGAATATGCCATCAAAACTGGAAATGGTTGAAGGAGTGAGCTGCAATAGAAGAAACCATGAGCTGCCCTGTATCTTACACTTGAAAATAAAGACTCCATTAAATATCCAAATGAAAGGTTTTAATGGCCTTTCCAATTACCAACTTGGATGGGAATCTTTCACCCTCGAAATTGGCTAAGGAAAGCAACTAGTCATCCACTAGCTCTCCCTATTCACAATTGCAATTGAAAATTCTACAAATGATCAAAAGCTGGTTTAATTCTTTGTTATTGACATTTATAAAGTTCTAATGTCCTCCATGGGTCGAATTCCTTCCAAGAGACTCATGCCAACTCAAGTTGGGAAGAGATTCCAAAGAACGCCACTTGTACAACAATTCCTAGTCTCCCACTTCCACCAAATCACATGTGGAAGCATCTTAGCTGCCCTAACACCCTTGAGCGCCCTATTGGAGTCTATTTTTAGCCCTGACATGTCATATATGTCATATGTCATCCTTCAGGTCTGATTTGTGTCATAGGTGTCATAGCATCTTCATCATTGTTGTCATAGAGCTAGGGAATCTAGCCCAAGTGTCTCACTAGCTCCAAATTGCCTCTTCCTCTTCCATGGGAGTTACTCTTCCTCTATATTTAGACCTTGGATGAGTCATGCCATGAGTAATACCTTTTGGAATCCCCCAAGTATGTTACCAATCACCTTGAATTCGAATTGGTGAGAGAATGATGCCAAGTGCAGTGGGGAAATCTAGCCATATGTGGGTCCCACTTCCTCCATGTTTCTTCATGATCAAATGCCACTTTGATTTTCACTTGTATATATTTATTTATATCCTTTATTAAATATTTATTCCACTCTAATGTTCAAACATCATTTATTATCCCCATTATTCCAAATCCCAAATCCTCCACCCCAAACCTAGGAAACTAGTAATTTTCCTCCTTGGCAATTATTTGACCTTTAACATCAATTTTACAAACTCTAATGAATATGGCCAATGTGATTAGGACATTGTGACCCAATTCCAAATTTGGGACATGACAAATCCTCCCTTCCCAATATTGCTTGTCCTCAATCAATTTCAAACATGGGTGTTGAAGAACCTGCTTTCTGTATAATTCTTTGAAGTTGCCATTGAATTTTCCAACCTTGAGTCTTGGAGTTTCCATGAAGATTTTATAGAGGAACCACCATGCTTGCTGCTGCACTACTTTGATAAAAATCACTTTATTAATTGGGAAATCCATCTCCCATACTGCTTGTTTCCCCAAAAATTTTGAAACCAATGAGATAAAAATTATTCCAGGGTCCCATTGCTTGTATTGCACCCCAACAATTAAGAGTGCTCTCCAACCCACACCATTAGATAAGAGGATTCCTGGATCCCATTTTCTTGTATGCATTCTTCCAAACATCATGAGTGAAAAATATATATCATCAAAGTACATAACAACATAAGGAAAATGTACATCGAGAAGATGATTCATCAAAGAATCATGAAAGTGCTTGTACCTCCAAATACGTAGACCATCATTTTTCAAGTGCATACAAGCATTGAGTGAACAATCAAATCTGATCCAATGACATAGGTGAGTATCCCATGTCCTATAATGCTGCTCCAAAAATATGTAAGATGCATCAAAACAATCAGCCCTGTATTCTGTCATCCACATAGTTAATGAAGTTCCTCCAACATCAGTTGAACTAAGCAAGGAGCAAGGAAGATCATGAGTCTTCAAGTGACTCAAGTGAACATCATAAGTGTGTCCATGAAGATATGTATCATCACAAGGAAAAACAATATTCTGCTGCAAATGTAAATAATGAGGTGCTCTATTCATGTCATCCTCAAAATG
The DNA here is from genome assembly GCA_027924585.1 of Larix kaempferi. Lineage (NCBI taxonomy): Eukaryota > Viridiplantae > Streptophyta > Pinopsida > Pinales > Pinaceae > Larix > Larix kaempferi. Next base: position 8,547,258 of record BSBM01000094.1, read on the forward strand.
AGAGGTAGGAGTTACATACCCCTCATGTGGCACCATTAGAAAAAAACCTTTCACCCAATTTTCATCCCCAATTGATGTGGCTGAAAAAGAAGTAGGGGGTGAGTAATTATGAACCAACCTTAAATCCTTACAACTCTTACCCATTGAAATCTTTAATTCATCCTCTCCATAACTGGCTGGTCCAACTATTGTGAGATCATGTGCGTCCTCCAAGGATTTGCAATTCTCTCCATGAGGCAACTCATAATCCCTCTGAACAAGGACAAGTGCTTGTCCTTCTTCTTGTTTTAGTGTAGAATATTCAAGAACCTGCATATCAACATGTACCTCATGTTCCACAATTACATTAGGTTCCTCTTTTGTGACATAAATTATTTCATCCTTTTCCTTGAAAAGAGAACCATTGCTCATTATTTTTTTCGAGTTGCTTCCAAGTTCACTAAGCAACAATTTGAACTCTTGAAAGTATTTCCTCCACTTGTCTTCAAATGATGGTTTAAGTAATTTTCTAAACTCCTCATTCTCCTCTAAGGTTCCTTTCTCATCCTTACTCATGGTGACCAATGAATGCACTTCTTCTCCTACTTCTTCCCTTTCACCAAAGTACATCCAGTTTCAGTTTCTAAGGGTGGTGGATTATTTCTTTGACTCCTGGTCTTCATTAATGTTCTACCACATCAGGTGCCAAAACCATGCTCTGATACCACTGTAATGTCCCTTGTTAGGAATTTTATTAAGATGGCAATTTTCCACTTTTTTTCCTTAGTTCGACCTCTGACTAGTTTTGATCTCTAGGTCCCAAATTTGCCCCAAATGATCCCAAATATTTTGAGAAGGTATATGAATGATATTAGAACATAAATATGTGTTTCAGGGATTCCTTTGGACCTTTAAAATACTTCTGCAAATCCTCTTTCAATTCTAGTCAATGTAGGTAACTTTACTAGTGATTTCCCTTTGACTAGTGTTGGTCTCTAGGTCTCAAATTGACTCCAAATGCCTTCAAATATTCAAGGGAGGTGTATGAATGATATTAGGAATTGAATATGATGTTCATGAATGATATGTGGCCACCAAAATATCTCTGCAAACTCTCTTAAGATTCTGGACCAAGTATGCAATTTTACTAGTAATTTGGGGTTCAAATCCCCCTGGGGTAAGTACTGAAAATGGCTTCCCAAATGCCTCCAAAGCCACTCAAATATATGAACAGAGGTAGGGAATATATTAAGGATTTTATTAAGGTCTCATGTCCACCATTAATTGATTATTATATCTGTTCCAACCCTCTCCCATTCAACTGCAAAATTCACCAATTCGGCCCTTTGGGAAATGGCACTATTTCTTCTCCCAATGCAATTAAACTGAGTAAAAATACTTCAAATGCTCAAGTATAGTACATGAAACTTGTAAAATACATCCATGGCAGTCCATTAATCATAAATTCATAAGAGAATCATCCATTCATTCGAAATCATTATCAATACATTGGTTGACAACAAGGTAGTGGGGAAATGGCATTGTTCTTCCATTAAAAATGAGATTTATACATTTCTACTTGGAATTTCGACCTGAAAAATTTCTGGATATGAAGAACAGAGTATTTAATTCATATTACAAAATAAATGGGGCATTATAAGCTCCCCCAAAGAGTACAATAGCTCACCAAAAACGCCCTCCCTCAAGGATCAAGAATATGCCATCAAAACTGGAAATGGTTGAAGGAGTAAGCTGCAATAGAAGAAACCATGAGCTGCCCTATATCTTACACTTGAAAATAAAGACTCCATTAAAGCTCCAAATGAAAGGTTTGAATGGCCTTTCCAATTACCAACTTGGATGGGAATCTTTCACCCTCGAAATTGGCTAAGGAAAGCAACTAGTCATCCACTAGCTCTCCCTCTTCACAAATGCAATTGCAAATTCTACAAATGATCAAAAGCTGGTTTAATCCTTTGTTATTGACATTTATAAAGTTCTAATGTCCTCCATGGGTCGAATTCCTTCCAAGAGACTCATGCCAAATCAAGTTGGAAAGAGATTCCAAAGAACGCCACTTGTACAACAATTCCTAGTCTCCCACTTCCACCAAATCACATGTGGAAGCATCTTAGCTGCCCTAACACCCTTGAGAGCCCTCTTGGAGTCTATTTTTAGCCCTGACATGTCATATATGTCATATGTCAGCCTTCAGGCCTGATTTGTGTCATAGGTGTCATAGCATCTTCATCATTGTTGTCATAGAGCTAGGGAATCTAGCCCAAGTGTCTCACTAGCTCCAAATTGCCTCTTCCTCTTCCATGGGAGTTACCTTTCCTCTATATTTAGACCTTGGATGAGTCATGCCATGAATAATACCTTTTGGACTCCCCCAAGTATGTTACCATTCACCTTGAATTCGAATTGGTGAGAGAATGATGCCAAGTGCAGTGGGGAAATCTAGCCATATGTGGGTCACAATTCCTCCATGTTTCTTCATGATCAAATGCCACTTTGATTTTCACTTGTATATATTTATTTAGCTCCTTTATTAAATATTTATTCTACTCTAATGTTCAAACATCATTTATTATCCCCATTATTCCAAATCCCAAATCTTCCACCCCAAACCTAGGAAACTAGTAATTTTCCTTGGCAATTATTTGACCTTTAACATCAATTTTACAAACTCTAATGAATATGGCCAATGTGATTAGGCCATTGTGACCCAATTCCAAATTTGGGACATGACAATTTTCTAGATCTTAGTCATTTTGTATTTCTGCTCATAAAGTACAGTTTATTGTTGAAGTCTTTATTGGAGGTTGAAATCAGTGTGTTGGCTAAGTGTTTGGTGAAAGTCCCAGTTGAGTTCTAGGTGAAATTTTAACAAGGTATCAAATCTAGAGCCTTGAGTTTTAGTGGAAAGTAGTGGTACAAATATTGAGCAAGTGTGTTGCTGGTTGGTGGAGCTTGGTACATATTTTGGCACTTTGGTTGCAAGTGATGTATTGGGGGTTTTGCTTGGAAGAAGAAGGGGAAAATGGATCATTTTCAGTTTGACTAGGATGACTTCCAGTACCAGGTATGATGATATGTTGGAGGGGAACTCCAACTACCTACAATGGAAGGTTAGTATTGCAACTATTCTTAGGGAGAATAAGTTGTGGTAGTTTGTTAGTACCACAGTTTTAGTGACTTCGACAGATCCCATTGCTTTAGACCTCCATGAGGTGAAGGAAGCAAGGACACGGAGGATACTCTTGGACAGAGTAAAGGACCACTTGATTCCACATTTGGATTAAAAGAAGTCAACTAAGGAAAAGTGGGATGCACTAAAAATATTGTATGAGAACAATAACAAGAATACGAAGATGGGCCTGAAGGAAAATATCCATGGCACAAGGATGGCCATGGGAGAGAATGTGGCCTCTTATATCTCCCATATTAGGTAGATGAAGGGTGAGTTAAGTGTTGTTAGTGAGATTGTTCCAGACTCAAAGTTGGTGCGCATAGCCCTGAAGGGATTCATCAAAGATTGGGACGTGTTCGTGAAGTGTGTCATGGGTAGAGAGAACTTTCCATATTGGGAGAGATTGTAGGATGATTTTACTCAGGAGGATATCCAAGAGGGTTCTTAGAGTATAGATAAAGAGAAGGCAAAGGGTGGTGATAATGAGGAGAATGTGGCTCTTATTGGGAAGAGAAAAAGTAGGAAGAAGGGGAGTGGGGGATCCACTTCCGAGAAAGACATGATAAAAGTTAAATGCTTTGCCTCTCATAAATTTGGCCACTATGCAGGCCAGTGTCTAAACAAAAAGATAGGTGAAAAGAAGGGAAAGGATGAGACAGATACAACATCATCAACTGAGATTGATGAGTATGCTAAGCAGTTCGATAAGGAGTTCTCCTATGTGATTTTTCTCTCGAGTAGTAGTGTTGCAAAGTGTGAGGACACAGGTGCTAGGCTTGTGTACAACATGGCATCATGTCACATGACAGGGACAAGAGAAATGTTCTTGAGTATTATAGATATCGACTAATGCGTGCATGTGGATAATGTGGTCGACACCACACATGTAGTGGAGGGTGTTGGATGGGTTAGATTCTAGCTGGAGTTAGGAGGATATCTAGAGGTGTCCATAGTGTTCCTAGTACCATAGGTAAGGAAAAAATTACTCTCAGTGTCAGATCTGGAGGATGATGAGTATGTTGTCCTATTTTGTAATGGACAAGTAGTTATTTATACAAAGGGGGAAAGCTTGGATGAAACACGAGTGATTGGAATTCGAGATGGAAGGATGTACAGGTTGTTGGGACAGGATATAGATGGTGATTCTAGGTGGATCTCAAATTCAGTGGTAGTGACTGAGATATATGGGTGTGATACTTCATCCAATTGAGTCAAGAGACTCAATTGGTATGAGTTGACAATGGAGGATATTCAGGAGGTTGAGATGAATTCTTAGCGCATAAGTGACTGCCACATGTCTTCAGCATATGATCCAGTGCAAGTGGTAGAGAGGATTTATAGTTCAGAGGGAGCAACTACAACAACAGATGGAGTGTTGGGGTTGGAGACAGATCTAGGTGGAGGTTCTAGAAGTACCTCCCTTGGTAAGAGGGATTGTTAGATTTTGGTAGCTCGGAGGTGCTTCTGCATTTATTATGCCTAAGGTGTAGGAGTCCGAACAAATGTCTCACTCTAGTGACTTTATAAAGTGTACCTATAAAGTGATTCTATAAAGTCAAGTTGGGGTCTTTTATTATTTTATGGGTAAATTGAAAGTAATTTATAATGCTTGAGTGAATTAAGTGATGTAAGTCATCTCAATGAGGTAATAAGTCACATCAGTCAATCTTGTGGGCTAAGAGTGAATCTCAGCCATTGAGATCTAGGGTTAGGGCAGTTACTCTAAATGAGTTAATAAAAACAACTTGAGGGAGACAAAGAGGAACATATTTTCCAAGAGAAAATGAGAGAGAGTAGAAGAGAAGAGTTCAAGGAAGAGATAGAGTTAGAACAACAAGGGGAGAGTGCAGTTTCCAAGAGAGTTGGAGGCACATTTCCCAAGGTCACTTCAACATTTAATGAAACCGTACTACTCCATTTATGGCATGTCGTACTATTGGGATTTGATGCAGGAATTAGGGTGAAAGAAAGTACATAAATCAAGGAATATTGATGCACATAAATCGAGGTATTAAATGTTGTAAATTGTACTATTTTCTAGAGATTGGCACGTAGTTAGAGGGTTCTATTGTAGCATGTATTGTAGTGTACAAGGCCATACCATCAGCATTTAATGTGTCATTTAATGCGCATGCCATACAATCATTGGGGCACAAGTTCCAAGGGTGATTTGCAGTGATTTATGAGAGATAAGTATGAGTATTTATTGCTGAGATAAATTCTATTGTAACTCATTTCTTGCGAATCTTTAATAAAGAATTTATCTCTATTGGTTTTCCATTTAGGGTTTTTCTAGGGGCTTGGCCTGAAATATAATGTGTTAAATGAATGTGTGAATATTGTCTGCTATCCATTTTTTATTTTCACTGCTATATTTTCCAAATCTTCATCATTTTGTATTTATGCTCATAAATAATAGTTTATTGTTGAATTCTTTATTGGAGGTTGAAATCATTGTGTTGGATAAGTGTTTGACAGAAGTCCCAATTGAGTTCTAGCTGAAATTTTAACACTTTACCTAATAAGGTGTACATGTTCCTTCTCCTAATATTGGTTATAATTTATTTCTTTTTTATATACAATATGAACAATTCACCACATTTATCAAAATCTCTCAAAGGGATACCTAGCAAAGTAAAGCTAAAGAGTCTTTGCTAATATATAGAATCACCGGAGAAATGCAGAGAAAAAATAGAAAATAGACTTCAAATAGAGTTAGAGATAATGCTTGATAATAAGTTTGCATAATTTGAAGGTTTCTCTAAATTGTAGACTCAAAAACTCATTGTTCCTTTTTTAAAAGTGAAGGTAAAAATAATCTCCCTAATTGTAAGACCATCATGATTAGCCCTCTTTTAGCCAAGTCATATGGAAGTTTTCTAGAAAATAACATTCAGAATATGGGTAGAAAGTCATGGAAAAAGAGCAAAAGGAAAAGCTAGATCTAGGACCTATCATTCAATTGTGGGCCACTGTATTATGCTTGGGACCATTGCAAAGGAGTGTTGCAACTATGAAACCAATATTTAGTGTTGCAGCTTCGTTGACTTTAGAAAAACCTTTGACACAATCTCATAGCTAACCTTTGTAGAAGATTAGAAGAGACAAAAGTTCATTTTGTGTTGAGAGCTTAAGTAATAAGGTTTTTCAAGAGATTTATTGCCAAGCTAGGAACACTAAGGGTGTAAAATTAGTCACAGTAGATCTAATTCGCTCATGTGCATGCACAACAGATATATTACACAAGAATATCAATCACAATGATGCAAAACAAATTGGAGTAAAAACTGTGCAAGAGAGATGCATTAGTGCTCTATAATCCAGAATAGTAGAATTACAATACAATACTGTCACAATGAGTGATCAATTCGAATTAACCAAGGAGGTCATTTGAATATATTGCATGGCATAGCTTGGCTCCAACTAGGATTCCGCATCATCAATCAGTGGTGGTCATCAATGCACAAGTAACTGTCAGCCAGGTGTCAAACTGAGTCTAACTGAGTGTAATAAGTGTAACTGATGGTAATGGCACTAATGTAGGGAAGGAAGCTCAGTGGAGGGCGCATCAGGAGCTATCTGGAGTCAGAATAGGCACTCTAGTCTCATCAAAGGTCCATCACAGTGATAACTGCAGTTAGGAGTCAGTCTAGCCTTAAATCAAGGAAATACAAGTAGCTAACTGAAGTGAACTAGAGTGGTAGGTGAGAAAAGGCGCCCCTCTCAAGTGGTAGATGCATGTTGGGCGCACTAAGCACTAGGAGGGCTAAAAATTAGTGGAGGGAAGCTCACAGGTGCTGGCAGACTAGGGACTAGGTGCTGGAGGCATCAAACTGGTGACTGGGTAGCATGCGGATGCATGCATGCATGCAAAGTACATACTGAATGATGAGATATCCTAACACCCCTGCTCAAGCTATACTATGATGTAAAAAAAAATGATACGACCCTGGTAATTGAGACCAAAAGTCACCCCCAATACAATAATAATCCAAATAAAGAATAGATCATCAATCGAGGAAATGGAGAAAACCTCATGGGAAAAACCCCCCCTCAAAATGGACTGTAACAAACCAAAATATTTAACTGCTCCAAACTCAAGTGGATATGTCTGGAGATATCTTACTCTTGGGAGTAAATGGATCATTCTCCAAAAACATGTGCTTGAATTCTCCATCAGTGGATGCAAGCGAATGTGGAGACTTTATGAACTTGCTCTTCATACCTAAAATGGTGAGAACAAATATGAAAATATGAGGATGATCTTGGAACTTGTGATTCGAACCAAGTGAGGTAGGAATAGCTCCAATAGGATCAAATAGATCTTGAAACTTTAACTTCTTATCAGTGGACGTTAAATCAGCTCCAAGATTTGACAAATGGTTTCTTCAGATATCCTTTGAACCAACAGGGGTGAGATCAAAACCAAAATTAGCAAAAATTGCATGAGAATTAAACTCAAGCAAATGGTAGTGCTCTTCATCTTCAGTAAAACTCTGAGAAACTGTGCAAATGATAGAAAAAAAAGTTTATAGGAGGCATGCAATTAAGGAGGACGAATGCTTCTCCTCCAAAATCAGATTTTACCTCCAAAACATCAAGTAGATCATTATTCTGCATGCCGGAAAACTCATGTGAAAGAGAGGATTCAAGAACCTCTTCGGAATCTAGAGTATGTGTTGGTTTATATTGCTCAGAATTCAAAATAGAAGACTTTGAGAGAATGAGTGTTGAATCTACAGTTTCTTCTTCATCTTGAACAATGGATGAGGCCAAGACATAATCAGAGAGAGTACATAAGGAGATCTCACTAGGCTTGTTATCCAAAAGGCTAGCATGATCCTCTTCTTCCTGCTTTCCAAATTCTCTATTGAGTTGGGCCCATAGATCTCTTGGATTTTTAGCAGTAGTACTGAGGTAGTGCATACAAGGAGACATAGCAAGACATATTGTCCCAAAATCTCTGTCACAATCCTTAAGCCAATCATTCTCCTCTTCATTGGAATCAAAATCTCTTGTAATACTGATACACATGTCAAAGAGACATTGTCTCTTCAAGCATGCAATCATCTTTGGTTTCCATTCATCAGAGTTGAATGGAGTAAGAAGATTTTGTGAAGAAGAAGCTTCCATCTCTGCAATAGCGAATGCAAATGGGGGAAGTAAGAAACCTGCAAATCACAAGCAAACAAGAACTGTAAGGTCGAACAATCCACCCTTTTAGAGTTGCATCACACCTGGGATTGGATCAAATAATTTGAGTTGTCCCCAAAATCTACCATGCATGTGAATTCTTTCTCCTTTAGATCGGTGATGGCACTCTTGTAACCAATCATATGTTTGGATGCACCATTGTCAATCAACCATGTGTCTACAATTTGTGTTTACGGATATCGAAATGGATGAGACAAGATAATACTCCCTTCTTGTCTCCTTTTCTTCAGATGCATTCTTTTGAGTGATTTCATCTTCTATGGTGGTAGAATCATGAAACTTTCCTTTCCGTTTTGCTATGCACTCTCTTGAGAAATGGCCTTTCTTGTTGCAATTGAAGCATCTAGATTTTGACTTGTCAAAGCCTTTGTTGAAATCCTTCTTCCTTGGATGAGATAATTTCTTTTGGAAGAAGGGTTTCTTTCCTTTCGTCATTCTTTCCATGAGGACAAGGTTTTCTTCATTGATGCACACTAACTTTCTCTATATTCACCCCTCCTTTTGGAGGCATTCATGCCACAACCTTTCAAAGTTAGGTTGTACCTCTCGGCCATTTACCACAACTAATAATGCCTCCCATGAGGATGGGAGACCATCAATAAAGGTTTGGAGAAGATCATCTTCATCCACCACTATTCCAGTACTAGCAAGCTTATCTCTTACCTGATAGATCTTGGAGAAGAAGGAGGCCATTGTCTCATCCATCTCCATATTTAAGTTTTGAATATTATTCTTCAATGCCCTCTTTTGACTCGGGGATTTCTTCTCATATAGATTAGTCAATGTATCATAACATTCTTTTACGGTCTTCAACAATGTGATCACGAGCATCAAGTTATCTTTTATTGAATCATAGATGATCTATTTGGCCTTATCTTGATTCTTCTTGAAGTTGATTCGCCCTGCATTATATGTAGGATCCTCCACCACATTGGATATGCAACCATCCAAGTCATGTTCCTCTAGGATGTTGAGAATCCTAGCCTTCCAAGTGTTGAATTTTGAGGTTCCTCATTTGAAGTTTGAACGCTTAATGTGTCAATAAGTGAGGGACTATATTTCTCCAAATTAAATAAAAGAGTTAATGGAGAAATAAAATATATACTCAAATGGTACTCTCTCTATTACTAATCTAAAATTTCTATCATTGTGTGTGCAAATTCTAATATGATTTTAGAGACAAAATCAAGATGATATATTATAGAGTCATATTGAATAACTTGAAGCATCATGAGGTCGCATAACACATGATGAGGCAATGAAGGTAACACACATTATAGCATATGTTTTTTTGGATAATTTTAAGTGTTGTCACAGAATTCAAGATGGATGTTGTAACACAAATTTCAAGTTAATTATATTAGCTATAAATTTACTACAAACTACTACCACTATTTATACAATGCATATTTATGGTAAATAAAATCTTTTTCATATTCTCTCGTTTCACATGTAGTAAGCTATTTTATAATTATTTTAATATTTCATAATAACTAATGATTTAAAAGGAATTTAAAAAGCTTTTGGAATTATATCTTTAATATTTGATAATTATTCTACTTTTTAAACTAAACACAATTAATATACTAAAATATTTAAATGAAAACTTAGGTGCTAATTTACTTTACACTATATTTTACATAAGAAGCACATACTAAGCAACTATGTTGCTTATTTATCCTCATTATCTCTCTACATTAAACTTTAAATTATATAATCTATTAAAATGTGTGATAATTTATAATTATGAAGTCATTACTAAACATGATAGTATCACTAAAATCTTGTTTTCTTAAATGTCTTAATGTTGATATACATCACAAGTAACAATATGTACTTTCATAAAATCTTAGTAATCTTAATGGACATCTTTATTTATAAATATGTTAAAGTTTGATAAGATAAGTGCAAATGGTTGGAATATATCTCAAAACAATAAAATAACTACAATCTAAAAGACCCAATCTCTCGAGCTAACTAATGATAACAAACTAGTTCTTAGAAACCCCATAACCTCTACTCTTGGGATGTATATTGTACACTACTTCCAAGAGACTTCCTCTTGAGAAGGGGAAAGAAAAAATGCTATAATGCTTCCTTTGTTAAATCTTCAAGTGACCTTGAACTTTAATAATTTTTTTTTTAAAATTCCACACAGTTTTGATAACAAATACAAAATACACATTCAAATAATTATGAATTCACTAAAAAATTAACATGTTAAATTGTAACTAAATTTTCTTAAACAAAATAAACTTAATTTCTAAATAAATTGAAAACTTTATAACTATTACAAAAATTTACCCATTATAATTAACATTTTTAAATTAATTAATATTTTAACTAAAATCCTAACATGCAAAATCAATTGAATGGTTTATAAATAGATGCATTATAATTAACATTTATTACTTTATATTTTTAGGTTTATAAATAGTTGCACTTTGATGATGATGTTTTTAAATTAATTAATATTTTAACTAAAATCCTAATATGCAAAATCAATTGAATGGTTTATAAATAGATGCATTATAATTAACATTTATTACTTTATATTTTTAGGTTTATAAATAGTTTGGTTTATAAATAGTTTGACGACGACGACGACGGCGGTCCACTTAAACCTTATAAATAGTTGCACTTTAATATAGATATTTTAGATGATGATGATGATGAATGTCCACTTAAACCAATTTTGGTTTATTTGACCTTAAAAAGAATGTTATTTGTTTTGATTTAAAATTTTATTCCCATGCTAAAAAATCTTGGCGAAAAGCTCTCCTAACTCACTGTAGTTTTGGAAATCTAGGATGTTAGAATGTTTGAATTGTAGTAAATATTATGAAGCTCGGATCTAATGTGGGCGTAAGCACGGAATTCTAGGAGAAAATGTTTTTCATTTTCAACAATCTTAGACTCACAAAGATGGTAGACCATTTCCGCCCACAGAGTTTTAGGAATAGACCAACGTCTTGTTTTGCTATAGAACTCATGAGAGTTTATTCTTATCTTGGCTATACTAATTTTCTTCTTTGAACTAGTTAATACTGAGAGATACTTCTAATCTTCTAGATTAGGGTTGATGACCTCCTTATAATATCTTAATTTTCTTTTAACTTCTAAATTTTTCTTGCACCACAACTTTTCTTTAAACTTAGATGTAATAATATTTTTGACATTATTGATATTTTGTAAAGTGTCATTTTCATCCATGACCACAACTTTTCTTTAAACTTAGATGTAATAATATTTTTGACATTATTGATATTTTGTAAAGTGTCATTTTCATCCATTCCCAATGGTTTAATCAATCCATGCTATCTTTACACCATCCCCGCTTGAGGCGTAGTTGATTTTGACTTGATTTTAAAGCAATTCTAAGAAGTCTATTGTTGTCCATGTTATTTATCTAGTGCTAGTAGTGTCTCGTCGTCCATGTTATTTATCTTGTGCTAGTACAATACATATATAGATAGCCATTCTCTCAATGGGGGATAGACCAACTTCTAAGAGGATAATAGGATAAGGCATATTGCTTTTAATTCTAAGGTTATAAGTTATAAAATGCTTCTAGATTTGCACTATATTGATATGTTAATTAGTTTTTAACATAAAAATATAATTTATATTTATTTTCACTATATACTCGCGTGACATGGGGTCGAGGGATCCAATCTCACTACCACTATACCCTTAGGTGCCCCACACACCTCGCAAGCATGGGACACGGGTAAAGCCGGGTGTGATTTGAACTTGTGACCTCCATTTCCAACTGTGACTTCATAACAACTGAACCGCCAATGAGCCACACCCATGCGAGCAATTATTATTTTTTTAAATTAATTATAATACAATTTCATCATTAATCTTCAATTAAATATATAAAAATAAAATTTATTTATTTATAAACAAAAAACAAAAAAAACTATGTAATCTCATTGTACCTTTCATCTACCATTTTTATATAACAATTATACATAATTATAAAATATATAATTATGTTATAAATAAATAGCTATGACAATAGAATTATCGCATTAGAGATGAAATGAAGTGAGAAAATTAAATGTTATGTTATTGGTTTATGACCATTTATAAAAAATAATGTAATTTTATTTTTTATAATATTATTTTAATTATTTTATTATATATAAATTTAAATTTATATTAAAATAAATATCATATATATATGAAAAAAGATTTATAACTTTATTTCAAATTTTTAAAAAAATTATAGTTGCTACAAGTCAGGGTTTCATCATATATTTTCATTATATTCAAGGAGTATTTTCACCCTATAGATAGTTATTGTAATAAAGTGGGGAGTCAAACTCATTCATCATAAAAGCTAGAATTTGCAAGTACCATTGAGACCTTTGACTCTGTCCATATCGGTTATCCATCATCAAAGTTCTAAGAGAATGTTTGATCTTTAGAAAAGGGATTTGAGTTAGTTGCAGTGGATCTCCCAGTTGGATATTTCTCCATTGTGATCTATGTGATTTAGTGCAATGACCCCTTCTTGGATTGTGCATGCATGTGTTTCCAATGAGTCGGCCTCTATATTGAATTCTATGTGAGTGTGCTAAAATGTGCACCTGCTGAGGTGAAGAGTGTGCTTTCTTATCCTCGAAAGCAACTGCTCCAATCAATTGTTTTTGCTTGTGCTATTCTCCGTAATCCATTCAATGACCACTTTGGAATCAGAGAAGATGTGTAGTTCTCTATACTCACTTTCCAAGACAAGGAGTAACATTGTCTCAATGCTTAACAGCTCGACATAGTTGTTTGTGTTATGTCTGGCTCCTCTCCGATAAGAAATTTTATGGTATTTTAGCACAAAGATCCCGCCAACGCCACATGGACCTAGATTTCCCTGAGATAATTCCCATCGCAAAAGCAATGGGATGAAAATCAATCAAAGGACGAAGGATGCCTCACTTTGTTGATTGCTTTCTTTATTGAGACTGTCACCTATGCCATATTTGAATATATAGCAAGTTGTAGTTGGATGAGTAACCATGTTGTTGAAAATGCATTTGTTGCATTTGATCCATATGCTCCAGCTGATGATTAGGGGAATAGATAACATCTCAAGATGAAGGAACTCCATGTGCTAGTTGTTCTACACTTCAGATAAAGAGCCTTCCCGTTCTAGTAGGGAGAGGTTTCTCATGGACTGAATGGCACTCCATACTTATTTTGTGAAACGACAATTTACTAACATGTGTGAAATGGACTCACCATGATACATACATAATATAAAGGAGATGTTGGGATCAAGTTTCTCTCTTTTTTGCAAGTTTCCCAATTAGTAAGTATTTTACCTTTTAGTGCTAACCACAAAAAACACTAGGATTTTGGTGCAATGTTTATTTTCCATAACGCAAGCCACCACCATGGTGGGTTCTCCTCATTTTCTGAGGTTGTCATCTCCTTGTAGCCTAATATGACCTAATATGCGCCTTTTACGGGGTTTTTGTCTAGATGGGAGTGTATGACTTATAACAAAGATGTATGGATGCCTAACGAAGGCCTTGTGTATATATACCCCACTATTAATCTTGTGAGCCCGATAGGTTGAGATGAGAAGAACTATGCCACCTTGATCACCATGGATCATATGATATTTCTTCATATACATCTGTGAAACAATGAAGTTTTAGAGAGATGAGAAATGCAACCAATTTCACTGATATGAGGTCCTTAGAGGGAAGACCAACTATTGGATCTACACCAAAGATGATTGATCTCCCATTTTCTAGAACCCATGCTAAATCCTACTCTATGATATGAAATATCCTAGCGATAGCTCTCATATGAGGGATCTGTCACCTAATGGAAAAGGGTTTGAGAGAATCCATGATAGAATGTAGTGATGAGAAATGTACTTCTGATGAATGCACTCTTGCCACAAACCTTTACGATTGATCAAACATTAGAGATTTTTTCATAAAATTTCCTGTGAGAATAAGTGTAGGTTTGTATGCCCCAAACTCCACATTTTTTTGGCTTGCAGAGCAACTCCCATTGACATAGGGGAATTCTAGCTTCTTATTTGCTTCTAGACCAAAGAAACCCATAACATAGCTTTCTAATTTTTTTAACACAACTTTTGGGATGTAATCTAATGACATCGAGAAAACTAGGATGGATTCAATTATGCTCTTGATTAGGGTAAGTCACCCGGCCATTGAAATCCATTTATGATACCAAGACCCAATCCTTTTGCTTATTTTTTAGATGAACCATTACCAGTCTTGATTCTTGTAGTCATTAGCTTTGAGAAGAAACCCCATGTATTTGAAGGTTGTGTCACATGAATCCTCATGGAATGGATGGATTAAGAGGAACACATGATTTTGAGAGATAGGAACATGAAAAAAGGTGATGGAAAACTTTTCAAAATTAATACCCATACTTATTGAAGAGGAGAATAACTTGAGGATTATGTCCAAATATTTTTCTTCCAAGATGGATGCTTTCATGAACATGAGGATGTTGTCCACAAAAAGGATATTGGAGATATGTAGGGAAATTGTAATTTTCACCCTAGTAAGATTGTCATTGCTCCTTTCATAGTTAATGTATATGTTGAGGGTGTCTACAACTATAAGGAATAGCAGAGGGGAGAGCAGGAATCCCTAACACAGGCCAAGGGAGGGGTTGAAAAAGGAGTGGTGGAGCCATTTATGATAATTGCGGATATGCTCTAGTAACAATATTCAACCTAATTTATGAAGGCATGAGGAAACCCAACCCAAGTGAGGATTAAGTGGAGATAAAGCCAATTTACTTTGTCAAAAGCCTTAGTTAAGTCAATATTGAGCATGATGGAAGGTTGAGACTTGGATTTAATGGAGTGGAGGGCTTATTTTTCCACCCCAATGGGTTCATGTATATTTCATTGATCTAAGAAGCCAAATTACTCAAAAGAGATATTATATGAGAGAATGGTATTTATGTGACATGCTATGACTTTTTCTATGATCTTGTAGTAGTCGGTTGCATAAGGAGATGGATCGGTATTGATCAAACCCATTGGGGGAATCAAAATTTGGAATGTTTCCTATATAAGTTGAATTGAAGGGGAGATGTATCTTACCTGAAATTATGGAATGTTCAACCACTGCTGTTAGATCTTCTTTTGACAGGTCCCCAAAAATTATAAAGAATTCAAATGTCCATCCATCCATCCTTGGTGATTTTCCTGGTTGGAGGGATAGAAGATATTTGTGCACTTCATATTTTATGAATGTTAGGATATTTAGACACTTAGGAGTTAGTTAAGATAAACTTGTGTAATATATCCGTTAGGAAAAGTGTGTTTCTTTAGTATGCATTAGTATGCATTTGTAAATATTTAAATCCGACGGTCACGATATGTTTTAGACATAGAGTGATTCGACGGCTCAACTTATCTTTAGATCACACCTAACCTTGATCCGTGGCTTAACACCCGATTGGTCCATGATCTCTATTTAAAGAGCATGGAGGGTCATTGTCCAGTTGATCGATTATGAAAAGCTCATTTGTAACTTTCTTTCTTTGCATAATAAATTGTCCCATGGAAGCTATTTGGCCGGGGCCGTGGAGTGTTTTCCTCACGAGGGTTTAAACCACGTCAAAACATCGGTGTATTGATCTGTGATTTGTTTTTGTGAAGTGGTTTCTCTAGGTGTTCTATTTTTTGGGAGTACCCTGTGTACCCGAACATGGTATCAAAGCTTTTATGAAGAGCCGCTTCCGGTTATGATTTAGATCTTGAACTGTTGTTGCCGAAACTTGAAAGGATTTTTGGTTCTGTTATTTCTATGCATTTTTGGGCCGTGGGAGGTGTTCTATTGTGTCCGGAGCGCAGTTTCCATTGGGAAATAGTCTTCGTTTGATAAAAAACGGTTCCCGGTTGCTTCAAAAACGCGTATTTCATCAGATCTAAAGGTATAATGTTACAGTGACGCATTTTTTTATTTTTTGTTTTAAAAGAAAAAATATATCTCATATTTTATTAGTTTTTACCATTAGATTTTTTTAGTTTTGGATTGTTTCTTTCCTTGTTTACGTATTCTCTTTGCCGTGCACCTTGGGCGATCTCGGCAAATCAGAAACAGAAAGGGAAAGAGTTTTTTTCGGCTGCGTATACTCTTTGCCGTGCACCTTGTGCGATCTCAGGAAATCAGAAACAGAGAGAAAACGTAGACTTTCCGAGCAAGCTAACAAGATCTAACCCCACAAGTGTGGAAATTTTTTTTTGTTTTGGTTTAAGGTGTGATTTGCAGGAAAAAGACAAACACGGAAACCGAGCAGGAAGAGTAAAAAAAAAAAAAAAGTCCCTTCCTCCTTTCCATATTTTACAAACCTTTTAATATAGCTCACTTGGTTCAAAGTTGCTTTATTCCTTAATAGGTCTTGAGTTCAAGTTTTAGGAAGTTACTTTTAAAATACAAGTGCATACAATTTCTAATTTCAAGTTACTTTATTGTAAAAGTGCATCTCACTTAAATAATAAAAATAAAAATAAAAAGTGAGTGACTTAAGTTCCTTTTTATTGTTGCACTATTTAAAGTAACATCATTGTAAAAGTGAAATCACTTATTTTATAAAAGTGATTCACTTAAAGCAACTTTCTTGTAAAGTGATTGTAAAAGGTTCATCTTGGGAAGAGGGGGGTCCTTTTTTTTTTAGCTGGTCATTCTCTATCTGCCACATCACTATTGGGGACATCTTCACCACGTTTTTGATCAATCATAACTTCATCATACGGAATCAGTTTTCAATGCCGTTTTTTTTAAACCACCTATTTTTTGAGCTATTCGCATCCAGACTATTAGTTTCTGCTTTTACAACCATTAATTTACAAATATGGCTGCCCCTTGTGATATTCTACTTACCAGTTCCAACTATTTCTCATGGAAATCTCGTATGGAGGATGTTCTACGAAGTAGAGGACTTTTTAGAATTACCTCAGGGAAAGAAACAGAACCTACTAATGATGATAAGAAAATAAAATGGGCAAATAGATGTGATGAAGCTCGTGGATTGATTGGGATGTCAATCTCTACTAATTTGCGATTCCACATATCTGGAATTGATGAACCTGACGCTGCTTGGGACAAGTTGGAATCTGTGTTTGGTAAACACAATGAAATTCAAGGTCACCAACTCGAAAATGAGTTGATTTCTTTAAATCCAAGTGATTTTTCATGCATTCAAGATTATTTATCTAAGTACAAAACTCTTAAACTCTTATGTGCAGAATGTAAGATTAAGAGAGAAGACAAACAATGCATTTATCATGTTCTTTCAAAACTTGGACTTGCATATTCTGTTTTTGTATCTACATTTTACTCCATGAAAGAATCCTTGAATGCAGCTAGCTATCAAGAGCCTAGTATTGAATCCTTTTGTGATTCCTTGATTAGAGAGCAAGATAAACTCATCCATCTTGGAATAATCAACAATGCAGATACATCTGGGAAAGCCTTATTGTCCCAATAGAAAGAAAAGTCCAAGCCTCCCAAGAAACAAAATTTTCGCAATAATAAGTTAAACAAGGGTCTCAAACCCTCTCAGTCAGCTCCTTGTTTAAAAAATGACAAAGGATCCAAGCCAAAAGGCAAGAAGACTGAGCATCATTGCAACTATTGCAGGAAAGATAATCATGATGAATCTAAGTGTTTCAGGAAGATGGCAGCCTTGGAAGCAACAATGAAAAAGCACCACATCAACCTAGATTCGCCTTCAGAATCTACCTCTCATGGACATGCACTTTGTGCTTTTGGTTATTCTTATAATGCATCTTCTTCTTCTACTTCAAATGAATGGCTCATTGATTCTGGAGCATCTTATCATATGGCTAAGGATCAAGCCATCTTTTCTACTATGCATGAATGTAACACCAAAAAAATATTTGTTGGTGATGATAGATCTCCAAGTGTTGTAGGAGCTGGAACAGTTCTAGTAGATAATGGTCATTTCAGTGATGTACTATGTGTTCCAAGAATTTCCTGCAATTTGTTATCAGTCTATCAAATCACTCATTCTGGTGAAGGTAAAACTGTGAAATTTACACCTCACCAAGTTGTAATCAAGGATTTTAAAGATCCTCAACAGGTCCTAGCTACTAGAATTGTTGATGATATTACTAGGTTGTACAAGTTTAACAACTTTGGGTCATCACCTTTTCCTTCAGTTTTTGTTGCTCATGGTGATAACTTGAACAAACTTTGGCATGAGCGATTTGGTCATTTAAATTATTGCTCATTGCAACAACTATGTAAAGCCAATATGGTGACAGGTCTTTCGATGGTATCTTGCGGGGATGGTGTTTGTTCCGGTTGTGTACTCGGAAAACATCATCGGGACAGTTTTGACAAACGTGCCTCTTGCCACGCCTCGGTTCTGTTGGAGCTTGTGCATAGTGACTTGTGTTGTCCTCTTCCATCTGCTTCCTTTTCTGGTTTCAAATATTTCTTAACTTTCATTGATGATTGCACCAGACGCACTTGGGTTTATTTCCTAGAACTTAAGAGCGAAGTATTTAACATGTTCTTAGCCTACAAGGCCCTTGTTGAAAAACAATCTGGTCATCAAATTATTAAGTTAAGATCTGACAATGGAGGAGAATATGTTAACAAAAAGTTCACTACTTTCTGCACTGAACAAGGAATCCAACAACAACACATTGTTCCATATACACCACAACAAAATGGTGTAGCTGAACGGAAGAACCGCACTTTAAAAGAAATGGCTAATTGTATGATCCAATCTAAGGGACTAAGTCTTCAATTTTGGGCTGAAGCCATTAATTGTGCAAATTACATAGTTAATCGCACCCCCACTAAAGCATTACAAGGTATCACATCGGAAGAAGCATGGAGTAAAATTAAACCAGATGTAAGTCACTTCTGTGTGTTTGGTACTGAAGCATGGGCTCACATTCCGGATGAAAAACGGAAAGCATTGCAACCCAAAAGTGAAAAGTGCATATTTGTTGGATATTCTGAAGATGTAAAAGGTTATAGAATTCTTCAACCACATTCTCATTATTTAATCATTAGAAGAGATGTTAAATTTGATGAAAATCTCTTGGCCTGCGAGCCTAACTCGGTGATTGTGCCATCTTTGGCCTACGAGCCTAACTCGGTGATTGTGCCATCTTTGGCCTGCAAGCCTGATTCAACGATTGTGCCTTCTTCTTCTTCTTCCAACTTCCTTGACAGGTTTTCAACTCCAGCTTCTCATGATGACAGTGAGGATGAAAATCCACCTCTGCCTTCTCATGTTCCTCCAGTTGCACCAGCACAAGTGCTTCCTCGATGGGTCCGTTCAATATGTGAAGCAGCTGGTGATCTTGTCGGTGATCCTAGAGATCAACATCGAACACGTTCTCAGTTTCAGCAAGCCTCTTCTCTTTTGGCTCAAGTTTCCAAGAATCATGATCCAGAAACCTTTGCAGAAGCTTTAGGAAATCTAGATTAGGATGCAGCTATGGATGAAGAATATCATTCCTTAATGGCGAACGATACTTGGGATCTTGTACCTCTTCCAAAAGGAAGAAAACTTGTCAGATGTAAATGGGTCTACAGAACTAAGTATGCATCAGATGGAAGTGTTGAAAGACTTAAGGAAAGGTTAGTTGCCAAAGGTTTTTCCCAAGTTGAAGGGATTGACTACAATGAAACCTTTGCTCCTATCGCAAAAATGAACTCCATCCGCCTTGTTCTTTCCCTTGCAGCCTTACATAACTGGGAATTCCATCAAATGGATGTCAAGTTTGCTTTCTTACATGGTGATTTACAGGAGGAAATTTACATGGAACAACCTCCTGGATATGTTTAGAATAACTCTAGCCTTGTCTGCCGCCTTAAGAAATCCTTATATGGTCTTAAGCAAGATCCTAGAGCTTGGTATGCCAAAATGGATAGCTTTCTCCTTGATACTGGTTTTTCTAGATGTCATTTTGACACCAATGGCTATACCAAGAAAGTAGGAAACCATCTCATCATACTTGTTCTATATGTTGATGACATTATTCTTACTGATAGTGACCCTAAGCTTATAACCCATGTGAAATCCAGTCTTAAGTAAAAAATTTAAATGTCAGACTTAGGACATTTGCATTATTTTCTTGGTCTCCAAGTCCTGTAAAACAAAGAAGGAATATTTCTTTCTCAGTCTAAGTATGCCTGTGACCTTCTTCGTCGCTTTCACATGGACGATTGTACACCAGCCCCTTCTCCCTTCCAGTTTGGAGTCAAACTTTCTGCCACTTGTACTTCACCTGAAGTCGATGCCACCTTGTATCGTCAGCTTGCTGGTAGTCTCTTATACTTGACTCATTCCCGTCCTGACCTTTCCTTTTCCATTGGTCGTGTTTCCCATTATATGCAGACACCTCATGAAAGTCACTGGAAAGCAGCTAAAAGAATACTTCAATATATTCAAGGTACAATTCAGTTTGGGATTCATTATAGTACAGGGGGGAAGCCTTTGTTGGTTGGTTTCACTGATTTAGATTGGGCTTGTGATCCTGATGATTGAAAGTCTACTGCAGGTTATGTTTTCAGTCTGGGATCTGGACCTATCACTTGGGCTTGTAAGAAACACCAAGCTCTTGC
This sequence comes from Larix kaempferi, assembly GCA_027924585.1. Taxonomy (NCBI): domain Eukaryota; kingdom Viridiplantae; phylum Streptophyta; class Pinopsida; order Pinales; family Pinaceae; genus Larix; species Larix kaempferi. Next base: position 8,568,264 of record BSBM01000094.1, read on the forward strand.
TCTTTCTTCAACAGAAGCAGAATATCAATCCGCAGTTAATGCCAGTCAAGAAGCTTTATGGATTCAACAAATCATTTCAGAGTTTGGATTTGAGCAGCAGCAGCCTACTCCACTTTGGTGTGACAATCAAAGTGCCATCAAGCTTGCCAAAGATCCAGTCCTACATCAACGTAGCAAACACATTGAGATACATATGCACTTTATTATAAATCTTGTTCGTGATTATGTTCTTGATTTCTCTTTTGTCCTACAGATGATCATGTTGTAGACATCTTCACCAAGTCTCTTATAGAAGCGAAGTTTTCTAAACTTTGATCTATATTAGGAGTTCAGGAAACACTCCATGGACCCGGCCAAATAGCTTCTACGAAGCGATTTATTATGCAAAAAAAGAAAGTTACAAATGAGCTTCTCATAATCGATCAACTAAACAATGACCCTCCATGTTCTATAAATAGAGATCATGGACCAATTGGGTGTTAAGCCACGGATCAAGGTTAGGTATGATCTAAGAGAATTTGAGTCATCGGATCACAACATATTGTGACCATCGGATTAAATATTTACAAATGCATACTAAAGAAACACACTTTTCCTAATGGATATATTACACAAGTTGATCTTAACTAACTCCTAAGTGTCTAAATATCCTAACACCCCCGCTTAAGAACAACTTGGGATAGGATTGAAGGATTTACAAAAGTGACACTATTAGGAGAAGGAAGGAGGCATTAGAGCCTATCCCCCCCTTAATGACAAGTTCCTGAACTCCTAACATAGATCGAATTTTAGAAAAATTTGCTTCTGTAAGAGACTTGGTGAAACTGTCTGCAACTTGATCATCTGTAGAGAAAAAGAGCACTTCAAGAACACGATCATGAACAAGATTTCTGATGAAGTGCATATGTAGCTCAATGTGTTTGCTGCATTCATGTAGAAGTGGATCTTTGGCAAGCTTGATGGCACTTTGATTGTCGCACCAAAGTGGAGTAGGTTGTTGCTTCTCGAATCCAAACTCCGAAATGATCTGTCGAAGCCATAAAGCTTCCTGACTGGCATTAACTGTGGTTCGATATTCTGCCTTTGCTGAAGAAAGAGAAAGAGCTTGTTGTTTCTTACAAGTCCAAGTGAGAGGGCCAGATCCTAGAATGAAAACATAACCTGCTGTAGACTTTCGATCATCAGGATCGTCGACCCAATCTAAATCAGTGAAACCAACCAACAAAAGTTTTCCCCCTGTACTCTAATGACTCCCAAACTGAATTGTACCTCGAATATATCGAAGTATTCTTTTAGCTGCTTTCCAGTGACTTTCATGAGGTGTTTGCATATAATGGGCAACACGACCAACGACAAAGGAAAGGTCAGGACGGGAATGAGTCAAGTATAAGAGACTACCAACAAGCTGTCGATACAAGGTGGCATCTACTTCAGGTGAAGTACAAGTGGCAAAAAGTTTGACTCTAGACTGGAAGGGAGAAGGGGCAGGTGTACAATCTTTCATGTGAAAGCAACGAAGAAGGTCACAAGCATACTTAGACTGAGAAAGAAAGATTCCTTCTTTGGTTTGCAGGACTTGGAGACCAAGAAAATAATGCAAATGTCCTAAGCCTGACATTTCAAAATTTTGTTTAAGACTGGATTTCACATGGGTTATAAGCTTAGGGTCACTACCAGTAAGAATAAGGTCATCAACATATAGAACAAGTATGATGAGATGGTTTCCTACTTTCTTGGTATAGACATTATGGTCAGAATGACATCTAGAAAAACCAGTGTCAAGGAGAAAGCTATCCATTTTGGCATACCAAGCTCTAGGAGATTGCTTAAGGCCATATAAGAATTTCTTAAGGCGACAGACAAGGCTAGAGTTATTCTGAACATATCCAGGAGGTTGTTGCATGTAAATGTCCTCCTATAAATCACCATGTAAGAAGGCAGACTTGACATCCATTTGATGGACTTCCCAGTTATGTAAGGCTGCAAGGGAAAGAATAAGGCGGATGGAGTTCATTTTTGCGAAAGGAGCAAAGGTTTCATTGTAGTCAATCCCTTCAACTTGGGAAAAACCTTTGGCAACTAACCTTTCCTTAAGTCTTTCAACACTTCCATCTGATGCATACTTAGTTCTGTAGACCCATTTACATCTGACAAGTTTTCTTCCTTTTGGAAGAGGTACAAGATCCCAAGTATCGTTCGCCATTAAGGAACGATATTCTTCATCCATAGCTGCATCCCAATCTAGATTTCCTGAAGCTTCTGCAAAGTTTCTAGATCATGATTCTCGGAAACTTGAGCCAAAAGAGAAGAGGCTCGCTGAAACTAAGAACGTGTTCGACGTTGATCTCTAGGATCACCGACAAGATCACCAGCTGCTTCACATGTTGAATGGACACATTGAGGAAGCACTTGTGTTGGTGCAACTAGAGGAACATGAGCAGGTGGAGGTGGATTTTCATCCTCATTTTCATCATCTGAAACTGGAGTTGGAAACCTATCAAGGAATTTGGAAGAAGAAGAAGAAGGCACAATCACCGAATTAGGCTCATAGGCCAAAGATGGCACAATCGCCGAGTTAGGTTCATAGGCCAAGATATTTTCATCAAATTTAACATCTCTTCTAATGATTACATCATGAGAATGTGGTTGAAGAAGTCTATAACCTTTTACATCTTCAGAATATCCAACAAATATACATTTTTCACTTTTAGGCTGCAATGCTTTCCATTTTTCATCCGAAATGTGAGCCCATGCTTCACTACCAAACACACGAAAGTGACTTACATCAGGTTTAGTTTTACTCCATGCTTCTTTCGGTGTGATACCTTGTAATGCTTTAGTGGGGGTGCGATTAACTATCCATGATCTCTATTTAAAGAGCATGGAGGGTCATTGTCTAGTTGATTGATTATGAGAAGCTCCTTTGTAACTTTCTTTCTTTGCATAATAAATTGTCCCGTAGAAGCTATTTGGCTGGGGCCGTGGAGTGTTTCCCTCACGAGGGTTTAAACCACGTCAAAACATCGGTGTATCGATCTGTGATCTATTTGTGTAAAGTGGTTTCTCTAGGTGTTCGGTCTTTTGGGAGTACCCTGTGTACCCAAACAATGAATATATTTTGATTGTCCTCAAACTAAGATTTGGATAACCATCCATTGAATAATGTTGAGATGGCCATGATATACTAGATATTTTCTCGAGGGGGTTCCCTAAAGAGGGTTTTATAGTGATAAATGGCTTCCTGGAGATTGATGGGAAGTCCTAACAGTGCTCTAGTTGTTCATATTTTACAATCCATACAATGAGAATAGCTCCCCTTCCATTTTCTTGGAAGTGGAAAAATGAAGTGGTGTTGTCCCCTTCAAATATCCACAAAGCCTTGCTCTTCATTATTCACTTTGCATCAACCCAAACCAAGAGCATGGAATTTTAATTTTCCAATGATGCTAATTCATCCAGGATTTCCTTGTCCACTTGAATGTTGGATACTGTATCTAGATTATCATGCAAGGATGATTCAAAAGAAGATAGGTCTTTGTCATCATTCTTGAAGGTATTTAGATCCCTTGAATTTGTGAGGCCCTTGTTTTTTAAGAGATTATGTTGAAAAGTCATCATGGTTGGGGAGTCAAGAGATGTTATGCAAAAAGACCAATTGTTGGAGACTATGGGTGTGAAGTCCTTGTATTTGAGATAATGTGGATTACATTTGAACAATGTTGGAGGATTTGAATTCTTGACAGAGAGTTCCAAAGTGAGAGGGAAGTGGTCGGAGTGTCCCAATTTGATGGTGTTGGATTTGTAGGAAGGAAATGTGAGGAGAAAGCCTTATTTTACTAGAAAATGATTGAGTTTCTTGGAAATATGCATGTTATCATACCTCTTGTTAGACTAGGTGGGGAAAACGTATATAGGTTTGAAGTCAACAAGGAGGTGTTGGCTAAAAAAATGACCAAAAAAAGAGGAAAGGGGATCCATTCGGGTCGAGGTTCCCCATATTTTTCTACTATACAGGTGAGGTTTAAATCACATCCAATGATGAGGTTTGGGAGGGAAATAATGGGTGTTGAAAGGAGTGATTCCCAAAACACTTTCCAATCGTGGGAAGGAGTGTAATTATTGAGCAAATATAAATAGCAATTTAGGGTAGATGAAAAAATAGAGGCAAGGATATAGTGTGAATATCTTACCCATGTATGTAGGATAATAGAATGATCCCATCTGAGAGCCAATCCAACGGATTTCCCTACGAAATCCACAAATATGAAGGTCCATTTGGGGAAGAGCTTCGTGAAAATTTTCTATGAAATTCTAGATGTGCACATGGTCTCTTAAATGAAAAGAATGGAGGTTTTTTGTTGTTGTTGTTGAGTCACTGTTTTAGTGCTCTTTCCTTCAGGGATGACCCTATGCCTATTGATCTATGGGAGAGAATAATAATTTGTTAACCTTTCCTGGGCTACGTTTCTAAGGGCCCATTGAATTATTGATTGAGTTGCTGCAATTAACTTTTGATTGATGTTATTGGTGGCATGACTAATATGTGTTCATCTCCCATGATTGGCCGAGGTATTTCTTTTCTATGTCATGACAAAACCCCTAGAATATTTTCCCATCTTTGATTGTGATCTGGTTTTATATTGATTCCCAATGAATGATGAGGAGATGTCACTTGTAGAAGGGAATTTCTTGTGACTCGATTGAGGGATGAACTCATTGGAGTATGAGAGGATGGATTTAGGGGAATTGGTGGATGAGGAAGATGAGGAGACATGAGGTGTGCTTGCCTTCTTTTTTTAGTGTGTCAAAGAGTTGATGGATACCCCAAAACCTATAGGTGGGTTATAATCTTGTATTCCAGATCCTTTATCCATGCTAGTAACAAGGCATTTACCTTTTCCACCTCTTCATCAAATTTTGTGCATGTCATATTTATCCCTTCAATTTCCTCTTTAGTGTCCTATAGTTTCCTTTTCCCTTTTTGGTCTAGCTCGAGGGACTTGGATGGAAATTCAGATGGGATCATCACTAATGTTGTGTCACTGATTTCATTTATGGCTTTCAAGAAAGGGAAATATCTATAGGTGGCCATGAGATTTGAAATTGTTACAGTGGAACATAACGTTCTTATAGTCAAATGGTTGCTTATAATGATTTTCTCTTGCTTCTATCATAATAATGTCAAGGAGACCTTGGAATATATATCCATCTCAACACATATCAACGCCATAGACATCTTCATCTTCTTCTCTATTTAGCAGAAACCTTCATGAACTTCCCCAGAGTACCACCTATAATTTTAAAGGTGGGGGTTTCCCAGAATTCCATTGGGCGACAGGGAATCTTTACCCATAACGAAAGTGGGTGCATCCTTTCTCTGATGGGATTGAAACCCACATGCCATCGGAATAAGGTGAGCACAACGTTCCCCCAGAACCACGAACCTTCCATAACAATATTTTGACGATCTTATGTTGTGTTGAAGATGAAGGTGATATAGCCTCAGGCACCTATGTGGATGACAGGCAAGTATTTGAGGATGTTATCTCATGTGTGATGTGTCCATTGTTTTAGACCTTCTTGAGTAAAACGATGTGCATGGAGCCTTCCAATTAGAGCATGTCATGTGTATAATACAACATTTTCTATGAACAGTGCAAGGTTGACTACTACCTGCATGAGTTTAGAAGTCTTCTTGATAAACCCGTGTTTGTGTCAGCGTTGTCATTTCCACGGAGTAAAATTTTGGGGGTCCACGAAGGGAGGAGGCACATGTGGTTTGAGATCAAGGAGGGGTGGGGCATAGGTTGGTGGTGGGTCTAAATGATAAGGAGGGATGTACACATCGGATTGGGGATAAAAACTTAGGGAGGAGGATGTATCTAGGGAGATGATTACCCTAAGTGGTCGGATGTAGATGAAATCAAGAGGGTGAAAAATACATGATGGTGATGCTTCTATCTACATCATGATGTGGCGGTGGGTCAAATTGTGGAGCAGGATTTGTAGAGATGATTCCAAGGAGAGTAACCTTAGAATCCATGGGTGTGTTTTATGATTTCCTCAGAGTACCCTTCCATTGCAGGCATCATATCTTGGCCATTGAACAATAAATTACACACACACACACACACACACACACACACAATTTCGAGGATTAGTTCAAGTGGTGTTACTAATCCCTTTCATTATGAAACTATTGAAATTTCTTTTTTATTTTAGAAATACAATTTTATTTTCTAAACTAACGATGAAAGAAAAATAGATTAGATAATCTTGAGAGTTAATGATCTCTTTATATTACATTAACTTTCTCTTACACTCTATTTATTTGTGACAATATAATTTGTCTTTAAATATAGTTGTGATAGTAATTTTAATAAATAATGGAAGGCATGGGGAATCTAGTTAACCCTTAAGGAATCTAGTAAACATTATTTCAATGGGGATTGGGAATAATGACAAATAATTAAACTAAGACACTTTCCTTGTTTCAGGGACTGAGATTGGTTGATGTGGGAAGGATTAAACAACTCCTAGTTCATGGTCACTCAGAAACTGTAATAAATCTCATGAATGAATGTTCCCCTTTCTATGAAGGTAACCTTGGTAAAATTTGATGTTGGTTAAAAATTGGAAGTCAAATATTTGAATATGTAGAATTTTATCATGCACTATGACATCATAACTCCATAATAGATGCATTAGAAAACCAAGGATTGAGACTTCAAGAAGGAATCTTGTGGGTTTGTGGGAAGCTTAGATTCCATTATATTGATTAATATATGGAGGTTACTGAACATTGGTGTGTACCCACGTCCTTTAGTGGCGGCAGGGGTTGATCAAAATGGTGACACAATATTGTTTAATACAATAGTACCTCCTCACACTTTTGGTCATTGCATGCTTAGAGACATCCAATTCAATGAGATTGGTTATAGGTACACTTGGATTTTGATGGAATGGATCATTTTTTGTTGTGTTGGTTTTGGAGAGGGGCATACTGTGAAGAACCTGCAATAATTAATTAATGCAAATATACGAGATATCATAAATAATAGAACTCAGAATCACTTTTATAATGATCACGGGCCACTTCGAGGGGGCAACCTCCTTTGAGCAAGCTCAATACAATTAACTTCACGGTGCCTTCAATGACCTCAAAACACACTTATATACTAAGTCTATGCCCAATACTATGGGTCAAAACCATGGGACATATAATACTACGGGACGACTTACAAAGCATATGCATCCAATACTATGGGTCAATACTATGGGCTAATATAAACTATGGATCAACAAATACTACGGGACGACTTACAAAGCATATGCGTCCAACAACAATATACTAACATAGTAAAGAGAAGGGTTGACACGGGTTCCTAACATCCCCTCTCCCTTAGAAAAAGCTTTGTCCTCAAAGATTTGGTTGGAGAAATTGCTGCAGAATCTGAAGGAGTGGTTCCCCGGTAGCATCCTCAGGTTGCATTTCAGGACACTGACACCTTTGGAGGGTCAGGGAGGATTGCTTGGAAGGTTGTAGACGAAGAAGAACTCTATCAGCTGCGTGGAAAATGCGCTCAGAACGGTGCTAATCGGCTTGTTGTTTCAGGCGAATTCTGGCCATGTGAAGATTGTCTTGCAGAATGAGAAGAATTTGATCGCGGTTGCAAAGAACCGAGTCAATTTCATGAACTGGGGAGCTGCTAAGGGTGTATGGAAGAAGAAATGGCGGTGTCTGTCCATAGACTGCTTCATATGGTGTCCTTTGAGATGTGGTATTGTACCACCAGAGCGCTACTAGGAAATCCATAGAAATAGTTGGCCAAAGCTGTGTAGGGATGGGCAAGGGTTTGAGCAATCCCGAAAGGAGTGTCGTTTCACCCTTGTTGACCTGGAAACTATCACAGTCAGCCACCATCTATTGAATTGTCATTTTCAGTCCCTGCCAAAAGAAGTTACATTATTCCCAGTCATACATTTTGAAGAACCTAGAGTGCCCTACTAATGAAGAAGCATGGAGTTCATAGAAGAGATAGCCCTGTTGAACATATTGCAACCAATTTGGAACAAGCAGAGAAAGAGCTGTAAGAGAAACTGGGTCATCAATTGTGCGAGAAGGAGCATCTGCCACTATATTGTCCTTACCCTTCTTGTAAGTGATCGCATAGGGATAACCCATGAGTTGGATAACCCATTTCAGGTGTGTTGGGTAGGAGACCCATTGTTCCAGAAAATTTTCCAGACTCTGGAGATCAGTCTTGATGCAGAAATAATTCCCTAATAGGTATGGCTGCCACTTCTGTACTACATGCAAAATAGCCATCAATTCCTACTGAGAGGTAGATGTGACTAAATTCTTACCGGAAAGGTCTGTTGAAGGCGGCAAGCTCATTGATTTAGCAAAGACACCTGCATATCTATCCAAGGAAGTAGCGAAGACCGTTGATGGGTGCATCTGAATGGAATGGAGCTGAGTGATGACACCATGTGAATTCTTCTTAAGGATTTTTTCCAGGCAATGTGAACTGATGATGCAGAGAGACCCTGGTTGTAAGCCCATTAATTTGTGTTGTGCCCCATTGACTGAAAACTGCATCCAAGGTTCCTCAAAATCCCATAAGATGGGGCCAAGTGTGCATAACCATTGAACACCCAAAACCACATCACATCCTCCTAAGGACAAGGAAAACATGTCAAAGCGCAGGTTATATTCTTCCATAGAGATACGCACATTGTGACACTTCCTCTTGCAAGGTAAGGTGCCCCCATTGGCAACCATGACTTCAAAGTTGGAGCAAGGATGGACAAAACAATCAGCCTATTTGGCAATCCGAGGGTCAATGAAGTTATGAGTGCTACCAGAATCAATGAGTATGGTAAGAGGGAGATTCTTGAAGTATCCCTTGACTTACATTGTTTGTGGGGTGGTGACGCCAATTACAGCATGGAGAGAGATCTTGGGTGGGTCGTCCTGAGATGGGGTGTCAACAAGTGGGTGTTGAATGTCGACTTGACCATCTACTGTATCTAGAGCTTCTTCATCAAGTTCCGAGGCAGGAGGAGAATCCACATCCAAGAGATAGAGCTTTTGTTGAACACATCTATGTCCCCGAGTGAATTTCTCATCACAATTATAACAAAGCCCTTTTTCTCGGCGTTCCTGCATCTCTGTTTCAGACAAATGCTTGATAGGAGTTGGTTGAGGAGCAGGCGCGATGGGAGGTCGTTGGGAACCCATATTTCTGAAGGGAACAAAGGTGGCTTTGGAGCGTTGTTGAGCTGTGATATTGTCCTCTACCAACTTAGCCAACCGTAGGAATTCCATCATGGTGTTGGGACAGAACATTTTGACCTCTGAGCGGATTTCATCCTTAAGACCACTGATAAAACAACTCCTGTAGAATTCATCAGACAATCATTCTGTGTGATTCGCCAATTTCTCAAATTCTGTCTGATACTCTCTCACTGTGCCAATTTGGTGAAGTTTAGTGAGTGCTCCTATGAAGTCATCAAAAGCACTAGGACCAAATCGTGGCAAAAGGAGTAGGCAAAAATCTGTCGAGTTTGGTTCGGGATGAGCTTTGATGTACCAATGGTACCATTGAAGGGCTTCTTGTTCCAAATGAAAGGATGCAAGTGGAACTTTCTGGACATCAAAAGTATTATGTAGACTGAAATATTGTTCTGCTCGGTATATCCATCCAGTCGGATCAGTACCATTGAAGCGAGGAAAATCAAGATTCGGCCCATGAAAATTGCTGGAAGAAGAGAACCTGGTGGCTGCAAAAGATTCTAGCTGTCGGTTATTGTTCATGGCTGAGTGCTGAAGATGGAGGCTGAGAAATTTTTCATCCAGATCTCAGAGTTTGGTTTGGATGGTTGCAAGTGCTTCCTCCATGGTGTTTGCTCCTGCGTGGGTGACAACCACAACTAAGAGTTTTTTTTTTTTTGGGAAATGGATAGAAAAACACAAACAAAATCTTATTTAGTAAAGGAAGATTTGGATTTGGGAAAAACTCAGATGGGTAATTGGGCTATGACTAGGTTTTGGACACTGTCGAATAGACAGGGAAGCAAAAAATGAGGATTTTAGAAGCGGGGCGAAAGGATTGGAAAATTTGGCAGAGGGGGACAAAGAAGCAGAATTCGGAAAGGAACTCTGTGGTAAAATTTGAAGGTGATTGGGTGAAATCTGAGGAAGCTATGGCAAACCCTAAAAATAGACAAATGTGGGATTTCGGGCTTTGGGAAGTGGAATTGGGGATAAGGTCCTCAGGAATGAAATATGCAGAATGGTATTACAGGGGCTCCTCGAAAGTTTCAAGGGAAACGGAGTGAAAACAAGGGATCTAAAACAGATAGATTTGAAACGGTGCCGAATGGATTGAAAACGGCTAGATCTAGAACGGCTTTCAGAATGGATCTGAACGGCTAGATCTGAAAAGGCGCATCAGTGATCAACAACAGTTCAGCTGAAAATAGATATGGACCCTATGTATGTGCGGCTTCCTATCAGTTCAGGGGATTCACTCGGCCACCAATGCTGTCTAACGACTTGCATATTGGGGCAGTACCCCTCACTCCATGGCTCAGGTAAAATTGATAACCGCTTTGCCAGAAACGACAGCTCTTGGTTTACCTCACGGGTGGGAACTAGTCAATCAGGTAGGGGTCGTTGCCCTTTTCGCTGGCAAGTCCTCTCAATGGGCCAGCTACTTTGGGGTTCCTGTGGTACTCCTCACAATGAGTTTTAGGGCTTATGCCCAAGTACTTCCCACAGTTAAGTGGATAGGGGTTATCCCCAGATCTGAATTTGCAACAGATGTGAAAAAAATTTGGTAGAAATTCCACCCAACGAGCCCAAGAAAGTGCTCTGATACCAGATGTGAAAAACCTGCAATAATTAATTAATGCAAATATACGAGATATCAAAAATAATAGAACTTAGAATCACTTTTATATTGATCACGGGCCACTTCGAGGGGGAAAACTCCTTTGAGCAAGCTCAATACAATTAACTTCATGGTGCCTTCAATGACCTCAACACACACTTATATACTAAGTCTATGCCCAATACTATGGGTCAAAACCATGGGACATATAATACTACAGGACGAATTACAAAGCATATGCGTCCAATACTATGGGTCAATACTATGGGCTAATATAAACTATGGATCAATAAATACTACGGGACAACTTACAAAGCATATGCGTCCAACAACAATATACTAACATAGTAAAGAGAAGGGTTGACACAGGTTCCTAACACATACAAAGGTATTTTGGAGAGTGATTTGGTTGCAGATAAGTCTAAATATTCTCTAGGGCCTTTTCCTGCTAGCTCTATGGTCGATTGAAGGTGAATAATTACATTTTTTTTCCAATTGGACTTCTCTACCTTGTCAAAATCCTAGGCTCTGTTTCACCTATATATAATTGAGACTAATTGACATATGGGGATTCAATGCACATTTGTTAATTGGGGCCTTGGTTATTTGTGAGAAAGGAATTAATGGTGAATGTGCTTGTTTCCATCCCAATTTTTATGAATATATATCTTCCATTACGACATCTCTATTTCATCGATATTCTGAGCTTGGTTATGTTGAATTATATTCCCTAAGTCAAATTTAGTTATGGGGATTCAATATTTAGTTATCAATAAGTGCTTTGGTTGTTTGCGAGGAGCATTGGGTTGTATGTATTGAATCGTCTATTGACTTACTCTCTTTTACACATTTGGAAAGCCCATGATATTTGGAATATTGTGTACATTGGTTTATCTACCTTTATGCGATATGGAATTACAATGGAAGCATAAAAAAGGACTGCAAACCCTCTCATTCTAGTAGATATATGTTGTGTGAAATTGATGAATTATGCTGACTTTTTAGAAGACATGAAGATTTGATAGTAAGTAACAACACCTCAATATTTGTAGTGGTTAGAAAGGTGCATGATTGGGAATAAATACAAATAATTATACAATGGTAATATAATCATTCATGCATTAGAAAGAGAAAATGTAAGATTTAAAATGAGTGTGTAAGGTTCTTCACAATATGGTTAGTCATTTATCAAGGATGCTTATTATGTAGCCTCCAATGCCATAATTTCCATTGGAATAAGTTGAATGGATAAGAAGGAAGAGGATATAGTAGAAATAGAGATGGATTGAGATGGAATGACAAAAATTAAAGGTAATAAAACCCCAAAAGAATAGGGGAAAGGTAGTAACAAGAATGGGTTCATGTAATATCCACAATTTGATATGTTTAGCAAAACTTCATTATATCAAGGGATATTTTGGCTAGTATATTAAAGTAGAATAAAAAATAAATCCTATGGGGAGGATAGTAGATTATTTTAAAGAATTAGATGTAAAATTTTGGAACTTTACTACACAAGAATTGGACATAAAGCTTATATATTTCCACATTTTTGTATTTCTATGTTGAGTAGTGTGGTTGCAACAATTTATAAATACAAATATTATTCATTCCTATAATTAAAAAAGGTAGTGCTTTTGATATTATGGATATTTTTAAGATTGTCCTCCTCTTAAATCCTCTAATGGTATAATAATGAAACACCATATCTATCAATATTATAAGTATGCTATGATTTAGACTGTTTTTGGTCATATTTTTCCAACCATATTTTCCCATAATTCGGTAAAAAATTGAGATCAAATAATGGAATCACAAATATAATTTGCTGACATTGCACAATACAAGTGCAACACGGGTATTTGAGGGTGTTGAATCCATTTATGCATTCAAAATGTAATTTCAACAATGAAAAATTGCAATTTGACCAAAAATCGTACAGTCATATTATAATGATGATAACCGAAGAAAAATAAAAATAGTACAACATTATTTAGACTACTTCTCATCTTTATATCATAATCTTAAGTGAATTTTACTAAATTTAAAACAAATTTTGGAACCATTTTAGCTTTCATATTAATTATCTTATCCATCATTTTAAAATTTCACTAAAATTTTACTAAATCAATAATAAGAAGTTGTAGGGAACCCCATTTCCGGGTCCTACTTAGAAAATTTTTAATATATTAATAACATAATAAGGTGGATCTCTCCTTTTGCTCTCCCTAGCGCTAGATATGGGGCTCTCCTCCCACTTTAGAAGTCACAAGTCATACTTTTTTAACATCCCGACCTCCAAAGCTTCTTAAAATAAGTGGAAGGTTTGAACCACACTGTTATCGATGGGAACTTCTTATTCCCTTAGGATCTCCATATAATATCCCTGCAAAAAGATCCCCATAGATTCCTCATAGTATTTTTGAGTCACATATACACGGGCATCATTAACCATTACAATGCTTAATCATCAATAAAATTGATCAAATTCAAGGACTAACAAGTGTACACAAAACATGTTGTTGTAGGTCAAATCTGTTGCTATAGGAGAGTTCGTCGTCTTCAATCCAATATTGCTCATGCAAGTGCTGACAAGGTCTTCCATTGAAAACTCACCAGTAAATCTTGTTTAACCATAGGAAAACCAACTGTTAGCTTCACCACCCAACCATACACTTATGCAATCAGTCACATAGCCACCCCTAAGCTTTAGGGTTGTAGAGGATACACACTTGCAAAGGTTCATAAATGAGATCCCCCTCACCAGAATCCTTAGCCAAACTCTCCATAGAAAGAAAAATAAGAAACTCATAGCCATTACAACAGTCATCCAACAATAGGGTCCCTTTTCCTTTCTTCTCATCTTTCTTAAAGAGGAAATTTCCCTACAACACATGTTGCTTCATGCAAAAATACTCTTGCATGTAATATTATTTAATACAAATATTCACCTACCCATGTGTCGCTCTCTCATGAGAGTGCACATACTTCCCACATTTTACTCCTAGATGTCCCCTGATGCTAGGATTCCAATCCCTATTTTAGTGGGTGCATGTGGGGTTGACTAGTTAATGACTCCTAGTCTATCTTTTGATTCATATTTAATTAATCCCAATTATTTAATTATAGATAATCATTTCATGCACAAACAATCTAATGCAATACTATATTCCAAGTACATAACTACAAGTAGTCCTTTCATGCACAAATAATTTAATGCAATTCTATATGCTAAGTACATGACTCCAAATATTCCGTTAATGCACAATTAATTTAATGCAATTCTATATGCCAAATACACAGGTGTTCATTTATCAATTTTATTTATTTGTCTAGGTACCACATCGTTGGGTCCTTCTGGATTTCTTTCCCTAATTGTCTAGGTACCACATCGGCGGGTCCTCTTGACTTTCTTTCCTTAATTGTCTAGGTACCACATCGTCGTGTCGTCTTGAATTTCTTTCCTTAATTGTCTAGGTACCACATCATCTAGTCGTCCTGACTTTCTTTCCTTAATTGTCTAGGTACCACATCCTCGGGCCCTTCCAAAAATACTTTTTCATTTTACTATTGTGTTGGGATTCCATGTAGTTATTTAGGAATCGTTACCATAAATTATCTGGCTACACTTTATGTGAGACTAATGGCACTGAGAAGTAAGTTTGTTCTTACTGCGCACCCCTCCACCTCGTATGTGACCAATCCGTTATGGTCTCCCCCTTCCCTTAGTAAAGCTAAAAGGGATTTCCAAACTCGTGCGTGGATGCTTATCGGAAACCGACATCATCGTCGTACTCCCGTGTGTATTTTTCCCATCCTCTGCGACTCCCTTTCCGTTATGCCATGAGTCAGTCGGTAAACCATCTTACCTGTCACTGTACACATACTCAGAGAACACATATCAATAGTACTTCTCAAAACCATCATATCATAATTCACTTCATTCATTCGCTAATCGTTAAGCAAACATATATATTTGTTCATTGGATTCATATCATAATCACCCACATGATTTCATTTCCATAATTCAACATAGATACGACATTCGTAATAAGATTTCACACGTGCTAATCAATCAACAAAATCACAAGTATCCATAATCGTCATTAAATCCATCATTAGAAACATATTTTATTACATACATCGCTAGTCAGTCGACAATTTTATTCTTAATCAACATCTATGCATCCATTTATCTTGGTTTCTTTAGCTGGGTCACTTACCAATAAGTGTCATCAATATTGATAGCAATAGCAAATTTGAGGGGCATTACAAAAGTCTTGTATCTTGTTTAATTGTCTTCTCAAAATATATATTCAATTAATAATTATTTAAATAATTATTTAATTACTTAAAATTAAAATTAAAAATTATATTAAATAAATAATAAAATAGTAAAAATCTTTTTTCTTTAATTGTAAAGATTTTTAATTAGAATGAAGTGATTGTGATATCACATAAGTATTTATATAAATTTATCATATCTTGAGTAGATACAATGAAAGGAAACATATAAGTAAGAAATTGAAGATGCAATATCAATGTTGGTGAAGAGGCAAATTCAATATCGGTGATAAATAATCATTTTTCCATTTTATGTTTTGTTGAGTGAGATGGTGGGAAAATGAAAGGCTAAAAGATGATTTGGGAAATCAAAAGGTAATTATAGAGAATGAAAAATAAATTGTAAGGTAATTATAGATTAATGGGTGTATTGACTCACTTGAATGGAATATAAGGGCATTTATTTAAATAAATGGGTGTATTGACTTTATTTGAGTGGGACATAATGCCAATTGTAAATAAATGTGTGTATTGACTTTATTTGAGTGGAAGATAGGTGTTGGGCATAGAGAAATGGATGTATGGACCGACTTAAGTAAGATATAGAGATTAATAATTCTAGAAATTTTTCTACGTAAAGAGAAAGTCATATTTTAATATCTTTGTCATACTTTATTAAAGTCTATAAATACTTTTAGTATCAACTTGACTTTAAGAATTCAATAAAATGGAGAATTTTGTAATTCAATGAACCTTCAAACCTTGTGAGTTAGAGTGAGGACTGGAAACATTAAAAAAATGGTGATAAAGTTGGATGTTGTGAACAAATTATTAAGAAAAAAAATTATATATATTTTAATGATTTGATTGTATTAAAAAATAATAATTAAAAAATGGTGATAAAGTTGGAATGTTGTGAACAAATTATTAAAAAATAATTATATATATTTTAATGATTTGATTGTATTAAAAAAATAATAATTAACATAGGGGTGGATATTATTTCAGTTCTATAAAAAATTGATTTAGTTGATCGATATAACTTTATACATAAAATTTTATGTAGTTAACATGTGATTTAGGTTCATATTATTTAATAAAAAACAAAAACAATGGTAATATTTTACAATTACGAGATCATTTAATTATTAAACATGAAAATGAATAGTAATAAAAAGAAAATTTAATTAAATTTTTTATTTAATTAATATTTTTAATTCTTTTTAAAAATATATTTTTATAAATTAAAACAAATAAATAAAACTAAAGATTGAATTTATATTTATAATTAGTTTATAAAATTAAATATAATATGTTATATTACTAAGATGGAAATCAAAATAACTTTTCTTAAAATGTCCTTTAACATTAAATTGGAATTTCAAAATATTTAGTGTAATAATAATATTCTTAATTTGTATCAATGGTTATAGTACATAATAAAATTTTAAAAAAAATGATTCTTTATCTTTTCTAAGATAAGGAATCATGCTCACAATCATCAGTATAAAATCTTTTGAATCTAAACTTTTTTTTTTTGAGAGCCGAATTGTTTGTAGCAAATTGGGGAGGCCTCAAGTGGTGAAGCCACCATCCCAATCGCTCAAAAATACTGAGATGTCCATGCTCATGACATCTTTTGCAGCGAAAAGGAATGTGTTCATAGTCTAATGATTGTATCCATTCAAAGTCGTCATGATGGAGACTGATGGAGTCTGGTAGCGCTTTGGCTATATGCATGTAAACACAGATTCTAGCATAAGAGGTATACCTGTTATATTTTGTTTGTTCAGCGACTTTGGTGAAGATTCCCCAGGAGTTACCAATATCCCAGAGGGTGTCTTCGTCCCAGTATTCCTGTGGGAGCGAGTACATGCGAATCCAGACTGGAGCCCATGTGAAATATTCCTTCTCTGGACTAAATCTCTCCGTCCAGTTTTTCATATATAAATCGGCTGAGTTGAAGAAGTAAGGCCCTCCTTCTTCCACTTTTGCTTTGTTGTCCAGTCTTTCGAAAATGATTGTGAAGAAACCTTTGGATCCAAGCTGCAGGTCGAAGTGCGCTTTGGGATTCCATTTGGCTTCAATATAGCCTCTGAGAGCTTGTTCAGTGGGACAGAATCCCATGAACTTTATGATGAGGGAATGATATTTCATATGTTGGGCTCTAGCGTTTATTCGTTCTGCCAGTAGACAGAGAGTCGGCTGTTCTGCAGTTCTGGCTATACAGGTCGTGGTACCTTTTGCTGCTGGGATATTTTTTGTTGTTTCCTGATCTTTCCAAGGGTTGTCGTTGTTGCCCAGAGGTACGTCCGAGGACCCAATCTGTATGGTCTTGTCAATTAGTGAGGTAGTGGATTTTTTATTCATTTGGGTTGACTGGTGGGAAGGGCCAGGTGCCCCTCCCGGGGGGGCTTCCATGGGAGCAGCCAAGGGTGGCAGTCCAATGGCTGCCACACTCAGTAGGAAGAGCCGAAGGGTAACAAGAGAACACATAGCGCGCTCATCAACCATACCCAAGCAGAGCGTTTTTTTCGTCTGGAGCATTTTTACAATCCTTTTGAATCTAAAATATTTTTAATGATGATCATCATCATCTTTAATGTCCACTAAGACCAAATTTGGTCTATCAAAACTTAAGAGAAAAGACAAGATAGAGACTATTTGATTTTCTTTAAAATACTGTTCCTATGCTCAAAAAGATTAAAGAGGAGTGTCCGTAGCTTGCTGTATATTTGAGGAGCTAGAAGGTTAGAAAGGTTAGTGGTGGAGAAAATATTTTGGAACTAAGATATAGTGTGGGTGAAAGCATGAGATTCTAAGAGAAACTGATTTTCATCTTCAATGCTCATAGGCATTTTAGGGCTTGTCCATTGCCCAGTTTCACTATGAAGCTCATGGGGGTTTGTTCTAATCTTGGCAATATTAATTTTTTCTTTGAGGTTGTTAATATAGAAAGATAATTTTGATCCTTAATATTAGGGTTAATGATCTATTTATAATATCGTAATTTTCTTTCAACCTCTAAATCTTCCTTGCACCACATTTTTTCTTTGAACGTAGAAGTAATAATGTTTTATGGTGTCAATATTTTGTTGAGTGGTAGTTTCATCAATCATCCAACAATTTAACCAAGCTGTGGCATATTTAAGCCATCCCCACTTGAGGCAAAGGTGATTTTGGCTGGAGTTAAGAGCAATTTTAGAAAGTCAGTCGTCCCCTATATTGTTTAATTTGTGCTTGTACATTAGGTATATAATCATAGCCATGCTTTCAATGGGAGAGAGCCCCGCTTATAAGAGGAGAGTAAGATAGGGCATGTTAGCTCAAAATGTTTTATATTGTATTGGTTGTCCAACAATTTTTTTCAAATAATTCATTAAAGAATTAATTTTTTAACCAGTACTCAAATCAAAGAAAACAACTCCATAAGGGTGAGAAGATAAGCTATTTCTTTTAAAATTGAAGATATAGTTATTAACATCCATTAAAATGAAAATCATTTATTAGTTAAAATATACATAAATTCCATTAACATTATTATTCCACTAAAATATATATTATTTAATAATAAAAATATACATCAAATGCATTAACATTATTATTAAAATTAATAATAAAAGTGGAATTGAATTCAACAAGTCTGTGAAATTTTTGTTTGAAATCTTTGAAAAAAACCTATCAAAATGTTTAAAAAAAATATTATTATTCTCTGCCAAGGTAGGAATATACTAAATTTCTTTAACGACTATTAGTTTACTTTTTTTCATATGAGATTTTGCAAAGTTTTATAAAGTTCTACCAAATTTCAATATTAAAGCTAGTATTTTGAAAAATTAAAATAAATTTCTGAATTTTTAAAATACAAAATTTTGATTTTTGGATTGGTTTAAAACACTTCTAATGGGACCTAAATTCTTGCAGGAGTGCTTTTATTTATCAAAATTCAAAATTTAATAAAATTAATTTTTAAACTATTTTTTTTAAAACGACACATCTTGCTCATGATACAATGTAATTTAATGCCACCAAAGTCTCATCAGCATTTTTCAATGCCTCTTTGTTGAACGATTTTTATTAAAGCTTTATGATTATTAGATTGTCAACTTATAATTTTTATTAAATTTTGTATCATGAATAAAAGCCCCGATAGTATGCCTCGACGCTTATCTATTGAAGCCCCACTACAACACATGCATATATTGATTTTGAGTGAGAGTTATGTTGCATATGCTTTGAACCGGTCCATGGGAAGACTATTGTTAATGAAGAAATCAGAGGATTTAATTGGAAGGAAAGAGTACAAAGAAAGAGTATTAAGCTGGTGGTGCTCCTACAAAAAGTATTGAGGATATTTCTAGACAAATAGCAGAAGAGTGTAAAGGTTTATCCTTGGCCTTAAATGTTGTTGCAACAACATTGGTTGGTAATACTACTGCAAATGAGTGACGTCTTTCTTTAACTCAAATGAAAAAATGTACATCCAAGTTTTCTAACTATGTACAACATCATTGATGAAGCTCTCTATGGGTGACTAAAATGGAGTTACGATCATTTGACTGATTGTAACTTACAAAATTGTTTTCTATATTGTGGTGTCTTTCCCTATGCCATTTGAAGCTATCATAGATCAAGTCCATAAGGTAAATTTATCCCTGTTCCTGGTTAAAAAATATAAGATATGACCTAATGGATAAGAGGAAAGGAGTTATAATATTATAGTCCTGGAGTGTTAGGAATTTCCCCACATAGCATATTGACTCACTCTGATTGTGGAGAACAAATTTAGTTACCTATTTAAATAAGGGGGTTGACACGTTCTAAGTTTCAAATTACCAATCCAAAGAACATTTCAAAAATTGATAATTTCTCCCGATGGATGGAAATTTCATACACCCCTAATCCCTTTTCAAAGGTAGGCTGGATTGCTTTTGAGAAAAAATATATTCTTAAACTGTTTGGTTTCAACCAGAGCTTTAGTTACTCAGTACTTCAGACTCTAGATAAACATAACTAGCATCTTTGAAGGGGAAACACCATAAATCACTACTTATTTTTGAAGTATTTTTTCATTGTTATAGGAACCAATGACTAACTTTTTAAGATCACATATCGATGCACAAGTACAAAAATAAAACTTAAGGCAAATTTACAAACCTCCAAGGATAGAACCTTCTTCCCGATTTATTCCAACCGAGACCCAATATTAGATAGAGCTATTAATACACCTTATATATGCTTGGATTGTAAGGGATAATATTTGTGGAAAAATTTACACAACTTTTCAACAACATTTATGCCATAGGCTAGCTTCTATAGCTCTTCATTATTTGCAACCAGATATGCCAATACACTAGGAGTTTCTTCTCCAAATTGACCAGGATCATCAAGAAGCTTGACTAAAATAGGTAGCATATTAGTGCTTATATCCCATTCTTGTGGATATCTAGAAGGGAAAGCACAACCTACGTTTGTCAAGCTCAAGCAAGCAAGCAATCTTGTGCGAGGAGATTTATCCTTTACTAATTTGATGATTGTAACTAGAGCACCACCCTGTTTAGCACCAATCAACTTCATAGAAATTTGAGTATTTTTCTTGACAAGAGCTCTTAAAGCATCTAAACAAGCTTATGTTCTCTTTAGAGAAGCATAAGATTTGTAAAATGTATTTTTTACAAATCCTTGGACTTAACCACCTTTTTTTCTATTCTTTCTTATTTGATCTCATAAAGTGTATTTAAATCTTGTCAAATGGTTGAGTATTCATAAACCTTTGACCACATTATCATCCTGTCAAGCTATGGCTCATTGTTTGGGAGGGGGCACTGCTAAACAACCCAGTTTCAAACTTTGGTGGGTGTAGTGCCCTTTTGTGTATGTATGAGCGAAGGTGTTTGACCTCCCAAAGTTTGTTACCCTCTATCAAAGGGACTTAACACATACAAGCCAGTTGGTCCAAGTGGGATGTTAATAGAATACTCCTTTTAACACTTTTTTCTTGAAACTCTTATATTTGTTGCGTGATCCTTCATTTTTTTCTTTATTTTCTTATCTCAAGGATTCCTTCTCTTATTTGGTTAATTTCAAAGTATTTTTCTTGTTCAAGCATCTTTCCAGGAAGAGTGTATTCCCTTGATTAGATTTTTGCAGGACATGAACAACTCTCAAGTTCATGTGGCAGCGGTATGGTGTATAATGAACCTAAGCTATCCTGGAATCCCTAGTGTTCTTTCTCGTGTAGAAAGGCGTATACATGTAGGAATCCTTTTACAACTTCAAAATATGACCGATGATCCCCACTTAGATGTTAAAGTATGGGTAGCAGTTGTTTCTTAACCTTGGAAATACTGTTTTTTTTCCTTTTTCAAATTTGCCTGCCTGCTTTAATTCTTTCAATAATTGTCTTGTTTCTACCTCATAATCAAATTACAGGATCATGTGAAAAATGCATTGGAGCATTTTATGGCTGCAATAATCTCATTATAGTGCCATATTTTCCTATGAAGATTTAATCCAAGCTCTTTAACATCAACTAGTTTGGAGTTGTGATGCAGATCATTAGAAATGGTAAAGATAAGACACAAAACCAATTTCTATCAGCTGCTTTCCAATGTAACAAAAAGAACGTTAGATAATTTCCTCACGTGATCTTCACAAGTTCACAATCTTACATCTAAGTGTTTTATGCGTGCAATGTTATAAAATTTGTTCAAGTGTGTTGTACCATTATTTCATAGGAAATTTCCTCTTTTAGATGGTTATGTAAGTTCACGTTTAGCTTTTCGCCAACACAAATTTAATACATGTAATATTTCTTTTCATTTTACAAACATAAAGAGAACTCTCATTTCTAAGAATAGAAGGCTACAACGCTAAATTGTTAATAGCATCTGCCAAATATTACAATCACCAACCAACGTCTTATTAAGATTTTACTTCATAGGTTCTCTACTATTTTACCCGAAACTGAAACCAACTTCAAGAATTTTCTTTTAATTCCTTTTGGCCATTGCGAAACAATAGATTCAAATTGCAGTTCATTGTGAGTATGTCTTTTTCCTATAACAATGTATTTATTTCCTATAACAACCTTTCTCCAATCCTTAATGGAAATAGTTTTATTTTGAACATTGCAATTTGAATGGAAGGCTTAAGAAGAATAAAAGTGAAATGAAGACAACGAAGCTACGACAAAGCCTTATCTTATATAATACAAAAAAATAAATTGAAATGATGTCGGGGAAGTTACAACAAAGTATTGATATCTTTAAGATGAAGATGTATCTAAAGAAGCCTTATTAGTCCCTACTTTCATAGAATAAGGACCTTACTAATATATTTTCATCGATTTGTGTGTTTTTTTCATAGTTTTATTAATGAATATCCTATATTTTACTAAAACATTAAAATTTAATTACTTCTTTAATGATCAATTTAGAAAATGTTTTGATTTTTGTTGAGTTACGAAATGTGGTAATATCAAATGATATTATCCACGGTTATTTATTAGTTTGGTTGAAAAACAAAAATTGCAAAAAAAAAAAAAACTAATTTTCCATTATCATAATATGTATTACGTGCAAGTGACATAACCTCAGTAATATTCTCAAGTGAAGAGGTTGTGGCAGAGTTTGGTGGCTAAACCCAATTCAATGGATTAACCCCTAAAACAAATCAATGTCCTTCGCCATTGAAGGATCCGAATTTTTCCTCCATACTTTCTCCTTTGAAGGATCTGAATTTTGCCTCCATACTTCTCTATTTGCAATCACAGAGGTTGTGAGCTTAGAGCTCCATTGGCGGCATGAAAATTGTCAGGTCTCGGGAGCTTAACATTTAGAGGTCCAATGGCGGCCCAATAAATGTTGCAAACTTAAAATTTAAACCTCCGCTAATAATATTAATTTTTTTTTTCCCGCGAAAAAAGGCATACTATTGATATTCAAACTTGAATCAAATAGTACATGATTGTAGTATGTCCCCTGTCCAATATTCAACCTCCCTCATGAGAGAGTATTTCAGAGATTAAAATATACAGATAAGCCAAAAACAGACATAAAGTCCTTGGAAAAGCAGAAAACTTACAAAATTAGTACAAAAGCAGATAAACAAGTATCTATCACATAAGTATCAAGATCATCCAAAGAAGTAATAGCTGCCGGATTCAATACACTGATTCTCCAATATTTCTTCCCAAACTGAGTATGCCTCTTCACCATCCAAAGCCTGTTTAGAGAGTAGGTCAGCCTGTACATTATTTTCTCTAAAAATATGCTCCAAACTAACCTTCCCCAGCTTATGAAGTTCCAACTTTGTTCTATCACACTAGGATGCCAAATATAATACATTAAGATCAAACTCCCCCTTAGCCCACTTTATGGTCACACGAGAGTCGCCAAAAATATTTACATTCAACAGCCCAAAACAATTGGCCACTTTTGCAACACTCCATAAAGCCAATAGTTTCGCTTTCATGTTGGTACCCCTACCACATTTCATCTTTAGTGTGAAATAATGCTCCTGATTGAGGTAAATAAGCCCCCCAATCCCACACTCCCCCAAAATAGCAGCACCATCAAAAAATAAAACTGGATCAGTAACCACATAATTAAAGTGCCCAATGTTCCTATGACTCCTGGGCTTTTCCACCATTTGAAAATTCAAATAGTGACTGATAACAAAATTGGGCAAATGTTTTAGATGAGGTATGTTGTCCTCAAATATGGCCTTGTTCCTAATCTCCCAGATCACCCAGCAAATAAAGATAGGAAGGGTCTTATGTTCCTTGCACTCCAAGCTCCATTGTTTCAAAGAAGTAGCAGTATTTAGACCACCCCATCTAGCCTTTATGTCCAAGATCGGATATATTTGCTCCCAAAGTGCCAAGGTAAATGAACACTCCATAAATAGATGCCAAGAAGTTTCCAAATTGCATCTACATAATATGCACTGACTAGGACCGACCCACCCCATTAATATGAGGTTCTCCCACGACTTCAACCGTTCCTGAAGAAAAAACCAAAAGAAACATTTTAATGTAAGTGGTAAATGCCAATGCCAAATTTTATCATACCACCATTGTTTAGGATAAATGCATCTCCCTTTAATCATATAGCTATAGGCCGAGCTTGCTGTAACAGTCCCATTGGCTTCATTCCCTCCCCAGACTATTTTATCAGCGTTTGAATTGAGACGGATACCAGTAGCATTGAGATTATATATATAGTACCGCCATTCCACAACAATATTTGGGGATAACTAGAGATCAACATCCAAAGACCAATAACTTATATTACAAATATTTCCAATAGAACTCAGGGTATAGTATCCAGCATTTTTAAGTTTATATAACAAATTGGATGATAAACAATAAAAATCTTTCATCCCCACAATGGGATCAACCCCGATAGCTACCTCCTCCCCACATCCAACTTTCTAGCATAATTCAAAAGCCAACCATGTATAAACTTTCATGAATCCATTCCAGATAGGTGAGACGCCTCTCACTTTCTTAGTAGGTGACTTGAGCCAATGTGAGACCTCCATTTTGATGTACTTCTGATGAATGAGCTTCGACCACAGTGTGTTGCCAAAGATAGCACGCCACAAACTCTTCAATCTCAACGCTGCACTAAACACAGTCAAGTCTTTAATACCCCAACCGCCAGCCTCCAAAGGTAATGAAATTTTCTCCCAACCAACCATCACCAGGATGTTCTTATTGAGACCTCCCGTCCATAAGAAGTTAAACATTAGCCTTCTCAGGGAATTAATCATAGAGCAGGGAATGGGCAATAATGAGAACCAATACACTGGAGTTCCCATCAACACAGACTTCACCAATGTTAATTTGCCACCAATCGAAAGCAGCCGATACGTCCAGTTGGATATCTTGTTCTCAAACTTTTAATTAGCCACTCCCAATCTTTTATTAAATATCCATTAGGCTTGAGATGGAATCTGAGATAAGTAAAACCTTCATTTATACATCAAAATTTATAAGGCATCAAGGTCTGAACCTCTAGAATCCGGTCCTCCTCTATAAGATTACCAAAAAAGCAAGATTTTTTCAAACTAACACACATTCCAGAGGCCTTACAGAATATAGAGATAATCTTCTGAAAGTGTCTCCATTCTGAAAGTGTATCCAAGCCAACTAAAAGTACGTCATCTACAAACAGAACATGTGTGATGTAGAAATCCTTAACTATTTTAATACCAATAATTTTACCTTCATTCTTGGCTTGTATAATCAATCTGCTCAGCCCTTCTATCACCAAGAGAAACAAAAGTGGTGAAAGTGAACATCCTTGACGAATGCCCCTGGAACAGCTAAAAAGGGTGTAGGTGCCCCATTCACAAGTACAACAATATTAGCAGTGTCCACACAAGTCATAATCCATTTGATAGCCAAAGACGGGACACCTATTTGAATCAGAATTAATCGGAGAAAATACCAGTTAACTCTATCATATGCTTTTTCTAAATCCATTTTAAGAAAGATAGCTTTTTTCTTCCTGCATTTAACAGAATATAGAATTTCCTATGTGATACCCACTGCGTCATGTATTTGTCTATCCTGTAAAAAAAAAAATTGTTCCTTTGAAATGTACCTTGAGAGAACCGGCTTAAGTCTCCCAACAATGATCTTAGAAACAATCTTATAAACCAAATTGCATAAGGCAATTGGCCTGAAATCACCAAAATGCTTCGGGTCGTTCACTTTGGGAATTAGGGTTAAAAAAGTAGAGTTTAATGCCCCAGACATATAGCCCTCCAACCGGGTGAAATCCACCATTTTGACAATCTCTTCCCCCATTATATCAAAGAAATGTAAAAACAATTCAACTGTCCAGCCATCCGGCCTTGGGATTTTTTCCTTAGCAAAAAGTTTCAAAGTACTCTCAACCTCTCCCAAAGTAACTTCTCGACATAATTCCGCAGCCGAATCATTATCAAAGAATCTTGGATAATTTTTAATCACCTAGAGCTATGAATCAAGGTCACAAGTAGGGTCTACTGAATAAATTTTGCTGAAGTGTTTCAGTGCCAAATTCTGCAGCTCATGTTGAACAGAGACTTCTATCCCCGAATCATCTGATATCTTCCAAATAGAGTTATTATTTCTTCTAGTCGATGCAAATGTGTGGAAAAACCTTGTATTGCTATCCCCAAAATTAACCCAAAGTGCTCTGCTCTTCATTCTCCATTCCTTCTCTTCTCTGAGAATAATATCAGCTTTTTCCTCCTCCAGTTTTTTAAGTAAATCAAATTTCAAACTATCCAAGGGCCTTATCAAATTATGAGTGTAAAGATCCTGCAATTGGTCCTCGACCAACAAAAGCTGTTGCCTATCCTTCTGTTTCCTCAAATGAATCCAGGTAGTAACAATTTGCTTAAATTTTTGCAATTTCTGACAGAAATTGTCCACTGAATTTAGCTCACTGTTGCTAGAAAGTTTCATCCATTCCTCCTTAGCAAAATGCACAAATTCATCATGGTTCACCCATGAGCAATCAAATTTAAAGGGGAATTTCTGTAGATGAACACAGTCATCAATTTGGAAAAAGACTGGCCAATGGTCAGAGATCTTGTTCTTCCCCACCCAAGTTCTGTATTTACCGACTGAGTAAAGCAGTGATTCATGAACCAAAAATTTATCTAATCGCTTATGTATCCCTTCCTTCCCGCTTCGGCCATTAGTCCAGGTGGGTGTAATCACCCCTGTGACAACATCAATTAAATTATTATTCAATAGAAAATCATTAAAGAAGTCAGAAAGTGTGTCCATCTTGGCTTTAGCACCCCAAATATCATGAGCAAATCTGGTAAAGTTTAGATCCCCCACCACCATAATATTCGCCATCAATAATATCCTGGATGACTGCAAACCCATCCAGAACACCTCATGGTCCTTGTATGGAGCATAGCAATTCAGGATATTGAGATGCAAGTTATTCAATTTACAAAATCCTTCCAATAGGAGACCCCACCGAGTCTTATACACATAAAATGAATAGTACCGAGGATCCCATGCTGCCAGTAACCCTCTAGACATGCCATCTGAACTGATAGCCGATATCTCCCATCCAGGAAGGATACTTGCAACCTTAGAAACATCCAAGTGATCAACACACATAGTTTCTTGCAAAAGTAAGATAGTAGGGTGAGCA
Source organism: Larix kaempferi (assembly GCA_027924585.1). NCBI lineage: Eukaryota > Viridiplantae > Streptophyta > Pinopsida > Pinales > Pinaceae > Larix > Larix kaempferi. The sequence goes on from BSBM01000094.1 coordinate 8,595,619, forward strand.
GTAGCAATGAGGTTGGAGAGGACCCTAGCTCGCACAGTCGACCCCAACCCATGGATATTCAGAGTACAAATAGACATTAGGAACCCAAATTATCAGGGGAATTTTCTCTAAGGCCCCCAACATCAGAATCCATAAAAATACCCCCCGAAGAAACAGACACAGATACCCTAGAAGTGTCCCTGAGCCCAGTCGAAGGATGTTCCTCATCATTCCCAAGACCAGAAAAAATACGATCAGTTACAGAAACAGTCTCCACAGTAGGATCAATAGTCTCACCCATCCCCTTTCTACCTTTCCGACGGGGTTTCCTAAGAGTAACATTCTGAAAACGAGCATTATTGCATGACTGAACCCTAGGGTTTGATGAGGGATTTTTAGAAAAAATAGGCAGAGGCGAGAGAAGTCCCATAACTAGCATCACCTAAAACAGTAGTATCAATCCCCGAAAATGGCCCCACTTCCACAACCCCCATATCCCCACCAACCAAACCAGAGGGCTCACAATGCCCACCAACCAAACCAGTAGGCTCACAATGCACAGGAATCGGGTCATCTACAGTACCTTTAGACGTCCCCACATCCAAATCCTTAGGCAAAGTATAAACAGAGTCTAGGTTAATGGAATTTGAGTCCCCCCCATTAGCCGATGAACCCCCAAAATGACCACGATCAACCCGAGGCTTCTCAGAAATGTGGCCCCCATTAGATTCCAAAAACCTACCCATATTAGAAAGCAAAATAGTTTCCCCCACAACTAATTTCCTATCAAGGATATGCTCAGCAGCCCAAATGCAATCTAATTCATCCTCCGGAATAATCAGAATAGGAGAACCAAGTTTAGAAGTTAACTTACCCGGAGATGCAGGAGGTTCCAACGAGGTAGCATTTATAATTGAGTGCAAATGCCCAGGAGTTCGAGAAAGATCCGGCGACGCCTTCGAAGGAGTGAAAGACTTTAATTCCGGACAATGTGATCGAATGTGTCCCGTTTTCAGGAAAGAATGACAACGGAAGGGCATTCTGAAGTAATCAAGCCACTGCCGCCACACCGGCTCACCCCAATGGAATTCAATTTCAGCCGGCAAACCAAGAGCCATTTCGAACTCAACCATAACTTTAGCAGACCTCCTATCAAACCCATATAATGAATTATTATCGAGCCGGACGAACCTCCCCACCGAATTAGCTATCCCAATCAGAATGTTCTCGGACCAGAGCTCAATCGGTAGCCCTGGTATCAAAAGCCAAAGGTGTCTGAACTGTTGTTTCTCCTTTAAAGGATCAAAGGACAAGTGCCACTTCTTAAGGCAGAAGGATCCCTCTTTAAAACACCAGAACCGCTTAAGAACCAGACCCACATGTTCAGGTTTAGTGAAAATTATCATAACCCACCGATTCAACAGCAGCATGACCCTAGGCATATCCCCATAGATAGGAACCCAATTTTTCCTTACCCATTCCAAAAGTTCAAGCTAGTCCCCGCTAGTAAACTCTAAGCGCCCAACAATAGCTCGAGCATGTAGCATCTTGATGCGTTCCAGGTTAGTTTCAACCGGGATGGAAAAATAATCCAGTCCCTCCCTAACTTTCAAAGGCTTGTTGTTTCTGCGCGTACGAGCCTTCTCCCCCTGAATCTACTTGACCACGGATGAGAGGAAAAGTTTTTATCAAGCCGCTGTCTACACTCCCCTGAACCGAGAGAATGAAACCCTTCCTCGTGCCCAGAACCCCCCACAATAGTAAATGGAATACCATCGAAATTCTTGGGATGTCCCATCATATCCCCAATCTGAGAACCGACAGATGCCAGTCAGGGGACCACCTGGATCCCACTACACCGCTAAAAGGAGGAATATGCTAGCCCAACACGGGACCACTACAAATATGGCATAAAACCGCCGAAATAGTGGAAGGTGGATAGCTACTAAAAGAAAAGTGCCTGCAAACCCCACCAAACACAGAAGAAGAAACTGAAAACCAACCACAAGAATAGCAGAATGTGTGCAATAGCCTTTAACCAATATGACAACAACCTAGATTAACTTCCCACTTTTTTGACTTGGATGGTACTAGGTTGGCCCCAAAGGGGCCAACTGGACTCCAAGAGATTGTTGCCAAATTTAGTTAACCTCTATCACACCATTCACGCCATTCCTGCAGAAAATGCACAGTTCCATCGGTTCCACCAGAACCCTAAACCTAGCCATCCAAAATATCATCCATCAAGGGTTTTTTAACTGTGAAATGACAGATCTGCAATAGAATATCACTCCAAAGATTTTCGTACTTATGTCATAATATTAATTTAGAGCTCTGATAATATAAAATAGCTTAAAAATTAAAATGCTATGCCCCGATCAAGAAATAGCGATAAAATACTATGTCCAATGGTGGCACGATAAAATCTATAGGCGGCGAGATAACTCGAAATGCTCTGCTATTCTTTATGTTAAAAGATTTATGTTATCAACACAAACACTCTAGAGTAAACTCTATTCAACGAAAATTAAATTATCCTTTTCATTCGAAAATTGCTTCCTGGTTTTTCTGTTTGTTGTACATATGACTTGGAGGAACCATTCTTGCCTTTAATCATTTGTTCCACTTCCATGACTACCTTTAATCATCTGTGCCACTAACATTATTCTCCTCGAAGTGAACTATTCCACTTCCTCAAAATTTGTCATCTTCTTCCTCAAGGCTAAACTTCTTCCCTCCTCTATTACTAACCAGTAGTAATCTTCTTTATTCAAATTAATACTCAACTCTTTAATAACTTATATAATTCCTTTACTTTACCTTGTGTTCTCTTTAAACATATTTTTATTCTTTTAACTTATATTTAATCATTTTTCAACATATCTCACATGTTCCTTTTCACCATGTTCAATTTCTCACTTATTTGTCACACTATGTACTTAACATGTTTATAAATGCTTCAACTTTCATTATCAACACATTAAAATATTTTCCACTTGACATGTTCATAAAAGGAAGCACCTCATCACTATTGTAATTTTACATATTTATTTTTTTAATATAATAATGTTTCAACATCGTATTAATAGTTAGTAATCTTTCAGCATATTAATAGAAAATACTTTTGAGATACAATCCAATAAATTGTCGTATTAGATGCACTTCTCATTTAAGTAAAAATAAATCTTATAAATAGTGTTAAATCTGAAGAAAATCTGATAATTTTTGTTAGATATGGTTGTTAATGAAAACAAAATCTCACTTAAAAGTATCTAAGAGACATCAAGTTTCTCCAACTACATACTTGTATGTTAAACATATTTCATCTCTTCTAACTCAGAGCACCAACAAACAATTAATGTCCTAAGCTTTTATTAATTTCACTAACCCCTAACTCAGAGCACCAACCAACAACCAACCCACACCACCTCCATGACACCACTGTTTCCATACTTTGGCATGTTCAACACAATATTTCTAAGCCCATCCTCAAACCTTGGAAAGGACTTAGGAACAACAAACATGTAATAGGTGTCGAATATGGTAATAATGTGACCTTTATATTCCATATTATGCCAAGCCAATATAGTTTCAATTTTTGGATTCCTTCAAGAACATTCACCTATTCCAACCTAGCATCAGTGCTAACATTGTCATTGAATTGGCCACATGGAGGATCACTGTTTTGATATCCATCCTTCAACATTGTGGGAAGCATAATCATTCTTCATATAGATGTTCAAAACTAAAGAAACCTACAAGTATAAATATTCAATATGGGTGGATAAATTCTTGGCGATGGTCATCAACAACCAAGAAGGAATATCATTCATATCGAAGAATTTAGTCTCAATTTTTTACACATCTTGTTGTAGAAAGTCTTCTTGCTTTTCACCTTGCACCTAACAAAGGGGATTGTCATGGATGGATAATCATGCTTTAAGTTTTGAATCCCTATCAATTTTTTTGATACAAGTGAGCATGAGCCACAACCAGGTCCTCGAGCAAGAGCTGGAGATATAGCCATATGGAAAACATAGAGCCTTGTTACACAAAATATATTGATTTGTGGTCATCTTATTTTCATTTTGTATATGAGAAGAAAAGGGAAAGGCATAGTCCTCACCTACGATTTGGATTTCCCATATTGGGTTTCCTACGGTGCATCTTGTGTTCATTGTGTGCTATTTGTTTTAGCCTCCTTTATTTACTTCTTAGATTATTTTAATATTTTGAGTGCTAATATTGTAATATTAAATTTTAGTCTTAAGTAAACACTACATAACAAAGATTTTGTAGAAACTTGTAACATTTGTTTTGACAAGCATTTTCCATAGAATATCCATGATAGTTTATAAATCATTAAGAGACTGTAGAAGTGTGTTCTATGAGGAGGGAGAAAATCCCTTTAAGAAATTGTGGAACGAAGTTGTGTGTTGAGGGACCATATCATTTTGATAGATTGCAGAAGCCTATTGTATGAGGGAACATCTGCGAAGTTGTGGAAGTCTATCAGAATGTGAAAACCAAATAGAAGAGGGAGTAGATCCTTATCTTAGTGAAAAATAGAAAATAAACACAAACATTCTAAGGTTAAAATATTGCATCCTCTGATACCAATTAATACAGATTCATGATTTGTACATGAATAAAAAATTAATTGTAACAACATGAGAAAAAGTTTACCAAAATGTACACATGCTATCCTTTCATTTGATACTTATAATGCATTACAAACTGAAAAAAATTGTTCAAATGAGAAGATGTATTCGATAACAACTTAACAACTTCTCAGATTTAAATAATGTCACTTACAACTTTTTAATTAATTAATACATAAATACAATTCATAAAAACAATCAATATGTGAACCTATATCATTACATGATATCACACAGGCCCCATGATTTTTATAAAAGGCAAAAAGTGGTAAAATGTGCATGTACTAACATCAATTAAAAAAACCTAAAATGTAAAAAAAACCCTCAATTCACGATATATAAATAATAACAAGGATATGTTACATAAGTAAATACCAATTAATCTCCTTTACATAAACTCATTGACTTAAATTAAGTAAATATTTTATAAAAATCATCCTTATCGTAACTTATAAACTTTTTCCATATGCAAAATCCATAAACAAGAAAACTTGGTGATGAATATTTTTTTCCTTTCTAATATATATGTTGGATAATATCCCACTATTTTGACCAACTTTTTCCATATGCAAAATCCAAAAACAAGAACACTTGGTGATGAATATTTTCTCCCAGATAATATCCCACTATTTTGACCAAGTTTTTCTTGCATACGATTAAGCCTCTAAATTTAATTACCAAAGTGCCCACATTTGGCATCTTTCATCAAAATTATCGCGATTGTATAGCTTCCCTAAACCTTTCCATTTATGTATTTTGGAATTTAAAAATATCTCAATTCAGCCTAAAATTAAAGCATGTGATATCCCATATTTGATAATAATTATTGATGGTGATGTCTACTATCCACATAAACCAATTTTGGTTTATTGGATTTTAAGATCCTTAATGATTAAGTGATTTTTTTTGACATTTTGATTTTATGATTGAAAAAATTGCAAATAATTTTTTTTAACTTTCTTTGTTTTTCCCAACAAATTATGGAGATCAATATTGTTACTATATCGTATATTTGAATCTTAATGTGCGCATATGAAAAGTATTCTAAGAGAGTGCTTTATGTCCTCTACTTTCTTAGTATTATAAATATTACAAATTCTTTTGTCTCATGACATTTTAGGTCTTGTCTAGTGACCAATTTCACTATGAAGATAGTGAGAGTTTGTTCTTATTTTATCATTGTTAATTTTATTCTTTAAACTAGAAATAGAAGAAATACAGTTTTGATGTTGTAACTTGGGGCTAATGATCTATTTGTAGTATATTAACATTTCTTATTCTACATTTCTTCATGGCACCGTAATTTCTCTTTAAATCCAGTTGTGATAGTCCTTTGACATTACTGATATTTTGAAGAGTGTCCTCCTTTTGAATCCCCCCTTAGCCAAACAACAATATCCTTATGCCATCCTCTCCTAAGCTTCAAGTCACTTTTACTAGAATTTGAAGTGATGCTAGAAAACATGTAATCTTTCATGTTACATATCTTGTACTTGTACATTAGTTACCTAATCATAACCTAAAGGGAAATCCAGTCTTTAAGAGGGGAATGGGATAGTGGGTATCGCTCTTAATCTAGAGGAATAATATCACATGACAAGGCATGTGTGATATAGGTCATGGCACCACTTTTGAAGGAGGTTTACAAAACCATAAACCAATGAATCATAAAACATAAACACATCACAGGACAAGGCATGTGCGATATAGGTCACGACACCATTTTTTAATAAGGCTTACAAAATCATAAATCAATGGATCATAACATTGTGATAGTTCTAGTAGTCAAGAAAACAAAGTAAACTAATATATTTGAATAGCCACACAACAACTTGCCTAACGAGATCCATCGGTGTAGAAATGAAGAAGCATACATTAAATCCATATCAAACCTCTATCACAGTCTTTTACCTTTTGTTGTTTAATGATAGATCACACACTAAGTTCATTATTACTAGAAAAGAATACCATGAGACAGGCTTCTATTATAATTTTAAATATTGAGATAAAGAGAACAAGGGAAAGAATACGACATTGCAAAGGAAGGGATCAAGAGTGGCTAAGGAGATTCGAACCTAGATCTCTAGTATGCCTCTAAAAAGATGAGGAGATTGATTGCACCGAGAGTAGTGAGGTGCTCTACAATCCAGTATGGGGGAGATGTTGTCACGTAACGTAATGTAATGTTACATAATGTTTTTTTACAAATGGCAATGTTATGTAATATTACCAAAAATAAAAAAGTAATTAAAAAATTCATGTCGACTCATTAAAAAAAAACAAATAAAAAATAATTAATAAAAACCATGTCTACTCATAAAATAAAAAATTAAAACCAACATAGATCCATCTTACACATAATCTCTCTCGATAATTGATAGATCTGAGTTTAACATGGATTTATGTTGGTGAGTATGAAGTGCCCTGAAAACATGGAACCGATTGATGAATTTGAGCTTGATGAATACTAATTACTTTGGACGAATATGGAAGAAATATGAATATGGTTTAGAAGTGAGAAGTGTTAAGCATGTTATAGAGCCATCGAAATCATCATTTCATTGACAAGCATTTTAATGACAAATGTATCACGACGATATTAACGAATCAACGTGCTTATGGTGGATTGCCAAGATAGAATGGAAAACCATAAGTTAGTTCTTTTCACCATAAAAATGATTAAAACTAGTGTTGCACTTCATATTTATACTTTTCATATTTATATGTTATTTTGTTCCTTTCACTTTAAAAATATCAAGGTAGAATCATTTTTTTTGTAAGCTCCACTATTCTATTATCATATAAAGAAAATAATGGATTGATTAAAATTGGTCTTCCTCATGGAAGCCAAACCAAAGATAGAAGTATTGTTTGTTAACAATTTTTAGATGATTGCCATGCTTAGATACAAAATTCAAAATGTATTTAAGTACTAACTCGTAGCAACTACTATAACAGTAAGTAACTATATAGACTAATATAAACAAGGCATAAGTATTAATCAAAATTAAAAATCAAAATAACAACAACAATTCATCAAGCTCATCATCAGACATTGGTATTAAATGAACTTCCTTGCTGTGAGAGGGCCATGGTGTAGGATCAACAACAGCTATAGAGGGAGATCCAGGATGCACGACAAGTCACATCCTTGTAGATTATGCTATGTCTCTCCATAATCTGACCATTATGAATTTGAATTTCATCCAGTTAGAACTCCATCGCATTTATTTCCTTTTCCCCTTTAGCCAAGAATTTGCCAAGGATGGATTTAATTTTCCAATAAAGGGACAAATTCTTATAGTACTTGGTGTCTCAGGTACTAGTGTTTCCAGGGTCCTGAGCCCATGGCTACATATCCTCCATTATTTGCTTAGGATATGTAACATCTTCCTCCAATTTGACCCATTTTTTATCTCAAAAGAGCCGGTTGCGAGCCTCACCCAAAACCTGTTGTAAGTAAACCATTTTGGATTCATCAACATCTCGTTGAGCCCTCGTCTGAGTAAGGGCCCTGTTGTTGCCACTGAGCACTCTTTTACCCCTTCATCGCCCTTCCATTCCATTGAAACTATTGGCTTTCAACTCTCCTATAACAATGTCAGTGTGATCCCATTGATGCAAATGCAAGGATGGAGAGAGTTTGTTTTCTCTGTTATTCACCCAGTCAAGAGCCAACCTCATCATAGACAAAATCAAAGACCCATAGCAATACTCTTTTTTTCCATGAAACAAAACCAATAAAGGCATATTCAACAATTCCTAGACCGAGAACCCATACAAAGATTGATCCTTTTACAATACCGATCGAATAGAGGAGTGCTCAACTAGGTTGAGACTAACAATCCATAAACAAATTGTTGTTCCTTATGGGACCAAAAGGACATAAGAAGGCATCGAATATTTAGAACCCAGAACCAACAAAAATACTCAGATGGTCCATAGGAACTCACCACTGATGGTGATGAGGCCAATGTACAGGGACCTCTGGGTCTATCGTATGGAATAAATGTGTTGGCGTCGACAGAGGGAGACCTACAACTACCAAGGAAATGGGGTTTCTGTGATAGGAGCGTGAGGGATACACCTAAGATGTGATAGGGATGGATATGAGACTAAGACATTGCTAGGGGATACGAGGGATGCTGACTAATGGGACTCAAAATTCCTTTGTCCAGATTACGATGGTAGGGATGACTTGGAAATATATGAAACAAATATCAAGGGAGGGAATCATAGCTGGGGGATCAGGAACTGTGACTACAATGGGGGGCAATTGGAGGGGGAAACTAATAGATGATATTAGTGGGGGATCCAAGGATGACACATTCCATAATACTCTGAACAAAGGAAACTATACTCGGGAATGTTTCCATAATATGGGACTATATGTGACCTGCAGGGGCGCTGAAAGGAACATTTTGGGACTTCTTCATGGTTTAATGAGCTCAAAGAAGAGATATAAGTGTGCTCGAGATGGTACCTTCGTGTGGATTTTGACAAGTCCAAGATGGTTGATGCTTGTTGTTGCTTTCAATTTTAGACAGTTTGAAAACATGAAGAGGACTCCGGGGGTGTTATTTTTTGTAGGTTAGTCCCCAAATCCCGAAAAAACATAAAAGTATGCAATGGAGAACTCTTCTAGCAAAAGGGACTAGAGTATTCGTTTTTTGTAATTAGTCCAGTCGGCCCGAAAAAGGGGTAAACTTATACCGGATAGATTCCCTTTATAACACTTTAACGAGCTTGAAAGGAAGCAAGATTGATCAGTGATCATTTAATTCTTTAAGGATCTAGAAAAGGGATTAACAGAAACTCCCATGCCAGGAGTCCGTCTACATGGATTGAAAAATGAGTGACAATGTGAATGGAATGCATGTGGCTTAATTTCTATATGTCAAACTACGAGGACTCCCAATCCTATGCGGATACAAACGACATGGGGGGCAAATGCAAGGGTACTAAAAAGGTCACCCATGTAAGGTAGGATCTATTGTTGAGCAAGGGAAAATGCAATGGTGGCTGGGTTATGACACTTACTCGAACATGGGGTTCCTACATGCGTAAAGGATAAATTGGATCAATGAATCAGATACTCTGGGGGAGAATATGACATATATTCTAGTTAAGAGATTATACCTACATGGATCAATTGTCAACTAAAACAAATGAATTCAACGTGACTTGGAACTGTACACATGGAAATGATAACAAAACGTTAAATGTGCATCTAGAAATCAAACCAAATAAACAAGTGACATGTGACCTCAAAAATGGTTGAGATTGTTAACACCTCTATCAATGGTCCAGCCAAAGGAAGAAACGGAATCCCCCCTACAGAAACCCCAAGCATGCCCATCGACCTCTTACACCACAGAAAGAGTTATAAAATCCAAAGAATGGCTAAGTATCAATGAATTCTAAGCCAAATGATCGAGCCGTAGTGAGAAAAATGGGAAAGACAAGGCCGCGGAATTCTTCCGTAATCTACAGAGGTTGAACGATCAGGATTGAAAAAGAAAAGCCAGATCTACGGATGGGAAGCGATCTGCAATGCATCCGATCAAGAGAATTTTCTCTTTTCTGCTTTCCCGAAGGTCCGATTTTCTGACTTTCCGCACCCGCATTGTGGATTGCGGAAGTCAGAATGGTATTTTTTCAAGAGCGTAAAGCAGGGTTTCCGATTTTCGCAACCCGCATTGTGGAATGTGGATTGTAGAGGCATAATGTTTCCAGGGGTGCAGATTAGGGTTTCTAATTTCCGCAACCCGCATTGTGGAATGCGGATTATGGAGGACTAATTTTTCTGGGGGTGCAGATTCAAGTTTCTGATTTCCGCAACCTGCATTACGGAATGTAGATTGCAGAGGTGATTTCCGCGAGGTTGTGCAATGGCATTCCGATTTCTGAAACCCGCATTGCGGGATGCGGATTGTGGAAGCGATATTTTTCCATAGGTGTAAAGTTGGATTTCCGATTCTCGAAACCCGCATTGTGGAATGCGGATTGCGGGAGGATAATTGCGGATATGACATGTTTTATAGGGTAAATTGCGGCCGCAGAAAATGAAGAATTTCACAGGGAAATGGCATGATTGGGAGCCGATATGGAACACAAAGAGAGTCATAGCCTGGTTATCCGTCCAAATCAGCCTAAAACAGCCTAATCCGAAGGACAAACAAGTGGTTTCCAAGGCCCAAAGGCACACTGACAATGCACATAGTTTCCCATCGGTGCGTCTAACAGACTTAGGGGAAGTTGGTTCGAATGTGAACGGCCTAATCCTTTCCAGTTCAAGACTGTTGTCAGTAAACGGCCATTTATGGTTGAATTAGTTAGAGGTTGTTTGATATTTTGTAAGCTTATAAATGAAGATTCTAAAATGAACCCAAGGGTTGGATGTTTCTGGATTCTAAGAGATTAAAAGATCTGCGTATGTATCAAGCTCGTCCTTTCAATTCATGAAACGACTCGATTTTGGAGTAGAGATTCTTGTGATGAGTGTTTCGATGTTTGTTATTTCCTGTGCATGTGTTCTTCATTTGTATTTTCCATTGATTGTTTGCTTCTGCAGTATCTAGATCAAGACTACATGGTCTTAAAGTCATATTTTATGCTTTAGATGCATATGACTAGGTATTCCACCCTTTCTTCTGAAGTTGCAGGTTAGAATTCATTTACAAATGATCTAGCTCTGTGATGGAATTTGTTTCCTTTTCTGCCTCCATCTACTGATATCTTTGACTTGAAGAAACCTTATCTACCTCTCCTATGCCTCTTAAATTGTGGTCTAAATCAGTCATTTGTGACTATAAATTCATTGAAGTTTGACTCCATACCCAATGGTTCTCTTGTCCTTAACCCCAACCTACTGAAAAACCCTATAAGTTATTATATGAAGGTCTAGCCACCATTTTTAACTATAACCAACTTGTGCAAATAATTTCCTAAGTGTTGAGTGAATTGTGAAAGAGAGAGCCCTCTCTGTGGTTGGAAAGGCTAGTTTCCACCCACCAAAGCTTGGTTTGAAACAGTTACCTCATCATCCCTTCTGCTGCAACCTAGGAGAATCTTGAGTGATAACATTCTGACAACCACACTAGGGATTTGAAAGACTTATTTCCCAGAACAAGAATTTCAAAGCATCAAATAAGATCTCTGAGGGAAAACAGAGCATAAAAAATTTCAAGGTTGTAACATTTTCCCTGGCGACTCCAGCTTTCAGATTGGTGAATTTCTTGGACGAATTCAGGCTTCCAGAAGGATACCTACCAGAAGTTAGCCAGATCCTGAACTAGCAAAGTTTGTATCAAATCATGATAAGATCATTAGGAGAGAAAAGAAAGAACAAATAGGTATTTCCCCGATTAACTAGGTCTTTTTCTTTACCTAAGGAAGAGGCACAGGCTATAGAGGCTATCTATTTTGATTTAAAAATTGAGCAGACCTTATTTAGGTCTAAATCCGAGGCAAATCTTGAAGAAACCCTATTTGATCAAAGAAAATTTCAAACACACTGTCTGAGTGCTTTGTGGGATAATTTACAAGAAAAAAGGACTAGATCTGATTTCTGAAGGTGAACATAGGTCATACATATAGTGGTTATACATTATTTACCTGGCGTCTCTACTGTCAATAGAATCTAGAATTCAAAGCATCACCGGAGACTTCATTGTCTAAAGTTGGATTCCATGGAAACTTGCAAATATGCAATGTATGCTCCTATGAGTCGTTCACACATTCCAGGTTTTCCAAATCATATGCCTTGTATATATTGGAAAACATATCTTCCCAAATTTAAAGATGAGGCAAGAGATGATGCTACTATGCATTTAATCAAATTCCATATGCATATGTATAAGCTAAAGGTGAAATTTCATGAATATTGCCTTATGAAAATGTTCATGGCTACTTTGGAAGGAAAGGCACTTGAGTGTGGTATGAAGCGTTACCATCTGCTAGTTTGTATTCCCTCGAAGATTTCCATTCAACATTCTATGAAAATTATAAGGAAAGTTACCCTTCTTGATCACTGTTGGAAAATTGTTGTGAAGTAAATTTTGAAAATTTCATTCAACACATGGAAAATGATTATGGTGATGAAGATTTAATGGATGAAGAAATCAAAGAATTTTATGAAGATTATTTTCAACATCAAGAAGAGTTATTAGGTAATAGTTTTCATGATATTCATCAAGATTCTTAGCGGACAATACTTTCTTCTTTGATTATAAATAAATAAGATCAGGACCTTAGTATTCAAATTCCTTCTCCTGAGAATGATGAGAAAATTCAGCAGCCTTTATAAGTTTCAGAGGATATAGGGAGATTCATTTAGGGTTCAAAATTTCCTAAGGTTCATCCATATGAAATTTTTAATGGAACAAATCAGGGTGTTGATGTTGAAAATCATGTTCCTTTCCCTGAGTTTGTTGAAGATATTCATATTTTAAGTGATCAAGAGAAGAATATGGATGTGGAAATTTTAGAGGCCTTGAATGAGAACCCTTTCCATTATTATGAAAGGGAAATACAAGATAACTACCATGGTAATCAAGGACACCTCTAGCAGAGAGCAGATTCCTCTGTAGCGAAAAATGAAATAGATCAGAACCTTAGTTTTGTAGATAGTCATGATAATGTACAACAGGATTGTTCTCTTGTGTCCAAAGAAGAAATTCAACAATGTTTTTAGTTTTCAAATGACCAAGACATACATAAAATCAATCGATCAAGTTATTCCCCAAATCAGTTATTTTCTGAGTTTTTGTCTCCTGAAAAAGTATGTCAAAATCAGATTTTTGAAATTGCATTTGTGGAAACCTTGAATAGTAAACCTGTTCATGAGCCTAATGATCTAGAGTTACAAGAAGTTGGTCAGGGGAAGCAGGTTGTGTTTTATCTCTATGATGATGAAGGAGTTGCTTTCCCTGATTCTTTTGAGACCAAAGTGTTATTCTTGTTGAATCACATGAAGGGTCACTCTTTGATATTCATGTTAAGTTGCATGAAGAACTAAGCATAAATATTTTGATTGATAGGGATGATAGTCTACAAGGTCAAAAAAATAATAATCTTGAGTTACAGGAAGATAGTGAAAAGGAAATTCCTCATATTCAAAAGGTGGTTGTTGCATTTGAAGTTTTTCAAGGATGTACATAGTTTTTTCCTACTATGACTAATAAGGAAGATAAGCAGATGGCTATTATTTCCTTGAAGAATGAGCTTGAATTTAATGAAATGGAACAACTACCAGTAGTTAAGAATGAAAGCATTCTAATTATTTTTTCTAATCATCAACAAAAGGAAATAGTTCATGGTCTTGAAGATCCTTTTTCAAGTATATTGAAATCATCAAAGAAAGAGAATTTTGCAGAATTCATAGATACAAGAACTAGTTTTGGATGGTGGGTTGAATTGTTACATTTGAAATCTATATTTATTCTTGAAGAGAGTCTAAGCAGAGTACAACCAAGTAGTCATTTGATGGATTGAATACATTGGATCTCTCATGTCACTTGATCCAACAATTGTGTTCAGAAAAGTAGGGTAGGGTAGATAGTGTGCCATAAGCTTGGATATCAAGAATATTTTCCGGTTTGGTTTGCAATTGCAGTTTGATTTTAGTACCGAGCAGTTTGGTTTCATTCAAAAAAAAGAGGTGACAAGGTCACTAGTCTAATATTCTTGCTACCTCAAAGGGAGGATAGCATCCCCGGTTGGAGCTGCTGTTAACACCTCTATCAATGGTCCCACCAAAGGAAGAAAGGGAACCCCCCTACTGAAACCACAAGCATGCCCATCGACCTCTTATGCCACAGAAAGAGTCAGAAAATCCAAATAATGGCTAAGTATCAACGAATTCCGAGCCAAATGATCGATTTGCAGTGAGGAAAATGGGAAAGACAAGGCCGTGGAATTATTCCACAATCTACAGAGGTTGAACGGTCAGGATTGAAAAATAAAAGCCATATCTACGGTTGGGAAGAGATCCGCAATGCCTCCAATCAAGAGATTTTCCACTTTTTCGCTTTCATGCAGGTTTGACTTTCTGAATTTCCGCACCCGCATTGCAGATTGTGGAAGTCAGAACGGTATTTTTCAAGAGCGTAAAGCAGGGTTTCCGATTTCTGCAACCTGAATTGCGGAATGCGGATTGCAGAGGCATAATATTTCCGGGGACGCAGATTCGGGTTTCCGATTTCCGCAACCCACATTGTAGAATGAGGATTGCGGAGGACTAATTTTTCCAGGGGTGCAGATTCAGGTTTCTAATTTCTGCAACTAGCATTACGGAATGCGGATTGCGGAGCTGATTCCCGCGAGGTTGTGCAATGGATTTCCGATTTCCGAAAATCGCGTTGCGGGATTCGTATTACGGGAGGATAATTGAGGATCTGAGATGTTTTACAGGGTAAATTGTGTTGGAATATTCTCACCATCATTTTTTATATTTGCAAGCATGCATCCAGTCATCATGCATGCAGCCGGTCATCAGTATGTTGGTCTCCCAGGCATCTAGAGCCTAGTTTCATCCCCCTAGAGCATGTCTTCATCCCTCAGTAGCCCTCCTACCTACCTGATGCGCCTTGTTTTCCTCACCTGGATGACATATGCTCCTTATCTCACCTACCAGGAGTTTAACAGTCAGTTAGAGCATCAATTGACCAGTTCTTAAATTTATTGCTCAGTTTAACTACCTATAGCTCCCAGTTGTCTATTTTGGGGTGCCACTTGACCTTCTAATAGCCTCATGCACCCTCCTTGGAGTCTCCATCCCCTGATTTGTGCTCACATGGCTCAGTTAGACTCATTTGATCGACTTTTGACTATTTGTGACTACTACCACTGATTGGATGACGTCTCCAATGTTATCCAAGCTACACACTGAGTATGATTTGAATGACCTCTTGGCTAATTCGAATTCTCTTGATAGTTATTGTATTGTATTCAGTTATTCAGAGTGCCAGCTTACAGCTGATGTATGATTGTACTGCTATTCTCCATTTTTTGTGTTCATGAGTGATTATTGATTCTTCTTTCTTCTCTGCAATTCATTAGTGACATCTGTTGTAGCCGTGAGATCTCCCGACAGATTATCACATGGTATCAGAGCTGGAAACAACTATTCAAATTGCAGCAGTAGTAGTTGCAGCAATTCTTTGAGTGGCTATCTGTAGCTAGGGTTTTACCCCTAGCTTGTGCAAATGAGCACCTACTAAGGAGAATGGACTCCTTAGTAGCAGTTCAGTAAATGTAAATAATTAAGCTAAAACATAAATTAAATTACTTCTAAAACATGCATGAAACATAAACAACAACTTTGAAGAATGGCTTTTTATATTGATATTACCTTCAATGTGAAGGTTTGATGAAGCCCTTTGCAGTGTCCAAGAGGATGCTCCAAGCTTCAATATGCTCCTTCTCCTTCTCCAATGGTGGGAATGGGCCAAAAGTGGCTCTCAAGGGTGAAAGTAGTTCAATGGTGAACTAGGGTTTCGAGAGATATTTTGGCAGAGTAAGGGTGCTTGTGATTGTGGATATGGAATAATGGATCTCCATCACCTATTTATAATTTTATGGTGGTGGAGTGCTGACCCATGGTTTTAGGAAACACATAGTTTTGGGCAGCTGTATAGGGTTTTTTCCTCCTTTTCCTCATTATTTTATATTTTTATTCCCTTTTTAGGGGATTTTGCTATTTTTGGAGGAAAAAGGGGGTTTTTTAGCCTTTTTTAGGCTATTTTGATGGTTTTGTGGCCTTTTGGAGGCATTTTAGGCCTTTTGGAGGCTTTTTAATGGGAGTTTTTGGGATTTTAAGGGAAAAATGGTAGGAAAATGGACAAATGAGCCATATAATGTGGTAGATGAGGTAGTGAGCACTTTTTGGGTGTTAACAGATTGCCCCCTGATGTGCGAGGGCAGGAGCTCATCGTATGGCCGATGGACATCATAAGTCATGAATGGTTTTCCTGGGTGTGGAGAGAAGAGCAGAAACAAACTGAAGCTCGGAACAACGATCCCGAACAACTGCAAGAACTAAAAGTACATAACCTCAATAATGGATGAGGAATCATCTGATCATATGGACGAGGCGGGCATTCCCATGCTCGTATCAGGACATAACATAATAATAACAATGGGGTCCAAAAAATGGGGACCTGACATATACATGACCTCAAATACTGACTGAGGTATAATCTCAATATATGGACGAGGCGGGCATACCCATGCTCGTATCAAGATATATAAACAGAACTGTGAGGCCCGAAAAGGGGGACCTGTAAGATACATGATCACTGTGTACATCATAAGAGTCCAGAGGGGACGCAAATCTGGGACATACTGCTGAGCTGATCATGTGTGAACTGGATAAATGGTGCACTGGAACAATCAACAGTGCTACTGAGTGTGGTACCAAAGGAACTGATGAGCTGCTGGAT
The DNA here is from genome assembly GCA_027924585.1 of Larix kaempferi. Classification (NCBI taxonomy): domain Eukaryota; kingdom Viridiplantae; phylum Streptophyta; class Pinopsida; order Pinales; family Pinaceae; genus Larix; species Larix kaempferi. The sequence goes on from BSBM01000094.1 coordinate 8,612,702, forward strand.
CATAGTGACTGGGGTCATACTCTCCATGGTACACTGGACTGGAACTGAAATGGGTACTCGAGGAAGCATATAGCTGGATAGCTTCCAAATACAATCGTCAGCGCAGCCCGGACATCCACAGGAACATAGAACTGGGCGTTCCGAAGTGACTCACCAATGTGCTAGAGTCGGGGGAAATCCAGGGTCTTCGACTAAAAACTGAAGGAATATAATCCTACGCGATCCTCAACGATGCGATGAAGGTGCTGAAGTCGAGCATGTGAGAAACAACCACGCGGAGAGGCAATGATGATTCCTCTCAGAATGGTCCGTAGGGACTTACCACAGATGGTGATAAGTCCAAGGCGTAGGGACCTCTGGGCCTATCCTCTGGAATAGAGGGGTTGTCGTCGACAGAGGGAGACCTGCAACTATCAAGGCAATGATGTTTCCTTGACAGGAGCGCGAGGTGAAGAACCGAAATGTAATGGTACTGATGGCAGGATTGACAAACTGTGGGGGGACAACTGGGCAAGTAGAGTGGGTGGACTCAAACTTCCTTTGTTCAGAGTATGATAATGGGAATGATCTGGCAGCATATGAAACTGACTGAGGGGAAAGGGATCATAGCTGTAATGGATCTGGGAGGATAACTGGGCTGAGGGAGACTCAAGATGGGGTAAAATGGCAGGAGACTGCAGAATACTCTGAACAAAGGCGACCTGATTGGGGGTGCTGCCGAGATGATCGATCATAGTGCCTGGAGGCACAGGGGAAAACTTCTTCATGGGTTAAGGAACTAGAAGAAGTGTGTGTAAAATGATACTGTCGTGTGGATTTTATGAGCCCAGGACAGTTCATGCTCGTGGTTGCTTTCAATTTTAAGGAGTCTGAAAGCGATAAGAAGACTCTGAAGTAATGGAATGGTACTGTCGTGTGGATTTTACGAGCCCAGGACAGTTCGTGCTCATGGTTGCTTTCAATTTTAGAGAGTCTGAAAGCAAGTAAGAAGACTCCAGGGGGTTGCTTTTTCGTAGATTTAGTCTCCAAGGCCCAAAGAAGCATAAAAGGATGCAATGAAGAACTCTTCTAGCCGGTGTGACTAGAGTATTCCTTTTTCGTAATTAGTCTACCAGGTCCGGAAAAGGGTTAAACTTATACCAGATAGACGCCCTTTCAGGTACTTTAGCGAGCATGAAAGGAAGCAAGATTGCTCGGCGATCTTTTCATTCTTTTAGGAGTCAGAAAAGAGCTTAACGGAAACTCCCTAAGTGCCTTTTTCGTAAAGGACTTGTCCGGCCCGAAAAAGGGATAAAATTATACCGAACAAAAGGAATGGCCAGCCAAGGAGGAAGTGTTCAATCAAGGATCAGTAATGATGACCAAGAACGAGGGTAGGGGGGGAACACTGGTGGGCCTCCTTGCGGGGTAGATGAAATGGTGGCAAAATAATGAAACATATGCAGTATGACAGGAGTGAATGGCTCATGTAAAAATGTGGAACAATCCGATGGCAGCCGATGTGGCACGCAAATCGAGGCAGCAAGGTGTGGGGACACAATGTGGAAATTGTACCAAGTGAGAGCGAGAAATGATCTCAAGCATCATCACGAGCTCAGAAAAATGAATCCGGCGATATAAAGGATGTCAAAAACGGGTAACGACCGATGTGGCACGTAAACCGAGGTGACGGGGGCATTTTGAAAAAATGCCCGGAAAATATGGAGGTGAGAGCGAGAAATGATCTCAAGCATCATCACCAGCTCGGAAAAATGAATCTGATGATATAAAACATGTGAAAAACGGAGAACGGACGATGTGGCACGCAAACCGAGACGACTAGTTGCGTCTGGACACAATGTTGATATTGGTCCTAGTGAGAGCGAGAAATGATCTCAAGCATCATCACGGGCACGGAAATATGAATCCGACAGTGCAAATGGTGCAAACAACGGAGGTCATAAGGACTCCGGAATGGTCAAAGGAAATAACTAGGTGTATAAAATCAAATATACAAGTGATATGTGACCTCAGAAATGGTTGAGATCACAAATGTGAAAAAGTGAGCAGGGTTAATGACCTGCCCCCATGCTATGTGCATAGGGTTTGTGATTGTGGATCACATATGTGTTGGTTTGAACGATGGGTTCATTGACGTGCTGAGATAGATGTGATGGGGTAGGGTCAAAATGATTGATCATGCCCCCTATCCCAGGGTCGAGGTAATCTATCATGCCCCTTGACGCAGAGGTGTTACTGTGGTGCTCTATGAGAGCGGGGTCAAGACAAGGCATTTTGGCAGAGGGCCAAGCAAAGACATCACGGTACTCGTGGAAGAGTTGTTTTTAGTTCTCCATCTCATGCTCACTGCAGGAGGCTCCTAAAGTGATGAGTTCAGGGGCACATCCTGAGAACTTTGAGGGAGGAAGAGGATGCTGTTTCTGACGAATGGGGGGTACATCAGGCCATGTGTCAATGTGGTGCTCTATAATGGCGGGGTCAAGACCAGGCATTTCGGTAGAGGACGAGGCAAAGACATCACGGAATTCTCTGAAAAGGTTTATGTAGTCCTCAATCTCTTGTTTACTGCAGAATGCTCCTAAAGTGATGAGTTCAGGGGCACATCCTGGGGCAGCGATATCAACTTGGATGACAGGTGAGATGTTGGCCATGTTACCTTCCTCGAAGGCAGCAGGAGCAGGGATAGGGTCCTTGAACCAGTCGACCTTGGTGGGGAGGAAGTCTTTAGACTCAACTGTGAATTGGTTAGCTGTGCGAGATGAGGATTCTTCTGGGATGAAATAGGAACGGTGGTGCATGTCGTCCCAGGGATAATCCGGGGCGGTAAGGGCCTCAAGAATCTCCTCATCGGTATGGAAAGTTTGCGTCGTCAAATCGGTTGACGAGGGGGAAGTGGTGGAAGAAATCATATAGATGGTATTAATCTCTCTAGAAGGTGAAGAGTCTGGGGGTAGATCTCCTCAATGGTAGGTGGTGCCGTCTCAAGATCCAGATTGTTCATCTCATAGAGAGCTGCTCTGTAATCCGGGAGATCGGGACAATGATGGGAGTAATGCCCGTAAACACCGCATATGGCGCAAGAGTGGTTGGTGCGTAGGGACTTATCTTTAGGCTTGGGAGTGGGATTTAGTTCGACAATTGGGATGTTGGGGTCATCGTCGAGCATCTGCATGTGCTTCTGTAATGCGGGTAACTGTGGGCATTGGTGGGTCGCATGGCCCAACTCGTCGCACAACGAGCATTTGGGAGGAGCACGAAATACTGGAGGGTTTTTTACTGTCTTGGGAGGTGGTACAGCAGTGTAAGGTTGTGGACCTCTGCCCCTAGTGGGTTTGGGAGTAGGAGGGGGTGTCGTGGAGGACGAAGGGGTAGAGACACCAGGAGGTGGCTGAGAGGTAGTAGCCTAGTCCTCCTCCCGGCCGCCTCTCGCAATTTCCCTTGGTGAATTTCGGCATCGGGGCCCAGCGGACCCTCCCCAGTGGAGTCGCCAAAACTGTAGCTAGGGTTTTACCCCTAGCTTGTGCAAATGAGCACCTACTAAGGAGAATGGACTCCTTAGTAGCAGTTCAGTAAATGTAAATAATTAAGCTAAAACATAAATTAAATTACTTCTAAAACATGCATGAAACATAAACAACAAATTTGAAGAATGGCTTTTTATATTGATATTACCTTCAATGTGAAGGTTTGATGAAGCCCTTTGCAGTGTCCAAGAGAATGCTCCAAGCTTCAATATGCTCCTTCTCCTTCTCCAATGGTGGGAATGGGCCAAAAGTGGCTCTCAAGGGTGAAAGTAGTTCAATCGTGAACTAGGGTTTCGAGAGAGATTTTGGCAGATTAAGGGTGCTTGTGATTGTGGATATGGAATAATGGATCTCCATCACCTATTTATAATTTTTTGGTGGTGGAGTGCTGATCCATGGTTTTAGGAAACACATAGTTTTGGGCAGCTGTATAGGGTTTTTTCCTCCTTTTCCTCATTATTTTATATTTTTATTCCCTTTTTAGGGGATTTTGCTATTTTTGGAGGAAAAAGGGGGTTTTTTAGCCTTTTTAGGCTATTTTGATGGTTTTGTGGCCTTTTGGAGGCATTTTAGGCCTTTTGGAGGCTTTTTAATGGGATTTTTTGGGATTTTAAGGGGAAAATGGTAGGAAAATGGACAAATGAGCCATATAATGTGGTAGATGAGGTAGTGAGCACTTTTTGGGTGTTAACACTGTCTTTCATTGAGCACCAGAAACCTTTGGGTTTCCACAACAAATCCTTGTGCTATTTCCTTGAATTCACTGGAAAAATCTAGTGAGGTCTAGCCAGGTGTGAAGGACCCAGTCACATGTGCTCAGTGTCCTAAGGCAGTGTTCAATTCGAATTGCAACAGATCTCCACTTACAATTCTCATTTGTTTTGCAGGTTATTCCATCATTCGAATCCATCTTCAACATATTTGAATTCAACAGCTACTATGGATATCCATTGTTTTTGCAGGCCCTATTCGAAGTTCTCTGTAGTTGCAGTAGTTTCCTGCAGTTGTAGCAATTTTGAATTTTCTGCAGTTGTAGCAGTTTTGATGTCTTCTGCAGCTGCAGCAGTTTTGATGTCTTCTGTAGTTGCAACAATTTTCTATAGTTACAACAGTTTTCTGCATTTGCAGCAGTAGATTTGAATTCTACAATAGCTTCCATGGATCTAAAAGCAATTCCTTCTCTCTCTTCATACAACTATGTATATTGGAAACCAAAGATGACATCATACCTGAAGAGATATGGTATTTTCAATATGTGTGTTGATGTTAAGAGAGATTTTGCTTCCTATGAAGAGGAAGAAGATTGGCTAGATGATTGTGATAGAGCCTCAACAACAATATGTACTACTATGATTTCCAATATGGAATACCTCATTGATCCTGTAGAACATCCAAGTGATAACAGGACAAGATTGGATATATTATTTGGAAAGAAGGAAGAGGATGATGTTATCCATTTGGAGAACAAGCCCAGTAGTACTTTATCAAGTGCTCTCTCTATTCATGATTCGACCTCAATCATCTCCCATGATGAAGTTGTTCAAAATGAAGAAGAATATGTTGTTGTTTAGGATTTCTACCCTATTGTGAGGATATGGACACTACCAACTGGGTGAGGTTGAAAGGTAAACACATTGATTATATTGCATTTAGTTACTGCAACAGAAATAGATTGGGATTGAAAGACATACCTCTTTTCGATGGTTGATCCTAGCTTTCGCTTGGTCTTTCACTTGATCTCTCGCTTGATCTTCTGCTCGACGAACCTGCGATAAAAAAGATACCTTCCTCAGCGTATCTTGACCATATAACATATGATGAAATTATAAAGCAATTTAACATCAACTATGATCAAGAATTAATCCAAATAGACATGCAATCCAATAGATATCTGAATTGGGACAGGAAGGGTGTTTCGACCTTTTTATTGTCAAAGAAACATGAAATCAGTACAATATACCTGACGTGTAGAGATGTTTTTGCAACCAGATCCTGGGCTCCTGCTCTTCACTTTGACTTGGAACATTCCTCCAGCATAAAAATGCTTGAAGCAATCTTTCCCCTAGCCTTCTCTCAAGATTTCATGAGCATTATGAGTAACCCCTCTCATGGATCCTCCTTGTATTTATGGGACAAGGTAGGCAGTTTAGATCGAGAGGTAGTTGGATTGGGAGGTTGGGGAAGTTGCAGAACCAACTTTAACTAATCCCAATTTGTCAAATTAATATATTTTTTGATTTCATCTTAAGATGTACGCGGGTTTCATACCACATGAGTAGCGTACAAGAAACAACTTTTGGGCTTTACAACAAGCGTTTACAACTTTTTGAGAGATGTACACTGGTTGTCCTTGAGGAGAGTAGGGTATTTCTCAAGGTGTACACTGGTCTACATTGTAGAGAGGGGTGTACATGTGGAAAAAGCAGGTAAATTGCAATCTTGTCAAATGAGAAGTGTACTTCTGGAAGCAAGTCATCCAAAGCAATCTAGCTCTTCAATCCTTTATGTCCTTTTGTGTGATCTATAAGGCAAGGTGATCACGGGATGGAGAAGTGAAGATTTGACCTATAACAGATGCCCCCTAATGTGTGAGGTCAGAGGGAAACGATGGCCGAAAGACATTATAATTCCAAGTCAAAGGAGGAGCAAGAAACCTCAGAACCAAGTCACAAAAAACACCTGAAACAATGATCAAGGTTAGCGAGCAATTACAATATTGACATCATATAGATGTGTAACATGATCTCTGATACAGAAATAGGAGATGTATATATAGAGCATGGCCACTGAAATACAAGCATGGATCCATGTCAAAAGAGAGATCATAGCCATAACAACAAGTTGGATCTATGTCTCATGAAGAGCCAAAATGAGTGAGGCTCAGTCTTGCGCAGCTTGGGGGATAACATAAATATAGTGATGCTATCATAGTCCCAAGGTCTTCATCCAAAACAACCCAAGGTACAAACCCTATCCATGTGAATATATGAGCTGAAGTCGAACATGGGGGGTGTCGTTTGATTGTCGGTCATTGATGTATACCATTAACAAATGCGAGGACTTCCATCGATAATGATAGTGGGGTCCAAGGTACCTAGTACGATCCTAACAAGTGTGAATAAGTGGACTTGAATTTGAACACTTGAGGAACCTGTCACATAAGAGACATTCATGTATTCCCATTATTCAACAGCGAGGGAAACTGCCACTGATGACTGCAATCCCCAAGGTACTAACCGAAACTCTAAACTTCCTTCCCAGAGCAGAATGAGCTGATGTCAATGGGAAGAAGTCCACTGGAAGGGAGGCCTTAATGCATCCTCCATCATCCAACATGAGGAACACTCATAGGTATGAGCTGATGTGGAGTAGGACGAGTAACAAGATGAAACAAACTGACACCAGGATGGCCAACACATGAAGTCAAGGTAAACTGTAGAATGGCCAACACAGGCTGTATCCTTGAATAGTGAGCATGACACAAAGTGACTTAGGCAGTTTCCAACATAACGGGGAATGATATAAGTATGCAATGTAGGAGACATAACAGACCCTCCATATGGTTGGAAGAATAACCAACCAGGGGAGTAAAAATCGGAGATCAGGTTCACCCTAAGGTCAAAAAACTAAAACCCAACTAACATGAAAGACTCAAGTAGGTGCTGTGTTCAAGGATATGACTGACTTAAATGCCTTTGAAATTGAAAAAGATGTCATACACCCTTCTTATTCCTTATTTTTTTTGGTAAAAGAATGTTCTTCTTATTTATTTAATGAGTCCAAGAAAAATAGAAAACTCAATAGGTCCAACCATGTAAAGAGTTTAACGAACCCATGGAAGGAAGACTCGGGACCTTCTTCATTGTTTACAGAGTTCAAAGAAGAGATAGAAGAATACTCTATAGTACTGATCTCTGGATTTTAATATCGAGCCGAGATCTGTTCTTGCTCGCTGGTGTTTTCAATTTTAAGGAGTTTGAAAAACTTAAAAAATAACTCCATACACCTACTCGTGGATTTTAATATCGAGCCCAAGTAGGTTAATGCTCGTCGGTGTTTTCCTATTTATAGAGTCTGAAAAACTTAAACAATACTCTATTTACCCTCCTGTGGATTTCACATCGATCCCGAGTAGGTGAATGCTCACTTGGTGTTTTCATGGTTAGAGAGCCTGAAAACCCTAAAGAGAGGCTCCAAATGGCCTTTTTCGTATAGTTAGTCCCCTCCCACGAAAAAGTATAAAACAATGAGAGGAGAACTATTCTAGCCACGAATGACTAGAGTATTCCTTTTTCGTAAGTAATCCGCAAAAGTCTGAAAAAAGGGTTAAACTTATACTTAAATGGATGTCGGTTCAAATCCTTTAACGAGTCTGAAATGACAACTATACTCGGCATTCTTTTCATATTTAAAAATTTAAACAAGAGCGTGAAAGAACTCTATAAGGATCTTTTTCATAAAGTTTTAACGAGCCTGAAAAAGTAAACTCGTGACCTCCTTACTGTTTTTAACGAGCTCAAAGGAGATACAGAAGAATGCTCATAACTTCCTTACTATTTTTAACGAGCTCAAAGTGAAGGTGGAATAAATGATTGTAACCTCCTTACTGTTTTTAACGAGCTCAAAGTGAGGGTGAAAGAAATGCTCATAACTTCCTTACTGTTTTTAACGAGCTCGAAGGAAAGGTGGAAGAGTGCTCGTAGATGGGTCAATGTCCAAATGAAATGGCAGACTGCATTATACACTCTAGGAAAACTTCATCAGATGGAAGTACATCATCCCAAATAGAACGCATGTCTAAAAATTCATATGGATTCATCACTTGGTCAATTACCGGGACCCAGTCCCGAGAAGGTAAGCATGAATTCAGAGGCTTCTTCTTAGTAGCAATTGGACTCAAGGAACAATATGCCACATAATTTGATTGTGACATGGTAGTGCCTACTAACGGGGAACATACTTGGTTTATAGTTGGGTAATAAGAGGGATCAACAAATGTAAGCTGATTGATAGTGACAATGCTTTCATTGTGAGGAAAATGCATCACACGAAAGAGTGTAGACACCACAGCCTCCATAGCATATACGTAATCACACCCGAGGATCATATCAAAATCCATAGGGTCCTTTAAAACCATAAAATCAACTAAGACTATTTTTCCACTCAAAGTAACAGGTACCCAAGGGAGGAATCCCAACGGTTCATTAGGTCTTCTGTTGAAATTCAATGGCCAATTAACAACTGGAACAAGGTTAGGAAAAACTAAATCTCTCCAAGCATAAGGGGATAAAATACTAATAGAGGCTCCTTCATATACAATACATTGATGAACCACATGGTTGCCGATATCAACCTTTATCTGGAAAGGTGTAGCAAAAGGAAGGCGAGGCTCAGTTAGACTATTCCAATCAAAGGAAATGATCCCAGAGCTTGGTAGGGGTTCACTCGGCACACATGAAGTGCCCCCATTTTCAGGAACATCCGAATTGGTAATGCAGAAGACTTCAGGGATAGGTGCATCAATCTCTAAAGGACTGATGGGATCGGTCGAAGATTGCATCAATTCGATCACTTCACTCTCTAAAGGAAGAGTGGGGTTGACCAAAGATTGCATTGGTTCAACCACTTCATCAACCAAAGGTTGATCAGGCTATTGGGAATCTATAGAAAATTCAGGAGCAGAGGATCCTTCATACATGGACCACACTCTCCGCACCTCTAGAATAATAGGGCATCAGTGAGTAAGGTGATATCCCTTACAAAGTTTACAAGGGAACTTTAGCTTCCGTCCTATAAGATTAGACTCCTTTACAACAACAGTACTCTCAACATGACTAACATTGGCTGACAGCTTGCCCCTAGCGTGACTTGCAGTGGTTGGTTGCTCAGAAGCAGAAGACTTTTGAACTATGGACCACACTCTTTGAACTTCTGGAAGTACATGGCACAAATAGGTCAGGTGGTCTCCCTCACAAAACTTACAAAGAAACTTAAGCTTCTGTTTATTAGGTTTGTCAACAATGTCAACATTCTCAACATGACTTGCAACGGCTGATTTAGTGTCTCCAGTATGACTCACAGTAACTAGTGACTTGTCATTAATATGACCAGCAGTGATCAATGACGTGTCCTCAACATGAGCAACAGTGGTTGAAGACATGCTTTCAGTATGATTTGCAGTGACTGAAATTTTTCCCCCAACATGACCTCCAGAGGCTGGGTGGGTGGGTTTAGTATGATTCACAGTGACTGAGTGTTTCCTACCAACATGACCACCAGAGGTTGGGTAGGTTCCCCCAGCATGACCTTCAGAGGTTGGGTGGAAAGGTTCAGTATGATTTCCAGTGACTGAGTGAGTTATCCCAACATGACCACCAGAGGTTGGGTAGGTGTCCCCAGCATGACTTTCAGAGGCTGGGTGACTTTTCCCAACATGACCACTAGAGGTTGGGTAGGTGCCCCCAGCATGACCTTCAGAGGCTGGGTGGCTGCCCCCTTGCTTTGGTATCTTCTTCCTATTCTTCCTCCGTCTATTCCTTTTAGACTGCTGGTTACTAGTATTACTACTTTCACCACATGAGATAGAAGGAGGAGGAGAAGATGTTACTGGAAAAGCAGGCATAGGGTTTTGCTGCTCTTGATGTGAAGTGCTTACTTGAGAAGCACCAGGAGCATGCAAGGCATTCAGAGTGGAAAACAACCAAAACGGTAGCCCTATAGTGAATCTCAGAAGATTCAAGGTAGCCATTAAGGGAGTACCAATGTTCCCAATGAATGAAAAAGCACAAGGATCCCCTTGAACAGGGGTCCCTTGATTGGTTCTCATCGGGATAGATTTCAACTCAACGGGCTAGAAATATCTAAGGCCAACTAGAAACAAATGACACAAAGAGCACACCACTAAAAAGGTCCTAGGTAATCAAACCAGGCAATCAATGGAAAATACTCTCGGAAGCAAGTCTGGGATGATCAGGTCCCAAAACAGACTAATAGAGTATCGACGGTCAGTTATGTGGCGTCCTCCGAAGGTCCACTGGGTGCAAGCGTTTGAATCACCAAACCGCTTTCCCGGGATTACTACCAGAGGGTTACCTTCCATGCCTATCCGAAGTGAGGTGGGAATAACCGCCCACTCTACCTGTGTAGAATCCTAAAGGTTTGATACTAAGGCTACCATCAATACGAAATAACCTGGGGGGACACTCGTCAGCCTAGTCGAAAAGCATGGGCAGGGTAACAAAGCTCAAAGTCCGTAAGGACCCCCATACATGAGTCTACTTTGGTTTATGGTCAAAAGGAAAGTGGGGATATACTCAACAAATCCAATCTCCCACGGCCTCGTGCTTAGCTCTAGTTTAAGTAGAGTTTCCTAGGACTATTTGATATAGATGGATTTACCTAAATGAAATTTGTACTACGATTGTTGAGTAATTAAGCCAGTTCTGAGAAGTTTAAGGTGATTTAAGCTCGAAACTCTAGCATAAGCTAGTTGATGTCGTGTATACCTAAAAATAAAAATGTTGCTAATAAATTTTATTAATAATTTATTTTTAAGAGTTACTTGTTACTCAAGGGTTGTAGTGCGGTGTGTGGAATGGTTTGTTATGAGAGTAAAGTACTTGAAAAAATAACGCTTTCAAATTCACAAAACTTTTCTCTTTTTGTTTATAATTCTTTCAAAAACTTGAAACCTAAGCAATCTTAAAACAAAATCTTTTTGTATTTTCTTTTTGATATTTCAAAGCAAACTACGCTACCTCGAAATAATGCAAGACCATACTACTAAGCTATTTAAACAATTTTTGTCTTTTCTGATAAATATAAAAGAAAGAGAACTTTGTACAAAAGCAAGCAAGATCTAACTATAAAGCGTGTGTAAGACAAACATCTAAATGGCTCAAAGAAAACGAATAAAGAGACTTAATGAAGACTTGACTTACCAAGTTTTTGCAAAAGAAAAACTTGAGGCTTGGAAATGAAGAGAAAAAGAAACAGGGAAAAGAGACACTTATGATGGAAGGGCAAACCTAAACAGGTTGCTCCTAAGCATCAAAACCCTAAGAAAACACTAAGCCAAGCAAAAAGTAAGCAAGTGAACTAAGAATGGCTGTAACAACACATGGACTCAACAGCAAGAAGAATAGGAGGTTTTGACTCACTTGAAATGAACTAATAAAACAATCAGCAAGTATCTGAACCAAGCAACCTTTCGGAAGCAACCCTAAGGACTCAACCTTGAAGTCAAACCATAATGGATAGGATAAGACAAAGAGAAAGCGTGCTCTACATTGAAATAGACAACAAACAATCAAAGTGCAGGTCTGTATGACTGCAATAGCAACTAGGGTGAAGAATGAAGCTATGTCCAACAAGAATAGCGCATGAACTTCGAAAAAGGGCTCGTAAGCGGCAAAGACACTTAAACAAAGACTCAAGCAAGCGAAAACAAGCTAAAATAGATTGGAGAGGCTTACAAGACTCAACCGAGACATATGAGGTCTCAGGGGTCAGTGAAGACAGCAAAGCAACAGGATGGAACAACATCCAAAGCTTGGAAAACAAACCCTAACAGCAAAACAGGACACTACAGGAACATACACCACTGTGCAGTGTTACAACCAGTGTACACCAGGACAGGTACACTACTATGTAGTGCAAGGAGGGGTGTTCATAAGGTGAAAAACACAGCTGTAAGTAGGCGAGACTAGCGTGCATGCCTCAAAAGGGAAAAAACAGGATTTTCAAACCAAAAACTAATTTGAATCAAGTAAATAGGAAAGATAACACAGACCTATAGGGTCTGTCAGACAATCAAAAAATGAAAAATGGGATGGAAGAAAACCAAAAATAAAATCTCCTAGAGAAGAACAACTAAATGGTTATTCCCCAGCGGAGTCGCCAGTTTGTTGTTCGAGATTTCTACCCTATAGTGAGGAGATGGACACTACCAACTGGGCGGGGTTGACAGGTAAACACATTGATTATACTGCATTTAGTTACTGCAAAAGAAATAGATTGGGATTGAAAGACATACCTATTTTCGACGGTTGATCCTAGCTTTCGCTTGGTCTTTCACTTGATCTCCCACTTGATCTTCTGCTCGATGAACCTACAATGCAAAAGATACCTTCCTCAACGTATCTTGACCATATAACATATGATGAAATTATAAAGCAATTTAACATCAACTATGATCAAGAATTAAGCCAAATAGACATGCAATCCAATAGATATCTGATTTGGGACAGGAAGGGTGTTTCGACCTTTTTATTGTCAAAGAAACATGAAATCAATACAATATACCTGACGTGTAGAGATGTTTCTGCAACTGGATCCTAGGATCCTGCTCTTCACTCTGACTTGGAACTTTCCTCTAGCATAACAGTGCTTGAAGCAATCTTTCCCCTAGCCTTCTCTCAAGATTTCATGAGCATTACGAGTAACCCCTCTCATGGATCCTCCTTGTATTTATGGGACAAGGTAGGCATTTTAGATCGAGGGGTAGTTGAATTGGGAGGTTGGGGAAGTTGCAGAACCAACTTTAACTAATCCCAATTCGTCAAATTAATATATTTTTTGATTTAATCTTCAGATGTACGCAGGTTTCATACCACAGGAGTAGCGTACAGGAAGCAACTTTTGGGCTTTACAACAAGCGTTTACAACTTTTTGAGAGATGTACGCTAGTTGTCCTTGAGGAGAGTAGGGTATTTCTCAAGGTGTATGCTGGTCTACAGTGCAGAGAGGGGCGTGCATGTGGAAAAAGCAGGGAAATTGCAATCTTGTCAAATGAGAAGTGTACTTCTGGCAGCAAGTCATCCAAGGAAATCTAGCTCTTCAATCCTTTATGTCGTTTTGTGTGATATACAAGGCAAGGTTATCACGGTACAGAGAAGTGCATGTTTGACCTATAACAGATGCAGTTGCAGTAGTTTTGAAATTTTCTGCAGTTGCAATAGTTTCCTACAGTTGCAGCAGTTTCGAAATCTTCTGCAGTTGCAGCAGCTTCTGCAGTTGCAGTAGTCCTCTGCAGTTGCAACAGTTTTCTATAGTAGTAGCTGGAGATTCACATGAAGTTGAAATACAAGACATGGTTTCAGGATTTGATCCATCTTCTGATTCAAATTCTGATCAAGAGATGTCAGCTACTACTCTAGAAGTTGAAGAGAATTTCACAATCTCTACTTCCCATGAGCTTACTAATGTACAAGATGATGACCTACTGAGTATTTTGGAGGTAAAATCATATTAGGGAGGCAATGCATTCGCCCTCCTTGATCAAATGATTCCCATGGACTCCTATTTGGTCATTAGCACATGTTTTCAGAGTTTCACCTAAGATGGAAGACACCATCATTCTCTTGGGTTCAAGTCTCATGCATATCATAGTTCATTTGGTTATGATCTCACCTATGTTGGTTCAAAGGAGATATCAAAGAACTATCTACACATTCATGTATTTGATTCTACCTCAGTTGGTTTGAGTCACATACTCCATATTGATCTTCATATTTTTGGATTTGTTCTCACCATGCTTGGTAGGAAGAGCAAGCTCAGGAAGCCTCCATATTTGCTTGCATCCATTGTTGGAGAACTAAAGCACATGTTTTTGGAGCATGATACATTTATTCCCAAGAGGAAGATAACTCTTTTTGAGATAATTCTAGATCCATATCCACAAGAACATAAATATCTAACACCTGATAGTGAAGATGAGCGAATGGGAGATCCATATCCATAAGAACCTAATGATCTTTCACCTGATGATCCTCCTCTTTCGAGATGGGAAACCACTACTCTTAGATTTGCCGGATATCTTGTGGGATATCCACTTGATCAAAGGAGAACTAGATCTAATTTTCAGAATGGAAGGTTTCATCCTTCTCACATTACTGATCCATTTCTTTCCGATCGATCATTCTTCGGTAAAGAGGGTCACTTGCCACCTTCTGGGGTGGGTGATGCCATGTTACATTAGCATCCTTCAGTCTATTTTGAGGGAGATATTTCTTCCCACTAGGTTTTCCCTCTTTCCTCATTTATTATATAGATTATTGTATGGGGTGACCTTTGGTCTTAGTCACCAGGGCCCTACCATTAGTTTTTTTGTTGTCACCTCATAGTATAGCTTGAGAAGGGGAGTTGGAATATTATCACCATCATTTTTTATATTTGCATGCATTGCATGCATCCAGTCATCAGTATGGTGGTCTCCCAAGCACCTGAAGCCTATTTTCATCCCCCTAGAGCCTGTCTTCATCCCTTAGTAGCCATCCTACCTACCTGATGCACCTTGTTTCCTCACCTGGATGACATATGCAACTTATCTCACCTACCAGGAGTTTAACAGTCAGTTAGAGCATTGATTGACCATTTCTTGCATTTATTGCTCAGTTTAACTACCTGTAGCTCCCAGTTGTCTATTTCGGAGTGCCACTTGACCTTCTGACAGCCTCATGTGACCTCCTTGGAGTCTCCATCCCCTTATTTGTGCTCACATGGCTCAGTTAGACTCATTTGACTGACTTTTGACTATTTGTGACTACTTCCGACATAATACAAAGACATTATTACCTTCCAAGGAATATAAAATATTCCAACACCCCCTCAAACTTACAAGAGAGCAATGCCAATAACCCCAATAAAATATAACAATACTTGTGAATAAGTATAGATCATGATGAGTGATGTGACTCCCTTTACTCTATTATATACTAAGAGATTAGGAGGAATTACTCTCACATATTACATGTGGGATAATATAATTCTCCATAATAACATCTCTTTATATAATAATGAATATCAAGAGTATATTTTACCATAATGAATATGCGATAAGTGTATTACTCTTTTACATAAGATTGTGGATATATTCCGACATAATACAAAGACATTATTACCTTCCAAGGAATATAAAATATTCCAACGCTCCCCCTTAATAATCGCTGGCAGAAAACCCCACTAACAAAGGAAGGAAGGAGTCATTGTTGCTCCCCCTTGATGGAAACTTCCCTCATCCCAAGTAAGGAATGAAGATGCACATACTTCGTTGTTGTTAAGGATTTGGTGAAGATATTGGTTGCCTATCGCTCTGTAGGACAATACTCAAGAGAAAGAACACCATCTGCAACGAAACCTCGAATGTAATGAGCATCAAGATCGAGATGCTTTGTCTTGGAGTGATATACCGGATTATAAGCAAGTCGTATTGCACCTTGATTGTCACATTTTAACATAGTGGACGATTTCAGAACCAGACCAAGCTCAGTGAGAACATGTCGTAACCAAACTGCTTCTTTTGCTGCTTCTTTGGTTGCTCTATACTCTGCTTCACACGAAGATAAAGAAAGAGTCTTCACCTTTTTGCTAGACCAAGAAATCAGACCCCCAAGTTGAAATATATAACCAACAGTTGACCGTCGATCAGAAATGTCACCTGCCCAGACATAATCTGTATAACCAGAAAGTCAAACTGTAGTACCGCTCGAATAAAAAACACCATAGTACAATGTTACCTATAAATATCTCGGAATTCTCTTCGCTGCTTGCCAATGAATTTCATGAGGTTGTTGAATGAACTGTGAAACCATACTGACGATGAAAGAGAGTATGGTCTGATGTGAGTTAAATATATCAAACTATCAACTAGTTGACGATAAAGAGTAGTATCAACAAGAGGAGTAGTACACTCAACAGTTAACTTTACCCAGACTGAAAAGGCGTAGGAGAAGGTTTACAATCACTCATGTGAAAACGAGGCAATAAATCTGTAGCATACTTCAATTGAGAGAGAAAATTACCATCTTCCAGATGCCAAATTTGAAGACCCAAGAAATAGTGGAATATACCGAGATCAGTCATTTCAAACTGTTTTTGAAGGTCACTTTCCATACTTTGAATGAGAACAAGTTGGCTTCCAGTGATAATAAGATCATCTGCATATAAAACAATAACAATGATATTATCGTCAACATGCTTAACATACAGGTTAGGATCAGATATACAACGCTTAAAACCATTATTCAAGAAATATGCATCAATTTTATCATACCAAGCCCTAGGTGCTTGTTTAAGACCATATAAAGACTTGTGTAATTTACATACTAAACTTGATGATTCAACATTAATAAAACCAAGAGGTTGTTGCATATAAATTTCTTCATTAAGATCACCATTTAAAAAAGCACTTTTAACATCCATTTGGTGTATTTCCCATTTATAAGATGAAGCAATAGATAAAATGGTTCTTATTGTATTCATTTTAGCAACATGAGAAAAAGTGTCATTATAATATATACCTTCAAGTTGATTAAAACCTTTTGCAACTAATCTAGCTTTATACTTTTCAATCTGTCATTTTGCAGTAAATTTAGTTTTATAAACCCATTTACAACCAACTAAATTCTTTCCCGAAGGAAGAAGAACAAGAGACCAAGTCTTGTTCTTCATAAGAGAATCATACTCAGTAGACATAGCTTGTTCCCAATGAGGTTTACCCTTAGCTTGAGCATAAGAGGTAGGATCATCTGTGGCCAAAACTTTGGTCATAAGAGAAAAGTTAGATCCAGTTCTACGACTATCGGAATGGATTCTGATATCACTTCCCGCAGATTCAAGAGTTTTTCGGGCCCAAACAGGAAGGTTAGACAGGACATAAGTCACTTCAGGATCTTTGAGACATTCAGGTGGAATACTTGAAGAAGAAGAAGAAGATGAACTAAGATCAGTCACAGAAATGGAAGGAGGAATCGAGATAGGAGTAACAGGTGATAAGGGAATATTCAGAGTAACATGAGGTTTGACATAATTAGGTAGTGGAGAGACTTCAATAAATTGAACATCTCTTTGAATGATGACACTTTGATTAGAAGTATCAAACAACCTATAAACCTTAGAATCCTCAGAATAACCAATGAATATACACTTGTGAGACTTGGGTTCTAACTTTTTTTGTTTTTCATTAGGAATATGAGCCCAACATTCACAACCAAACACTTTATAGTTACTAATATCCGGTTTTATACTATTCCAGTTCTTAAAGTCTTAATCTTTTTACCATAATCATTTTCAACCAAAGATTTAAATACTTGAAATTTAGAAAAAGTGTCACTTTTATGTTTCAAAAAATAAACCCATGATTTTATACTAAAGTCATCAATAAAAGTAAGAAAATAGACTGCATGTGATATAGAAGGAACTTCAAGAGGACCACAAATGTCACTATGAATTAATTGCAAAGGTTCTTTAGCACGCCAAGCTTTACCTTTATCAAACATTTCTCTATGATGTTTACCAAGAACATACCTTCACAAACACCGTTAGTAGACGAAATATCAGGTAAGCCAAGTACAATTTTAGTTAACATTTGCATTTTACCATAATTCAAATGACCTAATCTTTCATGCCATAATTTACTTAATTCATCAGCATGAAAAACGTAGGAATAAAGATGTTGTCTTTTAGTTGAATTAAAACCAACAAATTTATATAAACCAATAGTATGATCAACAGGACCAGAAGAAACTACTTTGAAATTTTGATTGATATCTTTAAGAACATATTTATTAGGACAAGCTTCAAATTTATATCCTTTTTGACATGCACAATAAATAGAAAGTAAGTTGATGGGCATATTTTCAACATGAAAAACATCTTCCAATTGACCATTAGCAACATTAACATTACCAAAACCAATTACGGAAACTTGTTTACCATCACCTATAGATACTTTCTGAGATGTGTTTTTATTATTATCATAAAATGTAAATAAGGAAGCATTACCAGTCATATGTTTAGAAGCACCGGAATCCATTATCCATTCCACATTAGAAGAAGAATTACTAGAAGAAACAACAAGCACACAAACCTACTTATGATTCATCAAAACCATTCTTTTTAGCCTTAGCTTTTAAACGTTTCAATTTAAAGCAATTATTTTCAGGATGGTTAGTTTTACTACAATGTTTACAAGGAGAATACACTTTCTTCATCTTACTATTGTCATGATGTGCATTAGAAGCATTACCGGAGTTATTAGTAGGATTTGAAGTGTATGAATTAGAACCTTTAACGTTATTAAAACTTTTCTTAGGATTCTTATTATGTGCCATTAGAGCTTTATTAGGTGAGTGTTGTCCTAAAACAATTAACCTTTCTTACTCATTTATCAACCCTTTACAAAAATCATCAAAGTAGGTTTCGTGGTATTTGAAAACAATTCAAGAGCTCTATTCCTAGTTTGAATGAACATATCAAAACAAGATGACAATTTTTGTTCTACAAGAATTATAAGAGCAGTGTCTGTTTTCTTGTAATCTTTACTACAATTATATAATTTTTCATGTAAGGTTTTCACTTTAGCAAGATATAATTCTACTCTTTCAAAGTTAGTAGGATCTAGCTAAAATTTTTTTTTTCAAGGTAATAAGCAGAAACATCATCAGATTTATCAAATAAAGAAGCAAGAATTTTCCATACCTCAACAGGGTTGTCTTCTGCCTCTATACTTACCTGAAGATTATCTGCAACCATTTGACCAATGAGCCCTCTTGATTGATCACATTTATCTTCCCATATATCCAAAGCTTGAGCATCAATAGGTTTCGTGTGTTTACCATTAACAATCTTCCATAGATTCTTACTCTTGAGAACATCAATCATTTTTCTCTTCCATGCAAGATAGTTAGGACCAACAAGTTTAGGAACAGAAGCTACTTCTGAAGTCATAATTATAGAAATATTGACAAGAAACCCAAATGCTAGAAATGACAAGAGAATGAAAGTGAATAACAGAAAACTGATATACTTTACCATACTGAACTGCAGAAACACAGTAGGAAAAACAGTAAAGGAAAGAAACTTTTACTTATAGCCCTTTTGAAAAGTGTTGAGAAAAGTCACTCGCTGTTAACACCCAAAAAGTGCTCACTACCTCATCTACCCCATTACATGACTCATTTGTCCATATTTCCTACCATATTTACCTCCAGAACCTTAAAATCCCATTAAAAAGCCTCCAAAAGGCCAAAAAAACCCCTTTTTCCCCCAAAATAATCCAAATTCCTCCAAAATAGCAAAAACCCTCTAAAAAAGGAATAAAAAATATAAAAAAAGAGGAAAAAGAGGGAAAAAGGAGGAAAAAACCCTATACAGCTGACCTAAACCATATGGTTCCCAAAACCATGGGCCAACACTCCACCACTAAAAACCTATAAATAGGTATAAATAGGTGATGGAGGCCCCTCATTCCATATCCATAGTCAAATACACCCTTACTCTGCCAAAATCACTCTTGAAACCCTAGTTCACCCTTGAGCTACTTTCACACTTGAGTGCCCCTTTGGCCTATTTCCAACCCTTTGGAGAAAGAGAAGGAGCAAAGCTGGAAGCTTGGAAGCAACCCTCCTGGACTACTGCAAGAGCTCCACCAACCTCTACACCTGAGGTAACTTTTCATATAAAAAAGAGAGATCTTCACCATATTTTCATGTTTTGTTATTTTTGTTAATTCTCATGCTAGGTTAAATGTTATATTGTTTTCGTACTTTAATTTACTGTTTATTGAACTGCTACTAAGGAGACCCTTCTGCTTAGTAGGTGCTCATTTGCACAAGCTAGGGTGAAAACCCTAGCTACAGTTTTGGCAACTCCCCTTGTGTTCCTTTGAATTTCTGGTTCTAGTTTTAAATATTTTTAATTTTTTGCAATATTTTTCTGTTTTTTCCTTTCGGTTGTCCCTTCCGGCTGCCATAAACCGCATCTTTTACCCCCTGCAGTTGCGTTCCGACCGCGTTTTTCAGGCATTTACCTGCGATCCGACCGCGGCTCTCAGACTGTTTCCGGCGACTTGCCGGTGGATTCAAGTCTGTTACCTGCGATCCGATCGTGGCTATTAGCTTGTTTATTGCGATCTGACTACTGCTGTTAACCATTTTCGCGCGTCTCGCTTGCGGCTTTCAGCCAGTTTTCTGCAACCCGCCTGCATCTTTGGGCCATTTTACCGCGTCTCGCTTGTGGCTTTCAGCCATTTTCCTGTAACCCGCCTGCGTCTTTCTCTCTATTTCCCACGGTCCGATTGCATCTTTCGGCCAAAATTCTGCAACCTGTCCGCGACTGTTGCTCTGTTTCCCACGGTTCGACCGCTGATATTTGCCACAGACCTGTGGTCTGTTTTCTGCACTTTTTACCTGTTTTGAACCCAACACTTTGCTGCAATATTTTCTGCACTTACAGAGCCATCTGTCCTACCTGCAGCCATACTTCCCTACATCCTTTTCTGCAGTTTTATTTCTGTTCCATTTTCATAATATTTTTTGAATTTCATCATTTTAATTGAAAAAGAGAAAATTTTGCATTTCAAAGTTAGAATTCTGTATTGTTATTTTTAGTTAGAAAGTTGCCCACCCCGTGGCACTTTTAATTGGGTTCATCATCTCACACGCACACACTCTGTCACCTAATTCAAGTGAGCCCTAAAAAACTACTTAACACAACCAACATTCTAACCCCACTTGGGGAACACATAAGAATTTTTGTAGTTAGGTAGGATCGGGGGGATAGGCATCCAAATAACACCCCTCGGTTGCTTACACTTGAGACATAGCTATGGTAGATTCATGAACGGGGTATCTTAGTTTCCTTTCTTCCAGGATTGACTATCCGGTGTCCCTCCCGGTAGGGGGATATCTTTAGCCACTTGGCTCTACTATCCATATTGTCTAACTTGGATTTCATCACCTTACAGAGGATATGTCTAGTTGAGTAAGAATACTATTTAGCTAGGTGTTTGCATGCTCCCTTACCTCCTTTGGTCTAGCGAATCCACTATTTTTATTTTTTAGGAAACCTGTTGCTTGTTGGTATTCTGACAATTTTTGTTGATACTCCACTTATTGTAGCACAGCTGTTACAGTAAGTGTTTTGAGTTGGTTGTTGGCCTGAGTGCCATATTTTTTGAGCTCTCCTTCTGCACACTCTGTTGCATTAGGGTTTTTGAGCTGTTTTTCACTCAACACAACCCCCATATATTTGACACCATCTATCGCCATTGAGTCCCCGAGACATTCTCGGTGCCTCCGGGGTGAGCCCCCACAGCACGGTTCACTTGACACCACCCGTCATAGACATAGATCTTCATCACTTGATACCACTCATCATAGATCTCGAGCCTTGTCACTTGACTCCACTCGTCAACAGCATAGAACTCCGTCACCCAAGCTAGACGCCCCTTATTTTACCTCTGATTCTAAGGCAGAGTCCGAGAACCCCATTTACACTGCACCAACCAGCCCCATGGTTGGCGTGACTTCCACCCCTTTCTTTGTAGGGACCATTGGTGGAGCATCCACCACCACACCAGCTACCACCCCTGCTTTGGGTATGCCCTCGATAGGGCCCACATCTACCATTTCGATCACTACACCCATTCCAGTAGCTGGCATAACTATTCCCACTCCATTAGTGACTCACACTCCCCTTGGCGGTGCAGGACCGTCCCATACCACTTTCGTTCCTCCACTTGAGGGAAACATCCCAAACCCTTCCCCTACACTTGGGGGCATTGGCCCCAACATGGTCCAACCCACTAGTATGTCACATCCTTCTACTAGTTTTCCATTCATGGGTAGCCTCAACCTTCCTGACCCAGCTAGACTGACTAATGATCCCATCAGACACGACCTTGCGTGGCCTCACATGCCCACCAAGCTCCCCTCCGACATCCCTAAGTTTGAGGGCAAGGCAGGTGAGGACCCCTAGAACCATATTATGTCCTTCCATCTATGGTGTTCCTCCAACTCCATAGTGGATGACTCTGTCCGCCTCCGTCTGTTACAGCGCAACCTCACTGGATTTGCAGCTAAGTGGTACATCGAGCAGCCCCATGGGACCCATGCCAAATTTACTTCCCTTGCCTCGACTTTCCTCCAGTTCTTTCAGTTACCTGTTCGCTATGACGCAGGAGTTGAGATCCTACTGTCTTGCAGACAGAACACGGCTACCCACATCACTAACCACATTCATGAGTGGCGTCGACACCGTAGCCTCTGCAAAATCAAGTTATACGACCATATCTTCTTAGACTGGTTTCTAAAATCCCTCCTTCCTGTCATTGCCAAGGATGTGGCATTTGAACGACCCCAGTCCGAAGAAGAGGCCATCCTCAAAGCCCAACAATTTGACCTCATTTACGCCTAGTCGGGTTATCTATATACCATCATACCTGACGCCCCTCGCGGTGATTCCTCCCAACACGATGTGTCAGGGGCATCCCATGCCACAGATGGCATCATCGGCCGCGTTGCCTTGCATCCCCAACCCTTTTCCATAGCACGTCCTAGCCACGGCCCCGACCTTTCACGGGCTACATCTCAATCTGGAGCAACCAATTCGTATGCTCCTATGGCACATCACCACCATTCCCATGGACCCTCCTGTCCACCTCAG
This sequence comes from Larix kaempferi, assembly GCA_027924585.1. Lineage (NCBI taxonomy): Eukaryota > Viridiplantae > Streptophyta > Pinopsida > Pinales > Pinaceae > Larix > Larix kaempferi. The sequence continues at coordinate 8,635,669 of BSBM01000094.1, forward strand.
TGCTTTGGTCATGCGTCCCCCGCTTATGCCCCCCCGGTCGCACCTCAGCCCTATTACCACCTGTAGGTTGCACCAGCTCCTGTGTCCTCTCAAGCCCAACATGCTTATTACCCACCACAGGCAGCCCCTGCAGCAAACCCACAACCCGCTCGGTAGACATATCAGCAACCCCCACAAGGTTCAGCACCTGCGCAGCCTCCCCCTACTTATTATCCACCGCAACCTGCTCCCGCACCTGCACAACCCCAGAACCCACCTACTGCCCAAGGGGAAGTATACGCCCAACAGAATCCGTAGCAGAACCAAAACAACTAGCGCCAACATGGCCAACAAAACCATGGAAAAGGCCGTAACCGTGGGAACAACCCCCCTCCAGACCAAGGCGGTCAACCTCCCAATCCCCTAAACAAAAATAACACGGCACCTGCCAACCAGAACCCTGATCGGCCACCCAAGTAGGCCAAAAATCCTAATTTGAGAACAAACCATCCTTGTTCTATTTGCGGGGTCTATGGCCACTACACTCATGCTTGCCCACATTTGGAGCGAGCTCGGTAACTCTGGACTGATGATGCCCATTGCCAAGGGCACGCGGCTCCTCAGGCGCCACCCAACCCCCCACCACCTCAGCCTCAACCTTTGGTGTTGCAAAACCCTTTACCAACCTAGGGCGTAGTGAACACTCAGCCGTTGGCTCCCCCTTAAGGAAACACACCACCACAACAACAGATCACTTATGCCGCCCCTGATCAACCCATGTTCGATTCAGGTACCCACCATTTGTTAATGATTTCAACCATTGATGTCAACCTCCAAACCCGTCGGAACCAATATGGCTCCACCCCTGAAGCCTCTCCCACCGACAAGAACACTAACGTTCATCCCACTGATCAAACGTTACGTATACCTCCGGCTCCACTAGATGGCGCCTCTAAAGCACCTCGCTTCCCACTTCGTCGCATCAACAATAACCCCAATGATCGCGCTGTGTCAAATTACAACATTGTGGATGACTTAGCCCAATCTCCCGCAGCCATGTCTGCATTAGAAGTCTTAAAAAACTGTCCTTCATAGCGCAAGACTTTGCTATCCGCCATTGGCGCTATTGACCCAAATGATTCACAACTGATGGCCTTCGATTTGGACCAGTCGGAACCACGCCTTCCTTCCACTTTAGCGTTCCAAGTTTCTGTTTCCATTTGGAATCTTGTCATCCATCGGTGCATCATCGATGAAGGTGCCTCTACATGCGTTATGTCCACATTCGTTTGGCAGAAGTTGGGATCCCCTACCCTCCAGCAGTCTACCACTACGTTGCGAGCCTACGACGGTCGTTCCGCTCAACCCCAAGGTAACCACTTATACTATGAAACGAGAACTTGACAAAGTTCTCGTTTTTCTCTCTCCTAATTTTAGTAGCTATTTTTACCTCCGTTTCAAAAAGCGTTGATGCCAGTATCACACATTTTCATTTTGAGGCATTTTTTTGAGCCTTTGAATTATCTTTGTCGTAAAATATATTTAATTTCTATTTTCAAGTGTGTTTTTAGAAATTTAACAAAATAACATACATTTCTAAGTAATTTATAATAAAAAACATATACATTTTGCAGCTGTTTCTAGAAAATAAGACATTTTTATGGGCAAAATAAGACATTTTTATTGACAAAATTATAAAAAATTTCAGAAAATAAAGACATTTAAAACCATTAAAAACAATACTATTTCATATTATTTTCCCAAAAGTGACGATTCACATAAATTCAAGAAAAAATATACCATATATTTGTAAAAAACATATTAAAATATTATATATAGAAATTTTATTTCTAAAATAAATTCTGAAAGTCAAAACATTACTAATATATCTTATCAAAAAATTGCCAAATTTAAAATTTTCTTCAATACATGAAACTAATCAACACTTTAAGTTATTAGGCACTTTTAGTCTCTTGTAATATTTATTGGAATGAGCATAGCTGACACATACATCTATCTTCACAGATTTTTGTATTACTTTGTGGTTTATAGTCTTTTACTATTTCATCCATTCATAGAATTTGGGTTTTTTTATATTACTATGTTCTTTGCAATATCTTCTTTTGTATATTTCCATTTTATCTTTCTTCCTTCATTCTATTGAAAAACTAGATCAAACATCTATTCCCTATTCCATTGATTTTTATGAACATGATACATTATAAACAGGGAAAATATATTTAATCAATTGGAACACAGATGTCTAAGTGTTAAGACTCCATAGGAGCCCAAATATTTGTATTTTATCAATATTAAAAAGAAAATATATGATTATAGCAAGTGACTATAATCACAATCACATTAGAGAAAACAAATAATTGATAGAAACACACAAAGCCTAGTTCGTGGCTTAAAAATTTAGACATGGAATATATCTATATATCCATGTAGAAAGGTTGAACACCACAAACTTCACAAGGAGGGTTATATTAATTGGCAATATAAAATATGCCTTGCACCATTCTTAAAAATATATCTAGAAAGATAGAACACTTCAAACTTCACAATGAGGGTTATCTTAATTGCCACTATATGCCTGCCCACCATTCTTATCAATTGTTTCTTTGAATATAATTTTATTGATTTTATTATAAGATATATAACAAAATTCTTAAACAATACCTAACCCTCTTTTAATAGGTCCATGATTCCTTCATAAGATAGCTATGTTTGACAAAAAAAAATGAAACTTAATAGGGCCCACATCCTTCTCATAAGCAATGAAGTAAAATTGTTATAATACCTGGCATTGCATTAGGGATGATTCCTAAGGTGTGGTTCTTGTTTTATCGAGGTAAAAATCCTAAACAAGGAATCTAACCAAGCGATCCCCAATCGACCCCATGCCAACCGTCCTCAAGGTCAATGCGATTTTTTTTTGTAAGTTTGACATTCATTATTTTCCACACATAAATAACATCTTCCATTATTTATTGAAATTGATGGCAGGTATAAACCCTCATCTTTCTCTTTTTATATAGAACCAAGTTGAAATCTTTAACTATGATCATGTTTATTAGTGGGAGATCTATTTGTAAAATTTCTTAATTTTTTAGCACGATTATTAGGGGCATAAAATTGTGAGACTTGGATTCTCTATTTAGTGGATAGTGTATCAAATTAATTCACATGCAATCCAATATTTTATTATTATCATGTGCAATATGTAAAGTTAGAAAGAAGAGGGATCCCAAAGGAGGGATAGCCCTCTGAGAAGACTCGTGGGCTTGTCCAAATACTTTAATTGTTATAACAAAAATATTTGATGGGTTTTATGAATGAATTCTCTTTTATCTTAGTTTCTTGTAAAAGTCTTATCTTTTCATTTCTAATTAGTTTATGAGGAATTTTTGTTTTTTATTTATTTTTATTTTTATTAAGTAAACCTTTACCATTCCAAGAAAGAGCTTTTATTTACTTGGATTATGTTGCTTAGAAGATGCATCATTGTGCATTGGGTATCGAACACTTACATCTTGGGTGGGCTTGGCAATTAGGAACATGTGTTTCCTCCTTGGAGATAATAGATTCAAAACCAAAGAGAGGTAGGCCCATATATACCTTCATATACTAAGTTGTCATAACATTGCGCAAAGGGGGTCCATTGTCCCACAAATAATGGGGCCTCATACATCAATTTGCAATATGGATAAACCATGACCTTAAGTTTATGGTTTTTATTACCATTTGTTTCTTCATTTTTTTAAAGAAAAAAATGCAATTTATATTAATTGGTGAATACTAAACACATTCTTTAGGTGCAGACGAACAATTTACATCAAATCATAAGAGATACTAGGATCTCTCTGGAAAACAACAAAAACACCAACAAAAAAGGAAAACGTTGGACTTCTATCCCCCAAACTATGTCTCCAAACCCATATGAAAAGATATCATAACATCCACTATCCAAAAAGTATACAAATATCTCATCGAATATGAAATACAAGTATATCAATAAAGAAAATGTCTAAACATATACTTCATTGAAATAACTAAAATGTCATAAGAGTCACGATGGTGAAACCCTCTCTTGATTTTCCAAAAGAAGATCATCTAGTTGCAACTGTAGACCCTCTTTTGATATAATGTCAGCAGAGTAATTGAGATCCTTGTAGATATGAGAAAAAGTTATGTGATCAAGATGCTAAAATTTTTCCTTTAATTGATATTTCAGCATCTGAAGGTTTATATTTTAAATCTATTGAATATTCAACATCCAATTTATCATCAATGAGCAATCACCAAATACTTGCAACCCATTGATCCCTTTAGTGAATGAAATCCTTATCAACACAAAATGAACCATCAACTCAATATAATTCTTAAAACCCGATCCCACATAGGCTTTTAAATTGTAAAAATGTGATTCATTTATAAAAGGTAATCCCACGATTCCACATTCCTACTCTTGACCTTGACATGCTCCATCAAAGAAATTACTAGGGATAGACTTATCAGTATAAAACAAATCCATCCGTCGAGCAACTTGTGTAGTGTCAACCTCTTTTAATAGATGAAACAAGTTTGATAATTGAGCATTGATTTGAGACAAGGGATAAATGTTTGCTAAAAAAGAAGAGCATTCAGGGCTATCTATATCCCCAACAATTCTAAAACATGGAACTATCTAAATGATTTAAAATACCATCACTAAAACCAAATTATAAAACATTAATCGATGCTCCCAACAAACAAGATTATTGTCCCATGTAATTTGAAAGTATGACTAATGTGATGCCAAAACTAGGACATAAATTGACAATGAATTGAAAAGTTAGCATTACTTTCCTCCAAGTTTTTGGATACAACACACATATTGGGGTCGTGGAACTATCATTTTTGCATTAAATCCCAAGTAAGTATTCTATTACATAGTGCCATCATTTTATCGAGAATAACCTTTTTTGGGGCTTTCAAGTGAGCGGGAGTCACTCAATTGGGCGCTGTAGCTAGGGTTTTACCCCTAGCTGGTGCAAATGAGCACCTACTAAGGAGGATGGACTCCTTAGTAGCAGTTCAGTAAGTGTAGATAATTAAGCTAAAACAGAAATTAATTTACTTCTAAAACATGCATGAAACTTAAACAACCAAATTTAAAGAATGGCTTTTTTGTATTGATGTTACCTTCAATGTAAAGGTTTGATGAAGCCCTTTGCAGTGTCCAAGAGGATGCTCCAAGCTTCAATATGCTCCTTCTCCTTCTCCAATGGTGGGAATGGGCCAAAAGTGGCTCTCAAGGTGAAAATAGTTCAAAGGTGAACTAGGGTTTCGAGAGAGATTTTGGCAGAGTAAGGGTGCTTGTGATTGTGGATATGAAATAAGGGATCTCCATCACCTATTTATAGTTTTTTGGTGGTGGAGTGCTGACCCATGGTTTTAGGGAACACATGGTTTTGGGCAGCTGTATAGGGTTTTTTCCTCCTTTTCCTCATTATTTTATATTTTTTATTCCCTTTTTAGGGGATTTTTGCTATTTTTGGAGGAAAAGGGGGTTTTTTAGCCTTTTTTAGGCTATTTTGAGGGTTTTGTGGCCTTTTGGAGGCATTTTAGGCCTTTTGGAGGCTTTTTAATGGGATTTTTGGGGTTTTTAAGGGAAATATGACAGGAAAATGGACAAATGAGCCATATAATGTGGTAGATGAGGTAGTGAACACTTTTTGGGTGTTAACAGATTGCCCCCTGATGTGCGAGGGCAGGAGCTCATCGTATGGCCGATGGACATCATAAGTCATGAATGGTTTTCCTGGGATGTGGAGAGAAGAGAAGAAACAAACTGAAGCCCGGAACAATGATCCCGAACAACTGCAAGGACTGAAAGTACATAACCTCAATAATGGATGAGGAATCATCTGATCAGATGGACGAGGCGGGCATTCCCATGCTCATATCAGGATATAACATAACAATAACAATGGGGTCCAAAAAATGGGGACCTGAAATATACATGACCTCAAATATTGACTGAGGTATAATCTCAATATATGGACGAGGCGGGCATACCCATGCTCGTATCAAGATATATAAACAGAACTGTGAGGCCCGAAAAGGGGGACCTGTAAGATACATGATCACTGTGTACATCATAAGAGTCCAGAGGGGACACAAAGATAGGACATACTCCTGAGCGGATCATGTGTGAACTGCAGAACTAGTGCACTGGAACAATCAACAGTACTACTGAGTGTGGTACCAAAGGGGCTGATGAGCTGCTGGATCAGAGTGACAAGAGGTACACTCACAATGGTACACTGAACTGGAACTGAAACTGGGTACTCAAGGAAGCATGTAACTGGATGGCTTCCGAATACAAACGCCAACGCAGCCCGGACATCCACAGGAACATAGAACTGGGTGTTCCGAAGTGACTCACCAATTTGCTAGAGTCGGGGGAAATCCGGGGTCTTCGACTAAAAACTGATGGGATATAATCCTACGCGATCCTCAACGATGCGATCGAGGTGCTGAAGTCGAGCATGTGAGAAACAACCACTCGGGGAGGCAATGATGACTCCTCTCAGAATGATCCGTAGGCACTTACCACAGATGGTGCTAAGTCCAAGGCGTAGGGACCTCTGGGCCTATCCTCTGGAATAGAGGAGCTGTCGTCGACAGAGGGAGACCGGCAACTATCAAGGCAATGATGTTTCCTTGACAGAAGCGCGAGGTACAAAACCGAAATGTGATAGTACTGATGACAAGACTGACAACCTGTGGGGGGGAAACTGGGCAAGTAGAGTGGGTGGACTCAAACTTCCTTTGTTCAGAGTATGATAATGGGAATGATCTGGCAGCATATGAAACTGACTGAGGGGAAAGGGATCATAGCTGTATTGGATCTGGGAAGGTGACTGGTCTGAGGGAGGCTCAAGCTGGGGTAAAATGGCAGGAGACTGCAGAATACTCTGAACAAAGGCGACCTGATTGGGGGGGTGCTGTCGCGATGATAGATCAAAGTGCCAGGAGGCACGGGGGAAAACTTCTTCATGAGTTAAGGAACTAGAAGAAGTGTGTGTAACATGGTACTGTCGTGTGGATTTTACGAGCCCAGGAAAGTTCATGCTCGTGGTTGCTTTCAATTTTAAGGAGTCTGAAAGCGATAAGAAGACTCTGAAATGATGGAATGGTACTGTCGTGTGGATTTTACGAGCCCAGGACAGTTCATGCTCGTGGTTGCTTTCAATTTTAAGGAGTCTGAAAGCGATAAGAAGACTCTGAAGTGATGGAATGGTACTATCGTGTGGATTTAACGAGCCCAGGACAGCACATGCTCGTGGTTGCTTTCAATTTTAGAGAGTCTGAAAGCAAGTAAGAAGACTCCAGGGGGTTGCTTTTTCGTAGATTTAGTCTCCAAGGCCCAAAGAAGCATAAAAGGATGCAATGAAGAACTCTTCTAGCCGGTGTGACTAGAGTATTCCTTTTTCGTAATTAGTCTACCAGGTCCGGAAAAGGGTTAAACTTATACCAGATAGACGCCCTTTCAGGTACTTTAGCGAGCATGAAAGGAAGCAAGATTGCTCGGCGATCTTTTCATTCTTTTAGGAGTCAGAAAAGAGCTTAACGGAAACTCCCTAAGTGCCTTTTCGTAAAGGACTTGTCCGGCCCGAAAAAGGGATAAAATTATACCAAACAAAAGAAACGGGCAGGCAAGGAGGAAGTGTTCAATCAAGGAACAGTAATGATGACCAAGAACGAGGGTAGTGGGGAACACTGGTGGGCCTCCTTGCGGGGTAGATGAAATGGTGGCAAAATAACGAAACATTTGCAGTGTGACAGGAGTGAATGGCTCATGTACAAAAGTGGAACAATCCGATGGCGGCCGATGTGGCACGCAAACCGAGGCAGCAAGGTGTCGAGACACAATGTTGAAATTGTACAAAGTGAGAGCGAGAAATGATCTCAAGCATCATCACGAGCTCGGAAAAATGAATCCGACGATATAAAGGATGTCAAAAACGAGTAACGGCCGATGTGGCATGCAAACCGAGGTGACGGGGGCATTTTGAAAAAATGCCCAGAGAATCTGGAGGTGAGAGCGAGAAATGATCTCAAGCATCATCACCAGCTCGGAAAAATGAATTCGATGATATAAAATATGCGAAAAACGGAGAGCAGCCGAAGTGGTATGCAAACCGGGGCGACAAGGTGTCGGGACACAATGTTGATATTGGTCCTGGTGAGATAGAGAAATGATCTCAAGCATCATCACAAGCGCGGAAAAATGAATCCGACAGTGCAAATGGTGCGAAAAACGGAGGTCATAAGGACTCCGGAATGGTCAAAGGAAAGAACTATGCGTATCAAATCAAATCAAACATACAAGTGACACGTGACCTCAAAAATTGTTGAGATCACAAATGTGAAAAAGTGAGCAGGGTTAATGACCTGCCCCCATGCTATATGCATGGGGTTTGTGATTGTGGATCACATATGTGTTGGTTTGAACAATGGGTTCACTAATGTGCTGAGATAGATGTGATGGGGAAGGTTCAAAATGATTGATCATGCCCCCTATCCCAGGGTCGAGGTAATCTATTATGCCCCTTGACTCAGAGATGTCAATGTGGTGCTCGATAATGGCGGGGTCAAGACCAGGCATCTCCGTATAGGACCAGGCAAAGACATCACGGAATTCTTGGAAGAGTTTTCGGTACTCCTCAATCTCTTGTTTACTGCAGAATGCTCCTAAAGTGATGAGTTCAGGGGCACGCCCTGGGGCAGCGATATCAACTTGGATGACAGGTGAGATGTTGGCCATGTTACCTTCCTCGAAGGCATCAGGAGCAGGGATAGGGTCCTTGAACCAGTCGACCTTGGGGGGGAGGAAGTATTTAGACTCAACTGTGAATTGGTTAGCTGTGCTAGAGGAGGATTCTTCTGGGATGAAATAGGAACGATGGTGCATATCGTCCCAGGGATAATCCGGGGCAGTCAGGGCCTCAAGAACTTCCTCATCGGTACGGAAAGTTTGCGTCGTCAAATCGGTTGACGAGGGGGAAGTGGTGGAAGAAATCATATAGATGGTATTAATCTCTCCAGAAGGTGAAGAGTCTGGGGGGTAGATCTCCTCAATGGTAGGTGGTGCCGTCTCAAGATCCAGATTGTTCATCTCATAGAGAGCTACTCTGTAATCCGGGAGATCGGGACAATGATGTGAATAATGCCCGTAAATACCGCATATGGCGCAGGAGTGGTTGGTACGTAGGGACTTATCTTTAGGCTTGGGCGTGGGGTTGAGTTTGACAGTTGGGATGTTAGGATCATCGTCGAGCATCTGCATGTGCTTCTGTAATGCTGGTAACTGTGGGCATTGGTGGGTCGCATGGCCCAACTCGTCGCACAGCGAGCATTTGGGAGGAGCACGAAATACTGGAGGGTTTTTTACTGTCTTTGGAGGTGGTACAGCAGTGTAAGGTTGTGGACCTCTGCCCCCAGTGGGTTTGGGAGTAGGAGGGGGCGTCGTGGAGGACGAAGGGGTAGAGACACCGGGAGGTGGCTGAGTAGTAGTAGCCATGGGTTGCACCGGCTGGAGGACGACATCTGGTGTCGGCGGGCGAACGGGAGGCGAAAGATACCAGACAGGTAATCCCAAGGTTAACCCCGGGAGGCTAAGGGTACCCATAACCGGGGCGCTGACTACTCCCGATGGAGGGACTAGAAAGGGGATGGTATGGATCGGTGTAACACCAATGTGGCTAGGTACCAATGGTGGTTTAGGCAACAAGGGTGGTTGATTATTAGTTGGTAGGTTGTCATGGGACAAGGTACATAAGTCAGACACTTCGGGTGTAGATGACGGGGGAGGAATGGATTGAAAGGTGGAGGTCATCGGCGCGTCTGAGTAGACTCCAGGCCCCGTAGAGGAAACAAACGAGGTGGTGGCACGAGAAACAGGTTGTTCAACCATGGGGAGAACATTTTCAGGTGCCGCAGGAGCGCTAGGATCATAGTAGGTGAGCTGGTCAACCTTAACCACGCGTCCCTCATGGGGGAACATCATGGTGCGAAAGACGGAAGAGGAAACCGCCCGCATGGCATACATGTAGCTGCGGCCAAGTAACAGGTTATAATCCAATTGGGCATTGATTACCTCAATGTCAATGAGTACAGTTTTGCCACCCAACTGGACGGGGACATTGGCTAGGAGGCCTTGGGGCTGAGCGGAACGACCGTCGTAGGCGCGTAATGCAGTGGTGGACTGCTGGAGAGGAGGGGATCCCAACTTCTGCCACACGAATGTAGACATGACGCATGTGGAGGCACCCTCATCGATGATGCATCGATGAATGACAAGATTCCTAACGGAGACAGTAACTTGGAATTGTAAGCTGGAAGGTAGGCGTGGTTCAGACTGGTCTAAATCAAATGCCATTAAATTCGAATCATTTGGGTCAATCCCCCCAATGGCGGAGAGTAAAGTCTTGCGCTGAGAAGGGCAGGTCTTCAAGACTTCTAACACAGACATGGCTGCGGGAGATTGGGCTAGGTCATCTACAATGCTGTAGTTTGACGCAGCGCGCGCATTGGGTTTATTGTTGATACGGCGAAGTGGGAAACAAGGGGCTTTTGCAGCGCCATCTACAGGAGGCGGAGGTATACGTAACGCCTGATCGGTGGGATGAGCGTTAGTAGGTTTATTCGTGGGAGGGGTTTCAGAGGTGGAGCCATATTGGTTCCGACGGGTCTGGAGATTGACGTCAGCAGATGACATCATCAGCAAGTGGTGGGTACTTGAGTCAAACATGGGTTGATCAGGAGCAGCGTACATGATCTGTTGTTGTTGGGGTGCGTTGGCTTGAGGGGGAGCCAACGGCTGAGTGTTCACTACGGCTTGGGTTGGTAAGGGGTTTTGCAACACCAAAGGGGGTTGTTGAGGTTGGGGGGGGTTGGGCGGTGCTTGGGGAGCCGCATGCCCTTGACGATGGGCCTTGTCAACCCAAAGTTGCCGAGCTCGCTCTAAGTGTGGGCAAGCGTGTGTGTAATGGCCATAGACCCCGCAAATAGAACAAGGGTGGTTCGTTCGCAAATTGGGGTTTTTAGCCTGCTTGGGCGGGCGATCAGGGTTCTGGTTGGCGGGGGCCGCATTGTTGTTGTCGGGGGGATTAGCCGGTTGACCAGCTTGGTCTGCAGGTTGGTTGTTCCCCGGATTGCGGCCCTTGCCCCGGTTCTGTTGGCCCTGGTTACGTTGGTTGTTTTGGTTTTGCTGCGGGTTTTGTTGGGCGTAAACTTGCCCTTGGGCAGCAGGTGGATTCTGAGGTTGCGCATGTGCGGGAGCAGGCTGCGGTGGATGGTATGCAGGTTGAGGCTGAGCAGGTGCAGCAACTTGAGGGGGTTGCTGATATGGCTGCGGAGCAGGTTGTGGGTTTGCCGCCGGGGCTGCCTGTGGCGGATAATAAGCGGGTGGGGCTTGTGAAGGTGCAGGGGCTGGGGCAGCCTGCTGATGGTAGTAAGGTTGAGGTGCGACTGGGGGGGTATAAGCAGGAGTCGCATAACCGAAGCATTGAGGTGGACATGAGGGTCCATGGTAGTGTGTCATGGGAGCATACGAGTTGGTTGCTCCAGACTGTGAGGTGACCCGCGATAGGTCGGGGCCAGGGGTAGGTCGTGCTATAGAAAATGGTTGGGGATGTGAAGAAACACGACCAATGATACCATCTGCAGCGTGGGATGCCCCCGACGCATCGTGCTGGGAGGACTCACCGCGAGGGGCGTCAGGTATAATGGTATAAAGGTAACCCGACTGGGCGTAAATGAGGTCGAACTGTTGAGCCTTAAGGATGGCCTCTTCCTCAGACTGGGGTCTTTCTAAGGCCACATCCTTAGCAATAACAGGGAGAAGGGATTTGAGGAACCAATCTAGGAAGATACGGTCGTCTAGTTTAATCTTGCATAAGCTACGGCGTCGACGCCACTCATGGATGTGGTCCGTGATATGGGTAGCCGTGTTTTGTCTACAAGATAGAAGGATCTCAACGCCCGCGTCATAGCGAACAGGCAACTGGAAGAAATGCAGGAAAGTCGAGGCCAGGGAAGCAAAGGTGGCATGGGTCCCATGTGGTTGCTCGATATACCATTTGGCTGCGGAGCCAGTGAAGGTGCGCTGTAAGAGATGGAGGCGAACCGAGTCATCCATGATGGAGTTAGAGGAACACCATAGGTGGAAAGACATGATATGGTTTTGTGGGTCCTCACCGGCCTTGCCCTCGAACTTAGGGATGTCCGAGGGGAGCTTGGTAGGCATATGAGGCCAAGTAGGTTCGTGTCGAATAGGATCGTTGGTCAATCTGGCCAAGTCAGGGAGGTTGAGGCTAGCCATGAATGGCAAACTGGAAGAAGGATGTGACACAGTAGTGGGTTGGACCAAGTTGGGGCCAGTGCCCCCAAGTGGAGGGACAAGATTTGGGGTGGTGCCCCCAAGTGGGGGAACTGAGGTAGTGGAGGATGGTCCAGCACCACCATAGGTAGTGTGAGCCACTGATGTAGTGGGGATAGGGATTCCCGCTGCGGGAATAGGTACCGTGAGGGGAATGGTAGATGGGGGTCCCATGGAGGGCATACCCAAAACAGGTGTAGTAACTGGTGTAGTGGTGGATGTGCCACCAATGGTCCCTATGACAAACGGAGTGGAAGTCATGCCAGCCATGGGGCTAGTAGGGGCAGTATAGATAGGGTTCTCAGACTCTTCGTCAGAATCAGAGGTGAAGTAAGGGGCGTCACTATCTGGTGACGGAGTCCTACGTCGGTGACGAGAGGAGTCAAGTGACAGGGCTCTAGACCTGTGATGAGTGGTATCAACAGATGATGATCGGAATCTATGACGAGTGGTGTCAAGAGAACCGTGCTGTGGGGGCTCGCCCCTGAGGCGCCGAGAATTTCTCGGGGACTCAATGGTGACAGATGGTGTCTAATCTCTGTGGGTTGAGGTGAGTATAAAAACAGCTCAAAAAGGCCTAATGCAACCGAGTGTGCAGAAGGAGAGCTAAAAAACAAGGCACTCAGGCCAACAACCAACTCAAAACACCCACTACAGCAGTTGTGCTACAATAGGTGGAGTAACAACAAAGATGGTCAGAATACCAACAAGCAGCCGGTTTCCTAAAAAGAAAAAATGGTGGACTCACTAGACCAAAGGGAGGTAAAGGAGCATGCAAACGCCTAACTAAAAGTATTCTGACTCAACTAAACATATCCTCTGCAAGGTGATGAAATCCAAGTCAGACAATATGAGTAGGAAAGCCAAGTGGCTATGATATCCCCCTACCGGGAGGGACACCGGGTAGTCAATCCTAGAAGAATGGCAACTAAGATACCCCGTTCATGACACGTCCAGAAAGGTGAATCTGCCGTTTAGTTCGTTGACCGCAATACCCCTATACAGGGATATCCCGCGAACCGCGAAAGGTAGCCCTTCGGTTACTGAATGGAGTGCGGTATTCCACTCAGGCCTCCGGAACCAGTCTCCCGACTTCAACCCTCCTAAGGGAGAGGCCCTCTGATAAACTGGTCGTGACCGTGCCAAAAAGTACTAGGGGATTTTGGTTCCCTATTTGGACAACAACTATGTCTCAAGTGAAAGTGACCGAGGGGTGTTATTGGAAGCCTATCCCCCCGACCCTACCTAACTACAATGATTCTTTTGTGTTCCCCAAGTGGGGTTAGAATGTTGGTTTAGTTAGGTACTTTTTAAGGCTCACTTGATTTATGTGACAGAGTGTGTGCTCGTGAGGTGATGAACCCAAAATAGAAGTGCCACAAGGGGTGCAACTTCCAACTATCAATAATACTGAAATTGAAATTTTAACTTGCAAAATTTTCTGAATTAAAAATAACGAAATTTTAAAAGAATTCTGTAAAGGGCACAGAAATTATGTTGCAGAAAGGCTGTAAGGTAGTGAGGCTGCAGGTGGGACAGGGGGCTGTTCAGATGCAGAAAATATTGCAGCAAAAGGGGCTGGGCTCAAAACAGGAAAAAAACAGAAATCAGACCGCGGGTCTGTGGCGAATCGGAACAGGCAGACCGCGGGTTTGAGGAAAACAGACGCGGTCGGGTCGCGGCTTTCGGGCCAACAGACGCAGTCGGGACGCAGGAAATAGGGAAAAAGACGCAGTCGGGTCGCGGCAGAAGGGCTAACAGGCGCAGTCGGGACGAACGAAAGAGGCAGAAAGCCGCAGTCGGGACGCGGGAAAAAGGCCGACAGGCGCAGTCAGATCACGGCAAACAGGCTAATTAGCCACGGTCGGATCGCAGGTAACAGACTTGAATCCGTCGGCGGGGCTTCAGAAGCAGTCTGAGAGCCGCGGTCGGATCGCAGGTAAAGGCCGGAAAGGCGCGGTCGGGATGCGACTGCAGAGGGAAAAGACGCGGTATGCGGTGGCCGAAAGGGACAGCCGAAAGTAAAAAATTCAAAACGGAAACCAGAAATTCAAAATCTAGGGGAGTCGCCAAAACTGTAGCTAGGGTTTTACCCCTAGCTGGTGCAAATGAGCACCTACTAAGGAGGATGGACTCCTTAGTAGCAGTTCAGTAAGTGTAGATAATTAAGCTAAAACAAAAATTAAATTACTTCTAAAACATGCATGAAACTTAAACAACCAAATTTAAAGAATGGCTTTTTTGTATTGATGTTACCTTCAATGTAAAGGTTTGATGAAGCCCTTTGCAGTGTCCAAGAGGATGCTCCAAGCTTCAATATGCTCCTTCTCCTTCTCCAATGGTGGGAATGGGCCAAAAGTGGCTCTCAAGGTGAAAATAGTTCAAAGGTGAACTAGGGTTTCGAGAGAGATTTTGGCAGAGTAAGGGTGCTTGTGATTGTGGATATGAAATAAGGGATCTCCATCACCTATTTATAGTTTTTTGGTGGTGGAGTGCTGACCCATGGTTTTAGGGAACACATGGTTTTGGGCAGCTGTATAGGGTTTTTTCCTCCTTTTCCTCATTATTTTATATTTTTTATTCCCTTTTTAGGGGATTTTTGCTATTTTTGGAGGAAAAGGGGGTTTTTTAGCCTTTTTTAGGCTATTTTGAGGGTTTTGTGGCCTTTTGGAGGCTTTTTAATGGTATTTTTGGGGTTTTTAAGGGAAATATGACAGGAAAATGGACAAATGAGCCATATAATGTGGTAGATGAGGTAGTGAACACTTTTTGGGTGTTAACAGGCGCCCAAGGGCCGCCCTCACGGCCTGCTCGATGCCCGGCATCGAGCAGGCCATGAGGGCGGCCCTTGGGCGACCAATTGAGTGGATCCAGCTCACTTGGGCGCCCAAGGGCCGCCCTCATGGCCTGCTCGATGCCGGGCATCGAGCAGGCCGTGAGGGCGGCCCTTGGGCGCCCAAGATAGATCTAGGTTTGATGAAATTATTTCTCGACTGACCTCAAATTGGGAGAATGTGTATAAAAAAAATGACTCTATCGAGGAAAATTACCCTTTGAAGAAACCTATTAAATGTCATCGTAGTGTTTTTAGTCCTCCATGAAAACTTCAATGGAAGTATAGATCTATCCCGTCATGGAAAAATTAGTCATTGTGAAACTTCAATTGTTTCTTAAAAAAGGAGCTAAATTCAGAAAAATAAAAAAAAATTGAATTACAACTTATTGTAGAAGAAATTTTCCAAGTAGCTGAGACACTATACTTAGTGTGAACCAGAAAACAACTAAAACCGTTCTTGTTTTGTCAATTGAGTGTTTTTGGATGGGTCAGAACCCAATTTCATCATTTCAAATTTCTCTCCACTCACACCACTAAATCTTCCGTCGAAAAATTGTCTATTTCTGGAAAGAAATTACTTCCGTCCAAAAATCGTCTATTTCTGGAAAGAAATTACTGCAAAAAGGGAATAGAACCAGATGACATATGGATGTTCCACCAATATCAAGTTTCACTCCATTATTAACTCTATTGTATATCATCCAAATTACTGTCACATATATAGTGCCATGACCACTAGACATGATATACTGTGGCCCACTTTACTTGGATTTAATAAATCCAAGGAATGCATCATAGGTCGTTGTAAGAATTCATATCAATTAATTATTATGTTTTAAAACTGTTGTTCAACTTTCCATGTGTTATGTTTGAGTTATTAAAATCATATTATTACGTTCATAGGTGCATTTTTTAAAATTCCAAATAAATAATTATTAAAAAAAATATAAAAAATAATTTAGTTGATTCATGGATAACTCATAACTCATATTATCCAAGTAGTGACAAAAAAACTCATTTCATTAAAGAAGGTAACACGTAGCTTAGCCATAAACAATAGGTGATTACAATTACGCATGAAGAACAAATTAGAAATAACTTTTTTATACACTTAACCTGTGACTTATCGATGATCATCAACCACAAATTAAGTAAATATACTAGTTATAGTATACTGACACAAATAAACCATTGGAAAATGTTATAGATAGAAACAAAATATAATAACACAGAGTGAAACAAATAAATCAAAGCTTATAACCATGAACCGGAGAAATTGTAATTCATTTCTTTTACAACATCAAATTCAATATTACTGTTATATTCGACATGGGAACATAAGAGGTTTAAGTCTCCATCTTGAAGAAAATTGAATACTTTTGCACTAAGTGTGGCTTGAATATTTATGTTATAGCTTTGCTTAATTTGGTATTGTATAACCCAACTATAATTCCATTTGTTTAATTTAATTAATAAATAGGTGTAAAGTTATAAAATACATGCTACCCGTATTTGAAATTATTCACATATAAAATAATTGTTTGTGTCAAGGACAAGTGTTCGTTCATTTGTAAATATGGCGAGTAATTTTCTAGTTATAAGGAAGGTAAAGTGGCATACTTAGTCTTTGAGCATATATAAATTGTTTTCTACTTTAGAATCAAAGGTAGTGCAGGTAGAATTGGGAAAAGGTAAATTGTTTTCAAACATTTTATACATCTTATATATATTATTTTAAAAATATATATAGTATTTGATATAGTGAATGGTTATTAATGATTATTATATTTTTTTGTTTATTTTAATTAAGTCAAATATATGAAATTTCATTTCATAATAGTTATTAATGTGTGAGATTCTTTTGAAATAAATTTATGTTAATTAACTAAGTAACAAATACAAATAAAAATAACCTATTGAAATTCTTCAGTGGGTGAAAGAAAGAGTCTATTGTTATGAGGTACTATCTTCCCTGTCCTTGGTAGGCTATGTTGTGGTGGCATCGAGCAGGCCGTGAGGGCGGCCGTTGGGCGCCCAATTGAGCGGGAGCTGCTCACTCATGGCTAAGAAGTTTGACACGATTACAAATTTAAAAAGCATTTTTGTTTTGGAATTAAAACTCATATTAACATTCACTCGCATGGAGTTTGTATCCAAAAACTATGTTCTGCCACAAGGGCTTCAAAAGTTACATACATACTTCCTCTAGCTGTTCGTTTTGCCATCCTTCTACCTCAATGATGCCAGGAGGTACAACAAGTGCCATTTTAGAAAGCGAATATGCTTCCATGTTTAATTCTCTATAAACATGAGCAAAAGAAACTTGTTCAAAGGAGGTGATGAACTCTGTAATTGATAGAAGCAGATGTTGGAGGTGGGGAGCGTTGATCCGAATTTTACCATTTGCCCAAACTATTACTATCTTTGAGTCCCCAAATAGCTGAATAGGATGCATAATATGAAAGATATATATGAGAATTTTGTTAACTAATATTTTTTAAAAAGTCAATTTAGGATGCATCAAATATTTTTACAATGACTAAATCAATGTTGTTTTAAGTTAAATATTTTTTTAAATATAAGGTTTACATGCTGCAATAAAAGTAATTTTATGACGTAATTATTGATATATATATATATATATATATATATATATATATATATATATATATATATATATATATATGTTTAAATCAAATCTATTCTACATCTATAAGTGGAAATGATTTGCTCCATGATAGTCTAATATAAGGCGGTGAACTCTTATGTAATAATTGCATTAGTGATTCATAATGCCATATTGTGTTATTGTGTATATATTTCTCATGTGTCTATTTATTTGTTTTGATATGGTATTAGAGAGAGTGTGATTGTAGGACTAGTCGTGTAGGCAATAGATTTTTTTTTTCTTTTTTCTTGAAAAGATAAGCATGCTCTTCTCTTGCATTGAACAATGATCTAGATAATCAAAAGGGCTTGATAGAAAGAGTAGATTATCACAAAATGTTGTCAAGGAGTTACCATGCGGTATTGAAGGGAAGGAGTTGTGTAGTCAAGATAGTGGCCATTGAATGTTAACGAGTGTTTTGAAAGGATCACAAGGGGCATAAAAATGATTACAACTAAGATATTGTTATGGTAGTCTCTATTCCTATAGTTGAAGATTTTTCAATGATTTTCTACTAGTTAAATTTATGTTCAACAATTTTTTTTGTAGTTTTTATTAGTATTTTTCAATACGAAGATATAGGGTTTCATCATTTAGTATATATAGGGTATTAATATATGTTTCATTTTTAAACTTGCAATGTCGGAAACAATACTTTTGATTAACTATAAAATTTAGTATTTTAACTTTTTTTAATTGATAATTTTCTTGTCATTTCAAATCTTATATTTAAAATTTGTAAAAATATAAAATGAGTTTTAACCTCTAAAGAAGTTTTAAACTATAAATAAATTTTTGAATATTTATATGAATTATTTGTTCTTGTATGGTCTAATATATTATTTCATTATGAATCGCATCATAATTTCTTTGGTTTTTATTTGTTAGAGTGGTGAAATTATTTATGATTTTTTTGTTTGTTTGTTTAATATGCAAGTTTCAAAAAAGTTGTAATTTATCTCTTGAAGAAAAGAAAAAATTCCAATTTAGGGGTTGATTTTAAAGTTTTTGTAAACAAGAGTATGGGATGTTTAGGCCATGGCTCTATTTTTTAACAACAAAAAAAATTCGTGTATATTGGTATCAACACTTTTCTATTTGGGGGGTGTTTTTGGTGTTTTTTTTGCAAAAATCAACGTTTTTATGTCTAGAGTTCTCGTTCATAGTATATAGTTCTCTTTTCATAGTATAAGTGGTTAGGTCTCTTAGATAATGTCCCCATCCAGTTAGCTGGAAAAATCATGCTCATTGACATAGAGGTCATCAATGCCCAACTTGATTATAACCTCTTATTTGGCCGCAGCTACATGTATGCCATGCGGGAAGTTGCCTCATCCGTTTTTCGTACCATGATGTTCCCCCATGACGGACGCGTGGTCAACGTCGACCAATGCACCTATTACGATCCCAATGCCCCCTCTGCACCCAAAATTGTTCTCCCCATGGTTGAACAACCTGTTTGTGGTGCAACTACCTCGTTTGTTTCCTCTGTGGGACCTGACCTTTACTCAGATACGTCGATGACCTCCACATTCCAATCCATTCCACCCCCGTCACCCGCGACCGAAGTATCTGACCTGTGCACCCTTTCCCACAATACACAAACACCCAACAATCAACCACCCTTGTTACCCAAACCACCATTGGTACCTAGTCACATTGGTGTTACACCCATCCACACAATCCCCTTCCTATTCCCTCCCTCGGGTGTAGTAAGCGCCCCTGTTATGGCTACTCTTACCCTCCCCGGGTTAACCTTGGGATTACCTGTGTGGTATATTTCGCCTCCCGTTCCCCCGCCGACACCAAATGTCATCCTACAACCGGTGCAACCCATTGGCACTACTATTCAACCACCTCCCGGTGTCACTACCCCTTCGTCATCTATGTCTCCCCCTCCTCTTATCAAGCCCATTGGGGGCAGAGGCCCACATCCATACACTGCTGTACCCTCACCCAAAATAGTTAAAACCCCCCCGGTGTTTCGTGCTCCTCCCAAATGTTCGTTGTGTGATGAGTTAGGCCATCCGACCCATCAATGTCCACACTTACCTGCATTACAGGAACACATGCAAATGCTTGATGATGACCCCAACATCCCGGTTGTCGAACTCGATCCAACTCCTAAGCCTCATGATAAATCACTGCGTACCAACCACCCTTGTGCAATATGTGGTATTTACGGCCATTACTCACATCACTGTCATGATCTCCCAAATTACAGAGCAGCTCTCTACGAGATGAATAATTTGGACCTTGAGATGGCACCCCCCACAATTGAGGAGATCCACCCCCCGGTATCATCCCCATCCGGAGAAATTAACACCATTTATATGATCTCTTCGACTACCACTTCCTCGTCAACTGATTTGACAACTCAAATTTTCCGCAATGATGAGGAGATTCTAGAGGCTCTCACTGCCCCAGATTATCCCTGGGATGACATGCACCATCGTTCCTATTTCCTCCCAGAAGACTCCTCCTCTACCACAGCTACCCAATTTGCGGTTGAGTCCAAATATTTCCTTACCACCAAAGTCGACTGGTTTAAGGATCCTATTCCCGCTCCTGATGCTTTTGAGGAAGGTAACATGGCCAACATCTCACTCGCCATCCACATCGATATCTCTGACCCACCTGGTGCTCTTGAAATCATTACCTTAGGAGCCTCCTGCAATGAGTATGAGATTGACGCATACAAAAAACTTTTCCAAGAGTTCCGTGATGTCTTTGCCTGGTCCTATACCGAAATGCCTAGTCTCGACCCCGCTATTATAGAGCACCACATTGACACATGGCCCGATGTACCCCCCGTTTGCAAGAAACAACGCCCCATTCATCCTTCAAAGCTCCCCGCTGTTAAAGCAGAGGTTGAGAAACTTCGCAAAGCAGGATTCATTTATCCTATCGCATATACCACTTGGGTTTCAAACCCCGACCTTGTTAACAAAAAAGAAGGCACCATTAGAGTATGTACTGACTTCCACGATTTAAACCACGCCTGTCCCAAAGACAACTTCCCCACGCCATTCATTGACCAACTCATCGATGCGTGTGCGGGACATGAAGTCCTATCTTTCATGGACGATTTTTCCGGATACAACCAGATTCAAATCCGTAAGGAGGATCAGTACAAGACTGCCTTTACCACCCCATGGGGCACCTTTGCCTACTGCGTCATGCCTTTCGGCCTCAAAAATGCTAGTGCCACCTTCCAGCGGGCCATGACCTATTGCTTTCATGACTTGGTCCATATCCTGATAGTCTATCTTGATTACCTTACAGCTCATTCCCGGAAACGATTAGACCACCTTAACGACCTCGGGCAAGTTTTCTTGCGTTGTCACAAATATCAAATCCGGTTGAACCCACACAAGTGTGTCTTTTGCGTTCCGGCAGGCCGGTTGTTGGGTTTCATTGTTTCCTAGAAAGGAATTGTTGTTGATCCCCTGAAAGTCCAAGCCATCTTAGACCTTCCCTCTCCTCGCACGCTCCGGCAACTCCAAAGTTTGCAGGGGCGATCCAATTTCCTTCGTTGCTTCGTTCCTGATTACGCCACTGCCGTTCATGGTTTCTTACGCCTGCTTCGTACCCACATACCCTTTGTTTGGGATGAGCAAGCAGAAGCAGCATTCGAAGCCCTCAAGAAAGCTCTCACACAAGCCCCTTTGATCTCCCCTCTGGATTTCTCTCATGACTTGATCCTTTACGTCTCGGCATCCGATTATGCCGTGTACGAAGTCCTAGTTCAAGAAGACGCTGCTCGCCAGGAGCATGTCATTTATTACGTCAGCCAGACCTTGTCTGGACCACCCTTACGTTACCCATATGAGGAGAGACTAGCCCTGGTTGTGGTCTTTTCCGTCCAAAAATTGCGACACTACATTTTGCTCAGTCATACCACAATTGTCGCTGACTCCAACCCCATGGTCTATCTATTAAATCGGCGGCTCCTGCAAGGTCGTGTTGCTAAATGGGTCATTATCCTCCAGGAATATGACCTCACTTTCCAAACCCCTAAGAGCACCAAAGCCCTCGTGCTTTCCCAGCTCATCACCGATCTCCCCTCCCTTCTGTCGTCCCCACAAATCTCCGATGAGTTACCCGACAATCACTTGTTCAACATCTCGTCTGATGACCCATGGTATGGTGATATTTTGTTATACCTTCGCACGCAGAAGTTCAGACCCAATGTCATTCATGATGGACGCCGTCGTATCCGTCACCAGGCCTCTCGATATCTCCTCTTAGGCGACGTCCTTTACCGGTGAGGGGTTGACATGATTCTTCGTCGTTGCCTTACATACGAGGAAGCCGAACATGTCCTCAATCACTGTCATAGTGGTTCCTGCAGCGGACATTTCTCTGGAATGGCCACCGCCCAAAAGGTCATCCACATCGGTTACTTTTGGCCCACACTCTTTACCGACTGCATCACAGCAGTCAAACATTGCCATAATTTCCAACTTTTTGCCCCCAAGGCCCGGACACCACCCGCTCCGTTACACCCAGTCGTCCCATTGGTCCCTTTTGTAAGTGGGCCATCGACTTCATGGAATGTAAACCCCCATCTTCCAACAGCCATAAGTACATCATTGTCGCTGTTGATTACTTCACCAAATGGGCAGAAGCCATGCCCACTTTCAATTGTACAGCTGACACCGCTGCCCGTTTCTTTTTTAACCACGTTATCACTCGATTCGGGGTCCCCAAACAGTTGGTCTCAGACCATGGTTCACACTTCGAAGATTCCCTTGGGCGCGAGTTTTCCACCCTACTGAAGTTCGAACATCAGTACTCCTCTACTTACTACCCCCAAGGGAACGGCCAAGTAGAGGCCATTAACAAGATTCTAAAAACCATCCTCCAACGCATTGTTGACCGGCATAAGTCCAATTGGCACCACATATTATTCCCTGCCTTATGGGCTTACCGTACATCCACCAAAACCGCCACCGGTTTTACCCCGTTTCATTTATTTCACGGTGTAGAGTCTGTCCTCCCCATCGAGTGTTAGATACCTGCCTTACACATCATTGTCAAGCTTCTCCCCGACACTTCCCCACTCGAGCAACGTCTGCTATCCCTAGAACAAGCTGATGAAGACCATCGTGCCACTCTCCAGACCATTGAAGCCGCCAAGAACTGCTCCAAAGTTGGTTATGACAAACACGTACACCCTCGAACTTTCCATGAAGGGGACCTCGTCCTCGCCTATGACCAAGCCCACGACAAAATTGGTAAAGGAAAGTTTGAATCCATGTAGTAAGGCCCTTACATTGTGTAGACCTGCCTCGGCAATGGGGCATACATTTTATCTGACTCAGAAGGTCACCCTTTGCGCAACCCCCGTAATGGGTTGTATCTTAAACTCTTTTATCCCTAAATAAACCCGCGGCCCCATTGGTCCGTATTGTACAGTTTGCTCTCTTTTTTGTTTTTCACCTTTTTTACCACAATCTTACATTCATCACTTTTGCATGACCACAGATGGACCATCTTCCACCTCATTACATTGGCTTCGCCGATGGAGCAAGCCGCTGGTCTCCCAACCTGGCTTCTGTAGCATGGGTATTATATTCCCCTTCACATGAATTGATTCACCTTGG
Organism: Larix kaempferi; assembly: GCA_027924585.1. Taxonomy (NCBI): domain Eukaryota; kingdom Viridiplantae; phylum Streptophyta; class Pinopsida; order Pinales; family Pinaceae; genus Larix; species Larix kaempferi. Next base: position 8,659,194 of record BSBM01000094.1, read on the forward strand.
CGGAATATGTATAGGCGCTGCTACCAATAACCAGGTGGAGTATGATGCTGTGACCGGTCTCCTCACTGCTGCCCTCCATATGGGCATATGTCACCTTCATGTGTTCCTTGACTCCCAGCTACTTGTCTCCCAGCTCAACAACTGCTACCAGGTGCGTGATCCCTGTCTCTTTCGCAAATTCCTGCGCACAAAACAACTCAGCCGACGATTTGAATCCATAACATTCACCCATGTCCCAAGAGCTCAAAATAGTGTCGTAGATCAAATGGCTAACACCATCCTATATTGGCACATCAATCACACCATGTAGAACCTCCATCATGTATCATCATCCCATAACATCTCATCAAAAATATATAAAAACCCAAAAAGATTGCAAGGGGCATCCACGTGCCTATCACCACATAAACATTTGCATCCATGTGCAATACAAATAAAACCACATTACTATACAAGGGCATCCACGTGCCTAATCCTACATACATCATGTTGCATAACATAAAATACACAAGGGGCATCCATGTGCCCATCATCCTACACTACTTGCATCCACATGTAGTACAAACATATAACAAACCATAATCGCATCCATGTGCGTACACTAAATCATCATCGCAAAAAGGTGCATCCATGTGCATGTATATATATATCAAAAAATACATGTCCATATGCTACACATGTCCTGAGTACCCCCGTACTCAGCTATACAAAAAATATCTATACATCCCTACGCCTCATAGAATACATGATGTAGCTACAAAATCGGGGGGAGTCCCCTGCACTCCCTAATGAGAGTCATACCCTGCATCACTACCTGCATCAGATACCTCCGATTCCTCCCCTCGCTCCTCCTTCGGCAGCTCCTCATCCCCCTTGGGCTCATGTGCCCGACCCCTATCCGCCAAGATAGCCACCCGGATCGCGATCGACCAGAACTCCCGTGGCGCCCTCAGACAGTCCCGAATCACCTCCGAATCCACGTCCTGCCACCCGTCATCCGTCACTCCCACTAGCAACCGATCCAGAAGCATCCGTACGGACTCCAGAGTCCCCTCAATGTCTTGTCGACGCACCTCCCCTCAGCCTGGCAGGGCTAGTACTGCCACATGCCCCCTACGCGCTACATGTCCTGGTGGTGGTCTCAGGCCAACATCTATAGATCACACATCAGTCAGCAACAGTATATCAAAAAACTATCCTACATAAGACTTGACATCCATAACATGCAAGCAAATCAATACATACCATCTGGTCCCCATGCCTGTCCTGGCGGCCGTGGTGCCTCCGGATCCCCAGTGTAGTCCATATCCCTGTCTGGATAATCATCCAGTGTCAGCGGCATCTGCAGCCACTGCAGGTACAGCTCTTGAGTGAAGTATCTACCCACCTCATCGCCACCCCGGCGGTGCATCATCTTTCCCCACCGCACCATGCGCAGCTCCCTCAGTCCTCCTGCCTTGACCGGCACCCGCGGCCGCAGTGTAGGTACCCGCTCCATGAAGAAAGCACATAAAAAGGATCCATAACAGAATCCCTTGCCAGATTCCTTCACCGATGTCAACTGTCGCTGAACACAAGTGAGTAACATCTAGCCCCATGCATAATAAACACCATCCAGTACCCACTCCACTAGCTGCATCTGGCCCCCAGACACCTTCTTAGCTGATTGGGACCCCAAAACTTGAACCACGCACGCCGCAATATATTGTACTGCTGGCTCCTGCAGGGCCACCACCCGGAGTGCATTCCTCTGCACCCTAGCCTCTGGAACGCAATACCGCTCCAGCATATCCTACATATCCACATCTGTGGATACTCGTGGCTACGTATCTGCCACTCTACCCAGACATGGCAACCCCGTCAGGAAGTATACATCTGCGAGGGTGAGATCCACCCTCTCCCCCTGCACTCTGAATGCCTAAATGTCCGGCTCCCAAAAGCTCACTAATCTATTCAGCAGTAGTGCTGCTGAACGCATCATAGGTACCTGTGCGAACTTCAGCAATCCGCACAATCCCAACGTCGACTGCACATGTCGATCCCTCCGGATGACATCCACTATTTAATCCGGGACCTCCCACTCTCGCCAAAGCACCAGCGGCATCCTGTCAATCACGCAAGGAAAACTCATCAGACTCATGTCAAAGAAGTAAACCTGTCCCCCCCCAGTGAAACCCTAAAAGCTAGATCCCAACCGCGGCTTTAGGGCCCCTTTCCACGGTTTCTGATCGCGGCTGTCAGGGCTACAGTCGCGGTCCGGAACCGCGCCTGTCGGAGCCGAACTCGCGGTCCCGAACCGCGTGTCCAGCCTCGAAACACGTGGTACCTGACCGCATATTCTGACCCGACCCTCGCAGCCCCCATCCGCATGGTCACCCCTGGAACCCGTGGTCCACCCCACATGGACCGTACAAATACTCCCCTAGGACCCACTACCCCCCCCCTGAACCCCAAGAAAATGCAAGTATGGGTTTGTCGGAATACCTATAACTCTTAGATCTAAAAACGGCCATTCAGATCATCGAGACACACCAACTCAGCTCTGGTCCACTCTGCTCACTATTCAAAGTCAACAAGTCCAAATGACACTTGTCATGTTGGACCCACTCACTATTTATAGTCCATTGACTTTTTCTTATTTTGGCCATTCTGAACCCATACAGAGTCCATTTTTCGAACCGTTTCCACCACTGGAATCAGCACGATGAGACCGTCATGATGTTCAACTTGTTTTCTTATTTTTTCCACATCATTTTTTGAGCATTTTTTAGACACCACTAGTCACCTCGGTTTGCGTGCCACTTCGACTGCTCTCCGTTTTTGGTATATTTAATATCATTGGATTCATTTTTTCGAGCCCGTGATGATGCTTGAGATCATTTCTCACTCTCACCCCCAGATTTTTTGGGCATTTTTCCAAAACGCCCCTCATCACCTCGGTTTGCGTGCCACATTGGCCGTTATCCATTTTTGACACTTTTTATATCGTCAGATTCATTTTTCCGAGCTCGTGATGATGCTTGAGATCATTTCTCACTCTCACCTGGTACAGTTTCAACATTGTGTCCTGACACCTTGTTGCCTCGATTTGCGCACCACCTCGGCCGCCATCGGATTGTTCCACATTTTTACATGAGCCATTCACTCCTTTCATACTGCAATTATTTCGTTATTTTTCCACCATTCATTATCCTGCAAGGAGGCCCACCAGTGTTCCCCCCCTCCCTCATTCTTGGTCATCATCAATGTTCCTTGATTGAGCACTTCCTCCTTGCCTGGCCATTCCTTTTGTTCGGTATAATTTTATCGCTTTTTTGGGCCGGACAAGTCCTTTACAAAAAAGGCACTTTGGGAGTTTCTGTTAAGCTCTTTTCTGACTCCTAAAACAATGAAAATATCGCTGAGCAATATTGCTTCCTTTCATGCTCGTTAAAGTACCTGAAAGGGCATCTATATGGTATAAGTTTAACCCTTTTCCGGACCTGGTGGACTACTTGCGAAAAAGGAATACTCTAGTCACACTGGCTAGAAGAGTTCTTCATTGCATCCTTTTATGCTTCTTCGGTCCTTGGAGACTAACACACGAAAAAGCAACCCCCTGGAGTCTTCTTATCGCTTTTAGACTCTCTAAAATTGAAATCAACCACAAGCATGAACTGTCCTGGGCTCGTACAAATCCAGACGACAGTACCATTCCATTATTTCAGAGTCTTCTTATCGCTTTTAGACTCCTTAAAATTGAAAGCAACCATGAGCATGAACCGTCCTGGGCTTGTACAAATCCACACGACGGTACCATTCCATTATTTCAGAGTCTTCTTATCGCTTTCAGACTCCTTAAAATTGAAAGCCATCACGAGCATGAACTGTCCTGGGCTTGTATAAATCCACATGATAGTACCATTTTGAACACACTTCTTCTAGTTCCTTAACCCATGAAGAAGTCCCCCGTGCCTCTTGGCACTTTGATCGATCATCTCGGCAGCATCCCCAATCAGGTCTCCTTTGTTCAAAGTAGTCTGCAGTCTCCTGCCTCTTTACACCAGCTTGAGTATCCCTTATCCCAGTCACTATCCTTGATCCAGTACAGCTATGATCCCTTTCCCACCAGTCAGTTTCATATGCTGCCCGATCATCCCCGCCATCATACTCTGAACAAAGGAAGTTTGAGTCCACCCACTCTACTTACCCAGTTATCCCCCACAGTCTGACAGTCCTACCCTCAGTACTCTCCCACTTCGGTTCTCCACCTTGCGCTCTTGTCAAGGAAACATCATTTCCTTGATAGTTGCAAGTCTCCCTCTGTCGACGACAGCCCCTCCATTCCAGAGGATAGACCCAGAGGTCCCTGCGCCTTGGACCCATCACCATCTGTGGTGAGTGCCTACGGACCATTTTGAGAGGAGTCATCATTACCTCTCCCAGCGGTTGTTTCTCACATGCTCGACTTCAACACCTTGATCGCATCATTGAGAATCGTGCAGGGTTAATATCCCTTCAGTTATTAGTCGAAGACCCCGGATTTCCCCTGACTCTAGCACATTGGTGAGTCACTTCGGAACGCCCAGTTATATGTTCCCGTGGATGTCCGGGTTGCGTTGGCGATTGTATTCGGAAGCCATCCAGTTATATGCTTCCTTGAGTACCAAGTTCAGTTCCAGTTCAGTGTACCATTGAGGACATGACTCCCCGTCACTATGCTCCAGCAGCTCATCAGTTCCTCTAGTACCACACTCAGCAGCCCTGTTGTTATTCTAGTGTATTAGTTCTTCAGCTCAGACATGGTCAGCCCAGCAGTATGTCCCAGATTTGTGTCCCCTTTGGACCCTTATGATGTACACAGTGGTTCTCTATGTATCCTACAGGTCCCCCTTTTTCAGGCCTCACTGTTCTTTTTTATGTATCTTGATACGAGCATGGGTATGCCCGCCTCGTCCATATATTGAGATTCTTCCTCATTCATTATTTGAGGCCATGTATATTTCAGGTCCCCATATTTTGGACCCCATTGTTATTATTATTCTAGATCTTGATACGAGCATGGGAATGCCCGCCTCGTCCATATGTTTAGATTATTCCTCATCCATTATTGAGGTCATGTACTTTTAGTTTTTGCAGTTTGTTCGGGATTGTTGTTCCGGGCTCTATTTTGTTTCTTCTCTTCTCCACCCCAGGAAAACCATACAAGACTTATGATGTCTATCGTCCATACGATGAGCTCCTGCCCTCACACATCAGGGGGCAATCTGTTAACACCCAGAAAGTGCTCACTACCTCATCTACCCCATTACATGACTCATTTGTCCATATTTCCTACCATATTTACCTCCATAACCTTAAAATCCCATTAAAAAGTCTCCAAAGGCCAAAAAACCCCTTTTCCCCCCAAAATAATCCAAAATTCCTCCAAAATAGCAAAAACCCTCTAAAAAGGGAATAAAAAATATTAAAAAAGAGGAAAAAGAGGGAAAAAGGAGGAAAAAACCCTATATAGCTGACCTAAACCACATGGTTCCCAAAACCATGGGCCAACACTCCACCACTAAAAACCTATAAATAGGTGATGGAGGCCCCTCATTCCATATCCACAGTCAAATACACCCTTACTCTGCCAAAATCACTCTTGAAACCCTAGCTCACCCTTGAGCTACTTTCACACTTGAGTGCCCCTTTGGCCCATTTCCAACCCTTTGGAGAAAGAGAAAGGAGCAAAGCTGGAAGCTTGGAAGCAACCCTCCTGGACTGCTGCAAGAGCTCCACCAACCTCTACACCTGAGGTAATTTTTAATATTAAAAAGAGAGATCTTCACCATATTTTCATGTTTTGTTATTTTTGTTAATGCTCATGCTATGTTAAATGTTATATTGTTTTCGTACTTTAATTTACTATTTATTGAACTACTACTAAGGAGTCCCTTCTCCTTAGTAGGTGCTCATTTGCACATGCTAGGGTGAAAACCCTAGCTACACTTGCGGGTTTTGCCACAGTGGACTCGCGAATAACACTGAAAAACATGGGTTCTGTACGGAAAGAGTCATGGTTACTTGCAGGTTGCAGTGTAATGGAGTCGCGGCTACTCGCGAGTCTCTATACAGTAAGGTCGCGAATCTGCTGAAGCATTCGCTAGCTCAGCACAGGAAGGGTTGCGAATAAATTGAAGTAAATGAAGGTTCGGTAGTGGAACAGTCGCAAGTATGCCAAAGCATACGCCGGTCTGCGCAATGAGATGCCATGAGTCTGCAGTGTATTCGTGGGTTCGCAGTAGGAACAGTTGCGGTTAACTGCAGGTTCTATGAAGAAAAGTCGTGAGTGCCCAGTTTAAGGCCGAAAACAGTGTCGATTATGCCAAACACGGAAACTTGCACAAAGCCTACCAAACTTGGATGAAAACTTTTGTTTTGACAACCCGAAGATAGATATCCTTGAGGAGAATCCAAAAATCATATAGATCTACAAAAATAACATCAAGAAACCCTTGAAATTTTTTTGCAAAAATCTACACAATAAGGTTAGGGTTAGAAGTAAACAACTGTAGAAATATGCCCAAATCTGAAGAGAAGCCTAATGGCTACCAGATAGAAAGCAAATCTACAAGAAATAAACAATGCCCAAATGATAAAATATTGTTTGAAATCAATAGAAGGTGCTAGATCATAGCAACAAGCTCTCATACCATGTCAGAGATATGGATCTAACTAAACTAGCTTACTTATCTATGCAAAACAATAATATATCAACAATAATTACAAAAAGAGAACAAGAGAAAAGAGTACACCAGATATACGTGGTTCACCCAATTGGGCTACGTCCACGGGAAGGTAGTCTTCTATTATCTCCAGAATATCTCTCTCAAACTTACAAGAGAGCAATGCCAATAACCCCAATACAATATAGCAATAGTTGTGAATAAGTATAGATCATGATGAGTGATGTGACTCCCTCGAATCTATTATATACTAAGAGATGAGGAGGAATTACTCTCACATATTACATGTGGGATAATATAATTCTCCATAATAACATATCTTTATATAATAATGAATATCAAGAGTATATTTTACCATAATGAATATGGGATATAATGTATTAGTCTTTTACATAAGATTGTGGATATCTTCCGACATAATACAAAGACATTATTACCTTCCAAGGAATATACAATATTCCAACACACGTTGCCATCAAATATAGTGATTTCATACCTACTACAAAATTGCAAAAGTCTAAGATTGTTGAATCTCAAACGATGAATCTTGCAGACAAATGTGATGAAAATCGTGAAGCCTTCAAGGACTGTTATTTATTTTCAACCTCCTTCAGAAGAAATGTGGATGTTGAAAGATGTAAAGAAGCCCCCAAAGTGTTCTAATTTAGATCACGAGATGATTCAAATGTTCAAGTATTAGTGAAATCATTCCTAGAGAATTTTCAAACATCATTGCTTGATGCTCTTCTGATTCCATTTGATATCAACGAATATTATCCAAACACACCTACAGGATGCAACATAACTCAATTCCAGTCCTCAGCCTGTTTTTTATGCCCTCGGTTGAAATTTTTAAGTGTCCCTAAATGGCTTTGAGAAGCGAGTTGAAACTCATCATAACTACGTAACTAAGGCTCATATGGACAAACTATCAATTCTGTTGGAATCATGACATAAGAGTACCGCTATGGACACCCCTCTCCACTGACATCATGGACTCAATGTTGTTTATTTTGATGGTTTTATCCATTAGGGTTTTGCTAAGTAACATGCAATGCAATTTCTACTTTATAGGAAAATATTTTGAAAAATTTGTCAAGCGAGGGTGTGGAAATTGTCCTCATCTCTCCCTAGCCCAAACACACTTGCAAGAGGTAACGAAACTAGATTCCATTGCTTGATTTTTTTTTGTGCCCCCTATTGAAATTTGCCAAGTGTCTGTGAATGAATTTGGGAAGTGAGTTGAAACTCGCCATAAGTTGATAATCAGGGCTCGGATGGAAAAACCATCAGTTTCGTTGGAATCGTGACATTGAAGTACCACTATAGACACCCCTCTCATGTGACTTGATGGACCGAACGTTTCTTTTTTTATGGTTTTCACAACTAGGGTTTTGTTAGGTAACATGCAATGCAATTTTTTCATTATAGGATAACATTTTGAAAAATGTTTCGAGTGAGGGTGTTGGCATAGTTTTCATCTCATCCTATCCCAAACACACCTGTAGGAGGTAACAAAACTCAATTTTGTTTCTCGGTTTGATTTTTATTCCCCCAGTTGAAATTTTCCAAGTGTCTCTGAATGGATTTGGGACGCAAGATGAAACTCACCATAAGTCAATAATCAAGGCTCGAATGGAAAAACCATCAGTTTGTTGGACTCGTGACATCATATTATCACTAGGGACACCTCTCTGCAATCATGTACCGAACATTGTATTTTTTATGGTTTTCACAACTACGGTTTTGCTAAGTAACATGCAATGCAATTTCTACATATAGGCTAATATTTTGAAAAATGTGTCAAACGAGGGTTTGGGCATCATGGTCATCTCACCCTAGCCAAAACACACTTTTACGATGTAATGGAACTCAATTACATTGCTCGGTTTGAACGTTTTTTATGCCCCTGGTTGAAATTTTCCAAGTGTCTCTAAATGGGTTTGGGAAGCGAGTTGAAACTCACCATAACTCTATAATCGGGGCTCATATGGAAAAACTGTCAGTTCCGTTGGAATTGTGACATCGAATTACCACTTGGGATACCCCACTCAAGTGACTTCATGGACCGAAGGTTGTATATTTTGACAATTTTTACAACTAGGGTTTTGCTAAGAAAAAACTTGCAATGCAATTTTTGCATTATAGGCTAAGATTTTGAAAAATGTGTCAAGTGAGGGTGTGGGCATTGTGGTCATCTTTCCCTAGCCCAAAGACACCTACAATAGGTAAATAACTCAATTCCGTTGCTCGATTTGTTTTTTATGCCCTCGGTTGAAATTTTCCAAGTGTCCCTAAATGACTTTGGGAAGTGAGTTGAAACTCACCATAGCTCCGTAAGATGGGTTGCGATGGAAAAACCTTCAGTTATGTTGGAATTGTAACATCGGAGTACCACTAGGGACACCCCTCTCCAATGACTTTATGGACCAAGCCTTATCTATTTTGATGGTTTTCTCAACTAGGGTTTTGCTCAACAACATGCAATGCAATTTCTGCATTATAGGCTAAGATTTTGAGAAATATGCCAAGCGAGGGTGTGGGAATCGTTGTCATCTCACCCTAGCCCACACACACCTACAGGAGGTAATGGAACTCAATTCCATTGCTCGGTTTTTTTTATGCCCCCTGTTGAAATTTGTCAAGTGTCCCTGAATGGCTTTGGAAAGAGATGAAACTCGCCTTAAGTCGATAACCAAATCTCAAATGGACAAATCATCAATTTCATTGGAATCGTGACATTGGAGTACTGTTAGCGACACCCCTCTCCAGTGACTTGATGGACCGAATGTTGTCTTTTTTTACAGTTTTCACAACTAGGGTTTTGTTAGGTAACATGCAATGCAATTTCTATAGTATAGGCTAATATTTTGAAAAATGTTTCGAGTGAGGGTGTGGGCATCGTGTTCATCTTGCCGTAGCCCAAACACACCTGTAGGAGGTAATGGAACTCAATTTCGTTGCTCGGTTTGTTTTTTATGCCCCTGATTGAAATTTGCCATGTGTCCCTGAATGGCTTTGGGATGCGAGATTAAATTGGCCATAAGTCGATAATCAGGGCCCGAATGGACAAACCATCATGTCCGTTGGAATACTGAGATCGGAGTATAGCTAGTGAAACCTCTCTCCAGTGACTTCATGTATCGAATATTGTATTTTTTGATGGTTTTCGCAACTAGGGTTTTGCTAAGTAACATGAAATGCAATTTCTAAATTATAGGGTAAGATTTTTAAAAATGTGTCGAGCGAGAGTGTGGGAATCATGGTCATCTTGGCGTTTTGGCTTTATTTCATCCATCATTGACATATTACAAGCCGTACCATGGGAAGTTTTGGTAAAATGACTAGTTAGCTTGTATCGTTGTTGCAACAACTTGAGCTGCAATAAGAGGTTTTCCGCCCAAGTACTCAGAAGGATCTATTACAAGACAATGAACTTTCCCTTTTAGGTTATGGATCAACTTGCTCTTTGTAGGGATTTTTGTTGGGATCTAGGTAAAGATGTTACTCGGTATCAACTATCAACAAATTTCTTACTTTATTTCAGTTACATTTACTTTTTATTATCAAATACTTAATTGGGCATTCATGAAAAGAAAATAACAAGAGCAACACTTCAAACTAAAGCATCTAAAAAATTTAAAAGAGAAAAGAGAAAAAATTAACAAGCATTCTTCACCCACTTTGTAAAAACATCCCCATTTGGAGATACATCTGAGTTAAGGAGGTCACCCCTTTTTTCATGAGAAAATTAAGATAATATTTTCACAGAAAGCAATTTGTGATACCATTCTATTTCCATGGTTATCCTTCTCTCCTAGAGCCAAGGAGAGATTACCTACACATAAAACTTAGCAAATGAATGCCATTTTTTAAAACTAAATCTAGAAATGTATTTATTGCAAGCATAAACAAAAGTCATTTGTATACAGGCATAAACATTCACAATACAAAACTTTGATGTATTATGTTAAGCGCAATGGATAAAGATGAATTAATAGGTGCTACCATGACTAGATCAGCTATAATAAAAATGAAGGAACACCCCTTACCAACTCCAATAAGGACAACATTCCACGTTTCCAAATCCTGAAAAGGACAAAAAAAGAGCACCCCGGATAAGACCATTAAAGTGTTAAGTAGGAATTGAAGAGTTTGGAAGTGAATTGACCGGGGTGCCTACTTTGACAATAATATAGAGGACATTTGAGAGGCTTTAATGCTATTAAAATCTTGTCTTTAAGGAATCGTTGGTTGGGTAAAGACTATATATTTGCTAGAATACTTTTGCATGTGGAAGAAGATTGTGGAATTGACTGTTGGTAAATTCTCGTGGGCTAATTTGGAGGAATAAACCTGTGTGTTTGTAACTATTGATCCTAGTTGACTGTCGTTATTCCAACTCCATATTCAACTTGCAAAAAAGGCCGTGTTACCGGATGAACCACCCCAATGTGTAGGATCTGCAGATTGGATCCATCATGTAAACAAAACCCCTAGAGAAGGAAATGGATCCCATGGAAAATCAAACAAATTTTGAAATGGATCCTGAAACTTCCAGTGCTTTTGTGACTAAACAATCAACCCAAATATTGAATTTTTAATGAAAATATTTCAAAACCCTAAACACCTAAGGGATAAAACCATAAGCACCATTCCTGGTCAAGGTATGATCTATCCTTATGTCACAATATCCTCTTGAAATCTGATCTATCAAGGTCTGCTCTCATGGTTTTTATTTGATCTATCTTTATGGTCAAGGTCTGAACAAGGTCTTATCTATCCTTAGGTGCTACCTTGTTGCTCACTTCAACCATATTGTTATTTAGTCCTGCCATAGCCTTCAACAAAACCACTTTATTTCACTGCTGATATGGACATGTTTACATGGCTCACAAAAACACTGTTGTGACCTGCTTCATGTTGATGCTGAAATGGGCTTCAAAATTATCGATTATCAATCATGGTTATAACTTATCAAATGATCAGTTATGGTACATGAATGGATAATGGTAATGTGCATGAAAACTCTATTTTTTTGCTATGACTTGTAGTTCTACTCGTGTTTCATGAATAGTTTTGATTCTTCACCCTATTTTTATTTATTATAATTTTTTTACATATTTTTTTGTACTTGTCATTTCCCCACCATATCTGGACCCTGGCTTTACAAAAAATTGGTGATTATGTGTCCGGATCAGGATCCAGATGCATATCCTTATCCTGGTAACTTAGAACAAAAGGGATTCCTTGTTGAGTTGTCTACCTTTTTGCTAGGTGGATTGCCTGTAAAGGACTTGCATATCCTGCTGCTATAAATCCTTGTTGGCTTTCAACTAAAGCTTGAAAAAGGTATAAATAATAAATTGTATGTACTATATGTGGCACATGAATGTGATCACTTGCCATTTTCATGCATTTTTTATATGGCTTATTTTTAAGTTGATTTATAGCTAAAATGAAATCTTGTTTTGCATAAGATAGATGCATTTCAGAAGTCATACATTGTCCATTCTAGGGTAGCGATCAGGCATTGCATGAATGGTAAATTTGGTGAATATGTATTGTACTTAAGTAAATGGCTTACATTGGTTACATGAGTCCTTCCCCTATATAAGGAGTGTAAGACATCACATATCAATGAACATTCTCTCTAATAATCCATTACTTGCAATACCCATGGTACATGGCATGGATGACATGCTTATGCATGTTTTCATGTTTATACACACATATATTTATTGGCCTTAGATATGGCAGTAGACTTTACCTGATGTGCCCTTCCATACAACAACCATCAAATAGAGCTCCCTTCGTGCAAGAATTTTTATGACATAGATGCATCTCAACTAATAGGCTTATGTTTGAAGAATCTATATGTATCACACTATTTTTTCTATCTAATTAGCTCTAGGAAAGTTATGTTGTCTATTTACTTCATACCATTTTTTTGGTAGTAATTATACTTCATATCTTAAACCCACATAAAACTGTAAAAGACTTGTCCATGAAAATCCATTTTTATAGAATCTGATTTAGGTTAGTATTGTGCCTTAATTCAATTATCATTGCCCATCTATTTCTATGAGTTGACCCTTTTGTAAGGACTTGTGGGCATACTAGTTTGCAACCCCTTACACATTGATAGTCAACAAAATACATATATTGTCGAGATACCTTGCACACTATATTTGGTCAATTTTTCAATTAAATTAGGGCATGGTGGGGGGTGGTGGGAAAGCCTAAAAGAAGATCCACGCCATGTTTTTAAGTTAGCAATCTTAAGCCACTTTAGCTGGGGAATTGTTCATTTTTCAGGTTAATCCCATTTCCTCTAAAAAAAGTGTATCTATAGGAGTAATATTAGAAATTTCACATCTCACTTTTCCTTGTTTGCAAGGATGAGACAGTCCTATTGTAGTGTGTAATAGACTAATCATCTAACGCCGGTGAGATGTATACACTTATGTCCTCTCTGTTATTAGGAGATGACAAATATCAAAACTCTTGCTTCTTTCATTGCCCTTTTTTTTCGTTTTTTTTAAATGTGTCTTCTAGAACACTGCTTCAGTAAATCTAGGCATACAAATAAAAAAATCAAGCTGCAATTATAAAATATACCCCTCCCCAATCTCAGGAAAGGCTACATTTTTATGGAAAATGCAATTCTGGCTGAAATCTGAACTACCAATCCTACTGCGAGTGCTGCAATCTTTCCAAGTTAAAAGCATCCCCAATAAACTATACTTTTGTGTGTTAAAAAATTAAAAGTAACAATCTTCCTTAATCTGCTCAAGATCTCAATTTGAAAAGAGACAAGCAAGTTGACTTTAGTAAAAATTATATGCATCAATCTAGCATGCCTAATGTTAAATTTTCAGAATTTACTTCAATTTGATCTAGGATCTTAACTGAGAGAACAACATGTACAACAAATCTACAGCATATCAATCACGGACACAATAATGCAAGCACACAAGATACACAGAGTTTACTTGGGGAAAACCATAAAGGTGAAAAACCCCAATAACTTCCTCAGAGATAGATAGAGCAATGATACAACCAGAATACAAGAGATAGTCTTCTCCTAGCAGCAGAGCCTCCTCCTCCACAAGTGCACCACTCTCCCAAGTGTGAGTGAGAGAATAGAATGTGTAAAATGAGAGAGACACACTCTCTATTTATACACTAACTTGACTTGACCTTTACTCAACTAGGTCGGCCTCAACTTAACCACTTAACATAATGCTGACTGGGCCGACCCCCACTAGGGTGGTCTAATAACCCTTTGACCCACATGGCCGACCGCCAATAGGGTGGTCTAATAACCCTTTGACCCGCATGACTTATACAGGGCCGACCCCAACAAGGTGGTCTAATAACCCATCAAGTATAAGTTACGACACTTACAATATAAATGATGACACTTCCGTATAGAGGAATAATAACATCTCTATCGGAATACAATATACATATATGTGAAATACATTCTGAAGTTACATATACATCAACACTCCCTCTTAACTAGGAAGGTATTTCTCAACATAGGTCTTCTAGCACAAGTCATCTTCTCTGGATCATCGTCACTGGATAATCGTCATCGAGTCATCATCATCATCACTACTGCTGCTATCTCAATCAATTTCTGAATCTACTCATCATAGGAAGTTCTATAGAGCCAGTCCTTTTTCATACTGGATGTAGGCCCACAACCTGCAGGTCTTCGTCATCACTGGACATACTATGGAATCCTTAGGACTTATTACATGCGTCACAAAACCTGGATGCAGCATCCTAGGCTATTACGAGCACACAGCTCTACCTGTCGGATCTCCCAGGAGCACATTACATGTGACCCATCACAAAACCTGGATGAAGCATCCCAGGCTGTTACGAGCACACAACTCTACCTGTAGGATCTCCCAGGAGCACATTACATGTGATCTCACCACAAAACCTGGCTGAAGCATCCCAGTATGTTACGAGCACACAGCTCTACCTGTCGGATCTCCTAGGAGCACATTACATGTGGTCCACCACAAAACCTGGCTGAAGCATCCCAGGCTGTTACGAGCACACAGCTCTACCTGTCGGATCTCCCAGGATCACATTACATGTGGTCCACCACAAAACCTGGCTGAAGCATCTGAGGCCTTTTTCATCCTGTCCAGATCTCCCAAGTGCAAATTACATGTGGTCATGGCAAAACCTGGCTGAAGCATTTGAGGCCTTTTTCATCCTGTCCAGATCTCCCAGGAGCAAATTACATGCCATAGGAAAAAACCTCGCAAGAGCATCTCAGGATGTTACGGGTACACAACTCCAACCTGAAGATCTCCCAGGGCACAAATTACATGTCCGCCCAGAGCAATGTCTTGAAAGAGCATCCCAGGCTGTTACGGGTACACAACTCCGACCTATAGGATCTCCCAGACATGCTCATCTACACAACCTGATCCACAGCCACAAAGTATCAACCTAATACTCACCATACATCATCCTAATGTACACATGATCATCCTGATCATCATCACTGCAACATTTTGCTGCATGTCATCTGGAGCAACATCCTGAATCTCATCATCCATGATCATCCTGATCATATAATGCATCTACTTGATGCATACCAAGTATCTACCTGATACAAATACAAATACATGATCCACCTGATCATACCTGATACATATCAACATACATTATCTACTTGATCATACAATGTATCCACCTGATACATATACAGATACATGGTCCAAGCATCCAACATGATGCATATACAAAATACATACAAATGGTCCAACTGATCATATCCAGCATCCAACATGATGCATATATACATAAATGATCCAACGGATCATGACAAGCATCCAACTGGAGATCAAATAACTCAGACAGTAGCTTCCGTAGCCATACTGCCTCACAACTAGATGAACAAGCTGCAACATACTCTGCCTCAACTATACTCAGTGCTACGCGGGACTGCTTCCTGCTAAACCAAGAGATCACACCTGATCCCATACTGAAGCAGCATCCAGATGTGCTCTTCCTATCTGTAGCACTGCTAGCCCAATCTGAATCAACATAACCCTGCAGGTTAAACTTTTGATTCGCTTCATACTTGATCCCATAATCCACTGTACCCTTCAGGTACCTCAGAACATGCTTTACAGCAACCAGGTGAACACTCCTCAGATCCGTCAGGAACTGGCTCAATGTATTCACCGCAAAGCAAATATCTGGTCTCGTGTTCGTCAGGTACATCAAGGACCCAATCATCTGACGATACATAGTGATATCAACCGGCTCAGATGAAGCATCACACAGAAGCTTCAGGTTCGATGCCATAGGTGTGGCCATAGCCTTGCAGTCCATCATCCCGAACCTCTTCAGGATCTCTACTACATACTTCCCTTGTCCAAGGAAGATTCCATCACTCTGCCACACCCCTATGCCAAAAACAAATAGTGCATCATCCCCAAGTTCTTCAACTCAAACTCGGCAGCAAGCTTCTACTGTGTGTTCACAATCAATCTATCATCTCCTGTTACAAACAGGTCATCCAGATACAAGATTAGAATCACAGGATTCCCTTCCTCAACCTTGTAGTAAAGGTTGGAATCCGCTTCACTCTTGGTAAAGCCCAAACTAGATAGAAAGCTATCTATCCTACCAAGTTCTGCACACATATATGACCTACACCATTCAAGAAGGCTGTCTTGAAATCCACCTGGTGTATCTTCTATTTCATCACTTTTATATTTCTCTATGCTGCCATCTGCAGCATGCTTGATCTGATAGTTCCATTTAGAAGTCACAACAGACTTCCCTTCAGCTCTTGGGACCGCATCCCAAACATCGTTCTTCATGATCGACGGATCATGGCATGCTTCCCGTATCCTGGGAACTTCAATATCTTCAATAGATAATTTTGTTGCTTGAACAAATGTTGTAGTCCTTCTTTTGTAGGTGAAGGTATACGGTCTTTTCTACAAAACAAGTTAAATTGCATGATTAGAAACATCTCATAATTTTCAGACAAATTCCTACACCTAAAGAAATATGTCATATAGTCATGCAATTATCTTAGCCAATGCTTCAATACAACATTTATCCATGTTCCACAACTTTCTAGATGCCTTCCAGTCTCTACCAGAACATTGTTAAGAGTGTGCACAACTCCCAACATGTCAGCAAAGAGGTTTCATTCTAGATAAGTAGCAATGGAATGTTGTACAGTGCCATAGGCCACTTACCCATCAAATGCATATTAGTAGTAAGTTGTTCATCAATGCAATCATTCTAATATGCATAATACACATCCTAAATCTAGGAACATAAGCATATACATCATTGAATAATATTATTTAAACAAACAAGTATGTAAGGAATGGTAATTAAAATACTTATCTTTGTTTGTTTGTTGGGTGGACTCCCTCTGAGTCTTTGCTTCCTTGTAGGAGCTGCTGAAGTAGCTTCTTCTACACCTTTCTATTGTGGAATGCAGAAGGATGGTCAAATCCCTCTGGATATCTGCATCCTTGCAGAAACTACTGGAGTATGCTCCTTTGCTTTCTTCCAGGAACAACTGGAGTGTGCTCCCTCTTGATCTTTGCTTCCTGGATTACCTGTCCTTGAACTTACATCCATCTTTAATCACTATGCATGCTTATTAGTATCATCATTGTGTTATCCTTGAGGTATCATACATAATCACACATTTATTAGTATAATCTTAATACTATCAAAACAAAATAATCTTAAACATGTATAGTCATGATCATTCACAGATAATAAACATTAGTATTCAAGGTTTCAGGGGAGTCTTCTTTTACTCATGCATATTCTTATTTGATCATAGGACTCTTCTGATTAGTTAAATCATCAATGCATAAACCTGTGATTACTCAAACCTATACCTTCATGATTCTTCTAGTTAGTCATATCATCAATTATGGTAAGAAACATAATATGCATATAGCCATGACTATTCAAACCTATGACTTCATGAATAATCATTATCAACAACACAACAATATAAGATCCTAACACAAGGTAGGATTCTAGCTTGATATAGGAAAAACATACCTGGATTAGCATGCTAGCTAGTTATGTCTAACATACCCGCATAGTGTCTTCTGGTTCTCTTCAGTGACTTGTGCTAGTAACCTGCATGTCTCATAGGTTAACCATTGTAGGACCAAGTTATACATACCTCGAAAGTAGATCTTATATGTGATCCATGACAATGGATGAATCTTTGTCTTCATGTCACCATGATCATATGTTCTTGAAGTAGAACATGACTTGTCTTTCTTGGTGTACCTTTTATGTTAGCGAACAACATAAACCTCATACAACATCACAATGCATTAGTACATTCATAAGTGTCAAAACCTTAATCAATGAATATCTTCTATTAAGGTGATACAACAAGTCTAGTAATTAATCAAGATGATATGAAGACAAACATATGAAAAACTTAACCACGAAACATACCTGTAAGCCATACCTGTCAATATTGCTTGTAATCTTCTTATGAAAGGCCTTAGCCTCATCTCCCTCTGAAACAGGAACTTCTTCACTTATGCAGGTGACCAATCCATCTTCTTCTAGGATTAACCCAATCCACTTGATTTGCAAGAACTAGACCTGGAGCTGGATTAGGGTTTGTCAAAGAAACCCCAAAAAATCAAACTTTGAATTTCAAACTTTCGAAAGGATAGAAATATGCACCTTGATGAGCTGATCAAGTTGGTATATTCAGAATTTGAAAACTGCAAAGTTTCACCCCTCGAAATTGCCTTTTAGATTTCCGGATTCACTAGGGAGGACCCTGAATTAGGGTCTGGGTTTCCCGGAGCTTCACCAAACCAAGAGATTTGATTCAAATCTCTAAGATTTGATTTTTCTGAGGAGCTTCCAGCCATGGTCTTCGATTACAAAAATTCCAACTTTCTCTGAAGCCCTAAATTCCGGAAGCCATGAATGAAGGTGCTCAAAAATAATTATGTTTTGACATAAATATGTACCTGATTGTTTCTGGTGTAACTCTGAACTTTTCGATACACAGAGTCTGAAAAAGTTTCCTGAGATAGCCCGACCTATTATCTTTCCATCCCAATAGGTCTGACCTCAATTGGATTCTCTAAGAGAGAGTTATGTCAAGTGTCGCAACGTGACCTTGTTATGGGATAATACAGGAGAGCGAACTTGTACAGCGTGCCACATGTCACTGGTTCAACTTCGACCTCTAAAACCTTTTCCTAAGATATCCCGACCTGTTATCTTTCCATCCCGATAGGTCTAACCTCAATTGGATTCTTTGAGAGAGAGTTATGCCCAGTGTCACAACATGACCTGTTTATGGGATAATACAGGAGAGCGAACTTGTACGACGTGCCACATGTCACTTGTTCAACTTCATCCTCCGAATTTTTTTTCCTGAGATAGTACAGTCTGTGTACCACCTGTCACTTTTTATGAAATTGCATTTGGATCTTCCTAGCCCAAGTTATGACCTTTTTCCCAATGTCACCTGATTTTGACTCAGATCTGGAAGAGGCAGAAACCCTATATTGTACAGATCATAAATCACAAAGTACAACGAATTAGAGATTTTCCTTTGGACACAAGGTACATGGGGATCCGATCTTCGACCTGTAAAATTTTCATATCTGAAAACGTCGCCAAAATGGATTTATAGCGAAAGTGCTACGATGACTAGGTTTTGCTATATCAAGCCCTAGCATCAAGTGCAACAAGTGTCATACATGCCATATCATGCCTTCTTTCAGGCTAGCTCTGATACCATGTTAGATTTTCAGAATTTACTTCAATCTGATCTAGGATCTTAACTGAGAGAACAACATGTACAGCAAATCTATAGCATATCAATCATGGACACAATAATGCAAGCACACAAGAGACACAGAGTTTACTTGGGGAAAACCGTAAAGGTGAAAAACCCCAATAACTTCCTCAGAGATAGATAGAGGAATGATACAACTAGAATACAAGAGATAGTCTTCTCCTAGTAGCAGAGCCTCCTCCTCCACAAGTGCGCCACTCTCCCAAGTGTGAGTGAGAGAATAGAATGTGTAAAATGAGAGAGACACACTCTCTATTTATACACTAACTTTACTTGACCTTTACTCAACTAGGTCGGCCTCAACTTAACCACTTAACATAATGCTGACTGGGCCGACCCCCACTAGGGTGATCTAATAACCCTTTGACCCACATGGCCGAACCCCAATAGGGTGGTCTAATAATCCTTTGACCCACATGACTTATACAGGGCCGACCCCAACAAGGTGGTCTAATAACCCATCAAGTATAAGTTATGACACTTACAATATAAATGACGACACTTCCGAATAGAGGAATAATAACATCTCTATAGGAATACAATATACATATATGTGAAATACATTCCAAATTTACGTATACATCAACACCTAATTCAGCATTGGCTGGTTGATTTTCCCTCTAGTGGTTTTGTTGTACTAGAAGAATTTTGTAGCAAGCTAGGAGAATTCAAGGCTATTGTTTACAGTTTTAACCATAATGGTTGATTTAGCCTACATTTGTGGCTTTGAGTATGAACTTAAAGCTTTTCTCTTTTTTCCACATCAAGATACTCTTTTAAAAAAAATGGGAATCCATCTGTTTATGGACGGGATTGCCACTAGACCACATCCTGGAAAACTTAAATTTGAAGGACATGAGGGTGGGATTGGCCCACTTATGTGTACATTGGTCATGAGATCATTTAATATAGCTTATCTGGGTGAAACAACACATTCTACCACTACCTCAAGGTGGCCCCATTGCTCTAGGAAATTCCCTCACAAGAATTGAACCTTACCCGTAGATGAAAATCTACTTGCTCCTCACCAATGGATTCAACCCCCTTGGGAAGATACTATTTTATCTGATGACAACAATTGTATCACTTTAAACAATAATTTTGAATATTAATGCGATTAGTTGTTGCTTTCTAGAAGCTTAGGAATGATAAACAGGCCGTCGGGAATTGGGCAATGAAGGGTAACAGATTTGGTCATTGAAATGTCATCATTCCAATGTTTAAGATAACCATCCTGGAGTGGCACCTCTGTGGTTGTGTGAATTATTCTTGGCTTCTTTATTATTCTGACTCGGACCATTAAAAATATGTTATGTTTTTTATGAAGTGGACTTTTAGTTGTGTATGTATCCTTCTTGAATTCTATGCATCAGAGGAGAATTTGCAAGTTTTTTTAGAAAAAAAACTTCTATTACACAAAAAACAATATGCATAAGGAGAGAAAATTATGTACAAGAGAGGATAAGAGTGTATAATCAAGCTCTTCTCAATGCTACCAAGGCATCAAATAAGATTAAGTAGCAGTGCCTACCTTCTTTGCATCCTCAATCAATAAAATAGTATGTACTAGAAAGGTTAAGAATATACAATGAAGGTCTTATCAAATATACCAAGGCATCAAATCAGAATATGCAGCATAATCAACCTTCTTTTCAACCTCAATTAGTAAAATGTTGTTTCTAACAGTTGAAGACGTACCTCTTTGTGCCAAGATTCAATAATGTAAGGGATAGAAAACTATTCTCAAAGATTTGCTTACAGGCTACAACGTATCTTCCAAAGAATAAGAAGGGTTGAAAATATAATGCAATTTCACAAGTCAGAGAATAGAGATAAACGCCAACTGTTTTGACTCAAGAAGAGATCCATGCCAATGTATTTTGCATTGAAAAATAGAGGGGATTTGGAGCTGAAAATAATGCCAACATTCCTGTGTAAATTTGTATTCCTACATAATATGCTTAAGAGTTTCCTTCTTGCACAAAATACATTTGTAATTCATGATGCACTCTTCAAAAGTTGAGACTTTGTCGAGAGCCCCTAATAAATAAAGCCAAGCAAAATCTGGGAACCTAAGGGATAGTTTGAAGGATCAAACTTCATGCAATCATTTAATCTATCTTTTCTTAGGATCCAAAGAGAGGTCCACCTAGGGTTCATAGTCTATGGTAGAGCTGTCTGCTTGTGAAGCAAGCTATAAATATTCCTGGTATCATAGATATGCAAAGGCTTACCAAGTACCACCCTCAATATGTCCATATAGGGCTCTGCATTTGAATATGCACATGCTATTACATATGGGAAACTACGGAATTGGCTAGGGAGACTTGACAAAATTCATTTTTTCTGAGAATTGTTAAAATTATCTAAAGCATTATCACAAGCAATGTGATGAATTACTGGATAAGGTTTGGATATTGCTTAAGTATGCTTTAAGAATGAACTTCCTAACTTGCTTTGTTGCCATGGCTCTCAGACCTTATTTCTTTAATAGGCTGAAAATGGGTATGTACTATGGATAAATGCCTTGAGCCATATTGGAAAAATCTAAAGTAGTTTAATGAGATAAGAGCAGCCATAAATAAATCACTTCTAAAGGAGGATATTTCATGTGCACAATTTTATGGGTGTTTGAATTCTAAATGTGCATAATTAATTTCATTTCTCTTTGTTAGCTTGCTTTATGCTTTCAAAGTAGCCAAGTGCACTCCCACAGATCCTTATCATTGAGTGTACATCCTAGTCCCATTGACCTATTGTTTTATCATTTGATAGAAAATAATAAAATGATCTTATCTTATCTTATTACACAGCTCTGTTGCACAAGCTCTAAGAATAAACAACCACTACCATGAATGCTGACAAAATTCCATCTCCAAATGCTCCATTGGCTCAAAGTGATAGAACTTTTTTGCTAGTTTTTTGTGGGATTTCTGTTTAATGGAAAAACATACTTTGCCTCTTGTTTATGCTTAATGTTAAATCAGTTTCTGGCATGAAATCTCGGCAAATTCATTTTTCTTTTCTTGTTATTTTATTTTTTGGGGGGATCACAATGAGGGAACAATTTTGAAAATAAAATATTATTTTTTCCTTTTGTGTTCACCATCAAGTTGTATCTTGTGTAGATCTTCTCTGAAATCATTCTGCATTTCTTGCTGGTGATTAAAAATAAAACTTGAATTTTCAGGCTTGCAAGTCAGATAGATGTTGTTGTAAATGGAAGAAGTGGATTTTTCAAGGAAAGAATCAACAAAAGTGGCAGCATGCTATGCTTCTAGGGGAAAGGGAATTTCTGTTGGAAATGCAAGCACTGAAATTTTTGTAGAATCTGTGTGCTCTCATATAGAAGATACCATGGAAAAAGGTTCTACATCCATGGAATTCTATCAATTAGGACAGGTAAAGCATTATGAGATGATGCATGGTGAGCTGCAAAACTTGTTTGAGAATTTGAAACAAGATTTAAGTCTGAACTGAAGGAAAGGGATGAGAGTATTGTATTCCTAATTACATTCCATTCAAACAAGTTGTAATTGGAAGTCCACCAGATGATGCAGGATTATAGAAATCTCTAGGAACTGCAAGATCGGTTGGATTCATTATATATGCATCTCTAGCTAGCAGAACCATTTGATTGGGCATTGTTGTGGGAATGTAACAACACACAATTACTTAGATATATCCATTTACAAATGAAACAAGAATTTAATACGAGTTTTTCAAGATTCCAATATGCTCTCCCACAATCCAACTTGGAAAACTTCAAAGATTTCAATTGACATAATCTATATCCAAGCAAGAGCATCCAACTTACATTGCATAAAATATTACTAGTTCTACTAAGTGACTTGCTTTCAGGAGAAAGTTTGTAGATTACCATATTGAGAAGCATTCAAGTATCCTCCTCAATTATATAATGTTGCAATCCATTCATCATATTCTGATTATTTTTTGCGGACTGCTGGGATTGATATGTTTTTCCAACTCTGCCAAGTGTCGGAGGTGTCCCAGGAGCTAAAGTCGTTCAATGTTTTGAGTCCTTGATGAGCAAAACATTGTGCTATATCGTGGAGCTCTTGAATATTCTGTAGCGGTCTGTTGCCCATGATTTTATCTGTAAATATGTTTATTTTTCTTCCATCTCCAGGAACCCAATAGAGTTCTTGAGAGAAGAATTCCCATGCGGATCTGCACAAGGACTAGATTGAGGATCCTTTGGAGATAGGCTTGCTATCAAGACATCTCAGATTATTTCGCAATAGATACTTCTTTCTTAACACTTGACTAACACGATGGTGTCTGTTGTGCAAGATTTGCCAAAGTAGTTTGCCTCCCATTGCCAAGTTTGCTTGGAAGGGATCACGGATTTGGAGGCCACCCGAGAGCTTTGTATTGGAGGATTGGTAAATTGTTAATGCTGATAAGACGGCTTTTGTTGGGTCCAGGAAATGCCCCTTTTTGGCCATCCTTATTACATCATTTTTCCTTGATTCCATCCTACTTTTATAAGCTACATCTATGTATTTCTTCAGATCCATCAATAATGTGGCAGGTATAATTTGTTATTACTTTATTTATTTTATGCCTAAGATTGTTAAAGATTATGGATCTAGTCTTTGGTTTTTGTTGATCTATGTGATTTTATTTAGCCAAGGTCTAAAAGCATAGGTGTATCATCCCAGTGGCGCCAGTTGTCACTTGTCAAGCACCAGATCCTCATACTCCAAGGGATAGCGCATCCTCCACGCAAGCTGTAACAGATTCTCACTGTAACAGATTCCACTGAAGAAAAGCCTAGCTACGACAGACAGGTGGCATTCCAGCTGTTGAGTCTGTTGATCCGATTACTATCAGAACAAAAGCATCTTTCAGAATTAACAACCCTGTTTAATATGCTGTATCAGTTAGCTGTAACTCCGCAGCATGAAGATCATAGATCTTCATTGCTGCACGATTTTAGTGGATCTAAAACTATATTTTCCTTGTATAAATTCCAGAAGGCTCTCGTAGCCTGGGGTTGGACAATCATCACTATGTGTAAGCTGTAACAGAGCACTAAGACTCATGATCTTTCATCCTTAATATAAGAGCAGATTCTTCATTCCTGTGTCTTAATTCGTGGTGATTCTCGGCGTCTTTGTCAGAAGGCCAGGGCCCGCCTTCTCACAGAGATAGCCGGTTTAAGTAGGTAGAATAGTTTAGTTTTATTTATGTTGTGTGGTGTGGAATGTTGCAGACATTATTGGTAGCTGTAACAGAGATTAGCTTCCTTTTCTGGTAGTTTACAATTGCATCTTGAATAGCTATAGCAGAGTGGTGTGACAGTCGACTGTGTAGGATAATTTATGTAATTGCATGTGTGTTTTAATCAGCTGTGACAGCCAAGCTCGATACCAATTATCTTGTAGTTGTTTATGCTTTCTAGGACTCCCAGTAATTATCAGTTAGAGTTCAAGCTTGTAATTTAATTCTGGTTGCTGTTGTATCTTCAATTGCATACATATATTAAACAGATAATGATAGAGTTACAGTAGTCACTGGATAGATCATTTTGGTAAAGATTGAGTGTTGTAGTTTGATAATTATAGGATTTAACTTCTTGCAAAAGTAATCTAGTTTTATTTCATTATTAGATCATTAACTTTCTGGATTGGTTTCTATAGGAAGATTGTTTTATTCAGGATTCTTTGATGTATGAATTAGATTAGTTTGCTTATGGATCGAGCTAGCTGAGCATCTAGGTAGGATCATTATTTACATTCAGTAAATCAACTGCTTGATCTATTTATGCATAGATTGTGCTTATTGCCTTTGAAATAAAAGACCTTCCTGGGTTTGACAATTTATATTGACCATTCTGTGTGTTAGATTTAATTAACTGACATATAGAGTGACCAACATTTTGGCGCCATTGCCGGGGATGGTGATAGATAGAAAAAGTTAGTTGGTTTCACTTGAGTTTATTTTAGTTCAATTGTTTACAGCATGCATGAATATGAGAAAAACAAATTGGGAACCCCCTTTCAATACTAACATTGCAGGTGGAAGAGGTCGAGGTCATAACGCAGGTCAGGGAAGACACACATATATTGATGAGATAATTGTCAGAGCAGACTCTTCCACTAGACCACCGCGGAATTCTACAGGCAGGGGAAATTCTGTTCCTCCAAATCTTGAACATTCAGCATCCACAGTGGAGAATACAACAGGACCTTCAACTCCTGTTGCAGAAAGTAAACCGCCTGAAGACAAGGGAAGTGTTGTAGGTGCACCAGATAGAGAGGAGATTTACTACATTAATGGAACCAGAGTTACTGAAGAAGTGTGGTTGGAAACTTGCCGAATAGCAGAAGAGGAAAGAAGGCCAAGAGAAGAGAAAAGAGGAGAAGAAGAGGCTAAGGCAGAGGAGGAACGTATCAAAGAAGCTGTTGAATTTTGGACTAGAACCATGGATGATAGGGAACATGAAGGTGAGAATGAACATGGGAATAATCGGGAAGGAGAAGGAGAAAATAATCAGCTTGGTAATACTGTGGCTACATTAGAATTCCCTATTCTCCAGACACCTGGAGCAGCTCCTATGAAGAATATCTTACCATCAGTTCTCCCGAATTTTCATGGTAAGTCCTCTGAGGATCTCGATGAGTTTCTTTTTGAATTTGATATTCTCTGTTGCAGATATGACTATACCTCTAGTGCTCAGAAGCTAAAGTTATTCCCAGCCACCTTGAAGGGAAATGCTTTGCACTGGTTCATGAGTCTGGGTTGGGAGACCATTACTACTTGGGACCAAATGAAAAACATATTTCTTTCTAAATATCAAGAATATTGCAGAACTAGAGATAGAAAGGAGGAGTTATTTAAAATGGTCCAAAAGGATGAAGAAAGTTTGGAAGACTTTGTGGAAAGACTGATGTATAATTTACAAAGATCTGGTCATACTGATATTGGCAAGGATGTGCTCAAGATCATCCTGCTAAGAGGAATTAGAGAAGATTGCCTTGATATGTTGAATCTGCTGGGAAAAGGGGATATCTCAAAGGAAACTTTTGAAAATATTGTTGAGTTATGTCGAAGGTACTCCAGGGGATCCTCCAGAACCAACAAACGAGACAAGGATCGAGACCAGGATGTCTTCACTAGGATTCAAAAGTCAGCTAGTGGAGGGGCCACTTGAGCAGAAATAGGCAACTTGCTGGAGAACTTTAAAACAGACATGATGAGCTCCATTTCCTCAGAGTTGGATGCCATGAGAGCAAAACATAAGCAAGTGGTAGAAGATCTTACACTGGGAATATTCTATCCTAAATGAAGGAAGAAGCATCCACTGAAAGAATGATCATTGGACAAGGCAAAGGTATGCAGGATATGTGAACTTGAGCATGATACTAAGGAATGTCCTACATTACCTAAGGTTAAAGCAGTCCTACAGGAATCTATCCCAGATGTGGAGCCAACATACTTTATGGCACAGAAGAAACCATGGCATCCTCGAAACCAAGGTATGAATCTAGATCCAGCATTTTTCCTGCATAATGTAAATGGAATGAATAACATGCATAATATGAATACACAATTCCCTTCACATTATTCCAACAACTAGTGGCATCCATCTCAGAACCCAATGCAAAATCATAATTCATGGACACCATGGCCACAACAGTCAAACCAAGCTCCTTGGAATTCCAACTGGAGAAACCAGTACCAAGGAAATAACTTTCCCCATCAACAAACTCAGTATCCACAATACTCTCCTCATCAGTATCAGCTTCAGCAGTACTAGCAACCGCAACTCCCTTTCTAAAATAATGCCGCACCCATGAATGCACCACTTAGACCACAGCTACCTGCACAACCTAACCCGAACCCAAACAATAAAGCAGTCCATCAATTTGAGACTGCCAACATGCCTGCATATTCCATCACTCAGATTCCCTGCAATGATATACAACTACAATTAGGAAGGGTGGTGGAGCCTATTATCACTGAGGATGTCTCACCCCTAGTGATTAAAATTGGAGTAAATCAACATTATGAGAACATGGTTAATTCAACAGGCCCCATTATTGAGGAGGTTGATACTCCTATTGAAGCAGCAGCTGAAACTCAAGAATCAACACATGAGGTGTCACAGCCTACACAGTTGAATAGAGAACCACCATATCCTGAACGATTGCAACTACAGAAGACAGTGGAACAGCCCCGATTTGATCTCGTGGGTGAATTGAAAAAATTATATGTTAAAATTCCACTGTTACAGGCCCTTCATGATGTGCCCATTTATGCTAAGACAGTTAAATATTTGTGTGTCAAGAAACCTGGGAGAAGGCCCAGGGACCCCCCCACTGTTCATGTATTGGGAAAATTTTCAGAATTAATAATGGGGAATGCCCCTGTGGAAAAGTATGACGATCCTGGGAACCCCACTGTTACAGTTCACATAGGGGATACGCGAATTCCAAATTTCTTGGTGGATTTAGACGTAGCTATTAATGTTATGACCATAGAGACTGTGAAGAAATTGGGACTCACTAATCTTCGGCCAACCCCTACTGTTTTGGAACTTGCTGATAGATCTACAATCAAACTTGAAGGAATTCTAGATGATCTTGTAATCTCAGTAGACTCGTGGGAATACCCTGCGGATTTTTTGGTGTTACAGCCAAAATCCCAGTTGGGGGGACACCCACTGATCTTGGGAAGACCATGGTTGGCCACAACTGATGCCTGTATCAGCTATCGGTCAGGTTCTATGACTATTTCGGATGGAATTGAGATCAAGAATCTAACCCTGTATCCTCCAGCTCGACCAAGTACAGAAGCTGAGACTCCATTTTGGGCAGATTTGGAGGAGGAAGAGGGTGTGTAGCCATTATTAACCATAGGGAGAGCCTTGTCATTTAAATATGAAACAGAGGGTGATGCCATTAATAGTTTCATCAGTGAGCCCACGTCAGTCAATAAAAATGTTTATCAGATCTTGGATAGCACTTTAGCTGCAGCAGAACAAGAAAATATTACAAAAGAAACTCTGATTGGTGATGACAGTGTAATTCCAATACTTAAGAATTTGAAGAGTGTTCCAGTAGAAATTGAGCCAGGAAAGACATTGAATATCAATCCTAATCTAAAATCTATCGAACTGGAACAACTAGTCACTCTGCTGAAACAGTGTAGGGGAGCATTTGCTTGGGAGTACACAGACATGAAAGGAATTCCTTCTCATCTGTGCACTCATCATATCTATATTAAGAGCGACTCCAGGCCTATATGTCAACCCCAACGAAGGATGAGCCCGAACCTGAGGGACATAGTGAAAGAGGAAATTCAAAAAAATTTGGAAGTAGGATTCATATACCCAATTTCAGACAGCGAGTGGGTTGCTCCACTTGTGATCGTGCCAAAGAAGAATGGGAAGTGGAGGGTCTCCGTGGATTATAGAGAATTGAATAAGGCAATGCAGAAAGACCATTTCCCCTTACCTTTCATCGATCAAGTCCTTGATACCTTGTCTGGGAAAAAGTATTTCTCCTTTTTAGATGGCTTTAGTGGTTACAATCAAATCCATATTGCTCCAAAAGATCAAGACAAAACCACTTTCACTTGCCCATGGGGGACTTTTGCATATCGAGTACTTCCTTTTGGGTTGTGCAACGCGCCAAGTACATTTTAGAGAGTAGTGATTGGAATCTTTTCGGAAATGGTGAATGATTGCATGGAAATTTTTATGGATGAATTTACTCCATATGGTGATAGTTATGAAGAAGCACTGAAGAACTTAGAGAAGGTTTTGAAACGCTGTGAACAGAGCCAGATCTCTTTGAGCACTGAAAAGTGCCACATGATGATGAGTGAAGGCATAATGCTAGGGCACTTCATTTCTTCTGATGGTATCCAGGTAGATCCATCCAAAATCAAGGTAATTGAAAACATACCAACTCCTGGAACTCAGAAGGATGTGCGTAGCTTCTTGGGGCATGCTGGTTATTACAGAAGATTCATAGAAATTTTTTCCAAACTAGCTTCTCCTTTGTTCACTCTGTTAATGAAGGATGCAAAGTTTGTCTGGAATGATGCATGCCAAACAGCATTCACTGAGCTAAGGAAGAGGCTGTCTACGGCACCCATCTTATGAGGGCCTAATTGGGATCTACCTTTTCACATTTCTTTAGATGCCTCAGACACTGCCATTGGGGCAGTTTTGGGACAGCGGGAAGGTAATGCTCCTTATGCTATTTACTACATTAGTAAAAATCTGTCTTCTGCTGAACTGAATTATACTATCACAGAAAAAGAATTTCTTGCCATTGTTTATGCCATCAATAAGTTTAGACATTATATTACTGGATATTCTACGTTTGTGCACACTGATCATTCTGCCATCAAGTATTTAATGAATAAACCAATCACAAATGCTAGAGTTACCATATGGCTGTTACTATTATAGGAATTTGATATCACAATTATTGATAGACCAAAAAAAGAAAATGTTGTTGCAGATTTTTTATCTCGACTTACTAATAGTGATGACAATTTACCAGTCGAAGATTCCTTCCCTAACGAACATTTGTTTGCAGTATCAGCTCATTCCCCATGGTATGAAGATATTGCTAACTTTTTGGCTGCAGGTAAGCTTCCAGCACATCTGTCAAAGAGAGAAAGAAGGAAAATCATACAACAGAGTGCTAGGTACTGCTGGATTGATGGCCATCTTTTCTACACAGGGCTTGATTTAGAAATTAGAAGATGTTTTAGAGAAGATGAAATCTTTAGCATCCTTAAAGCTTGCAATGATGAGCCCTATGGGGGACATTTTGCTGACAAAAGGACAACTCATAAGGTTTTGAGAATGGGCTATTTCTAGCCTACATTGTTCAGAGATGCGAAGAAGTATGTTCATGCATGTAATAGCTGCCAAAGGATGGGCCAACCCAACAGATTAGATGAGATGCCTTTACAGCCACAGCTCGTGGTTGAACCATTTGATAGATGGGCTATGGATTTTGTAGGGCCTATCAACCCTCCCTCAAAGCAGAAAGTTCATATCTTGGTTTGCACAGATTACATGACCAAATGGGTGGAAGCTGTAGCCTTGGTCAAGGCCAATGATCAAGCTATGATTTATTTCCTATATGAAGAGATTTTTACTCGGTTTGGAGTACCTAAAGAAATCGTTACAGATGGTGGACCACAATTTGTGTCTCATAAGCTGGAAGCACTGTTGCAGAAATTCCATATTTAGCACAGAATCACCTCACCATACCATCCACAGGCCAATAGCCAAGTGGAAAGCACAAACAAATTTATTGAGGCTATTCTGACAAAAACAGTGAAGAGCCATCATAAAGACTGGGCTGAAAGGCTTCCAGAGGCATTGTGGGCCTATCGGACCACTTGGCGCAACACCACTGGTTTTTCCCCATATGAATTAGTGTATGGTAAGAATGTTATTTTCCCAATAGAATTTGAGATCAGAACCCTGAAAACAGCTATGGAGGCAAACCTAGATCTATCAGAGGCACAGAGGGATCATTTGAATCAACTCAATGAGTTGGATGAGAAGCACGCAGCTGCAGTACATCATACAGCCTTAATCCAACAATAGCGCTCTAAATGGCATGACAGATTTATAAAAAAAGAGTCTTCCAGGAAGGAGACTGGGCCCTGTTGTATGATTCATGATTTAAGAGGGACTTTAAAGGAAAATTATGCACACGTTGGTTGGGACCCTATCAGATAGATCGGGTATTTGACAACGAAACAATCCGATTGATCACCATTGATGAGAACAAAGTACCATTATTCGCCAATGGTCATCGGCTGCAACTGTATCACAAGCCTATTTCAAAGGATGCTTTTATCTCACAAGTTGCAGTGGATACATAGTACCAGTTAATGCCAAGGTAGGGATCTCCCTCAAACCCTGTGAATTCTTAAAAGTTGCAGTTTCCACACATATTTTTGTACATAAATAAATTGGTTTTTCTTTCATTCTGTATTTTATCTATTTTTAATTTTTTGCACTTGATCGGTTTGTTTTGAAGAACTGTGTGCAAAAACTTATGGGAAGAGCAGTAGCCGTGACTGGGCCAGACGACTACAGACACCCCACATTTATTCCTGATTTGAATAAAGCTCTTTTGAAAAGATGGATAATTCGTAGTCTCCTGCAGATAGCTAAAATTTGCTTCCACTTCACTTTGATACAGCTGCGACTCCGCCATTCTTTCCTATTTTTCCAAATTTCGCAGCTGATACTCTACCATTTTCCTTCACTTCACTTTTTCGCAGCCATGACTCCGCTACCTTTTCCCATTCCACTAAATCTCACAGCTGCGACTCCGCTATCCTTGATTATTCTGCTAAATCTAGTAGCCGTGACTCCGTTCTTTCCACTTCATTTTAGCCCCTTCCGTACAGCTGAGACTCCGCTATTTTTTTCCATTCCGCCAAACCTAGCAGCTGAGACTCCGCTACTTTTGTCCATTCTGCTAAAACTTAGTAGTCACAACTCTGATCCTTCCACTTCATTATCACCCTTTCCGTACAGCTGTGACTCCGCCATTTTTCGCTTATTCTGCTAGATTTCGCAGCTGATACTCCGCTAGTTTCTCTGCTCTGTGATTGATGATGCTAATAATGTTTATGACTAGGCGTCAGTTTTAGTGCTTGCCCCAATTATGATCTGCCACGAAGGAAATTTCAGATGCTTTTGGTAGCTTTCAGCCTGAGTGGCAGTCGCCACATCACTTCAGCACATGTGCATTTATACCTACAAAGATAGTGACCGATTGTAATGATTAATCCATGGCTCAAACTCATAAACGCAAGGTATGGATTGCATATTTACATGATTTGGTAGAAAAGTAAGTATGGTAATAACGATTATGTCCTATCACAACCCTCGATTGACGAACCCATGCAAATTACACTCTAGGGACTATGTTAAGGTCATAATTGTAATTATTTCCCATCACCTTACCCGAATTTGCACCTGTTACTCCTATCCGCCAAATTCATCTCTTCAACAGATTGTTCATACTGGCGTAGACCTGCCTGAAACCTGATCTTTGAACCCCAACGACTCTTTGTATGTTCGTAAAGCTCCGACTTCCCATTTCTAAACTGGAAATCATTGAATTCTGAGTGATCCAGGAGGATCTAAGAAGGAAAAATTTTGAAGTCCTCCAATCTTAGCAAAACTAGCACTATATCGAAGGGCTCGTCGAGACGATTCCAACGGCGTTCATTTCACCTCAAACGGACTCCGTATGAGAAAGTTATCGCGTTCTATTCCATAAGGTCAACAGGCAAATTTGGCAAAAAGAGGTGCCACGTGGCACCACTGACAAGGTGACACGTGGCATCCGTACTATACAAACATGATGATGTGGCACCACTCAGAGGATGACACATGGCATCCATACAATACAGACCAATCACAAGGTGACATGTGGCATGATGACATGGCATGCTAAATGGCATGATGATGCGGTATGATGACATGGCATACTGATGTGGCATGATGACATGGCATGATAATGTGTCATGATGATGTGGCATTCTGACATGGCATGATGACATGGCATGCTGATGTGGCATGATGACATGGCATGCTGATGTGGCATGATGACATGGCATGCTGATGTGGCATGATGATGTGGCATGGTGACATGGCATGATGACTAGCATGCATGCATTTGTGCTTGAAATGAGTTTTAGGAAATTCATGCATTTACTCATGAGAAATTGTAAAATGATTAATATTTGAAGTGAGTGGAAAAATTACTCACATATTACTCATTTATTTTATTCCTTGAGTTGTTATGAAGTTAAAGCATGGTTGTAACCAAAAACAAACATGCCATATTTGTAAAGAAGTTGTAACAAGTTGGTTTATGGTTGAAAAAACCAACATGCTATTTAAAAGAAGGATTTTGGTATGTAATGGATTATTGTTGGATTTTGTAAATGTCATTATGGGGAAGTAACTAAATGTGAAAACCCATGGACATGTGGGCATGAACCATATTTTTGGTTTATATTCTTAAAAGCCCAACCACATGGAAACCAACTTAGGGAAGTTGTAACCAAGGCCAAGATAGGCAAATTAGTTGCAACCAAAGGAATCCATGAGAGTCATGTGAAGAAGGGAAAGCCAACCTATATAAACCCATTCATTTGCCATTTCCCACTCATGCTTTGGAGTAGAGACTTTGTAGCTAAAGGAGATAAGGGAGATTGTGTAGCTCTGCAGGAGGAAGGTACGAGTGTTTATACTCGTTTTACACCGTCTTCAGGCTTCGGAGTTGCTGGAAGCAGTCTTGTTGTGTTTTGGGCAGCGGTTCTCTTCCTGGCCATTGTCACCAAGGTATCATTGTATCATTGCCATGTATTTTGCCTTTATGCTGAGATTATAGATCGGCCCTCCTATTGAGAAGCAGGCCCGGAGACGTAGTCCATCCTAGACGAACTCCGTTATCAACTTGTTGTCTTTATGTGTGTATTGTCTATGCTGTATGGTTCTCTTCTTATGGATTTGTGAGCTTCATTCATACTCTTTATGCAATTCATGTTAACGTCATAGAGTAGCAAAGATCTTGTTTTCGGATCATGTGGTATCAGAGCAGGTCTATTTGACGTTGGATTGTGAGTGTGGATGCTCACGAGGGCTAAACTGCAAGCTGGTGAGGGTACATTAGAGCCTTACAATTCCGAGATCAGACGTGCACACCGAAGGAGGAAGATGGATGCTAATGATGCCCGCATCGAGATGGAGGCAAACTTTCACAAGGTCTTCTATATGATGGCCGACAAGGTAGACAAGTTGTTTGCAGACTATGAAGAACGCATGGCAAAAGAAAGAAAAGGCAGTGAAGTAAAGAAGGAAGACAAAGAAGTGAAGGACGAAGGCAACGCTTCAGTTAACCAAGGGGAAGGTGGCGAAGAGCCTCCTGAGCCTCCCTCTTCACCTTCAGCTTCAAGCACAAGTTCAAGTGCTTCTTCCTCATCTCATTCTCAACATTCCAAGGTTCCTCACAAAGAGCCTCAAAAGAAGCCCTTATTGAAGCTCGATGTGAAGTTTGATTTGCCCATGTTCAATGGGGAAGTGAATGCAGAGAATTTAAACAATTGGATAAGGCAAATTGAGGTCTATTGCCGAGTCCAGCAGATCGAAGAAGAAGATGTGAAGATTCAGTTGGCTTCACTTCGGCTGACAGGCACCGCACTTGTATGGTGGGAAAGCAAGCTTCAGCAAGGTAGAAAACAAATGGGTAATCTTCTCTCATCGTGGTCTGTTTTTATTTCTTCTTTACGTAAGCAATTTTATCCATTGGGTTATGTTCAGAAGGCAATGATGGATTGGCAAAGTTTTAGACAAGGCAAGGGTCAGAGTGTTCAGAATTTTACTGAAGAATTTAGAAAGAAAGCTCTAGAGTTGAAGATTTCTTTAGATTCTCCTGACACTCTTTTGAAGTACATTGGTGCTCTTCATCATTATCTACGCCATACTTTGCTGTTGTTGAATCCTACTAGTGTGGATGAAGCAAGTGTTCAGGCTACTCATCTTGAGAGCAGGGGGAATCATTTGCAAGAAGACCATCAGAAGAAGCCTTTCAAGCACAACAACAACCACAAGTTCAAGGAAAAAGACAAGAGCAAGAAGACAGCTACTGCCAAGAAGGAAGGAGGAAAGCTCCATTGCAACCATTGTAACACTGATGGGCATGATGAAGAAAGTTGTTGGAAGTTGCATCCTGAACAAAGGCCAAAGCATTTTGGAGGCAAAAAGAAGAAAAAGACCGTTGCAACAGCGCAACGATATTTGGGTTCCGACTCAGGTGACGAAACCATGATTACAGCCGTGGGAATGCAAGGTAACAAAACTCCTCATACTGGTTCAAGTTCTACTCGTGTTTCTAAAGAAAATGATAAAAGAAGAAGTGAGTTGTTTCACATCAGAGTTGTGTCTAAGCATACAAAGATTAAAACATTATTTGATCCGGGTTCTCAAGTAAATTTGATCTCAGAACCAGTTGTTAAGAAGTTGGGCATACAGACTAAACCTCACCCCAAGCCTTATCCTCTTGGATGGGTATGTGATAATGCTAAGCTACAGGTGACTAAGCAATGCAGGTTAAGGTTTGCAATTGCTTCAAAGTTGATTGATGAGGTGGACTTAGATGTTGTTCCTCTTGACATCTGCGGTATCGTATTGGGAAGCCCATACTTGTATGATCGACAAGCAGTATTCTTTCGTCATGAGAACAAGTACCATCTCACCAAAAATGGGGTGGAGTACATTGTGAGAGCTCACAGTATGAAGGCTAACACCACTCTTGTTAGTGCAGGACAGATGAAGAGACTCATCAACACTAATAAGAGATACATGCTCATGGTTGTGAGAGCAAAAGATGCCGAAGCATCCGATGCTTTCAAAGGTTGTGATCCTTCTCATAAGAAGGCTATGATTGATATTGTGGCTAACTATGATGAAATATTTCAGGAACCTACAGGTTTGCCTCCCAAAAGGGAGATTCAACATGATATTCATCTCCAGCAGGATGCCCCTCTTCCTAATGTGGGCATGTACAGGTTGTCCGCAGTTATCAAGTACAAGAAGGGTACTAGTAATAAAGTGGCAGATATGCTTTCTAGACCTTCTATTGTTGCATCTATTGTTTTGAAAAATGCTTCTTTATCCCATGAAAGTTATATTGAACAGTATGCTACTGATGATGATTTCAAGGAGGTTTATGAGAAGCTAACCAATGGCACACAGGTGGAAGACTACTATTTGCAGGGAAAGTTGCTCTATCATTTGGGCAAGTTATGTGTTCCTATCAGTGAAAGAGTCCATGTAATACGAGAAGCTCATACTTCTCTTGTATCAGGGCATTTTGGGGTAGGTAAGACTTTGGCTCATTTGCAAAGACTTGTGTATTGGCCTCGCATGAAAGATATTGTAACAAAATATGTAAAGGGGTGTGTGATGTGCTCTACTTGTAAGCCCACTAATAGAAAATTGGGGCTGTACTCACCACTTCCTGTTCCTTCCCATCCTTGGGAAAGCATTTCCATGGATTTTGTGGGGGGTTTGCCTATGTCTAGGAGGGGTCATGACTACTTGTATGTGGTCGTGGATAGGTTTAGCAAGATGTGTATTCTTATGCCATGTAAAAAGCAGGTCACTGCAGAGCAGGCTGCTTCTCTTTTCTTTCAGCATGTATGGGTTCACTTTGGACTCCCTACGTCCATTATCTCGGATCGGGACTCCCGATTCCTTGGAGAATTTTGGACAAAGTTATGGTGTATGAGGGACACCAAGCTGAAGAGGAGCACCACTTTCCATCCACAGACTGACGGACAGACAGAGGTAGTCAACAGGACAATTGTCCATTTGCTTCGGGGCTATTGCAACAAGCATCCTAAGTTATGGGATGAACAGATCCAGTATGTGCAGCATGCCTACAACAGGGCTATGCATTCTTCCACTCAGAGCTCGCCATTTGAGACATGCTTTGGGTACTTGCCAAAGACTCCATTGGACTTGACTTATGGGAGAGAGGTTGATTCAAGCGCTTCCAAGGATGAAGACAAAGCCCGCAGGTTCATTCAGAGAGTTCAACAGGTACATCAAGCAGTGCAAGAGCAATTGGAGAAGAGTCAAGCCCAGTACAAGGCTCGCCATGACAAGCATAGAGTTGATCATCAATTTCAGGTGGGAGATCAAGTGTGGCTTCACATCAGCAAGGAGAGGATGAAAGGAGAAGGCAAGAAGCTCAATCCCATTAGATATGGTCCCTTCACCATCTTGGAGAAGATTGGGACAAATGCTTTTCGCTTAGAGCTACCACCATACATGCAGATCTACTCAGTGGTGAATGTGGAGAACTTGAAACTCTATGAGCCTCCCATGATCATGGATGAAAGGGAGAATGTCTCATTGCCATCAGTTGATGAATTTGCTCCTGAGTACATGGATGAGCTAAAGGAAGATGTCATCTTGGACAGAAGGACAAGGACTTCTCGCAGAGGTGATGTTGATTATCTTCGAGTGGGCGTCAGAGGCACTCATCCAAGCAAAGCCAAGTGGATTGAGAAGGAGAAAGTGAGGGATCGATTCCCTCACCTATCTGTTGATTAGTAAAGGCTTTTGGAGGCCAAAAGCTTCTCAGTGGGCAGGAATGATCCAGGAGGATCTAAGAAGGAAAAATTTTGAAGTCCTCCAATCTTAGCAAAACTAGCACTATATCGAAGGGCTCGTCGA
This sequence comes from Larix kaempferi, assembly GCA_027924585.1. Classification (NCBI taxonomy): domain Eukaryota; kingdom Viridiplantae; phylum Streptophyta; class Pinopsida; order Pinales; family Pinaceae; genus Larix; species Larix kaempferi. The sequence goes on from BSBM01000094.1 coordinate 8,697,040, forward strand.
GACGATTCCAACGGCGTTCGTTTCACCTCAAACGGACTCCGTATGAGAAAGTTATCGCGTTCTATTCCATAAGGTCAACAGGCAAATTTGGCAAAAAGAGGTGCCACGTGGCACCACTGACAAGGTGACACGTGGCATCCGTACTATACAAACATGATGATGTGGCACCACTCAGAGGATGACACATGGCATCCATACAATACAGACCAATCACAAGGTGACATGTGGCATGATGACATGGCATGCTAAATGGCATGATGATGCGGTATGATGACATGGCATACTGATGTGGCATGATGACATGGCATGATAATGTGTCATGATGATGTGGCATTCTGACATGGCATGATGACATGGCATGCTGATGTGGCATGATGACATGGCATGCTGATGTGGCATGATGACATGGCATGCTGATGTGGCATGATGATGTGGCATGGTGACATGGCATGATGACTAGCATGCATGCATTTGTGCTTGAAATGAGTTTTAGGAAATTCATGCATTTACTCATGAGAAATTGTAAAATGATTAATATTTGAAGTGAGTGGAAAAATTACTCACATATTACTCATTTATTTTATTCCTTGAGTTGTTATGAAGTTAAAGCATGGTTGTAACCAAAAACAAACATGCCATATTTGTAAAGAAGTTGTAACAAGTTGGTTTATGGTTGAAAAAACCAACATGCTATTTAAAAGAAGGATTTTGGTATGTAATGGATTATTGTTGGATTTTGTAAATGTCATTATGGGGAAGTAACTAAATGTGAAAACCCATGGACATGTGGGCATGAACCATATTTTTGGTTTATATTCTTAAAAGCCCAACCACATGGAAACCAACTTAGGGAAGTTGTAACCAAGGCCAAGATAGGCAAATTAGTTGCAACCAAAGGAATCCATGAGAGTCATGTGAAGAAGGGAAAGCCAACCTATATAAACCCATTCATTTGCCATTTCCCACTCATGCTTTGGAGTAGAGACTTTGTAGCTAAAGGAGATAAGGGAGATTGTGTAGCTCTGCAGGAGGAAGGTACGAGTGTTTATACTCGTTTTACACCGTCTTCAGGCTTCGGAGTTGCTGGAAGCAGTCTTGTTGTGTTTTGGGCAGCGGTTCTCTTCCTGGCCATTGTCACCAAGGTATCATTGTATCATTGCCATGTATTTTGCCTTTATGCTGAGATTATAGATCGGCCCTCCTATTGAGAAGCAGGCCCGGAGACGTAGTCCATCCTAGACGAACTCCGTTATCAACTTGTTGTCTTTATGTGTGTATTGTCTATGCTGTATGGTTCTCTTCTTATGGATTTGTGAGCTTCATTCATACTCTTTATGCAATTCATGTTAACGTCATAGAGTAGCAAAGATCTTGTTTTCGGATCACTGAGCCTTGAGGAGGGATTAAAATGGGAAACCCAGTCCGACATGAACAAGTAAATACAGATGATGTACGTGCCAATGCAGAGGTTCTTAATATTTTTATGGCAGCAGGTTGGATGGCATACTTCGAATGGTTGAATGGTTTTCACATAGAAACCGCATTGCAATTCGCCCCCAACCTGACTGATACTCATTCTGAGGTCAGAGGACTGTGCATGGATGTTACAGAACAAATCATAGCTGAGGTTATTGGTTTACCCATGGTTGGGAAGAAGTCATTTGGGCGGAAAGTACATAATGCAAATGCGGTGAGGGAATTTATGTCGGTTGGAGAGCAGGTTATTCCAAAGCGCCGCAGGCTGGAACTGGCATCCTTACCACCACCTTGGAATCAAGTTGCAATCTTTGTGAAAAGATATATTTCTTGTGGAGGTAGGTACCAAGTTGTTTCATTCTTTGAACCTCCCTTACTGTCTCATTTATGCCATGGTAACTTAGTAAATATACCATTCTATTTGCTTAAAGCCCTACAAACCATGGCTAGATATGCAAGAACTTCCCAGCACCCAGTTTCCTCTTTCACTAATCATGGATTAATTAAGTTATTCGTCCTAAGAGCCATTACAATTCGTAATTTAACTTGGGAGCAATTTTTGGCCGGGGATGTGCCAATCATACAACCAATATTAGAAAAGGGGGGTGCTAGTGAGGATAGTAAGGATCGAAGTTCCTCAAACCCAGTTGGGGGGGAGGTTGGAGTAACAAAAATCCAGGCCAATGATGAAGGGGAAGTAGATAAAGGAGAGGTTGGAGTAACAAAAAACCCTATAATTGGAGAAAGTGTGATGGAAACCCTAGAGCATGAGGTAGAAAGATTAGAATCTGTAACTGCAGAAGCAAATACTTAATTAAAAGGAGCTGAAACTAGAGCAGCTATTGAAGATGTGACAGTTGAAGCTGCAATTGTAGAAGTAGGGATTCAGAAGGAAGGATATCGGCCAGGAACAGTAGCAGAAGGGACTGTGGAAGTCTTGGAAGTTGAGTCCTCCTCATAAATAAGGGGCACTATTATTGAGGAAGAAGAAACCAAGGTGAACACCCTTGTGTCAAAGAAACAGAGAGTAGAATCAAGAAAAAGGGGTCAGACACCCACTACAACAAAGAAAAGGAAGAGTTGAACTGTCAAAGCGTCAGTAGCAGTAATTGGTGAGGAACACCCAGTGGGATTGACGAGGAAAAGAAGGACTGATCAGTAGCAGCAGCAGAAGCAATTGTGACAGCAGCAGAAGCAGAAGCAGCTATGGCAATAGCAGCAGAATTAGCAGAGACCGTAGAGGAAGCTGATACAGTGGAGGCAATTGGGGGTAACAGTGAAATACCCTTATCAGAAATGACAGGAGTAGTTAAAGGGAATAGGGAGTCACCTGTGTTAGAGGAAGCACATGCAATAGGGGTAGATATAGAGATTCCTATTTTGAACCCCAAATTGTCTACTGCTACACAGGAACCCTCTAGGGAAGAACCCCAAATCGAAAATCTCCTATTTGAAAATGAATTATTAAAAGAGGAAGTGAAAATATTACAAAAGGAGTTGGAAAAGTGGAAAGGAGTAGCTGGAAAACAAGCTGAGAAAAATTTGGATACACTAGCAAATGCTGCAAATTTGTTGGAAAATCCATCTTTTGCATTTGAAAGTGAGAAATATGGGGAGACTGTTTGCCTAGAATGTGGAGATATATTTTCCTCAGCAGGACACATAGTTGTTGTGTTGGGACTTGCATCACAGATTCATGTACAGATAAAGGAGGTGGAAGAAGGAATGCCAGGGATCGAATTGATAAAGGAGAATGAGACAAGAATGGAAGAAATCCCTGATTTGAATTTAGGGGATGAAATGGTACAGTCCCAGCCATCAGGGGATATTGAGCTCCTTCAGGACCAGTCTTATCAGTCAGAAAAATTTGATATAAACTAGAGACAATCTCAGCGGTTCAAAGAAATTGAGGAACAAGGGACTGTTACACAAGAACCAGTTCCCTTGAGAATGTTTAAATATGCAACTCAGATAGAAACATTTGATATTGAGGACCAGGAGGGAAACACTATTACACAAGAACCAGTGTTTCCAAAATCATTTTCTACAATGGAAACTCACACTGACATGGCTGGGATTGAAATAAAGAACGTGGGTGTTGTTACACAAGAACCAACAGCCCTAAGAATATTGACTAAGACTGTAACACTGACCGAGGAAGCTGAGATGGATATGGAAATGAAGAATGTTGTTACACAAGAACCAGCATCCTTAGACCCCATGGCTGATACTGCACTACATACACAGATCATTGCAATCACGATAGAAGATGAAGTTGTCATAGTGTCGAGGCAAGACAAAGAAGTCATTCATCTAGATCCTGATGATGAAAAAGAGGTAGAGGACAGAAAAATTCAACGACTGGAGAAGAAGGTTCTCTGGTTAAACCTTGAATTGGATAAATGGCTCAAGTGGATTGAATAGTTCAGAGAAGGTATGATCTCTCTCCAGGAGCATAGGAATGTCATTAAGGGACTAAGAGAAAAATGGGCTGAGGAGTTATTCTTCCAGAAACTCCGGTGGGAGAAACTCCAAGAAAAACTGGAAGGTTTGAAGAAGCTTGAGTCCCTGCAGCAGGACAAAAACAAAATGTATAATCTTTCCATAGAATTGTTGAGTTGTAGAGCTCCATCCCCCTCTTACCCTGTCTTTCTCTATGAGCAGAAAACTTTATTTAAATTGAAGGCTCTCAAAGATGGAAGATCATTTGAGTTGGCAACAACTGATCAATTTCTAGAGACTTTTATGAAGAGTGACTTCGAGGATCAGCATTTGTTATGTGAGTTATATTTGCATGACAAGGCTTGTTATATTACCTTTCCATCTGATCCATTACCTTTTCTTGGGGATGTTCAGCTGAGGGCATTTGCCTCCTTCGTCATCAACCATGTAAGATGGAAAGATGCTTTCCAAACCATCCTCAGGAATGAGGAGAATTCTACTCTCTGGATTAGAGGGGAACCTTAGAATCCACCAGCATTCATGGCAAGTCATGCTAAATCCCTTAGGGTTCCTTCAATTGCTCGACATTTTGATTGCCTGCGAGATAAACTCCTTACTACATGTGTCCCAATGATTCTTAATATGCAGCAGGATGCCCTGGAAGGTAGTGAATACAGATGGTTGTACTCCTTCTCATCTCTGAAGGAAATGGATCCATATGGCTTTGAAAATTTCAGGCAAGCCTTTACAAGGATGCCTAGATATGTGCAGTGCATGCAAAGGTGTGGGTCTTGGTGGATTGGTTTAAGATTTAAATTCCCCCTCATTTGGTGGCCTATGAGCATTTCCTACAGCAATAGTTATGCTTTGCCATTAGAAGTAGAAGAGTTGTGGTGGGAGCATTGGGTATACTTCTATGGGTTTGTCCCTCGAGGGGAGGCACCAGAACTTGCTTATAATATCACAAATCTCCACAGATTTCACTCAGATTCAGACTTAGACTAGGGGAGGTTGTTGCATGAGGACATGCAATTGGATAGTTGGGGGGAAATGTTGGGTCCAGGAAATGCCCCTTTTTGGCCATCCTTATTACATCATTTTTCCCTGATTCCATCCTACTTTTATAATCTACATCTATGTCTTTCTTCAGATCCATCAATAATATGGCAGGTATAATTTGTTATTACTTTATTTATTTTATGCCTAAGATTGTTAAAGATTATGGATCTAGTCTTTGGTTTATGCTAATCTATGTGATTTTATTTAGCCAAGGTCTAAAAGCAAAGGTGTATCAGCTTAGTGGCACCAGCTGTCACTCTTCAAGCACCAGCTCCTCATACTCCAAGGGACAGCTCATCCTCCACGCAAGCTGTAACAGATTCTCACTATAACAGATTCCACTGAAGAAGAGCCTAGCTGCGACAGACAGGTGGCATTCCAGCTGCTGAGTCTGTTGATCCGATTTGTACCAGAACAACAGCATCTTTCAGAATTAATAGCCCTGTTTAATATGCTATATCAGTTAGCTATAACTCCGCAACATGAAGATCACAGATCTTCATTGCTGCGTGATTTTAGTGGATCTGAAACTGTATTTTCCTTGTATAAATTCCAGAAGGTTCTCGTAGCCTGGGGTTGGACAATCATCACTGTGTGTAAGCTGTAATAGAGCATTGAGACTCATGATCTTTCATCCTTAATATAAGAGCAAAGTTCTTCATTCCTGTGTCTTAATTCGTGGTGATTCTCGGCGTCTTTGTCAGAAGGCCAGGGCCCGCCTTCTCACAGAGATAGCCGGTTTAAGTAGGTAGAATAGTTTAGTTTTATTTATGTTGTGTGGTGTGGAATGTTGAAGACATTATTGGTAGCTGTAACAGAGATTAACTTCTTTTTCTGGTAGTTTACAATTGCATCTTGAATAGCTGTAGCAGAGTGGTGTGACAGTTGACTGTGTAGGATAATTTATGTAATTGCTTGTGTGTTTTAATTAGCTATGACAGCCAAACTCGATTCCAATTATCTTGTAGTTGTTTATGCTTTCTAGGACTCCCATTAATTATCAGTTAGAGTTCAAGCTTGTAATTTAATTCTGGTTGTTGTTGTATCTTCAATTGCATACATAGATTAAACAGATAATGATAGAGTTACAGTAGTCATTGGATAGATCATTTTGGTAAAGATTGAGTGTTGTAGTTTGATAATTATAGGATTTAACCTCTTGCAAAAGTAATCTAGTTTTATTTCATTATTAGATCATTAACTTTCTGGATTGGTTTCTGTAGGAAGATTGTTTTATTCAGGATTCTTAGATGTATGAATTAGATAAGTTTGCTTATGGAATGAGCTAGCTGAGCATCTAGGTAGGATCATTATTTACATTCAGTAAATCAACTGCTTGATCTGTTTATGCATAGATTGTGCTTATTGCCTTTGAAATAAAAGACCTTCCTGGGTTTGGCAATTTATATTGACCATTCTGTGTGTTAGGTTTAATTAACTGACATATAGAGTGACCAACAGTTTTTACTAGGATAATCTTTCCAGCTTTGTTGAGCCAATGTCCTCCCCAGCTTGTAATTTTGGATTGGATTTTACTTGTCGTTTCACCCCAACTTCCATCTTTTGAATGTCCTTGTGTAATTGGGAGGCCCAAATAAATGAATTTGTCCCAGTATTTGTGAACTTTGATACCAAGGATTATGCCGATGTTGGCTATAGAAGCATTGTTCAGATTCCAACCATAGACTGGGCTCTTGTGGAGGTTGATCTTTCCTCCTGAGGCATTGCAGTACCAAGTCGGATTTTTTTTGAATTTTCGGGAAATGATGGAAGAGCCTCCACGCAATAAGAGGGAGTCATCAGCAAAGAGTGTGTGATTGAGAGGCATGGAATGAGAGGCTAAATTGAGGCCCGGTAGAGAGCCCGTGTTCAGGTCTGAGTTCAAATTTCAGCTAACGAAATCTTCCAAAAGAATGTACAAAAAGGAGGACATGGGACAACCTTGTCGGATTCCACGTGTGGCTTGGAAGAAATTAGTGGGGTGGCCATTTACTAAAGGGGCGATCCAGGGTCCTCTTATGCATGCTAAGATCCAGCTTATGAAGGTTTCCCCAAATCCAAAGCTTTTCATGATTTTAAAAAGGAATGAATGCTTGAATCGATCAAATGCATTGGCCATATCGATTTTGATCAAGATACCTTTTTCTTTGCCAATCTTGCTAGAATGGATAGCTTTCTGAGCGAGAATGACGTTGTCGAGGATTTGTCTCCCTTTTAAGAAGCCTCCTTGATTGTCTGAGATGATTTTATTAAGAAAAGGCTTCATTTTGTGTGCCTGCATCTTGGATATTATCTTGTATGATGAGTTGCATAATGAAATTGGTCGAAATCTGCCGAAGGAGCTGGGATTTGTCACTTTAGGGATAAGAGTTAGGAATGTGGAATTGGTGCAACCTCCGATCTTTTCTTTTGAATGGAAATTCCTGACCATTCTCATATAATATTTTTTAATATACTGCCAGCATGCTTTGTATAAATGTATTGAGTATCTATTCGGTCCAAGTGCTTTGTCAGGATCAAAGGACCAGATGGTATTGAAAAGTTCCTGCTCAGAGAAAGGCTTGTGAAGATCTACGTTGTCTTCAGGCGTGATGCTCTTTGGGATGTGCTCAAGGAGGATTAGCTCTCCTTCTTCCCCAACATTGTTGACCTCAGTGTAAATATTTGAGAAATGATTATGTGCTACGCTTTTAATATTTGCTTGTCCTTTCACAGTCGAACCATCATCCATTTTAATTTCTGAGATGTAGTTAATTGAGTGCCTAGCTTTGGTTTGTTTGTGGAAATAAGAGGTGTTCCTATCGCCAACTTTGAGCCAAGTGCTTCGATATTTCAATCTCCAGTATTCTTTCTCTTTACAGAAGGCTTGATAATCTTTAATCTGATGCATGACCTCTTCTTATAGCGTGATATTTTCAATTGGATGTTCATCCATTGAATTTTGGAAAGATTCTAATTCATCTACAACTCTCTTTTTGGGATTAGAAGGTGGGGGGCAATTAGATTTGGCCCATTCCTTTAAGGATTTTTTGGTTATGATAAGATTTTGTTCCCAAACATATCTTGGGTAGCCTGAGATGGGGGTTCTCCAAGATTTTTCCAGTGTGTCCCAAAAGCTTGTGTGATCTAGCCATTGGGGACTGAACCTGAATGGTATTGGACCGAGATCTTCATTTTCTTGAATTTGGAGTTGGGTCGGCTTGTGGTTCGGAGCCAAGTTTACCATAACATTTGAGATGATTGTTTGTCCATCGGTCAAAAGACTGGTTGGGACGAGAAACTTGTCCAACCAAGCCATTATGTTTCCTTTTCCTAATCGCTTGTTGGACCAAGTAAATTTTCCCTTCTTGGGTTTGATGTCAAGCAGGTCCCATCTCTGATAAGGGCTTCTACCTGAGATCTGAAGATATCCTTTCCAGTGAGTCCTCCCTTTTTTCGGTTGTGGAGAGGGTGATGTTCATGTCTCCAGCTAGGATGATATTTTGTGCAACATATGCATCAAGGAAATCTTCTAGTAGTTTTCAACAATATTTTTTTTTGGAGTATAGGTTAGGAACATACAGATTGAAGAGAGTGATTTGATTGTTTCTTTGAGTATGAATGAGATTTGTGTAGATCCAATGTTGCGTGGAGAAGGAGCTGTTTAATTGGAATTTGTCTGAAGACCACAAGGTTGCAAGGCCGCCAGAGGCCCCTCTAGCGCTGACAACTAAACCTGTATTTTTCTTCCATTTTTCCTTTCCAATAGCTAGGACAGCCTTTTCATCGAGTTTGGTCTCTTTGAGCAGGAGGATATCTGGCATGCCAATTTTTTGGAGATCTTTAACTGCTTCAAGTTTGTTGGGACTGCACAGACCTCTATAATTCCAAGAGACCAACTTCATCATTTAGTATTGTGGGTAGAGGAGAGCCCTCCCCCTACTGAATCTCACATTTTCTTCCCTACTATTATGGCTCTGGTATTCCTGTTGAAAGCCATGTCTATTATAGCTTGAGATCCTTGGATTTTCTCATGCTCGGCTTCTTCTTCCCTTAGGTCTTTACTCGTTTTTCATCCTATCTTTTTGGATGATCTGTCGGTAAGTTCTTCTGAAGATGCATGTGAAACTGTTGGTTTGGATTTTGTAATTTCAGCATAGGAGAGTGTGTCTTTATTCGAGTTAGGTCTTTTGGGGCATGGGGTATTCTGGGGCCAGAGGTCTTTCAGATCTTCTTGGATTTGGGGTGCTTCCTGAGATTCCCGTTGTTTAGGGATTTCTCCTTCTTCTAGGGCTTCGGGGGTTTCCTGGATTTCTGGTATTTCTAGAGCTTTGAATCTATTCCTGTTGTTAGTAACCATAGAATTTTGATGTTGATGGTCTGCTTTCCTTGAACTTTGGCCTCTTGGTTGGATTTTTGGTCTTGATTTGGTGTTTTTTTGAATGGCTGTCCATTGTTCTTTTTTCCCTCTTGCCTCCAGATCTGCGGGCTTCTTCTTGCATGATCGAGTGAAATGCCCATATTCATGGAAAAACCTGCATTTAAAAGGAATTTGTTCATAATCTAGCTCCTGTATGTGAGACCAATCTGGCACAATGAGGTTTATTGGTTCTGGGAGGCCATGTTCCAGATCTACTTCCACACAAATTCTCACACATGAAAATTGGTCTTTTCGATCTACTTTATCTATGTATTTTTCGAGGTTATTTCTGATGGCTTCTAGTGATTCTGAGTTCCAGCAATGGAGGGGTAAATGCAGAAGTCTCACCCAAACTGGGACAACAGATGGGATATCTTGGGATGGGTCAAAATCTGTGTTCCATTTGTTCATGTAAAGCCCTTGTGGCCCCATGAAGTATGGCTCGTTTCTGAATATTAATTCCCGATCTTGTTTGATTTTGAAGGCGAATGCAAAGAAGCCCTCTCCCAGAAAATAAGATTTTACATCTTCCGAGATCAGGGGTCTCCAATTTTTCTGCACCCATATTTCAGTGGTTTTCGGAGAAGGCCATTGACCTGTGAACTGGACTAGCAGTCCTCGTTCCGACAAGTTAAGAGTTGTCTTGCAAGGTTTCTCTATCAACAATGCAACGGTGGGTATCTCATCGAGTTTTTTCACAAACTTCTGTTGAGAAGCAGTGAGAGTCTTCTTTCCTTGGGTTGCTATGAGCTTCATGAATTCAGGTAGATCAGAAGGGAGGGGAGGGCCGTTTGTTCCCAAGTCCATTGTGAGGAACTCAAGGGCCGATCCCTAGTCACAGGAGGATGTCGATAGATCGCATCGTTGGAGAGGCTCTGGTCATGGGCGTTCACAGCAGGCTCACGTAGGGACTGAGTGTACAACACCGTCGCAATCAGCTCTCCCAAGTTGCCCTTCTATGTTGACTTGCTTTTCTTTTCGTCATATGACATTATCATCATCTTAAAGAAATTTTCATATATTTTATTGTCCTCATCATCATCAATCTAAAATCATAAGTTTGACAAAAAAACTCAGGAGGAAGCTAATCATGGCGTATTCTTCCCTATGTTTTTGGCATGTCTTTTATATAATTTCAGCATAATTTTGACGGATTGTAGATATTGCAAGTTTTAATCACAACAATTGAACAAAAGAGGTTGTCCAATTAAAATGAGAGTAGCTCAATTCATTTGTGGTGTTAAAATTTAAGAAATTGCATAATTTCATTGTCAAAATTTGCTTTTCAGTGCATTATGTCCATGTCAAATAACTTGCCAAATGAAAAAGAAGAATGCAATGCTTCATAATTAGCTAGCTCAAAAAATTTGTGGCTAAACATGGGTGATGGAAAACTAAAAATGTTCAATGATGTCTGATTTAAAGAAAAACACATCAAAACACAATTAAAAACAAATATTAAAAAAAAAAAAAAAAAATATTAAAAAAACAATAAACACAATAAAAATAAATATTAAAAACACAAAAAAAAATAAAGAAGCAAAAAAAAATATCTCATCAAAACAAAATGAAGAACAAAGTCATAGTGTAGAAACATCAAAGAACAAAACCAATAGACAAGAAACCTCTGCGCCAGCATTCAAGGCTTATTGCCTTGATCTCTACTTCACTGATTGCTCTTCCTTCCTCCTCAGGACCCCGACTACTCTCCCTACCTAATCTCATCAAAACAAAACAAAACAAAGAACAAAATCATAGTGTAGAAACATCAAAGAACAAAACCAATAGACAAGAAACCTCTGCACTAGCATTTAGGGCTTATTGCTTTGATCTCGGCTTCACCGATTGCTCTTCCTTCCTCCCCGACTACTCTCCATACCTGGATCCTTGAGTTCTGTGCCACATGTAAGATCACTCCACGGCAACTGAAACGCTGGGATGAATGGTGACCGAGAATTCGAAATAGAAGACTTTGAGAGTATGTGCTGGTTTATATTGCTCAGAATTCGAAATAGAAGACTTTGAGAGAATGAGTGTTGAATCTACAGTTTCTTCTTCATCTTGAACAATGGATGAGGCCAAGAAATAATCAGAGAGATCACATAAGGATATCTCACTGGGCTTGTTCTCCAAAAGGCTAGCATGATCCTCTTCTTCCTGCTTTCCAAATTCTCTATTGAGTTGGGCCCATAGATCTCTTGGATTTTTAGCATTAGTATTGAGGTAGCGCATACAAGGAGACATAACAAGACATATTGTCCCAAAATCTCTGTCACAATCATTAAGCCAATCATTCTCCTCTTCATTGGAATCAAAATCTCTTGTAATACCGATACACATATCAAAGAGACATTATCTCTTCAAGCATGCAATCATCTTTCGTTTCCATTCATCATAGTTGAATGGAGTAAGAAGATTTTGTGAAGAAGAAGCTTCCATCTCTGCAATAGCGAATGCAAATGGAGGAAGTAAGAAACCTGCAAATCACAAGCAAACAAGAACTGTAAGGTCGAACAATCCACCCTTTTAGAGTTGCATCACACCTGGGATTGGAGATCAAGAAAGCTTGAAGATCCAATGTATCAGATCCAGGAATTATGTGGAAAACACAAGCTTCTGGAGTGGCATTGGAGAGAAATTTTCAACATTGGCGAATGCAAGAGGAGTTTTGCATGCCAAAACTGCAGTATTTTTGAGCAAATTCACTCAAATCTTCATGTAGAACACCTGAAGAAGAGAGATCTTGTCCCTGCCATGGCTCTGATACCATGTAAAATTAGTCATAGCAGATCTATTGAACAAGACTATCAATCACAATGATGTAAAAAAAATTGGAGTAAAAACTATGCCAGAGAGATGCATCAGTGCTCTATAATCCAGAATAGTAGAATTATAATACAATACTGTCACAATGAGTGAGCAATTCGAATTAACCAAGGAGGTCATTCGAATATACTGCATGGCATAGCTTGGATCCAACTAGGATTCCTCATCATCAATCAGTGGTGGTCATCAATGCACAAGTAACTATTAGCCAGGTGTCAAACTAAGTCTAACTGAGTGTAATAAGTGTAGCTGATGGTAATGGCACTAATGTAGGGAAGGAGGATCAATGGACGGCACATCAGGAGCTATTTGGAGTCAGAATAGGCAGTCTAGTCTCATCAGAGTTCCATCGGAGTGATAACAACAGTTAGGAGTCAGTCTAGCTTTAAATCAAGGAAAGACAAGTAGCTAACTGATGTGAACTGGAGTGGTAGGTGAGAAAAGGCGCCCCTCTCAAGTGGTAGATGCATGCTGGGTGAACTAAGCGCTAGGAGGGCTAAAAATGAGTGGAAGGAAGCTCCCGGGTGCTAGAAGACTAGGGACTAGGTGCTGGGGGCATCAAACTGGTGACTGGGCATCATGCAGATGCATGTAGATGCATGTAAAGTACATACTGAATGATGAGATATCCTAACACCCCCCCTCAAGCTATATTATGATGTAAAAAAAAATGATAGGGCCCTGGTAACTGAGACCAAAGGTCACCCCAATACAATAATAATCCAAATAAAGAACAGTTCATGAACTAAGGAAATGGAGAAAACCTCATGGGAAACCCCCCCCCTCAAAATGGACTGTAACACACCAAAAGATTTAATTGCTCCAAACTCAAGTAGATATGTCTGGAGGTATCTTACTCTCAGGAGTAAATGGATCATGCTCAAAAAACATGTGCTTGAATTCTCCATCAATGGATGCAAGTGAATGTGGAGACTTTATGAACTTGCTCTTCATACCGAAAATGGTGAGAACAAATCTGAAAATATGAGGATGATCCTGGAACCTGTGATTCGAACCAAGTGAGGTAGGAATAGCTCCAATTGGATAAAATAGATCTTGAAACTTGAACTTCTTATCAGTGTAAGTTAAATCAGCTCCAAGATTTTACAAATGGTTTCTTGAGATCTCCTTTGAACCAACAAGGGTGAGATCAAAACCAAAATCAGTAAAAATTGCATGAGAATTAAACTCAAGCGAATGGTAGTGCTCTTCATCTTCAGTAAAACTCTGAGAAACTATGCAAATGATAGAACAAAAGTTTATAGGAGGCATGCAATCAAGGAGGATGAATGCTTCACCTTCAAAATCAGATTTTACCTCCAAAACATCAAGTAGATAATTATTCTGAATGTCGGAAAACTCATGTGAAAGAGAGGATTCAAGAACCTCTTCGGAATCTAGAGTATGTGCTGGTTTATATTGCTCAGAATTTGAAATAGAAGACTTTGAGAGAATGAGTGTTGAATCTATAGTTTCTTCTTCATCTTGAACAATGGATGAGGCCAAGACATAATCGGAGAGAGCACATAAGGAGATCTCACTGGGCTTGTTCTCCAAAATGCTAGCATGATCCTCTTCTTCCTGCTTTCGAAATTCTCTATTGAGTTGGGCCCATAAATCTCTTGGATTTTCAGCAGTAGTACTGAGGTAGCGCATACAACGAGACATAGCAAGACATATTGTCCCAAAAGCTCTGTCACAATCATTAAGCCAATCATTCTCCTCTTCATTGGAATCAAAATTTCTTGTAATACCGATACACATATAAAAGAGACATTGTTTCTTCAAGCATGCAATCATTTTTGGTTTCCATTCATCGTAGTTGAATGGAGTAAGAATATTTTGTGAAGAAGAAGCTTCCATCTTTGCAATAGCGAATGCAAATGGAGGAAGTAAGAAACCTGCAAATCACAAGCAAACAAGAACTGTAAGGTCGAACAATCCACCCTTTTAGAGTCGCATCACACCTGGGATTGGAGATCAAGAAAGCTTGAAGATCCAATGTATCAGATCCAGGAATTATGTGGAAAACGCAGGCTTCTGGAGTGGGATTGGAGAGAAATTTCAGCATTGGTGAATGCAAGAGAAATTTTGCATGCCAAAACTGCAGTATCTTTGAGCAAATTCACTCAAATCTTCATGTAGAACACTTGTAGAAGAGAGATCTTGTTGCTGCCATGGCTCTGATACGATGTAAAATTAGTTGCAGCAGATCTATTGAACAAGAATATCAATCACAATGATGTAAAACAATTTGGAGTAAAAACTGCGCAAGAGAGATGCATCAGTGCTCTATAAACGAGAATAGTAGATTTGCAATACAATACTGTCATAGTGAGTGAGCAATTTGAATTAACCAAGGAGGTCATTCGAATATACTGCATGGCATAGCTTGGTTCCAACTAGGAGTCCTCATCATCAATCAGTGGTGGTCATCAATGCACCAATAACTGTCATCTAGGTGTCAAACTGAGTCTAACTGAGTGTAAAAAGTGTAACTAATGGTAATGGCACTAATGTAGGGAAGGAGGCTTAGTGGAGGGCGCATCAGGAGCTATCTGGAGTCAGAATAGTCAGTCTAGTCTCATCGGAGGTCCATCAGAGTGATAACAGCAGTTAGGATTCAGTCTACCCTTAAATCAAGGAAAGACAAGTAGTTAACTGAAGTGAACTAGAGTGGTAGGTGAGAAAAGGCACCCCTCTCAAGTGGTAGATGCATGCTAGGTATACTAAGCACTAGGAGGGCTAAAACTGAGTGGAAGGAAGCTCCTGGGTGCTGGCAGACTATGGACTAGGTGCTGGAGGCATCAAACTGGTGACTGGGCAGCATGCGGATGCATGCATGCATGCAAAGTACATACTGAATCATGAGATATCCTAACAAAGGGTTGGTTAGAAGAAATTAATTGTAATATAGGGGTCAAGCAAGGTTGTCTCCTATGCCCTACCCTTTTTGGTATATACCTTGACAAGTTAGAGGGTAGTTTGGAAGATCCAGGTTGTGCCGACACTACTCTTGCTAGTATAGTCATAATCCTTCTTCTTTATGTTGATGATGTTGTTCTTATTGTGAGGAGTCCCTATGGTCTCGACAAGCAACTAAATATTCTGAAGGATTTTTTCTCTAGTATGGGTATGATTGTTAATACTGAAAAGATAAAAGTTATGATAATCAAAGCCAATAAGATAACTTATGCTAATTCCATATATGACAACAAGATCTTGGAGGAAGTTACTTCATACATATATCTTGAAATTGATCTTAATCACAAGCTTAATTGGAACTATGGTAGTGAGAAACGGATCAATGGAGGGTGGGAAGGTTATTATATACTGAAAAGCAATGAACCTTTGGCTTTAGGGTAAGAAAAAACTCCTCCTTGAGACTCTCGCCAATCCTGTTATCTTATATTATTATGAAGTTTGGGTCTACAAAATCTTTAGAGAATTGTGGAGAAGGATAGAGAAAATCCAAAATAGTTTTATGACTTGTAATCTCAAAATTAAAGGCAATACACCCTGTCTTATCCTCCTTGTAGAAGCGAGTCTCTCCCCCATTGAGAGCATGGCTATGATTGGATACCTAATGTATAAGAACAAGATAAACAACACGGAAGACAAGAGGTTTCCTAATATTGTTTCGAACTCCAATCAAAACCACCTACAACTCAAGGGAGGTTGGCATATATATGACAACTCTTGGCTAAATAGTTGGGTAATCGAGGAGGAGATATCTTTGCAAAACAATTGTGCAAAAGAATATGTCACTTCCTTAGCATATTTCTACAAATAAAAAAAAATTAAAGAAATTATTGACTAAACAAAGTAGCTCATCAAATGCAACAAATAGTAAAGAAGATATGTCACTTTCTTCACATATTCCCCTAAAACATAGATACATTGAAATTTGGTTTATAATGGAAACAATTAAGGATTTATATATATAAAATGTTAAGGTAAACCTAATAACTATGAACTCCTATATAATGGTTGCAATTAATCTACTAAAATAATATTAATATATTTCGAAATATTAAATCAAAATGTTTATGTTGAAGACTACAATAAATAAATATAGTATTTTTTAAAACAATACACAATCTTTCATTTATTATTGCAAAATAACAATACTATGACAAAAAAAAATTGATCATATAAATTATGAACACTTTTTATTAATTAGCTCAAATACAAAATATAACAATAATAATATTTTTCAATTAAAATCTAAATGGAATACAAAATATAATAATAATATTTTATTAAAATCTAAAATAATAAATAAATAGATTATATTTTTTTACAAATTAATATCTTATAAAAATATTATTATCTCAAACAAATTCTTTATATACATAGTGAACAATTTTTTTTAATTTTTATCTAAAAAATAAAAACAAAATATATTTAATAATAATATTTAATAAAATAATAAATTACAATTAACTTTTAGAACTCCAACATCTTAGTAAGAGTGGTTATAGCTTAAAGAGAGAAGAATATGTTTTTCTAAAATTTATTAGCAAAATTTCACATCATGACACAATTCCATTAAAACCAATTTGATAGACAATATAAACAATATATTTATTAATTTAAAATTAATAATACTCTAACACAATTGCATTAATTATAATTTGGCTTGACAATATGAAATTGCTCAATACATTTATAATATTGTGACAATGAAAACTCAATAGCCTATATGGTAATCCTAAGCTTTTACCCGATTTGAAATTGAGAAAGATCAGCATATTAGTTAAAACCTGGAGAGACTTATAAATTAAATTGATTTTTTTCTCCTAAAACCATCGATATATCATAATCATTTACATTAAAAACACCGATGCATACTGTTTTGCTTATATTAAAAAACAATTAGTAACTTTCATACTGAGATATCTATTGTATTTATAAAGAAAGATTGGGTGTACTTTTTATGTTAGTAAGTTTATTGAAAGTGATAGATCAGCATCTATGAATATGTAATTTTCTGTTTTGATAAATGACTGTAAGCTATTCGGTTGATCTTAAAACCACTACTAAATTGTAGAACAGTATAGCTGTAAGATCTTTGTTTTTTAATGTATATTTTGATTCTTAATATATGTTTAAAAAAAAATTGGGTGTTCCAAGCATGTCTTTCCAGACAGAGACTGATGACAGAGACTAATGACAGAAACTGAGCATAAAAGAGCCATGGAATAAAGCTGTTCTCTGCTCTGCCATCTTCAGATGGTCAGTTACCTACGAATGGTACTATCTATACCTTGGTCAGTACGGAGTTGCTGAAACTAATTATAGATATTCCACGGATGAGTATTAAGATTTTTATTCAGGTATAACAACCTTTCCTTCCAGTGTCCTCTCATTTTCTTTTTCAGGCTTCGAATGATGGGAAACCTGAGGGAAGAGGACACAGTCAGTCAAGAATACGTCGACCTGGATATTCAGGAAATCCAGGCATCACCTCACAAACGAAGGCAAATAGTAAACAGGCTCTTTAGTTTTCTTCAATTTGTGTATGTTAGGAGTGTTTGCAAGAAAGAGTGGGAAACCTCTGCGAAGGTCAGCCATTCCCTTTCTGAAGACCGTCTGTACTTTTTTTAACACAGCTCTGCATAGAATATCTCAGAAGCTATATGTAGCTCATGATGTAACAACCCTGCATCTATGGATGTTGGCTTTATATTCGTTTTTGTTAAAAAAATATATATATTCGGAAAAACAGAAAGCCATTAGGAATGATACTAATCTGTCCATGATATTTAACATTGCTTATGTTTGAAAGTTACCGAGGGTTTGCGTTACATATTTATCTTCCACATTATTTGATTCAATCTGTTGTTAATCGAACTTTTAATCACATGATAAAGCGGTCTATGAAACCTACTGTTCTAGGGAGATTTTCTGGTATAGCAAGTTAGGAATATCTAGTTGCAATGCTTGTGGCGACTAGTTAAGCAATGTAGAAAGGTATTCTAATTGTATTTCAATGTCATATGGCAATTGTTGCTAAACGCTTCACCATTTACCATGTTCCTTCACTTACTGTCAATATTGTGAGGCATTGTTACAACTGAGGGTAGTGCTTTTTTCGTCTGATTTTTCTAGCAAATATTGATCTTTTGCAAAGGATTGTTGCAACAAATATTATGTAGAAACTCTGATTTTGTATATCTGCTTGTATTGGAAATAGATCTGATCTTTTATTTGGCCCTTTTAGCCTAGTTATTGTAGCTGATGCTATGCACTGTGTTGAAATAATAAACTCACTCTTAAGTACGTTGAAGGTGGTATCAAATGCATAAACAATAATTCTAATAGCGTATGGACATACCAGGAAAGCGGAACAAACCTTCTTAGAAAAAGCTCACAGTGATTTCTGTGTTAAAGCAAATACTGGATGAAGAACAAGATAAAGTTTACCACTGGATGGATGTGGAATTAAGGCATACCCGAATAGCACTTTTCTCTTGGTTTTCTTATTGTCTGTTACCTATTTATGTATTCCTACATGTACAGGTTGGTGTGTCCCATAAAACATTTTTTCCAAGAGCAATTGCCTTCTCAAAATGATGGCGGTTTGAACTATGAGTTATTGAGTGATGAAACATATGAACTTGCAAAAATTACATGACCTCAAAATTGATCTTGCTAAGTGTTTTTTTTAAAGCACAAAACAAAACAAATATTGAGTAGTTTTAGAGTAACGTCTATGGAATGTTATAAATGGCTATGTTTTTGTTAACAACATATACAAATTAATTAGAGCCTAACATGATTCACAGAATCATGTCATTAAGGTCAGATTTCCCTTCCAAAGAGGTTATAGTTGAAGTTTAAATAATAATTAGATGAAAAATGTAATTATTTTTTAGACAATTTACTTCATGGATAAAACAATTGACATCATGGATGGATAATAAATGGAATCCAATGTAAATTTGTAATCCATTTAATATAATGTTGCAAAAGATATATTAACATAAAATTGTTTGAACTTCTGAAAGTAAAAATATATTGCCATTGTGTGAATGATGATAATCTTTTGTTGTTAATTTTACAAACTAAAAGGTTGAAGAACTTTGGTCATTTAATGCAGATCCATTCTTCCTTGTAGCATTTGTATTGTTAAGCAATATGGATATGCTTCGTCTCAAACCCAGAGAAGCCACTGCATTTGCTACCAAATCCTCTTTGATACTCTCCAACATTCTTACAACAAATCTCATAGTTGGTCTTTCTTCTGGTGAATGTTTCGAACAAAGCAAACCAACACGTAGCAAAGAAAGCAAGCATTTGTATATACTATTTTCTTCAAATTCATCACCATCCACCTCGCTAAATAGAGTATTGTCAATTACCTCCTTCACATTGCTTGGGAATGCAAAGTTTACCCAGTTGTGCAAGTTTAGGTCTCCAACAAACATGTCACTAGTTGGTTGTTTTCTAGTGAGCATTTCCAATAATAGAATGCCATAGCTATAAACATCTCCTTGGGTAGAAACTGTCACACCCAATCCATACTCTACAATAAAGTCGACTTTCATGAATTTTTACTCAATCAATCAATATGATATTGTTAATGAGAAAATAAAAGTGAAAGTAATGTTTTAAAAAGCCATACCTGGGGCAATGTAGCCAACAGATCCTCTCAAAGCAAGTGATGAAGTGTGTGAATTAGTAGATCTTTCACCAATGACTCTTGCAATACCAAAATCTGTTACATGGGCTAACATATCTTCATCCAGAAGTACATTGCTAGGTTTTATATCACAATGCACTACTTGCACAAAAACATCATGATGAAGATATTCAATGGCATGGGCCACATCTATGGCAATGTCTAACCGTGCTTTCAATCCCAATTCGCACACATCCTCACCATTGTTGTCATCTCTATCAGGATACAAATGCTTCTCTAAGCTTCCATTAGACATAAACGCGAACACTAAACCTTTGAAATGGAGATTGGAACATGAGCTTATTATTTTGACTAGATTTTGATGTCGAACCTTTTGTAATACACTGCATTCTGCTTTAAAACTCTTCTCACCTTGATCATTTTGCAACTGGAGAACCTTCACAGCAACAAGTGTGCCATCATTCAAAACTCCTTTATAAACTAACCCATAGCTACCTGATCCCAGCATGTTGGCTTCAGCGAATCCATTAGTCGCTGTGTGGAGCTCTTGATATGATATCCTTCAGCATTGTAACTTTTGGAAAATATCTCTTGAGACATCAATGTTTTGTATATGCATATTCCCTCTCCATAGGCATCTTAAAAGCAGAAAACCTAGTATAAAAGCAATAGCTCCACCCAATGACAACAATACTCTTTTTACAAATGTAGGATGACCTCTTTGTGATGGAAAGACAGATAACTGGAATACTTGTGCTCCACAAAGGTCAGGATTTCCATTGAAGGACATGAAATTTGATTGATTTGCAAAGAATCCTCCTTTAGGAATTTCCCCAATAAGCTTGTTAAAAGACAAATTCAAATACTAAAGCATTTTCAACTTGTTGAGTGTAGCTGGTATTGTACCTGATAAGGAGTTAGAAGAGAGATCTAGGCTCTCAAGACTTTGCAACTTTTCAAGTGTATCTGGAATAGAGCCTTGAAAGGAATTTCGAGATAAATTCAATTCAAATAGTTCAATGCAGCTTCCAAGAGTAGATGGAATGACTCTAGTCAAGTGATTGGCAGAAATGTCTATAGCTTGAGCCATTGTGATTTTACCAATCTCCATGGGTATAGAGCCTTCTAATAAATTCCATGACAAATTCAAATAGAAATGTAGATTATAAAGTTCAACAATTTCTCGTGGTATGCTTCCACTGAGGATATTGTGTGACAAGTCCAGTAATTCCAAATTTGTACAATTTCCTAAGTTGGGAGGTATGCTTCCTGATAATTGGTTGTGATGAAGGAGGAGATCCCTTAGTTCTTTAAGGGGTGCAAGGGAATTGGGAATCTTTCCCGAGAGCTTGTTTTTGCTAATGTCCAAGAGACCAAGTCGTTGTAATTGTTCAAAGTCATTAGGTATATTTCCTTCTAATTTGTTGTTTCCTAAATACAATCTTTCTAATTTTTTAAGGTTTCTTAAAGAAGGAATGCTACCATTTAAAAGATTTCTAGATAAATTTAGATAGGTTAGGCCGCTGAGATTGCCGATATGTGGAGGGATGTTTCCTTCTATCATGTTGTTTGCTAATGTCAAGTAAGACAAATTGGCAGAAAATTTGCCTATGGCAAGGGGCAAGACACCAACTAGTTTATTGTCTTTCAAGTTTATTTTTTTAAGGCGTGAACAATTTGTAAGGGCTCTAATAAAAGGCATCATTGTTGTACCACCACTGCCAAGTTGATTAGATCGCAAGTTTAATCTTTCAAGGAAGGATAGCTTACCCAACCCTACTGGCACACTCCCATTTAACTTGTTGTCATTTAGATAGAGTATTATGAGTTTTGAGCAATTTCCAATGGAATTTGGTATGTTTCCACTAAGTTGATTTCCCCATAAACTCAACCCACTCAAGTGAACCATATTTGACAAGGAAGTGGGAATGGTTCCAGTGAGTTTGTTAAGGAAATTGACAAGCTAGTCAAAGTGGAGATATTTGAAAAAGAAGTCGGAATTGTGCCTGATAACTCATTCTCACTGAGAAAAAGAATTTGGAGATTGGTGAGGATACCCAATTCTTGTGGAATTCTCCCAATGAGGTTGTTGTTGTAAATGGCCAACTCGATCAAAGTGGATATATTTGACAAAGAAGTGGGAATTGTGCCTGATAACTCATTCTCATGGGGTAAAAGGTATTGGAGACTAGTGAGGAAGCCGAATTCTTGTGGAATTCTGCCAGTGAGTTTGTTTTTGGAAATGTCCAAATCGATCAAAGTGGAAATATTTGACATAGAAGTGGGAATTGTGTCTGATAACTCATTCTCATAGAGGCAAAGCTTTTGGAGACCAGCCAGGAAGCCAAATTCTTGTGGAATACTTCCAGTAAGTTTGTTTTCGGAAATGTCCAAATCAATCAAAGTGGAAATATTTGACAAAGAAGTGGGAATTGTGTCTAATAACTCATTCTCATGGAGGTAAAGCTTTTGGAGACTAGTGAGAAAGCCAAATTCTTGTGGAATACTTCCAGTAAGTTTGTTTGTGTAAATCCCCAAGTCAATCAAAGTAGAGATATTTGACCAAAAAGTGGGAATATTACCTGAAAATTCACAATGTCACTGGTTATACGATTTTAACGATTTTTACCATAGTCAACGCCAAAAGCTTTTTAAATAAAGAGGGAATAGTACCCGTGAGGCTGTTTGCTCCTAAGTTAATGAACTGCATACGTGTGAGGGAACCCAACTCCTGGGGAATGCTTCCAGTCAGATTGTTGTAGGAGAGCGTTAAGGAAGTCAACTTTGTGCAGTTGCCGAGATCGCTCGGGATGCTTTCCTCCAAGTAATTGTTGTGTAACCAGAGCTTCCTCAAACGAAAGAGGCGTCCCAGTTGACGTGGGATATAACTGTGGAGCAGATTGTTACTAAGATCAAGCGTATGGAGAAAGGACAAATTGGCAAGCGAAGGAGAGATGGTGCCGCCCAGATCCATGTCACTGAGGTCGAGGAAAACAACTGCCCATGTGACGGCGGCTGCAGGTGACGGCAGTCCAGTTGCAGAAGGGGAGTGCGGGAGTCCAGTTGGCCATGGAAGCATGAGGATCGGAGGTGATCGGAGGCCAAGAGCGAGTGTCGAAATTACAAATGCTTAAGTTACAAATGCTTATGTTTTGTTAACAATATATAGAAATTAATTAGACTCCAACATGGTTCATAGAATGGATCATTAGGGTCAAATTTCCCTTCCAAAAAAGTTATTGTTGAAGTTTAATAACAATCATTTAATTTATAGATGAAAAAATGTAATTAATTTGTAGACATTAATTTACTTCATGGATAAAAATATTGACATCATGGATGGATAATAAATGGAACCAAGTATAAATTTGCAATCCATTTAATATAGTGTTGCAAAAGACATATTAACATAAAATTATTTGAACAAGTAACAGTAAAAATATATTGCCATTGTAAGAATGATGGCAATCTTTTGTTGTTGTTAACTTCACAAACTAAAAGGTTGAAGAACTTTGGTCATTCAATGCAGATCCATCATTCCTTGTAGCATTTGTATTGTTAAGTAAATTGGATATGCTTCGTCTCAATCCCACAGAAGCCACTGGACTTGCTACCAAATCCTCTTTGATACTCTCCAACATTCTTACCACAACTCTCATAGTTGGTATTTCTATTGGTGAATGTTTTGAACAAAGAAAACCATGAGCAAACCAAGATGTAACAAAGAAAACATGCATTTGTATATAATATTTTCTTCAAGTTCATCTCCATCCACCTCACTAAAAAGACTAATATCAATTACCTCCTTCACTTTGCTTGGGAGTGCAAAGTTTACACAGTTGTGAAAGTTTAGGTCTCCAACAAACATGCCATTAGTTGGTTGTTTTTCGGTGAGCACTTCTAATAAAATAATGCCATATCTACAAAAATCTCCTTGGGTCAAAATTGTCCCACCCATTCCATACTCTGTAGTAAAGACAACCTTCATTACATTTTACTTAACCAATCCATACAGTATATTGTTAATGAGAAAAGAAAAGTGAAAGTGATGTTTTAAAAATTCATACCTAGGACAATGTATCCCATGGATCATCTCAAAGAAAGTAAGGAAGAGATTGAAATAGTACATATTCCACCAATTACTCTTGCAATACCAAAATTTGTTACATGGGCTAACATATCTCCATCCAAAAGTACATTGCTAGGCTTTATATCGCAGTGCACTACTTGCATAAATGAATCATAATGATTATATTTCATGGCATGAGCCACATCTATGGAAATGTCTATTCATGTTTTAAATCCCAATTCACACATATCCTCACCATGTTTTCCTCTCTATGAGAATACAAATATTTTTTAAGCTTCCATTAGACATAAAATTGAATAGTAAACCTTTGAAATGGAGGTTGGAACATGATGTTATGATTTTCACTAGATTTTGATGTCAAACCTTTTGCAACACACTACATTCTATTTCAAAACTCTTCTCACCTTGGTTATCTAGCAATTGGAGAACATTCACAGCAATATGTGTGCCATCTTTCAAAATTCCTTTATAGACTACCCCAAAGCTCCATGTTCCCAATAAATTGGCTTTAGTGAATCCTTAGTTTCTATTTGAATCTCTTGATATGAGATTCTTTTCCATTCTAACTTTTGGAAAATAGCTCTTGATAAATCAATGTTTGGTATATGCATATTCCAACCCGATATGAATCTTAAAAGCAAACAACCTAGTATAAAAGCAATAGCTCCACTCAATGAAAACAATACTCTTTTTACAATTGTAGGATGACCACTTTGTGTTGGATATGCATATGACTAGAATACTTGTGGTCCACAAAGGTTAGGATTTCCATTGAAGGATTTGACATTTAATTGATTTACAAAAATTCCTCCTTTTGGAATTCCCCTCATGAGATTGTTAAAAGACAAATTCAAATACTGAAGCATTTTCAACTTGGTGAGAGTACTTGGTATTGTGCCTGACAAGGAGTTAGAAGAAAGATCCAAGATCATAAAACTTTGTAAAATTTCAAGTGAATCTAGAATAGAACCTTGGAAGGAATTTCGAGATAAATTCAATGAAAATAGTTCAATGTAACTTCCAAGTGTAGATGGAATGACTCCAGTCAAGTGATCGCCAGAAATATCTATACCTTGAACTATTGTGATTTTACCAATCTCCATGGGCAAGGAGCCTTCTAATAAATTCCATGACAAATTCAAATAGAAATGTAGATTATAAAGTTCAACAATTTCTTGTGATATGATTCTAGTGAGTATATTGTGTGACAAGTCGAGCAATTCCAAATTTGTACAGTTTCCTAAGTTGGGAGGTATGCTTCCTGATAATTGTTGTAATGAAGGAGGAGATCTCTTAGTTCTTTAAGGGTTGCAAGGGAATTGGGAATCTTTCCAGAGATTTTGTTTTCGCTAATGTCCAAAATATAATTTGTTGTTTCCAAAATATAATCTTTAGAAATTTTTAAGGTTTCTTAAACAAGGAATGCTACCATTTAAAAGTTTTCCAAATTAATTTAGATAGATTAGGCTGGTAAGATTTCCTATATGTGGAGGAATGTTTCCTTCTATCATGTTGTTTTCTAATGTCAAGTAGGACAATTGATAGAAATTTTTCCTATGGAAAGGGGCAAGACACCACTTAGTTTATTGTCTTTCACGTGTAATTTTTTCAAGTGTGAATAATTTGTAACTGATATAATAAATGGCATGGTTGTGGTAGCACCACTACCAAGTTTACTAGATTTCAAGTATAAATTTTCGAGGAAGGATAACTTACCCAACTCTTTTGGCACATCGCCACTCAATATGTTGTAGCTTAGTTCGGGAATTTTGAGTTTTGAACAATTTCCAATGAATTTTGGTATGCTTAAACCATGGTTTCCACATAAATAGAGCTCACTCAAATTAAATAAATTTGACAAAAAAATAGAAAATTTGCTTGATAACTCATTTTCAGAAAGGCCAACCTTTTGGAGACTAGAGATATTTGACAAAGAAGTGGGAATTGTTCCTGATAACTCATTCTCATAAAGGTAAAGTGTTTGGAGACTTGTGGGCAGGCCCAATTCTTGTGGAATAGTCCCAGTGAGTTTGTTTGCGTCAATTTCCAGGTGAATCAAAGCATATATATTTTACCAAAAAGTGGGAATATTGCCTGAGAATTCACAATGGCACTTGTTAGATGATTTTAGCAACTCTAAAAGTAATCCAGTCCAAAAAAATTTAAATAAAGAGGGAATAGTACCTATGACGTTGTTTTCTCCTAAGAAAATATGTTGCAGATGTGTGAGGGAACCTAACCCTTGGGGAATATTTCCAATCAGATTGTTGTAGGAGAGCACCAAGTAAGCCAAATTTGTACAGTTGTTGAGATCACTTGAGATATTTTCCTCCATGTAATTGTGGTCTAACATGAGCATCTTCAAATGAAAGAGATGTCCCAACTGAATCAGGATATGACCATGAAGTGCATTATTTGAAAGATCGAGTGAGCAAAGAAATGTCAAATTGTTGAGGGAAGGAGAAATAGAACAACCCAAATCCTTGTAATTGAGCTCGAGGGAGACGAATCTCTCCATGTGATGGAACCTGCAGGTAACGATAGTCTTGTTGCAAGAGGGTTTTGTGGGACTCCAGTCGGCCATGGAACCATGAGGATCAGAGGTGATATTATTCTTGAATTCCAAAAGAGATTGTCGGTCGTGATGAGATCATTAGAGGAATTTTGAGGTCTAAAATGGGCCTTATAAGAAAACGAGCCATCATATAAGAAAATGAGCCAACCATAATTGCTTGATGAGTTGGAATTCAAGAACCGATAGAATTTCAATAAAATGTGTCAACCATAATGGTTGACTTGAGATATTTGTCATAAACAATACTACTTTTTTGTTCGTATTTTCAACATATATTTCTGTGTTTTTACTCAAATTTCGAGTGGTAACACTCGTTGGATGCAAAATAAAATTCTGCATCCAACAAGTACCCACACTGCATAGTTTTGATGCACCCCGGTGCCCCAAAATTAAGAAATACCTAAAAAAAACGTGATGATGACATACATCATCATCATCACGTTTTTTTTCCAGGTATTTCTTGTTTTGGGGGCATTGGGGTCCATCAAAAGTATGCAGTGTCGGTACTCGTTGGAAGCGGAATTTTATTCCGCATCCAATGAGTGGTCCTGCTCGAAATTTGAGTAAAAACACAGGGAGATATGTTGAAAATACGAACAAAAAAATAGTTTTTTTCTTTCTTCCGCCAAAATTAATTAATATTATTTTAACTATTATTTTATTATTTTCCTTAGGAGGCCCATTTAGACCTCAAATTTCCTCTAATGAGTGCGTAGAGGAGGAGGAGAAGGTCAAGGTAAAAATGAAGAGGAAGTATATGAAATGAACAGGAAAATAAAAGGAGAGGAATGCCATGCTAGTTGAAATACAAGAGGAATTGCATGGTGTTCTGGAAAGGGAGAGAGTAGAGGAGATGAGAAGTGCAATGGTATCTATCAAGAGAGTCTGCCACCACAATTTATAAACAAAAAGAGAGAGTGTGTGATAGTGAAGATGGAGCAGAGGAATCGGTATAAATTATTAGTTTGCTCGTCTACAGAAAATTCAAGAAGAGCACAAGGCATGATATGTTATGTGTAACATGGTGGAGCCATTGAAGTTGTTTCTTGTGAGTATTTGATATGGAATACATGCAAAACATAAATTGGAATACACACATGGAATAACTTGGTGGATCCCTTCAACTTATTGATTTTGATATTCGTGCAAATACTATGCAAACAAACTTATTTTAGATAAATTATTTTTACATTTCATTAATTTTTTCTCTTCTTACAGCTCTACCCTAAGAGTGTAGGAGAGTAATGGATGGAAGGATTACATCTAATGACATTGAATCGATTCAAATCTATGTACATTAATAGAACAATGTTCATAGGCTTATGATGATCCTCCTTCGTTTTGCAGAAACTGCGAGGCCGAAAGAAATGAGATTGAAAATGAATATGATATGTTCATAGAATTGTTATATCAAATACAATGAATAATTCAATGAAACAAGCATCGAGCTGCACAATATTAATGACCACATTCTAATACGTACACATTCATTTGAAATGGTGTATATAAAAAAATATCATCCTAAATGCTTTACAACTATATATATATATATAAAGTCAGTAAACTATTCACGGGAAAAAAAAAGTTAGTAAACTATATTAGATTAACAACAAAAGATTACATAGCATAGTGTTCCTTTGAGATCCAGATCGTATAATATCCCATGCATTTCTGCTCCGACCAAAACACAATCTAGTCACCATAACACCGCCCCTCCTTCATGGGAAAGCATGACATACATATCATAAATTCTGAAACTTCTTAAAACCACACTTATGACTTATTAGTTTACCTATCTTTCTGACAAACAAATATAAAGATCAACCAACTAACATCTATCTGATAACCAAAATTGATTCCATTGCAATAGACCCAATAATTTCTAGACTGCCTATCTATTGACATAAACAAAATAGAAAACATAAAGAGCTTAAAATCCATCATGGTAACTAGCTACCCCCCTGGCGCATTTGCAAACTCTGGATGCCCATATGCAGGAGAACGAGGAACCTTTGCAGGATGTATGGGAATGAAAGTGATCCCCATCTTGCTAGAAGTTATATCAATTTTTTGATGCATAAGACGAGCATCAACATTGTGCTCCCTCCAATAAAATATCGACTCTTCATCTCCACATTCCTTCTCTGCACACTCAATCAGAATCCTATCCAATAGGCATTTAGCCACCTAGAAATTTGCTACAAATCAATCATAGAGCACCATACTGACTCTAGCCAAGCCCGGGTCTTGGATCCACTTAGCCATGCACGAGAAACTCGTCGGTGCTTGTGCAGGATCCAAATCCTCCCACAACTCCCTTTCCACCTCCTTAATTATTGCTTGCATCTCCTCCATGCATCTGACCTTCCATCATGAAAAGGTTTGATAGATGACACTTAGACCGCCATGTCCTAGCTACCTGCATCTGGGAATTTGTTTTTAAAGCTAGTACCCATGGAGTTTCGAACCAATGACCTATCACAAGGAGGTCCTTAACAGTTCACCCATTCACCATCTATTCTATGCCCCGTGGGATTACGAGTGTATATCTTTTTATCTACAACTGAAATAATGCACTTTTTAATATTATAAAAACTTAAATGGCCACCAAATTTAATTGAAAAAATCGTTCACATAGGATTTAAGATCAAATTCCACTAATTCAATTGGGGTTACTAATTAATGTTTTATCTAGTAGATATCATAGTATTCTATTTAGAAAATGGAGAAAGACGGTTGTAATCTACAATGGGCAAGCCAAGAACCAAAATCGTCGCTTTGAAGTTTGAACACTTAATGTGTCAATAAGTGATGGAGTATATTTCTCCAAATTAAATAAAATAGTTTGGTGAAATAAAATATATACTCAAATGGTACTCTCTCTATTACTAATTTAAAATTTCTATCATTGTGTGTGCAATTTCTAATACGATTTTAGAGACAAAACCAAGATGATGTATTATAGATTCATATTGAATAATTGAAGCATCATGAGGTTGCATAACACATGACGAGGCAAGGAAGGTGGCACACATTATAGCATATGTTTTTTGTGGAGAATTTTAAGTGTTATCATAGAATTCAAGATAGATGTTACACAAATTTCAAGTTAATTATATTCGCTATAAATTTACTACAAATTACTACCGCTATTTATCCAATACATATTTTTGATAAAAAATTCTTTTAATATTCTATGGTTTCACATGTAGTAAGATATTTCATAATTAGTTTAATATTCCATAATAACTAAAGATTTAAAAAACTTTTGGAATTATATCTTTGATATTTGATAATTATTCTAGTTTTTAAATTAAACACAACTAATATACTAAAACATTTAAAATAAAATTTAGGTGCTAATTTACTTTACAGTATATTTTACATAAGAAGCATGTATTAAACAACTATGTTACTTATCTATCCTCATTCTCTCTCTACAATAAACTTTAAATTATATAATTTATTAAAAAATTTGATAATTTTGAATAATAAAGCCATTACTAAACATGATGTATGGTTAAACTCTTTTTTTTAAAATGTCTTAATGTTGATGTACATCACAAGGAACAATTTGTCCTTTTATGAAGTCTTAATAATCTTAATAAATACCTTATTCATAAATATGTTAAAGTTTGATAAAATAAGTGTAAGTGGTTTTGAATATTTCTCAAAGCAATAAAGTAACTACAACCTACAAGACCCAGTCTTACAAGCTAACTAATGATAACAAACTAGTTCTTAAAACCCCACAGCCTCTATTCTTGGTATGGATATTGTACACTACATCCAAGAGTCCTCCTCTTGAGATGGGAAAAGAAAAAATGCTCTCATGCCTTTTTTGTTGAACCTAAAGTGACCTTGAACTTTATTGAATTTTTTAAAAGATTCCACAAATTTCTGAGAATGAAAACAAAATACACATTCAAATAATTATGAATTCATTAAAAATTCTGTCACTTATGAGAATTGTAACTATTTTTTTTAAAACAAAATAAACTTAATTTTTAAATAAATTTAAAAGAAATCAATACTTCATAACTATTATAAAAATTTACCCATTATAATTAACATTTATTACTTCATATTTTTAAATTGATCAATATTTTAACTAAAATCCTAAGATGTAAATTTAATTGAATGGTTTATAAATAGTTGCACTTTAACATAGATATTTTATATTATATTGATATGTTAATTAGTTTTTAACATAGAAATATACTTTCTATTTTTTCACTATATTTTACATTTAAATGTTTATTAATTATTAATATTATTAAATATTTATATTTTTAAAATAAATTTATTGTTTAATTAAAAATATTAATAATAAATTCGAAGTTATTATAAAAATATATTTATTATGTTTAAAACACAATATGTGAATGGAGAAGATAATTTTTTAAAATTAATTAAAATAAAATCTCATCATTAATCTTCAATTAAATATATAAAAATAAAAATATATTATTTAAAAAATTTGTAAAAACACTATTTAATCTCATTGTACCTTTTATTTATCATTTTTATATAACAATTATACATAATTATAAAATTATTGCATCGATTGAAACGAGGTGCTCTACAACTCAGTATGGGGGAGATGTTGTAACGTGTGATGTAACAAAATAATTAAAAAATTTCATGTCGGCTCATAAAATAAAAAATTATGGAAAGTATTTAAACAAAATCCATGTTGGTTCATAAACTAAAATATTATGAAAAGTAATTAAAAAATAGATGTTCGTTTATAAAATAAAAACTTAAAACTTAAACCCAGATCTATCAATCAAGAGAGATCAAATTTCTTGAGTTTAAATTTAAAAAAAGAAATACACCTCAAGAAATTGGATCCCTCTCAGTGCTTGATAGATATGGGTTTAAGATGGATCTATGCTGGTGTTATAAAAAAATAACTATCACAATAGACTTATCGCATTAGAGACGAAATGAAGTGAGAAAATTAAATCTTATGTTCTTGGTTTATGACCATTTATAATAATAAAAAATGTACTTTTATTTTTTTATAATATTATTTTATTATATATATGAAAAAGATCTGTAATTTTATTTCAAAATGTTGTTAAAAGTTATAGTTGTTACGAGCCTGGGCTTCATAAGCGGCTTTCATTACATTCAAGGAGTATTCTCACCCTTTAGATAGTTATTGTAATAAAGCGGGGAGTAAAACTCATCCAACATAAAATCTAGAATTTACAAGTATCATGAGGACCTTTGACTCTGTCCATATCGATTATCCATCATCAGAGGTCTGAGAGAAAATGAAGTTGTAGAGAGATGAGAATGCAACCAGTTTCGTCGATACGAGGTCCTCAGAGAGAAGACCAAGTATTGGATACACACCCAAGTTGTAGTAGGATTTAGCATGGGATCTAGATCCCATGCTAAATCCTACTCTATGATATGAAATATCTTGGTGATAGCTATCCATACGAGGGATCCACCACTTAAGGGAAAAGGGTTTGAGCAAATCCATGATAGAATGGAGTGAGGAGCAATGTACTTCTAATGAATACACTCTTTCCACGAACCTTTATGAGTGATCATACACTAAATACTTTTTGATACAAGTGCCCATGAAAATAAGTGAAGGTTTTTTATGCTCCAACCTCCACATCCTTTTTGCTTGTAGAGCAAGTTGCGTTGAAATAGGGGAATGCTAGTTTTTTATTTGTTTCCATACCAAAGAAACCTAGAACATAGCTTTCTAATTTTGTTAACACAACTTTTGGGATGTAAGATAATGACATCCATTAAACCAGGATGGCTTCAATTAAGCTCTTGACGAGGGTTGGTCGCCTCGCCATTGAAATCCATATATGACACCAAAACCCAATCCTTTTGCTTTTTTCAAATAACCCATGACCAGCCTTTAATCCTATAGTCATTAGGTTTGAGAAGAAACCCCAGGTATTTGAAGCATGTGTCAGATGGCTCCTCATGGAATAGAAGGATTAAGAGGAACAAATTATTTTGAGAGATAGTAACATGAAAAAGGTGATGGCATATTTATTAAAATTAATATCCATACCTGTTGTAGAGGAGAATAAATTGAGGATTATGTCGAGACATTTTTCTTCTGAGATGGATGCTTTCTTGAACATGAGGATATTGTCCACAAAAGGGATCTTGGATATATGTAGGAAACTTGCAATTTTCACCCTAGTAAGATTGTCATTGCTCCTTTCATAGTTAATGTATTTGTTGAGGGTGTTTGATACGATAAGGAACAGTAGAGGGGAGATTAGGAATCCCTAGCACATGCCATAGAATGGATTGAAAAAGGAGTGGAAGAGCCATTTATGAATATTGAAAAGGATACACTCTAGTAACAATATTCAACCCAAATTATGAAGGCACGACGAAGCCAAACCGTTAGTGAGGATTAAGTGGAGATAAAGCCAATTTACTTTGTCAAAATCCTTAGTTAAGTCGATATTAAGCATGGTGGAGGGTTGAGACTTGGATTTAATGGAGTGCAGGGATTCTTTTTCCACCCCAATGGATTCATGTATATTTTGTTGATCTAAGAAGCCAAATTACTCAAAAGCGATATTAGATGAGATAATGGGCTTTATATGACATGCTATGACTTTTTCTATGAGTTTGTAGTAGCAGTTGCATAATGAGATGGGTTAGTATTAATCAAACCCATTAGGAGAATCACATTTTGGAATATTTTCTATAAACGTTGAATTGAAGGGGAGATGTATCTTACCTGAAATTATGGAATCTTCAACCACTGCTCTTATATATTCTTCCGATAGGTACCATAAATGTATAAAGAATTTAGAGGTCCATCCATCTGACCCTGGTGATTTTCCTGGTTGGAGGGAAATAAGATATTTGTGCACTTCATCTTTGGTGAATGGATTTTGAATGTTCTCAAACTAAGATTTGGATAACCATCCATTTAATAATGTTGATATAGCCATGATATCCTGGATATTTTCTAGAGGGGGTTCCATGAAGAGGGTTTTATAGTGTTGAATCATTTCCTAGAGATTGATGGGAAGTCCTAACAGTCCTCTCCTTGTTCATTTTCAACATTCCATATAATGTTAATATATCTCCTTCCATTTCCTTCGAAGTGGAAAAATGAAGTGTTGTTGTCCCCTTCAAAGATCCATAGAGCCCTGCTCTTCATTCCCCACTTTTCCTCGGTCTAAACCAAGAGCCTGACCTTTTCCTTTTCCAATGATGTTAATTCATCCAGGGTTTTTTTTTCCACATGAATGTTGGATAGGGTAGATAGATTAAAATGTAAGTATGATTCAATAGCAAAGAGGTCTTTGTCATCATTCTTGAAGGTCTTCAAAGCCCATGAATGTGTGAGTCCATTGTTTTCTATGAGATTATGTTGAAAAGTCATCATGGTTGGGGAGTCAAGAGAGGTCATGCAAGGAGACCAATTGTTGGATACTATGGATGTGAAGTCCTTGTATTTGAGATAATGTGGATTAAATTTGAATGATATTGGAGGATTTGAATTCTTGACAAAGAGTTCCAAAGTGAGAGGGAAGTGGTCGGAGTGTCCCAATTTGATGGTGTTGGATTTGTAGGAAGGAGTTATGAGGATAAAGGCTTCTTTTACCATAAAATGATTGATGTTATTGGCAATGTGCATGTTATCAGACCTCTTGTTAGTCAAGGTGGGGAAAATGTATATAGGTTTGAAGTCAACGAGGAGGTGTTGATTAAAAAGATGACCAAAAAAACAGGAAAGGGGATACATTCAGGTCGAGGTTCCCTATATTTTACTACTATGCATGGCGAGTTTTAAATCACCTCCAATGATGAGGTTTGGAAGGGAGATGAAGGGTGTTGAAAAGAGGGATTCCCATAACACTTTCCAATTGTGGGAAGGAACATAAATATTGAGCAAATATAAAGAGAAGTTTAGGGTAGATGAAAACAAGAGGCAAGGATATAGTGTGAATATCTTACCTATGTATGCATGATAATAGAATGATCCCATCTGAGAGGCAATCCAATAGATTTCCCTATCACATCCACAAATATGAAGGTCCATTTGGGGAAGAGCTTCTTGAAAATTTTCTATGAAATGTTAGATATGCACTTAGTCTCTTGAATGAATAGAATGGAGGGTTTTGTTTGTTGGTGAGTCACTTCATGGCTCTTTCCTTCGAGGATGACCCTATGCCTCTTGATCTATGGGAGAGAATAATCATTTGTGAACCCTACCTGGGTTGCTTTGCTAAGGGTCTGTTGAAGTATTGACTGTGTCTGCAATTACTTCTTGCTCGACATTACTGATGGAATGACTAATATGTGTCCATATCCCATGAGTGGACAAGGTAATGTTTGTTTATGTCATGACTAAACCCCTATAATATTTTCACATCTTTGATTGTGATATGGTTTTATACCGATTCACATTGAATGATGAGGATATTTCGCTTGTAGAAGGGACTTTATTGTGCCCGATTAAGGGACGAAATCATTGGAGTATGAGAGGATGGTGTTAGGGGAGTTGGTGGATGATGATGGTTAGGAGATATGAGGTGTGCTTGCCTTTTTTTTAGAGTGTCTAGGATTTGATGGACACCCCAGAACCTGTAGGTTGGTTAGAATCTTGTCTTCCAAATCCTTTAGCCATGCTAGTAATCAGGAATTTACCTTTTCCACCTCTTCATGAAATTTTGTGTGTGTCTTCTTTATCCCTTCAATCTCCTCTTTAGTGTCCTATAGTTTCCTTTTCCCCTTTTGGTCTAGCTAGAGGGACTTGGATCCAAATTCGGGTGGGATCATTACTAATTTTGTGTCGCTAATTTCATATGTGGATTTTGAGAAAGGGAAACTTATCTATAGGTGGCGATGATATTTGAAATTTTACAGTGGAACATAACGTTCTTATGGTCCAATGGTTGCATATAATGATTTTCTCTTGCTTCTATCATAATAACGTCAATGATACCTTAGCATATATAATCATCTGAACACATAATGATGCCACATACATCTTCATCTTCCTCTTTGTTTTAGGGGAAAAATTCATGAAATTTCCCAGAGTATCACCTATAATTTTAAAGATGGGGGTTTCCCATAATTATAGTGGGAGACATGGCATCTTTACCCATAACGAAAAATGTGTGTATCCTTAATTTGATAGAGTTGAAAACCACATGCCATCGAGCAATATTTTGATGATCTTATGGTGTGTTGAAGATGAAGGTAATATAGCCTTGAGAACCTGTGTGGATGAGAGGTGAGTATCTGAGGATGTGCTCCCATGTGTGATGTGTCCACTGTTTTAGACATTATTAAGTAAAACGATGCATGTGAAACCTTCCAATTATTACATGTTCTGTTTATAATAAAACATTTGCTTTGAATAGAGCAGGGATGATTACCACCTTCATGAGTTTTGAAGTCTTCTTGATACACTTGGGTTTGCATTGATGCTATCGTTTCCATAGAGTAGGATTTTGAGGGGTCCACGAAGGGAGGAGGCACATGTGGCATGATAGTAAGGAGGGGTGAGACATAGGCTGGTGGTGGGGCTGAATATAAGGATGGATGTACACATCGGATTGGGGATAAAGAGTTATGGAGGAGGATGGATCCATGGAGATGATTACCCTAAGTAGTTGGATCTAGATGAAATTAAGAGGGTGAAAAATCCATGATGGGGATGCTTCATCTACATCGTGATGTGGATGTGTGTCAAATCATAGAACGAGAATTGCAGGACGGATTCCAGGGAGAGTAACCTTAGAATCCATGGGTGTTCCTATGATTTCCTTGGAGTTCCCTCCTATCTTGGTGTATATATATGTATATATATAGATAGATAGATAGATAATTTCAAGGATTAGTTCAAGTGGTGTTACTAATCCATTTCATTATGAAACTAATGAAAGTTCTTTTTTTATTTTAGTAATATATTTTTCTTTTCTAA
This sequence comes from Larix kaempferi, assembly GCA_027924585.1. NCBI lineage: Eukaryota > Viridiplantae > Streptophyta > Pinopsida > Pinales > Pinaceae > Larix > Larix kaempferi. The sequence continues at coordinate 8,733,498 of BSBM01000094.1, forward strand.
ACTAACTATGAAAGAAAAATAGATTAGATAATCTTGAGAGTTAATGATCTCTTTATTTTAGATTAACTTTCTCTTATTCTCTATTTATTTGTGACAATATAATTTGTCTTTAAATATAGTTGTGATAGTGCTTTTGATAAAAAGTGGAAGGCATGGGGAACCTAGTTAACCCTTAAGGAATCTAGTAAACATGATTTCAATGAGGATTGGGGATAATGACAAATAATTAAACTGAGACTATTGCCTTGTTTCAAGGACTCAGATTGGTTGACATGGGAAGGATTAGACAAATCCTAGTTCTTGGTGACTTGGAGACTAGGAAAATTTTAAGGATCCATAATTTCCTGAAAGTGTAAAATCCTTTGCAAATCTTACTAATACTTAAATTTGCAGCCATAAAATGTTCGGTGATTTTTGTAAAAATATTCAAATTTCGAAGGACTTTATATAGTTTTTGGACAATTTTGACAATTTTTAGAGTTACAAAAATTATCCCATGGAATTTGGGCGAATCATATTTGAAAAAGAGGCAAATTGGAAAATATTTTTTTGGAAAAAATGTCAAAAAATAGCCCATGCACTAAATTTCGCCCCTAAAATTTTCCTTGTTGGAGACTCTAATAAATCTCATGAATGAATCTTCTCTTTTCTATCAAGGTAATCTTGGTAAAATTCCATGTAGTTTAAAAATTGGAACTCAAAGATTTGAATATGTAGACTTTTATCATGCACTATGACATCATAAATCCAAAGTAGATGCATTAGAAAACCAAGGATTGAGACTTCAAGAAGAAGTCTTGTGGGTTTGCGGGAAGCTTAGATTCCATTATATTTGTTAATATATGGAGGTTACTAAACATTGGTGCGTACCCACATGTTTTAGTGGTGGCAGGGGTTGATCAAAATGGTGACACAATATTGTTTAATACAATAGTACCTCCTCACACTTTTGGTCATTGCATGCTCAAAGACATCCAATTCAATGAGATTGGGAATAGGTACACTTGGATTTTGATGGAATGGCTCATTTTTTGTTGTGTTGGTTTTGGAGAGGGGCATACAAAGGTATTGTGGAGAGTGACTTGGTTGCAGATAAGTCTAGATATTCGCTAGGGCCTTTTTCTACTAGCTCTATGGTCGGTTGAATGCAAATATTTTCATTTTTTGTTTTCCAATTGGACTTCTCTACTTGCGAAAATCCGGGCTTTGTTTCATTGATACATATTTGAGACTAATTGACATATGGGGATTCAATGCAAATTTGTTAATTGGGGCCTTGGTTATTTGTGAGAAAGGAATTAAAGGTGAATGTTCTTGTTTCCATCCCAATTTTTATGAATATCTATCTTCCATTATGACATCTCTATTTCATCGATATTTTGGGATTTGTTATGTTGAATTATATTCTCCAAGTCAAATTTTGTTATGGGGATTCAATATTTAGTTATCAATTAGTTCTTTGGTTGTTTATGAGGAGTATTGGGTCATCTGTACTAAATCATGTATTGACTTACTCTCTTCTCCACATTTGGAAAGACCAAGATATTTGGAATATTGCCGAGCTCGTGTTTATATACCTTTATGCAATATGGAATTACAATGGAAGCATAAAAATGGAGTGCAAACACTCTCATTCTAGTAGATGTATGTTGTGTGAAATGGATGAATTATGCTGACTTTTTAGAAGACATGAAGATTTGATAGTAAGTAATAACACATCAATATTTGTAGTGGTTAGCAAGGTGCATGATTGGGAATAAATACAAATAATTATGCAGTGGTAATATAAACATTCATGCATTAGAAAGAGAAAATATGGGGAAAATACAAGATTTAAAATGATTGTGTAGGGTTCTTCACAATATGGTTAGTCATTGAGAAAGGATGCCTACTATGTAGCCTCCAATGCCATAATTTCCATTGGAATAAGTTGAATGGATAAGAAGGAATATTATATAGTAGAAATAGAGATGGATTGAGAAGGAATGATAAACATTAAAGGAAATCAAACCTAAAAAGAATAGGAGGAAGGTAGTAAAAGGAATGGGTTCATGTAATATCCACAATTTGATATGTTTAGCATAAATTCATTATATCAAGGGATCTTTTGGCTAGTTGATCCACATTGTAGTTGGAAATTGTTGTCAAATGCTAACTTCGACTCGATGATTCTTCGATGTTGATACAACTTCGAAAAGTTTCGACGCGACATGACTTCGACAACTTCAGCACTACGACATGTCCTGCACCTACGACACGTTCCACACCTTCGACATGTTCAGCGACCTCACAGTTCGCAACATCGGCATGCAGCGTTGACATGAGACCAACGACTGTCGAACTTCGACAGACTATCTCTCTGTCTTCTAGTCGACTGTAATGGTTGAACAGTTGAAACCGCTCTAACTTATTCTTTGTAACTGAATGTAACGGGCAAGCACCCAAGCGTCTCAGAACTTTATATAAACATGTATACTATTGTAATATACAACAACTCTATCTATTTTACATCTAATAGAAGAACAGTTCACATTCCTGCATATTGTCTATGCATATTTGTGTTTAGTGGTATTGCATAATCCTGCTTTTGCTCATTCTGTTTATTAAGCTTCCACCATAACATAGCCGACTCATTCAGTCGAACTGTTGTCCCCCTTGTGCTTCCTGGACACGATATGGATCATTGGTATTAGAGCACACTCAGTTTTTCTTTCTTAAGTTCTGCGTATACACTTCTCTCGAAGTTACTTGAATTATGACGGTTCAAACTCGCTCGCAATCTCAGCAATCTAAGCAGACGCAATCTCCAGAAATGACAGAAGAAACATACGATAGACATGTAGCCGACGAGACAACACAGCTTATTGAGAAAGCTATGGCTCGACAACGAACTGAAATGTTTGCCCAGTTCAATGAGATTCTCTTGCGATTCGCTTCGACATCCGGAGGATCCTCTGTTAGGATATTCCTATACTCCATCCTAGTCCTACTAGCTTTTCAGTCATTTTCATTTTCAATATTTTAGGGTTTGCGCGCACTTTTAGGGTTTGCATGCATTCTAGGGTTTGCATGCATTTCCAGTCATCAGTGCCAGCACCTAGCCCTCAGTTAGCTATCCCTCAGAGCTTCTTCCTGATCAGTTTCATCCCTCCTAGTGCCTAGTGTGCCATCCTTTCACCTACTGCATGAGAGAGCCACACTTCTTCACCTACCAGTCCAGTTATGTTCAGTTAACAAGAGTTCTCTTCCTGATTTTAGGCTTGACTCACTCTTTACTGACCTTATCACTCCGATGGACCTCCAGTGTGACTAGATAGGCTGTTCTGACTCCAGTTAGCTCCATCAGCGCCCTCCACTGAGCCTCCTTCACAACATTAGTGCTTCCATGTGCCAGTTACACCTACCACATTCAGTTAGACTCAGTTTGACTTCTGGTTGACTATTACTTGTGCATTGATGACTTCACTGATGATGAGTTGGACTCCTAGTTATGACTTGATGACACTCCACTGATTATGGATCTGTCCATGCAGGCTAATTCAAATCACACCTAGTGTATTCGAATCTTGAGCATTGTATATTTACCTTTTTACTATTCAGATTAATGTAACATGTGTAATTATTTTGCCTCTATCTGAGCTCCTTTGTGTAATGCCCCTAGAATGACTGTGGACCTTAAGGGAGCCTGTCAAGGAACCCGACTGAACAACTTCGATAATAGTGGTCTCTTGAGCCTTGTTTTATATGTGTGGAGTGGTATAATTGATTGATTACATCATGCTTAATGATTAGCCCTGTTTGATCAAGTCAAAGTGTAGTAGGACAGTTACAGTCCTAGCTCTACGATTTGGGAGGACGCAACTGAGATGTGTCATAACTTTCCATTTTTATTCTGAACTTCGGGACGAAGTTCTAAATAAGTAGGGGTGTATGTAGTGCCCCTAGACTACTGTAGACATTGAGAGCACCTACTGAGTCACCCGACTGTTTGAAACATTAATAAAATAACCCTATGATTTTATTTTGAGTATATTTATGATTACGATTGATTGATATATGTGCATTTGGGTAGTAATTGTGAATGGACAAATTCATGTTGTTTAACGATTAAATTTGATATGAAAATTGTACACATGAATAATGCTTAACGACTAGCTGTATGGTGATTATGTATTTGGCGACAAAATGCATATTTGATAAGATGAATGAGCAGTTTGAATAAATCATAAATGTTTAACAATGCTAGAGTTAGAAACCAGATGATGATTGTTGAGAACAGTGCTACTGATAATTTGTTGTGAGAAGTGTGTGTAGAAACAAGTGAGACGGTTCACCAATGGACACACAAAGGAACATGGAGGGTCGTAGAGTACGGGTAAATCACACACAGGGGAAGCGACGACGATGTCGACTTCCGACAAGAATACCACGCATGAGCAGATAAGCATTGATCCGCTTGCTCAAGAGGAATGCGTGAGGGCGTACGAGGTGGGCCACGACGGAGCTGGTCACGTACGAGTTGAGGGGCGCGCAGTGAGAACGGACTCACTCCTCAACGCCATTAGTCCCTAGATAGAATGTAGACGGAGGATGGATGGTAACGATTCCTAAAATCCCTACAAGAGTTCCCCCAAGTCAAAACGGAAAGATGGTGGCAGAAGGGCCCAACGATGCGGTACCCTGTCGAGAACGGAAAGAATGGACGCAAGGACCCAACGAGGTGGTACCATGCCAAGGAATGAAAACCATGGATGATTGGACCCGACGGAGTGGTGCCATGTCAGGGGATAAAAAAATTAAGGAACCAGGAGCCCAACGACGCGGCACCGTGATCCTAGTGAGTTTGATTGTTAAATTAAACTGCATAGAAACTTAGGAGAATAACTCTAGATTATTACTTAGCAAATGCATAACAATAACTTAGACATTTGCACATGAATAGTTATTTTGTTAAGCATTTAAAATAATAGAAATTATTATTTAGGAGCAAAATAGATTAGACACCTAGTCAACTAAAAGCTAGGAGTTGATTAAAATATCTGGGGGACAAACTAGAGCAAACTTAGGGATGTAGGTGCACTTCCCAGAGAAACTGACACTTGGATGGGTGAGTGTTTTAATTAAATAAATAATTAAAAATATTTATTTATGCATGAAGCGACATGTGTCGCAAGAGATTTCCCTTTATAAGGAAGGCTTAAGGAATGGGTAAAGGGCCCATAATTTGGACGATTGTCGTAATTTTCGAATGCCTCAAAGACTTGCTGCTATATAAGGGTTTGGACTAGAAATCCTGGTGGGAAGGGAAGCCCAAGCTGAATTTCTGAAATACTTGTGTGAGCTCTACGACCCAAAGCTCGGGGGAGGCCATGCGACTGAAAGCATGAGCCTATGGTTGGGTGGCGAAGCTAACGGTTGCTTCGCCAATGGTTAAACGAGCTTTGCTGGAGGGATCCTACGGAAGAAGAAGGCGACAATGGACTAACTGGATCGGGTTGACAGGTTAAGGTTTTGCTTATTTTTGTTAAGTTATTCACGTTTTTTTATTTTATTTTTCCAATAACTATGATGGCTAATTTGTTTGTATGAAGTTGTTAAAGTTTCAGGTTCATTTCAATGGGACCCTAAATGAGGGGTCCTACAAATGTACCTCATTTAGGGTCCCATTGAAATGAACCTGAAACTTTAACAACTTCATACAAACAAATTAGCCATCATAGTTATTGGAAAAATAAAATAAAAAAACGTGAATAACTTAACAAAAATAAGCAAAACCTTAACCTGTCAACCCGATCCAGTTAGTCCATTGTCGCCTTCTTCTTCCATAGGATCCCTCCAGCAAAGCTCGTTTAACCATTGGCGAAGCAACCGTTAGCTTCGCCACCCAACCATAGGCTCATGCTTTCAGTCGCATGGCCTCCCCCGAGCTTTGGGTCGTAGAGCTCACACAAGTATTTCAGAAATTCAGCTTGGGCTTCCCTTCCCACCAGGATTTCTAGTCCAAACCCTTAGATAGCAGCAAGTCTTTGAGGCAGTCGAAAATTACGACAATCGTCCAAATTATGGGCCCTTTACCCATTCCTTAAGCCTTCCTTATAAAGGGAAATCTCTTGCGACACATGTCGCTTCATGCATAAATAAATATTTTTAATTATTTATTTAATTAAAACACTCACCCATCCAAGTGTCAGTTTCTCTGGGAAGTGCACCTACATCCCTAAGTTTGCTCTAGTTTGTCCCCCAGATATTTTAATCAACTCCTAGCTTTTAGTTGACTAGGTGTCTAATCTATTTTGCTCCTAAATAATAATTTCTATTATTTTAAATGCTTAACAAAATAACTATTCATGTGCAAATGTCTAAGTTATTGTTATGCATTTGCTAAGTAATAATCTAGAGTTATTCTCCTAAGTTTTTATGCAGTTTAATTTAACAATCAAACTCACTAGGATCACGGTGCCGCATCGTTGGGCTCCTGGTTCCTTAATTTTTTTATCCCCTGACATGGCACCACTCCGTCGGGTCCAATCATCCATGGTTTTCATTCCTTGGCATGGTACCACCTCGTTGGGTCCTTGCGTCCATTCTTTCCGTTCTCGACAGGGTACCGCATCGTTGGGCCCTTCTGCCACCATCTTTCCGTTTTGACTTGCGGGAACTCTTGTAGGGATTTTAGGAATCGTTACCATCCATCCTCCGTCTACATGCTATCTAGGGACTAATGGCGCTGAGGAGTGAGTCCTTTCTCACTGCGCGCCCCTCAACTCGTACGTGACCAGCTCCGTCGTGGCCCACCTCGTACGCCCTCACGCATTCCTCTTGAGCAAGCGGATCAATGCTTATCTGCTCATGCGTGGTATTCTTGTCGGAAGTCGACATCGTCGTCGCTTCCCCTGTGTGTGATTTACCCGTACTCTACGACCCTCCATGTTCCTTTGTGTGTCCGTTGGTGAACCGTCTCACTTGTTTCTACACACACTTCTCACAACAAATTATCAGTAGCACTGTTCTCAACAATCATCATCTGGTTTCTAACTCTAGCATTGTTAAACATTTATGATTTATTCAAACTGCTCATTCATCTTATCAAATATGCATTTTGTCGCCAAATACATAATCACCATACAGCTAGTCGTTAAGCATTATTCATGTGTACAATTTTCATATCAAATTTAATCGTTAAACAACATGAATTTGTCCATTCACAATTACTACCCAAATGCACATATATCAATCAATCGTAATCATAAATATACTCAAAATAAAATCATAGGGTTATTTTATTAATGTTTCAAACAGTCGGGTGACTCAGTAGGTGCTCTCAATGTCTACAGTAGTCTAGGGGCACTACATACACCCCTACTTATTTAGAACTTCGTCCCGAAGTTCAGAATAAAAATGGAAAGTTATGACACATCTCAGTTGCGTCCTCCCAAATCGTAGAGCTAGGACTGTAACTGTCCTACTGCACTTTGACTTGATCAAACAGGGCTAATCATTAAGCATGATGTAATCAATCAATTATACCACTCCACACATATAAAACAAGGCTCAAGAGACCACTATTATCGAAGTTGTTCAGTCGGGTTCCTTGACAGGCTTCCTTAAGGTCCACAGTCATTCTAGGGGCATTACATACACCCCCCCTTAAATAGAACTTCGTCCCGAAGTTAATTTTTGTTCTCATGCTTCCAATGCTAGGATTTACTTAATTTCTATTCTCATCTTGAGGTCATTCTATTCTATTTTTCTCAAGCAATCATGACCATAAGCATTAGTGGTTCAATCACTAGTTTTCCTTCTCATCCAACATGGTTCCATACCATCCTCAGGATCTTCATCGTAATTTCGTAAAATATCAATCTGGTAATACATTCAATAATTGTGAGTCCCAACTAGATTTCCTATATCTCTTATTCCTTCACGAAGATCCATGGTATTCAATCTATCTACTAGTTACATTGCATCAAAAGCCACACCACAGTTATCCAATCATATTTGTGCATAAGAAATCCAAACAAGGATTTAAATCCATTGGCTATCCTTTCTTCTAGGACGAGAAGATAATGGCATAGGATATTTAGTAAAATAATGACGGTAAGTTATAATCACAGGTTAACAAATCAAGAGAGGTTACCAAATATTCCAAAATTCAATTCCCAAAAGACTACATCCAAAGCACTAAATGTTTTTACTATTATTGATTCATAATTTTGACAAGACTCCAAGCGTCCGGAATTAGCGGTTTAGTCGATATGTTAATATTTACCTTCTGGCCCTTTTATCAATAACATCATATTCTGGTCAACGGGCTTATCACGTTCTTACCTCATCTTTTCATCGTCCCTGTTATCATGTGACTACTTCGGTAGGCTTGTCCCATCACATCAGGGCAGGTCGTCATAGTCTCATTTATATCTTGTTTCCTAAATTCGAAATCCTTCTTACACTCTCGACAATTGGTTAAGACTTCGACAAGTACCATCATTTCATGTTAAATAGCCAAAAGTTGTCCATTTTTCATTCTCCATAAATTCTTTATTCATCCTTTACTATTTCAACTATGTTCAAGGTATACCCTTCTCATCAAGTATTAGGTACATGCAACACACATGCATTGAAAAAAAATGTTTCTATCTATACTAACATGGTGATGCAATTACAATGTAAATCATTTCCCCTTTAAACACAACTAACAACTTTACCTTGTAATTCTAGAAATAATTATATCCCAAATATATATACAGCGTTGAAATCCCTTATGTGCCTCATATCCACTTATGTGTTGCTATTATTTTGAGAATTACAATTCAAGTATAAGGGGGGTTATCCAATATCAATTTTATTTCAATACTTAAAAAATAAATAAAAATAGGGACCTTCCTTTCTACGTATAAATGTGGCACTTCTTTTATTTCAACTTTTTAATATAAACATTCGTCCTTTTTAATATAAAACTTCTTTGTAACATTCAACTATGAGCACCCTTTCTTTCATATTTGAATCATAATGAAAATTCTTTTCTTGAATATCATTTCTTTTTAATACAAAATCCTTTTCTTTTAACATCTAAACTAAAATTCTTTTAATATTTAAAGACACTAGAATTTCCAACTCCAAATCCTTTTCTTATGTAAACATATATATATATCATTATTATAATTTAAAACATGCAAAATATAATAGCCCTTTTCAAAATCTTCCCTCTTACAAAAATATGTAACTATTAATCATTAACTACATCATAACGTTCATTTCATTGACTTAAGCTATTGTATCCATATATGTTTCTTCAATATATATATATATATATATATAGTTTTATCAATTGACTAACAAACAGTATAACTATCTTTTCAATAATCATAGAACTTCCTATAGTTAGACTATCTTAAGCTTATACATAATCTATGCATTTTTATTTAAGTTATCATATATTTTTATATCCCTAATTGACAATTTCCCTTCAAATATTTACAAGTACTCTTTAAAATTATATATAAAGGAAACTATAAATACAATTATCAATTCCTTCATATTCTACAAACATATAAAATTATTGTATATAAAAAAATAAAAAAAATATCCAAATTTAAAAAGAATAAACATTTACATATCCTAAACCAATCCTTGAGAATTTTGACCCTAGAGTAATTAATGTTTCAATGTAACTAATATAATTTATCAATATACCTAATATAATTTATTTTCTTTTAATATGACAAGAATAGAAAATAAATTTATAGCAAATGAATACTTTATTTAATGGAGAACATAATCTAACATTCATATTACATCCCATACCCATTCATATTCCCTAAAATCCTGCAATACGCGTCATTACTATTTCACCCTAAGTAAATTCCAAAAGTTTATCTTTTTCTTGTTTTTCTAAAAGAATAACACTCGCAGAGATCCCTCCAAAACCCATCTAAGTTAAAAATAAGTATTATAATGGTTCTGGATTTTACCAAACTTTTGCCTAATTCTTTTATTCCAAAATGAATAGAGCTCTTCATTATAAAAGTAAAACTCTCCGAGTTTTACTACCATTGGCTTGGTTATGTTCTACCTTTCCAGCACATGAAATGGATATTGGAATTTAATTTGCCATCATGTCCAGGCCTGGTTGGGTTGGCCCGCGCCCACCAGTTTTGATTTTCCAAGGTGGCTGTGAGATATCATTTTCATCAACAGCTCGTTCATATAAATTATGGGGTTTTCAATAAGCATAATGGAATCTAATGATCATGCGGCCACCGCTTTTCATTTTCCAAGGCTTGATTGAGATATTATTTCCATTCACAACTGTATTTCCGTCCATACAAATGAGATTGCCAGCAAACTATGCAGGCGTTGGTTTCTGTATCGCCATTTTTATTTCCTCCTTTGACAGTTCTCGGCATTTTGTTGTTGCAATGATTGTTTTATTAAGTTGCATTGGCGGGTTGTTTCTCAAGATTTTGAGGAGAAGCGTGAGCTGCTGGAAAATCATTTTCGGGTCTTCAGGCAATGTTTGAGTTATTTCCATTTTTTTTTTTTTTTAGCAATTCAGTGAGGATCTTCAGGCAGAAATTAAGCAATCGATCCCAGGTTTCCAGGTCAGTTTGTCAAACAGAGTATCTACATTCAAAAGCTAGAAAGAACCAATTTAGCTTCTTCAGTGAGTAGATGGATATAGATCCACATTTTTAGGCTGAGATCAATATTTTCTGAAGATTTTGATACAGCATTTCATGCAGCATTCAAATATTCGATGGACAACTAACAAAGCACATGTCAAGCAAATATGACATTCAATTTTAGCTTCCCAGATTTCTTTCTAAAATCATTACTGTGTAAAGGTCATCAAATATTGTTGTAATGTGGCAGTGGTAGTCGTCTAAGCGGCGATTCAGCACAACATTCAATCAAGTGCCTTAGATTTCGCTGAGCAGTGATCTTTCCACGATCTGGGGGAACCGCTCAGAAGACACAGGTGTGAAGGCAATATTTACACGAAAGGCCGGGGATTTACTCTGCCGGTTCATATACACATAAATACAAGTACAGAGAACAAAATCAACATAAAGCGAAAAGATTGCATTTCATGAATTACTGTTCGGGCAGAAATACAGAGATTTACACTTTGTGCCAGCATATGTATATGTGGGTGCTTTAGACAGGCAGGATGCTTCCACACGGAACGCCATCGGCATGATCCCTGCAGAGAACGTTGATCTCTGTTCTAGGACTGCGCTGGTGCACTAAGCGTTACCCCCACAGAGATTGTTTCTATAGAGACAAATGGGTATACAAATTAAGAGCCAAGATCGGATTTGAAAACTCTTAGTTCTAAAACGAACCATCAATTTAATAAAATCAAAAGCCAAGATCGGATCTGAATTCGTAATTACAGGACTGGAAACGCCCTGTTATTGGATGTGCAGAGATCGGATACATTTATAAATTTCAGGGATGATAATAGGAAGACAATTCATACCCTGGATCGCTGTCTCCCAGATCGATCCTTGATAAATAATTCTGGGGCGCTAAGAGGAATGCAAACAGCATTTAAATAAATTAAAAGTGGATCTGTTCGTCTCTGTTAAATTTGATACCATGAATCGGATTCTTTCTCTAAAACATATACAATACAACAATGAAGAAAATAACTTATGAAAAACAGAGTAATCATGAGACAGGAATAGATTCGCTCGTCTCCCTTAACTTTGACTTCATGTATTGGATTCTAGTATTAACCCATATATAATACAAGAATCAAATGAAATAAACTATTAAAAACAGAGTATTCACGAGATGGAGATAGATCTGCTCGAACCCATTGACCTCAACTTCAGATCTCTGGTTTTAAAACCATGTATAGGAACATCAATCAATAAAAATAAACAATTAAAACAGAGACAACCCACAGACAGGGATCGGCTCAATACCAGATCCGGGCGGATGGTAGTTGAAGCATTTACAGAAATCCACAAATATTGGAGGAGACTTAAATAGATCCAGATATAATTCGAGTTACAAACCTGGAAAACGCCCATCGAGATTTGGAATAGATCACCGAGATTTAAAATAGATCAGGATATAATTCGAACTGCAAATCTGGAGAACGCCAATCTAGGTTTGAAGTACCTCACAGATATTTTAAAAGGAATCGAAATGCCATATGGACGCCCTTCAAATTCCGGGGAGCACACACAGGAACTTTAAAAAAAATAGATGAAGTGCCATAAGGCGCCCTTCCAAATCGGAAATTAAACACACAGAAATTTTAAAAAAAAAATCAATGATCAATTTATAGATTGGATCGTGAAGCCAGGGAAAGAAAAATGTACTTCTGAATTCAAGATAGAGCGCAGAGAGTTTATAGATCAACAAGGATTGTTTAGGATATTTACAAGCCATTTTTAAACGATTCAGAAAACGCCCAACAAATTAGATCTATACGGAATTGAAGGTCAAGTAAAAGAAAAAGAAAAAGAAAATAGTTTTCAAGAATTCTGTAAACGCTGGAAGGGAATTCAACAAATTTTATAAGTAAATCTAAAACCTCATTCGACTGCAATACTAATCGATTCTGGGAACGCATTCAGAATACAAATAATCTTTTAAATAAATCCATAATCTTATTTGACTGCAAAACTGATCCATTCTGGAATAGTAATCGCAATAAAACAAAACTTTTAAATAAATCTATAATCTCACCCTACTGCAGTAATAATCAATTTTGGGAACACAAGAGTGCAAACAGGGTTATATATTCATTCTGAAAGCACAAAAAGATGTAGACAGAGTTTACATGATCCATACCCAATCAACTTCTAAAATAATAATTCTGGAAACGCAAGCGTGCAAACAGGGTTATTGAAATAATGGCATACCATACAAAAAAAAAGAAGAAGAACGATTCTCTAATTTAAAGCAAAATACAATACTTAAATAACATTGAACCTGATCCGGTGGTCGATTCAAGGATTTGAAAGAGATACCGAAGTAGTCATTGCCTGAGTCCAATCCAAGCTTTTGACGATTTTACCGCAAACCCCTGAAGAATATGAGTCCGGTGCCCTCAAGGCTCGACCGGCTCTGATACCAAATGTAGGACCCCTCATTTAGGGTCCCATTGAAATGAACCTGAAACTTTAACAACTTCATACAAACAAATTAGCCATCATAGTTATTGGAAAAATAAAATAAAAAAACGTGAATAACTTAACAAAAATAAGCAAAACCTTAACCTGTCAACCCGATCCAGTTAGTCCATTGTCGCCTTCTTCTTCCGTAGGATCCCTCCAGCAAAGCTCGTTTAACCATTGGCGAAGCAACCGTTAGCTTCGCCACCCAACCATAGGCTCATGCTTTCAGTCGCATGGCCTCCCCCGAGCTTTGGGTAGTAGAGCTCACACAAGTATTCCAGAAATTCAGCTTGGGCTTCCCTTCCCACCAGGATTTCTAGGCCAAACCCTTAGATAGCAGCAAGTCTTTGAGGCATTCGAAAATTACGACAATCGTCCAAATTATGGGCCCTTTACCCATTCCTTAAGCCTTCCTTATAAAGGGAAATCTCTTGCGACACATGTCGCTTCATGCATAAATAAATATTTTTAATTATTTATTTAATTAAAACACTCACCCATCCAAGTGTCAGTTTCTCTGGGAAGTGCACCTACATCCCTAAGTTTGCTCTAGTTTGTCCCCCAGATATTTTAATCAACTCCTAGCTTTTAGTTGACTAGGTGTCTAATCTATTTTGCTCCTAAATAATAATTTCTATTATTTTAAATGCTTAACAAAATAACTATTCATGTGCAAATGTCTAAGTTATTGTTATGCATTTGCTAAGTAATAATCTAGAGTTATTCTCCTAAGTTTTTATGCAGTTTAATTTAACAATCAAACTCACTAGGATCACGGTGCCGCGTCGTTGGGCTCCTGGTTCCTTAATTTTTTTATCCCCTGACATGGCACCACTCCGTCGGGTCCAATCATCAATGGTTTTCATTCCTTGGCATGGTACCACCTCGTTGGGTCCTTGCGTCCATTCTTTCCGTTCTCGACAGGGTACCGCATCGTTGGGCCCTTCTGCCACCATCTTTCCGTTTTGACTTGCGGGAACTCTTGTAGGGATTTTAGGAATCGTTACCATCCATCCTCCGTCTACATGCTATCTAGGGACTAATGGCGCTGAGGAGTGAGTCCGTTCTCACTGCGCGCCCCTCAACTCGTACATGACCAGCTCCGTCGTGGCCCACCTCGTACGCCCTCACGCATTCCTCTTGAGCAAGTGGATCAATGCTTATCTGCTCATGCGTGGTATTCTTGTCGGAAGTCGACATCGTCGTCGCTTCCCCTGTGTGTGATTTACCCGTACTCTACGACCCTCCATGTTCCTTTGTGTGTCCGTTGGTGAACCGTCTCACTTGTTTCTACACACACTTCTCACAACAAATTATCAGTAGCACTGTTCTCAACAATCATCATCTGGTTTCTAACTCTAGCATTGTTAAACATTTATGATTTATTCAAACTGCTCATTCATCTTATCAAATATGCATTTTGTCGCCAAATACATAATCACCATACAGCTAGTCGTTAAGCATTATTCATGTGTACAATTTTCATATCAAATTTAATCGTTAAACAACATGAATTTGTCCATTCACAATTACTACCCAAATGCACATATATCAATCAATCGTAATCATAAATATACTCAAAATAAAATCATAGGGTTATTTTATTAATGTTTCAAACAGTCGGGTGACTCAGTAGGTGCTCTCAATATCTACAGTAGTCTAGGGGCACTACACTTTGGGTCTATGTTCTTCTGCTATATTCTTCTTGTGTCATTCCTAAATTCTTTCATTGTGAGGTTTACATCATCTCTTTGGATCTACTGTGAGCATCTTCACATTCTCTACAAGAACTCACTCTGATAAAATCATCCCCTTCAAAGTGAAAATGAATCTCAACATACCGAATCTTGAAGGGAAGATTGACGTGGAATCCGTCGACAATTGGGTGCATTAATTGGAATCCTATTACGCTGTAAATCAACTCTTCGAAGCTGAAAAAGTCACCATTGCATCCTTAAAGATGTCAACCTCTATGCACTACTATTGGGAGAACCTCTCGACAAAGATGGAGAAAAGCGGACACCCCATCGACACATGGGGCAAATTCGTCGAACACATCCGAAAGGAATTTTACCCGCCAAAGTACCTCGAGTAGTAGTATAAGAAGTGGCAGTAGCTGAGGCAATGGAAATACCAATCAGTAGAGAGTTACATCGACAAGTTCTACCAACTCATGGCTAGACTTGGCGTCCAAGAAGAAGAGAAATTGCTTGTTCTGAAATACACTAGCGGATTGTCCCAGTACATCTAGCAGGAGATGGAATTTCTGACTGTTAATACGCTTGCAGATGCATTCGACTACGCCAGCAAATTGGAAACCAAGCAGAAAGGAAAAGCACGTTTTGCGACAAATCCAACATCAGGAAGACCACCCAACAAGAATGAACCAGCCGAATTTGACAAGTCGAAATCTTCTCAGCCGACATCACCAAAGCCTAACAGCGGTAAGAATCCTTTTCACAGAAGGGAACGTAGCAAAAAACCGTCGATCGAAAAATGGTGCGATTACCACCACTCATCTTGGCATGATAAGTCTGAATGCAAAGCTCGAAAGACATTTCTGACAAAAGTGTCGACCTCCGACGCGTTCGACAAGACAGTGGAAGAATCTGATCCAGACACGATGACCCTTTTGACCTCGACAACTCAATCAGCCTCGACTATTGTTGATGAGGAGGAATGAGAGTGCTTGTTCCATACACGGATATGGGTCTAGAGCAACCCATTGCATCTGATCGTGGACAACGGGAGCCAAAAGAACTTCGTTTCTGAAGAACTGGTGAAGAAACTAGGTCTTGTTACCACTCCACATCCTCATCCTTACAACATCGGTTGGATGAAGGATGGACAAGAAATACGGATCACTCGACAATGAAAACTAGCCTACTTCATAAAACCTTTTGAAGATGAAGTACTCTGTGACGTGGCACCACTCTCCGTAGCCGACGCCCTGTTTGGGAAACCTTACCTCTGGGATAGACATGGAATTTATCAGTCACTGCCTCAAAAAGTGATTGTCAGATTCCGAAATCGATGGTTCAGCATACCAGAGCGACAACCTACACTGACGGTTGCACTGATATTTGCCAAATAGACAAAGAAGCTGTTCAATCATGCTCAAAAGGTTACATTAATCATGATCAAGCCGCAACATTCTACGAAGACTGCAATGATGAGTCGAGTTACCGACCAATGCAGCTCCTGACAGAAGCAACAAATCGATCATATTCTTGATGAGTACTAGAACCTCTTTCAAGCTCCATATGGAATACCTTAGCATTGCTAGGTAAAACACTCCATTGAACTTGTTCCTCGTTCTTCTTTGCTTAACGCATCTGTTTACAGAAGATCCATTCTTGAAAATGAAGAGATTCATAGACAAATCCAAGAATTAGTCGACAAAGGACATATTCGCCCCAGATCCTCTCCTTGTGGAAGTCTGGAAAACTTCTTTCAAGACCAATTCTGGCTCGAAGGAAAACTACTTTCAAGACCAATGTGGAAAACTGCTTTCAAGACCAAGGAAGGATTGTTCAAATGGTTAGTCATGCCTTTCAGCTTAACCAACGCACCTGCGACTTTCATGCGACATATGGATAACCTTCTCTGAACTTTCATAGGGAAATGGGTTATTATCTATCTCGATGATATATTGATTTTCAGTTGATCATGGGAAGAACATGTCAGACATCTTCGACAAGTCCTCGACACTCTCCAGTAACATCGGCTCTACTTGAACATGGACAAGTGCTCTTTTGTGATGACCGACATCAAATATTTGGGGTACGTAATTGACTCTGCAGGCATTCACGTCGATGCAGACAAAGTACAGATCCTCAAAGATTGTCCCATTCCTAGAAGCATTCAATAAATAAGAAGTTTTCTTGGTTTGGCGAATTTCTATCGACGATTCATACTCGGATTCAGTCACCTATCCTAGCCCTTGAATCAGTCGATGAAGGGAAATGGGAAAACTGTCTTTCAATGGACATAAACACATCAAGCAGCTTTTGAACAGCTTAGACATAGGCTCTGCACCACACCAGTACTTGTGTTACCTGATTTGCATCAGACCTTTGAGATTGAGATAGACGCATCGAACTATGCCTTGGGTGTAGTGATCACTCAGTCTGGTCACCCAGTCACTTTTCATTCTGAGACTTTTAACGACACAATTAGAAAGTACTCAACATATGAAAAAGAACTG
The DNA here is from genome assembly GCA_027924585.1 of Larix kaempferi. Classification (NCBI taxonomy): domain Eukaryota; kingdom Viridiplantae; phylum Streptophyta; class Pinopsida; order Pinales; family Pinaceae; genus Larix; species Larix kaempferi. The sequence goes on from BSBM01000094.1 coordinate 8,750,841, forward strand.
TATGCCATTGTGCAAGCTCTCAAGCAATGGAGGCATTACATCCTTGGCAATGAAATGATCATTCGTACTGATCACATGCCTCTATAGTTCGCTCCGACAAAATCAAAGTTGCAGACAAACCGACAACTCAAGTGGATTAATTACCTACAACCATTCCAGTTGGTGATTAAGTATCGGAAAGGAAAAGCTAATGCCGCTGCAAATTGCGTCAGTCAACCACCCATTATTATCCTTTTGACAGTGATGAGTATGCATGGTTACGACATGACCACTTCGCAACCATTGTATGAGGACAATAACGACTTCTCAGCAGTCTACCGATAGTTATAGACTAACAAGTTGTCGACCTCAGACTCCGACTACTTCCTAAAAGATACCTTGCTATACAAGCTTGGACAACTTTGTGTACTGACAGATGAGCAATGACAACAACTCATTTGGGACGCGCACTACAGCAAGACGGCAGGACATTTTGGAGTAGCAAAGACACTTGCTATTCTGCAAAAGTATTTCTTTTGGCCTACACTTAAATTTGACGTCAACAAGTACATTCGATCATGCGTGGTTTGTGCCATTGCTAAGCTGCCTAATCGACGACAGGGATTGTACACACCTTTTCCAGTTCCTATTCGAGCATGAGAATCTATTTCTATGGACTACTTGATGGGTTATCCTACTACCAAACATCAGCATGACGTGATATTAGTAGTATTCGACCGATTTTCCAAGATGGCCATTCTCATACCATGTAAGAAGACCACGACAGCGTAGCAGACCGCTTAGCTCTTCTTTACACATGTTTGGAAACACTTTGGTTTACCCACAACCATCATTTCCGACCGAGATGACAGATTCGTCAACATCTTTTGGAAGACCCTTTGGAAACAACTAGACACGCGACTCTCATTGTCAATAGCTTTCCATCCTCAGACCAACGAACAAACTAAAGTTGTGAATCGCTTGGTAGTACAACTACTTCGCATGTACAATCACCAGCATCGACACACATGGTATGATAGTCTTCCGTACATACATCACAGCTACAATCATGCTCAGCACAACTCTACAGGCAAGAGTCCTGTGAAATCTATTATGGATTTCAACCCTCAGTGCCTATCGACTTGATCAACTTTTCGACACAACCGAACTCCGCTACAAACCACAACCAGCGAGAAGTTGATAAAGCAGTCAAGTTTCGAGAACAAATTTGCGACATTCAACGACAAGCACAGGATATGTTACACAGAGCAAACAAGAAAGCTAAGGCCTGACATGATAAGCATTGCATTCCTCATACATTTCGCATTGGGGATAAGGTCTTGTTACATCTTAAGAAGGAGTGCTTCACTGGTCCTTTTAATAAGTTAAAACCTTTGCGATATGGTTCATACAGTATTCTTCATCAGATTGGTGAAAATGCTTTCCATCTCGACATTTTGGCTTGCCTGGGTCTGCATCCAGTCTTTAATGTGGATTTACTTCGACCATACCAAGCACCCTTGTTGGAACAAAATGACTCATCCACAGCAGAACCCACAGACATCAACCCAGATGTTCAGGAGCCTCTTCCTTGCAACACCATTGTGGGATGACGAGTGTGCCTTACAAGGATGAACACAATTCCCTTGTTTCAGGTTGCCAAAGCTGGCCAGCTCCCATCTCAAGGAAAGTGGTACTCTGTTACTGAAATCACCGATAAGTTTCCTCACCTTCGCGAGCAAACAATGGGGTCCATTATTTCTTAAGGAAGGAGGTCTAATCCACATCATAGTTGGAAATTGTTATCGAATGCTAAATTCGACTCTACGATTCTTCGCTGTTAATACAACTTCGACAAGTTTTGATGTGACATGACTTCAACAACTTCAGCATTGCAACATGTTCCGCACTTGCGACATGTTACACACCTTCGACATGTTCAGTGACCTCACAGTTCGTGACATCGACATGCAGTGTCGACATGCAACCAGCAACTGTCGAACTTCGACAGACTGTCTCTCTATCTTCCAGTCGACTATAATGGTTGAATAGTTGAAACCACTCTAACTTCTTCTCTGTAACTGAATGTAACTGGAAGACACCCAAGCATCTCAGAACTTTATATAAACATGTATACTGTTGTAATATACAACAATTCTATCTGTTTTACATCTAATAGAAGAACAGTTTGCATTCCTGCATATTGTCTGTGTATATTTGTGTTTAGTGGTATTGCGTAATCCTTCTTTTGCTCATTCTTTTTATTAAGCTTCCACCATAACAGAGTCAACTCATTCAGTCGAACTGTTGTCCCCCTCGTGCTTCTTGGACACGATATAGATCACTCGTATATTAAAGTAGAATAAACGATAAATCCTATGCGAAGGATAGTAGATTCTTTTTAAGAATTATATGTAAAACTTTGGAACTTTGCTACACTATAATTGGACATAAAGCTTATATATGTCCACATTTTTGTATTTCTATGTTGACTATCGTGGTTGCAACAATTTATAAATAAAAATATTATTCATTCATATAATTAAATAAGGTAGTGCTTTTGATATTGTGGATATTTTTAAGATTGTCCTCCTCTTAAATCCTCTAATGGTATAACAATGAAACATCAAATTTAACAATAGTATAAATATGCTATGATTTGGACTCTTTTCGGTCATATTTTTCCAACAATTTTGGCCCATAATTTGGTCAAAAATTGATATGAATTGATGGAGTCACAAATATAATTTGTTGACATTGCATAATAGAGTGCAACAGGGGTATTTGAGGGTTTTGAATCCATTTATGCATTCAAAATGCAATTTCAGCGATGAAAATTGGAATTTGACCAAATATCATATAGTCATATTATATTGATGCTAACCAGAAAAAATACAAATCATACAACATTTAAACTACTTCTCATCTTTATATCACTATATTAAGTGAATTTCACTCAATTTGAAACAACTTTCAAAAGCTTTTTTATGTTTCATATTAATTATCTTATCCATCATTTCAAACTTTCACTAATTTTTTTCTAAAGCTATATTAAGAGGTCTTTTATCTTATTTAATTACCTTCTCAAAATATCTATTCAAGTAATAATTTTTTAAATACAGTTTTAATTACTTAATATTAAAATTAATAATTATATTAAATAAATAATAAAATATTAAAAATCATATTTTTTAATATTTTTAATTAAAATGATAGTGATTGTGATAGCATATAAGTATTTATATAACTATATCATATCTTGAGTAGATACAAAGAAATGAAACGTATAAGTAAGAAATTGAAGAGGCAATATTAATATTGGTGTAGAGTCAATATTGATGAAAGACAACCATTTTTCCATTTTGCTTTGTGTTGAGAGAAATGGTGGGAAAAGGAAAGGTTAAAACATGATTTGAGAAATCAAATGGTAATTGTAGAGAAGGCAAAATAAATTGTAAGGTAATTATAGATTAATAGGTATATTTATTCACTTGAATGTAATATAAGGGAAATTATAAATAAATGAGTGTATTGACATGATTTGAGTGGGACAGAATGTCAATTGTAAATAATCAATGTATTGACTAAGTGAGACATAGAGATTAACAATTCTATAAAAAAAATGGATATATTGACTAACTTGAGTGATACATAGGGGTTAACAATTCTATAAAAAAAAATTTCACATGTAGAATAGCTGGCACACACCCGGAAGTGAATAATTCTAGAATTTTTCTTAAATAAAGAGGAAGTTGAATTATATTCACATTTTAATATTTTTGTCATAGTTTATTAGTCCGTATCGACTTGACTTTAAGAATTCAAGCAAAAGGAGAATTTTATAATCCAATGAACTATCAAACCTTGTGAGTTAAAGTGAGGGAGCAAGAAACATTAAAAAATAGTGATAAATTTATTATAAAGAAGAAAAAGATTATATATATTTTATTTATTTTATTGTATTAAAAAAATAATATTTAAGATATGAGTGGAAATTATTTCAATTTTATAAAAAAAATGATTTAATTGATTGATATAAATGTAATTTTATGAAAAGTTGATTTAGTTAATTGATTTAATGTCCCTTGTTAGGAATTTTATTAAAATGACAATTTTTCACTTTTTTCCTTAGTTTGACCTTTGACTAGTTTTGAGCTCTAGGTCCCCAAAATGCTCCAATTGCTCCCAAATATTCTGAGAAGGTATATGGATGATGTTAGAAAATAAATATGTATTTCAGGGATGATTTTGGACCTTTAAAATACTCTTGCAAATCCGCTTTCAATTCTAGCCATGTAGGGAACTTTACTAGTAATTTCTCTTTAACTAGTATTGGTCTCTAGGTCTCGAATTGACTCCAAATTCCTTCAAATATTAAAGGAAGGTGTATGAATTATATTAGGACTTGAATATGATGTTCAGGGATGATATATGGCCACCAAAATACCTCTGCAAACTCTCTTAAGATTCTGGACCAAGTATGCAATTTTACTAGTAATTTGGGGTTCAAATCCCCCTGGGGTTAGTAATGAAAATGGCTTCCCAAATGCCTCCAAAACCACTCAAATTTCTGAACATAGGTAGGGAATGTATTAAGGATGTTATTAAGGTCTCATGTGAACCATTAATTGATTATTATATCTGTTTCAACTCTCTCCCATTCAACTACAAATAGTACAATAGCTCACCAAAAATGCCCTCCCTCAAGGATCAAGAATATGCCATCAAAACTGGAAATGGTTGAGAGAATGTGTTGCAATAGAAGAAACCATGAGCTGCCTTGTAGCTTACACTTGCAAATAAATACTCCATTAAAGCTCCAAATGAAAGGTCTGAATGGCCTTTCCAATTACCAACTTGGATGGGAATCTTTCACCCTCGAAATTCGCTAAGGCAAGAAACTAGTCATCTACTAGCTCTCCCTCTTCACAAATGCAATTGAAAATTATACAAATGATCAAAAGCTGGTTTCATTCTTTGTTATTGACATTTATAAAGTTCTAATGTCCTCCATGGGTCAAATTCCTTCCAAGAGACTCATGCCAACTCAAGTTGGGAAGAGATTCCAAAAAATGCCACTTGTACAACAATTCCTAGTCTCCCACTTCCACCAAATCACATGTGGAAGCATCTTAGCTTCCCTAACACCCTTGATAACCCTCTTGGAGTCTATTTTTAGCCCTGACATGTCATATATGTCATATGTCAGCCTTTAGGTCTGATTTGTGTCATAGGTGTCATAGCATCTTCATCATTGTTGTCATAGAGCTGGGGAATCTAGCCCAAGTGTCTCACTAGCTCCAAATTGCCTCTTCCTCTTCCGTGGGAGTTACTCTTCCTCTATATTTTGACCTTGGAAGAGTCATGCCATGAATAATACCTTTTGGACTCCCCCAAGTATGTTACCATTCACCTTAAATTTGAATTGGTGAGAGAATGATGCCAAGTGTGGTGGGGAAATCTAGCTATATGTGGGTCCCACTTCCTCCATGTGTCTTCATGATCAAATGCCACTTTGATTTTCACTTGTATATATTTATTTAGATCCTTTGTTAAATATTTATTACATTCTAATGTTCAAACATCATTTATTATCCGCATTATTCCAAATCCCAAAGCTTCGACCCCAAACCTAAGAAACTAGTAATTTTCCTCCTTGGCAATTATTTGACCTTTAGCGTTAATTTGACAAACTCTATTGAATAGGGAAAATGTGATTAGGCCATTGTGACCAAATGCCAAATTTGGGACATGACAAATCCTCCCTTCCCAATATTTCTTGTCCTCAAGCAATTTTAAAAATGGGTGTTGAAGAACCTGCTTTCTGTATAATTCTTTGAAGTTGACATTGAATTGCCCAACCTTGATTCTTTTAGTTTCCATAAAGATTTTAGAGAGGAACCACCATGCTTGCTGCTGCATTACTCTGATAAAAATCACTTTATTAAGTGAGAAATCCATCTCCCATATTGCTTGCTTCCCCAAAAAATTTGAAACGAATGAGATAAAAATTATTCCAGGGTCCCATTGCTTGTATTGCACCCCAACAATTAAGAGTGCTCTCCAACCCATACCATCAAATAAGAGGATTCCTGGATCCCATTTTCTTGTATGCATTCTTCCAAACAACCTGAGTACAAAATATATATCATCAACAGACATAACACCATAATGAAAATGTACATCAAGGAGATGCTTCATCAAAGAGTCATGAAAGTGCTTATACCTCAAAGCAAGTAGACCACCATTTTCCAAGTGCATACAATCTTCAAGTGACCCATCAAATCTGCTCCAATGACATAGGTGAGGATCCCATGTCCTATAATGCTGCTCCAAAAGGATGTGATATGCATCAAAATATTCAGCCATGTATTTTTTCATCCAAGAAGTGAATGAAGAATATCCAATAAAATCTGAACCAAATGATGAGCAGAAAAAACATGGAGACTTCAAAGGACTCAAAGAAGTCTCACCCATACATCAATGAATGTGAGAATAATAAAGATATATCGAAGTATGTGGCTTCCAACAAAAATTTTCTCCAATCATAAATTTATTCACCCAAGTGTTGGATGAAGTTCCTCCGACATCAAATGAACCAAGTGTTGAGCAAGACAAACCATGAGTCTTCAAGTGACTCAAATGCATATCATAGGTGCATCCATGTAGATGTGCATCATCATAAGGTAACAAAGGACGCTGTTGCAAATGTGAATAAGAATGTGCTCCAACCATATCATCATAAAAAGTAAATCTAGGAGTTCCATACTCCTCATGAGGCACCATAAAAAAGAACCCTTTCACCCATTCTTCATTGAGACTAATGCTGCAAAACATGGAATTGTAGGATGTAGGAGAATTAACTAACTCACCCAAATGATAAAAAAGTGTAGAAGTTTCATCATGGGAAGGATCCATGTGGGTAGTATTATGCAGCTCCTTCAAAAGTGGGAAACCTTTGTCATAGATGGGTTCCAATGTAGAGGAATCATGCTCTTCTTTAAAAATTGCATAACCTTCATCAAGAGACAATTCAAGTTCCTCTTTCACCACATCAAGTGTTTGGATCTCTTCAAGTTCATCTTCAAACACATTAAACACATTCAAATTTCCACATTTCTCATGATCCATCATGTCATGAGAATCCTCCAAACAATCTACCATTTGATAATCTGAAACATAGGAGGAAAAACAAATATCTTGCAACTTTTCAAGAAGTTGCTCATTTTGAATTGTGAGCTTATGAATATCCTCATTATTCTTCAAGTATGCATCATATAACAATTCATTAAGCTCAAACAAATGGTTTCTATAAAAAAACAAAGACATAAAATTACCTTTGATGTGGCACATTGCTCTTTGAATCTTCTCCATGTCTTCAAGGAAGGATGTTTCCTCCAATGAAGTAGCTCTCCAACAAGAATTTGACACCAATGATTGAGTGTCATGGAGAATGCTAATGGAATCTTGGATCTTATTTTCATTCATCTTTAAGGACCCTTCAAGAAAATGAGGCTCTTGCAAATGAACCTCCTCATTTTCTTCATTTTTGCTTGGACCAACTTCATGAAGCTCAAGTGGTGATGGGGAAGTTGATCTTGGTTCTTCATCAACTGCTACAAGGTTTTCATTATAATGCTTAATGGAACTTGGGCTTGCAGCAACACTTTCAAAAGTGATCTCTATGTCACCAACATAGAGGTGTGAGCACCCATCAGTAGGTACTCCTTCATAGTTTAAGCATCCATCAGTAGATGCTTTTTGGTTCATGTCTAAGCTAGAAGGTGTCTCGAAATGATCTTCCATATTTTCAATAGAATATTATTCATGCTCTTGTGATGTCTCTTCATTTTTCTCCTTTAAGCAAGTTGATGCATTTTGCCCCTTGTTTTCCTTAGGATCAATATCTTTGGAATCTCTTTTTGAAGAATTCCCAAAATGTCTCCTCAAGTGGGACATAATTTCATGCACACATGTATGATACTCACTCCAAGGTTCTTTACAAGAAGGGCATAAACCTTTCTTTACTAACTCCACATCTTCATTTTTGGGCCTATTTTCCAGAACATGTTCAGCATAGTACTCAAAAGACATAGAATTTTTTGTATTTTTGCTCCAAGCAAGATATTCTTGATATTTTTGATATTGTTGGGGCAAGGTTTTATATGTTGCTCTCCATCTTTGGAACTCACTCATAGAATTATCCTTGGTTGGTGTGACACACTCATATTCATCATATTTAAAGTCATAAAAATAATCTTCATTTCTCTTGAAATTGTAAGGAGTGTTGCATGATGGCACCTCTTCCTCATTCCATTCACATTCTGCTTCATATTGCTCACAAGCATCTGCATATTACTCATAAGAATTGTACTCATAGGATTCATAATAATAGTAAGACATGGATGCCAATTATTATTGAATGTATGTACCTAATACACAGGTGCAAGGACCATGCTTTGATACAACTGTAATGTCCCTTGTTAGGAATTTTATTAAAATGGCAATTTTTCACTTTTTTCCCTAGTTTGACCTTTGACTAGTTTTGAGCTCTAGGTCCCCAAATTGCTCCAATTGCTCCCAAATTTTCTGAGAATGTATATGGATGATTTTAGAACATAAATATGTATTTCAAGGATGATTTTGTACCTTTAAAATACTCTTTCAAATCCTCTTTCAGTTCTGGCCAATGTAGGGAACTTTACTAGTAATTTTCCTTTGACTAGTATTGGTCTCTAGGTCTCGAATTGACTCCAAATGCCTTCAAATCTTCAAGGAAGGTGTATGAATGATATTAGGACTTGAATATGATTTTCAGGGATGATATATGACCACCAAAATACCTCTTCAAACTCTATTAAGATTCTGGACCAAGTATGCAATTTTACTAGTAATTTGGGGTTCAAATCCCCCTGGGGTTAGTACTGAAAATGGATTCCCAAATGCCTCCAAAGCCACTCAAATTTATGAATAGAGGTAGGTAATGTATTAAGGATGTTATTAAGGTCTCATGTGCACCATTAATTTATTATTATATCTGTTCCAACCCTCTCCCATTCAACTGCAAAAATCACCAATTCGACCCTTGGGGAAATGGCACTATTTCTTCTCCCAATGCAATTAAACTGAGTAAAAATACTTCAAATGCTCAAGTACAATACATGAAACTTATAAAATACATCCATGGCATTCTATTAATCACAAATGCATCAGAGAATCATCCATTCATTCGAAATCATCATCAATACATTGGTTCACAACAAGGTAGTGGGGAAATGACATTGTTCTTCCATTAAAAATGAGATTTATACATTTCTACTTGGAATTTCGACCTGAAACTTTCTGGATATGAAGAACAGAGTATTTACTTCATATTAAAAAATAAATGGGGCATGATAATCTCCCCCAAAGAGTACAATAGCTCACCAAAAACGCCCTCCCTCAAGGATCAAGAATATGCCATCAAAACTGAAAATGGTTGAGAGAATGTGCTGCAATAGAAGAAACCATGAGCTGCCCTGTAGCTTATACCTACAGATAAAGACTCCATTAAAGCTCCAAATGAAAGGTCTGAATGGCCTTTCCAATTACCAACTTGGATGGGAATCTTTCACCCTCGAAATTGGCTAAGGCAAGAAACTATTCATCCACTAGCTCTCCCTCTACACAAATGCAATTGCAAATTCTAAAAATGATCAAAAGTTGGTTTCATTATTTTTTATTGACATTTATAAATTTCTAATTTCCTCCATGGGTCGAATTCCTTCCAAGAGACTCATGCCAACTCAAGTTGGGAAGAGATTCCAAAGAACGCCACTTGTACAACAATTTCTAGTCTCCCACTTCCACCTAATCACATGTGGAAGCATCTTAGCTACCCTAACACCCTTTGTTGGAAATATGGAATATGGTTGTCATTGATGTCAAAAGGAGTTCAGTGATGACAAAGGAATAACCAAGGACATGATGGCAAGAGTGAACTCAGTGAAAGTCAAGGGATGGCATGTATGATGATGTGGCATGGTTGGTAGTAATGAAATGGCATGTATGGTTATGTGGCATGTGTGATGAGGCCGAAAAAAGACATGATGGTATTCTGGAGTTACCAGGAAGTCATTATACCAATCTGACATTATTTTGGAAAAATATGGCAATTTGGTGAAAAACAAGAAAACGACTAAGTATTGGAAATTTAGTAAAACCTATCTTAAGGAAATGCACGCCATAATTTATAGGAGAATATAAATGCCCGCACCATAGGGAGGTCTTGTAGATTGTTGTTTTTTCTACCTGACCATGTCTTCAGTTTGTCGAGAATGTGCCTGAGGGAGAAGTTATGGACCTGCCAAAACAAGGGTTTACCAAGAAAAAATGACTAATCACCTTAGAAAGATGCCCACCCTAATTTATGGGTTAGAGTAAATTCCCGCAGCACATGGGGGTCTTGTAGTATGTTTTATTGTCTATTTAACCATGGACTTAGTTCTCCTTGAACATGTCTGGAGACAAAGTTATGGATCTACCAAAAAGGGGCCTCATAATAAGTTTTGGAGGAAGTCCTAAAATTGACCTAGTGTAAAATTCACAAGGTTGAAAAGGCATTTTGAAATGCCCGCTCAAGCCTGTCTGAGTGATGATAAATTCATTAGAAAGTATAGAACATGTTCATTGATTAACTGACTATCCAACCAAGGAGACAACTTTCCTATGGGTGTTCACACGTATGAAATATGAGTCTGCCAAAATGCCTCCTGGCACAGTAATGACTAGGGTTTGACAATTTTGTCTAAGGGTTGAAATTAAACAAGTTGGAAGGCTATTTTCAAATGCCTGCCAAAGAGTGTGTGTGTGTGTCAATAAAATCCAAAGATGGCATGATCATGTTCTTTGATGAACTGGCTATTCAGCCATGAGATTAGATCCTCTCCTAGTGTTCACACGTGCAAGTTATTAACCTACCAAAACCAAGAAAAATGTTGAGTTTGCATATTGTTAAGAATAACAATATAAGAATTAAGTGATATGTTATAAAACATATGAAGTGATCGATGGTTTAGAATCCCTTTCTAAGTTTCACAACTATGAAACCATTGAAGTTTTATGACACGTAATACTTTCTTAAGTTGCATGTTGTTAAGAATAAATATAAGAATTAAGTGATATGTTTTAAAACATAAAGAGGCACATCTTGTGAAAAGTCATGATGTTTTATAAAAGATAAGGACGTGATGTTAGTTAAATTCTTAATGAAGAGAAATGACCTTCAAATTTTGGACAAGTTTTCTATATGTTAAACATATAATTAAAATATATGTTAAAGCACATGAGAGTAAATAAATATTTAACCTTTTTTTGGGGTAAAAAGTTAAATAAAAAGGATATAAGAGATGTAAATTGAAAATTAAAAAAAGGGGGAAAACTTGTTGGAAAGAAATAAATAAGTATTTAACTTTTTTGTTGGAGTAAAAAGTTAAATAAAAAGATATAAGAGATAAAAATTGAAAATTAAAAAAAAGGGAAAAACTTGTTGCTCAAAAGAAATAAAGAAATATTTAACCTTTTTGTTGAAGTAAAAGGTTCAATAAAAAGATATAATTAAAAAGTGATTTTAAATGAAGAGTTGTGTTTTTGAAAGGGTCACATTGTTTTGAAGAGTTGTGTTATTTCCAAAGAATACACATGACTATTGGATCTCCAGGATCTATACCATCTATACCATCTACGCCAGGATCTCCAGAGTTTGCTTTATTTCTTCACAATCAGGTTACAGACTTTGACAATACAGTGGATTGACTTCGGTTTGCGAAGTTCGTCACCACATACTCTGACTTGTGCCTGAACACAATGTCTTGGGTCCTTTTAGTTTTCGCAACTTCCCGAAGGCATGAAGCTACTCACAGGCTCTTGGGAGTCCCAAGATATGCTCACTAGCACACCCTTACAATAGACTCGAATTTATAGAGCGAGCCGAAGCTGTATGCTCTGCGAGTTTCCTTTAAGGTAGTCATTCGAAGTGTGTGTCTCTTTTGGGAATGGATAATGAATATTTTAAGAAGCAGGAAGATGGCTCTGTAGTCGAGTTTGTTGAAGAAGACATAAATAATGAAGATCCAATATTAAAGAGGGTATCTATGGTTAAATAATGATGCTAATCTGAAGTAGTATAAATATCATAAAAACTGTGTCTGGGGAATGATGAAGATCTGAAGTAGAGCAAGAGTAAAACAGAAGACAAAGACCAACAAGAAACCAGTGAAGACTTTTGTAGAAGTTACATGAAGAAGCGGCAGAGACCAGGGAGTGCACAGTCAAGCAGACGAAGAGAGCATAATAAAAGACAGAGACAAGCAAAGTAAAAAGACAATGAAGATCCTTGTAGTAGCAAGGCAGATACCAAGTCAAAATAGAAAGAGACAGAAGTTGAAGAAGACCAAAGAAGTATTAATAATATCAAGCAAGGGAGGTAGGGTGGTGCTGGAAAATCAGGGTATTGGTGTATCATTGTCTGTAGGTGCAGGTAGAAACTAGGGTGTGGGTGCATCCTTCAGTGGTGGCTGAGAAACTTGAGGATTGGTGTCTCCAGCAAGTTGTGGCTTGCAAAACTTATTGTAAAATAATTTTGCAGTATAGAATGTGTTGGTGGTTTACCCAATTGGGGTTCCACGATAAATTCTGTGTTTTTGTGTATCTTGTTGATTCTGTGTTTTGATTAAAGTTTAATAAGTGGTTGAAACAAAAAGTTAACAATACTGATTCACCCCCCCCTCTCAGTATTAACCAATATTCCATCAATTGGTATCAGAGCCGGATTCTTCACTAAAAGTTTAACCACTGGAAGGAAGATCCTATTAAAAACCACTATGAATCAACAAGAAGAGATTTACACCGAAAATGGATCTCCAATATTTGAAAAAAGAAGAATACATATTTTGGAGCACAAGAATGAAAAGTTATCTGCAGTCATTAGGACTTGATGTATGGGATGCAGTGATCTCTGATTATATCCCACCAAAGAGAATAAGGACTCCAGCTCAAAGAAAGCCAAGAAAAATAATGCAAATGCAATCGAGGCCATTTTGGATGGAATACCTCAATCCATCAAACGGAAGAATTCTTCAATGAAAGTCCAAGAACAAAGGAAGGAATGGAAGAGGATGGAAGCCATGAATCAGAAAGCTCAAAGATCTCTCAAAACTGAAGGTAGTTTCTATGGCTATTGTCACTACTATCACAAGTTTGGCCATAAGGCTATTGATTGTAGAATCAAGAAAAAGGATCTAAGTAATAAATTCAAGAAGCAAACAAAGCCAGTAAGCAGGGTACCTCATGGAAAGATGTCAAGAAAGAAGGAAGACTCCAAAAGTGAAGAAGAAACAAAGATCTCAACCATCAAAGAAATTTCCCAAGATGATGAGGAGCATAATAGTGTTGCAAATGAAAATGACATCCATTATAATGAAAGGCAAGATGAAAATATAAAAGAACACATCGATGGAAATGAAGATGGTGGTGGAACTAAAGATAAATGTTTGTTCTAAGACTCTCATGACATAGAAGAAAAGTCTGAAATGAGCATAAGAAGGGATCATAAACACAGGGGGAGGTTACATCAAAAAATGGAATTAATACTTAAAAATATCTTTAGTGAGAAGAGAATAATGTTTTGAAGTTATCATCAAAACAAGAAGAAGTGTAGAAGTGACAAATTGGAATCAACTAGCACAAGTGGATTTTATCTCAATTTCTGATTATGGAATGTGTTTGCAAAGAGGAGAAGCAAAAGAAGGGCAGTTGTCCATCAGGGAACAATTGGAAATTTTATGTCAAGTTAGTTACAACAAAAAGGCATAATAAGTTATCCTTTGTCATTGTTGTCAAAGGGGGAGAAGGTTTAGGTGTTTCCATCAATGCCAAAGGGGGAGATTGTTGGCAATATGGAATATGATTGTCATTGATGTCGAAAGGAGTTCAGTGATGACAAATGAATAAGCAAGGACATGATGGCAAGAGTGAACTCAGTGAAAGTCAAAGGATGGCATGTATGATGATGTGGCATGGTTGGTAGTGATGACATGGCATGTATGGTTATGTGGCATGTGTGATGAGGACGAAAAAACACATGATGGTGTTCTGGAGTTGCCAGGAAGTCATTATACCAATATGACATTATTTTTGAAAAATATGGCAATTTGGTGAAAAACAAGAGAATGAAAATGGAGAATATAAATGCCCACACCATAAAGGGGTATTGGAAATTTAGTAAAACCTGTCTTAAGGAAATTTAGTAAAACCTATCTTAAGGAAGTATTGGAAATTTAGTAAAACCTGTCTTAAGGAAATGCACGCCATAATTTATAGGAGAATATAAATGCCCGCACCATAAAGGGGTATTGTAGATTGTTGTTTTTCCTACCTGACCATGTCTTCAGTTTGTCTAGAATGTGCCTGACGGAGAAGTTATGGAACTGCTAAAACAAGGGTTTAGCAAGAAAAAATGACTAAATCACCTCAAAAAGATGCCCACCCTAATTTATGGGTTAGAGTAAATTCCCGCAGGACATGGGGGTCTTGTAGTATGTTTTATTGTCTATCTAACCATGGCCTTAGTTCTCCTTCAAGAAGTCTGGAGACAAAGTTATGGATCTACCAAAAAAGGGGTCTCATAATAACTTTTGGAGGAAGTCCTAAAATTGACAAAGTGTGAAATTCACAAGGTTGAAAAGGCATTTTGAAATGCCCGCCCAAGCCTGTCTGAGTAATGATAAATTCATTAGAAAGTATAGAACATGTTCATTGATTAACTGGATATCTAGCCAAGGAGACAACTTTCCTATGGGTGTTCACACGTGTGAAATATGGGTCTGCCAAAATGCCTCTTGGCACAGTAATGACTGGGGTTTGACAATTTTGTCTAAGTGTTGAAATTAAACAAGTTGGAAGGCTATTTTCAAATTCCTGCCGAAGAGTGTGTGTGTGTATCAGTAAAATCCAAAGATGGCATGATCATGTTCTTTGATGAACTGGCTATTCAGCCATGAGATCAGATCCTCTCCTAGAGTTCACACGTGCAAGTTATTAACCTGCAAAAACTAAGAAAAATGTTGAGTTTGCATATTGTTAAGAATAACAATATAAGAATTAAGTGATATGTTATAAAACATATGAAGTGATTGATGGCTTAGAATCCCTTTCTAAGTTTCACAACTATGAACCCAATGAAGTTTTATGACACGTAATACTTTATTAAGTTGCACGTTGTTAAGAATAAATATAAGAATTAAGTGATAGGTTATAAAACATAAAGAGGCACATCTTGTGAAAAGTCATGATGTTTTATAAAAGATAAGGACGTGATGTTAGTTAAATTCTTAATGAAGAGACATGACCTTCAAAATTTGGACAAGTTTTCTATATGTAAAACATATAATTAAAATATATGTTAAAGCACGTGAGAGTAAAGAAATATTTAACCTTTTTTGGAGTGAAAAGTTAAATAAAAAGGATATAAGAGATGTAAATTGAAAATTAAAAAAAGGGAGTTGGAAATAAATAAATAAGTATTTAACCTTTTTGTTGGAGTAAAAAGTTAAATAAAAAGATATAAGAGATAAAAATTGAAAATTAAAAAAAGGGGGAAAACTTGTTGCTCAAAAGAAATAAAGAAATATTTAAACTTCTTGTTGGAGTAAAAGGTTAAATAAAAAGATATAATTAAAAAGTGATTTTAAATGAAGAGTTGTGTTTTTTAAAGGGTCACATTGTTTTCAAGAGTTGTGTTATTTCCAAAAAATATACATGACTATTGGAGAGGTATATATATTGAGAAAACAAAGTCATTCGAAGCGTGTGTCTCTTTTGTGGATGGATAATGAATGTTTTAAGAAGCAGGAAGTTGGCTCTGTAGTCGAGTTTGTTGAAGAAGACAGAAATAATGAAGATCCAGTATTAAAGAGGGTATCTATGGTTAAATAATGATGTTGATCTGAAGTGGTATAAAGATCAGAAAAACTGTGTCTGGGGAATGATGAAGATCTGAAGCAAAGCAAGAGTAAAACAGAAGATAGAGACCAACAAGAAACTGGTGAAGACTTTTGTAGAAGTTACAGTAAGAAGCAGCAAAGACCAGGGAGTGCACAGTCAAGCAGAAGAAGAGAGAAGAATAAAAGACAGAGGCCAGCAAAGTAAAAAGACAGTGAAGATCCTTGTAGTAGCAAGGCCGAGACCAAGTCAAAATAGAAAGAGACATAAGTTGAAGAATACCAAAGAAGTATTAATAATATCAAGCAAGGGAGGTAGGGTGGTGCTAGGGAAGGCTACATGCCTAGAAGGGGTGTCTTGGCCTCCTTCCAGTAGTGGCTAGAAAATCAGAGTATTGGTATATCCTTGTCTGTAGGTGCAGGCAGAAACTAAGGTGTGGGTGCATCCTTCAGTGTTGGCTGAGGAACTTGGGGATTGGTGTCTCCAGCAAGTTGTGGCTTACAAAACTTATTGTAAACATAATTTTGCAGTATAGAACGTGTTGGTGGTTTACCCAATTGGGGTTCCACGATAAATTCTTTGTTTTTGTGTATCTTGTTGATTATGTGTTTTGATTAAAGTTTAATAAGTGGTTGAAAGAAAAATTTAACAATACTGATTCACCCCCCCCCTCTCAGTACTGACCAATATTCCATCAATTGGTATCAGAGCCGGATTCTTCACTAACAGTTTAACCACTGGAAGGAAGATCCTATTAAAAACCACTATGGATCAACAAGAAGAGATTTACACAGAAAATGGATCTCCAATATTTGGAAAAGAAGAATACATATTTTGGAGCACAAGAATGAAAAGTTATCTGCAATCATTAGGACTTGATGTATGGGATGCAGTGATCTCTGATTATATCCCACCAAAGGGAATAAGGACTCCGGCTCCAAAGAAAGCCAAGAAAAATAATGCAAATGCAATGGAGGCCATTTTGGATGGAATACCTCAATCCATCAAAAGGAAGAATTTTTCAATGAAAATCCCAGAACAAAGGAAGAAATGGAAGAGGATGGAAGCCACGAATCAGAAAGCTCAAAGATCTCTCAAAACTGAAGGTATTTTCTATGGCTATTGTCACTACTGTCACAGGTTTGGCCATAAGGCTATTGATTGCAGAATCAAGAAAAAGGATCTAAGTAAGAAATTCAAGAAGCAAACAAAGCCAGTAAGCAGGGTACCTCATGGAAAGATGTCAAGAAAGAAGGAAGACTCCAAAAGTGAAGAATAAACAAAGATCTCAACCATCAAAGAAATTTCCCAAGATGATGAGGAGCATAATAGTGTTGCAAATGAAAATGACATCCATTATAATGAAAGGCAAGATGAAAATATAAAAGAACACATCGATGGAAATGAAGATGGTGGTGGAACCAAAGATAAATGTTTGTTTTAAAACTCTCATGACATAGAAGAAAAGTCTGAAATGAGCATAAGAGGGGATCATAAACTCAGGGGGTGTTTACATCAAAAAATGGAATTAATACTTAAAAATATCTTTAGTGAGAAGAGAAGAATGTTTTGAAGTTATCATCAAAACAAGAAGAAGCGTAGAAGTGACAAATTGGAATCAACTACCACAAGTGGATTTTATCTCAGTTTCTGAAGATGGAATGTATTTGCAAAGAGGAGAAGCAAAAGAAGGGCAGTTGTCCATCAGGGAACAATTCGAAATTTTATGTCAAGTTGGTTACAACAAAAAGGCATAATAAGTTATTCTTTGTCATTGTTGTAAAACGGGAAGAAGGTTTCGGTGTTTCCATCAATGCCAAAGGGGGAGATTGTTGGCAATATGGAATATGATTGTCATTGATGTCAAAAGGAGTTCAGTGATGACAAAGGAATAAGCAAGGACATGATGGCAAGAGTGAACTTAGTGAAAGTCAAAGGATGGCATGTATGATGATGTGGCATGGTTGGTAGTGATGACATGGCATGTATGGTTATGTGGCGTGTGTGATGAAGCCGAAAAAGCACATGATGGTGTTCTAGAGTTACCAGTAAGTCATTATACCAATCTGACATTATTTTTGAAAAATATGGCAATTTGGTGAAAAACAAGAAAACGACTAAATATTGGAAATTTAGTAAAACCTGTCTTAAGGAAATGCACACTATAATTTGTAGGAGAATATAAATGCCCACACCATAAAGGGGTCTTGTAGATTGTTGTTTTTCCTACCTGACCATGTCTTCATTTTTTCTAGAATGTGCCTGAGTGAGAAGTTATGGACCTGCCAAAACAAGGGTTTAGCAAGAAAAAATGACTAAATCACCTCAGAAAGATGCCCACCCTAATTTATGGGTTAGAGTAAATTCCCGGAGGACATGGGGGTCTTGTATTATGTTTTATTATCTATCTAACCATGGCCTTAGTTATCCTTGAACATGTCTGGAGACAAAGTTATGGATCTACCAAAAAGGGGTCTCATAATAACTTTTGGAGGAAGTCCTAAAATTGACTAAGTGTAAAATTCACAAGGATGAAAGAGCATTTTGAAATGCCCACGCAAGCCTGTCTGACTGATGATAAATTCATCAGAAAGTATAGAACATGTTCATTGATTAACTGGCTATCCATCCAAGGAGACAACATTCCTATGGGTGTTCACATGTGTGAAATATGAGTCTGCCAAAATGCCTCCTGGCACAGTAATGACTAGGGTTTGACAATTTTGTCTAAGTGTTAAAATTAAACAAGTTGGAAGGATATTTTCAAATGCCTACCAAAGAGTGTGTGTGTGTGTGTCAGTAAAATCTAAAGATGGCATGATCATGTTCTTTGATGAACTGGCTATTCAGCCATGAGATCAGATCCTCTCCTAGTGTTCACACGTGCAAGTTATTAGCCTGCCAAAACCAAGAAACATGTTGAGTTTGCATATTGTTAAGAATAACAATATAAGAATTAAGTGATATGTTATAAAACATATGAAGTGATCGATGGTTTAGAATCCCTTTCTAAGTTTCACAACTATGAAGCCAATGGAATTTTATGACACATAATACTTTATTAAGTTGCATGTTGTTAAGAATAAATATAAGAATTAAGTGATATGTTATAAAACATAAAGAGACATATCTTGTGAAAAGTCATGATGTTTTATAAAATATAAGGACGTGATGTTAGTTAAATTCTTAATGAAGAGACATGACCTTCAAATTTTGGACAAGTTTTCTATATGTTAAACATATAATTAAAATATATGTTAAAGCACGTGAGAGTAAAGAAATATTTAACCTTTTTTTGGAGTAAAAAGTTAAATAAAAAAGATATAAGAGATGTAAATTGAAAATTAAAAAAAGGAGGAAAACTTGTTGGAAAGAAATAAATAAGTATTTAACTTTTTTGTTGGAATAAAAAGTTAAATAAAAAGATATAAGAGATAAAAATTGAAAATTAAAAAAAGGGGGAAAACTTGTTGCTCAAAAGAAATAAAGAAATATTTAACCTTTTTGTTGGAGTAAAAGGTTAAATAAAAAGATATAATTAAAAAGTGATTTTAAATGAAGAGTTTTGTTTTTGAAAGGGTCACATTGTTTTGAAGAGTTGTGTTATTTCCAAAGAATACACATGACTATTGGAGAGGTATATATATTGAGAAAACAAAGTCATTCGAAGTGTGTGTCTCTTTTGTGGATGGATAATGAATATTTTAAGAAACAGGAAGATGGCTCTGTAGTCAAGTTTGTTGAAGAAGACAGAAATAATGAAGATCCAGTATTAAAGAGGGTATCTATGGTTAAATAATGATGCTGATCTGAAGTAGTATAAAGATCAGAAAAACTTTTTCTGGGGAATGATGAAGATCTGAAGCAGAGCAAGAGTAAAACAAAAGACAGACACCAACAAGAAACTAGTGAAGACTTTTGTAGAAGTTACATGAAGAAGCGGCAGAGACCAGGGAGTGCACAGTCAAGCAGAAGAAGAGAGCAGAATAAAAGATAGAGACCAGCAAAGTAAAAAGACAGTGAAGATCCTTGTAGTAGCAATGCAGAGACCAAGTCAAAATAGAAAGACACAGAAGTTGAAGAAGACCAAAGAAGTATTAATAATATCAAGCAAGGGAGGTAGGGTGGTGCTAGGGTAGGCTACATGCCTGCAAGGGGTGTCTTGGCCTCCTTCCAGTAGTGGCGGGAAAATCAGGGTATTGGTGTATCCTTGTTTGTAGGTGCAGGCAGAAACTAGGGTGTGGGTGCATCCTTCAGTGGTGGCTGAGAAACTTGGGGATTGGTGTCTCCAACAAGTTGTGGATTGCAAAAC
The DNA here is from genome assembly GCA_027924585.1 of Larix kaempferi. Classification (NCBI taxonomy): domain Eukaryota; kingdom Viridiplantae; phylum Streptophyta; class Pinopsida; order Pinales; family Pinaceae; genus Larix; species Larix kaempferi. The sequence continues at coordinate 8,771,110 of BSBM01000094.1, forward strand.
TTATTGTAAACATGATTTTGCAGTATAGAACGTGTTGGTGGTTTACCGAATTGGGGTTCCACGATAAATTCTGTGTTTTTGTGTATCTTATTGATTCTATGTTTTGATTAAAGTTTAATAAGTGGTTGAAACAAAAAGTTAACAATACTGATTCACCCCCCCCTCTCAGTATTGACCAATATTCCATCAATTGGTATCAGAGCCGGATTCTTCACTAACAGTTTAACCACTGGAAGGAAGATCCTATTAAAAACCATTATGGATCAACAAGAAGAGATTTAAACATAAAATGGATCTCGAATATTTGGAAAATAAGAATACATATTTTGGAGCAGAAGAATGAAAAGTTATCTGTAGTCATTAGGACTTGATGTATGGGATGCAGTGATCTCTGATTATATCCCACCAAAGAGAATAAGGACTCCAGCTCAAAAGACAAGCAAGAAAAATAATGCAAATGCAATGGAGGCCATTTTGGATGGAATAACCCAATCCATCAGAAGGAAGAATTCCTCAATGAAAGTCCCAGAACAAAGTAAGGAATGGAAGAGGGTGGAAGCCATGAATTAGAAAGCTCAAAGATCTCTCAAAACTGAAGGTAGCTTCTATGGCTATTGTCACTACTGTCACAAGTTTGGCCATAAGACTATTGATTGCAGAATCAAGAAAAAGGATCTAAGTAAGAAATTCAAGAAGCAAACAAAGCCAGTAAGCAGGGTACCTCATGGAAAGCTGTCGAGAAAGAAGGAAGACTCCAAAAGTGAAGAAGAAACAAATATCTCAACCATCAAAGAAATTTCCCAAGATGATGAGGAGCATAATAGTGTTGCAAATGAAAATAACATCCATTATAATGAAAGGCAAGATGAAAATATAAAAGAACACATCGATAGAAATGAAGATGGTGGTGGAACTAAAGATAAATGTTTGTTCTAAGCCTCTCATGACCTAGAAGAAAACTTTGAAATGAGCATAAGAAGAGATCATAAACTCAGGGTGAGTTTACATCAAAAAATTGAATTAATACTTAAAAATATCTATAGTGAGAAGAGAAGAATGTTTTGAAGTTATCAACAAAATAAGAAGAAGTGTAGAAGTGACAAATTGGAATGAACTACCACAAGTGGATTTTATCTCAGTTTCTTAAGATGGAATGTGTTTGCAAATAGGAGAAGCAAAAACAGGGCAGTTCTCCATCAGGGAACAATTGGAAATTTTATGTCAAGTTGGTTACAGCAAAAAGGCATAATAAGTTATCTTTGTCATTGTTGTCAAGGAGGGAGAAGGTTTAGGTGTTGCCATCAATTCCAAAGGGGGAGATTGTTGGCAATATGGAATATGGTTGTCATTGATGTCAAAAGGAGTTCAGTGATGATAAAGGAATAACCAAGGACATGATGGCAAGAGTGAACTCAGTGAAAGTCAAAGGATGGCATGTATGATGATGTGGCATGGTTGGTAGTGATGACATGGCATGTATGGTTATGTGGCATGTGTGATGAGGCCGAAAAAACACATGATGGTGTTTCGGAGTTACCAGGAAGTCATTATACCAATCTGACATTATTTAGGAAAAATATGGCAATTTGGTAAAAAATAAGAAAACGACTAAGTATTGGAAATTTAGTAAAACTTGTCTTAAGGAAATGCACGCCATAATTTATTGGAGAATATAAATGCCCGCATGATAGCGGGGTCTTGTAGATTTTTGTTTTGCCTACCTGACCATGTATTCAGTTTGTCCAGAATGTGCTTGAGGGAGAAGTTATGGACCTGCCAAAACAGGGGTTTAGCAAGAAAAAATGACTAAATCACCTCAGAAAGATGCCCGCCTTAATTTATGGGTTAGAGTAAATTCCCGCAGCACATGGGGGTCTTGTAGTATGTTTTATTGTCTATCTAACCATGGCCTTAGTTATCCTTGAACATGTCTGGAGACAAAGTTATGGATCTACCAAAAAGGGGTCTCATAATAAGTTTTGGAGGAAGTCCTAAAATTGACCTAGTGTAAAATTCACAAGGTTGAAAAGGCATTTTGAAATGCCCGCCCAAGCCTGTCTAAGTGATGATAAATTCATCAGAAAGTATAGAACATGTTCATTGATTAACTAGCTATCCAACCAAGGAGACAACTTTCCTATGGGTGTTCACACGTGTGAAATATGGGTCTGCCAAAATGCCTCCTGGCACAGTAATGACTAGGGTTTGACAATTTTGTCTAAGTGTTGAAATTAAACAAGTTGGAAGGCTATTTTCAAATGCCTTCCAAAGAGTGTGTGTGTGTGTGTCATTAAAATCCAAAGATGGCATGATCATGTTCTTTGATGAACTGGCTATTCAACCATGAGATCAGATCCTCTCCTAGTGTTCACACGTGCAAGTTATTATCTTGACAAAACCAAGAAAAATGTTGAGTTTGCATATTGTTAAGAATAACAATATAAGAATTAAGTGATATGTTATAAAACATATGAAGTGATTGATGGTTTAGAATCCCTTTCTAAGTTTCACAACTATGAAGCCAATGAATTTTTATGACACGTAATACTTTACTAAATTGCATGTTGTTAAGAATAAATATAATAATTAGTTGATATGTTATAAAACATAAATAGGCACATCTTGTGAAAAGTCATGATGTTTTATAAAAGATAAGGACATGATGCTAGTTAAATTCTTAATGAAGATACATGACCTTCAAATTTTGGACAAGTTTTCTATATGTTAAACATATAATTAAAATATATGTTAAAGCACGTGAGAGTAAAGAAATATTTAACCTTTTGTTGGAGTAAAAAGTTAAATAAAAAGGATATAAGAGATGTAAATTGAAAATTAAAAAAAGGGGGAAAACGTGTTGGAAAGAAATAAATAAGTATTTAACCTTTTTGTTGGAGTAAAAAGTTAAATAAAAAGATATAAGAGATAAAAGTTGAAAATTAAAAAAAGGGGGAAAACTTGTTGCTCAAAATAAATAAAGAAATATTTAACTTTTTTGTTGGAGTAAAAGGTTAAATAAAAAGATATAATTAAAAAGTGATTTTAAATGAAGAGTTGTGTTTTTGAAAGGGTCACATTGTTTTGAAGAGTTATATTATTTCCAAAGAATACACATGACTATTGGAGAGGTATATATATTGAGAAAACAAAGTCATTTGTGGATGGATAATGAATATTTTAAGAAGCAGGAAGATGGCTTTGTAGTCGAGTTTGTTGAAGAAGATAGAAATAATGAAGATCCAGTATAAAAGAGGGTATCTATGGTTAAATAATGATGCTGATCTGAAGTAGTATAAAGATCAGAAAAACTGTGTCTGGGGAATGATGAAGATCTGAAGTAGAGCAAGAGTAAAACAGAAGACAGAGACCAACAAGAAACCAGTGAAGACTTTTGTAGAAGTTACAGTAAGAAGCGGCAGAGACCAGGGAGTGCACAGTCAAGCATAAGAAGAGAGCATAATAAAAGACAGAGACCAGCAATGTAAAAAGACAATGAAGATCCTTGTAGTAGCAAGGCAGAGACCAAGTCAAAATAGAAAGAGACAGAAGTTGAAGAAGACCAAAGAAGTATTAATAATATCAAGCAAGGGAGGTAGGGTGGTGCTAGGGAAGGCTACATGCCTGCAAGGGGTGTCTTGGCCTCCTTCCAGTAGTGGTTGGATTATCAGGGTATTGGTGTATCCTTATCTGTAGGTGCAGGCAGAAACTAGGGTGTGGGTGCATCCTTCAGTGGTGGCTGAGAAACTTGGGGATTGGTGTCTCCAGCAAGTTGTGGCTTGCAAAACTTATTGTAAACATAATTTTGCAGTATAGAACGTGTTGGTGGTTTACCCAATTCGGGTTCCATGATAAATTCTGTGGTTTTGTGTATCTTGTTGATTCTGTGTTTTGATTAAAGTTTAATAAGTGGTTGAAACAAAACGTTAACAATACTGATTCAACCCCCCCTCTCAGTATTGACCAATATTCCATCAATTGGTATCAGAGCCGGATTCTTCACTAACAGTTTAACCACTGGAAGGAAGATCCTATTAAAAACCACTATGGATCAACAAGAAGAGATTTACACAGAAAATTGATCTCCAATATTTGGAAAAGAAGAATAAATATTTTGGAGCACAAGAATGAAAAGTTATCTATAGTCATTAGGACTTGATGTATGGGATGCAGTGATATCTGATTATATCCCACCAAAGAGAATAAGGACTCCAACTCAAAAAAAAACCAAGAAAAATAATGCAACTGCAATGGAGGCCATTTTGGATGGAATACCTCAATCCATCAAAAGGAAGAATTCTTCAATGAAAGTCCCAGAACAAATGAAGGAATGGAAGAGGATGGAAGCCATGAGTCAAAAATCTCAAAGATCTCTCAAAACTGAAGGTAGTTTCTTTGGCTATTGTCACTACTGTCACAAGTTTGGCCATAAGGCTATTGATTGCAGAATCAAGAAAAAGGATCTAAGTAAGAAATTCAAGAAGCAAACAAATATAGTAAGCAGGGTACCTCATGGAAAGATGTGGAGAAAGAAGGAAGACTCCAAAAGTGAAGAAGAAACAAAGATCTCAACCATCAAAGAAATTTCCCAAGATGATGAGGAGCATAATAGTGTTGCAAATGAAAATGACATCCATTATAATGAAAGGCAAGATGAAAATATAAAAGAACACATTGATGGAAATGAAGATGGTGGTGGAACTAAAGATAAATGTTTGTTCTAAGACTCTCATGACATAGAAGAAAAGTCTGAAATGAGCATAAGAAGGGATCATAAACTCAGGGGGAGTTTACATAAAAAAATGGAATTAATACTTAAAGATATCTTTAGTGAGAAGAGAATAATGTTTTGAAGTTATCATCAAAACAAGAAGAAGTGTAGAAGTGACAAATTGGAATCAACTACCACAAGTGGATTTTATCTCAGTTTCTGAAGATGGAATGTGTTTGCAAAGAGGAGAAGCAAAAGAAGGGCAATTGTCCATCAGGGAACAATTGGAAATTTTATGTCAAGTTGGTTACAACAAAAAGGCATAATAAGTTATGCTTTGTCATTGTTGTCAAAGGGAGAGAAGGTTTAGGTGTTGCCATCAATGCCAAAGGGGGAGATTGTTGGCAATATGGAATATGGTTGCATTGATGTCAAAAGGAGTTCAGTGATGATAAAGGAATAACCAAGGACATGATGGCAAGAGTGGACTCAGTGAAAGTCAAAGGATGGCATGTATGATGATGTGGCATGGTTGGTAGTGATGACATGGAATGTATGGTTATGTGGCATGTGTGATGAGGCCGAAAAAACACATGATGGTGTTCTGGAGTTACCAGGAAGTCATTATACCAATCTGACATTATTTTGGAAAAATATGGCAATTTGGTGAAAAACAAGAAAACGACTATGTATTGGAAATTTAGTAAAACCTGTCTTAAAGAAATGCATGCCATAATTTATAGGAGAATATAAATGCCTTCACCATAGCGGGGTCTTGTAGATTGTTGTTTTGCCTACCTGACCATGTCTTCAGTTTGTCCAGAATGTGCCTGAGGGAGAAGTTATGGACCTGCCAAAATAGGGGTTTAGCAAGAAAAAATGACTAAATCACCTCAGAAAGAGGCCCTCCCTAATGTCCCTCATCTCACAGGTATAAATAGGCTTTGTGGGAAATTCAAAGGATTAGGTTGATGGAATTCTGAAAGACTTGGCATTGATTTGAAAGAATCCATTTCCAGGTATAAATAGGATTTGTGGGCAATTAAAAAAGTTTAGGTTGATGGAAATTCAAAATACTTGGAATTGGTTTGACAATCAATGATCTTTTTCGTTAATGTTTTCATCAATGACAATCCTATTCATCATGAGACTATGAACATGGACTTCATTTCTTCTTTGTATGCATGGTGTTTTTGAATTTTCAAAATTGACTTATTGCACATTTGATTTCTAGCTATCATTGTAGTCATGGTTTGGTTGTTTCCAACACTTATATCTCTTGTTGATTTGACTTATGTTAAGGCTTAAATTTTCAAGGATTTTAACATTAGTCTTAAAGACAAAAAGGCATATTTACCGCTAATGGAGTTGTTCTAATGCATGATTTTCTATGGTTTTTGCTCTATAGAGCACATCACCATGGTGGGATTGTTTCTGATGGTATGTTATTAGTGTATGGAATTTAGACGATGTTCATTGTCTTCTTGTTTGGCATCATCATATCTTATTTGAATGTTTTCATCAAGCACATGTGGTGTATAAGGGTTGTTTGAGGGTCTTACATAACATTCCCCACACATTTGGTTGCAACTAACACATTGCTACCGAATGTTGTTATTTAATTATTTATCCTAATGGTGTCAATGACCTCTATGATTTTGACTAGCAGGTGCTGAGGTGGCATTCTTTGGTTGTTTGCTTGCTTGGGAGACTAGAGTGCTCCCCTTATTTGGCATATTTTGTAGTTATTTGGAGGCCTAGAAACATTTTTAACAATCTATTAAAAAGGTCATTGATAACATTAGGATAAATAATTAAATAACAACATTCGGGAGCAAATCATCCTTGGTACACTCACTCATTCAATCACTCATGTCATGCACTCACTGCTTAGCTTTTCAAGGTGACGAGTGACGACTGAAAACTACGAGGTACTAGCCACTAGGATTTGACTCTGAATCCTGATTCACTTCGGGCTTAGATCTAAGGTGTTTTAATGTGTCAATGACTATGGCTGTGACAATAGAGAACCACTATGAAGCCCAAAACAAGGCCAACTAGAACCACAAACCAAGAAGAGGTTGATTTATGCATTGACATAGAAAGGTGGCACTAGGCACACAATATGGAGAAATAATGAGTTAGGAAAAACATTTGGACCAAAGTACCACAATGGTTACTAATAAGAGAATATTTGACACAGAAGTATGCTTTTAATTTTTAACAAGCGAGCCTGAAGCAAGCGAGCCTGAAACAAGCAAGCCTGGTGCAAGTGAACACAATGCAAGCGAGCGTAGAATGTCAAAGCGGAATCCAGTGGGCCCATAACCCACAAGTAAACATGGAAATCTCTGCTTGGACCGGAGGAAAACATCATATCAATACTATAAATGATAATATGAGTTGGTTGGATTATATGCAAGACTGGAAACCTAGGTGGGAGTTGAGACATACTGAAGTATTAGATGCTAACTTAAAGGGATCTGATGCTTTTATTAGACTAGTGCCAGAACTCAGAAGAATTCCTATGGGATCCAATATTGTACCAAATATGATTTACAACAACTCCCTGAGAAAAACAGTTGATGCAAGCAATTGGTTAACACACCTCTACCATGATCTTAACTTAATCTCGATAGAGGTCTCTACACATCACCCCGGGCTACAAATAGACCACCAATACTACTGTATTAACCGAATACGTTCTTTGGAAGCATGGCCACATCAAGATGCTAGTCTCTGGTTTCCAAGTACTACACACACTTACGAAAAATATAAAAAATTATGGTGGAAATTCTTGAGAAAAGAAAATACAGATAGAACATATTATACCATGCTAAAGTTTGGACTTCAAATTACACATATCCTTGAGGATACTGCATTCTACGTCACTGATTGGATGAGATACTGGTGGTAGTCATTCAGCATCAACCTGACAGCATTAGAACCAGCTGTTATTTATAATCTAAAACAGGAAGTTGTAGAATCTCTCGAACAAGTCAAAGATATTTTGCAAACAAAGATTACTGAGGATCAAATCCTTGGGTACTACATTAAATACAAAGAACAATGGCTTGTCAAAACCCGCATAGACATCCACATGCATCATAATAGATGCATAGTTCGGAGGTCTATTTATTCAAAGGCATGGTGCACGGAATCCAACGTCTTTCGAGAAGTATATGGTCCCCCATACTACGATGATTTGTAAATGTCTCAAAAGTATTTGGCTATGAGTGGGGCCTGTCGATTCAGATTGTCATAAAGATTGAAACGAAAGTCCTAAAAACTTTTAGATCTTACTTTTGAAAGTCATAAAAACTTTTAGATGTTTTCCATAATGGTTAGTTACTTTTATGTTGTCATCAATGACAATCCTATTCATCATGAGACTATGAACATGGACTTCATTTCTTCTTTGTATGCATGGTGTTTTCGAATTTTTAAAATTGTCTTATTGCACATTTGATTTTCAGCTATCATTGTAGTCATGGTTTGGTTGTTTCCAACACTTATATCTCTTGTTGATTTCACTTAAGTTAAGGCTTAAATTGTCAAGGATTTTAATGTTTGCATCAAGCACATGTGGTGTATAAGGGTTGTTTGAGGGTCTTACATAACAGTCCCCACACATTTAATTGCAACTAACACATTGGTCCCAAATGTTGTTATTTAATTATTTATCCTAATGGTATCAATGACCTCTATGATTTTGACTATTAGGTGTTGAGGTGGCATCCTTCGGTTGTTTGCTTGCTTGGGAGACTAGAGTGCTCCCCTTATTTGGCATATTTTGTAGTTATTTGGAGGCATAGAAACCTTAATAACAATCTATTAAAAATGTCATTTATACCATTAGGATAAATAATTAAATAACAACATTTGGGAGCAAATCAGCCTTGGTACACTCAATTCAAAGTCCTCAATAGCTAATGTTATCTAGTTCTATAGCATGAAACAGTTCCAAAACCCCAAATTCATCCCACTAGCCAGCTAGCAAGAGATGATGCCCACATAGTTGTACAGTACCACATGATCACATCATCTATGTGAACCTTACCATATACAATGATGATGAACTTTCAGTTAGTTAATGGAACATTTGTACATTTGAGAGAGATAACTTGTTGTACCTTTACCCCATCCTGGTTGATTTACTTTTGGTCCTTTTACCCTGTTGATTTTTGGTCTTATGGTACCTTGTATTTTGACTGGTGATTATTTGGGTCACTTACCCACCTTATGTTAGGAACCTATGTCAACCCTTCTCTTTACTATGTTAGTATATTGTTGTTGGACGCATATGCTTTGTAAGTCGTCCCGTAGTATTTGTTGATCCGTAGTTTATATTAGCCCATAGTATTGACCCATAGTATTGGACGCATATGCTTTGTAAGTCGTCCCGTAGTATTATATGTCCCATGGTTTTGACTCATAGTATTGGGCATAGACTTAGTATATAAGTGTGTGTTGAGGTCATTGAAGGCACCGTGAAGTTAATTGTATTGAGCTTGCTCAAAGGAGGTTGCCCCCTCGAAGTGGCCCGTGATCAATATAAAAGCGATTCTGTTCTATTATTTCTGATATCTCGTGTATTTGCATTAATTATTGCAGGTACATCTCATCTGGTATCAGAGCACTTTCCTTGGCACAAGTGGGAATTTTCTTTTCTTTTTTTGGGTGGTGACTTTCAGATCAATTTCTGAAACTTTCTATACAAAATCAGAAGAAACTGATTGCATATCTGAATTCCTCTTTCAAAAATACGTAGTTTAAAAAAAAAAATCATCTCATTTGGAGTTCTAAAAGTGGAGATATCGCGGATTTAAAATCAACAATTTTTCAGAATTTTGGTGACGGCCGCGGAAATTGCGGCGAGAAAATCTTTTGATCGAGTGCCCAGATTTTTATTCCGCGTTCATGAGAAGAAGCAGAGTGGTTGTTCCAGTTCCGGAAACATGCTATAATAGCGATTCTGAGCAATATAGATCCAGTTTTTGAACATTGGGTGGAATTTCTGCCCAAATTTTTTCTGTTGCAGGTTCGGATCTGGGAATAATACCTATCCGCTTAACTGTGGGAAGTACTTGGGCATAAGCCCTAAAACTCATTGTGAGGAGTACCACAGGAACCCCAAAGTTGCTGGCCCATTAAGAGGACCTGCCAGCGAAAATGGCAACGACCCCTACCTGATTGACTAGTTCCCACCCGTGAGGTAAACCAAGAGCTGTCGTTTGTGGCAAAGCGGTTATCAGTTTTACCTGAGCCGTGGAGTGAGGGGTACTGCCCCAATACGCAAGCCTTCAGACAACATTGGTGGCCGAGTGAAACCCCTGAACTGTTAGGAAGCCGCACATACCTGGGGTCCATATCTACTTTCAGCTGAACTATTGTCGATCACTGCTGCGCTGTTTCAGATCCATTTTGCAAGCCGTTCCAGATCCAGCCGTTCGACATTGTTCCAGATTCCTTCCGAGCCGTAGCCGCTCCAGTCTGTCAAAATAAAAAAATAAAAAAATAAAAAAAAATCCAAGCCGTAGCCGCTCCAGTCTGTCAAAAAAAAAAAAAAAAAAAACCGGTCCAGTCTGCATATTTCATTCCTGAGGACCCTATCCTCAATTCCCCTTCCTACAGCCCGAAATCTCACATTTGTCTATTTTTAGGGTTTGCCATAACTTCCTCAGATTTCACCCAATCACCTTCAAATTTTACCACAGAGTTCCTTTCTGAATTCTGCTTCTTTGTTCCCCTCTGCCAAATTTTCCCATTCTTTCACCCCACTTCTGAAATCCTCATTTTTGCTTCCCTGTCTATCCAACAGTTTCCAAAACCTAGTCAAACCCCAATTACCCTTCTGATTTTTTCCCAAATCCAAATTTTCCCTTACTGAAGTAGTTCCTGTTTTTGTTTTCCTACCCAGTCAACCAAAAAAAAAAAGAAATCCTGGTTATGGTTGTCACCCGTGCAGGAGCAACAACCATGGAGGAAGCACTTGCAGCCATCCAAGCCAAACTCCAGGATCTGGATGAAAAATTTCTCAGCCTCCATCTTCAGCATTCAGCCATGAACAATACCAGACAGCCAGAATCTTTTACAGCCACTGGTTTTTCTTCTTCTAGCAATTTTAGTGGGCCGAAGCTTGATTTTCCTCGCTTCAATGGTACTTGATCCGACTGGATGGATATACCAGGCAGAACAATATTTCAGTCTACATAATACTTTTGATGTTCAGAAAGTTCCACTTGCATCCTTTCATTTGGAACAGGAAGCCCTTCAATGGTACCGTTGGTACATCAAAGCTCATCCCGAGCCAAACTGGACAGATTTTTGCCACCTCATTTTGCCGCGATTTGGTCCTAGTGCTTTTGATGACTTCACAGGAGCACTCACTAAACTTCACCAAACTAGCACAATGAGAGAGTATCTGACGGAATTTGAGAAACTAGCCAAGCACACAGAAGGATTGTCTGATGAATTCTAAAGGAGTTGTTTTATCAGTGGTCTCAAGGATGAAATCCTCTCAGAGGTCAAAATGTTTTGTCCCAACACAATGATGGAAGTCCTAGGGTTGGCTAAGCTGGCCGAGGACAAGATCGCAGCTCAACAACGCTCCAAACCCACCTTTGTTCCCTTCATAAATATGGGTTCCCAACGACCTTCCATCACGCCTGCTCCTCAACCAACTCCTATCAAGCATTTGTCTGAAATAGAAATGCAGGCACGCCGATAAAAAGGGCTTTGCTATAATTGTGATGAGAAATTCACTCGGGGACATAGATGTGTTCAACAAAAGCTCTATCTCTTAGATGTGGATTCTCTGCCTGCCTTAGAACGTGGTGAAGAAGCTACAGATACAGTAGATGATCAGGTCGACATTCAACACCTGCCTGTTGACACCCCATCTCAGGACGACCCACCTGAGATCTCTCTCCATGCTGTAACCGGAGTCACCACCCCACAAACAATGCGAGTCAGGGGATACTTCAAGAAGCTCCCTCTTACCATCCTCATTGATTCTGGTAGCACTCATAACTTCATTGACCCTCGAATTGCCAAACAGGCTGATTGTTTTGTCCATCCTTGCTCCAACTTTGAAGTCATGGTTGCCAATGGGGGTACCTACCTTGCAAGGGGAAGTGTCACAATGTGCGTATCTCTACGAAAGATTATAACCTACACTCTGACATGTTTGCCTTGTCCTTAGGTGGATGTGATGTGGTTTTGGGCGTTCAATGGTTACGCACACTTGGCCCCATCTTATGGGATTTTGCGGAACTTTGGATGCAGTTCAAAGTCCATGGGGCACAACACAAATTTATGGGCTTACAACCAGGATCTCTCTGCATCATCAGTTCACATCGCCCGGAAAAAATCCTTAAGAAGAATTCACATGGTGTCATCGCTCAGCTCAATTCCATTCAGATGCAACCATCAACAGTCTCCACTACTTCCTTGGATAGATATGCAGGTATCTTTGCTGAACCAATGCGCTTGTTGCCTTCAAGAGACCTTTCCGGTAAGAATGTAGCCACATCTACCTCTCAGCAGGAAATGATGGCTATTTTGCATGCAGTACAGAAGTGGCAGCCATACCTATTAGGGAATTATTTCTGCATCAAGATTGATCTCCCGAGTCTGGAAATTTTTTTGGAACAATGGGTCTCCTCCCCAACACACCTACAATGGGTTATCCAACTCATGGGTTGTCCCTATGTGATCACTTACAAGAAGGGTAAGGACAATATGGTGGAAGATGCTCCTTCTCGCACAATTGATGACCCAGTTTCTCTTACAGCTCTTTCTCTGCTTGTTCCAAATTGGTTGCAATATGTTCAACAGGGCTATCTCTTCTATGAACTCCATGCTTCTTCATCAACAGGGCACTCTGGGTTCTGCAAAATGTATGACCGGGAACAATGTAACTTCTTTTGGTCGGGACTAAAAATGACAATTCAACAGATGGTGGCTGACGATGATACTTTCCAAGTCAACAAGGGGGAAACGACACTCCTTTCGGGATTGCTCAAACCCGTGGCCATCCCTACATAGCTTTGGCCAACTATTTCTATGGATTTCCTAGCAGCGCTCTGGTGGTACAATACCACATCTCAACAGACACCATATGAAGCAGGCTATGGAAAAACACCGCCTGTTCTTCTTCCATACACCCTTAGCAGCTCTGCAGTTCAGGAAATTGACTCGGTTCTTCGACAACGCGATCAGATTCTTCTCATTCTGCAGGACAATCTTCACATGGCCAGAATTCGCCTGAAACAACAAGCCGATCAACACCGTTCTGAGCGCATTTTCCACGCAGCTGATAGGGTTCTTATTCATCTACAGCCTTCCAAGCAATCCTCCTTGACACTCCAAAGGCGTCAGTGGCCCGAAATGCAAACCGAGGATGCTACTGAGGAACCACTCCTTCAGCTTCTGCAGCAATTTCTCCAACCAAAGCTTTGAGGACAAAGCTTTTTCTAAGGGAGAGGGGATGTTAGGAACCTATGTCAACCCTTCTCTTTACTATGTTAGTATATTGTTGTTGGACGCATATGCTTTGTAAGTCGTCCCGTAGTATTTGTTGATCCGTAGTTTATATTAGCCCATAGTATTGACCCATAGTATTGGACGCATATGCTTTGTAAGTCGTCCCGTAGTATTATATGTCCCATGGTTTTGACTCATAGTATTGGGCATAGACTTAGTATATAAGTGTGTGTTGAGGTCATTGAAGGCACCGTGAAGTTAATTGTATTGAGCTTGCTCAAAGGAGGTTGCCCCCTCGAAGTGGCCCGTGATCAATATAAAAGCGATTCTGTTCTATTATTTCTGATATCTCGTGTATTTGCATTAATTATTGCAGGTACATCTCACCTTAATTTATTCTTTAACTTATTGCTTTGGTCTTTTGGGTACTTTGGTTGTGGTACACCCTTTGGTACAAAGGGAGTTTGGTCATAACACCCATTATCATATTTTTAACATGTACCATTTTTTTTATTCTGGTCATGGTACCCTCACCCACGTTTGACTTGACATAGTTTTTTGATTATGTCTTAGTGGGCTACATGATCAATGACCTCTGAACAATGACCTATTCTGATCTGAACTTAACCTCATATGTTGATACTCTTACCCGGGAAGATCTGAGGTTTTTACCTCATATGCTGACCTATGTTTATCTTACATTACATGTTACTGAAAATTGTATTATCAAAGTGACCTAACTGGTAGCGTTGAAGTTTCTTCAACACAGTGACACACTTGGGAGTGCTAAAGATGAAAAGTTGAAAGATATGAAAACTGTGTTTAATTTCTGTCTTGCTATTTAATTTCAGTACTTGCTTATTAAATGAAATGTGGCATTAAAGTACATTGATGTGTACACCTGTGCAAATTGAATTATTGAGATATTGTGGAGAGTTAATAAATGTCAATCTCCCTTAACTGAGTCATTGTTGTTAATTTCCCTTGTTAATATAAATTAATTTCTGGTTGTTCACCATACTACTCTTAGGTTGCCATTTTTTTGGTTTGGTCCTCCTGCTTGGTTGATGGATATGCTCTTTCTTGATTGAAATTTATTATTTGTTTAAAAAAAAAAATCAATATAGTCAAAAAATCAATTTACACATAATGTCTGAAAATCTGTCCTACAAGTTGCTTGCTAAAGCTTGATACAAAAAAGATCGTCGTAATATTGAAAGTCTTTGAAAATCAAATTTCTCATGGCCATTTGAGTGCCACTTTGCATGAATTTGAAATTTGCAACATGTCTAAGGTGCAATATCTCACCTAAGTTAGCTGATGTATTTTGCATTCTCAGCTGTAGTATTTTAATGATTATTTGGTTCAGATGTATTGACAAACAGTTACGAACATTGCTGAAATGTACTCCTGAGTGGACCCTCTAACTATAGTTATGGTTTGTTGGGATAATATAGTCAATTAATGTTTCTTAGTTGAGTGATTTTTCCAAACAGTTCACTAACAAATAGTTTTCATATGCATTAGCACAAAATACCAGCATGTAAATTTTAAAAATGAAAGGTAGGCTACCAATAATATGCCATTCAAAGAAAGAGGGTAGGTTGCCAATAATATGCCTAGTAGTGTTAGAAGGACCAAAACTAGGTGATATACTAGTTAACTTCCTTAATTTGTTTTCCCTTGTGGTTTTGTTCTCCCTACAAGAGAAAAAGACCCCCAAATATGCAAACTCAGTCCACAAAAGAACTGATAGCCTGCAGTGATGAATGTGGTGTCGTATGGACAACTTGTTATGGCACTGTAACCCTGTCTCTTCCTTCCACAAATCATCCTCCCAATACCAAACAATTTAGCTGATATTTGTAACACTACATCCACTAGGGTTTGCATGTCCCTCCTAAGCCTCAGATTTGAGGGAAGTAAATGTGTTTAACTAAGAATCCTTGCATTTGTGGATGTGTACTTTCAAAGAAGAAAGAAAGCACCATCTTGTTTATTCTTGTTTTATCGAGTGTAGGTGCCACCAAATAGGTATCTGTCAGATCTATCTTCCTCAAGTGATGATCAAGATATACTCGGAGAGGTTGAAAGTGAGACGAGTTGTACTAGATCTACCGGTTTTATATCAACTAGATCTGAAAAGATAAGGAAAATATTTCATAGATGCATGAAATATTTTATTGCCAATGGTGGGTGGTGTAATTATGATGCTGTGAGGATAGGAGACATTGATTTTCCATTGAGGTATAAACATCTAGTGCAACAATGGGTAACTAATATGCTACCTCAAGTGGACACAGATTTTCTCATCAATGGGAGGATGTATCGCATCGCTCCTTCGTCCTTACATGGATTGGGGCTATTTTCCATGGATGGAATAAAGGTCCGTTATGGCACTGTAATTGAATTGATGGAGTATGTAGGACCACTATACATATACAATAACTGGTTGATCTTAGTCCAATATACTCGAAGTATGCGGAGATACGGAGTTGCCGCGAATTATATTCGACTAGCAAAAAAAAATAAAAACAAAGGGGCGACTATGTATATTGATGGGAGACCAAAAGCGTCCATAAACGTTGCTGGCTTTATAAATAGTACATGACCAATGACAACAAATAAGCAACCAAATTGTGAATTCGAGGGACGCGAACAACATCGTATATTTGTATGTGCAATAAAAACAATACTTGCAGGTGAAGAGTTGTTGATCGATTACAACTTAAATCGAATAGATGTGGCTTCTGCGTTCTAGGGTAACCGTGGACCATCAGAAACTATGCCTCATTAGGTAAATGCTAAATGTAGTAACTAAACATGACTATAATAACTAAATGTTTCTTTTTTTTTTCTATTATGAATATTTCCATGTGATTACATGGTGATTACACTGCTATGAATATCTCATTTTTGTTTATGATGCAATTATTGACTCAACGTTTGGTTAGGGTGGCGGCAGTGGAAAGGCACATGCTGCTTCCACGGTCCAGGGTGACCGTGGAAGGTAAGAATCTATGCCTCGTCAGTTAAATGTTAAATATAGTAAATAAATATGACTACAATAACAAGATGTTCCGATTTTCACTATTAGCATTCGCTTTTTTCGTGCTTATTGTGAATATTTCCATATGATAACATGCTTATTAAACTGTGGCAGGAGTCTGCTCATGTCCATGGAGTAGAACATGTATCTTCTACTTCTGAGGTAAGAATAAATATTAATGCAATATCTCATTTTTGTTTATGTTACAATTATTTAGTATGAGGTAAACGTTTATTTATTGATTTATTGTGTCAGGGTGGCGCCATTGGAAAGGCACCTATTGCTTCCATGGTTGAGGGTGACCGTGGAAGGTCACACTCTGTGGCCCGTCAGGTAAGTGTTACGTATAATAACTAAATGTTTCAATTTAGTATGTTAACATTCAATGTCCACTATTGACATTCACATTTTTCTGAGCTTTTGATGGATTACTGGTTCATTTTTCTGACATTATGATGGATTACTGGTTCATTCAGGACCGTGGAAAGGCACCTGCTACTTCCACGGTGCCAGTTGATCGTGGACACTCACCGGCCATAAAACTGCGTCAGGTAAGTGTTAGTGCATAATAGTAACTTAATTTTCATTACAATATCAATATTTGAATGATGTTAAAAATTATATTGCTTAATTTAATTTATTGTTTGATGAATTTAGTCATGTGCACTTGATCTGGGTGATGAGGGGTTTGAGGTAGACATTTTAAATTCCATTGACCCATTGCACACATTTAGAATAACCTTGAAAAAGGAAAACATAGAAATGCTTTCCTTGGCTTGCAAAAGACCCTTGACACAGGAGAACAAGGCAAGGATTCAAGAGCTGTAAGATCAAATACAATCTTATGGGGTAAGTGGCATCTTCACAAATTTTTTTAAGCTATGACATGATTTCATATCTGATATTATGTTTTTTATTTTTCTAAGTGATCTGATAAAGTAAATTTTATTGTTTGTAGGATTTTTTAAAACCCATGACTAGAGAACCTGCTGAGACAGGTATAGGTAGCAGTGATGGTCCAATGCAGCAAAAAAGAAGCAATGTACCAATGAGGCTTTTTTGGCACTCCTACAGTTGGCCTTGAATCCATTGATGATGGCACTGATGAGATGGGGCATGATGCCATGCTGGAGCATGATTCCATGCCAGAGCATGATGAGACGGAGCCTAGGAATCCACATGACTCTGGAGATGAACGTACTATAGATGGCCATGAAACTTTTCCTGGAGCAGCACGAGTTAAAAGCACCGGATCACTAGATCTCACCTTTCTGGTGGATGACTCTTGTGTTCCTATCAATATTCAGAAGATTGCAGGTATTTATTAATTAATTTATTGATATTAATCATGAAATTGAAATAGACATACGTTGAAATTATTATAAATTAATGGATTACATGTTTTTGTAGGAAACAATGTCTTCTGCAGGAATTTGAATGACAAAGCCTTGGAGCTGTTTGGCCCCACCATTCGCACACGATGGAATAGCCAAGATAGAAATAAGAGAGATGAATTGATGGATCACATGGTCAACTTGTTCAGTAATACTTTCAACAGGAAAGTTGTTGCAAAGTTAGCCGATGAGAATTTGAAATATACCAGGGCCCAATATAGGGAAAGATTGCAAGCTGACCTCAAGCATGAGCGACCTCCCATGGTTCCGGAGAAAGAGTGGAAGGCACTCATAGATGATGCAAAGGAGAACTTGTTAAAAAGACAAGGAAAACAACCACGGCTCGGTAAAGCAAGGTACAACATATATCATCTTTTTACTGAAATAAGCTCAATTATTTTTTTCTTTTTTGTTTTAAGTAAGATTTTTGATATCTAAGGTTTTTCAAAATTTTCATATATAGGCTACCTGACACCTCCAAAGCAACCAAGGCTAGAATGGAAAAGCACGGGAAACATAGACTGGGCCAAGGTGGCTATAGAAAACTAAGAGCAAGAATCGTAAGTATTAAATGATTAATTGTTGGGAATATTTATTTAATAGTACCAAACAAATATCTGATTTTGATACTAGAAATTTTAAAATGTGTTATCATGCATTGCAGGGAAATACGTTCCAAGCTACTGCCACCAAAGAAGACCTAAAGCTTGGTTTTAATTTTGGTTTTAAAAGTGTGGTTGAATATCGGAAAAGCTTGGGGCAGACTCCAATCTCCCCAATGATGCAAATGCATGTATATCACCAATTGTAGTATACTATTAAAGTCTATTCAGTTATGATTATATCACCCATAACTAAAAATTTATGTTTGTTTTTAAGCAACAATGCAACCGCAGCAGTGAATCTAGTGGTACTCACCAAGTACCAGTTGATGTTGGGGTGCACATGTCCCATGATAGTGTGGAGCATAGTGTCCATTCTGGTATGTATGCTTTGGAAATAGAAATATCTACTGTGATTATATATATATATATCTCCTGACGTATACTTATACATTTTCTTCTTTCAATGGAAGACCATGCAGCTCAAGAGCCTGAACTGTAAGAGGAAGCAACTAGACCTCTAATTAACACCCCAGCTGTCACATCGACATAGACAGGTAAAGAGAAATATTGTAATTTTAATCCAAATAATGAAATATTTATTTCAATAATATTTCAACGTCATATATATATGCTCATTTTTATTGTTGCAGTTAACACCCCTTCAGAACTTCCTCCACGCCCTGCTCAGCGACGTACAAGAAATGGCATACATGAGGGCATGGAAACACAAACAATAATAGGAGATATCACAGTAAATACTACGCCAATTGATGATTGTGATACCCTACTCGCAAGTTTTTACAATGCAAAAAAATAGAAATCAACGAAAAAGTAGATGCAACATAAATTCATGACTTGTATTTTGATGTATATCGTTCTTGTTAGTATGAAACATGGATTCTCTTAATATTAGCTATTAGTAACATACTCGGGTTCTTAAAATATAATCATTTTTTCCATTTATATGAAAGGTAACAGATAAATTTTATTTGGTATAGTTATAAGGTACTTATCTTCTATGTGATGCTCTTAGGAATTTTCCCATTTATATCTTTTATTTTCTTAGAATTTGAATTTTAAATTTAAATGTCATCACAAGTCATTGTATGCTTGTTTATAATTATTTTGTATTTTAATATTCAAATTTTGTGTTTTCTCACACATCATCACTTCTGTATGTGCTGCATGTATATATATTAGTCTGAAACATTGATTCTCTTTATATTAGATATATTAAATATGTTCATCATGAATTCGATCATCATCACTCTTTATAATTTGATTACTGCCCATTACATCTCGAGGACCAACTTCAGCACAGGGATCACAGAGGAGTGCTCAAGTTGATAGAGATCAGACTTATGTTATAAAATCTTTTACTGTTGCTTTAGCACTAGTCAAAAATTTGGATGGTAATTATGAGGAAATTTTTCTTTTGTAGAACATATTGCTAAATTGAAAGGTAACACGGGTGGCTTTTATTTTCTATAGTACAAGGTACTTATATGTTATGTGATGCTATCAGTATTGCATAGAGAGAAATGAGGGATATTTTTATTTGTCATCCCACCACCCTTCCTTATACTATGATGATGAAATTTCAAGTTATATGGAACGTCTGTACATTTGACAGAGATATTACTAGTTGTACCTTCCCCACCTTGATTGAGTTATGATTTGTCTTCCGGTACCTTATCTTTCACTTGATTTTAATGGGGTCCTTTACCCTCCTTGAGTAACTTTTTTAAAACCACCTTGTTGAAGTTTTGGTCTTATAGAGTACTATGATTGTTTGGCCACATTTGGAGCATACCCTTGGTTCTAAGGGTCATGGGTCTTGTACTACCTGTTGATGTATATGTAACTTCAGAATGTATTTCATCTATGTATTTCATATATATTTATTGTACCCTTATTAGAGATGTGGTATTCCTCTATAAGGAAGTGTCGTCATGTGGATTGACAAGTGTCGCAAGTGTGTGTACTTTCCGATGGGTTATTAGACCACCATGTGTGGGGTTGGTCCTGAAATATATATTATACTGTGGATGTACCTAGCTATACAAGTCGGCGCCATAAGGTCACTGGGAAAACAGGTTAGTATAAATAGAGATCAGGAGATCTCTATTTATATCATTCGGAAAGTCATATCTCTCTCACTCAGAAAGTGGTGCACTAGTGAGGAGGAGGATCATCTGCTTCTAGGAGACTATCTCGAGTGTATTTTGGTTGTACTTTGGTTGAGCCATTGCTCTCTCTATCTCTGAGGAAGTTGTGGGGTTTTTCACCTTAGGGTTTTCCCCACGGAAACTCTGTGTCTCTTGTCTCTCATGCTTTTGATTCTTGTGATGCTTTTCATGCTTATTGTGATTGTTATGCATTGATATACTGTATATGCTATTCTCTCAGTGAAGATCCTAGAGTATTGTGAATTAATGCTCAAAATTTAACATGGTATCAGAGCTAACCTGAGAAGAAGACATTTTGCAGTGACGGAAACTTGACTTTCTTGTTTATTGGGTTTCTCTCCACAGATTTTGGAAAAGCAGTATAGTAGATTGACTCTACTCATCAAGGAGTATCTATCTGTCCAATCAGAATTCAATTCTGAGCATTTTCAGATTTGGCCCTAAAAATTAGGGTTTCCACAAAAATAGGAATTTCTGAAATCTGAAGACATAGCTGGAAGCTCCTTGCAAAAATCGAAGTTTAGAGCTTTGGATCGAGATTTTTGGCTGGGTAGATCTCCGGGAAACTCAAACCCTAATTCAGGGCTCTCCCTAGTGAACCCGGGAGGACAAAAAGGAAAATCTGAAGGGTAAAGCTTTGCTGATCTCAAATTTTGAATACACCAGGTTGATTAGCTCATCAAGGCGCATCTTTCTATCCTTTCAGAAAATTGAAATTCACATTTTGAATTTTTAGGGTTTTTTAACAAGCCCTAATCCGGGACCAGATCCAGTTTTCAGCATTTCAAGTGGTAAAACCTAAATCTTTTCTATTTCCATTTGAAGTACTCTTTAAGATGTCTCACCACACCAAGCTTGAGGATAAGCTTGAAGAAGCTGATAAGTTCCGAGCTTGGAAGTATAGGATTGGGTTAATCCTTGAAGAGAATGAGTTGGACTCATATGTAAAAGAAGACATCCCTATCCCAGAGGATGAAGAGGCTAAGGTATTGCATAAGAAGAAATTGGTCAAGGAAAAGAGAATCATTGTTGATTCTATCAAAGACCATCTCATACCCCATGTGTCTTCTCTAAAGACACCCAAGGAGATGTTTGACTCTTTGACCAAGCTATTTGAAGGGAAGAACATAAATCAAAAGATGACCTTGCGGAACCAATTGAAAGGAGTAAAGTTTCAGAATGGAGAAACCATTCAATCTTATTTTTCAAGGGTCTCCCAGATCAAGGAACAACTAGAAGCAGTGGATGAAATGGTGGAGTAGTGATGACCACTCTAAATGGCCTACCCAGGTCATGGGATTCCTTTATTCAAGGAATTTGTGCAAGGAAGAAGTTGATCTCCTTCAACAGATTGCGGGAAGAATGCTCTCAAGAAGAAGCTAGGCTTGTGGCCCGAGAAGAAAAGATGGGAAATGAAGATCAAGCTCTCACAGCACATGCTAGGAAAGGCAAGTCCAAGAAGGAATCATCTCATAACAGGAGATTCTCACACCACCATTATCATAAAGATAAGAAAGATCTCAAATGCTTCAATTGCAATGAGAAGGGACACTTTGCTTCAGATTGTCCCAAGAAGAAGAAAGACAACAACAACAACTTCAATAAGAAGAAGAAGAATAAAAAAAGAATATATCATGCTCATGTTGCCGAAGATGATGAACCCCCAAAGAAAAAGGCTAGGGCAGAAAGTGATAGTGATGATGACTCATCAAGTGAAGAAGAATATGTTCTAATTTCTGCTCTCACAGGTACTATCTCCCATGGTTTGAATGATTGGTTGATTGATAGTGGGGCTTCCAAACACATGACTGGGTTTAAGGAATCTTTTGTGAATCTATCTTAACATGAATCACCCTATAAGGTGAAACTTGGGGATTATTATCAATACCCAATCAAAGGAAGTGGTGAAGCCTCCTACAACCTAGATTCTGGAAAATCTTTGAAGATGAAAGAAGTCCTTTATGTACCTGTGCTCAAGAAGAACTTACTCTCCATCTCTGCATTGGATGCAAAAGGTATGAGGGTTGCATTTGTGGATGGTCAAGTCCTAATGTGGCCAAAGGGAAAGAACATAGATGATGCAGTAGTGATTGGAGAGCAAGAGGGAGGTTTGTATAAATTGAAGGGACAACCTGAACATGCCATGGTACATGAATCCATGGAGCCAAGTGAACTTTGGCATATAAGACTTTCTCATATGCACTATAGGGCACTTCCAATTGCAAGCAGGGCTGTAGAGGGTCTTCCTGAAATCAAGACCAAACATGAAGGTGTTTGCAAAGGATGTGAAAAAGGTAAGAACATTAAGAAGGCTTTCCCAAGCAGTGAAAGTAAGGCAAAAGGAATCCTGGAAATCATCCACTCAGATGTGTGTGGTCCTATGTCATCCAGTTCTCTGAGTGGGTATGTTTACTATGTCTCATTTATTGATGACTTCTCCAGGAAGACTTGGGTATACTTCTTGAAGAACAAAGATGAGGTGTTTGATAAATTCAAGGAATTCAAAACCTTGATGGAGGATCAAACTGAAAAGAAGATCAAAACATTCAGATCCGACAATGGTGGAGAATTCACCTCAGGTGACTTCAAGAAGCTTTGTAGTGATTCAGGGATTAAGAGAGAGTTGACTGCTCCTTATAATCCTCAACATAATGGAGTTGCAGAAAGGAAGAACAGAACCATCATGGAAGCAGCAAGGGCAATGCTACATGACCAGGATCTACCTATGCATCTATGGGCAGAAGCAGCTAGAACAGCTATATATGTGTAGAACAGAACACCCCACAAGATATTGGACAACAAGACACCAGAAGAGGTCTTTTCTAGTAAGAAACCAGAAGTCAGTCATCTCAGAATATTTGACTATCCAGTATACACTCATGTCCCAAAGGAAAAGAAGACTAAACTAGATCCTTCAGGAAAGAAGGGTATCTTTGTGGGTTACAGTGAAATCTCGAAGGCTTACAGAATATACTTTCCAGGGTTCAAGAAGATTGATGTCAGCAGGGATGTAACATTTGATGAAAACTCAGCATTCATCAAATCAAGGAAGGCACCTATCGAAGTTTATGAAGAACCTAAGGAAACTAGATTTCAAGACACTGCCATGACTGAAGTAGTTCCAGAAGTTGTTCGTGAGTTTGAAGATCCGCAAGAACCTGTAGATCCACCCCGTGAGGATAACTCTCACAAGAGGAGACCTGCATGGGCTAGAGAGCTCATTCAAGATGCAGAAAGATTTGGCATTCAAGAAGAAGAACACAGAGCAAAGAAGAGAACCAGATCACATACCAGCTATGTTGCTTTACTCTGTGACATTATGAACAAAGAACCTTCCAGTTATGAAGAAGCAGCGGAAAAGAAAGAATGGAAGGATGCCATGGTTGAGGAATACCAATCAATAATGAAGAATGATGTTTGGGATGTTGTCCCAAGACCTAAAGAGAAGTCTGTTGTGACTTCCAAATGGATCTACAAAAGCAAGCATGCCGTAGATGGCAGTGTAGAAAAATACAAAGCAAGATTCGTAGCTCGTGGCTTCTCTCATAAAGAGGGGATAGATTATGAAGAAACTTTTGCACCTGTAGCCAGGTATACTTCCATCAGAATAGTACTTGCCCTGGCTGCAGCAGTGAAATGGAAAATACACCAGATGGATGTCAAGACTACTTTCTTGAATGGTGTAGTTGAAGAGGAAGTATATGTGGATCAGCCACTCGGTTTTGAAATACATGATAGGGAGTCATATGTGTGCAGATTGAAGAAAGCCTTGTATGGCTTGAAACAAGCTCCCAGAACTTGGTATGGTAGGATGGATAGTTTCCTATTTAGTTTGGGCTTTACCAAGAGTAAAGCGGATTCCAACCTTTATTACAAGGTTGATGAAGGGAATCCTGTGATTCTACTCCTGTATGTGGATGACTTATTTGTAACATGAGATGACAGATTGATTGCAGATACTAAGAGAAAGCTTGCTGTCAAGTTCGATATGAAAGGTTTGGGAATGATGCATTATTTCCTACGTATGGAGGTGTGGCAAAGTGCAGGTGGGATCTTCCTTGGTCAAGGGAAGTACATAGTAGATATCCTGAAGAGATTCAGGATGATGGATTGCAAGGCCATGGCCACACCTATGGCATCGAATCTGAAGCTTCTATGTAATGCTTCATCTGAGTCGGTTGATGTCTCTATGTATCGTCAGATGATTGGGTCCTTGATGTACTTGACGAACACGAGACCAGATATTTGCTTTGCGGTGAACACATTGAGTCAGTTCCTGACAGATCCGAGGAGTGTTCATCTGGTTGCTATAAAGCATGTTCTGAGGTACCTGAAGGGTACAGTGGATTATGGGCTCAAGTATGAGGCGAATCAAAAGTTTAACCTGCAGGGTTATGTTGATTCAGATTGGGCTGGTAGTGTTGCAGATAGGAAGAGCACATCTGGGTGCTGCTTCAGTATGGGATCAGGTGTGATCTCTTGGTTTAGCAGGAAGCAGTCCTACGTAGCACTGAGTACAACTGAGGCATAGTATGTTGCAGCCTGTTCAGCTAGTTGTGAGGTAGTATGGCTACGGAAGATACTGTCTGAATTATTTGATCTCCCATTGGATGCTACTGGTATCTTCTGTGATAACCAGATTTGTGTGAAGTTGTCCAAGAACCCAGTGTTTCATGACAGGTCGAAACACATAGAGATCAAATATCACTATATCAAGGATATGGTGCAAGGAGGAGTTGTGAAACTCATGTATGTTGCGACGGACAAGCAGATTGCAGATGTGCTAACGAAGATACTAGCCATGGTGAAGTTCGAGTACTTCAGGGAGAGGCTTGGTGTTCTTCAGATTGATGACACTTCGAGGAAGAAGTGATGGACACATTTGCTGAAGCCATTCAAAGCATGTTGGAAGTAGGATCCTTCACATGGCTATGGATGTAAGCATTGGATGGTGAGCATCAGGATGATGTTTTGGTTTCTGTTTTGTATGATTAGTTGGATCATTTTTATATGTATATGTATGCATCATGTTGGATGCTGGATATGATCAGTTGGATCATTTATATGTATGTACGCATCATGTTGGATGCTGGATATGATCGGTTGGATCATGTGTATGTATTTTGTATATGCATCATGTTGGATGCTTGGACCATGTATCTGTATATGTATCAGGTGGATACATTGTATGATCAGGTAGATCATGTATGTTGATATGTATCAGGTATGATCAGGTGGATCATGTATTTGTATTTGTATCAGGTGGATACACTGTATGATCAGGTGAATCATGTATGATGATATGTATCAGGTAGATACTTGGTGTGCATCAGGTGGATGCATTGTATGATCAGGATGATCATGGATGACGAGCTTCAGGATGCTGCTCCAGATGACATGCAGCAGGATGTTGCAGTGATGATGATCAGGATGATCATGTGTACATCAAGATGATGTATGGTGAGTATCAGGTTGATACTCTGTGGCCGTGGAACAGGTTGTGCAGATAAGCATGTAATTTGTGCCCTAGGAGATTTGCAGATAGTCTTTCGAGGTTTTTCCTATGGCATGTAATTTGTACCCTGGGATATCTGACAAATGCTCTTTCGAGGTTTTGCTTGGGAGGACATATAATTTGTGCCCTGGGAGATCTGTAGATAGTCTTTCGATGTTTTTCCTATGGAATGCAATTTGTGCCCTGGGATATCTGGCAGATGCTCTTTTGAGGTTTTGTCCTATGGCATGTAATTTGTGCCCTGTGAGATCCGATAGGTTGAGCCGTGTGCTTGTAATCAGTCCTGGGATGCTCTTTCGAGGTTTTTCCATGACCACATGTAATTTGTGCCCTGGGAGATCCGATAGGTTGAGCCTTGTGCTCGTAATCAGTCCTGGGATGCTCTTTCGAGGTTTTGTGGTGACCACATGTAATTTGTGCCCTGGGAGATCCGATAGGTTGAGCCATGTGCTCGTAATCAGTCCTGGGATTCTCTTTCGAGGTTTTGTGGTGGGGTCACATGTAATAAGTCCTGGAGATCTAGATAGGATGAAAAAGGCCTCAGATGCTCTTTAGGGTTCTTGCTAGTCAAGAGACTCTTTTAAGGTTTTGTGACGCACGTAATAAGTCCTGAGATTTCCACAGTATGGCCAGTGATGATGAAGACTTGTAGGTGGTGGGCCTACATCTAGTATGAAAAAGGACTGGCTCTGTAGAACTTCCTGTGACGAATAGAGTCAGAGATTGGTTGAGATAGCAAACGCAGTGACGATGATGATGACGATGCATCGATGACAATGATCCCGAGAAGAAGACTTGTCTAGCAGATCTGTGTCGAGAAATACCTTCCTAGTTAAGAGGGAGTGTTGATGTATATGTAACTTCGGAATGTATTTCATCTATGTATTTCATATATATTTATTGTACCCTTATTAGAGATGTGTTATTCCTCTATAAGGAAGTGTCATCATGTGGATTGACAAGTGTTGCAAGTGTGTGTACTTGTCGATGGGTTATTAGACCACCATGTGTGGGGTCGACCCTGAAATATATATTATATTGTGGATGAACCTAGCTAGACAAGTCAGCCCCATAAGGTCATTGGGAAAATAGGTTAGTATAAATAGAGATCAGGAGATCTCTATTTATATCATTCGGAAAGTCATATCTCTCTCACTCAGAAAGTGGCGCACTAGTGAGGAGGAGGATCATTTGCTTCTAGGAGAATATCTCAAGTGTATTTTGGTGGTACTTTGGTTCAACCATTGCTCTCTCTATCTCTGAGGAAGTTGTGGGGTTTTTCACCTTAGGGTTTTCCCCATGGAAACTCTGTGTCTCTTATCTCTCATGCTTTTGATTCTTGTGATGCTTGTCATGCTTATTGTGATTGTTATGCATTGATATATTGTATATGTTATTCTCTCAGTGAAGATCCTAGAGTATTGTGAATTAATGCTCAAAATTTAACACTACCCACACCTATGTTATGACCATTGTTTATATTTTCTTATTTTATGACCATTGTTTATATTTGTACCCACACTTCAGATATGATTTTTGGTTTAATGTTGACGTGGAGATCTTCAACTATACCTCTCTTATTGTTATATGATCAATATGTTTATTTTATTACCTGTTACGGTTTGAGTTATTAAATACCCGTTGTACCTTCCCCACCTTGATTGAGTTATTATTGGACTTGTGGTACCTTGTCTTTGACTTGTGGTTAATGCGGTCATTTACCCTCCTTCATTTTTTTTATACCACCTTGTTGAATTTTTGGTCTTATAGAGTACTTGAATTTGATCACCTGTGATCAGTTGTTGTGTGATCACCTTGATGAGTGCAAAGGTTGAAAGAGATGAAATTATGTTATAAAATGTTTTACTGTTGCTTTAGCACTATTCAGAAATAGTACCGTTTTATCATGCAGCTGGAGAATTGTTATGTTACTGTACCTTTCTTTCATCTGTGTGCTTAATTGTTGTAGTATGTGGACTGTCTTAACCTGTTTGAGGTCTGTACTTAACTTTTCCTCTCTCTCAAGGTACTTTCATGTTCCCTTGGTGACTTGTCCCTTGAAAGGATAAGATCTGAACCAAAATGTTGTTTGAGTACAAGGAAGCCTAATCAATTTTTATTCACTTTTTTCATTGCTTATTTACTGCTGCTACATATGTTATAATTTCATTACTGCCCATTACATCTCGAGGACCAACTTCAACATAGGGACCACAGATGAGTGCTGAAGTTGATAGAGATCAAAATTATGATATAAAATATTTTACTGTTGCTTTAGCACTAGTCGGAAATTTGGATGGTAATTGTGATGAAATGTTGCTTTTGTAGACCATATTCCTAAATTGAAAGGTAACATAGGTGGCTTTTATTTTCTATAGTACAAGGTACTTACCTGTTATGTGATGCTATCAGGATGGCATAGAAAGAAATGAGGGATATTTTTATTTGGCATCCCACCACCCGTCCTTATACTGTGATGATGAACTTTCAGGTTATATGGAACGTCTGTACATTTGAGAGAGATATTATTTTTTGTACCTTCCCCACCTTGATTGAGTTATGATTGGTCTTGGGGTACCTTATCTTTCAATTGTGTTTAATGGGGTCATTTACACTCCTTGAGTAATTTTTTTTAAACCACCGTTGTTGTTCGGGAATTCTACCCTATATCGAGGAGATGGAATCTACCAACTTCTGGGGTGACAGGTAAACACATTGATCATATCACATAGGTTTATACAAAAGGAAAGAGATCAAGATCTTAGAAGGCATACCTTATTATCGAAGTTTGATCCTAGCTTTCACTTGCTCCTTCGATCGACCTTTCGCTTGATCTTCCGTTTGACTAACCTGCAATACAAAAGATACCTTCCTCAGCGTATCTTGACAGATATAACAATGATGAAATTGAAATACAATTCAGACATCAAGTACAATCAAGCATTAAACCAAACAAATATGAAATCCATTAGACATTTGATTGGGACGGGAAGGGTGTTTCAACCTTTATTGTCAAAAGCAAATAAGTAGTACAATGATACCTGATCATTCAGAGTGCTTGTGCAACCGGATCCTAGGCTCCTGCTCTTCACACTAAATTTGGAATTCCTCCAGCATAACAATCCTTAATGCATCATTTCTAGGTGCTCCTCTCATGGATCCTCCTTGTATTTATGGGACAAGGTAGTTAGTTTAGATCGAGAGGTGGTTGGATTGGGAAGTTGGGGAAGTTGCAGAACCAACTTCAACTAATCCCAATTTATCAAATAAATATATTTGTTTATCACATTTTAAGGTGTACGCTAGTTTTCTTAAGTGGAGTAGCATACAATATGCAACTTTGATGCTTGCAACAGGTGTTTACAGGATTTTTTGAAGGCAAACACTACTTTTATGAAGCAGAGCTGCATAATTTTGGAGGCAAACACTACTTTTATGAAGCAGAGCTGGATATTTTTGAAGGAAAACGCTCCTCTTATGCCTATAGAGTAGCGTTTAGGTTAAAATGTAGGTAAAATGAGGATTTTTCCAGCTATAGAGGGGTAAGTCCAGTCCATTCATCATCCAAGGCAATCATGCTCTTCAATTCCAGTTGTCCTTTTGTGTGATCAATAGATAGATGTGATCACGGACGGAGAAGTGAAGATTTGACCTATAACAGATGCCCCCTAATGTGTGAGGTCAGAGGGAAACGATGGCCAAAATACATTATAATTCCAAGTCATCAGAGGAGCAAGAAACCACAGAACCAAGTCACAAAAGTACCTGAAATGATGATCAAGGTTAGTGAGCAATTACAATCTTGACATCATATAGATGTGCATCACGATACAACATGGTCTCCGATAAATAACTAGGAGATGTATATATAGAGCATGGCCACTGAAATACAAGCGTGGATCCATGTCAAAATGAGAGATCATAGCCATAACAACAAACTGGATCTATGTACCATGAAGAGCCAAAATGAGTGAGGCTGAGTCTTGCACAGCTTGGGTGATAACATAATAATGTAATGCCATCAAACTCCCAAGGTCTTCATCCAAACCAACCCAAGGTACAAACCCTAACCATGTGAATAAATGAGGTGAGGTCGAACATGGGGGGTATCGTTTGATTACCGATTATTGATGTATATTGTTAACAAACGCAAGGGCTTCCACCGATAATGATAATGGGGCCCAAGGTACCTAGTACGATCCAACAAGTGTGAATAATTGGACTTGAAGTTGAACACCTGCAGAACCCGTCAAATAAGAGACATTGATGTATTCTCAATATTTAACGACGAGGGAAACTGCCACTGATGACTGCAATCCCCAAGGTACTAACCGAAACTCTAAACTTCATTCCTAGAGCAAGATGAGTTGGTGTCGATGGGAAGAAGTCCATTGGAAGGGAGTCCTTAAGGCATCCTACATCATCCAACACGAGGAACACTCAACTAGTATGAGCTGATGTGGAGTAAGACATGTAACAAGACTCACTAGGATGGGCGACACATGAGGTCAAGGTAAACTGCAGAATGGATGACATAGGTTGTATCCTTGAAAATTGAGCACGACACAAAGTGACTTGGGCAATTTTCAACATGATGGGGAAAATGATATAAGTCTGCAACGTAGGAGACATGACAGACCCTCCATATGGTTGGAAGAATAACCAATCGGGGGAGTAAACAACTCGGAGATCAAGTTCACCCTAAGGTCAAAAACTAAACCCAACTGACGGAACTGCCTTTGAAACTGTAAGATGTGATATACCCTTCTTATCCCTTATTCTTTTTAGATAAAAGAATACCTTTCTTGTTGTTTTAATGAATCCAAGAAATAATGAAAAACTCAATAGATCCAACCATGTAAAAAGTTTAACGCGCCCATGGGAGGAATACTCAGGACCTTCTTCATTGTTTTCAGAGCTCGAAGAAGAGATAGAATATTACTCCATAGTACTGATCTCTGGATTTTAATATCGAGCCGAGATCTGTTCCTGCTCACCGGTGTTTTCAATTTTAAGGAGTCTGAAAAACTTAAACAATAAATCCATTCACCTACTCGTGGATTTTAATATCGAGCCCAAGTAAGTTAATGCTTGCTGGTTTTTTCCTATTTATAGAGTCTGAAAAACTTAAACAATCCTCTATACACCCTCTCGTGGATTTCACATCGAGCCCGAGTAGGTGAATGCTCGCTTGGTGTTTTCATGTTTCGAGAGCCTGAAAGCCCTAAAGAAGGCTCCAAAAGGTCATTTTTCATAAAGTTAGTCTCCTCCCCCGAAAAAGTGTAAAACAATGGAAGAAGAACTCTTCTAGACATGGATTACTAGAGTATTCCTTTTTCGTAAGTTATCCGCAAAAGTATGGAAAAGGGTTAAACTTATACTTAAGCGGATGGGCCTTCAGTTCCTTTAACGAGCTTGAAAAGGACAAGTTTGCTCGACAATCTTGTTTAGGTTTCAATAGTCCAAACAAGAGCTTAAAATGACTTAAATGACAGCTTATAGGTTCATAACCTGCCAAAGACTAGGATCTCAACAACCAAGTTAGTATTAACGACAAAAAATCTTCAATGACATAAGATTTCAACCATAAAGTACTTAATGTCGTCCGTCAATAAAGAAATTAAGTCATAATAGATTGATGCAATGAAAATCTAGTGAAAATTTGAGAAACCTAGGTTAAATTCACTTCATCGACCTTTATAGGTATTAATGAATAATTAGAAACCTTTTTTATGAGATTTGAAACTATAGACTTTTCACCAAAGTGGGTAAAAAATCAAACTCAAATTCATATATGTAATTTCATTTTGAAAACTCAAATATCACATTTGGAATTTGTAGGGCAAGTTTTGAAGCAAACCCTTGATCTTCATCCATTCATAGCGGTCGAATCGGGCAACCATTCAACCTCAAACTTCTTCCAAGTAAGTTATTTTCATCGCAACTTGCATTTTCATGGTTTATTTATCAATTTTCATGCTTAAATTTCAATTTCTAGACATGTTCAACTCGTGGAAAACATGTACGCTACTGTCTAGAGCTAAAGTAGAGTATTTTTTAGGGTGAACACTATTGTTCCTTAAGGACAATAGCGTTCAAACGTGACTGTATGGCTATAGAGTAGCGTTTTTACTTGAAAATGTCTAAAAAAATGCTCAAGAACTAAAAATTGACCCTTCTTTTGACAGGATGGCACTTATTTGGAGGGAGAGAGAGCATGAAGAGATGGATAGGGTGGCTATGCAAGATCCTATCACTCTTCATGCACTTAGAAGATGCGGGTTGTTGAAATTTTACCGAACCGTGAACATGAGAGCACTCACCGTTTACTTCAAAGACTCATTAAACATTGGGATGCTAATGCCAGTATGTTTAATATCCGAGGAGAGATCCTAGAACTCACTGTTGATGACATATAATTTATTACAGGACTCTCTAGGAGGGGAGATGCTGTAAACTTGAAAGGGTCTTCACGAAGTGCGGGTGGTATGTCCGTACAAGAATATGTGAATGCATACTGTGTGGACGGTACTAAGAAATGTGGAAGTCAGATTCTCATTTCTACTCTTACGAGCTTCCCTTTGAAGGTTATTATAAGTATGTTGAACCGAATGGGAGGGAGTGAAAATCAACACTTAGCTTCCAAACACTACATGCAAATTGGAATTGAATGCTTGCAAGGTCATGTGTATGATTAGTGTACTAGTCTGTTAGCAAACATGAAGCTTCAACTCTCGGGGTGTAAGACCGGGAGAATGAAAAACTTTGGATATGGTAGCATCCTTTGTACCTTCTTCTTCGAGAGGGTACCTGCTCTTAGCTTGGGCATGGCTTTGCCCCCAGTCAACCCTCGTGAGCCAAGGTTGGGCCGTTGGGGTGACATTTTTCTCTGCCAGGGTGGTGGTGAAAGCCACTTTTGCTATCATACTGATGATTTATGGGGATGGTGGGAGAGACAGGTGCCATCGCTTGAGCAGTTTCCGTATGTTGGTTTAGACTTCTGTCATGATCCAGAGCTGGTGCTTCCTCCAGGTGATACCTGGGGAGATATAGGTATGTTTATGTTTTTTGAAAATTATTTGATTTTTTCAATTTTCAAAGTATATTATTTTTATGATGAGTTCAAAGTACTGAAACAAAAGGGGGTCATGTGCAGATGTCAGGCCAGTTTGTCCTAAGGGACATCCTACTACTTTCGTGAGGCCAACTGATGTGGGTGCATTTGATGCTATGCTAGGGGCTATAGAGAGGAAGATGAGTCGTTTGACTCATGATATTCCTACATATCGCATTGAGCAAATGCCCATTGACATGTAGGAGGATGTAGTTGGTGTGCCCCCATCTTGGATTAGGTTGCTGCGGAAAGTAGCCAGGCTAGTCATATGTGAC
Organism: Larix kaempferi; assembly: GCA_027924585.1. Classification (NCBI taxonomy): domain Eukaryota; kingdom Viridiplantae; phylum Streptophyta; class Pinopsida; order Pinales; family Pinaceae; genus Larix; species Larix kaempferi. The sequence goes on from BSBM01000094.1 coordinate 8,804,446, forward strand.
CGTGAAGCAGGGGATGCCGATGAGGCCCCTCCTTCTCCATAGGAGAAAGATACTATATGTATATTTTTGAGGCCATCGAGCCCACTTATGTATCTCATGACGTGACTTTGTTATAGACTTATGATCCAAAACTCATATTATTTTTTGATACAGTATCGGATATATATATAGTATCAGCTTTATATTTACATGTGTGTGCGTTCAACTTTATGTGTGAAATGCTATTTATAAAAGTGTATGATACAGATTCCAATCTAAAATGTAATTTGCAAATGAATAAGCTAATTCATTTAAATTTATTGGAATGTGTTGATATATGATGGAATCAAACTGTCTTTCCAATAATTTAACTCACAAAAACTGTCTTAGCAATACAGGATCTCTAATCTGATAAACACCCGTTAACTGAAATACAACTAGTTGCGAATAAAGTCTTACCTCCAAATGTGAAATGACCTGAACAAGAGCATCTCAGAGAAGTTCTATGACTGCACTGTACTTAGCTACGTTATTTGTTGTGGTGCCCAAACAAACCCCCCCCCAAGAAACTAGTTGGCCAGTCGGTGAGTAAATGACCCAAGCTGCTGAAACCAACTGTCGGGTATGGCGATTGGCGCCATCGAAAAATCCTAAAAAGTGTTCAGTCGACATCTGAAACACTAAGTGAAGACACACATAAGGCCAACTAACAATCACAAGAAAAAACTAGCTCTACAAAATATACAGCTATGTTACAAGAAAAAGGACAAATGCCTAAGTGTATTACTTCTTCAGATAGAGCCCATTTCTAGGCTCAGACACCTTATTACCCTCGTAGTCTGTTAGCTCATATGCACCTTTCTTCAGTACTTTTAAAATTATATAGGGACCGAGCCACGTGGACTTGAACTTGCAAGCCCCTAAAGGTTCCTTATCCTGATCCCAAAGTAGAACAAGGTCTTCTTCGAGAAAAACCCTAGGTTTGACGGACTTATCATACTGTCCTTTGACTTGTTTCTTATGGATCTCATTTGCTGTGAGCGCGTCGCGGCGCTGTTCATCTAGATGTTCTAAATGTAGCAAACGTTCTTCTAGTACTGAATTTTCTGGTAACAGTTGAACAGCCAACTTTAATGAGGGAATCTCACATTCAATTGGAACGACTGCTTCTATCCCATGCACAAGTTGAAAGGGAGAGAAGCCGGTAGTAGTCTTTACGTTTGCTCAATAATCCCAAAGAGAAGGATACAACATGATGTGCCAGTTATTTCGACTGGCATTAACGGTTCGTTGTAGAATTGTCTTCAAAGTCTTGTTAACCGCTTCGACCTGACCGTTCGCCTGTGGATAGAATGAGGATGAATGCTCTTGACGAAAACCTAACATGGTGTAAAGATTGGTCATCATGTTGTTTTGAAAGTGACGACCGTGATCTGTCACGATCACTTTGGGTATGCCAAACCTTGCAATAATCTGATTGAATACAAAATAAGCAACAATTTCTCCATCCTCCTTAACAATAGGCATTGTCTCGGCCCACTTGGTGAAGTAGTCGACGACAATGATAATATAATGATGGCCTCCAGCCAAAACTAGATTACAAGTCATATAATCAACCCCCCATTTGGTGAAGGGACCTATTGTGATCATAGGATGAAGAGGAGCTGGATGTGCTCTCATTTTTCTGGTGAAAAACTGACACGAACGGCAACATTTCACAGCTTCCACACAATCTGTAAATATTGTAGGCCAAAAATACCCAACACGCAGTATTTTCTGAGTTGTTGCCAACCCATAAAGATGACCCCCACAAGCTCCACTGTGAGCATCATTCAATACTGATTATGCTTCTTCTAAAGTCAAACAACGTCGTAAGATGGAGTCTATCCCATGTCTGTACAAAGTATTAGAAATGATTAGATAGTTTTTCGCATGACTTTTTAGTTTGCGTCGTTCCTCTCTAGAAAAAGTGGTAGGACACCTCAAAGTCTGGAGATATACTAAAATATCCCCGTACCATGGGTCAGAGGAGGAAATAAGGAAGATATGTTCATCCAGGAATGATGACTCTTCCTCAATATGCACTAAGTCACTCAGAAATTCTGAAATTAATTCAGCGAACACTAGTGATTTCTTCGACTTGGAAGACTGAAAAACCAATTCAAACTCCTGCAGGATTACAATCCACTTATTATATTTACCATCAATGATGTGTCTAGTGAGAACGTATTGGAAAGGATTGACCTTTGCAATCACTGTAGTGGTTCGTAAAAGGATGTAGTGACGAAAATTCTGCACCGCATAGACCGCAACTAGTGCTAACTTCTCAACTTGTGAATACTTAATCTCAGGAGCTATCAATGTGTGCGAGAGATAATAAACAACATGCTCTTGGAGCGTGTCGTCCTTCTGAACCAGTACTATTCCAATTTTGTATGTGGATGCCACCAAATATAAGAGAAAATCCTTTGTATAATCAGGCGGGCTTAACAAGGGGGCTGAAAGTAATGCCTTTTTCAAGGCCTCAAACGATGCTTGAGTAGCCCCATCCCACAAGAAGTAGGTATCTTGTTTAAGCAGTCTCATGAAACCTTTTGTGAGTTTAGCATAGTTTATGATAAAGTGTCATAAGAAGTTAGACATGCCTTGCAGACTTTGAAGTTGTCGCAAGGTGTGAGGAGGAGGAAGATTTACAATCTCCTCGACTTTTAATGGGTTGACCTTGATGCCACGACTGGTTACAATAAAACCCAGTAAACGTCCCGACCCGATGCAGAATACACACTTATTAGGGTTCAATCGAATCTTGTATTGTCTGCATCGATCAAAAACAAGTCTTAAATGGGCTGGATGGTCCCATCTCTTGCGAGATCGCGCCGGGAGGTCATCCAAGTAGGGTTCAACTATGTGCTTGATGTCGTGAAAAGCAAAATTCATTGCTCACTGGAAAGTGGCTCTAGCATTCTTTAATCCGAATGACATCTTTCGATAGGCAAAGTTTCCCCATGGGAAGATAAAAGTTGTTTTGTGTTGATCTTCAGGTTTGATTTTAATTTGATTATATCCCAAAAATCCGTCCATGAAAGACAACATCTCGTGTCCCGCACATGCATCTATGATCTGGTCAATAAATGGTGTGGGCTAGTTATCTTTCGAACAAGCTTTGTTCAGATCCCAAAAATCGGTACAGACTCGGATGGTACCTTGCTTTTTATCAACTGGAACGGGATTCGAAACCCATTCCGTCATATCGATCGGATAGATAAATCCAGCTTTAAGCAGCTTTTCAACCTCCACCTTAATGGCGGCCGCTTTTCGAGGATTCACAGGATGTAGCTTTTGTCTCACAGGTTTGCGTTAGGATACGTTTTGATGACATGCTCAATGATGGCTGGATCAATGCCTGGCATCTCCTCATAAGACCAGGAAAAAATATCGCGGAATTCTTTAAAAAGTTTGGTATACAGAGTGATCTCTTCTGGAGAGAAGTCTGCTCCAATAAAGACGTTTTCCATGATCCTGGGTTTGGTGGAAATGTTAATCGGGATGGTTCTCGATATATTAGCCATATTCTCTTCAGCATAAACAACACTTGAAGTGGAAGGGATAGAGGACAAATCAACATTTCCACCAGGTCTCATAGAGAACTCTCCTCTTTCAATCCTGTCTAGATTTGGAAGTAGGTAAGATCGGTGGTGCATGTGTTCCCATGGATGGATTGGGCTAGTCATGGGTTTCAAAATGGCTTCGTCAGAAGGAAAAACCGTGTCTAAACAATTGAAAGAATGGGTAGATTCTACTGACCATGCAGGAGCATAGTCCATATCCGACTCAGCAAAGACTAGCGAAGTCACAATATGTCACGTTCCAACATGTTGTGCTTTCATGTATGCTACTTCTGCAATCGTTAGCAGCACTGGTGGTTCTGATACAGTAGGGAGGATCCACAGATCAGTCCTTAGACCAACCGTGAAAGTTTCAGTAGATGTACTTTCATCAAAACGCATGAAAAGAATGGGAGTGGGTAGGTCAAAAGTGCCAATTAATGACTCGTAGAGTCCTACTCCTAAACTCTCTCTTACTGGGGCAACTTGATCAACTAAAGGAACTGTGGATTCCGATGAAGTCTGGTTTTTTCGCCGAGAGAACGAAAGTTAATCGACTATGACGATCTTTCCTTCGTGGGGGAACATCACAACTCGGAAAACTGTCGATGTGATAGCTCGCATGGAATACGTCCAACTCCTGCCCAACAACATATTGTAGTCAAGTGGATCGTCCAGAACTTCAACCTCTATGTTAACACCCAAAAAGTGCTCACTAGTTCATTCCCTTATTCACATGACTCATTTGTCCACTTTTCCACCATTTGAGCCTCTAAAGCCATCAAAAGGTCACCAAAAAGACCATAATACACCTTTTTCCCCTCAAAATATATATTTTTCCTCAAAAAACACTAAAAACCCTAAAAAAGGGTCAAGAATTTCCAAAAAATATTAAAAGGGAATAAAAATATTTAAAAATATTCAAAAAAAGGAAAAAGAGGGAAAAATGAGACCTAAACCATGTTGGCCAACACCATTGGTTTACTTAAAGCCATAATGGTATTCCCCATCACCAAAAACTATAAAAAGGTGATAGGGGCTCCTCACTATCCATGATCCATCCTATCCTCATGTTGTCAAAATCTCTCTTGAGTTCTTTGACCATTTTAGCAATCTTGGAGAGGAGACCATTGGAGCCTGGAGCATCTCAACCTTGGAGCTGCTCAACACCAAACATCCTCACCATTTGAGGTATTATAATACAAAATCATTCTTTGTTACATCTCTTGTTCTTTCTGTTAATCTTTTGATGTTTATTTTTATATGCACATGTTAATGTTAGATTCGGATTTATAATTGGTTTTGCTTTTATTCAAAGACTGCTATTACAAGTTAATAGGTGCATCCTTGCACATGATTGGTTGAAAAACCAAGCAACAGTTTTTTGGCAACTCTGCTGGCTTTCGAGATTAAATTTTTTTCTTTAGATCTTAGTTTTTTACTTATTTTTACCATTTAAATTAGCAGATCTGCCATACTAGACAGCATATTCATTGCTGCCCTAGTTGTTGGCCCTTTCTGTAGCCTCTAACAGACCGAAATTTCACTTTTCGGTTTCATTTTCGGCGATCTGTTTTTCGTTTTTCGCATCGTGACTTTTCGCCCGACAGTCGCGCGGCTCATCGCAACCTCACGGCCCTTTTCCGCATGGCGTGCCGTGACTTCACGGCCTTTTTCCGCGTTGCACATCGCGGCTTCACTGTCATTTTTCGCACTGCACATCGCAGCTTCGTGACAGTTTTCCACGCTGCGCATCGCGACTTCGTGGATAAAACCGGCCATGCACATCGCGGCTTTTGCCCTAAAACCTACAATGCTGTCATTTTAAATTCGGCCAATTTTTTAGAAAATGTTTTGCTGTATTTTTTGCCCATTCAGCCTATTTTCCAGCATTATTTTTTCTGCATTATTATAGCCATAGTGAATCATTTTCTATTTTACATACGCTCCATTAAAAATTCTTTCTAAAATTTTTTCAGTAAGTGAAAGAAAGATTTTTAGCACTCTATTTAGATCATAGGTTTCACTTTAAATTTGCTCAATACTTTTCCCAAGCAACTTCTTAGGAAATCCATTTATTTCTTGAAATTTTTATGTTATTTGCTTTCCTTTAAAAATTATATCAAAAATCCATCATTTTTGAATTGTTTTTATTAAAGCATTTACATTTCAGAAAACGCCTTTATTTTTTGCAAATTGAAAGCATCTTGTTTTTAATTTGTAATCAATCGCCCAAGCGAGGCAAATCATTTTCAGTTAAATAATCACACTTGCACCCAATCTGCCACATTATTAATTAACTGATCCTTAAAATCTACCTTAACTCAACCAACGCTTTAACCCCACTTGGGGAACACTTGAAGAATCTTGTAGCTAGGTAGGATTGGGGAGATAGGTGTTCCAATAACACCCCTCAATTATTTACATCTGAGACATAGTGGTTGTCTTTTAGGGAACTCAAAATCCCTTATTATTTGTTGACACGGTTATACACCAATTTATCAGGAAGGCCTCTGCCTTAGGAGGGTTGAAGTAGCTAGACTGGTTCTGGAATTATGAGTGGAATACTGCTATCCATTCAGTAACCGAAGGATACCTTTCACAATTTTTGGTGTACCACCCATATGGGAGTACAACGGCGATAGAACCAAACTTCAGATTCACCCAACCGAACGTGTCATGAACGGGGTATCCTAGTTGCCATTTTTTTGGATTGACTACCCGGTGTCGCTCCCGGTAGGGGGATATCTAGCCTTTGATTCCACTACCCATATTGTCTGACTTGGATTCCATCACCTTGTAGAGGATATGTTTAGTTGAGTCATAATACCACTTTTAGTTAGGCATTTGCATGCTCTACTACCCCCCTTGGTCTAGTAAGCACCACTTTTTTCTACGAACTGTTTGACTTTTGGTATTCTGACCACTTTTTTGCATCCCTCCACTTATAATAGCACAGCTATTATAATAAGTTCTTTTGAGGTTGGTTGTTGGCCTGAGATCCATTATTTTTTCATACTCCCCTCCTGCACACATCGTGGCATTAGGGTCTTGAATTTTTTATATCACCGCCATCCACTGGCATTTTTATACATTTCTCACCATTGAGAATTTAAGACGATCCCGCCGTTTTCAGGGTGAACCCCCTCAGTTCGGTACACTTGACTCTACATGTCATAGATGTAGAGCGTTATCCCTTGACTCCACACGTCATCGGTAGAGAACCCAGTCATCCGATTCTGACGCGCCTCATTTCAAATCTGATTCTGAGGCTGAATCCGAACACCCTACTAAGACATCACCAACCAACCCCATGGCTGGATCACAATACGACCCCCTTTTCACCAGTGCTATTGGAGCTACATCAACAAACCCTACTACTACTGTGCCACCCACGGTAACCACAAACCCCTTAAGCATGCCTAATATAGGGGCCATTCCCCCTTTAGGAATGCCCAACACAGGACCACCACCTATTATGGGTATGCCCAACATAGAGGTCACACCTCCTCTCATTACCACAACCTAGATCCCATGGATTCCTGGAACCCTTCCTAACCCCTCTGCAACCCATGTTGCACTTGGGAGCGCAGGCCCTTCCCACACCACATCAGTTGGAGGACACATCCCTTCCATACCTAGCATACCCTTAATGAGCACTGGACCACTACATAATGCTACTATTAACAGTTATGTCCCAGTCACCATGCCACACCCATCTGCCAGTCTACCATACATGGATAGTATGAACTTAACAAACCTAGCCAGTTTAACCAACGATCCCATCAGACACAACCCTACATGGCCACCCATGCCCACAAAGCTTTCCTCAGACATCCCAAAGTTTGAAGGAAAAGCTGGGGAAGATCCCCAAAACCACATCATGTCATTTCACCTATTGTGTTCCTCTAACTTCATAGTAGATGATTCCATTCGACTGAGACTGTTACAACGAACCTTCACTGGCTCTGCATCCAAGTGGTACATTGAGCAGCCACATGGGACCCACAACACATTTATGTCCCTCACCTCAACGTTCCTTCAATTCTTTCAACTACCTATACGCTATGATGCATGAGTAGAAATACTTTTGTCTTGTAGATAGAACACTGCTACACACATCACCAATCATATCCATGAGTGGCATAAGTGCTGTAGCCTCTGTAAGATAAAACTTGACGACTGAATCTTTTTGGATTTGTTCCTCAAATCACTCCTCCCCCTCATAGCCAAAGATGTAGCTTCTGAATGACCCCAGTCAAAAGAATAAGCCATCTTAAAAGCTTAGCAGTTCGACCTCATATATGCCCAGTCTAGATATCTATACACCATTTTACCGGATGCCCCACGAGGCGATCCATCCCGCCATGACACACCGGGGGCATCCCATGTTGCCGAAGGTATTATTGGCCAGGTTATGGTGCAAAAAAAACCTTTTACCATGATGAGTACAAACAACGCCCCTGACCTTTCTAGGGCTTCATCTCATTCTGGAGCTACAACTTCGTATGCTCCATTAACGCACACCCACCACACTCATGGACCCTCATGTCCACCACAGTGTTATGGGAAAGCACCATCAGCTTATGCACCACCTTCATACTATAACCAGTAGGCCCACAAGACTTCGGTTCAGCCACAAGACCAAGTGGCTTATTATCCTCAACAGGCAGCACCTCTTGCTCCAACACTTCCAGCAGCTCAAGGCTACCCACAACCACAACAAGCACCAAGTCCACCTCATAACCCTCCTGCTTACTACCCACTGTAACTTGCTCCAGACCTTGCACGACCTCAAAACCCACCATTTTCCATTATGCGCAATAATTCCTGCCCCGATCTTTCATGGGCCACATCTCACTCCGGAGCTACAACTTTGTATGCTCCCATGGCCCACCCCCACCACACGCATGGACCCTCATGTCCACCACAGTGTTATGGTCACGCACCTTCAGCCTATCCACCTCTGGTTGCACCCCCTACATATTACCATCAGTAGGCCACACATGCTCCTGTTCGCTCACAAGCCCCAACGGCTTATTACCCACCACAGGGAGCGCTTGCTACACCATAAACTCCAGTCGCTCAGACTTATCCTCCAAACAACAACAACGCTACCCCCGCCAACCAAAACCCTGATCGACCACCGAAACAGGGTAAGAACCCCAATTTACGAACAAACCACCCATGTTCCATATGCGGAGTATACGGCCATTACACACACACTTGCCCCCATTTGGAGCGAGCGCGCCAACTGTGGAATGATGATGCCCAACGCCAAGGGAACGCGGCACAACCAGTGCCACCTACTCAACCACAACCCATGGTGCTGCAGAATCATTTTCCCACACAAGGAGTGGCGAACACTTGTCCATTGGATCCTCCTCAAGGAACTACAGCACCACAACAACGAATCACATATGCTGCACACACAAACCAACTGATGGATTCAAGTACTCATCATCTCCTTATGATGTCATCATCCGACATGAATCTCCAAATGCGTCGAAACCAATACGCCCCCACTGCACCAAAAAATGTTCTCCCTATGATTGAACAACCAATTCAGAATCCACCTACATCGTTTGTCTCCACAGTCAGACCCGAATTATACTTGGAATCACCTATGACTTTCACATTCCAATCCATCCCACCCCCTTTGAAGATAATCGAGATATCTGATTTGTGCATCCTCTTGCATAACACACAGGTACCAAACCAACAACCCCCTTTACTCCCGCAACCACCCTCAGTGCCAACTCATGTAGGAGCCACACCAATTCATACTATCCCATTTTTATTTCCCCCTTCAGGTGCCCTCAGCACACCAGTCATGGCTACACTTAATCTCCCAAGATTAACATTAGGACTACCTGTGTGGTACCTACCTGCCGCAACCCCTCCCCCGACACCGAATGTCATTTTACAACCAGTACAACCCATCAATACTTCTAACCGTCCACCCCCTAGTGTAGCAAACATCCAGAACTGACCACCTCCAACAGGGGCCACTGCATCAACATCTAGTAATGCTCCCCCCAAACTCCACTACAATGGGGGCATAGGCCCACAAACCTACACCACTGGACCCACAACCTACACCACTGGACCCACAATCCGCACCACCCCACCGACTCCCAAGTTGGCGAAGAATCCCCCAAAAATCCGTGCTCCCCCCAAGTGCTCTTTGTGCGACGATATAGGCCATGCTACCCATCAATGTCCACAATTACTGTCACTTCAAGAGCATATGAAAATTTTGGATGATGACACTAATATTCTAGTTGTCAAACTCGAGCTGCCCCCTCAGCCTTGTGATAAATATTTGCGTACCAACCACCCTTGTGCGATATGCGACATCTACGACCATTATTCACATCACTGCCCCGATCTCCGAGATTATAGAGCATCTCTATACGAATTGAATAATGCCGACCTAGAGATATCCCCTACTCTCATTGAGGAAATTCATCCCCAACCATCTTCCTCCTCAGAATATATTAACACAATTTACATGGTTTCCAATGGAGATCCCTCTGTCCAGTCGACCCCTTCCATTGATCCCTCCGACCCACATATTCAACCTTTTCAAATCGACGAGGAAACCACATGTCCACAACATGGTGGCAGGCCCAAAACCTTGCCTACTCATCATCATCGTGATTCTCGTCAGAGATACTGGGGGCATCCACCCCACAAGGGGAATCCCCCATCATCATATCATCACTTCAATATGCCACCATGACCCACAGCCTCATGGTATACCCCCCCGCTAGTAGTTGCTCAATGCACTGTTGATCCCTCTCTGAGACAACATCTACACCACATTGACACCTCTGAGTTAGGGGGCATAATAGATTACCTTGACCCTGGGATAGGGGCATGATCAATCATTTTGAACCATCCCCATCACATCTATCTCAGTATTTCAATGACCCCATTGTTCAAACCAACACATATGTGATCCACAATTATAAACCCCATGAACATAGCATGGGGGTAGGTCATTAACCCTGCTCACTTATTCACATGCGTGATCTCAACCATTTTTGAGGTCACATATCACTTGTATATTTGATTTGATTTGATACACCTAGTATTCTTCCCCCGCGGGTCATCATTTCTCCCCATCATTGCATCCTTGGCTGGGTGGGCTCACCTTCATTTGTAGCCATTTTTTAACCTAGTTATTTCCTTCGACCATTCCGGAGTCCTTATGACCTTCATTTTTCGCACCATCTGCACCCCCGGATTCATATTTCCGTACCCTTGATGATGCTTGAGATCATTTCTCACTGTCACCACTAGATTTTTCAAGCATTTTTTCCCATGCCCCTCGTCGCCTCGATTTGCATGCCACATCGGCTATGGTCCATTTTTGACGAGTTTTATATCGCTGGATTCAGTTTTTTAATGCTCATGATGATGCTTGAGATCATTTCTCGCTCTCAACCCCAAATATTTTGGGCATTTCTCCAAAATGCCCCTTGTCGCCTCGGTTTGCGTGCCACATCGATCATCGTCCATTTTTGACAAGTTTTATATCACCGAATTCAGTTTTCCGCGCTCGTGATGATGCTTGAGATCATTTCTCGCTCTCACACCCAGATTGTTTGGTCATTTTTTACATGCCCCCTCATCACCTCGATTTGCGTGCCACATCTGCCTTCGTCCATTTTTGACAAAGTTTTATATTGTCGGATTCAATTTTCTGCACTCGTGATGATGCTTGAGACCATATCTCGCTCTCACCCCCATAATTTTCGGGCATTTTTTCAAAATGCCACTCATCGCCTCGGTTTGTATGCCACATCAGTCGTTGCCCATTTTTCACGATCTTTATGACGCCGGATTTAGTTTTCCATGCTCGTGACGAAGCTCGAGATCATTCCTCGCTCTCACCAATACCCTTTTGTTCGGTATAATTTTACCCCTTTTTCGGGCCGAGCAATTCTTTTACGAAAAAGGCACTTAGGGAGTTTCTGTTAAGCTCTTTTCTGACTCCTAAAACAATGAAAAGATCGCCAAGCAACCTTGCTTCCTTTCATGCTCGCTAAAAGTATTTGAAAGGGCATCTACTTGGTATAAGTTTACCCCTTTTCTGGACCTTGTAGACTAATTATGAAAAAGGAATACTCTAGTCACATCAGCTAGAAGAGTTCTCCATTTGCATCATTTTATGCTTTTTCGGGCCTTGGAGACTATGTTATGAAAAAGAACACCAATGGAGTCTACTTACCGCTTTCAGACTCTCAAAAAATGAAAGCAACCACGAGCAATCACCGTCTTGGGCTCGTATAAATCCACAGGACGGTACTCCACCACCACTGCAAAGTCTTCTTATCGATTTCAGACTCCCTAAAAATGAAAACACTTACGAGCATGAACAGTCTTGGGCTCGCATAAATCCACAGGATAGTACCATTTCAGAGCACACTTTTATCCCTTCATGGAGCTCATTAAAACTACGAAGAAGGACCCAATGGTGCTTCTCGACGCCACAACAAGATCATGTCCACCATATGGCAGCTCCCCCATTTTGGTTTCCTTTGTTCAGAGTATTCTGCAGTATGTCACCCTGAGAGTCTCCCGAAAGCATCCACCAGCTTGTCCCCCCAGAGTCACTCCAGTCTACAGTACATACCCTTGATCCCTTAAAGCTATGATCCTCACACCTAAAAGTCAGTTTCCCATACTGCCAGGTCAGCCATGTCATCATGCTCTAAACAAAGGAAGTTTGAGTCCACCCACTCTATGACCCCAATTATTCCCCACCCCTCAGTATGTCAGTCCTACCATCAGTACTACCACACTTCAGTTTTACACCTCGCGCTCCTATCAAGGAAACATCATTGCCTTGATAGTTGTTGGTCTCCCTCTGTCGACACCAACCAAATCTATTCCAAAGGATAGACACATAGGTCCCCGTGCCTTGGACTCATCACCATTAGTGATGAGTGCCTACGGATCATTTCGAAAGGAGTCCGCAGTGCCTCTCCAAATGATTGTTTCTCACATGCTCGACTTCAACACCTTGATCGCATCGTTGAGACTCGTATAGGGTATCGGTCCTTTCCGTTATTTGTTGAAGTCCCTGGATATCATCTGACTCTACCACATATGAGAGTCTCATTAAGGATACAACCAGTTACATTTTCCTATGGATATTAGGGTTGCGTTTACCGACAATTTTCAGATGTATCTTGCTTTTGTACTCCCTTGAGTATACAGTTACATATAACTCCTCAGAGTTGACTCACAGTTATTGAGTCCCTACAGATGTTGGACACCTTCAATTTCAGTAGTTCATCAACCCTTCTGATACCTTTTTCAGAACGGTTGTTGTCTTTTTTCCAGTATATAAGTTATTCAGATCAGTCATGATATGACCATCAGTATGTCCCAGCATTGTGTCCCCTCTCGACCATTATGATGTACCATCAGATTTTTTTTTTATGGCCCCCCTTTGTGGGCCTAATTGTTATGTATATGTCTTGATACGAGCATAAGTATGCCCGCCTAGTCCAGAGTCAGAGATTATTCCTCATTCATTTTGAGGCCATGTAATATTTTTTGTTTTTTGAAGCTTCTAAGGGGCCATTGCTCCAGTCTCCAACCGGTCTCTTCTCTTCTCCAAACCCCAGGAAAAAAGACAAAAGAATTATGATGTCTATCGGCCATACGATGAGCTCCTGCCCTCACACATCAGGGGGCAATCTGTTAACACCCAAAAAGGGCTCACTAGCTCATTCCCTTATTCACATGACCCATTTGTCCACTTTTCCACCATTTGAGCCTCTAAAGCCATCAAAAGGTCACCAAAAATACCATAATACACCTTTTTCCCCTCAAAATATATATTTTTCCTCAAAAAACACAAAAAACCCTAAAAAAGGGTCAAGAATTCCCAAAAAATATTAAAAGGGAATAAAAATATTCAAAAAAAGGAAAAAGAGGGAAAAAGGAGACCTAAACCATGTTGGCCAATACCGTTGGTTTCCTTAAAGCCATAATGATATTCCCCATCACCAAAAACTATAAAAAGGTGATAGAGGCTCCTCACTATCCATGATCTATCCTATCCTCATGCTGTCAAAATCTCTCTTGAGTTCTTTGACCATTTTAGCAATCTTGGAGAAGAGACCATTAGAGCCTGGAGCATCTCAACCTTGGAGCTGCTCAACACCAAACATCCTCACCATTTGAGGTATTATAATACAAAATCATTCTTTGTTACATCTCTTGTTCTTTTTCTTAATCTTTTCAAGTTTATTTTTATATGCACATGTTAATGTTAGATTCAGATTTATAATTGTTTTTGCTTGTATTCAAAGACTGCTATTACAAGTTAATAGGTGCATCCTTGCACATGCTTGGTTGAAAAACCAAGAAACACTCTATAGCCACTGTCTTACCAGAAAGTGAAACTTCAAAGGATGGTAGAACTTGTGGTCGAAAAGTCCTGCCATCAAAGGCAGTAAGAAGTGTGTTAGAGGGGGCTAAATCGGGGGAGCCCAAGGCTTTCCAACAAGAAATAGACATTGCGCACGTCGACGCGCCATCATCTACAACAGCCCGTCCAATGGTCATAGGACCATGAACTACTTCTACCTGAAGGGAAACGTGGTACGACAACCTGTATTTGATATCAGACATATCAAAACGCACAGTCATGTTGGATGATTCCATACTTCCAATCGCTGCCAGAAGTGTATTTCATTGTAATGGACAACTTTGCTAAACTTCTAAAGTGGACATAGCACAAGGGGTCTGGGCTAGATCTTCAACCACATTGTAGTTGGCAGCAGCCTGTGCATTGGGATTGTGCGAAGCCCGTTTCAAGGCACCTTTCGGGATCTTGGGTAGTGAATCCAGTGGCATGTGGAGAGGAGTAGAAGATTCAGGAATATCTTTATCCTTATTCTGCGAATATGAGGTATAATTTCTTGCTCGCGTTTGTAAAAGAGCGTCTGAGTTAACCATATTAATAAAGGTTTGATCAATTGAAGCATGGGTAGTGCCCCCAGTATTGGAGGTTCCAGAAGTTGAGCCCTTCCCTTTAGGAAAACGATCTTTAAGTACAATAGGTTTCTTTTCTTGAAGCAGCTTCTGGGCTTTTTTGATTAGAGGGCATTGGTGAGTGAGGTGGTCCTGTTTGCAAAGCTTGAAAGGGAACTTAACCTTCTTCTTTTCTCTGTTACCCTCTTCAGCATTTTCTTTATTCTTGGGATTTTGTTGGTCCCCTCTCCTTTCTTGCCCTTCTTTTTGTTGTTGGGCTGCCAAGGGCCCTTTTGATTGGATTGAACCTGCTGTATAGATTCAGTAGTAGAAGGAGAGGTTGTGACGGAAGTTACTTCTGCAGTCGATTGTTTGACGGATAAGGCATGAACCTGCTTGGTCAATGCTTTGAAAGCTGCAGAATCAACTGAGCCCACTGTGCTATCAGCATGTGGTCCACGTTTAGGTCTGCCAAGATCAGTGTTTGATTGAGGTGCATCTGGTATAATCTCATAAAGTAGCCCAAACTGTGCGTAAACTAGGTCCAGTTGTTGGGTTCATAAGATGGCTTCTTCCTCTGAAGACACTCCATAAGTAGTTACTTCCTTAGAGATATAAGGAAGAAGTGATTTTAAATACCACTCTAGAAGAAATTCTGGAGGCATATTGGCTTTAATGAGCCTCTTCCATCTTCGCCACTCCTGAATATGATCAGATAGGTGAGTGGCCTTGTTTTGTCTAAATGTAGACAAAAGATCTATCTCGGCATCGTACCGAACAGGAAGCTGGAAATGGTTCTGAAAAACTGTTGCAAGATCCCGGAAATTAAAAAAAGTGGCTGCGGGTAACTCAATGTACCATTTGGCTGCAACACCAGTTAAGGTTCTTTGAAAAAGTATCAACCTAACAGAATCTTCGTTCAACGAGTTCGAAGAACACCAAAGATGGAAAGTAGTAACATGATCACCCGGATCTACACCAGTTTTACCCTCGAATTTCAGAATGTCCGAGGGCATCTTAGTGGGAGTAGGGGGCCATGTCATATTATGGCACACTGGATCGTTGGTCAGCTTGGAAATATCTGGCAAATTCAAAGTTGCCAAAAATGGTAAACGCGGTCGAGCAGATGGCACTTGATAAGCATGGGTCATAAAGGGGGAACCTCCCATAGTTGGACCCATAAACTGTTGGTTAGGGTTGCCCCTAGCCATCTGCTGGTAGGGGTTTCCCCCAACCTTCTGCTGGTAGGGGTTTCCCCCAGCTATCTGCTGGTAGGGGTTGCCCCCAGCCATCTGCTGGTAGGGGTTTCCCCTAGCTATCTGCTGGTAGGGGTTTCCCCCAGCCATCTGCTGGTAGGGGTTTCCCCCAACCATCTGCTGGTAGGGGTTGCCCACAGCTTTCTGTTGTTGCGTGAAAGTGTTGTTGAAATTCCCCCACCCAAATGAGACTGGGTTGGTACCCTGTGTGTGCATCCATTGTGGATGGGCATTGGCCCCGCCATATTGTTGGTTAAAGATATTACCCCCTCCTCCAGAAAACAAATAAAAGGGGATACCTCCTATAGGTACATTACCTTGGTTTGTATTGTAACTTGCAAAGGTATTAAAACTAGGGGTAGTCGAGGTGCATGGTGCAGTCATGGTACTCATGACAGGCATAGTTGCAGAGGGATTTGGCCCAATAGTGGGTGTGGGAATCCAGGTACTAGGTACAGGGTATGACTGTTGAGTCACAGGAGTCTGAGTGATGTTGGCTATGTTACTGGGTCCAAAAGTAGGGGTACAGACAGATGTCGAAGCTATTGAGCTTGGCATACCTGAAGTACCCGCGTTAAAACTAAAGGATGGAGCTGAAGCAGAAACTGTCTGCAACGAACTCGGTGTAATAGTATTGGTGAAAGAAGGATTGACAATACTTGTATTCATGCCCATTGTGGGAGTCTATGGAACTCCCTGCTTGTCTCCTGTGTTAGTCATACTAGGACCAGGTGGGAAAAGATATGCACTTTACTCGGGTTGCTAAAAAGCCCACAGGTAACAGAATTAGATCATTAAGTCTGGTGAGAGGAGGGTTGAAAGAAGTGTTGTATTTGTTAGAAGTAATATTTTCAACCTCGACAGTATCAAGAACTTGTCGATCCAGGGTTCTGGGTTGTGGTTCACCAAGAACCTCTATTTCACCGTTCATTTCAAAAGAACCACTAGAGTCTGTCCTCCGTCGTTGCGGTGGCGGTAGTGGCTCCACAATGAGTGGTGGAAGGTTTTGCAACCTTCGAGACCTATGAAGCTGTTGGTCTTACACAATTATATAAAAAATAAACTAAGTAGAAACCTAGTGGCCACTAATACTAGGTAGCAAACAGCACACCACTAAAAAATCCTAAGTAATCAAACCAATCAAATGGATAGCAAATACTCTCGGAAGCAAGTCTGGGATGATTAGGGCCCAGAACAAACTAATAGAGTACCGATAGTCAATTTCGTGGTGTCCTCCGGAGGTCCACTGGGTGCAAGCGCTTGAATCACCAAACCGCTTTCCCAGGATTACTGCCAGAGGGTTACCTTCCACGCCTGTCCAAGGTGAAGTGGGAATAACCGCCCACTCTACCTATATAGAATCCTAGAGGTACGATACTAAGGCTACCATCAATGCGAAATAACCTGGGGGGAAGGTCGTCAGCCTAGTTGAAACGCGGGGCAGGGTAGCAAAGCCCAAAATCCGTAAGGATCCCCGTACGCAAGTCAACTTTGGTTTATGGTCAAAGGGAAAGTGAGGGGATATCCTCAACAGTTCCAATATTCCGCGGCCTCGTGCTTAGCTCTGGTTTAAGTAGAGTTTCCTAGGACTATTTAACAGAGATGGATTTACCTAAATGAAAGTCGTACTACGATTGTTGTGTAATGAAGCTAGTCTCGAGCAGTTTAAGGTGATTTAAGCTCGAAACTCTAGCCTAAGCTAGTTGGTGTTGTGTATCCCTAAAATTAAAAATGTTTCTAATTGATTTTATTAAAATTTCATTTAAAGGTTACTTTTTACTCAACAGGGTAGTGCATTGTGTGGCGTGGTTATAACAGAAAGTAATGTGTGTAAATGAAACAACTTTCAAAGCAACAATAGAATTTTCTTTTTCGTTTATGTTCTTTCCAAAATGAAGACTAAGCAAACCTAAAACAAATTTCCTTTTTATTTTCTTTTCAAATTCAAAACAAATTAAACTACGCTACTCTGAAATGATTGTAAACCTTACTACTTTAAATACCAAACTCATTTTTTTCTTTTTTTGATATATATAAAAGAAAAAGAACTCGAAAATGGAAGCAAGTAAGACCTAAAAGAGATGTGAGTAAGGAAAAGCAACTCTAAAGCTCACAACAATCAAATCGAGGACCTGACGAAGACTCGTCCTACAAAGATTTTCCAAGGAAAAACTTTGGGCTTGGAAACAAAGTGAAAAGAAAATAGGGATGAAAGACGCTTGTAGTGGAAAGGCAAACCCTCAAGGTTTCTCCAAAGCACCAAAAACCCTAAAACAAGCACTAAGCCAAGCAAAAAGTAGGCAAGTGAATTAAAGATGACCTTAGAATCACAAAGACTCAAATGGAAGCAAACTGAAATACTTCAACTTACTTGGACTGAGACTAACAAAGCAATCAAGAAGTGCCTAGACTCAAAAAGATTTTGAAAACACCCTAAAGACTCCAACTTGGGGTCAAACCCAAAATTAAAGGCCAAGCCACCGTCAAAGTGTGTTTAGTGTTGCCACAAACAACAAATGTTATAAACAAAGGTTTGTATACTTGCAACAAGCATCTAGGGTATAGAAGTGCAGCTATGTCTACAAAGGAACAATGCACGGTCTTCAAAGAGAGTCCCAAACAACAAGACACCTCAACAATACTCAATCAAGCAAAAGATGACCTAAAGGACTTAGGAGAGGCAAACAAAGCTCAACAAAGGCATAAAGACCTCAAAGATCAGTTAGGAAGGCAAGAACAGAGGCTAGAAATCAAGCCAAATAGGCAGAGATCAAATCCCAAAAACAAACAGAGACTTACAAGAAAATACTCTACTGTGCAATAGAGAAACTTGCGTTTTTAAGGAGGTGAACGCTACTATGCAAAGGCAAACCAATGTTTTTCAGGGGGTGAACGCTGCTATATGCATTAGATACCAGCATTTTTGCCAAAGAAGGTTTAAAACAGGCTTTAAAACTTCAAACTGGGGTGAGTTAAGCAATGTAAACAGGGTACAGTAACCTACAAGGCCTCTTAGACAATCAAACAAGATCAAAAAGTGCTGGAAGGAAAACTTACTACATCTCCTATAAGAGAAAACAAACGGTCCCCAGCGGAGTCACTAGTCTGTTGTTCGGGAATTCTACCCTATAGAGAGGATATGGATACTACCAACTTCTGGGGTGACAGGTAAACACATTGATCATATCACATAGGCTTATACAAAAGGAATGAGATCGAGATCTTAGAAGGCATACCTTATTATCGAAGTTTGATCCTAGCTTTCACTTGCTCCTTCGATCGACCTTCCGCTTGATCTTTCGTTTGACTAACCTGCAATACAAAAGATACCTTCCTCAGCGTATCTTGACTGATATAACAATGATGAAATTAAAATACAATTCAGACATCAAGTACAATCAAGCATTAAACCAAACAAATATGCAATCCATTAGACATTTGATTAGGACGGGAAGGGTGTTTCAACCTTTATTGTCAAAAGCAAATAAGCAGTACAATGATACTTGATCATTCAGAGTGCTTGTGCAACCGGATCCTGGGCTCCTGCTCTTCACACTAACTTTGGAATTCCTCCAGCATAACAATCCTTAATGCATCATTTCTAGGTCCTCCTCTCATGGATCCTCCTTGTATTTATGGGACAAGGTAGGCAGTTTAGATCAAGAGGTGGTTGGATTGGGAGGTTGGGGAAGTTGTAGAACCAACTTCAACTAATCCCAATTCATCAAATTAATATATTTTTGATCACATTTTAAGGTGTACGCCAGTTTTCTTAAGTGGAGTTGCATACAATATGCAACTTTGACGCTTGTAACAGGCGTTTACAGGATTTTTTGAAGGCAAAGGTTACTTTTATGAAGCAGAGCTGCATATTTTTGGAGGCAAACACTACTTTTATGAAGCAGAGCTGCATATTTTTGAAGGAAAACACTCCTCCTATGCCTATAGAGTAGCGTTTAGGTTAAAATGTAGGTAAAATGAGGATTTTTCCAGCTGTAGAGGGGTAAGTCTAGTCCATTCATCATCCAAGGCAATCATGCTCTTCAATCCCAGTTGTCCTTTTGTGTGATGAATAGCTAGATGTGATCACAGATGGAGAAGTGCAGATTTGACTTATAACAACCGTGTTGAAGTTTTGGTCTTATTGAGTACTATGGTTGTTTGTCCACATTTGGAGCATACCCTTGGTTCTAAGGGTCATGGGTCTTGTACTACCCACACCTATGTTATGAACATTGTTTATATTTTCTTATTTTATGACCATTGTTTATATTTGTAACCACACTTCAGATTTGATTTTTGGTTTAATGTTGACGTGGAGATCTTCAACTATACCTCTCTTATTGTTATATGATCAATATTTTTATTTTATTACATGTTACTGATTGAGTTATTAAATACATGTTGTGCCTTCCCCACCTTGATTGAGTTATTATTGGACTTGTGGTACCTTGTCTTTGACTTGTGGTTAATGCAGTCATTTACCCTCCTTCATTTTTTTATACCACCTTGTTGAATTTTTGGTCTTATAGAGTACTTGACTTTGATCACCTATGATCACCTTGATGAGTGCAGAGGTTGAAAGAGATGAAAATTATGTTATAAAATGTTTTACTATTGCTTTAGCACTATTCAGAAATAGTACCGTTTTATCATGCAGCTAGAGAATTGTTATGTTACTGTACCTTTCTTTCATCTATGTGCTTAATTGTTGTAGTATGTGGACTGTCTTAACCTATTTGAGGTCTGTACTTAACTTTTCCTCTCTCTCAAGGTACTTTCATGTTCCCTTGGTGACTTGTCCCTTGAAAGGATAAGATTTGAACCAAAATGTTGTTTGAGTACAAGGAAGCCTAATCAATTTTTATTCGCTTTTTTCATTGTTTATTTACTGTTGTTGCATATGTTATAATTTGATTACTGCCCATTACATCTCGAGGACCAACTTCAGCACAGGGACCACAGAGGAGTGCTGAAGTTGATAGAGATCAAAATTATGATATAAAATATTTTACTGTTGCTTTAGCACTAGTCAGAAATTTGGATGGTAATTGTGATGAAAATTTTCTTTTGTAGACCATATTCCTAAATTGAAAGGTAACACAGGTGGCTTTTATTTTCTATAGTACAAGGTACTTACCTGTTATGTGATGCTATCAGGATGGCATAGAGAGAAATGAGGGATATTTTTATTTGGCATACCACCACCCTTCCTTATACTGTGATGATGAACTTTCAGGTTATATGGAACGTCTGTACATTTGAGAGAGATATGACTGGTTGTACCTTCCCCACCTTAATTGAGTTATGATTGGTCTTGGGGTACCTTATCATTCACTTGTGTTTAATGGGGTCGTTTAAACTCATTGAGTAATTTTTTTTAAACCATCGTGTTGAAGTTTTGGTCTTATTGAGTACTATGGTTGTTTGGCCACATTGCACCATACCCTTGGTTCTAAGGGTCACGGGTCTTGTACTATCCACACCTATGTTATGAACATTGTTTATATTTTCTTATTTTATGACCATTGTTTATATTTGTACCCACACTTCATATCTAATTTTTGGTTTAATTTTGACGTGGAGATCTTCAACTATACCTCTCTTATTGTTATATGATCAATATGTTTATTTAATTACCTGTTACTCATTGAGTTATTAAATACTTGTTGTACCTTCCCCACCTTGATTGAGTTATTATTGGACCTGTGGTACCTTGTCTTTGACTTGTGGTTAATGCGGTAATTTACCCTCCTTCATTTTTTTTACACCACCTTGTTGAATTTTTGGTCTTATAGAGTACTTGACTTTGATCACCTGTGATCAGTTGTGGTGTGTTGATAATCACTTCTCTTGTGCTGAGACTTGGTTGAAGTTTATAATTTTTGTGACTAATTTATTTACGTTGAGTTATGTACTATGCTTGACTATCATTGACCTAATCAAATCCAGTCATTTCTCTCTCTCTGTTTTGTACACACCCTCTTGTAGGGTCAGCTGGTTCCTAGAGTAGACTGGCCTCTTCGAGGCACAATTAGTATTTTCTGAAGGTAACACTTCTGAGTATTTTTACAAGAAGGGTTTCACACCCAGGTTGGTATCTTCAACTATATCTCTCTTTTTTTTATATGATCTATATGTTTATTTTATTACATGTTACTGAAGATTAGTATACAACAGTTCAGCGATGTGAATATGTAAAGATAAATGGGCGTGGATGGGGTCTTATCGCAAATCAAGATGTCTAGGTAAAATAAGTATACAAAATGGTGCAAATCTGGTTTATCTTGATTGATCCTATGGTATGGTAATGTGTTTGTAACCAAAATTACTGTTCCATATGAAATTATACTACAAGTTTGGAAATATGGTAATAAGTTTAATTCCAAAATGGAAATTAATTCTTTCATTTGAATTTGTCTTTCACCATTAATCAATAAAACTATTTATGTGCATGGTAATATTTCAAGCTAGTTGCCTTATATAATTTATTTTTGTTGGAGATTCTTCCAATTTTTAATTTTTGCTGATTAGTTCATCACAGTATTCTTTTGGTGACAGACTTTGGGTACTTCATATGTAATTCGATTGGTCTGCATTAGAAAAATTAAAATGGACAACAATTAAGCATCAAATGACTTGTATTGTCTCCTCAATTTCCTATAATGTTTAACCTCGGGTGATGCTTGTTTTCCTATGTATTTTGTATTGCCACTTGAAGTTTATCTGATTTGTGTAAGGTCTAATCTATTATTTGGTTACATGTAGTGAGGCTACAATGTCTCAACGGATCCTTGATTGGATGGAAATTTGCAAAATTATAGAAGATAACCCTACCATCCAACACAAGTTAACTTTTCCTGTCATTCCAGCTTCCAGGTTGAGAAAACTCATGGATCAAAGGTTTTACTTTTTTCATCGCTCATCATTAAGACATATTTATTATCAGATTCATGACTTCTCATTAACGATGAGTGTGAGTAATTTTTTGTTTGATCAGAGGCATTATGTTTGATGATCATTGGTGAGAGGCAAGCACTTCAGATGCATAGAAAATATTTGAAAGTTGTCTTGAGGCAAGATGAGTGATTCTTCGACACACAAGGCACAACAACTTCAGTAGTAGTTACCAGCGTCTCTAATGATACTATCGTTATATAGGATGTTTTCAGCGAAAAAGGTATTACCCTAATTAAATCATTCAATGATCTTATATAACCTCATTCCAATATTTTTGTTTTATTTTCTAAGGATTATAGAAACTAGTCCTAGAAATGGAAACAACGATTCTAATTTGTTTAGATATTGACCATCTCCAATTACCCAAATTCACGATGAACATACATTACTTCGTCACTTGTTATTTTGAGGAAATTTATTTGTCATGGAGATTGGTAATAGTGACATTTCCTTCAGTGATCTTGGTGATGATTCCCGAAGTATTGTATGGCTGAATTATGGCAAGATTTTGAACAAGTTAAAGGAATCCTATAACATAGCTGGTAATATTGTAGAGCAAGCTCTTTCAACGATTAGAAGAGTTTTTCCTTTCGTTAGAGAGGAGAAGGAAATGACTAAGTTACCAAACGAGCTTAATGGAACTATAAAACTTGGACTCAAACAAGGTCTTGTGAAAGTCATGGCAATAGGAAGCATAGGAGGAGTCACCTGATGTATCTTGTCTTTCACCTACTAATATGGTAGTAGATTGGTTATGTATCATGGATTAAGTGGAGGAAACATTATTGTGACCAGAATGTGCTTAATTATAGTTGGATTGTAATATTTCTCACTATCTATTTCTCTATTTTAATTACTCTCTTATGAAGAAGCTCAAGCAAAATTTCTATAATAATTGATGTGTTTGTAGAGGTCTAGGTGCTGCAGTTCCGATTCTCCAAATATTAGATATTTTTCAGAAGAACTTGTTGTTGCTGGTAAGCGGATCTTTGAGATGATTGAGAGAGTACCCACCATTGATTCGGAATATCCAAAAGGAGAAATGTTGCAAGGGGTTAGTGGTGAAGTTAAATTTTAAAATGTTGAGTTTGCATATACATCTCAACCAGAGTCTGTGATATTTCACAAATTTTGTCTAACCATTCCTGCAAGCATGACCATTGCGTTGGTGTGAGGAAGCGTATTAGGAAAGTATACAGTTATGGAATTAATAGAGAGGTTCTATGATGCACTGGCCAGAGAGATTCTACCTGATGCAGTGAAAATTAAAGTGCTGCAGTTGAAATGGTTGTGTTCCCAAATTGGATTAGTAAGTCAAGAACATGCACTCTTTGCTACATTGATTATGAAGGAGAACATCCTCTTCTAAGAGGAGGGAGGCAGCATGGACCAAGTTATTACTGTCCCCATGTCTTCCAATGCTCAAAATTTCATTAGTCAACTATTGCATTAGTTTTCGACAATTATGTAAATCAAATTGTTATTGGATTTTATAGTCATTTATTTCCATTTGGTGGGAATATATTACCTTGGATATCTTATAAATCATAAAAATAATCTCATACATTCCTATTTGTGTTATATTATACTATCATTCAACCTTCACTAGCAACATCACATTTGTAAAATCCCTCAACCTAATTTTGATATGAGAACATTGTATGCTGATCACAGATGTGGGCCTGCAAATAGAGATAGAACTACACCACCAATAAATAATCCTCTTAAGCAGACAGTTCAAAAAGGGGTGGATTTCTCTCTCATTGCTACTCACATTGTAAGTAAATGCTTTTGTTAGTATCTTGAATATATACATTTTGTTTGTTCAACTTTTAAATATGCAACATTTACTTCAACTGATCAGTTTGCATGATATTGATCACTGTTGAACAACATTGAAATCTAAGGCTCTCTCTTTTACTGGTTTATTGTTTTTAACACTTCCAGGTATCGTCTCTATATCGACAAACATTACTTCCACGCAGATGCTAAACCTACCACGGAAGTTCGTCGCAATACACATGCACCTCTTCGTGGAGATATAGAAGATGTTTCGACGCAGATGCTATACCTGCCACGAATGTTCGTCGATATCGCAACGCACCTCTTATATAAGTTCATCGTTATAGAAACGAACTTGCGTGGGAGGTTTAGCATCTATGTGGAAACATATAGAAGAGGGTCGTTGCTATATCGACGAACTATCGTGACAGGTATAGCATCTACGTCCAAAGCTATACAAGATTTGCGTCGATATAGAGATGAATATTCATGGCAGGTTACAAATTCTGTAGATATGAGAACTATTGTATCGGTGACATGTGGCCACTATGAAGCATGGCTATTGCTACGACGGGGAATCTTCATCTCTATATCCACAAAAAAATTTCCATGAAAAAATGAAACCCATATTGATGCAACAGGGACAATAAATCGTGGTAACTACAACGAAAAAACATGGCAAATTTGACCATATGTAATAGTGAAAGGGACCACCATTGATGTGTCACAACATCCAGAAGATATACAAAGATTTCTCCACAAACACAAAAAGGTGTTTGAAGATCTGCCACATGGAAGGCCTCCTGACAGGGGTACTGAGCATTGGATAGAGCTGGAACCTGGTACATTTCCTATAAAAATCCATCCCTACAAACACCCTAAGAGATTCAAAGTTGAGATAGGGAAAACCATCAAAGAGCTGTTGGAGATGGGGTTCATAAGACCAAGCTCAAGTCCCTTTGCTTCATTGGTGGTTTTGGTCAAAAAGAAAGATGGAACAATGCGCATGTGCATTGATTATAGAGATTTGAATACTAAAACCATCAAGAACAGATATCCTATTCCAAGGATTGCTGAGCTGATGGATGAGCTACATGGAGCTAAATATTTCTCCAAGATTGATCTTCGTTCGGGTTACCGCCAAATCAGAATGAAAAAATGAAGATATTCAAAAAACTGCTTTTTGGTTCCATTTTGGGCATTTTGAATTTCTGGTCATGCCTTTTGGCTTGACAAATGCACCAGCAAATTTTCAGTCTTGCATGAACATAATCTTCAGCAAATAGCTCCGTAAGTATGTACTTGTATTTTTTGATGACATTATGATTTATAGTAGGACATGGGAAGAGCATTTGCAGCATTTTGACAATGTTCTAACACTTCTTGCAGAATTGTCTTTTTATGCTAAACTATCAAAATGTGAGTTTGGTTTGAAGGAGATCCTCTATATTGGCCACATCATTGGAGTGTGATGCCTCAGGTGAAGGCATTAGAGTAGTATTAATGTAGAACAGACACCCTATTGCTTATGAGAGCAGAAAATTGTAGCCTCATGAGAAGTTGTATTCTATCTATGATAAAGAGATGTTAGCCATCATGCATGCCTTGGATAAATTCAAACAATATCTGGTGGGAGGCAAGTTCATAGTCAAGACTGATCACAATAGCTTGAAGCATTTCTTGACCCAAAAAGAGTTGAATGACAAACAAGAGAAATGGGTAAGCAAAATTCAGTCTTATGATTTCAACATAGAATATAAGAAGGGCAAGTTGAATGTAGTTGTTGATTCCCTCTCTAGAAAATCTTCTTTCTCTTTGCTGCAAATTCCTATTGATTGGAAATATCAACTAGCTAGAGAATATTCAAAAAATCAGTTTGCTTGTGAAGTTTTGGATAGGATGATTCAAGATGACTCTTACCAAGATATCAATGATGTTATTTATTACAAGAATAGAATTTTTCTAACTCCTGAATCCAAGTTAAAAGAACAGATTTGGGTGGCTGCCCACAATGCACCAGTAGCAGGCCATCCTGGGTTTCTGAAAACTTATCGGAAGGTAAGAGAGAGGTTGAATTGGAAGGGACTCAAGGATGATGTTTTAAAGTGTACAACATGTCAGCAGAATAAGGTTGAACACACTCACCCTGCTACTCTCCTTCAACCATTTCCAATTCCAAAACAAAAATGGGAAAGTGTGTCCATGCACTTCATCACTGGACTACCAAAATATCAGCGTAAGGACAACAATTTTGTAGTAGTTGATAGGTTAACTAAATTCTCACACTTTTTTTCTATCAAATATACTATTACAACCAGTCAAGTAGCTGCACTTTTCTTTAAAGAAATATTCCAATTGCATGGTCTGCCCAAGATCATAATCAGTGATAGAGATAGTAAGTTCCCTAGTGCTTTCTGGAAATCACTGTTTGAGCTGGTTGGAACTAGTCTGGATCTCAGTACCAGCTATCATCCTTAGAATGATGGCCAGACTGAGAGGGTAAATCAGTGGCTGGAAGGGTATCTGAGAAACTATGTTACCGGGAAGGAGAAGGCATGGATCAATTGGATACACCTGGGAGAATTATGCTATAATACCACATTTCATATGCCCATTGGAATGACCCCATTCAAAGCTCTGTATGGATATGAACACCCCACTTTTGCAGATCTGATTTTTGGGAATTGCAGAGCACAAAAGGAAAAAGATTGGTTGCAAGAGAGCCAAGACATACTCAAGGCACTTAAGGAAAATTTGCAAGTTGCACAGAACCAATAGAAACTATATGTAGATAACAAGAGAACAGATCAAACCTTCCAAGAAGGTGGCTTAGTTTATTTGAGATTGCAGCCCTACAGGCAATCCACTTTTAAATCGAAGGGGGCTGAGAAACTACTGCCAAGGTTCTATGGGCCATACAGGATCACAAGGAAGGTGGGTGAAGTTTTCTATGAACTAGATCTGCTATCAGGAAGCAATATACACAATGTTTTCCATGTGTCCTGCATGAAGAAAGCTGTTGGCCAACAGGTGGTTGTTTCAGAAATATTGCCTCCTCTTGATGATGAAGGACACCTCGTCTTAGAGCCAGAAGAAATTTTGCAAGTAAGAGAGAGGAAGTTGAGGAGCAGAATTATTAAAGAATATCTAATGCAGTGGAAGGGGTTGCCTAGTGAAGATGCCACCTAGGAAGATGAAAAGATTCTACATCATCCTTGTTTGAAACTACTTGAGGACAAGCAGTCTTGGGAAGGGAGGACTGTCATGTCCCCTCCCTAGTGGCCTTGGTCACAACTTGGATCCTCCCATCCCTAGGGGCCTAAGTGATTAATTAAATGATAATTTAATTAATGGGGGTATTTTTGAGGCAATTATACCATAGGAGTTAATTAATTATTAATTAATTGATTAAATGTTGAAGTTTGAATTAATTCTGAGTTGTAATATTTTTATTAATAAATATTGCTAATAAATATTGGCAAGTGGTGTTTGGCATTATGATAGGCATCGTGATCATTTGGAAGCAGATCAGCTTATGTAGTGGTTTTCATTGATGGAAACACAACATGAAGGCCGCGAGAGATAAGAGATCAGAACTATGTCGAATTACTGTCGAAGGTTGAACTGGCGAAGGATGAACTGTCGAACGTCGAACTGTCAAACTGTCGAAGGTTGAACTGGCGAAGGCTGAACTGTCGAACGTCGAACTGTCAAACTGTCGAAGTTGTCGAACTGTCGAGGTTGCTGAACTGTCGAAATTGTTGAACTGTCAAGGTTGAAATTTCAAAGGTCGAACTATCGAACTGTCGATGTTGTCGAACTGTCGAGGTTCCTGAACTGTCGAGATTGTTGAACTATCGAGGTTGTCGAACTGTCAAAGTTTCCAAACTATCGAGGTTGCCGAACTGTCAATGTTTCCGAGCTATCGAGGTTACTGAACTGTCAAGATAGCTGAACTATCAAGGTTGCCGAAGGTTGCTGAGTTTTCGGAGTCGAATTGATGACTTATTGACATTGGAAATTGCTCATTGAACAAAGAGACCAAACTCAAAGGTTGTCGAATTTAGACGAGATAGTGTAATAAAGGAAGGTATTAAAGTAGACACGTGTATACCATTATAATCGTCTAAACTGATAGAACCGACAAAATTGATATCATGTCTCGAGTTGTATGGAGATAGAAGGAATTTGAAGAGACAGATATATTCTTTCATTGTATATATAAACCATAAGATGAGTATGGTATAGAGGTGACAGAACGATATGAACCGGGTATCGGTATGTCGAGCTGGTCTGGCTATAATACAATCCAAAATGTAATGTACATAACCTGAATATGAATAGAGAGACAGAGATCATGTAGAGACTGAATATGGAAACGCAACAAGAATATAGATGAAAAGAGGACAGTAGAACTGAGCATAGAAGAACAAAAAAGATGAACAACAAAACCAGAGTTAAGAAAGAGTCGAGACAAAAAAAATGGAGGATGAGCAAGCAAACTTGCTAAGTTGGTAAGCATTGATATATCTAAGTATTTGTGTATTGAATTTAAACACAAGCAAACTAGGGTGGTAGGGTGGTAGGGTGATGCTAGGGATGATTGTTGTCCTTAGTGATTCAAGTTGATGCTTGAATATTGGGAGTGTATCTTCCATCTAGTTAGAGCTAGAAAATAGGAGAGTTGGTGCTCTCTACAAGTAGTTGCTTGTAAACAAAGGTTGCAGCCTCATTTGAGTAGGTGCTCAAAGAATGATGATGTAAAGAAGTTGAAGCTTGCTTGCCATCTTAAGAAGAAGAGGGTTTTTCCCTTTATGGGTTTCCTCATGAATATCTGTGTCACTGTATATCATATGTGTGATTGATGATGACTATGTCTATTGTTTACCTCCAGTAGTATTTTGACAATTAATTCATGAATGATAACAACTCATAAAAAGGAATTGAAATTGTCTAATCACTATCACAACTGATTCACCCCCCCCCTCTTAGTTGTGTTAATAATTCCAACAATTGGTATCAAAGCGGGTTCCTTTTATTTAAAGGTAGATCTGTAAGCTTAAACATGACTACTCATGAAGGAAATTTGGTTAATAAGGCTCCTCTGTTTGATGGAACAAATTTTGCTTTCTGGAAGGTTAGAATGAGAACGTATCTAATTTCCTTAGGTGTTGATGTATGGGATGTAGTGCAAAACTAGGTATGTAAATCCCATTGTAGTAGCCTCCAAAGACGACAAACTGGAGTTTACCTTTAATGCAAAAGCAATGAATGTTATTCTCAGTGGTCTTGTAGAAGTTGAATTTGTAAAAGCCATGCACTTTAAATCTACCGAAGAAATGTGGGACAAACTTATAAGCAGTTATGAAGGGAATGAGAAATTAAAAGTGTCCAAATTGCAGACATATAGGTTGAAATTTGAACAACTAAAGATGAATGAGGATGAGATTGTTAGTAAATATTTCCTAAGAGTTGAAGAGCTTTTGAATGCTATGAAGGGCCTTGGTGAAACGATTGAAGAAGAATTTTTAGTTCAGAAAATTCTAAGATCTCTGCTTGATAGATTTAATCCCAAAGTTTCAGTAATAGAAGAGTTGGATGATATTAAAACTCTGGGTATTGATCAACTCCTAGGACTCTAATTGCTTATGAAATGAGGATTAGTACAGATAAACCCATCACTAGAGAAGCATCTTTTAGAGAAGATAAGAACGTTGATTCTGGAATGGATGAGATTGACGCAAAATTTGTAACAAGATTGAAGAAAAGACTAGGTAAATATAGAGACAAGCTCCCCTTTAAATGCTTTAACTATGGTATGATAGGCCACTTTGCGTCTAAATGTGCTCACAATAAAAAAGGGCAGAATTCTGATGATGAAGAGAAATACAAACTCAAGAAATACAGTAAAAAGAAAAGTATGTGTGCAAATAATGATGACTCCTCAGAAGATACAGATAGCAATTCATCTTGTGAAGATAAAGTGAATGATTTCATGCTTATGGCTATAGAATATCTTAATGATGAAGAAGCTATGGTTGATATGGAAGGTGAACTAATTAGTGCTCTAGAAGAGATTGACAGACTCATACTTAAGAAGAGAAAAAAAAAGCAACTGTTGATGCAGTTTGAAAAGAATGGTAAATAACCAAGTAAATATTTTGCATTATTAAAGGTAGAATTAGAAGCAGCAAAGAAAATAGAAGATACTCAGAGACAACAATTAGCTGAGAAGAAAGTAAGACTATGAAGCTCTGGAAGAAGAAGTAGTGAAAGCTAGAAAAGAGTTGAATAAGTTTCAAGCTTTGTACCACCAAAATTTGCCAAATATCAAAGCCTCAGAAGAATTAAATAGCATCATGAGTAAACAAAGATCCCCATTGATAAAGACTGGTCTAGGTTATGAAAGTGGTTCAAGTAGCAGACAGTCAGATGATGATCATACTCTGCAAACAAAAGTCAATGAAGATAGGTGGAATTTTGATCAGAAACAAAGCCAACAAAGGACAAAGCAATCCAGTCCAGGAAGAAGACCAACATACAGGTACCAAAAAAATTTCCATGGTTACTGTTATTATTGTTTTGACTTTGGCCATAAAGCTGCAAATTGTGGAATTAAGTTCAAAAGTATGCAACTAAGGAGGACAAAGAATAAACAACTGTTACAATATAAAACTGCATAGTCACTGGATAGACTACAACATACTAATTATTTTGATCTATTGTACGATGAGCCTAAATGTTATTTTTGTCATAATTTTGGTCACAAAGCTTTAGATTGTCATTTAAATAATTACAAAGCAGATTCAAGAATAAATTCCTTTGCTGAAAATGTCAAAGTATGGAAAAAGAAAGAAAGCAACAAGTATGGTTTAGTGCTTTCGATTCAAAAACAAAAGGATCCCTGGTATGTTGACAGTGGGTGTTCCAAACATATGTCTGGAGACAAAGGTAAGTTTCTGTGTCTAAGTGAAAGCAAATCAGGAAATGTAACTTTTGGAAGTGATGCACCAGGAAAAATCAAAGGTAAAGGAATGGTGAGTCTAAGTAATGGCAAAGGGAAAGCTCAAGATGTGTTGTTTGTATATGGTCTAAAACATAACCTGCTTAGTGTCAATCAAGTTTGTGACAGACGATGTGAAGTTGTTTTCACTTCTAAAGATTGTAAAATAAAATCTGTGAATTCAGGACAGTTGGTTGCAAAAGGCATAAGAACAGAAAAGAATGTCTATGTTTTGAAAGAAAAAGAAGAAGAATGTCATTTAAGCAAGTATGATGAAAGTTGGCTATGGCATAGGAGACTTGGACATCTAAAATTTGATCATATAATCAAGCTTTGAAACAATGGAGCAGTAAAAAATATTCCAAATATATTAAAGCCATATGATTCTGTATGTAAACCTTTCCAAATGGGAAAGCTTACTCAGACACAGTTTAAATCTAAGAACCTTATATCAACAGAAAAACCTCTTCAGTTAGTACATATGAATATATGTGGACCATCAAGGAAGGAAGGTACAAGAAAAGAAAACTATTTCATGTTGATCATTGATGATTAATCTAGACTCACATGGGTTGCCTTTCTGAAGGAAAAATATGAAGCATTTGAAAAATTCAAAGTTTTTAAGGCTCCGACTGAGAATCAAACAAGCAAAAGATTGAAGGAAGTAAGGTCTGATAGAGGAGGAGAGTTTAGTTCATGGTACTTTAAAGAGTTTTGTGATAAACATGGGATCAAAAGAGAATATACCATTTTAGGGACTCCACAACAAAATGGAGTAGTTGAGAGGCAGAATAGATCAGCCCAGCAGTTGGCAAGATCAATGATGAATGAAAGGAATATTGCTCATATTGGGTAGAAGCAATTCACACAGCTATACATATTCTTAACAAAGCTCATCTCAGGCCACACAGTGACAAGAATCCTTATGAACTATGGTTTGGAAGACCTGCTCCAGTCAAACATTTTAAAGTTTTTGGGAGTAAGTGTTATATTAAGAATAATGATGAACATCTTGGAAAATATGATGACAGAGTTGATGAAGGTATCTTCTTAGGATTTGCTACAAACATTAAGGGATACAGATGCTATAATAAAAGGCTGCGTAAATTGGTTGATTGCATTGACATAAAGGTTGATGAAAAAATTCCGGTAAGAAAAGTGAGTAGTGTTGAATCAACTACAAAAGATGTAGTTGAAGATGAAGATGAATAGGTCCAAGAATCGGAAAGAGGATACTCTGAATCAGATGATGGAGATGCAAATATTTAGACAGTTTCAAATCAGCAGACATAAACAAAATCACCTTCCAGAATTGTTAAAAAGAATCATCCTGAGAGTCAAATAATTGGTGACAAGAATAAAGGTGTTCAGACAAGAAGAAAATTGATTGAAGCTTCTGAGAAATCTTAGATTGCCTTCCTATCTATGATTGAACCTAAAATTTTTATTGAAGCCAACAAGGATGAAGATTGGATTAGAGCCATGAATTAAGAGCTTGATCAAATTGAGAAGAATAATACTTGGGAACTTGTTCCTAGACCTGCAGATAAGAATGTAATAGGTTCTAAATGGGTGTTTAAAAATAAGATGAATGAAAAAGGACAGGTTGTGCAGAATAAAGCCATATTGGTCTGTAAAGGGTATGCACAAGTTGAGGGACAAGATTTTGATGAAACTTTCGCACCAGTGGCAAGATTGGAAGCTATCAGAATATTTATTGCCTATGCCAGTCACAAGAACTTCAAAGTGTATCAGATGGATGTTAAGTCAACATTTCTTAATGGAAATCTAGAAGAAGAAGTTTATATGGAGAAACCCAAAGGATTCCAATTGACAGACAATACTAACTATGTCGGCAAACTGAAGAAGGCACTATATGGTTTGAAACAAGCACCAAGAGGCTGGTATTATAGATTGGATAAGTATTTACAGGACAAAGGGTTCAAGAAAGGTACAGTTGACAGTAATTTGTACATCAAATCTGAAGGTGATGACCTACTAGTTGTTTTGGTGTATGTGGATGACATTATTTTTGGATGTACTAACGATTCTTCTGTTCAGTGGTTTGCTAATGCCATGCAATCTTCATTTGAGATTTCAATGAAAGGAGAGCTGTCATATTTTCTTGGTCTTCAATTCATTCAAAGTTCTGAAGATTTATTTCTCTCCCAAGAAAATTATTTGAAGGAGATGTTGAAAATATTTCACATGGAAGATTCTTCACCTATTACTACACCTATGATTTTTGGATGCAAGCTCAGCAAGGATGATGTCTCACCAATTGTTGATCAAAGAACATATTGGTCAATGATAGGTAGTATGTTGTACATCACAGCATCTCGTCCCGATATAATGCAAGCTGTTGGAATGGTAGGTAGATTTCAATTTTCTCCTAAGCAGAGTCATTTGGCAGTTGTTAAGAGGATATTCAGATATTTGAAGGGCACAATGAATTATGGTCTCTGGTATCCTAGAAATCATAACTTTCAGTTAACTGTGTATTCAGATGCTGACTGGGAAAATTGTTTGGATGAAATAAAGAGCACAAGAGGAGGTGCATTCTTCTTAGGAGATTCATTAGTTGCATGGATAAGCACGAAGAAAGGCTCCATATCCTTATCTACTATAGAAGCCGAACACTTAGCTACTGCCACTTGCTGTACACAGGTACTCTGGATGATCCAGACTCTGGAAGATTTGGAGGTAAAATATGTTGATCCCATTTTTTTCATTTTGATAATACTAGTGCCATCAATGTCTCCAAGAATCCAGTCCTTTATTAAAAGACAAAACACATTACAATCAAGTATCACTTCTTAAGGGAGCAAGTTACAAACAGAGTTATCCAACTGCATTTCATTTCTTCCAAAGAATAGACTGCTGATATTTTCACTAAACCATTGTCCAAAATCCAGTTTGAGTATTTACGCCAGAAGTTGGGTGTCATACCTTCTGCCAACTAACCTATTCACTTTGATAGGGGGAGTTGTTTTACCATGTTTTCTTTGACATTGATGTCAAAGGGGGAGAAGTTGAAGGTTGCACTACAAATGACAAGTAGTCGGTGTTTACATTAGCAGCATCAGAGTTGTGATGACAAGCAGTCGGTGTTTACTTTAGCAGCATCAGAGTTGTGATGGTTGCCATCAATGCCAAAGGGAGATATTGTTGGAATTATGATAGGCATCGTGATCATATGGAAGCAGATCAGCTTGTGTAGTGGTTTTCATTGATGGAAACACAACATGAAGGCTGCAGTAGATAAGAGATCGGAACTATGTCAAACTACTGTCGAAGGTTGAACTATCGAAGGTCGAACTGTCGATGGTTGAATTGTCGAACTGTCGAAGTTATCGAACTGTCTAGGTTGCTGAAATGTTGAGATTGTTGAACTATCGAGGTTGAAATATCGAAGGTCGAACTGTCGAAGTTGCCGAACTATCGAGTTTCCTGAACTGTCAAGGTTGTTGAACTGTCGAGGTTGTCGAACTGTCAAAGTTTCCAAACTGTCAAGGTTGCCGAACTGTCAAAGTTACCGAACTATCAAGGTTACTAAACTGTCGAGATAGCTGAACTATCGAGATTGCTGAAGGTTGCTGAGTTGTCGGAGTCAAATTGATAACTTGTTGAAATTGGAAAGTGCTCATTGAACAAAGAAACCAAACTCGAAGGTTGTCGAATTCAGACGAGACAATGTAATAAAGGAAGGTATTGAAGTAGACACGTGTAAACTGTTATAATCGTCTAAACAGATAGAACCAACAAAATTGGAATCATGTCTCGAGTTGTATGGAGATAGAAGGAATTCGAAGAGATAGATATATTCTTTCATTGTATATAGAAACCATAGGATGAGTATGGTATAGAGGTGACAAAACGATATGGACCGGGTTGCAGTATGTTGAGCTGGTCTGGCTGTAATACAATCCAAAATGTAATGTACATAACCTGAAGATGAATAGAGAGACAGAGATCATGCAGAGACTGAATATGGAAACGCAAGAAGAACAAAGATGACAAGAGGATAGCAAAACTGAGTAGAGAATAACATAAAAGATGAACAACAGAACTAGATTTAAGAAAGAGTCGAGACAAAGAAAACGGAGGATGAGCAAGCAAACTTGCTAAGTTGGTAAGCATTCATATATCTAAGTATTTGTGTATTGAATTTAAACACAAGAAAACTAGGGTGGTAGGGTGGTGCTAGGGATGATTGTTGTCCTCGGTGATTCAAGTTGATGCTTGAATACTGGGAGTGTATCTTTCATCTAGTCGGAGCTAGAAAATAGGAGAGTTGGTGCTCTCTACAAGTAGTTGCTTGTAAACAGAGGTTGCAGCCTCATTTGAGTAGATGCTGAAAGAAAGATGATGTAAATAAGTTGAAGCTTGCTTTCCATCTTAAGAAGAAGAGGTTTTTACCCTTTATGGGTTTCCTCATGAATATCTGTGTAACTGTATATCATATGTGTGATTGATGATGACTATGTCTGTTGTTTACCTCTAGTAGTATTTTGACAATTAATTGGTGAATGATAACACCTCATAAAAAGGAATTGAAATTGTCTAATTGCTGTCACAATTGATTCACCCCCCCCTCTCAGTTGTGTTAATAATTCCAATAGTGGTGATGATGTGGCTAGGAGGTTGAATTGGTGTCAAGTGGACCACTCTTGCCTTAGTGGAAAATCTCAGAAAAGTCAAGGAATCAAATGGAGGAAAGAAGGCAAGGAGAACAAATTAGAAACTGACACAACCAAACAGAAAAAAACTGGCAAAAGCATAAAAGAAGGGAAGTAAAGAAAGTGGAAAGAATAGGAAAAGCATTCAGAATGAAGGTAGCAACATCCATAAAAGCTCCCTAAGGCACACTTGCCAAATTCAGTGAAGGAAGGTAAATGAAATAAATTTTTCAAAGCAAAGAGTTGTTCTTCCTCTCAAGGAATGCGCCCTCCCTCATCCACACGTGTGGCTTGGATTGCTCATCAAGCTAACACATCTATTTAATGATGTTTCCAACTCCATTCAAGGACTTTTGTCATTTTCAATTTTGTATTGAGAGCTCTGAGCCTCTCTTGGTTGAGTGATGTGCCTCAACAGGTTTTATTGGGAGTTGTGCCCCAAGGCCCCATAGTTTTCAGTGAGTAATATGCAGGTCCAGAATATGTTATTGCAGCCAATAAAATTCATATCATTCCATCATTGAATATCCACAGTCAGCTTGAAGAGGAGATCACTTCTATAGGAGATTTGCAGCTAGTTTTGGAGGAGAATCACCTAAAGAAGAAGATAGTATTCAGTGGATGCACCCTGGAACTTCAGATATCCTAGTGGGATATTATTTGAAGATATCATAGGCTTCCCATGTCTATATATCAATTTCAGATCTGATATCCACCTTCTTCTCCCACTTCTACATCTTTTTGAGCTAGATTTGGATGAGTTTCTCTTGGAGGAGAGAGCTAGTTTGGTGAATGCGCGCCAGTGAAGATTAGAAGATCAGTGTGTAGAAATTTCAGACATATGACATGTATATGGTCTGATAATCCACTTCAGAACATATACAAAGTAATCTCCCTACTTATCATCTTTGTTCTCCATCTATTGTAATGCAAATCTAGCCTATGAGGCATTGTAACTTTGGAAGGAAATCAGATAATTAAAAAGAAGTGTTATGAAGTTATATTTCAACTTATATCTATTAAATATCATATATCATATATTTATTTCATATCATAACAGATTTTATGAATTATTGGAGCAGTTTGATGAATAAAAGTGCAAGACTAGCTAGTTGGGTGCTTATTCTAGACTAGTTTTACCATTATGACTGCTAAATCAATTCTGAGCATCAGTTTGACTCCCTGTCTGTTGTAGGAGGTTAATAAATCAGTATAATTACCATATCATCCCATGTATTAATAATTTTGATGCAATTAGCTTCATTTGGAAGAGCCTGTAACTTGACTAGCTCAGTAGTCCATAGTGTGCATTTGACCTCCCAATCACTCCAAACCTTCCCAAGTTCACTAATAAATTATTCCAGTGCACTCTATAATATTAATTGACTATTATACCTCTACCATAAACTTTTATAACCCTCACCCATTCTTGTTGGCATATGCTAGAAGCCCAGGAAGCCTCAAAGTAGGCAATAGAATTGCTCTATTGTTGAAAAGTGAATGGCTCTAGTACTTTGTGCCAAGGAATTATGCTCAGAACTTATTTAGATTTTGCTTCACACTCAGCCATATAAATTCTAGAACTTAATTTCATTCCTACCATCCCCATTCATAGTTTCAGTCCTCGTCACTTACATCCTGCTCAGTTTGAGAATTTCCCTTAAAAATTGCTAGTAAAATTTTATTAAAACTCTGAGTGGAAGATAATATCTTGGTTAGATCTTGACTAGGATATTACATGTAACTTCCCCAAAATCAATCGAAGCCTCTCTAATTCAAATTGCTAAGGAAGATGAAGGTATTATTTGTTCAAATAACATTAGAGAGGAAGTAAATGAGTTCCAAGGTATCATTCTCTCATGAAAATAACATTTATTAATATTTTGTGAGAGATTATAGAATGAGGGGGAAAGGGATCAATGGACTCTATAAAAGGGGTGCATGCATCTTGGGAAATATCTTTTGGACATTTTTATTTTGAATAGGATAGCTCTTGTGGATTTTCAATCTTGGGAGATGTGCCCCTTTCAATTGTGAACTAGTTTCGGTGGTGAAATATTTCACCATAGCTAGTAGAGAGGAGGAGATCATCCATATCTCTTTATTGTGCTTAATGGAAATTGATTGAGACAAGAAATCACTTTTAGATTTCTCTACATATATTTATTTCAGGTTTTTATGTTTGTATACAATAGTGGGGTCTAACTCCTAATGGTGTGTTCAAGTTCTAGTCAATAGAAGTGTGAAGTTGTGGAGTTTCAAGACAACAATGTTTGTATTGGTTTGTTCTAAAGGAAGGCACACGGTCATCCATATATCTTGGGGTATGTTCTAAAGATTATATATCATCCATATTTGATGTATGGCACACTGTAGGAGGCATATCTCTACGTTGGGGTCAAAATATTTCTTGTGGACGGTGCAACAATGGAAGTAAAACACTCATTGGAGCAGTAACTCTTCCTCTTTTCTATATTGTTATGTAGAATCCATCTCTACCCTCTTTGTACCATATATTTCTCTATATTTTGAGCTTCTATAACATGCATTGATGTACTCTCTTATAATTGTTGATGTATATGTAACTTCGAAATGTATTTCATCTATGTATTTCATATATATTTATTGTACCCTTATTAGAGATGTGTTATTCCTCTATAAGGAAGTGTCGTCATGTGGATTGACAAGTGTCACAAGTGTGTGTACTTGCCGATGGGTTATTAGACCACCATGTGGGGTCGGCCTTGAATTATATATATTATAATGTGGATGTACCTAGCTAGACAAGTCGGCCCCATAAGGTCACTAGGCAAACAGATTAGTATAAATAGAGATCAGGTGATCTCTATTTAGTACACTTGAAAAAGTATCTCACTCTCACTCAGAAAGTGGCGCACTAGTGAGGAGGAGGATCATCTGCTACTAGGAGACTATCTCAGTGTATTTTGGTTGTACTTTGGTTGAGCCATTTCTCTCTCTATCTCTCAGGAAGTTGTGGGGTTTTTCACCTTAGGGTTTTCCCCACGGAAACTCTGTGTCTCTTGTCTCTCATGCTTTTGATTCTTGTGATGCTTGTCATGCTTATTGTGATTGTCATGCATTGATATATTGTATATGTTATTCTCTCAATAAAGATCCTAGAGTATTGTGAATTAATGCTCAAAATTTAACATGGTATCAGAGCTAACCTGAGAAGAAGACATTTTGCAGTGACAGAAACTTGAGTTTCTTGTTTATTGGGTTTCTCTCCACCGATTTTGGAAAATCAATATAGTATATTGACTCTACTCATGAAGGCGCATCTATCTGTCCAATCAGAATTCAATTCCAAGCATTTTCAGATTTGGCCCTAAAAATTAGGGTTTCCACAAAAATAGAAATTTCTAGAATCTGAAGACACAGATGGAAGCTCCTTGCAAAAATCGAAGTTTAGAGCTTTTGATCGAGATTTTTGGCTGGGTAGATCTCCGGGAAACTCAAACCCTAATTCAGGGCTCTCCCTAGTGAACCCGGGACGACAAAAAGTCAAATCTGAAGGGTAAAACTTTGCTGATCTCAAATTCTGAATGCACCAAGCTGATCAGCTCATCAAAGCACATCTTTCTATCCTTTCATAAATTTGAAATTCACATTTTGAATTTTTAGGGTTTTTTCGACAAACCCTAATCCGGGACCAGATCCAGTTTTCAGCATTTCAAGTGGTAAGACCTAAATCTTTTCTATTTCCATTTGAAGTACTCTTTAAGATGTCTCTCCACACCAAGCTTGAGGATAAGCTTGAAGGGGCTGATAACTTCCAAGCCTGGAAGTATAGGATTGGGTTAATCTGGGAAGAGAATGAGTTGGACTCATATATAAAAGAAGACATCCCTATCCTAGAGCATGAAGAGGCCAAGGTATTTCATAAGAAAAACTTGGTCAAGGCAAAGAGAATCATTGCTAATTCTATCAAAGACGATCTCATACCCCATGTGTCTTCTCTTAAGACACCCAAGGAGATGTTTGACTCTTTGACAAAGCTATTTGAAGGGAAGAACATAAATCGGAAGATGACCCTGCGAAACCAATTGAAAGGAGTAAAGTTTCAGAATGGAGAAACCATTCAATCTTATTTTTCAAGGGTCTCCCGGATCAAGGAAAAACTAGAAGCAGTGGATGAAATGGTGGAGA
Organism: Larix kaempferi; assembly: GCA_027924585.1. Taxonomy (NCBI): domain Eukaryota; kingdom Viridiplantae; phylum Streptophyta; class Pinopsida; order Pinales; family Pinaceae; genus Larix; species Larix kaempferi. Next base: position 8,844,878 of record BSBM01000094.1, read on the forward strand.
ATGGTGAAGTGGTGATGACCACTCTAAATGGCCTACCCAGGTCATGGGATTCCTTTATTCAAGGAATTTGTGAAAGGAAGAAGTTGATCTCCTTCAATAGATTGCGGGAAGAATGCTCTCAAGAAGAAGCTAGATTTATAGCTCGTGAGGAAAAGATGGGAGGTGAAGATCAAGCTCTTGCAGCTCACACCAAAAGAAGCAATCCCAAGAAGGCGCACTCTCGCCACAAGAGATCCTATCAAAAGAATAAGAAGGATCTAAGATGCTTCACATGCAATGAGAAGGGTCACTTTGCTTCAGATTGTCCCAAGAACAAAAGGGATAATAACAACAACTTCAGCAAGAAGAAGAAGGGTAACAAAAGAAGATATCATGCTCATACTGCCGAAGATGATGAACCCCCAAAGAAGAAGTCTAGGGAAGAAAGTGATAGTGATGATGACTCATCAAGTGAAGAAGAATATGTTCTAATTTCTGCTCTCACAGGTACTATCTCCCATGGTTGTAATGATTGGTTAATTGACAGTGGGGCTTCCAAACACATGATTGGGTTTAAGGAATCTTTTGTGAATCTATCTGAACATGAATCACCCCATAAGGTGAAACTTGGGGATGATTATCAATACCCAATCAAAGGAAGTGGTGAAGCCTCCTACAACCTAGATTTTGGAAAATATTTGAAGATGAAAGAAGTCCTTTATGTACCTGGGCTCAAGAAGAACTTACTCTCCATCTCTGCTTTGGATGCAAAAGGTATGAGGGTTGCATTTGTGGATGGCCAAGTCCTAATGTGGCCAAAGGGAAAGACCATAGATGATGTAGTAGTGATTGAAGAGCAAGAGGGAGGTTTGTATAAATTGAAGGGACAACCTGAACATGCCATGGTACATGAATCCATGGAGCCAAGTGAACTTTGGCATAGAAGACTTGCTCATATGCACTATAGGGCACTTCCAATTGCAAGCAAGGCTATAGAGGGTCTTCCTGAAATCAAGACCAAACATGAAGGTGTTTGCAAAGGATTTTCAAAAAGTAAGAACATTAAGAAGGCTTTCCCAAGCAGTGAAAGCAAGGCAAAAGATATCCTGGAAATCATCCACTCAGATGTATGTGGTCCTATGTCATCCAGTTCTCTGAGTGGGTATGTTTATTATGTCTCATTTATTGATGACTTATCCAGGAAGACTTGGGTATACTTCTTGAAGAACAAAGATGAGGTGTTTGATAAGTTCAAGGAATTCAAAACCTTGATGGAGAATCAAACTGACAAGAAGATCAAAACATTCAGATTCGACAATGCTGGAGAATTCACCTCAGGTGACTTCAAGAAGCTGTGTAGTGATTCAGGGATTAAGAGGGAGTTGACTGCTCCTTATAATCCTCAACAGAATGGATTTGCAGAAAGGAAGAAAAGAACTATCATGGAAGCAGCAAGGGCAATGCTGCATGACCAGGATCTACCTATGCATCTATGGGTAGAAGCAGCTAGAACAGTTGTATATGTGCAAAACAGAACACCCCATAAGATATTGGAAAACAAGACACCAGAAGAAGTCTTTTCTGGTAAGAAACCTGAAGTCAGTCATCTCAGAATATTTGGTTGTCTAGTATACACTCATGTTCCAAAGGAAAAGAGGACTAAACTAGATCCTTCAGGAAAGAAGGGTATCTTTGTGGGTTACAGTGAAAGCTCGAAGGCTTACAGAATATACTTTCCAGGGTTCAAGAAGATTGATGTCAGCAGGGATGTAACATTTGATGAAAACTCAGCATTCATCAAATCAAGGAAGGCACCTATTGAAGTTTATGAAGAACCTAACGAAACGATATTTCAAGACACTACCATGACTGAAGCAGTTCCAAAAGTTGTTCGTGAGTTTGAAGATCCGCAAGAACCTGTAGATCCACCTCGTCAGGATAACTCTCACAAGAGAAAACCTGCATGGGCTAGAGAGCTCATTCAAGATGCAGAAATATTTGGCATTCCAGAAGAAGAACACATAGCAAAGAAGAGAACCAGATCACATACCAGCTATGTTGCTTTACTCTGTGACATTATGAACAAAGAGCCTTCCAGTTATGAAGAAGCAACGGAAAAGAAAGAATGGAAGGATGCCATGGTTGAGGAATACCAATCAATAATGAAGAATGATGTTTGGGATGTTGTCCCAAGACCTAAAGAGAGGTCTGTTGTGACTTCTAAATGGATCTTCAAAATAAAGCATGCTGCAGATGGAAGTGTAGAGAAATACAAGGAAAGATTCATGGCTTGTGGCTTCTCTCAGAAAGAGGGAATAGATTATGAAGAAACTTTTGCACCTGTAGCTAGGTATACTTCCATCAGAATAGTACTTGCCCTGGCTGTAGCAATGAAATGGAAAATACACCAGATGGATGTCAATACTGCTTTCTTGAATGGTGTAGTTGAAGAGGAAGTATATGTGGAGCAGCCACTCGGTTTTGAAATACATGACAGGGATTCATATGTATGCAGATTGAAGAAAGCCTTGTATGGCTTGAAACAAGCTCCCATAACTTGGTATGGTAGGATGGACAGTTTCCTATCTAGTTTGGGATTTACCAAGAGTAAAGCAGATTCCAACATTTACTACAAGGTTGAGGAAGGGAATCCTGTGATTCTACTCCTGTATGTGGATGACTTATTTGTAACAGGAGATGACAGACTGATTGCAGATACTAAGAGGAAGCTTGCTGCTGAATTTGATATGAAATATTTGGGAATGACGCACTATTTCCTAGGTATGGAGGTGTTGTAGAGTGCAGGTGGGATCTTCCTTGGTCAAGGGAAGTACACAGTAGATATCCTGAAGAGATTTGGGATGATGGATTGCAAGGCCATGGCCACACCTATGGCATCGAATCTGAAGCTTCTGTGTGATGCTTCATCTGAGCCGGTTGATGTCTCTATGTATCGTCAGATGATTGGGTCCTTGATGTACCTGATGAACACGAGACCAGACATTTGCTTTGCTGTGAACACATTGAGTCAGTTCCTGAAAAATCCGAGGAGTGTTCACCTGGTTGCTATAAAGCATGTTCTGAGGTACCTGAAGGGTACAGTAGATTATGGGCTCAAGTATGAAGCGAATCAAAAGTTTAACCTGCAGGGTTATGTTGATTCAGATTGAGCTGGCAATGCTGCAGATAGGAAGAGCACATCTGGATGCTGCTTCAGTATGGAATCAGGTGTGATCTCTTGGTTTAGCAGGAAGCAGTCCTGCGTAGCACTGAGTACAATTGAGGCAGAGTATGTTGCAGCCTGTTCAGCTAGTTGTGAGGCAGTATGGCTACGGAAGCTACTGTCTAAGTTATTTGATCTCCCGTTGGATGCTACTGGTATCTTCTGTGATAACCAGAGTTGTGTGAAGCTGTCCGAGAAACCAGTGTTTCATGACAGGTCGAAACACATAGAGATCAAATATCACTATATCAGGGATATGGTGCAGAGAGGAGCTGTGAAGCTCCTGTATGTTGCGACAGACAAGCAGATTGCAGATGTGCTGATGAAGCCATTAGCCAGGGTGAAGTTTGAGTACTTCAGGGAGAGGCTTGGTGTTCTTCAAATCGAGGACACTTCGAGGAAGAAGTGATGGACACATTTGCTGAAGCCATTCCAAGCATGTTGGAAGGAGGATCCTTCACATGGCTGTGGATGTAAGTGCTGGATGATGAACATCAAGATGATGTTTTGGTTTCTGCTTTGTATGATCAGTTGGATCATTTATATGTATATGTATGTACGCATCATGTTGGATGTTGGATATGATCAGTAGGATCATTTGTATGTATTTTGTATGCATCATGTTGGATGCTTGGACCATGTATCTGTATATGTATCAGGTGGATACATTGTATGATCTGGTGGATCATGTATGGTGATATGTATCATGTATTTGTATTTGTATCAGGTGGATACATTGTATGATCAGGAGGATCATGTATGATGATATGTATCAGGTAGATACTTGGTATACATCAGGTAGATGCATTATATGATCAGGATGATCATGGATGATGAGCTTCAGGATGTTGCTCCAGATGACATGCAGCAGGATGTTGCAGTGATGATGATCAGGATGATCATGTGTACATCAGGATGATGTATGGTGAGTATCAGGTTGATACTCTATGGCCGTGGATCAGGTTGGGCAGATGAGCATATAATTTGGCCCTTGGAGATTTGCAGATAGTCTTTCGAGGTTTTTCCTATGGCATGTAATTCGTACCCTGGGATATCTGGCAAATGCTCTTTCGAGGTTTTGCTCTGGAAGGACATATAATTTGCCCCTGGGAGATCTGCAGATAGTCTTTTGAGGTTTTTCCTATGGCATGTAATTCGTGCCCTGGGATATCTGGCAAATTCTCTTTCGAGGTTTTGTCCTATGGCATATAATCTGTCCCTGGGAGATCCGATAGGTTGGGTTGTGTGCCCGTAATAAGTCCTGGGATGCTCTTGCGAGGTTTTTCCATGACCACATATAATCTGTCCCTCGGAGATCCTATAGGTAGAGCTGCGTGCTCGTAACAGCCTGGGATGCTCTTGCGAGGTGTTTTGGTGAGGTCACATATAATATGGCCCTGGGAGATCCTATAGGTAGAGCCGTGTGCTCGTAACAGCCTGGGATTCTCTTTCGAGGTTTTGTGACACACGTAATAAGTCCCGAGGATTCCACAGTATGGCCAGTGATGACGAAGACCTGCAGGTAGTGGGCCTACATCCAGTATGAAAAAAGACTGGCTCTGTAGAACTTCCTATGACAAGTAGAGTCAGAGATTGATTGAGATAGCAGCAGCAGTGACGATGATGATGACGATGCATCGATGACGATGATCCCGAGAAGAAGACTTGTCTAGCAGATCTGTGTCGAGAAATACCTTCCTAGTTGAGAGGGAGTGTTGATGTATATGTAACTTCGAAATGTATTTCATCTATGTATTTCATATATATTTATTGTACCCTTATTAGAGATGTGTTATTCCTCTATAAGGAAGTGTCGCAAGTGTGTGTACTTTCCGATGGGTTATTAGACCACCATGTGGGGTCGTCCCTGAATTATATATATTATAATGTGGATGTACCTAGCTAGACAAGTTGGCCCCATAAGGTCACTGGGAAAACAAATTAGTATAAATAGAGATCATGTGATCTCTATTTAGTACACTTGAAAAAGTATCTCACTCTCACTCAGAAAGTGGTGCACTAGTGAGGAGGAGGATCATCTGCTACTAGGAGACTATCTCAGTGTATTTTGGTTGTACTTTGGTTGATCCATTGCTCTCTCTATCTCTGAGGAAGTTGTGGGGTTTTTCACCTTAGGGTTTTCCCCACGGAAACTCTGTGTCTCTTGTCTCTCATGCTTTTGATTCTTGTGATGCTTTTCATGCTTATTGTGATTGTCATGCATTGATATACTGTATATGTTATTTCTCTCAGTAAAGATCCTAGAGTATTGTGAATTAATGCTCAAAATTTAACAATAATTTCCCACTTATAATAAAAATATTAATGTTCTCCTCCATATATTGTTCATTATTCAATCATGAGTAAATCTATGAGTAAATGTTTATCTATGAGTAGATATGTTTTAATATGGTTGTAAAAAAAATCATTTTTTGGTATGAAACCTTCATAAGAGTCCCCGGTGTTGGCTTTGTAAGTTCTATAGTTGGGGGTGTTCTTAATCTTGTATCGGTGTTAAGTGGGTGGAAATTCATCCTCTGGTTCGACCATTTATAAGTGTTTTTGGGTTCAAAAACCTATTCAATTTCATCAGGAGTGTCATTTATAGTAAGAAAAACTTTTTATTTCACTCAAAAAGGTTTATGTATGCCCAAGATATGATCATTTACCAGTGGGTCAATCTATACAATTATTCTATCGCACCCTCAGTTATAAATGTCTGTCTAAATTGTTCAAGGCTTCCATAAAGTTCTCTGATGTCTATTAATGGTTGTATTAGATGTGTTTGGGTACCTTAGAAGTTGTTTGGATTAAATTTGAGTGAGTTGGGGGATGTTTGGGAAGAGTTGGAAACCTAGTGTTCTATGTGGTCAGATTTGAACTAGTGCTCCTAGTTTCGAATCTAGTAATTCTTTGGGGTTGCAATGGGGTTGATGGATCTGATTTTGGATCTGGAATATTATATTAGTGATATATCAGACCTGATTGGCCATCTTACAATGATTTTAAATTATATTTTGTGGGTTTCACATGTTAATTCTAATCCAAATTTATATACATAAGCCATTGTTGGGATAAAGTTAAAATTCAGGCATAATTTATGTTGAACATTTGGAGTTAATACTCCTAGTTTTTAATTGGGGATATTACAGTGGTATCAAATCATATTCCTTAACAGCTGTGGGAAACCAAGAGGAATTTTGAAGAAAATTTGAGATTAGAACTTTTAAAAGAATAATTGCATCAAGTGTAGAGGAAGAATTGCATCAATTGATAGACTTGTATATGGCAGATTGTTACCTACTTTTCTACCTACCTTGCCCATAGAGGACAATAAGCTTGAGTGGGAAAGGTTCATGAAGGGCCATTAGAACTTGTTGTAGTCCTGCGGTGTGAGGCACCTGCAACAATTAATTAACACGAATATGCGAAATAGCAGAAATGATAGAACTCAGAATCACTTTTATATTGATCACAGGCCACTTCGAGGGGGCAACCTCCTATGAGCAAGCTCAATACAAATAACTTCACGATGCCTTCATAGGTCTCAACACACACTTATATACTAATTCTAGGCACCAATACTATGGGTCGAAACCATGGGCCGTTACAAACTATGGATCAACAATACTACGGGCGACTTACAAAGCATATGCGCCAACAACAATAACACAAACTATTGATCACAAATACTACGAGACGACTTACAAAGCATATGCGTCCAACAACAACATACTAACAAAGTAAAGACATGGGTTCCTAACATCCCCTCCCCCTTAAGAAAAGCTTTGTCCTCAAAGCTTTAGATGTGGAAATTGTTGTTCAATCTGAAGGAGTGGTTCCCATGTAGCATCCCCTGGTTGCATGCAGTGCCACTGAATTAAGACCTCTGTGATAGAGCGAGAGCGAAGCTGACGCGTGCGCCGATTGAGGATGGCCTCTGGCTCCAAAAGGATGGATCCTTCATTATCCAGTTCGGGTAAAATCGTTTGTCCGTTGATGTTGGTGCCAAGAACTTTCTTCAGACAAGAGACATGAAAGACTAGATGAATGCGGGAAGAAGGAGAAAGTTCCAATTTATAAGCAACGGACCCAATCTTCTGAAGAATCCGATATGGCCCATAGAACTTTGGAGCGAGCTTATGATGCCCTTTGAGTTTCAAGGAGGATTGTTTGTACGGCTGAAGACGAAGAAAAACCATATCGCCGACTTGAAAAGTGCGCTCCGAACGGTGCTGATCAGCTTGTTGCTTCATGCGATTTCTTGCCATGTGAATATTGTCCCGCAAAATGTGAAGAATCTGATCGCGGTTGCGAAGGACCGTGTCAACTTCCTGAACTGGTCAACTGGTGGGGGTGTATGGAAGAAGAGCTAGAGGTGCCTCACCATAGACTGCTTCATAGGGGGTCATTTTAGAGGCAGTGTGGTAAGAGGTATTGTATCACCATTCAGCGAGAGGGAGCCACTTTGCCCACTGATGTTGTTGTTTCGAGGTGAAGCAACGAAGATAAGTTTCCAAGCATGTATTGACAATTTCAGTCTGGCCATCTGTTTGTGGGTGATACCCTGAACTCATCTTCAGTTTGGTGCCAGTGTGGCGAAATAGTTCTGTCCAAAAATGACTGGTGAAAGTCGCATCACGATCCGAGACAATGGAAGAAGGGATGCCATGAAGACGAAAGATCTAGTCCAGAAAGATTTGAGCGACGGAGGAGGCTGTATAGGGATGGCTGAGAGCACAAAAATGACTATATTTGGAGAGGCGATCAACCACAACGAGAATCACTATCTTCCCGCCAGATTTAGGGAGCCCTTCAATGAAATCCATAAAAATATCTATCCAAATCCGTGTAGGTATGGGAAAGGGTTCAAGCAATCCTGGAAGGAGTGTTGTTTCACCCTTATTGCGCTGGCAGGTATCACATTCGGCCACCATCTATTGAATTTTCCTTTTCATGCCCTGCCAAAAGAAGTTATGCCGTGCTCGTTCATATCTTTTGAGGAACCCAGAGTGCCCTGCCGATGGAGAAGCATGGAGTTCATAGAAGATAGCCTGTTGAAGATCTGTGCTTTGGGGAAGCACCAGACGACCCTTGTATCGCAGAGAAGCACCATCCCAAGAGTAATGTGGTACAGCAGAAGGGTTGTTGGTCAAGCGTTGTATGATTTGAGATAAGGAAGAGTCATTGACATAACCATGTTGAACAGATTGCAACCAATTTGGAACAGGCATAGAAATAGCTGAAAGAGAACCTTGGGCATCAAATGTGCGCGAAAGAGCATCTGCCGCAATATTGTCTTTACCCTTCTTGTAAGTGATCTCATAGTCATAACCCATGAGTTTGCTAACCCATTTCTGTTGTGTCGGGGAGGAGACACGCTGGGCCAAGAAATATTTCAGACTCTGGTGATCAGTCTTGATGCAGAAACGATTCCCTAATAGGTATGGGCGCCACTTCTGTACTGCATGCAAAATAGCCATCATTTCCTTCTCATAGGTAGAGGCAGCTAAATTCTTACCTGAAAGGGCTTTGCTAGTGAACGCAATAAAATGTTCATCTTGAAGGAGAACAGCACCAAGTCCATTGCCGCAAGCATCACTCTCAATAGTGAAGGGCTTGGAAAAATTGGGCATAGCTAGCACAGGTGTAGTACACATAGCTTGTTTTAGTTTTTCAAATGCACACTGAGCAGCAGGTGTCCATGTAAAAGCATGCTTTTTCAATAGAGCAGTTAATAGAGCTGCAATCTTCCCATAATCATTGACAAACTTGCGGTAGTAGCCAGTCAACCCCAAAAAACCACGAATGCTCTTGAGTGTCTGAGGACGTGGCCAATTGTTCATGGCATCGATTTTGGCAAGATCCACGCGAACCCCTTGTACTGAGATAATGTGGCCGAGATACTCAACTTCCTTCTGTCCAAAAACACATTTAGACTACTTGGCATGGAGATGATGGTCAGAGAAAAGTTGCATGACAAGATCCAGATGCTGGAGATGTTCATCCCATGTTTTACTGTAGATGAGGATATCATCAAAGAATACCAGAATGAATTTCTGCAAGTAGGGTCGAAATATTTTATTCATTAAGGCCTGGAATGTGGAAGGAGCATTAGTGAGGCCAAAGGGCATGACCAAAAACTCATAATGGCCATCATGTGTGCGAAAAGCTGTTTTAGGAATATCATCCTCATGAACCTGAATTTGATGGTACCCAGAACGAAGATCCAACTTGGAGAAAAAGTGAGCCCCATGAAGCTCATCAAGAAGCTCATCAACAACAGGAATTGGAAACTTATCCTTGATGGTGAGGTGATTAAGTGCTCGAAAATCAATGCAGAGGCTCCATGACCCATCTTTTTTGTGGACAAGAATAACTGGAGAAGAAAAGGAACTAGTGCTTGGGCGAATAATACCTTGCTTCAGTAAGTCCCGAACGAGCATTTCAATCTCCGTTTTTTGGTGAAATGGGTAGCGATAGGGCCTGATGTTGGGAGGAACGCTGCCAGGAAGGAGCTGAATACGATGGTCTTCTGGCCTGGAAGGTGGTAATCCCACTGGTTCAGCAAAGACACCTGTATATCGATCCAGAATTTGTTGTAGATCCAAAGGAGTAGTGGAGACCGCTGATGGTTGCATCTGGATGGAATGGATCTGAGCGATGACACCATGTGAATTCTTCTTGAGGATTTTTTCCATGCGATGTGAACTGATGATGCTGAGAGAACCTGGTTGTAATCTTGTCAATGTGTGTTTTTGTCCATTGAGGGAAAACTGCATCCAAAGTTCAGCAAAATCCCATAAGATAGGGCCAAGTGTGCGTAGCCATTGAGCGCCCAAAACCACATCACATCCGCCTAAGGGCAAGGCAAACATGTTAGAGCGCAAGGTATAATATCCCATAGAGATACACACATTTCGACACTTCCCTTTGCAAGGTAAGGTGCCCCCATTGGCAACCATGACTTCAAAGTTGGAGCAAGGATGGATAAAACAATCAGCTTGTTTGGCGATCCGAGGGTCAATGAAATTATGAGTGCTACCAGAATCAATGAGTATTGTAAGAGGAAGCTTCTTGAAGTAACCCTTGACCCGCATTGTTTGGGGGGTTGTGATTCCAGCTAAAGCATGGAGAGATATCTCTGGTTGGTCATCCTGAGACGGAGGGTCAATAGGCGGTTTCTGAATGTCGACCGGAGCATCCAGTGTTTCTGGATCTTCGTCACCAATTTCAGAGGCAGGCGGAGACTCCACATCCAAGAGATAGAGCTTTTGCTAAACACATCTATGTCCCCGAGTGAATTTCTCATCACAATTATAGCAAAGCCAATTTTCTCTGCGTGCTTGCATCTCTGTTTCAGACAAACGCTTGATAGGGGTCGGTCGAGGAGCCTGCGCTATAGGTGGTCGCTGAGAACCCATATTTCGGAAGGGAACAAAAGTGGGCTTGGAGCGTTGTTGGGATGCAATCTTGTCTTCTACCAACTTAGCCAACCCTAGGGCTTCCATCATTGTGTTGGGACAGAACATTTTGACTTCAGAGCGGATGGCATCCTTTAGACCACTGATAAAACAACTCCGGTAAAAATCATCAAACAATCATTCGGTGTGGTTGGCTAGATTCTCAAATTCGGTTTGATACTCTCTCACTGTGCCAATTTGGTGAAGTTTAGTGAGGGCTCCTGTGAAGTCATCAAAAGCACTAGGACCAAATCGTTGCAAAAAGAGCTGGCAAAAATCTGGCCATTTGGGCTCTGGATGAGCCTTGATGTACCAACGGTACCATTGAAGAGCTTCCTGTTCCAAGTGAAAGGATGTCAGCGGAAATTTGTTGACATCAAAAGTATTATGCAGACTGAAATACTGTTCTGCACAATAGATCCATCTAGTTGGATCAGTACCATTGAAGCGAGGAAAATCAAGCTTTGGACCACGGAAATTGCTGGAAGAGGAGAAACCATTGTCTGATGAAGACTTGGACTGCCGTTTGTTGTTCATAGCTGAATGTTCAAGACGGAGGCCGAGAAATTTTTCATCCAGATCCTGGAGTTTGGCTTGGATGGCTGCAAGTGCTTCCTCCATGGTTTTTGCTCCTGCATGGGTGACAACCATAACCAGGATTTTTTATTTTTATTTTTTTATTTTTTTATTTTTTTATTTTATTTTATTTTATTTTATTTTTTTCGGTTGATTGGGTAGGAAAACAAAAACAGAAACTACTTCAGTAAGGGAAAATATGGACTAGGGTAAAAATCTGAAGGGTAATTGGGGTTTGACTAGGTTTTGGACACTGTCGACTAGACAGGGAAGCAAAAATGAGGATTTCAGAAGCGGGGTGAAAGAATGGGAAAATTTGGCAGAGGGGGACAAAGAAGTAGAATTCAGAAAGGAACTCTGTGGTAAAATTTGAAGGTGATTGGGTGAAATATGAGGAAGTTATGGCAAACCCTAAAAATAGACAAATGTGGGCTTTCGGGTTTTGGGAAGGGGAATTGGGGATAGGGTCCTCAGGAATGAAATATGCAGAATGGGATGATAGGGGTTCCCCAAAAATTTCAAGGGAAACAGAGTAAAAACAAGGGAGATATGGACAAAAAACTGAATTTTATACTTTTTTTTTTCCAGACTGGAGCGGCTACGGCTCGGAAGGGATATGGAACAGCGCCGAATGGACTGAAAGCGGCTAGATCTGAAACGACTTGCAAAATGGATCTGAACGGCACCGTAGTGATCGACAATAGTTCACCTGAAAGTAGATATGGACCCCAGGTATGTGCAGCTTCCTAACAGTTCAGGGGTTTCACTCGGCCACCAATGCTGTCTGACGGCTTGCGTATTGGGGCAGTACCCCTCACTCCACGGCTCAGGTAAAACTGATAACCGCTTTGCCGCAAACGACAGCTCTTGGTTTACCTCACGAGTGGGAACTAGTCAATCAGGTAGGGGTTGTTTCCCTTTTCGCTAGCAGGTCCTCTCAATGGGCCAGCTACTTCGGGGTTCTTGTGGTACTCCTCACAATGAGTTTTAGGGCTTATGCCCAAGTACTTCCCACAGTTAAGCGGATAGGGATTATTCCCAAATCCGAACCTGCAACAGATGCGAAAAAAAAATTGGCAGAAATTTCACCCAGCGAGCCCAAGAAAGTGCTTTGATACCAGATGTGAGGCACCTGCAACAATTAATTAACACGAATATGCGAAATAGCAGAAATGACAGGACTTAGAATCACTTTTATATTGATCACAGGCCACTTCGAGGGGGTAACCTCCTATGAGCAAGCTCAATACAGATAACTTCACGGTGCCTTCATAGGTCTCAACACACACTTATATACTAATTCTAGGCGCCAATACTATGGGTCGAAACCATGGGCCATTACAAACTATGGTGTTATGTAGAATTTTGTCCTACGGATAAGCCAAAACTCTCTTAACTTTAAAGCAGACTTTAAACTAACTCTAAAGCAAGAAACAAGTCAAAACAAATGCTACCTTGAAATCCCTGAATTAACTTTTACAGCAAGATTAAACGTATTCGGAAACAAATGAGAGATAAAACATACCTTTCAAACTGACGTTTGTCCCGCTTCTAGCTCTTGATCCAAAGCTCCCGTGTAGAACCTGTTAAGATCAATCAAAGAACAAACATACAAGCTTCCAAACACCTTGAATGTAAAGGTTATATTCAAATCTAGATTAGATACATTTCATGTTAAGAACTTATGCTAAACACATGAAATGGGAAAGACAAGACAAGTTATCTTATTACAACTTGAAGAATGCTTACAAAAGTTGCTTGATGCCCAAGCCAATCTTCTAGCTCCAAGTGCCTTCTCCTCTAGCTATCTCCACAATGCTGCAAGATCATAAGTTTGGTGCTCCAAGAGTCCTCCTCTTCCCCATGGAATGCCTCTCTTTTATAGTGTATGGTAGGGTTAACCAACAAGAGAGATAGGTGGATCTAGGGAGAGATAAGTGGATCAAGGTTTCTAATCGTAGAAAGTGAGTTGGGATCAAATCAGGGACCCCAATCTTCCACTATCTTCGAAAATCCAAAATCCCACAAGCCATGGGAAAAAGGCTAATAAAAGAGTACCGCGCCCTGTGGTCTGAGCACAACGCGGTACTGCCACGTTTTGGGGAAAAAGCATAGCGCGGTAGTGTGGAGTACCGCGCTCTGATAAATGAGCAAGGCATGGTAGTGTAGGTAAATAAAGTCTCAGCTGGGTCAGAACTTGTCAGGGTAGATTTACTTTAAGGTTCATTCATCTTCTGGGTGGTTCAAACAGCAGGGGAAGTGTCGTCAACTCTGTTTGTGGTGGAGATGCGACACTGTGGAATATAGAGGTATAACAAATGCCCCCTAAAGTGTGAGGTCAGAAGGGACTGATGGCCGAAAGACTTTACGAATAAAGTGTGCAGAGATAGCATCGAGGAGAGCGACACTGAGCTGAAACAGAAACAGAGTGTTAGATATACCACCGAGGCGGGCATCCCCATGCTCGGAAACAAATGACTCAAAGCATGGCTGTCGACCAATACATTGCAGATCCACGAGTACTGATATGACATAGACTGTAGACAGACCATGGCTACTATGAACAAGCGTAGATCCATGAGACAATAATGACACAGCAACGACCAATACAATAAGTGGATCTGTGTGACAATACAAAGGACATCTCCATCGCAACCTGGACGCAATCAAGATACAGTGGTGCGCCCAAGGTCTTCTACCCGATCGCAAAGGATACGAACCTAGCCATGTGATTACAAGGTGTTGAAGTCGAACATGGTAGAATCCATTTGATTACCGGTCAATGATGTGGACCGTTAACAAATGCGAGGGACATCACCAATGATGACGATGATTCCCAAGGTATCGATAGTACATCTCAACGAAATGCGAATGAATGAGTTGATGTCGAGCATCCGAGAGATTGCTTGATCAGAGGTCAATGATGTGAACCTACTGTCAAACACGAGGAAACCTGCCATTGAGGCATGCATGCACCAAGGTACTAATGGTTGATTCCTAAGTCTAATTCCCGGATAGTGATTTGGTGTCGATAGGAATAGACTCGTCGAAGGTCGGCCATGATGTTTCCCACATCATCGACACGAAATCAGCACGAATGATAAGATGATGAAACAATGGAGTATGTACTGACACAGCGGAGGCCTGACACAATGAACGACTCGAAACAATGCAACCCTTTGAACATATAACGGCATGTAACAGGACTTGGCAGCAGGGATTATTGACAATAGAGGATAGACACCGGATGAGTAGGCTCGTGGCCAGGGAGACGACTCATGATGATGACCATAACTCAGTGAAAAATGGATACCCAATGTAGACAAGAGATGGACACATGCCATGTTCAAAGGTAACGACTGACAAGCTGCCATAAATAAACTTGACTTATCCCCCCATATTCCCCCGACATGATAGACAAGTACCTCTTTGTTGTTTTACGAGCTTGAAGAGGGTAACAGATTCTCGGTGTAGCTCATCTCGCGGATGAGTCCAATCTCACATGTTTTACGAACCTGAGAAAGGAGGGGTTCGTCCCAAAGTGGGTCCTTCGATGTTAAAATTTTAACGAGTCCAAGGAAGGAAAACTCGGTAGTTTTTCGCATTTAGAGAGCCTGAAAAACTTAAAGGAAGCTCCACAATGTACTTTTTCGTAAATTTAGTCCCTCGATCCTGAAAAAGTGTAAAACAATTCCCGAGAGAACTCTCCCAGCCGAGATTGACTGAGGTATACCTTTCTCGTAAATAGTCTAGACGGGCCGAAAAAGGGGTAACCTATCTCCGAATAGACGACCTTTCAAATACTTTTACAAGTGTGAAAGAGTCAAGATCACTTGGCAATCTTTTCAATTTTAGGGAGTCTGAAAAGAGCTTAACTATGGACTCCTATGGTCTTTTTCGTAATTTTTAATTATCCTGGTCCGAAAAGAGAATAAAATGCAACCAAGATAATACTTTCCTCATCGTTTAACGAGCATGAGTAAAGTCGACCGTACTCGACACCATTTACTTGAGTTTGACAAGCACGACACGTGTGTAAAAGCGCTTGGAATCTTTTTCAAGTTTTAAATCCAGAGCACGAAAAAGATAAAGTGGGCTCGAAATGAAGGTCAAATCACGAATAATTACCAGTGTGAATACATCGCCTTTTTACCGGGGATCCTGCCAATTAATGCTCAACAAACTGGGCATTAGTAATGTGAAAAAGGTTTTATTTTAACCATTTAAAATAACAATTAAATAAAAAAATGTGAAAATGCTATATAAGGAATGGTTAAAAATAGAAATTACTATTCATTTGTGTTTTTACCCAAAGAGGAGATTTTCACCTATTGAGGAGCAAAACTTCAAGGATCCATATCGGGAGTTCCAGGACACCATTTCGACCACCGTCTGCGCCAGGTAAGAGTTCTTGAGCGCCTCTTTCATTTCATGTAGAAATTATTTGCTTTTACCAGGAAAAATTTGATTTTTGGGCAAGCCCTATTGGGAAAAAATCAGCTTTGACAGTGTCGCGTGGGGGCTCTATCGGGAAACGCGGTACTGTCTAACAGTACCGCGCGGTAGTGTTTCCCCCAGGCGTGGTGAAGGCGAATTTTGTGGTTAAGAAATCAAAATTTCTCCAATTTTACGCTGGAACTAAGTTGCTAAATAGTTACTAACTGCTTTCCTTGACCTTTTGCAGGAGTTTGCAACTTATTTGAAGCAAAATGGTAAGCTGGAAAGAAAGAGAGCACGAAGTGGATGATTTTGCAGCTGAAAATGACTTACCGACTTTGACTGCATTGCGAGAATGTGGTTTGTTGAAGTTCTTTAAAACCAATGGGATTCGTCAGTAGCCTAAGCTTCTCACTCATCTCATCCAGTTATGGGACCCTGACACTCGAATTTTCCGTGTGGGAGAGCATGTCCTCGAAATTCAAGTTGAGGATATTTATTTCCTCACGGGCCTCTCGAAAAGAGGGGCCCGAGTGAACTTTACCGGATACTCAGCCTCAGAATCAAGTACAGATGACTTGATTGCTCGGTATTGCCATCAGGGTTCAAGCAAGAAAAGTGGGAAGGTGGCCATAAAGGAGGTCATAGAACTTCCTGTAAAAACCGTACTATTCACTATCACGCGTGCAGCAGGAAGTGTGAGTCCGCATCAGGCATCTCGCACACAAGTGAACCTCGCAGCCGAGTGTATGGGAGGAACAGTATTTAACTGGTGTGAGGCGGTGTTGTCCAATCTGAAAGAACAAGTGCACAAGTGTAGGGTTGGAAAGAACTCCCAATTCAGCTATGGGAGCATCCTGGTCACCTTCTTTCTGGCGAGGGTGCCACTGTTGCGCCCGCAGATATCTAGGCCTCCCCGTCCACCTACTGAGCCATGGATGGCTCGATGGAGTGATTATGCTGGACGTCTCGGGGGACCTCAGCGCTTAGCCTTCGGTGAGGATTTCTTTTCCTGGCTCGAGGAGCAGAAAGTTATGATTGATGACTATCCCTACTCCGGGGTAGATTTTCGTGAGGACATCGACTTGGCACTGCCAGAGGACGATGATTGGGACAACTCTGGTATGACCTTCATGGATATGTATTTTTTCCTTTTTGAATATTTAATTTTTATTACTTTTTTAGAATGTGTAAAAGATGTCTAATGTATGTTCGCATGCATGTTGCATACCGTGGACCACAGAGACCAGCTGGGTACTCGCCACTACGTCGTGGTGGTGTTGACCATCAAGCCGTTCCTGACAAGGAGGAGGATGAAGACGAGGCAGGAGGCGTTTAGGACATTGAGAGGAACTTGCAGGGATTGACTCATGGTATCCCTGCTATGAGGATGGATGATGTCCCTTATCATCTCCAGCGGCATACCGTAGGTGTGCCTGGTCGTATCAGTCGACTTCTTCGTAAGGTGGTTCGAGCTGTAGTATGTTACCACCAGCAGCAGGAGGAGTCCGATGAGGGACATGATAGGTCTCCTAGATCTCCATAGATGGTCACTTGATCTTTTTGCGGCATGTACACGATGTATAGGCTTTGAGAGCCAAATTTTGTATATGGGATTTGGTCCCAAATTTTGTCTTTGACACAAACTTTATGTATTTTGGAAAAAACACTTCTTATATACAGTGATATGGACCTATTTATGTTCTAAATATTTACAATGACTTGTGTATTTTATTTTTTATGATGTGTTTATGTATGGGCAAGATGCCAATCCAAAATGTAATTAGCCAATGAATCAGCTATACAATTGAATTCTCTTGGTATGTGTTGATATGTAATGAAATTAAATGATCGTTCCAAGAGGCGTACTCTCCGAAATAAACGAAGTAGTATAGGATCGCGAACTGTGTAAACACGGTTTAGATGAGAAACCACGAGTTGGGAGTCTAAAAAGACTGATAAGGAGTCAAGCCCAAGTGAAGCAACCTCTGTCAAGAGACTGATGACTGCATGGTACTCTGCGATATTATTGGTTGCAGGACCTAAACAATTGGCTCCTGAAGAAATCAACTCGCTAGTGGGGGAATAAATTACCCATGCTGCGGAAGCGAGATTCCGGGTATGTCGGCTTGCACCGTCGGCGAATCCAAAGTAGGCAGACATCTGCGCATAAAGTCACGAGTCAAAGTAAGAGTGGATACACGAGGTCCACGCGCACACCAAAAAGAAAGCAAAAGCAAACTAAGTACATTATGTACAACAAGTAACCTGCGTAGGGTAACCTCATGCGTAGAAACATTTGAGGTATAGCCCATTGCGGGGCCGTGCCAATGGCGTACCATCACAATCGATTAGTTCATAAGCTCCTTTTTCCAAGACACGTTTTACAATAAAGGGGCCGTACCACATAGATTCAATTTTACCTTTTCCAAGCTTATCGTGCATTTGATCATATGTAAGTACGAGATCACCCTCATTGAAGATCCGAGGTTGAACGGATTTGTCATATTGAGCTTTGACGCATTTTTTGTGGGCTTCATTAGCTAAAGCAGCGTCGCGGCGGG
The DNA here is from genome assembly GCA_027924585.1 of Larix kaempferi. Lineage (NCBI taxonomy): Eukaryota > Viridiplantae > Streptophyta > Pinopsida > Pinales > Pinaceae > Larix > Larix kaempferi. Next base: position 8,863,120 of record BSBM01000094.1, read on the forward strand.
TTTCATCTAGCTTAGCTAGGTATAGAAACCGTTCCTCTTCGGAAGTAGTGTGTGGAAGTAGCTCTATGGCTATCTTGAGTGATGGAATTTCACATTCAATTGGCAGAATGGCTTCTAGGCCATACACCAGTTGGAATGGTGTAAACCCAGTAGCACTTTTCACTGAGGTCCGGTAGGCCCATAGTGCTGCGAATAGAGCTGAGTGCCAGTTAGATTTCTGGGTACCCACAATGCGCTGAATCATTCGTTTCAGGACTTTGTTAATGGCTTCAACTTGGCCATTAGCTTGTGGGTAATACGGGGTTGAGTTTTCATGGCGAAAACCCAGCTTGGCACTTAGTTCTTCGATCATATGGTTCCTGAAATGGGAACCGTGATCAGTCACAATAGACTGTGGTACACCGAATCTAGCTATAATATGATTGAATATGAACTGCGCTGCTGTTTTGCCGTCCTCAGCATACGTAGGCATCGCTTCAGCCCATTTTGTAAAATAGTCGACAGCTACTATGACATAGCTATGCCCCCCGGCTGAAGTGGGCTTACAGTGCATGAAATCGATGCCCCATTTGGAAAAAGGGCTGACGGCAATAACAGGATGGAGTGGAGCAGGATGCGAGCGTGTTTTGCTATGAAAAAATTGACATGGCGGACACTTCTTGACTGTTTCAATGCAGTCTTTGAAAATTGAGGGCCAAAAGTATCCTGCTCGCAGTATCTTCTGGGCCGTAGCCATCCCAGAGAGATGACCACCACATGCTCCAGCGTGGCAGTCATTGAGAACGCATTCCGCCTCATCTAAGGTCAAACAGCGTCGAAGGACGGTGTCGACACCACGCCGATAAAGAGTATCGTTCACTATAAGGTAGTATTTTGCGTGATGTCGGATACGTCGCCGTTCATCGCGGGTGAGATCGGGACGAAAGCATTGGGTTTGGAGATATAAAAGAATATCCCCGTACCACGGATCAGACGTGCTAATGAGGAACAATGATTCGTCAGGAAGAGAATCAATGGGCTCGGGTTGCTCAGTAGCACGGGGCAAGTTACAAATTAATTCCGTGAAGACCAAAGACTTCTTGGACTTAGCCTTAACAAACTCCAAGTCAAACTCTTGAAGGATGACTATCCAACGAGAGTATTTGCCCCCAAGCACCTGGTGTGTGAGGATGTAATACATTGGGTTGAAGTCGGCTATAACAGTGGTCCGGCGGAGTAAGATGTAGTGGCGGAATCTCTGGACAGCAAATACTGTTGCCAGAGCCAGTTTTTCAACATGTGAATAGCGGGTTTCGGAGTCAATAAGACTCTTACTGAGATAGTATACCACATGTTCTATGCCATTTTGGTCTTCCTGGACTAGCACCATACCGATGGTGGAAATCGAGGCTACGAGATAAAGAATGTAGTCCCGTGTGTAATCGGGGGGTTGAATCACAGGGTCTTTGGTTAAGGCTGCCTTTAGATTGTCAAAGGAGCGTTGGGCTTCGTCATCCCAGATGAAGGGAACATTCTTCTTGAGAAGCCGCATGTAGCCTTTTGTTATCTCGGACAGATTGCAGATGAAACGGCGTAGAAAGTTTGCATGCCCTTGCAAACATTGAAGTTCTGGAATATTGGTGGGTGAAGGCAGGGCTACGATAGCTGCTACCTTTGCGGGATCTAAACATATCCCGTCTTTGGAGACTATGAATCCCAACAGTTTTCCGGCTTCTACACAGAAGATGCACTTATGCGGGTTCAAACGTATATTGTAGCGACGGCACCTTTTGAAAATGGCACTTAAGTGGTCTGGATGGTCTTCCCGAGTTCAAGAGTGAGCGGGAAGGTCATCGAGAAATGGTTCTACAATATGTTTGATGTCATGAAATGCGTAGGACATCGCCCGTTGGAAAGTTGCCCCGGCATTTTTTAGGCCAAAAGGTAACTTTCGATATGCAAAGATCCCCCAAGGGCAGATAAAGGTCATTTTGTGCTGGTCAGCTGGGAGGATATCGATCTGATTATAGCCAGAGAAGCCATCCATAAATGAAAAGATGACACTTCCGGCACAGTTATCGATGATCTGGTCGATAAACGGAGTTGGGTAGTTGTCCTTTGGACAAGCCTTGTTCAAATCACGGTAATCAACACAGACCCTAATCGTTCCCTGTTTCTTGGCTACGGGAACGATGTTGGATACCCATTCTGTCAATGGGACAGGATAGATAAACCCAGCACGCAAAAGTTTTTCAACTTCTGCTTTAATGGCGGCTGCCTTACGAGGATGGACGGGTCGAAGCTTTTGCTGAACAGGTCAGGCGCCAGGGAAAGTAGGAATTTCGTGGACCACGATCGATGGGTCTATCCCTGGCATTTCTTCATAACTCCAAGCAAAAACATTGCGGAAAGTTTTGAAGTAGGCACTATAGAACTCCGTTTCAAGGGGAGTACATGTTTTGCCAATGTGTACATTTTCCACGATACCAGGCTTCACTGAAATATCGATGGGAGTGGTTGCCATAAGATTGGCCAAGTTTCCTTCTGAAAATACCTCGTCGAGGGAAGTGGGGAACTTTGTTTGTACCATCCCAAGTGAAGTGTTGGGTTTTGTATCAGGCTCAAGTGGCTGAATAGTGGGGAATGAAGATCGATGATGAAAATCTCCCCATGGTGGCTCATCACCGCACATAACCTCCATAATTGATTCGTCGGTGGGAAAAATCAAATTGAGAGGATCGAAAAGTGGTGGGTATGGATGAGTTTCAGTCGAGAGCTGTGCCACGGTGTGATCAGTAGAACAGTCGACCCAATCGGTGGATGATTGGATCGCGTTATATGCTGCGAGGTTTCTGTTCAGAGGCATAGAGTTGCCGTAGTCTTCAATCTGAGAGGGACTCGGAATCACCCATGAATCGTTGGACAGGGTGATACTCGATGAAATCATGCTAATTGGTTGAACATGGGTTCCCAGCTCTGGAAAAACTCCAATAAGGGATGAATCCTTCATGAGACCAACACCAACGTCTTGGAACCGATACCGAGGTTGATCCAATAACGGGACGGTGTTGGCGGAGTTTGGATGGGAGTCTGGGATACAGTAATCCAATTGATCAATAGTGAGAATTTTCCCATCATTAGGAAATTGCACAATCCGGAAGACCGTAGATGCGGTGGCGGTCATGGCGTAAAACCAATTCCGTCCAAGGAGGAGATTGTAATCCAATGGTGCATCTACGACTTCAACGTGTACGGATACTGTTTTGCCCCCCAGTTCAACACCAATTGAGGGAATGAGTCCATAAAGTTGAAAACCATGTCCATCAAACGCCCTGAGAATAGTAGGAGAAGTGGTGACTTCGGGTGAGCCTAGGGCTCTCCAACAGTTCAAAGACATGATCGACATGGAAGCACCTTCGTCTAATACAGTGCGATGGATGATATTTCCACGGATTTTTGTATGTACCTGGAAGGCTAACTGATGAGAAAGCCTAGGTTTGGCGTGCTCCAAGTTAAACATGATGGAGTTTGAAGTATCCGGGTCCATTGCCCCCAGTGCTGAAAGTAGGGTTCTACGCTGCGTGGGGCAGTGTTGGAGAACCTCGAGAGTCGACATGGCGCAAGGTGCTTGAGCCAAATCCTCAACAATGTTGTAGTTTTGGGCAGCTCGTGCATTCGGATTAAATGTCGCCTTTCGTATGGTGCCCTTGGGTGGGCGTAGCACTGTGTCCATCAGCGATCTCTCGATATGGAGATGACCGTTAGGGGGGGGAATGGGACTCGGATCTTCAACAGGAGATTTGCCTTTGGCTATCTCCGATTGTTTGTTTGAACTTGGAGGATTGTCATACGTCTTTGAACGAGTGGTGATATGAACCTCTTCGTTACTAGTCATCAGGATTTCGCGGTTTGTGGACGTCTCTCCGCGGGTGGGATTGGTCGGGTTGCCCCCTTGTGAGGTTTCTTGGGCAACCATTTGCTGTTGCTGTTGGGGGAAAGGGTCAGTTAACACTGTCGGGCGAGAGGATCCTTTAACGAACTTGTTGACCTCGTCCTTGTAGGGACAGTCACACGTATAATGATCATCTTGACAAATCAAGCAGGGAAACTTAGCTTTTCGACGTGGTTTCTGGTCATTCTGGGTGGGCTGTGGCTTGGGGTTCTCCTGCTGGTTTTTCTTGGGTTTACCATGATTGTTTTTCTTCTTTCCCCCGGATGGTTGTGACGTAGATTGAACTGCGTTCACTTCGGAGGAAACAGCAGGAGTAGTTGTTTTGGAAGTAGCCTGGGTAAAAGCGGGGGAAGCTGAAGCTTGTTGTCCCGTCGAGTTGGTAGCAGGCTGGGTCTTGACTGAACCGACAATACCATCAATGGGGGGTTCAGTGGTAGGCTTCGTTGGATCAGTGTGAATGCGGGAGGCATGTGGAAGAAGTTCATGTAAAGTACCGGATTGAGTATAAACTAAATCCATGTACTGGGCTGCTAAGATGGCTTGTTCTTCTGTAACCGGTCCGCGCATAGCGATATCTCTGGCTATGGGAGGCAAAAAGGATTTTGTAAACCAATCAGCAAGTAGCTGATCCGGAATAGGTGCCTTTATTAGCCTACGGTGTCTTCGCCACTCATGGATGTGATCCGAAATATGTGTAGAAGTGGTTTGACGCAGTGAAGTTAATAGTTCTGTTCCAGTCTCATACCGGATGGGGAGCTGGAAATGAGTCAGAAACTGCATAGCCAGAGTGTTGAAATCACGAAAAGAGTGTTGTGGCAGCTCGATATACCATTTTGCTGCCGTTCCGGTAAGCGTACGTTGGAAGAGCCGAAGTCAGATGGAATCATCCATCAAGGAGTTGGATGAACACCAAAGATGGAAGGTCATCACGTGGTTCTTGGGGTCTTCCTCGGGCTTAGCATCGAACATGGGAATGTCTGATGGTAGTTTGGCTGGAATAGGTGACCAGTGGGGTTCATGCCATATAGGATCGTTGATAAGTCTTGACAAATCAGGTAAGTCAAGTGTGGCCAAGAAGGGAAGTTGACGGTTGGTTTGCGGGTATGAGTGATAACCATGTGGTACAGAGAACCCTGGAGGGACTTGCATAGCATACTGCTGTGTGTTATACCCATATGTGTTTCCCGCGGGATACTGCTGGAAGTTCTGTGGATAGTAAGCCATCTGGTTAACCGGTTGATTATGGGAAACTGGTTGGTAAGTGTTCTGCTGAGTGGGTATGGTACCCTGGGGTTGTTGATACCCAGGAATGGTTGTTGTTCCTTGTTGGGGAAAAGTTCCTTGGAATTGTTGTGTTCCAGGGATGTTACCACTATACTGTGTAAGTGGAGGGTTTCCCATAGCAGGGTTGGGGGGTGGCTGCGACGATGGTGTCCATGGAAGGCTCGTTCCTGCTTAAGGAGCGAGTGGGAATTGCAGTGATGGGTTCCATGGCGTTGTAGCAGCTGAAGGGTAAGGGAAGCCAGAATTCAAGTTGGGGGAAATCTGAGATTGCCCCCCAGCTTGGTTCCAGTTTCCAAAAAGTGAGTACCCCCCACTATGTGGGATTTGAGGATCCCAAGAAGGAAGCATGCCTGACGAGAGAGGTTGAGAATGAGGTCCGGTTGGAATACCGGAATAAGGTTGCCCGCTGCCAGGTGTGCTGTACATACCGTACTGAGCAGAAGCTGCTGGTTGGGATAGTTGTTGGATGGAACCAATAGGTTTTCCGCTAGCAGATGGATTGGATGGCCCTATGAGAGGAGGCTGTTGAGTAGGAACGGGGTTCCCAACAAAAGGTTGTCCTCCAACTAGTTGGGTTGATGACCCTATGGGAGGAGGTTGTTGACCAACAATGGGGTTCCCAACAAAAAGTTGCCCCCCAGCTGGTTGTGTTGATGGCCCACCAGGGAGGGTTTGTATGTTGGAGTTAGGGACCACTGCAGTCGGTTGTCCACCTCCTGAAATAGTGTAAATGGTGGCTGAAGGTGATCCTTCGGTCGAAACGGAAGATCCAGCAATATGACTAGGTGTTCTTCCGCTGCTAGCCAAATATGATAGTGTGGATTGGCCAACGGCGCCGAAAGTACCGATTTGCGGAGGAGGTCGTCCATATCTGACAGGTGAGGACGGGGAAAAAACTGGGTTATCCCTCATAGAATGTGCACCAAACATAGGAGATGACAACAAGTGTAGGGAATTTAGTCCAGGGGTATCGGCGTCGTCCATAACGTGTTCAATGATAGGAGGACCATCGAGAACTAGGTCCAAGTTCATATCCTGAAAATGATTTTGGGGATCTGGCAGGAACCTAGGTATAGTAAAGTCCGAAGGTCCTGATCCGTCTGCAAAGGAGTGATGAAACTCCATGCTGGACGGGATGTTGGGAGCCCTATAGTCAGAAGGACGAGTAACAGGGGGATATCTAGAAGCTGTCGAGAGCATTTGCTCTGTGCTGCGTCTAAACTGTGCCGATGCTAACGGAGATTTCGCTAGGCTAACCATACTAGACTGGATGGAAGCCATGATTTCATGTCCCGGTGGGAGGTTGGGTAGATCTATAGTACGAGGTACGTTGCTAGAAGAACTTGTCTCCTGAGGATGAACACTGGGTGACGTAGTAATAACAGGCGGAATTTCCGCCTGGGAAGTGATGAAGCCATAATCAGGTTCAAAAGGTGTGTCAGGAAGTCGAGTATCTTCAACGAGTTCAACGTACCCGCATGGGACTGAAATCAAGCCAGGTATGTCCTGGTTGGACCCTTCTGTGGTGCCAATAGATCCATCTATATCATCATGAAAAGTGTCTGATGGACGGGAAGTGTTGACATCCGGTAGAAGGATGACCTCTGGTCTAGTACTCTGGGTTGTGCTAGGTTCAGCTGCTGTAACTGTGTCCACTGTGACAGATAAATCTGGGATGATAGTGGGTGAGGTGACAGTGGAAGTCTCAGATATGCTAGTGGTTGCAGAAGCTGCAATAGATTCTGAGACTGTGCTATGTGTGGCAGTTACGGGCGGAACTGAAGATGTTGTGCATATCGGCGGTGGAATGTTGCCTCGACCAGCATCGCGGCCAGGAGGAGCAGGAATGCGTGATGCAGGCAGACCAGAAGTCCGTGGCGGTGGTGGTGGTTGAGGGCTTTGGCCCTGTATCCTTCGTGATCTTCGTGGTTGTTCTGACATGATGACAGGAAAATGAAAATCGGGGGCAGTGTCGTAAACAAAGAACTCAAAAACTCTAATGCAGCCGAGTGTGCAGAAGAGGAGCTAGAAAAAGCAAGGTTCACAGGCCAAAAAAGTAAGCTCTAAAATCTATACTGAGACCGTTGTCTCAATAAGCGAGTTGATGCAAAAAATGGCCAGAATGCCAACAAGCAGTCCCTACAAAGAAAAAATGACCCTCTATGAAGATGAGATACCAAGCAAACTCCTAACTAAGAGCTGGAGACCTCAATAGGTTGTATCCTTCGCAAGGTGATGAAATCCAAGTCGAACAATACAACATGAGAGACCAATATAAGAAGGATATCCCTCTACCGAAAGGGATCCTGGGTAAAAGATCCCTAGTAGAATAGATACTAAGCTACCTCGTTCATGACACGTCAGAAAAGGTTTTGGGCACTTCAGCCTTCCGAAGAAGACAACGATCGATGTTGCCTTAGGGCTAAGTGGAGTGCGGTATTCCACAGCGTCCGTCCGGTTCTCAATCTCGCGGCCGTTTAACCCCTGAAAGTTAAAAACAGTCAGGAGGCCCCTCCACAAACTAGCTGTGACCGTGTCAATAAATACTAGAGGATTTTAGTTCCCTAAAGACAATGACTATGTCTCAGATGAAAATGACAAGGGGGAATTATTTTGATGCCTATCCCCGGTGTCCTACCTAACTACCAAATTCTTTTGATTTCCTCAAGTGAGGTTAATGTTGGTTTAATTAGGGTGATTAATTTTAGTGGCTGTCTTACTCAATCAGGTAGTGGACGTGAAACTTGATGGTGTTATGACGACTCAAACCATGCAAATGAGAATGAATAAAAAACAAGCCTTTGTCTTCGATGAAATCTAGCTAAGGGAAAGATAGAGTTTCTTCGATCAAATATGCATGAAATTTTTCACAAGCAATCAAAGTAAAAGATTTTTCTTTTCTTTTTGTAAACAAGCCAATACTGAAATAAACACTCATTTTAATGCACTGATCCTACAATCTACAATGCTTTCAACTATGAGAATTTTTGTGGCAAAATCAATGGTTCATTTCCTAATGCAAAAATAATGCTACTAGACTTTTTCAATTCAAACAACAAAATTGCTCTCAAATGATAATATTTTAATTACTGAAAATGATAAAAATAATATAACTGTAAAAGCTACAGGGTTCAGTAACAGAGAACAGTGGTGTTGAGTTGGTTGTGGTGAAAAAATCAAGCCAATGCAATCAAACTGGAAAAATGACCCAATATGTCAAAAATGCCACTAATTCAAACAAATCAAGCTCACAACAGGGAAGATAATCAGATCACACAGACTGTAAAATGACCAGGATGCTAACAGACAATCAGCAAATACTACCTAAGGCAGAGAGAAACTCAGAAAACCAAGCAAGTATAAAAAATTTAAAAATTTGCAGACACTACCGCGGGTCAGGGTCTGACTGGAGTGCGGCACTGTGACAGTACCGCTCTGGTACTAAGGCAGAGAACGCGGTACTACCACGCTGGAAGCAGTTATGAGGTCGCGGTACTATGGCAAGGTAAGGAAAAAACGCAACTTGATAAAATAAAATGAAGTTTTCAGGGTTGTTGCTAACCCAGGGGACTCAGTGATCAAACAGGGAGAAAAATACAGCGAGGAGGGGTGAATAAAGTTCAAAAAAGACCAAGATTCAAACTGGTTTGAAGTGCAATAAAAACTCACAGTCAACAGATAAATGATAGTGAACTGAATCAATCAAGCAGTAATCAAACCCAGCAGAGTCACCATTCTTGTTATGTAGAATTTTGTCCTACGGATAAGCCAAAACTCTCTTAACTTTAAAGCAGACTTTAAACTAACTCTAAAGCAAGAAACAAGTCAAAACAAATGCTACCTTGAAATCCCTGAATTAACTTTTACAGCAAGATTAAACGTATTCGGAAACAAATGAGAGATAAAACATACCTTTCAAACTGACGTTTGTCCCGCTTCTAGCTCTTGATCCAAAGCTCCCGTGTAGAACCTGTTAAGATCAATCAAAGAACAAACATACAAGCTTCCAAACACCTTGAATGTAAAGGTTATATTCAAATCTAGATTAGATACATTTCATGTTAAGAACTTATGCTAAACACATGAAATGGGAAAGACAAGACATGTTATCTTATTACAACTTGAAGAATGCTTACAAAAGTTGCTTGATGCCCAAGCCAATCTTCTAGCTCCAAGTGCCTTCTCCTCTAGCTATCTCCACAATGCTGCAAGATCATAAGTTTGGTGCTCCAAGAGTCCTCCTCTTCCCCATGGAATGCCTCTCTTTTATAGTGTATGGTAGGGTTAACCAACAAGAGAGATAGGTGGATCTAGGGAGAGATAAGTGGATCAAGGTTTCTAATCGTAGAAAGTGAGTTGGGATCGAATCAGGGACCCCAATCTTCCACTATCTTTGAAAATCCAAAATCCCACAAGCCATGGGAAAAAGGCTAATAAAAGAGTACCGCGCCCTGTGGTCTGAGCACAACGCGGTACTGCCGCGTTTTGGGGAAAAAGCATAGCGCGGTAGTGTGGAGTACCGCCCTCTGATAAATGAGCAAGGCGCGGTAGTGTAGGTAAATAAAGTCTCAGCTGGGTCAGAACTTGTCAGGGTAGATTTACCTTCAAGGTTCATTCATCTTCTGGGTGGTTCAAACAGCAGGGGAAGTGTCGTCAACTCTGTTTGTGGTATAGATGCGACACTGTGGAATATAGAGGTATAACATATGGATCAACAATACTACGGGCGACTTACAAAGCATATGCGCCAACAACAATAACACAAACTATTGATCACAAATACTACGGGACGACTTACAAAGCATATGCGTCCAACAACAACATACTAACAAAGTAAAGACATGGGTTCCTAACATGCGGGTCATCTAGTTACCAGAGATACATTATATATTATAAGCAAGCATGCACAATGGTACAGATACAAGATACAAGAGACCAATAGAGAGAAGCACAAGCCTTTTTTAACCAGCAAGAGCAGAATACAACATAGGTTAGATCTAGCTAGCACATCGGCTTAACAGCCTATATATATATAGCTTGCAATATAGTTACATAACCGTATGTCGGTCTAACCGACCGACCCGACCTATGCTAGTCGACGCGACTTGTCGACATATACTTCAAGTGGTCGGGAGGAGGGCCTAGTCGACAGGCCGACCTAGGTCCCTGTCATGTCCCAAATTTGGAATTGGGTCACAATGGCCTAATCACATTGGCCATATTCATTAGAGTTTGTAAAATTGATGTTAAAGGTCAAATAATTGCCAAGGAGGAAAATTACTAGTTTCCTAGGTTTGGGGTGGAAGCTTTGGGATTTGGAATAATGGGGATAATAAATTATGTTTGAAAAATAGAGTGGCATAAATATTTAATAAAGGATCTAAATAAATATATACAAGTGAAATTCAAAGTGGCATTTGATCATGAAGACACATAAAGGAAGTGGGACCCACATATGGCTAGATTTCCCCACTACACTTGGCATCATTCTCTCACCAATTCAAATTCAAGGTGAATGGTAACATACTTGGGGGAGTCCAAAAGGTATTATTCATGGCATGACTCATCCAAGGTTGAAATATAGAGGAAGAGTAACTCCCATGGAAGAGGAAGAGGAAATTTGGAGTTAGTGAGACACTTGGGCTAGATTCCCTAGCTCTATGACAACAATGATGAAGATGCTATGACACCTATGACACAAATCAGACCTGAAGGCTGACATATGACATATATGACATGTCAGGACTAAAAATATACTCCAAGAGGGCGCTCAAGGGTGTTAGGGCAGCTAAGATGCTTCCACATGTGATTTGGTGGAAGTGGGAAACTAGGAATTGTTGTACAAGTGGCGTTCTTTGGAATCTCTTCCCAACTTGAGTTAGCATGAGTCTCTTGGAAGGAATTCGACCCATGGAGGATATTATAAATTTATAAATGTCAATAAAAAATAATAAAACCATATTTTGATCATTTGTATAATTTGCAATTGCATTTGTGAAGAGGGAGAGACAGTGGATGACTAGTTTCTTTCCTTAGCCAATTTCGAGGGTGAAAGATTCCCATCCAATTTGGTAATTGGAAAGGCCATTCAGACCTTTCATTTGGAGCTTTAATGGAGTCTTTATTTGCAGGTGTAACCTACAGGGCAGCTCCTGGTTTCTTCTATTGCATCTCACTCCTTCAACCATTTCCAATTTTGATGGCATATTCTTGATCCTTGAGGGAGGGCGTTTTTGGTGAGCTATTGTACTCTTTGGGGGAGATTCTAATGCCCCATTTCTTCTGTAATATGAATTAAATACTCTTTTCTTCATATCCAGAAATTTTCAGTTCGAAATTCCAAGTAGAAATGTATAAATCGCATTTTTAATGGAAGAACAATGCAATTTCCCCACTACCTTGTTGTGAACTAATGTATTGATGATTATTTAAAATGAATGGATGATTATCTGATGCATTTGTGATTAATGGACTGTCGTGGATTTATTTTACAAGTTTCATGTACTATACTTTAGCATTTGAAGTATTTTTACTCAGTTTAATTGCATTGGGAGAAGAAATAGTGCCATTTCCCCAAGGGTCGAATTGGTGATTTTTGCAGTTGAATGGGAGAGGGTTGGAGCAGATATAATAATAAATTAATGGTGCAAATGAGACCTTAATAACATCCTTAACACATTACATACCTCTGTTCATAAATTTGAGTGGGTTTGGAGGCAATTGGGAAGCCATTTTCAGTACTTACCCCAGGGGGATTTGAACCCCAAATTACTAGTAAAATTGCATACTTGGTCCAGAATATTAAGAGAGTTTGCAGAGGTCTTTTGGTGGCCATATGTCATCCCTGAAATTCATATTCAAGTCCTAATATCATTCATACACCTTCCTTGAATATTTGAGGGCATTTGGAGTCAATTTGAGACCTAGAGACCAATACTAGTCAAAGGGAAATCACTAGTAAACTTACCTACATTGACCAGAATTGAAAGAGTATTTGCAGAAGTATTTTAAAGGTCCAAAGGAATCCTTGAAACACATATTTATGTTCTAATATCATTCATATACCTTTTTAGAATATTTGGGATCATTTGGGGCAAATTTGGGACCTAGAGATCAAAACTAGTCAAAGGTCGAACTACGGAAAAAAAGTGGAAAGTTTCCATTTTAATAAAATTCCTAACAAGGGACACTACAGTGGTATCAGAGCATGGTATTGGAACCTGATGTGGTAGAACATTAACGAAGACTAGGAGTCAAAGAAATAAGCCACCACCCTTAGAAACTGAAACTGGATGTACTTTGGTGAAAGGGAAGAAATAGGAGAAGTGCATTCATTGTTCACCATGAGTAAGGATGAGAAAGGAACCTTAGAGGAGAATGAGGAGTTTAGAAAATTACTGAAACATTCCTTTGAAGACAAGTGGAGGCAATACTTTCAAGAGTTCAAATTGTTGCTTAGTGAACTTGGAAGCAACTCGGAAAAAATAATGAGCAATGGTTCTCTTTTCAAGGAAAAGGATGAAACAATTTATGCCACAAAAGAGGAACCTAATGTAATTGTGGAACATGAGGTACATGTTGATATGCAGGTTTTTGAAGATGCTACACTAAAATAAGAAGAAGGACAAGCACTTGTCCTTGTTCAAAGGGATTATGAGTTGCCTCATGGAGAGAGTTGCGAAGCCTTGGAAGAGGTACATGATCTCACAATAGTTGGACAAGCCAATTATGGAGAAGATGAATTAAATATTTCAATGGGTAAGAGTTGTAAAGAATTAAAGTTGGTTCATAATTTCTCACCCCACACTTCTTTTCCAGCCACATCACTTTGGGATGAAAATTGGGTGAAAGGTTTTTTTCTAGTGGTGCCACATGAGGGGTATGAAACTCCTACCTCTCCTTTTGATGATGACATGAATAGAGCACCTCATTATTTAGAATTGCAGTAGCATATTGATTTACCTTATGATGATACATATCCTCATGGATGTATGAACGAGACTTCTTTGAGTCCTTTGAAGTCTCCTTGTTTTTCCTGCTCATTATTTAGTTCAGATTTTAGTGGAGATTCTTCACTCACTTCTTGGATGAAAGAATGCATGGCTGAATATTTTGATGCATATCACGTTCTTTTGGAGAAGCACTATCGGACATGGTATCCTCACCTATGTCATTGGAGCAGATTTGATTGGTCACTTGAAGATTGTATGCACCTAGCAAATGGTGGTCTACTTACTTGGAGGTATAAACACTTTCATGATTCTTTGATAAAGCATCTTCTTGATGTACATTTTCATTATGTTGTCATGTACTTTGATGATATATATTTTGTACTCATGATGTTTGGAAGAATGCATACAAGAAAATGGGATCCAGGAATCCTCTTATCTGATGATATGGGTTGGAGAGCACTTTTAATTGTTGGGGTGCAATACAAGCAATGGGACCCTGGAATAATTTTTGTCTCATTGGTTTGAATTTTTTTGGGTGAAACAAGCAGTATGGGAGATGGATTTCCCACTTAATAAAGTGAATTTTATCAGAGTAGTGCAGCAGCAAGCATGGTGGTTCCTCTCTAAAACCTTCAAGGAAACTCAAAGACTCAAGGTTGGGCAATTCAATGGCAACTTCAAAGAAGTATACAGGAAGCAGGTTCTTCAACACCCATATTTGAAATTGCTTGAGGACAAGCAATATTGGGAAGGGAGGATTTGTCATGTCCCAAATTTGGAATTGGGTCACAATGGCCTAATCACATTGGCCATATTCATTAGAGTTTGTAAAATTGATGTTAAAGGTCAAATAATTGCCAAGGAGGAAAATTACTAGTTTCTTAGGTTTGGGGTGGAAGCTTTGGGATTTGGAATAATGGGGATAATAAATGATGTTTGAACATTAGAGTGGCATAAATATTTAATAAAGGATCTAAATAAATATATACAAGTGAAAATCAAAGTGGCATTTGATCATGAAGACACATGGAGGAAGTGGGACCCACATATGGCTAGATTTCCACACTACACTTGGCATCATTCTCTCACCAATTCGAATTCAAGGTGAATGGTAACATACTTGTGGGAGTCCAAAAGGTATTATTCATGGCAGGACTCATCCAAGGTCGAAATATAGAGGAAGAGTAACTCCCATGGAAGAGGAAGAGGCAATTTGGAGTTAGTGAGACACTTGGGCTAGATTCCCTAGCTCTATGACAACAACGATGAAGATGCTATGACACCTATGACAAACATCAGACCTGAAGGCTGACATATGACATATATGACATGTCAGGGCTAAAACTAGACTCCAAGAGGGTGCTCAAGGGTGTTAGGGCAGCTAAGATGCTTCCACATGTGATTTGGTGGAAGTGGGAAACTAGGAATTGTTGTACAAGTGGCGTTCTTTGGAATCTCTTCCCAACTTGAGTTGGAATGAGTCTCTTGGAAGGAATTCGACCCATGGAGGACATTATAACTTTATAAATGTCAATAAAAAATAATAAAACCATCTTTTGATCATTTGTAGAATTTGCAATTGCATTTGTGAAGAGGGAGAGCTAGTGGATGACTAGTTTCTTGCCTTAGCCAAGTTCGAGGGTGAAAGATTCCCATCCAATTTGGTAATTGGAAAGGCCATTAAGACCTTTCATTTGGACCTTTAATGGAGTCTTTATTTGCATGTGTAAGCTACAAGGCAGCTCCTGGTTTCGTCTATTGCAAGTCACTCCTTCAACCATTTCCAGTTTTGATGGCATATTCTTGATCCTTGAGGGAGGGCGTTTTTGGTGAGATATTGTACTCTTGTAGGGAGATTATAATGCCCTATTTCTTTTGTAATATGAATTAAATACTTTGTTCTTCATCTCCAGAAATTTTCAAGTCAAAATTTCAAGTAGAAATGTATAAATCTCATTTTTAATAGAAGAACAATTCCATTTTCCCACTACCTTGTTTTGAACTAATGTATTGATGATGGTTTCAAATGAATGGATGATTCTCTGATGAATTTGTGATTAATGGAATTCCTTGGATGTATTTTACAAGTTTCATGTACTGTACTTTAGCATTTGAAGTATTTTTACTCAGTTTAATTACATTGGGAGAAGAAATAGTGCCATTTCCCCAAGGGTCGAATTGGTGATTTTTGCAGTTGAATGGGAGAGGGTTGGAGCAGATATAATAATCAATTAATAGTGCACATGAGACCTTAATAGAATCATTAACACATTACATACCTCTGTTCATAAATTTGAGTGGGTTTGGGGACAATTGGGAAGCCATTTTCAGTACTTACCCCAGGGGGATTTGAACCCCAAATTACTAGTAAAATTGCATACTTGGTCCAGAATCTTAAGAGAGTTTGCAGAGGTATTTTGGTGGACATATTTCATCCCTGAAATTCATATTCAAGTCATAATATCATTCATACACCTTCCTTGAATATTTGATGGCATTTGGAGTCAATTTGAGACCTAGAGACCAATACTAGTCAAAGGAAAATCACTAGTAAAGTTACCTACATTGACCAGAATTGAAAGAGTATTTGCAAAAGTATTTTAAAGGTCCAAAGGCACCCTGAAACACATATTTATGTTCTAATATCATTCATATACCTTCTCAGAATATTTGGGATCATTTGGGGCAACTTTGGGGCAAATTTGGGACCTAGAGATCAAAACTAGTCAAAGGTCGAACTAGGGAAAAAAAGTGGAAAGTTGCCATTTTAATAAAATTCCTAACAAGGGACATTACAGTGGTATCAGAGCATGGTATTGGCACCTGATGTGGTAGAACATTAATGAATACCAGGAGTCAAAGAAATAAGCCACCACCCTTAGAAACTGAAACTGGATGTACTTTGGTGAAAGAGAAGAAATAGGACAAGAAGTGCATTCATTGGTCACCATGAGTAAGGATGAGAAAGGAACCTTAGAGGAGAATAAAGAGTTTAGAAAATTACTGAAACCTTCCTTTGAAGACAAGTGGAGGCAATACTTTCAAGAGTTCAAATTGTTGTTTAGTGAACTTGGAAGCAACTCGGAAAAAATAATGAGCAATGGTTCTCTTTTCAAGGAAAATGGTGAAACAATTTATGCCACAAAAGAGGAACCTAATGTAATTGTGGAACATGAGGTACATGTTGATATGCAGGTTCTTGAAGATGCTACACTAAAACAAGAAGAAGGAAAAGCACTTGTCCTTGTTCAAAGGGATTATGAGTTGCCTCATGGAGAGAGTTGCAAAGCCTTGGAAGAGGTACATGATCTCACAATAGTTGGACCAGCCAATTGTGGAGAAGATGAATTAAATATTTCAATGGGTAAGAGTTGTAAAGAATTAAAGTTGGTTCATAATTCCTCACCCCACACTTCTTTTCCAGCCACATCACTTTGGAATGAAAATTGGGTGAAAGGTTTTTTTCTAGTGGTGCCACATGAGGGGTATGAAACTCCTACTTCTCCTTTTGATGATGACATGAATAGAGCACCTCATTATTTAGAATTGCAGCAGCATATTGCTTTACCTTATGATGATACATATTCTCATGGATGTATGGATGAGACTTCTTTGAGTCCTTTGAAGTCTCCTTGTTTTTCCTGCTCATTATTTAGTTCAGATTTTAGTGGAGATTCTTCACTCACTTCTTGGATGAAAGAATGCATGGCTGAATATTTTGATGCATATAACGTTTTTTTGGAGCAGCACTATCAGACATGGGATCCTCACCTATGTCATTGGAGCAGATTTGATTGGTCACTTGAAGATTGTATGCACCTAGCAAATGGTGTTATACTTACGTGGAGGTATAAACACTTTCATGATTCTTTGATAAAGCATCTTCTTGATGTACATTTTAATTATGTTGTTATGTACTTTGATGATATATATTTTGTACTCATGATGTTTGGAAGAATGCATACAAGAAAATGGGATCCAAGAATCCTCTTATCTGATGGTATGGGTTGGAGAGCACTTTTAATTGTTGGGGTGCAATACAAGCAATGGGACCCTGGAATAATTTTTGTCTCATTGGTTTGAATTTTTTTTGGGGAAACAAGCAGTATGGGAGATGGATTTCCCACTTAATAAAGTGAATTTTATCAGAGTAGTGCAGCAGCAAGCATGGTGGTTCCTCTCTAAAATCTTCAAGGAAACTCAAAGACTCAAGGTTGGGCAATTCAATGGCAACTTCAAAGAATTATACAGGAAGCAGGTTCTTCAACACCCATGTTTGAAATTGCTTGAGGACAAGCAATATTGGGAAGGGAGGATTTGTCATGTCCCAAATTTGGAATTGGGTCACAATGGCCTAATCACATTGGCCATATTCATTAGAGTTTGTAAAATTGATGTTAAAGGTCAAATAATTGCCAAGGAGGAAAATTACTAGTTTCCTAGGTTTGGGGTGGAAGCTTTGGGATTTGGAATAATGGGGATAATAAATGATGTTTGAACATTAGAGTGGCATAAATATTTAATAAAGGATATAAATAAATATATACAAGTGAAAATCAAAGTGGCATTTGATCATGAAGACACATGGAGGAAGTGAGACCCACATATGGCTAGATTTCCCCACTACACTTGGCATCATTCTCTCACCAATTCGAATTCAAGGTGAATGGTAACATACTTGTGGGAGTCCAAAAGGTATTATTCATGTAATGACTCATACAAGGTCGAAATATAGAGGAAGAGTAACTCTCATGGAAGAGGAAGAGGGAATTTGGAGTTAGTGAGACACTTGGGCTAGATTCCCTAGCTCTATGACAACAATGATAAAGATGCTATGACACCTATGACACAAATCAGACCTGAAGGCTGACATATGACATATATGACATGACAATGCTAAAACTAGACTCCAAGAGGGCGCTCAAGGGTGTTAGGGAAGCTAAGATGCTTGCACATGTGATTTGGTGGAAGTGGGAAACTAGGAATTGTTGTACAAGTGGCGTTCTTTGGAATCTCTTCCCAACTTGAGTTGGCATGAGTCTCTTGGAAGGAATTCGACCCATGGAGGAAATTATGAATTTATAAATGTCAATAACAAAGAATAAATCCATATTTTGATCATTTGTAGAATTTGCAATTGCATTTGTGAAGAGGGAGAGCTAGTGGATGACTAGTTTCTTGCCTTAGCCAATTTCGAGGGTGAAAGATTCCCATCCAAGTTGGTAATTGGAAAAGCCATTCAGACCTTTAATTT
Organism: Larix kaempferi; assembly: GCA_027924585.1. Lineage (NCBI taxonomy): Eukaryota > Viridiplantae > Streptophyta > Pinopsida > Pinales > Pinaceae > Larix > Larix kaempferi. The sequence continues at coordinate 8,881,541 of BSBM01000094.1, forward strand.
GGAGATTTAATGGAGTCTTTATTTATAGGTGTAAGCTATAGTGTATCTCATGGTTTCTTGTATTGCAGCTCACTCCTTCAACCATTTCCAGTTTTGATGGCATATTCTTGATCCTTGAGGGAGGGCATTTTTGGTGAGATATTGTACTCTTTGGTGGAGCTTATAATGCCCCATTTATTTTTTAATATGAATTAAATACTTTTTTCTTCATATCCAGAAAGTTTCAGGTCGAAATTCCAAGTAGAAATATATAAATCTCATTTTTAATGGAAGAACAATGCCATTTCCCCACTACCTTGTTGTGAACTAATGTATTGATGATGATTTCAAATGAATGGATGATTCTATGATGAATTTGTGATTAATGGACTTCCATGGATGTGTTTTACAAGTTTCATGTACTGTACTTTATCATTTGAAGTATTTTTATCCAGTTTAATTGCATTGGGAGAAGAAATAGTGCCATTTCCCCAAGGGTCGAATTGGTGATTTTTGCAGTTGAATGGGAGAGGGTTGGAGTAGATATAATAATAAATTAATGGTGCACATGATACCTTAATAACATCCTTAACACATTACATACCTATGTTCATAAATTTGAGTTGTTTTGGAGGAAATTGGGAAGCCATTTTCAGTACTTACCCCAGGGGGATTTGAACCCCAAATTACTAGTAAAATTGCATACTTGGTCCAGAATCTTAAGAGAGTTTGTATAGGTATTTTGGTGGCCATATGTCATCCCTGAACATAATATTCAAGTCCTAATATCATTCATACACCTTCCTTGAATATTTGAAGGCATTTGGAGTCAATTTGAGACCTAGAGACCAATACTAGTCAAAGGGAAATCACTAGTAAAGTTACCTACATTGACCAGAATTGAAAGAGTATTTGCAGAAGTATTTTAAAGGTCCAAAGAAATCCCTGAAACACATATTTATGTTCTAATATCATTCATATACCTTCTCAGAATATTTGGGATCATTTGGGGCAAATTTGGGACCTAGAGATCAAAACTAGTCAAAGGTCGAACTAGGAAAAAAAAGTGGAAAGTTGCCATTTTAATAAAATTCATAAAAAGGGACATTACAGCCCCTCCAACATCTCCCCCACCTCAAAACATTTCATCACCTCGAAGAAATGGAGAGATCAAAATTAAAAATGTACAACAAAAAGAATCACTTAGACAGTTATGACGATGGTAGGATGGAGCTAGTAGCATCAAGTAGTTGTAGGCAGACCTCGATAATAGCTTCGGCAGAGACAGAGAGATGGTGTTGGAAGTATTCCCATGTATGCAGCAAATTTTGGATATCCACAGTCAATGTCATGAGCTTTTCCAGGTTTTCCATCTTGTCGTGAGTGGATGTATTTTGTAAATTAATCATGTTGGGGCCAAACACTGTAATTGTTTCCTGGGAAGCAGCAAGTAGGTGTTGAATACAGGGCTGGATATATTCAAGTTTGGAGAGGCCACGGCGTGCCTGTGATATCCATTGTGCTTCCTGCTTTTCTAGTTTGTCCAGCTTTCTATTTTCCATAATGATTTGATTGTCAAGGCTTTCAGTAAGTGCTTCCTCCGTGGTTAGACCCTGATGATGAAGTGTGCTCAGAAATGTTCGTGTCTTTTGAAGTTCCTTGTACACCTCGCCATAATGTACATACCAATTATTCAAAACTTCAGCAAGTTTGACTACTTGAGTATCATATTGCTTGAGTAAGCTGAGAGCTTCTATAAAGGTTGTAAACTGGTTTTCCATTAAGGTAGATACTTCGACATCCTGGTCTAGTTGTTTCTTTAGAAGCTCAGATTGTAGATTCGACACGACAGATTCAAATAACTGATATAATCTGTCAAGGGGTGATGTCGTGTCGATACTTGATGGAAGTGATATGACTTGCTGGGCTAAGTCTTCACACTTAGCTATAATTGTATTCCTTTCTTCCTGTAGCTGCTGAATCCGGTCTTCTGTTTCCTGTCAGCAATGTCTCTGCTCTTTGAAGAATGCATCATTGATTAAATCAAGCTTTGTTTGAGAGGCCAACTCTAGCTAAAAAGTGGCGATAGGCCCAAATTGGTCTAAATAGATTGATAGGCATCTTTCTGATTGGATTTTCTGCGCTTGATGCTTTTGCTTTTGTTGCTGAAGTTCTTTCTCTTTTCACTTCTTGTCTTTATGTTTCTTCCTATGGTTTTTCTCTTGGACTTGTTCTTTATTTGTAGCTGGTTGCTCTGGCCTCTTTTCTTTGTTGGTTGTTGCTGGATGGATCTCTATAGCTGCTTGTATATTGGAAACAACTTGTTCTGTCTAGATCTGTATGATTTGTTATGCTTCTGTGGAAACTGGAACTTCGTGCTCAAGTGTTTCTGATACGGATTTATGTGGGAACGAAATAAAAGAGCATTTATAGTATCATATACATATATATATTTCAAATAACACAATGATATAGTAAACACATATTCTATTAAATAGCGGAAATAGAACATACTGTAAAATACAATAGCTAGAATGGTGGTAGCTATCTCTGAGAAGAGATGTGGCCGCTATGCTCATTCATGCCAAGATGAATACAAAGAGAGGCCGAAAGGGCCTATTTATCATAAGCATGAGGGAAAGAATCCCAAACATCCAAAAACCTAACCCTAGAAGATGAACCATCATACAGTTTGCGGCCCTAAGGTGGTTAGTTGAACAGTCAACTTCCTGGGGTCATAACTTTTGCATATGATCTCCGTTTGGGGCGCTCGGTAGCCCGTTGGAAAGGTCTATCTGGGATTTACAACTTTTGCATAGGTACAAATGCATGCCATTGGAAACCATTTGGCCTCCCAAATATCCCAAAAAAGGTCGTTTAGGGCCTCAAAACGGCCCCGGAAGTTTAGGACCCGAAAAACCGTAGAAAAATTACTAGAAAATTGGCAAAATGGGAAATTGTTTTGAGCTAGTGGAATAGGTGGGTGGCCACCGATATCCATCTAGATCAGTTTCGGCATGGACTCTACAAAATTCTCATGGGTCTCGGAGAAGAATCGTTCCCTCGCTTGGATAATTGTCTGCTTGTTTTGTCGCGCATAATTTTGCAGATAATTCACTATTTTCTTCTCCCACCAATCCTTAATCTCCTGCTCTGAAATCATATGTCATGCTTCTATTTCTGAATGCATCACCCGGCAATGGAACGAGATGTTGTAGTCCCGTGGGTCATGTAGTTACCATAGATACATTATATATTATAAGCAAGCATGCATAGTGGTACATATACAAGAGACAAGAGACCAATAGAGAGAAGCACAAGCCTTTATTAACCAACAAGAGCATAATACAACATAGAACATATCTAGCTAGTACATCGACTCAACAGTCTATATATATATATATACCTTGAAATACAGTTACATAACCGTCTGTCGGTCTAACAGACCGACTCGACCTATGCTAGTCGATCCAAATTATCGACATATACTTCAAGTGGTCGGGTGGAGGGCCTAGTCGACCAGACGACCTCGGCCCCTCCAAAAAAACTCATTGAAGAATTTTGATAAGACACATAAGGATATAGATCATAATTTGTTGCAGTGTCAAGCCTTATTGCAAGAATTCTCTACATCAAAACTTATGGAAAAGATATTTGGTTTCTCTAGGAAAGGAGCATCCAAAGATTCCTATCATAATATTGGTTTAGAAGGAAGTAAATCCATTACCTTTGTTCAGGCTTCAAATGTAAATGAGGAGAGATAATTCCATTGGTGGAGGAACCATGTTGTTCCATTTTTCCAAACAAGAAGACAACTAGTCCTATAGGTGTTGAGCTTCAAGAAGAATCACTCCTTGAGGAGCGCAAGTCACTTCATGATGGCTGCAAGATGGAAGAAATATGTGTAGGATTTGAACAAGAAGAACAAAATTCATTCTTCCATTCCCCATCAAAGCTTCACTATGAAGTGAATGTCAACTGCACCAAGGATGGGAGCATAACACAAAGGTATGATCACAATTCTAATTTTTGCAGCAGTCATAATTTCTTGCATTATCATGAGATAAAAACCATTTCATATGAGGATAATGGTATCGTAGAATATTCTAATTTTTATTTGGATGTTAAATATGAATTATGTGTTGTGGATTCATGCCACAAGAATTATAATTTTTTACATCATCCCTTAGAATATGTAAACACGACTTAAGACTTGGGGAATGAGTGTTTGCAAAGAACTATGAAAGCACGTTTGTTGGAAACTCAAACAACGCAATAGAGATAAACCTATCTTCCACCATTGTTCCTTCCAATTGAAGAATGTGAAGAAGTAGAGCATGTAGGGAAGGAGATGATTTTGGAGAGGATGAAAGTGGGAACAAATCATAAAATTTGGTGGATAATTTTCCCCATGAGCCACATCATTTGATACGACAACTAATGGTAAGAAAAGAAAAGAGTATGCAAGCCTTGAAGCATTTTGATGATACACAAGCATTAGTGGAAGATTATTGTTGGAAAGCTTCAAGGACAGATGTTAGTTTGGAAGAAGAAACTTCATTTGCAAACCTTCCTGTAATTAGATAAGTAGTGGAAGAAATGAATGAAAACTACTTACACTTTCTTTTCGATAGAGACCATCTTCTCTAGATTGCTGAGATCTACCACAGTGCACTACAAGATGAAGAAGAAGAGGTTGACAAGATTACACATGAGCTTGATCTTACCATAGATTCTTAGGAGAACACTCAAATGGCCCTACAAGAATAAAAAAATATGGATGGATGATGCGGGTGTAAATGAAACTTGTGGTTTGATGAAGGGATCACTTGTGATGGATACACAAAGGGAGCATTTAGATTTGCAGGTACTTGATGAGAGAATTGACATGAGAGAATTGACAAGTAATTTTTTTGCATGAGGAGGATCATGAGCTACCTATATGGGAGAAAGACTTAGTCATGGAGGATGAAGATGTGTACACTTTTTATGGACCAACCAACAGTGCACTATGCGCATACATGGATTGGGTGGATAGGTCGATAAAAAAAATGGAGACAAAAGGGAGGTCAAGTTCATCTTGCATTATTGGAGGGTTTTTTGGCACACCATTTCCTTTCCAATCATGTGAGCAGAAACAAAGGCATATATGGTTGTTTTCTAATGCCTACATCATTCATGCTAGTACATGCGAGTTTCACCAAATTCGGTTGGATGGGAGAAGTGACAGTGATGCGAGCCAGAGGACCCATGTGCATGGTGCACAAGAGGAGCTTCATGTTCTATTGGAGATTCTCACAAGGGTTCAAAACAACATTAGGAGTGACGAAATTCCAATTTGGTGGTGAGATCCTGGCATCCTTCAGAGTGATGGATTGTTTTGGATGAGAGTGATGATCGGAGGGGTGCAACATAGACAATGGGATCCTAGTATTACTTGGTTCAACAGTTTAGAATCTAACATAGGAGGTCGATCTAGCCATCACTTTCAGAAGCATATCCATGTGGAGTAGTGGATTAGTTTCCTAGGTGGGATACCTTATGACGGAGGGATACATTTTTTTCCTACTTGGTGGCTTCAGAGACTACAAGAGGCTGATTCTGTGGAGACTATGCAGTGCATAGGTGGATGAAGTAGACACTCTTCCTTTCTCAAGTTCATTTGGGAGCCTAGAATATTTATTCGACTCAGTGGTTTCAGTTGGGTTGCGGATATGATAGTAGAGGATATGGATCTATCTATTGAGGGGATGATTAGGTTTTATGAGAATCCGAGAGTCATGACCAATGATCAGGGGAAAATTCTTATTCCAACATTCATATTTGAGGATGGTAGCATGATGGTAGATTTCACTTGGATGACTATGTAGACCACCATCCATGGTTGTAGAGTCAATTCTTACAGATTCTTTAGTCTGGAGATCTAGGAGGGGAGGATGAAAACAGATTATGATAGTGGGATGGTTATGATCAAAGTGGTGCAACGGCAGTATGGTGGTCCCTTAGATTCTTGTTCTCTTGAGGATGAACTTGCTTAACATGTTCGAAACTTGTCGAATTGAAAAAATTATTTCTGCAGATTCCTCTTGCTCTTAATTATTAAACTGTGGGTTAACATTGAACAACCATGGTGGTCCCTTTTTAAGATTAGTTGAGGATCTTTGAGTTATAGTGTTGGGTAGATTTCCAGAAGCAGGCCTGGAGGTGGGAGGCAATATTAGCTTTCACAATATGATATTATTATTGGATCAATTGAGTGGGGAGTTGGTTGAGTAGTTGCAGTATATATTTACTCTTGTTATTGGAAGTGGTCAAGAGTTTTTCTATGCCAGTACCTTGCAGAACCCATGGATAATTTTAGGGGCTATATATAGCCCATGGGCTATATTAAGGGTGTTACAAAAATTTAGTGGGCTATTTTATTATATGGAAAGGGTTTTTTCAACTAAAATATATTCGCCCAATATTTATTAGAATAAAAATAATTCCAAAATGAATAGCCTCCCGTATATTAATGAGGGAAATGAAAAAAAACTATTTTCTCCCTAGCAAAATCTCCCTTTAATCTATCTTTCGCCCCCAATTTCTAGAGAAATTCTAGTAAAATCATTCCTTCGCCCCCTATTTTCAGTAATGGAGGCTCCCAAGGGTTATTTCTCCATCAATTTTCCTTGTAATTTAGTCATATGGTTGCATTCTCCTGCATTTTTAGTCAATTTCATGTGATACCTTTGTTTAAGCTCTTGATTTCCAGTATTAGAGGGAAAATCATGGGCTATTTTGTTCTATATCAAGGCTGCAATGATTCATGGTTCACCCAAATTAGATTGTGCTTGCAGGATGAAGGTTCTGGATGATGTGATTCTGCTTTTCATTCTTATTTTCTTGACATTTTAATATTCATATAACATATCCATTGTCGAAAGCTCATGTCTTGAAGGGGCATGCCACACATGCAATTTATTAGAGAATACAAACTCGCATCATTTTTTTTATACAATAATTAACATGATATGCTTTGTATGCTTTTTATCCATAGTTACAATAGATTATTATATTGAAAATTTTCCTTTTATCATGGATGCTTTTTGAGGCCTGCTGAACTCTAGGGCACTCTTCATTCTGAGGGCTCATTTGGTGTTATTAGGGTTTTATTCTATCTTAGGAGTATTGGTTCTGTGAAAGTGTTATGGAGCTCAAAAGATGTGATTTATTTTATGCCTTGTCATGTTTAAACTATCGACTAAGATTATATGTTGTTAGTGGATGCTACTCTTGATGGAGAGACGCCACATGGTTTTTATAATTCAAACTGAATTTGACCCAGTTGTTTAAAATGTGCTTTTATTATGATATTGCTCTGCAATTATTATTGGATCTAAGGCGTTAATGAGAGTGCATATGTTCATATTTGATGTAATATGTTATTGTTGATGTTTGGGATGTTTGTAATATAATTGAATGCACATTGATTATAATGGTGGGGATATAATGGAAAGGTCATTATTTTGGATGTCTTCTTGTAGAGTTGTCCAAAGCGTTCTGATAGATTCTTTTATTTGTTTTGAGAATTTTGTGATTGGTAGATTTATTTATTTGTATTTCCAAGTTCGTCAATTTTATTTGTGACCTAAATTTGTTGGGTTCGGTACTTGTTTTACGATATTTTTTTTTTTGTAAGGGTCATTCAAAAGTAAAAAAAAAAATTGGTGATTTGTTTTGATGTGTAATTTCTATCATCATCTAGAAATGGACCTAGTTATGTATGATAAATATATGATTTAGTTGGAACACGATACTTCATTTCCATCGTGATTGTATATAATATGTACAGGGCATGTTTGACCTAAGATGTAAACATTATGCTATTTGATATCTAGTCTATTGAATTCAATGCGGGTGCTAAAACAAATTTACCACATTTTGCATGCTTTCAAAAAATTCAAGGACATGGATACAAACACCTCCTGAGTTTATCTAAGAAAAAGTAGTGTTTAACATATTAGTTCTAATTATATGCATGATGATGCATTAATGTGCTTTCTATTCTTGTTAGTGTATGTTCTTATTTCTAATAACCATTGCACGTTTCTAACTAACCCTTAAAATTCTAAATCAAATGACATAATTTATATTTTTATTGTCAACAAAAGAAAGGAAAAAGTGTCATTTGTTTCTAAAAACGGATAAGCAGGTTATTTTTTTCTTAGAGGGTAGCTTAAAAATGAGATATTTGGAAAACAAGCTAATTGGGAATTCATACACTATATTAAGGTTGTGGGTCTTGTTAAATTTTGAGCATTAATTGACAATACTCTAGGATCTTTACTGAGAGAATAACATGTACAGTATATCAATGCATATCAATCATAACAAGCATGTCAATCATCACAAGAATCAAAAGCATGAGAGACAAGAGACACAGAGTTTCCGTGGGGAAAACCCTAAGGTGAAAAACCCCACAACTTCCTCAGAGATAGAGAGAGCAATGGCTCAACCAAAGTACAACCAAAATACACTTGAGATAGTCTCCTAGTATCAAATGATCCTCCTCCTCACTAGTGCACCACGTTTTGAGTGAGAGAAGTGTGACTTTCCGAATGATGAAAGTAGAGATCTCCCGATATCTATTTATACTAACCTGTTTTCCCAGTTACACTATGGGGCCGACTTGTCTATCTAGATACATCCACAATAATATATATATTTCAGGGCCGACCCCACACATGGTGGTTTAATAACCCATCGGCAAGTACACACACTTGCGACACTTGTCAATCCACATGACGACACTTCCTTATAGAGGAATACCACATCTCTAATAAGGGTACAATAAATATATATGAAATACATAGATGAAATACATTCCGAAGTTACATATACATCAACACTCCCTCTTAACTAGGAAGGTATTTCTCGACACAGTTATGCTAGACAAGTCTTCTTCTCGGGATCATTGTCATCGATGCATCGTCATCATCATCATCACTACTGCTGCTATCTCAACCAATCTCTGACTCTACTCATTATAGGAAGTTCTACAGAGCTAGTCCTTTTTCATACTGGATGTAGGCCCACCACCTGCAGGTCTTCATCATCACTAGCCATACTGTGGAATCCTTGGGACTTATTATGTGCGTCACAAAACCTGGCTGCAGCATCCGAGGCTATTACGAGCACACAGCTCTACCTGTAGGATCTCCCAGGAGCACATTACATGTGACCCATCACAAAACTTGGCTGAAGCATCCCAGGACGTTACGAGCACACGGCTCTACTTTTCGGATCTCCCAAGAGCACATTACATGTGGTCCACCACAAAACCTGGCGGAAGCATCTGAGGCCTTTTTCATCCTATCCAGATCTCCCAGGAGCAAATTACATTCCATAGGACAAAACCTCGCAAGAGCATCTCAGGATGTTATGGGTACACAACTCCGACTTGAAGATCTCCCAGGGCACAAATTACATGTCCTCTCAGAGCAATGTCTCGAAAGAGCATCCCAGGCTGTTATGGGTACGCAACTCCGACCTATAGGATCTCCCAGACATGCTCATCTGCACAACCTGATCCACGGCCACAAAGTATCATCCGATACCCACCATACATCATCCTGATGTACACATGATCATCCTGATCATCATCACTGCAACATCCTGCTGCATGTCATCTAGAGAAGCTCATCATCCACGATCACCCTGATCATACAATGCATCCATCTAATGCACACCAAGTATCTACCTGATACATATCACCATACGCAGTGTATCCACCTGATACATAGATACATGATCCACACAATGTATCCATCAACATACATGATCTACCTGATCATACCTGATACATATCAACATACATGATCTACCTGATCATACAATGTATCCACCTGATACATATACAGATACATGGTCCAAGCATCCAACATGATGCATATACATATATAAATGATCCAACTGATCATATCCAGCATCCAACATGATGCGTACATACATATAAATGATCCAACTGATCATATCCAGCATCCAACATGATGCGTACATACATATAAATGATCCAACTGATCATATCCATCATCCAACATGATGCATACATACATATAAATGATCCAACTGATCATATCTAGCATCCAACTTGATGCGTTCATACATAAACATATAAATGATCCAACTGATCATACAAAGCAGAAACCAGAATATCATCCTGATGCTCATCATCCAGCGCTTACATCCAAAGCCATGTGAAGGATCCTCCTTCCAACATGATTGGAATGGCTTCATCAAGTGTGTCCATCACTTCTTCCTCGAAGTGTCCTCGATCTGAAGAACACCAAACCTCTCCCTGAAGTACTCGAACTTCACCCTGGCTAGTGGCTTCGTCAGCACCTTTGCAATCTGCTCGTCCGTCGCAACATACAGGAGCTTCACAGCTCCGCTCTACACCATATCCCTGATATAGTGATATTTGATCTCTATGTGTTTCAACCTATCGTGGAACACCGGGTTCTCGGACAGCTTCACACAACTCTGGTTATCACAAAAGCTACCAGTAGCATCCAACGGGAGATCAAGTAACTCAGACAGTATCTTCCGTAGCCATATTGCCTCACAACTAGCTGAACAGGCTGCAACATACTCTACCTCAGCTATACTCAGAGCTACATAGGACTGCTTCCTGCTAAACCAAGAGATCACACCTGATCCCATACTGAAGCAGCACCCAGATGTGCTCTTCCTATCTGTAGCACTACCTGCCCAATCTGAATCAACATAACCCTGCAAGTTAAACTTTTGATTCGCTTCATACTTGAGCCCATAATCCACTGTACCCTTTAGGTACCTTAGAACATGATTTACAGCAACCAGGTGAACACTCCTCGGATCTGTCACGAACTGACTCAATGTGTTCACAGTAAAGCAAATATCTGGCCTCGTGTTCGTCAGGTACATCAAGGACCCAGTCAACTGACGATACATAGAGACATCAACCAGCTCAGATGAAGCATCACATAGAAGCTTCAGATTCAATGCCATAGGTGTGGTCATGGCCTTGCAATCTATCATCCCAAATCTCTTTAGGATATATACTGTGTACTTCCCTTGACCAAGGAAGATCCCACCTGCACTCTGCCACACCTCCATACCTAGGAAATAATGCATCATTCCCAAATCTTTCATATCGAATTCAGCAGCGAGCTTCCTCTTTGTATCACACCAAGTTTTGGGAGCTTGCTACAAGCCATACAAGTCTTTCTTCAATCTGCACACATGTGACTCCCTGTCAGGTCTTGGGACTGCATCCCAAACACCTTCTTCATGATCGACGGATCATGGCATTCCATTTCTTCATGCCAGATCCTGGGAACTTCAATATCTTCAATAGATATCTTTGTTGATGGAACAAATGTTGTAGTCCTTCTTTTGTAGGTGAAGATATACGGTCTTTCCTACAAAACAAGTTAAATTGCATGATTAGAAACATCTCATAATTTTCAGAACAAATTCTTTACACATAAAGAAATATGTCATGCAGTCATGCAGTTATCTTAGGCAATGCTTCAATACAACATTTATCCATGTTCCACAACTTTCTAGATGCCTTCCAGTCTCTACCAGAACATTGTTAAGAGTTTGCACTACTCCCAACATGTCGGCAAAGAGGTTTCATTCTAGATAAGTAGCACTGGAATGTTGTACGGTGCCATAGGCCACTTACCCATCACATGCATATTAGTAGTATCATGTTCATTAATGCAATCATTCTAATATGCACAATACATCTCCTAAGCATAATATTATTTAAGCAAAAATAGGCAAGAAATGATAATTGAAATACTTTGTTTGTTTGTTTGTTGGGTGGACTCCCTCTGAGTCTTTGCTTCCTGGCAGGAGCTGCTGAAGCAGCTTCTTCTACACCTTTCTGTTGTGGAATGTAGGAAGATGGTCAACTCCCTCTGAAAATCTGCATCCTTGCAGGAGCTGCTGGAGTGTGCTCCCTCTTGATCTTTGCTTCTTGGATTACATGTCCTTGAACTTATATTCATCCTTGCTGACATCAATCTTCTTGAACCTTGGAAAGTATAATCTGTAAGCCTTCGAGCTTTCACAGTAACCCACAAAGATACCCTTCTTTCCTCAAGGATCTAGTTTAGTCCTCTTTTCCTTTGGGACACAAGTGTATACTGGACAACCAAATATTCTGAGATGGTTGACTTCAGGTTTCTTACCAGAAAGGACCTCTTCTAGTATCTTGATGCCCAATATCTTGTGGGGTGTTCTGTTCTGCACATATATAGCTGTTCTAGCTGCTTCTACCCATAGATGCATAGGTAGATCCTGGTCATGCAGCATTTCCCTTGCTCCTTCCATGATTGTTCTATTCTTCCTTTCTGCAACTCCATTCTGTTGAGGATTATAAGGAGCAGTCAACTCCCTCTTAATCCTTGAATCACTGCAAAGCTTCTTGAAGTCACCTGAGGTGAATTCTCCACCATTGTCGAATCTGAATGTTTTGATCTTCTTGTCAGTTTGATTCTCCATCAAGGTTTTGAATTCCTTGAACTTATCAAGTACCTCATCTTTGTTCTTCAAGAAGTAGACCCAAGTCTTCCTGGAGAATTCATCAATAAATGAGACATAGTAAACATACCCACTTAGAGAACTGGATGACATAGGACCACATACATATGAGTGGATGATTTCCAGTATATCCTTTGCCTTGCTTTCACTGCTTGGGAAAGCCTTCTTAATGTTCTTACCTTTTGCACATCCTTTGCAAACACCTTCATGTTTGGTCTTGATTTCGGGAAGACCCTCTACAGCCTTGCTTGCAATTGGAAGTGCCCTATAGTGCATATGAGCAAGTCTTCTATGCCAAAGTTCACTTGGCTCCATGGATTCATGCACCATGGTATGTTCAGGTTGTCCCTTCAATTTATACAAACCTCCCTCTTGTTGTCCCTTCAATTTATACAAACCTCCCTCTTGCTCTCCAATCACTACTGCATCATCTATGGTCTTTCCCTTTGGCCACATTAGGACTTGGCCATCCACAAATGCAACCCTCATACATTTTGCATTCAATGGAGAGATGGAGAGTAAGTTCTTCTTGAGCCCAAGTACATAAAGGACTTCTTTCATATTCAAAGATTTTCCAGAATCTAGGTTGTAGGAGGCTTCACCACTTCCTTTGATTGGGTATTGATAATCATCCCCAAGTTTCACCTTATGGGGTGATTCATGTTCAGATAGGTTCACAAAAGATTCCTCAAACCCAGTCATGTGTTTGGAAGCCCCACTGTCAATTAACCAATCATTACAACCATGGGAGATAGTACCTGTGAGAGTAGATATTAGAACATACTCTTCTTCACTTGATGATTCATCATTACTATCATCACTTTCTGCCCTAGCCTTCTTCTTAGGTGGTTCATCATCCTCGACAGCATGAGCATGAAACCTTCTTTTGCTGCCCTTCTTCTTCTTGTTGAAGTTGTTGTTGTCCTTCTTGTTCTTGGGACAATTTATGGCAATATGTCCTTTTTCATTACAGGTGAAGCATATTCTTCTTTCTTTGAAGTGATGTGAAGATTTCTTGGAGTGAGATGGCTCTCTCTTGGACTTCCCTTTCTTGGTGTGAGTTGTGAGAGCTTGATCTTCATTCCCCATCTTTTCTTCTCATGCCACAAGCCTTGCTTCTTCTTGTGAGCATTCTTCCCGTAGTCTGCTGAAGGAAATCAACTTCTTTCTTGCACAGATTCCTTGAATGAAGGAATCCCATGACCTAGGTAGGCCATTCAGAGTGGTCATGACAACATCACCATTCTCCACCATTTCATCCACTGATTCTAGTTGTTCCTTCATCTGGGAGACCTTAAAAAATAAGATTGAATGGTTTCTCCATTCTGGAACTTTACTCCTTTCAATTGGTTCCGCAGGGTCATCTTCCGATTTATGTTCTTCCCTTCAAATAGCTTGGTCAAAGAGTCAAACATCTCTTTGGGTGTCTTTAGAGAAGACACATGGGGTATGAGATGGTCTTTGATAGAATCATCAATGATTCTCTTTGCCTTGACCAAGTTCTTCTAATACAATACTTTAGCCTCTTCATCCTCTGGGATAGGGATGTCTTCTTTTATATATGAGTCCAACTCATTCTCTTCGAGGATTAACCCAATCCTATACTTCCAAGCTCGGAAGTTATCAGCCCCTTCAAGCTTATCCTCAAGCTTGGTGTGGTGAGACATCTTAAAGATTAATTCAAATGGAAATAGAAAAGATTTAGGTCTTACCACTTGAAATGCTGAAAACTGGATTTGGTCCCGGATTAGGGTTTGTCGGAAAAACCCTAAAAATTCAAAATGTGAATTTCAACTTTCTGAAAGGATAGAAAGATGCGCCTTGATGAGCTGATCAGCCTAGTGTATTAAGAATTTGAGATCAACAAAGCTTTACCCTTGAGATTTGACATTTTGTCCTCCCGAGTTCACTAGGGAGAGCCCTGAATTAGGGTTTGAGTTTCCCGGAGATCTACCCAGCCAAAAATCTCGATCCAAAGCTCTAAACTTCGATTTTTGCAAGGAGCTTCCAGCTATGTCTTCAGATTTCAAAAATTCCTATTTTTGTGGAAACCTAATTGTTAGGGCCAAATCTGAAAATGCTCAGAATTGAATTCTGATTGGACAGATGGATTCTCCTTGATGAGTAGAGTCAATCTACTATACTGCTTTTCCTAAATCTATGGAGAGAAACCCAATAAACAAGAAACTCAAGTTTTCGTCACTGCAAAATGTCTTCTTCTCAGGTTAGCTCTGATACCATGTTAAATTTTGAGCATTAATTCACAATACTCTAGGATCTTTACTGAGAAAATAACATATACAGTATATCAATGCATATCAATCATAACAAGCATGTCAATAATCACAAGAATCAAAAGCACGAGAGACAAGAGACACAGAGTTTCCGTGGGGAAAACCCTAAGGTGAAAAACCCCACAACTTCCTTAGAGATAGAGAGAGCAATGGCTCAACCAAAGTACAACCAAAATACACTTGAGATAGTCTCCTAGTATCAGATGATCCTCCTCCTCACTAGTGCACCACTTTCTAAGTGAGAGAAGTGTGAATTTCCGAATGATGAAAATAGAGATCTCCCGATCTCTATTTAAACTAACATGTTTTCCCAGTTACACTATGGGGCCGACTTGTCTATCTAGATACATCCACAATAATATATATATTTCAGGGCCGACCCCACACATGGTGGTCTAGTAACCCATCGACAAGTACACACACTTGCGACACTTGTCAATCCACATGACGACACTTCCTCATAGAGGAATAACACATCTCTAATAAGGGTACAATAAATATATATGAAATACATAGATGAAATACATTCTGAAGTTACATATACATCAACAGGTCTCGATAATACTTCACATTGTAATAATGGTTTGTGGGTGCCATAATCACTACACAGTGTAAAGTGTTTAATTCTATCAGTTTGTCGGTATGTCAAGATTTGGGTCCCCAGATGTCCGTTGGACCATTAAAGGACGATATAAAAAGTGGAATCCCCACTTTCCCTAAATCTAGTTATTGTAGTTGTGTTTCACCAATGCCTCTAGTTGTGAGTGACCCAATACTACTTGTGAAATGTATAAATAAATCCCTCATCTCCTCATTCATGCATTTTTCATTTGAGGGTCTAGGATTCAAGAGAGTTGAGCTATGGTATATTCTCTTCTAATGCACTACCTTAGTAATATGCAAAATCAAAAGTTGAGTCTTCCTAGCAAAATATTCACCAAGACGTTAAAATGTTTTATAATTTGATGAAATATTCGCCAAGTTTTTACAATATTTTATAATTCAATGAAATATTCACCAAGATTTTACAATATCTTATAATTTAGTGAAAAATTCACCAAGATTTTACAAGATTTTATAATAGAATGAAATATTAGCCAAAAAATTATATATACATATTATATTATTGATAAAATAACCTTCACATTTTCCTATATATTAGGGATATTCACCCATTTATTATACATATAAATTATGGGGGTGTTCTTAAAATTATTCTTGGCAGGACCATACTTTAAGAACAGTATACTATACCTCCTTTCGATTGGTTTGGAACCATGACAAAATTTTCAACTTTAATATGGTTCAAATTGTGGGATATAGATTTGATGACTTGGTCCATTTGAAATTGAAGCCTTATGAACAGTCATCACTAAGGAAGGAGGAAGAAAAACCAATGAGCATAAGTTGGGGAAAAAGAAAAAGCATTACCACTCCCAGGTTTAAATTGCTTGAGGAAAAGCAATCTTGGGTGGGGAGGATTGTCATGTCCCCAATTTTTTTCTATGGACCACTCCATTGGACTAGGGGATGCAATGACCTAAGTTAATTGGTAATTTCACGATCAATTATTAAGGTTGTGGCATGGGTAATGAATTTCTAATGTATGAGGTCCAATATTTATTATTAATGCAATATTAGTCAAAATGGGACAAGGAGGGTGCATAGGAGGTGGAAATTGGACCCGACATGAGTTATATCTCTCCCAAATCAAGCTAAGCACATCCAAATTTGAATTCCTGGGTGCAAGAAGGTTCATGATAGAATCAAATTCGAATTTGTAACTTCCAAGAAGTTCCATGAAGAGGCATATATTGAGTTGTAACTCCTCATGATAAAAATAACAATCTATGACATCTATGATAATATTATGACAAATTATGACAAGAATCAAGTCCTATGATAGTTTATGAAAACTTATGGCAACCTATGATATGTTGAAGCTCCTAAATTTAGCTGAGGGTGCTAGAGGAGACAGTGGGCCCACATGATAGTGTAACTTATGCAAAATCAATCTAATCCTATCTAATTCGAAGTGTTAAGGAAGATAGAGGTATATTTTGGTCAAATAAAATTAGGGAGGAAGCAAATGAGTTCCAAGGTATCATTCTCTCATGAAAATAGCATTCATTAATATTTCGTGAGAGAATTCTAGAATGAGGGGGAAAGGGCTCAATGGAGTTTATAAAAAGGATGCATCACCCGGCAACGGAACCAGATGTTGTAGTCCCGCGGGTCATGTAGTTACCATAGATACATTATATATTATAAGCAAGCATGCATAGTGGTACATATACAAGAGACAAGTGACCAATAGAGAGAAGCACAAGCCTTTATTAACCAGCAAGATCAGAATACAACATAGAACATATCTAGCTAGTACATTGGCTCAACAGCCTATATATATATATATAAACCTTGCAATACTGTTACATAATCGTCTGTCGGTCTAATCGACCGACTCGACCTATGCTAGTCAATGCAACTTGTCGACATATACTTCAAGTGGTCGGGTGGAGCGCCTGGTCGACAGGACGACCTCGGCCCCTCCAACAAATCTCATTGAAGAATGTTGATAAGACACATAAGGAGATAGATCATAATTTGTAGCAGTGTTAAGACTTATTACATGAATTCTCTACATCAAAACTTATGGAAAAGATATTTGGTTTCTCTAGGAAAGGAGCATCCAAAGATTCCTATCATAATATTGGTTTAGAAGGAAGTAAATCCATTACCTTTGTTCAAGCTTCAAATGGAAATGAGGAGAGATAATTCCATTGGTGGAGGAACCATGTTGTTCCATTTTTCCAAACAAGAAGACAACTAGTCCTATAGGTGTTGAGATTCAAGAAGAATCACTCCTTGAGGAGCGCAAGTCACTTCATGATGGCTACAATATGGAAGAAAGATGTGTAGGATTTGAACAAGAAGAACAAATTTCATTCTTCCATTCCCCATCAAAGCTTCACTATGAAGTGAATGTCAACTGCACCAACGATGGGAGCATAACACAAAGGTATGATCACAATTCTAATTTTTGTAGCAGTCATAATTTCTTGCATTATCATGAGATAAAAACCATTTCATATGAGGATAATGGTATCGTAGAATATTCTAATGTTTATTTGGATGTTAAATATGAATTATGTGTTGTGGATTCATGCCACAAGAATTATAATTTTTTACATCATCCCTTAGAAGATGTAAACAAAACTTAAGACTTGGGGAATGAGTGTTTGCAAAGAACTATGAAAGCATGTTTGTTGGAAACTCAAACAAGGCAACAGGGATAAACCTATCTTCCACCATTGTTCCTTCCAATTGAAGAATGTGAAGAAGTAGAGCATGTAGGGGAAGGAGATGATTTTGGAGAGGATGAAAGTGGGAACAAATCATAAAATTTGGTGGATAATTTTCCCCATGAGCCACATCATTTGATACGACAACTAATGGTAAGAAAAGAAAAGAGTATGCCAGCCTTGAAGCATTTTGATGATACACAAGCATTAGTGGAAGATTATTGTTGGAAATCTTCAAGGACAGATGTTAGTTTGGAAGAAGAAACTTCATTTGCAAACCTTCCTGTAATTAGATAAGTAGTGGAAGAAATGAATGAAAACTACTTACACTTGCTTTTCGATAGAGATCATCTTCTCAAGATTGCTGAGATCTACCACAGTGCACTACAAGAGGAAGAAGAAGAGGTTGACAAGATTACACATGAGCTTGATCTTACCATAGATTCTTAGGAGAACACTCAAATGGCCCTACAAGAATAAAAAATATGGATGGATGATGCAGGTGTAAATGAAACTTGTGGTTTGATGAAGGGATCACTTGTGATGGATACACAAAGGGAGCATTTAGATTTGCACGCACTTGATGAGAGAATTGACATGAGAGAATTGACATGAGAGAATTGACAAGTAATTTTTTTGCATGAGGAGGATCATGAGCTACCTATATGGGAGAAAGAATTAGTCATGGAGGATGAAGATGTGTACACTTTTTATGGACCAACCAACAGTGCAGTATGCGCATACATGGATTGGGTGGATAGGTCGATAAAAAAGATGGAGACAAAAGGGAGGTCAAGTTCATCTTGCATTATTGGAGGGTTTTTTGGCACACCATTTCCTTTCCAGTCATGTGAGCAGAAACAAAGGCATATATGGTTGTTTTCTAATACCTACATCATTCATGCTAGGACATGGGAGTTTCACCTGATTCGGTTGGATGGGACAAGTGATAGTGATGCAAGCAAGAGGACCCATGTGCATGGTGCACAAGAGGAGCTTCATGTTCTATTGGAGATTCTCACAGGGGTTCGAAACAACATTAGGATTAATGAAATTCCAATTTGGTGGTGAGATCCTGGCATCCTTCAAAGTGTTGGATTGTTTTGGATGAGAGTGATGATCGGAGGGGTGCAACATAGACAATGGGATCCTAGTATTACTTGGTTCAGCAATTTAGAAGCTAACATAGGAGGTCGATCTAGCCATCACTTTCAGAAGCATATCCATGTGGAGCAGTTGATTAGTTTCCTAGGCGGGATACCTTATGATGGAGGGATACATTTTTTCCTACTTGGTGGCTTGGGAGACTACAAGAGGCTCATTGTGTGGAGACTATGCGGTGCATAGGTGGATGAAGTAGACACTCTTCCTTTCTCTGGTTCATTTGGGAGCCTAGGATATTTATTCGACTCAGTAGTTTCAGTTGGGTTGTGGATATGATAATAGAGGATATGGATCTATCTATTGAGGGGATGATTAGGTTTTATGAGAATCCGAGAGTCATGACCAATGATCAGGGAAAAATTCCTATTCCAACATTCATATTTGAGGATGGTAGCATGATGGTATATTTCACTTGGATGCCTATGCAGACCACCATCCATGGTTGTAGAGTCAATTCTTACAGATTATTTAGTCTGGAGATCTAGGAGGGGAGGATGAAAACAGAGTATGATAGTGGGATGGTTATGATCAAAGTGGTGCAACGGCAGTATGGTGGTCCCTTAGATTCTTGTTCTCTTGAGGATGAACCTGCTTAATATGTTCGAAACTTGTCGAATTGAAAAAATTATTTCCGCAGATTCCTCTCGCTCTTAATTATTAAACTGTGGGTTAACATTGAACAACCATGGTGGTCCCTTTTTAATATTAGTTGAGGATCTTTGAGTTACAGTGTTGGGTAGATTTCCAGAAGCAGGCCTGGAGGTGGGAGGCAATCTTAGCTTTCACAATATGATATTATTATTGGATCAATTGAGCGGGGAGTTGGTTGAGTAGTTGCAGTATAGATTTACTCTTGTTATTGGAAGTGGTCAAGAGTTTTTCTATGCCAGCACCTTGCAGAACCCATGGATAATTTTAGGGGCTATATATAGCCCATGGGCTATATTAAGGGTGTTGCAAAAATTTAGTGGGCTATTTTATTATATGGAAAGGGTTTTTTCAACTAAAATATATTCGCCCAATATTTATTAGAATAAAAATAATTCCAAAATGAATAGCCTCCCGTATATTAATGAGGAAAATGAAAAAAAATCTATTTTCTCCCTAGCAAAATCTCCCTTTAATCTATCTTCCGCCCCCAATTTCTAGAGAAATTCTAGTGAAATCATTCCTTCGCCCCCAATTTTCAGTAATGGAGGCTCCAAAGGGTTATTTCTCCATCAAGTTTCCTTGTAATTTAGGCATATGGTTGCAGTCTCCTGTATTTTTAGTCAATTTCATGTGATACCTTTGTTTGAGCTCTTGATTTCCAGTATTAGAGGGAAAATCAAGGGCTATTTTGTTCTATATCAAGGCTACAATGATTCATGGTTCACCCAAATTGGATTGTGCTTGCAGGATGAAGGTTCTGGATTATGTTATTCCGCTTTTCATTCTTAGTTTTCTTGACATTTTAATATTCATATAACATATCCATTGTCGAAATCTCATGTCTTGAAGGGGCATGCCACACATGCAATTTATCAGAGAATACAAACTCGCATCATTTTTTTATACAATAATTAACATGATATGCTTTGTATGCTTTTTATCCATAGTTACAATAGATTATTATATTGCAAATTTAAATTTTCTCGTGCTTTTTATCATGGATGCTTTTTGAGGCCTGCTGAACTCTAGGGCACTCTTCATTCTGAGGGCTCATTTGGTGTTATTAGGGTTTTATTCTATCTTAGGAGTATTGGTTCTGTGAAAGTGTTATGGAGCTCAAAAGATGTGATTTATTTTATGCCTTGTCATGTTTAAACTATCGACTAAGATTATATGTTGTTAGTGGATGCTACTCTTGATGGAGAGATGCCACATGGTTTTTATAATTCAAATTGAATTTGACCCAGTTGTTTAAAATGTGCTTTTATTAGGATATTGCTCTGCAATTATTATTGGATCTAAGGCGTTAATGAGAGTGCATATGTTCATATTTTATGTAATATGTTATTGTCGATGTTTGGGATGTTTGTAATATAATTGAATGCACATTGATTATAATGGCGGGGATATAATGGAATGGTCATTATTTTGGATGTCTTCTTGTAGAGTTGTCCAAAGCGTTCTGATAGATTCTTTTATTTGTATTGAGAATTTCGTGATTGGTAGATTTATTTATTCGTATTGCCAAGTTCGTCAATTTTATTTATGACCTAAATTTTTTGGGTTCGGTACTTGTTTTATGATTTTTTTTTTTGTAAGGGTCATTCAGAAGTAAAAAAAAAAATTGGTGATTTGTTTTGATGTGTAATTTCTATCATCATCTAGAAATGGACCTAGTTATGTATGATAAATATATGATTTAGTTGGAACACGATACTTCATTTCCATCGTGATTGTATATAATATGTACAGGGCATGTTTGACCTAAGATGTAGACATTATGCTATTTGATATCTAGTCTATTGAATTCAATGAGGGTGCTAAAACAAATTTACCACATTTTGCATGCTTTCAAAAAATGCAAGGACATGGATACAAACGCCTCCTGAGTTTATCTAAGAAAAAGTAGTCTTTAACATATTTGTTCTAATTATATGCATGATGATGCATTAATGTGCTTTCTATTCTTGTTAGTGTATGTTCTTATTTCTAATAACCATTGCACGTTTCTAACTAACCCTTAAAATTCTAAATCAAATGACATAATTTACATTTTTATTGTCAACAAAAGAAAGGAAAAAGTGTCATTTGTTTCAAAAACGGATAAGCAGGTTATTTTTTTCTTAGAGGGTAGCTTAAAAATGAGATATTTGGAAAATAAGCTAATTGGGAATTCATCCACTATATTAAGGTTGTGGCTCTCGATAATACTTCACATTGTAATAATGGTTCATGGGTGACATAATCACTACACAGTGTAAAGTGTTCAATTCTATCAGTTTGTCGGTATGTCAAGATTTGGGTCCCCAGATGTCCGTTGGACCATTAAAGGACGATATAAAAAGTGGAATCCCCACTTTCCCTAAATCTAGTTAGTGTAGTTGTGTTTCACCAACGCCTCTAGTTGTGAGTGACCCAATACTACTTGTGAAATGTATAAATAAATCCCTCCTCTCCTCATTCATGCATTTTTCATTTGAGGGTCTAGGATTCAAGAGAGTTGATCTATGGTATATTCTCTTCTAATGCACTACCTTAGTAATATGCAAAATCAAAAGTTGAGTCTTCCTAGCAAAATATTCACCAAGACGTTACAATGTTTTATAATTTGATGAAATATTCGCCAAGTTTTTACAATATTTTATAATTCAATGAAATATTCACCAAGATTTTACAATATCTTATAATTTAGTGAAAAATTCGCCAAGATTTTACAATATTTTATAATAGAATGAAATATTAGCCAAAAAATTATATATACATATTATATTATTGATAAAATAACCTTCACATTTTCCTATATATTAGGGATATTCACCCATTTATTATACATATAAATTTTGGGGGTGTTCTTAAAATTATTCTTGGCAGGACCATACTTTAAGCACAGTATACTATACCTCCTTTCGATTCGTTTGGAACCATGAAAAAATTTTCAACTTTAATGTGGTTCAAATTGTGGGATATAGATTTGATGACTTGGTCCATTTGAAATTGAAGCCTTATGAACAGTCATCACTAAGGAAGGAGGAAGAAAAAACAATGAGCATAAGTTGGGGAAAAAGAAAAAGCATTACCACTCATAGGTTTAAATTGCTTGAGGACAAGCAATCTTGGGTGGAGAGGACTGTCATGTCCCCAAATGTTTTCTATGGACCACTCCATTGGACTAGGGGATGCAATGACCTAAGTTAATTGGTAATTTCATGATCAATTATTAAGGTGGTGGCATGGGTCATGAATTTCTAATGTATGAGGTCCAATATTTATTATTAATGCAATATTAGTCAAAATGGGACAAGGAGGGTGCATAGGAGGTGGAAATTGGACCCCACATGAGTTATATCTCTCCCAAATCAAGCTAAGCACATCCAAATTTGAATTCCTGGGTGCAAGAAGGTTCATGATAGAATCAAATTTGAATTTGTAACTTCCAAGAAGTTCCATGAAGAGGCATATATTGAGTTGTAACTCCTCATGATAAAAATAACAATCTATGACATCAATGATAATATTATGACAAATTATGACAAGAATCAGGTCCTATGATATTTTATGAAAACTTATGGCAACCTATGACATGTTGTAGGTCCTAAATTTAGCCGGGGGTGCTAGAGGAGAGATTGGGCCCACATGATAGTGTAACTTATGCAAAATCAAGCTAAGCCTATCTAATTCGAAGTGTTAAGGAAGATAGAGGTATTTTTTGGTCAAATAAAATTAGGGAGGAAGCAAATGAGTTCCAAGGTATCATTCTCTCATGAAAATAGCATTTATTAATAATTTGTGAGAGAATTCTAGAATGAGGGGGAAAAGGATCAATGGAGTTTATAAAAAGGATGCATGACTCTTGGGAAAGAGATTTTGGAAATTATGATTTTGAATAGGAGAGATATTGTGGATTTTCAATCTTGGGAGATGTTCCCCTTGCAATTGTAAACTAGTTTTGGCGGTGAAAGATTCCACCCTAGCTAGTAGAGAGGAGGAGATCATTCAGACCTCTTCATTGTGATTCATGAAAATTGATTGATAGGGAAAATCACTTTAATATTTATCTACAAAGATTTATTTCAAGTTTTGATGTTAATATATAGCATTGGGGTCGAAATCTTGATGGTGTGTTCAAGTTCCAGTCAATAGAAGTATGAAATTGTGGAGTTTCGTGACAATAGTGTTTGTATTGGTTTCTGCTAAAGGAGGGTGCACCTATGGTCATCCAAGTCTCTTTGGGGATATTATAAAGGTTGGATATCATCCCTATTTTATGGATGGTGCATGGTAAGATGCATATCTATGAGTTGGCATCGAAATCTTGCGTGTGGAGGGTGCAATAGTGGAAGGAAATCACTAGTTCGATCAATAACTCCCCCTCTTTTTTCTATCGTTATGTAGCATCCATATATACTCTCTTTGTAGAAAATATTTATATGTATTTAAATATTTTTAGCATACATTTATGTACTCGTTGGTAATGTCCCACTTATAATAAAAATATCAATGTTTTTCTCCATATATTGTTCAATATTCGAGCATGGGTAAATCTATGAGTAGATATGTTTTAATATGGTTGTGTAAACTTCATGTTCTGGACTAAAACCTTCATAAGAGTCCCTAGTTTCTGTTATCAATCCTTTTGGATCAATTTCGATGTGTTTGGGAGCATTTGGGTTGGGTTTGTAAGTTCTATAGTTGGGGGTGTTCTTAATCTTGTACCAGTGTTAAGTGGGTCGAAAGTCATCCTGTGGTTCGACCATTTTGGAGTTTTTTTGGGTTTTAAAACCTATTCTATTGCATCAGGAGCATTGTGTCCATGCGGAAACATTTTTTATTTCACTCAAAAAGGTATTTGTATGCCCAATATATGATCATTTTACCAGTGGGTCAATATGTACAATTATGCTAATGCACCCTCGGTTATAATTGTTTGTGTAAAGTGTTCAAGGATTCCATAAAGTTCAGTAATGTCTATTAATGGTTAGATTAGATGTGTTTGGATCCCTTAGAAGCTGTTTGGGTCAAATTTGAGTGAGTTAGGGGCTGTTTGGGAACAATTGGAAACCTAATGTTCTATGTGGTCAGATTTGAACTAGTGCTCAAGCTAGTTTCGAATCCAGTGATTCTTTGGGGTTGCATTGGGGTTGATGGCTCTGATTTTGGATCTGGAATATTACAATAGTGATATATCAAACATGATTGGCCATATTATAGTGGTATGAAATATTTTATGGTATGCAGATGTTAATTCAAATCCAAATTTATATACATCAACCACTCTTGGGATAAAGTTAAACTTCAAGCATAATTTCCATTAAACATTTGGAGTTAATATTCCTAGTTTTTAATTGAGGATATTACATTGGTATCAGAGCATGTTCCTCGATATCTAGGGGAATATTTAGTGGGGAATATTTCTAGTTGGATTGTTGTAAGAGAGTTCTAAGTAAGATAAATATGTGCAGTTTCCAAGAACACTGGGGATGTTTCCCCCTAATTAATTGTGGTTCAACCAGAGCTTCCTTAAATGAAAGAGGTGTTCTAGTTGACATGGGATATAAATGTGGAGCACATTGTCACTAATATCAAGCGTATGGAGAAAGGAAAGATTTCCAAGTGAAGGAGATATGGAACTTCCTAGATCCATGGAACTGAGGTTAAGGGAGATGACTCTATCCATGTGCTGGTGGTTGCAGATGCAAACAACCTAGTTACAAAAGGGGACCACGGGACTCTAGTTAGCAATAGAACCATGAGGACCAAAGGTGATATCGTTCTTGAATTCCAAGAGTGACTGTATATCTCCATGGGATGAGTGTGTCAAGGAAGAGAAGGTGGAGGAAAAAAGGAAGGGGGAAAGAAGAGGAACGAAAAAAAAAAGAGGAAGGGCATGGTGATTGAAATGTAGAGGAGAAATGGAAAGGTATTGTGAAAAGGGAGAGAGAAGAGCATACCAGAGGTATCTATGAAATAGATAATCCCATGATTATTATAAATGGAAATAAAGAGAGAGTGTGTGGTTGGAGCAAAGGCATCATTGTAATTACTCAAGATGGTGAGTAGAGGAGAAAATGCGAGATTATAATATGAGCATAAGTGAATATATGGACGAATGTGGACTGTGGTATTTACAATGGTGGAGCCCTTCAAGTTGTCCATTTGTAATTTTTTGTTTGTTTGTAATAATGTAGTCCAAACTTGAAATTACATTCAAGCTAATAATGCAAAGAAATGAGTGCAAGCGGTTTGAATATTTCTCAAAGCAATAAAACTACTACAATCCAAAAGACCCAATGTTACAAGTTAAATAATGCTAGTGCAAATAATGAAAAATAAATTAGATCTACACTAAGCATACATTAAGCTAACATCAATTTAAAATGGTTTTAAAAGAGCATGATCTATAACAATAAGAAATACCCAGGGTAAAAAGGACTCAATGGAATTTTTGCAGAGAAACGACATAAATGAGGTGGAGAATTATCTAGTATATAAAAAAGAGTGGCCTTCACATGTATATATAGATTTATGACCCATGGTTTGTGTCCCATGGTATTTGGTGGCTCATGGGATTGGAAAATGGTATTTGGATAAACATTATGAATGGGTTAGATCCAACTTATTTTTCCCTTTTTTATGGAATTTTTCTTGTTTGTGGGAATTTCTTAGGGGATTTTCCATTTTTCCCATTTTTTATGAATGTGCTAATTCACCACTTTTGTGGAAAGACTAAATAATAATGATGGTCCATTTATGATATTTTTGGAATGTGAAGGTCAAAGTGGTGGAAATGGAAAGTGTACATGATGTATGATATGGTGTGGCTAGTGGATAAGCAAAGTGCACAAACTTTTGATGTTAACAATTGAGATGGATATTGTGCACTAATACCAAGAGTCCTCCTCTTTTGAGGTTGAGATAAGAATAAATACTCTATGCTTCCTTTGTTCAACCCTCAAGTGACTTCCAACTATAAGGAATTTTTTCAAAAGATAAAAAATGCATACTCTAAACGATTAGATTAAAGTTTTGTCAAGATCTGTTCATTCACAATATGTTCTTGTGGTGTTGAAAATATGAGACCATATGTACACATCACATTTTTCTCAATGACTGAGACTCAAAACTCCATGGAAGGTATACATAGGAGTTACAACCCAAATCCCTCTTAACAAAAACAAAGAAGACACAAATCAAGGATAACAATGCTCCCCATGCGTTGAACAAGGAAAAGTTCAAACGCCATTATCTCGACTGAACAAAAAAAATCAAGAGAGAGCTTCATCATAAAACGCAGAATCCCTAACACTAGATATTTTAAATGCCATGTAACGTTCTTTACATAGATGTTTATAATAGAATTATTAATGTTTCTTTTAGATGCTTGAACTAGACATAGGGAAATAACTGCACGTGAACACTAGGAAGGAAGCAAAGTCACTAAAAAGGACTTACTCGCAAAGCTTCGCAGTGTCCTAGTACATAGCCATTGATTGGGTTTCCCCATGCTTTGCATTTTCAGCATTCAACAGTTCTAAAATTGAGGCACCGTGTAAATGTTTTAAAGATGCACATAAGTACAAATCTGCATATCCAAGTTCATCGCCTCCATTTTTGTGATTTGTACGACAATCAAAAGTTAACTACTAACTATATTTATAGGTCATCCATGAAACTGACCATAAGCCTATCCCAAACAATAAAATTCATGAGCAATATTTGGAACATAGAAATACAAACCTTTTCCCTATATGCATGTTGTTTCAAATCTGTGGCTTCCCTTAAAGCTACATTTGCTACAGTTTGAGAATGTTCCTTCATAATTGGATTTTGTGAACATGACAGTTTAGTATCTTTGTTTTCTGATTTCAAAGACCTGAAATTGAAAGTTTGAATAGAGAATTTGAGAACTTAGTCCTAGTGAGACCACGATTCAGGTCAGGGGTGACTGAAAACATACAAAGAGGTTAAGTGTCTCTTTCATTCTACGGTTGGGCGGTTCATGGCTTGTCCAATCGATTTATTAGGAGGAGCTACATATGAGTAAAATTATTTTTGTACAACATTATTGTTATAAAATACAATATTGTAGTTCTGTTTATTTATAATTATTGTTCAATAAATACTAGTTTTTCTTAAAAGAGAAGATTACAGTTTTATATGCAAGTAGATTTCTATGCTATAGGGCATTAGAATTTCAAATTTGAAATTATTGTACAGAAATATATAGATGTCTTAAACAAATCTTACGAAAGATTAATTGTTTGTAGGAATTCTTACGAAACAAATCTTGCTCTCATTAAACAAAAAATTATACAAAGGAATTGCAGAGTTTATTATATTGCAGAATTAAAATACATAGTATTTGGCTATGGAAAAGATAGGTGAGGGTAATGTATTCATAGTTACAATGTTAGGTAATAAAGATATAGGTATTTTCTAAAGGTATGGTGTTTTCTATTAATTATAGAAAATGAAAGAGGATTAGTTTGAAGAGGATCTTTTTTAATTTTTTTAATTTCACGAAAGTACAGGGTTTATATACTATTGAATTTTTTTATGTCAGACCCGACAATTTAAATAAGTTAATATATTCATAAACAAATAGAAATAAATAGGTTGTTTTGTTACAATTTTTATGATAAGGACCAACTAAATCTATATATATATATATATATATATATATATATGTATGTATGTATGTATGTATGTATTCAAAGATGAAAGGGTAGAAATAATTCAGGGTAAACGCTCAACATACCTACGAATTCAATTCATGTTGACAGAGGGAACGATACTCATAAAACGGTTATTGTTTGTAATTATATTTTACATAAAAAAGATTGATAGTTTTGTTAACAGTATTCATAAGACAAGCCTCGAGGGATAGTTCAGTTGGTTGGTGCTTTCGAATCCAAGACTTTAGGTCAAAGATTCAATTCTTTGGGTCCTTCAAATTTAAACTCCTGAATATATCACAACAAGAAAATCCATCTTTTAGCACCACAAGTTATCACCACTTATATTTTCTGGTGTAAATGTGGTGGTATTGGCACCACTTACATTTTTGTGGTGTTAAGGTGGTGTTATTAGCACCATTTACATTTTGTGGTGTTAAGGTGGTGGTATTAGCACAACTTATATTTTGCGGTGTTAATATGGTGTTATATATTTGTTAAAATTATTGGAAAATGACTCTCGCGCTGAAACCCTCTGCTAAAACCCTCGTGCTGCTTCCCACGCCGGCCTTGCTAGGTTTTCTCACCTCCCTATAGCCTTGGGATGGATCCTCCTTCGGATCCCAGCCTGGAGGACCACTAAAGGATCATTGACGTGGCCTTCTAGGCCCTGGTGGCCTCTTCTCCTCCTCCTCCCCCCTTTGCAACTCCCTCTAGTGATGGGTTTGTTAAATGCTTGGAGGATCCGAAGATCCAGCTCATGTCGGATGCTTCACGGCTGAAGGCCCTTGCCTTGAGTGAGTGTGGCTTGATCGGTCAGTTCACTGGGATCTGGCCATCGCCGAAAACTATGGATATTTGAATTAAAAAAATTGGATGCCTTTCATCTCTGGGGGCATTCAACACTGTTTCTGTGGAAAAGTCTTTTTTACTTTTCTTTTTGAATTTAAAGAAGACAAGGATCTCATCTTCCGAAGCGATCCTTACTTCATGGGCCCAAGGGGGTTGTACCTCAATCGCTGGAGCCTCTCCTTTGACTAGGAAAAGGACGTTCCCTCTGTAGTTCCAGTATGGGTTTGTTTGCCTCATTTTCTTTCCCCTCCACTGTTGGAATGATGAATCTCTTCAGGAGATCGGAAACTCCCTTGGCAAGTACATCGACAAAGCTGAACCGAAAGGCCCCCTTTTTTCCTGTGCTAGAATTTGCATGGAGGTGGACATGGAGAATGGTCTGTTGGAGATATTCATCCTCTGCATGAATGAATGGGAATACGATCAGAAAGTCAACTATGAACAACTGCCATTCAAATGCAAGAAATGTCATGAATATGGTCATTTTGTACAAAACTGTCCCAAAGCAGTAAAAGAATCCATGAAAAAATCTCAAGAAGAAGACTGGAAGCAGGTGAAAAAAGGGAGGAAAATATCTGTCCAAAACTCCGAATCCGTCAAGCTGCAGCAAGCTCCTCACCCTAACCAAGTTCATCCTGAGAAGATAGACCTTTCGAATAACCAATATGCAGCCCTGAACGTTGAAGAGGGTGAGATCCTCGAAATAGAAACAACCAATGTCGAGGTAGGAATTGAGAAAAATGATACCGTTATCTCCAGTTTTAATCCCTCCTCATCAACATTTGACAGACGGGAAACAACAAAGGATAGCTCTCCCCCTCCTGGAAGCTGATGGGCTAAGCGGGTTAAACAAAGCAAGTGTCATGTCCCAAATTTGGAATTGGGTCACAATGGCCTAATCACTTTGGCCATATTCATTAGAGTTTGTAAAATTGATGTTAAGGGTCAAATAATTGCCAAGGAGGAAAATTACTAGCTTCCTAGGTTTGGGGTGGAAGCTTTGGGATTTGGAATAAGGGGATAATAAATGATGTTTGAACATTAGAATGGCATAAATATTTAATAAAGGAGATAAAAAAATATATGCAAGTGAAAATCAAAGTGGCATTTGATCATAAAGACTCATGGAGGAAGTGGGACCCACATATGGCTAGATTTCGCCACTACACTTGGCATCATTCTCTCACCAATTCGAATTCAAGGTGAATGGTAACATACTTGGGAGAGTACAAAAGGTATTATTCATGGCATGACTCATCCAAGGTCGAAACATAGAGGAAGAGTAACTCCCATGGAAGAGGAAGAGGCAATTTGGAGCTAGTGAGACACTTGGGCTAGATTCCCTAGCTCTATGACAACAATGATGAAGATGTTATGACACCTATGACACAAATCAGACCTGAAGGCTGACATATGACATATATGACATGTCAGGGCTAAAAATAGACTCCAAGAGGGCTCTCAAGGGTGTTAGGGAAGCTAAGATGCTTCCACATGTGATTTGGTGGAAGTGGGAGACTAGGAATTGTTGTACAAGTGGCGTTCTTTGGAATCTCTTCCCAACTTGAGTTGGATTGAGTCTCTTGGAAGGAATTCGACCCATGGAGGGCATTAGAACTTTATAAATGTCAATAACAAAGAATGAAACCAGCTTTTGATCATTTTTATAATTTGCAATTGCATTTGTGAAGAGGGAGAGCTAGTGGATGACTAGTTGCTTGCCATAGCCAATTTCGAGGGTGAAAGATTCCCATCCAAGTCGGCAATTGGAAAGGCCATTCAGACCCTTAATTTGGAGCTTTAATGGAGTATTTATTTGTAGGTGTAAGCTACAGGTCAGCTCATGGTTTCTTCTATTGCAGCTCACTCCTTCAACCATTTCCAGTTTTGATGGCATATTCTTGATCCTTGAGGGAGGGCGTTTTTGGTGAGCTATTGTACTCTTTGGGGGAGCTTTGAATGCCCCATTTATTTTTTGTAATATGAATTAAATACACTTTTATTCATCTCCAAAAATTTTCAGGTCGAAATTCCAAGTAGAAATGTATAAATCTCAATTTTAATGAAAGGACAGTGCCATTTCCCCACTACCTTGTTGTGAATCAATGTAATGCTAATGATTTCAAATGAATGGACGATTCTCTGATCAATTTGTGATTAATGGAATGCCATGGATGTATTTTACAAGTTTCATGTACTGTACTTGAGCATTTGAAGTATTTTTACTCAGTTTAATTACATTGGGAGAAGAAATAGTGCCATTTCCCCAAGGGTCGAATTGGTGATTTTTGTAGTTGAATGGGAGAGGGTTGGAACAGATATAATAATCAATTAATAGTGCGCATGAGACCTTAATAACATCCTTAATACATTACCTACCTCTTTTCATAAATTTGAGTGGGTTTGGAGGCATTTGGGAAGCCATTTTCAGTACTTACCCTAGGGGGATTTGAACCCCAAATTACTAGTAAAATTGCATACTTGGTCCAGAATATTAAGAGAGTTTGCAGAGGTATTTTGGTGGCTATTTTTTATCCTTGAACATCATATTCAAGTCCTAATATCATTCATACACCTTCCTTGGATATTTGAAGGCATTTGGAGTCAATTTGGGACCTAGAGACCAATACTAGTCAAAGGGAAATCACTAGTAAAGTTACCTACATTGACCAGAATTGAAAGAGGATTTGCTTAAGTATTTTAAAGGTCCAAAGGCATCCCTGAAACACATATTTATGTTCTAATATCATTCATATACCTTCTCAGAATATTTGGGATCATTTGGGGCAAATTTGGGACCTAGAGATCAAAACTAGTCAAAGGTCTAACTAGGAAAAAAAGTGAAAAATTGCCATTTTAATAAAATTCCTAACAAGGGACATTACAGTGGTATCAGAGCATGGTCTTGGCACCTTATGTGGTAGAACATTAATGAATACCAGGAGTCAAATAAATAAGCCACCACCCTTAGAAACTGAAACTGGATGCACTTTTGTGAAAGGGAAGAAGTAGGAGAAGAAGTGCATTCCTTGGTCACCATGAGTAAGGATGGGAAAGGAACCTTAGAGGAGAATGAGGAGCTTAGAAAATTACTGAAACCTTCCTTTGAAGACAAGTGGAGGCAATTCTTTCAAGAGTTCAAATTGTTGGTTAGTGAACTTGGAAGCGACTCGGAAAAAATAATGAGCAATGGTTCTCTTTTCAAGGAAAAGGATGAAATAATTTATGTACCTAATGTAATTGTTTAACATGAGGTACATGTTGATATGCAATTTCTTGAAGATGCTACGCTAAAAAAAAAAAAAAGGACAAGCACTTGTCCTTGTTCAAAGGGATTATGAGTTGCCTCATGGAGAGAGTTGCAAAGCCTTGGAATAGGTACATGATCTCACAATAGTTGGACCAGCCAATTATGGAGAAGATGAATTAAATATCTCAATGGGTAAGAGTTGTAAAGAATTAAAGTTGATTCATAATTCTTCACCCCACACTTCTTTTCTAGCCACATCACTTTGGGATGAAAATTGGGTGAAAGGCTTTTTTCTAGTGGTACCACATGAGGGGTATGAAATTCCTACCTCTCCTTTTGATGATGACATGAATAGAGAACCTCATTATTTAGAATTGCAACAGCATAATGCTTTACCTTATGATGATACATATCCTCATGGATGTATGGATGAGACTTCTTTGAGTCCTTTGAAGTCTCCTTGTTTTTCCTGCTCATTATTTGGTTCAGATTTTAGTGCAGATTCTTCATTCACTTCTTTGATGAAAGAATGCATGGCTGAATATTTTGATACATATCACATTCTTTTGGAGTAGCACTATCGAACATGGGATCCTCACCTATGTCATTGGAGCAGATTTGATTGGTCACTTGAAGATTGTATGCAACTGGAAAATGGTGGTCTACTTACTTGGAGGTATAAGCACTTTCATGATTCTTTGATGAAGCACCTCCTTGATATACATTTTCATTATGTTGTTATGTACTTTGATGATATATATTTTGTACTCATGATGTTTGGAAGAATGCATAAAAGAAAATGGGATCCAGTAATCCTCTTATCTAATGGTGTGGGTTGGAGAGCACTCTTAATTGTTGGGGTGCAATACAAGCAATGGGAACCTGGAATAATTTTTATCGCATTGGTTTCAAATTTTTGGGCGAAACAAGCAGTATGGGAGATGGATTTCCCACTTAATAAAGTGATTTTTATCAGAGTAGTGCAGCACCAAGCATGGTGGTTCCTCTCTAAAATCTTCATGGAAACTCAAAGACTCAAGGTTGGGCAATTCAATGGCAACTTCAAAGAATTATACAGAAAGCAGGTTCTTCAACACCCATGTTTGAAATTGCTTAAGGACAAGCAATATTGAGAAGGGAGGATTTGTCATGTCCCAAATTTGGAATTGGGTCACAATGGCCTAATCACTTTGTCCATATTCATTAGAGTTTGTAAAATTGATGTTAAGGGTCAAATAATTGCCAAGGAGGAAAATTACTAGTTTCCTAGGTTTGGGGTGGAAGCTTTGAGATTTGGAATAAGGGGATAATAAATTATGTTTGAACATTAGAATGGCATAAATATTTAATAAAGGATCTAAATAAATATATGCAAGTGAAAATCAAAGTGGCATTTGATCATGAAGACACGTGGAGGAAGTGGGACCCACATATGGCTAGATTTCCCCACTACACTTGGCATCATTCTCTCACCAATTTGAATTCAAGGTGAATGGTAACATACTTGGGGGAGTCCAAAATGTATTATTCATGACATGACTCATCCAAGGTCGAAATATAGAAAAAGAGTAACTCCCATGGAAGAGGAAGAGGCAATTTGGAGTTAGTGAGACACTTGAGCTAGATTCCCTAGCTCTATGACAAAAATGATGAAGATGCTATGACACAATGACACAAATCAGACCTGAAGGCTGACATATGACATATATGACATGTTAGGGCTAAAAATAGACTCCAGTAGCGCACTCAAGGGTGTTAGGGCAGCTAAGATGCTTCCACATGTGATTTGGTGGAAGTGGGAGACTAGGAATTGTTGTACAAGTGGCGTTCTTTGGAATCTCTTCCCAACTTGAGTTGACATGAGTCTCTTGGAAGGAATTCAACCCATGGAGGACATTAGAACTTTATAAATGTCAATAACAAAGAATGAAACCAGCTTTTGATCATTTGTAGAATTTGCAATTGCATTTGGAAGAGGGAGAGCTAGTGGATGACTAGTTGCTTGCCTTAGCCAATTTCGAGGGTGAAAGATTCCCATCCAAGTTGGAAAATGGAAAGGCCATTCAGAACTTTCATTTGGAGCTTTAATGGAGTATTTATTTGCAGGTGTAAGCTACAGGGAAGCTCATGGTTTCTTCTATTGCAGCTCACTCCTTCAACCATTTCCAGTTTTGATGGCATATTCTTGATCCTTGAGGGAGGGTATTTTTGGTGAGCTATTGTACTCTTTGGGGGAGCTTCTTGTTAACACCCAAAAAGTGCTCACTACCTCATCTACCCCATTACATGACTTATTTGTCCATATTTCCTACCATATTTGTCTCCAAAACCTTAATATCCCATTAAAAAACCTCCAAAAGGCCAAAAACCCATTAAAAAGCCTCCAAAAGGCCAAAAAGCCCCTTTTTCCCCTAAAAATAATCCAAAATTCCTCCAAAATAGAAAAAACCCTCTAAAAAGGGAATAAAAAATACAAAAAAGAGGAAAAAGAGGGGAAAAAGGAAGCAAAAACCCTATATAGCTAACCTAAACCATATGGTTCCCAAAACCATGCGCCAGCACTCCACCACTAAAAACCTATAAATAGGTAATGGAGGCCCCTCATTTCATATCCACAGTCAACCACACCCTTACTCTGGCAAAATCACTCCTGAAACCCTAGCTCACCCTTGAGCTACTTTCACATTTGAGTGCCCCTTTGGCCCATTTCCAAAACCCTTTGGAGAAAGAGGAAGGAACAACATTGGAGCTTAGAAGCAACCCTCCTGGACTGCTGCAAAGGCTTCATCAACCTTCACATTGGAGGTATAATCAATACAAAAACCATTTTTATTATCTCGTCTTTTCTGTTTATGCACATGCTTAGAGTAGTTTAATGTTTTACTGTACTGTCTTTTATTTACTGTATTTTCTGAACTGCTACTAAGGAGTCCCTTCTCCTTAGTAGGTGCTCATTTGCACAATCTAGGGTGAAAACCCTAGCTACAGTTTTGGCGACTCCCCTTGTGTTCCTTTGAATTTCTGGTTATAATTTTAAAGTTTTAAACATTTTTAATTTTCTGCAATATTTTTCAGTTTTTTCCTTTCGGTTGTCCCTTTCGGCTGCCGTAAACTGCGTCTTTTGCCCCCCGTAGTTGCGTTCCGACCGCGTCTTTCAGGCATTTACCTGCGATCCGACCGTGGCTCTCAAACTGTTTCCGGCGATCTACTGGTGGTTTCCAGTCTGTTACCTGCGATATGACCGCGGCTATCAGCTTGTTTTGTGCGGTCCGACCGCCACTGTTAACCCATTTTTCTGCGGGCCTCCTGCGGCTTTCAGCCATTTTTCTGCAACCCGCCTACGTCTTGCGGCCTTTTTCTCGCGTCCTGCTTGTGGCTTTCAACCATTTTTCTACAACCCGCCTACATCTTGCGGCCTTTTTCCCGCGTCCCGCTTGTGGCTTTCAGCCATTTTCCTGCAACCCACCTGTGACTTTCGACCCTTTTCCCATGGTCCGCCTGCATCTTTCGACCAAATTCCCACAACCTGTCTGCGATTGTTGACCTGTTTCCCGCGGTCCGACCGCTCAAATTTGCCACAGACCCGCAGTCTATTTTCTGCACTTTTTTCACTGTTTTGAACCCAACACTCTGCTGCAATATTTTCTGCACCTGCATAGCCATCTGTCATATCTGTAGCCATACTTCCCTACAACCTTTTTTCTGCAGTATTATTTATGTTCCATTTACAGAATATATTTTTTAAAATTTCAGCGTTTTAATTGAAAAAAGAAAATTGTGCATTTCAAAGTTTAATTTCTGCATTTTTATTTTTAGTTTGAAAGTTGCCCACCCCGTGGCACATTTACTTGGGTTCATCATCTCACACGCACACACTCCGTCACCTAATTCAAGTGAGCCCTAAAATAATACTTAACACAACCAACATTCTAACCCCACTTGGGGAACACATAAGAATTTTTGTAGTTAGGTAGGATCGGGGGGATAGGCATCCAAATAACACCCTCGGTTGCTTACACTTGAGACATAGCTTTGTACATTAGGGAACCAAAATATACTAGTATTTTTTGACACGGTTTAAAACCAATTTATGGGGAAGGCCTCTCCCCTAGGAGGGTTGAAGTCGCCAGACTGGTTCCGGAAGCCTGAGTGGAATACCGCAATCCATTCACTAACCGAATGATACCTTTCGCATTTCTCGGTGTATCACCCGTATGGGGATACAGCAGCGATAGAACCAAACGGAAGATTCACCCAACCGAACGTGTCATGAACGGGGTATCTTAGTTGATTTTCTTCTAAGATTGACTACCTGGTGTCCCTCCCGGTAGGGGGATATCTTTAGCCACTTAGCTCTACTATCCATATTGTCTGACTTGGATTTCATCACCTTGCAGAGGATATGTCTACTTGAGTCAGAATACTATTTAGCTAGGTGTTTGCATGCTCCCTT
Organism: Larix kaempferi; assembly: GCA_027924585.1. Classification (NCBI taxonomy): domain Eukaryota; kingdom Viridiplantae; phylum Streptophyta; class Pinopsida; order Pinales; family Pinaceae; genus Larix; species Larix kaempferi. The sequence goes on from BSBM01000094.1 coordinate 8,918,734, forward strand.
ACCTCCTTTTGGTCTAGCGCGTCCACTATTTTTTTTTTTTATAGGAAACCTGCTGCTTGTTGGTATTCTGACCGTTTTTGTTGATACTCCACTTATTGTAGCACAACTGTTACAGTAAGTGTTTTGAGTTGGTTGTTGGCCTGAGTGCCATATTTTTTGTGCTCTCCTTTTGCACACTCAGTTGCATTAGGGTTTTTGAGCTTTTTTTCACTCAACACAACCCCCAGATACTTGACACCATCTGTCACCATTGAGTCCCCGAGACATTCTCAGTGCCTCCAGGGCGAGCCCCCATAGCACGGTTCACTTGACATCACCCGTCATTGACATAGATCTTCATCACTTGATACCACTCATCATAGATCTCGAGCTTTGTCACTTGACTCCACTCGTCAATGGCATAGAACTCCGTCACCCGATTCAGATGCCCCTTATTTTACCTCTGATTCTGAGGCAGAGTCCAAGAACCCCACTTACACTGCACCAACCAACCCCATGGCTGGCGTGACTTCGACCCCTTTCTTTGTAGGGACCATTGGTGGAGCATCCACCACCACACCTGCTACCACACCTACTTTGGGTATGCCCTTGATGGGGCCCACATCTACCATTCCGATCATTGTACCCATTCTAGTAGCTAGCATACCTGTCCCCACTCCATTAGTGACTCACACTACCCTTGGCGGTGCAGGACCGTCCCATACCATTTTCGTTCCTCCACTTGGGGGCAACATCCCAGACCCATCCCCTACATTTGGGGGCATTGGCCCCAACATGGTCACAACCATTACTATGTCACATCCTTCTACCAGTTTGCCATTCATGGCTAGTCTCAACCTTCCTGACCTAGCTAGACTGACTAACAATCCCATCAGACATGACCCTGCGTGGCCTCACATGCCCACCAAGCTCCCCTCCGACATCCCTAAGTTTGAGGGAACGGCAGGTGAAGACCCCTAGAACCATATTATGTCCTTCCATCTATGGTGTTCCTCCAAATCCATAGTGGACAACTCTGTCTGCCTCCATCTGTTACAGCGCACCCTCACTGGCTCTGTAGCTAAGTGGTACATCGAGCAGCCCCATGGGACCCATGCCACCTTTACTTCCCTTGCCTCGACTTTCCTGCAGTTCTTTCAGTTACCTGTCCGCTATGACGCAGGAGTTGAGATCCTACTGTCTTGCAGACAGAACACGGCTACCCACATCACTGACCACATTCATGAGTGGCGTCGACACCGCAGCCTCTGCAAAATCAAGTTAGACGACCGTATCTTCTTAGATTGGTTTCTAAAATCCCTCCTTCCTGTCATTGCCAAGGATGTGGCATCCGAACGACCCTAGTCCAAAGAAGAGGCCATCCTTAAAGCCCAGCAATTTGACCTTATTTATGCCCAGTCGGGTTATCTGTATTCCATCATACCTGACGCCCCTCATGGTGATTCCTCCCGACATGATGCGCCGGGGGCATCCCATGCCGCAGATGGCATCATTGGTCGTATTGCCTCGCACCCTCAACCCTTTTCCATAACACGTACTAGCCATGGCCCTGACCTTTCGTAGGCTACATCTCAGTCCGGAGCAACCAATTCGTATGCTCCCATGGCACATCATCACCATTCCCATGGACCCTCATGTCCACCTCAGTGCTTTGGTCATGCATCTCCCGCTTACGCCTCCCCAGTCGCACCTCAGCCATATTAACACCCACAGGCTACACCATCTCCTGTGTCCTCTCAAGCCCAACCTGCTTATTTCCTGCCACAGGCAGCCCCTGCGGAAAACCCACAACCCGTTCCGCAGACATATCAACAACCCCCACAAGGTTCAGCACCTGCGCCACCTGCACCTAATTATTATCCATCACAACTTGCTCCCGCACCTGCACAACCCCAGAACCCACCTGCTGCCTAAGGGCAAGTGTATGCCCAATAGAATCCGCAGCAAAACCAAAACAGCCAGCGCCAATAGGGCCAGCAAAACCGTGGCAAAGGCCGTAACCATGGGAACAACCCCCCTCCAGACCAATTCGGTCAACCTCCCAATCCCCCAAACAACAATAACACAACACCTGCCAACCAAAACCCTGATCAGCCGCCCATGCAGGCCAAAAATCCTAATTTGCGAACAAACCATCCTTGTTCTATTTGCGGAGTCTATGGCCACTACACACATGCTTGCCCACATTTCGAGCGAGCTCATCAACTCTGGACTGATGATGCCCATCGCCAAGGGAACGCGGCTCCTCAAGCGTCGCCCAACCCCCCACCACCTTAGCATCAACCATTGGTGCTACAAAACCCCCTACCAACCCAAGGCGTAGTGAACACTCAGTCGTTGGCTCCCCTTCAAGGAAACACACCACCACAACAGCAAATCACTTATGCCGCTCCTAATCAACCCATGATAGACTCAGGTACCCACCACTTGTTAATGATGTCATCCACCGATGTCAACCTCCAAACCCGTCGGAACCAATATGGCTCCACCCCTGAAGCCCCTCCCACCGACAAAAACACTAACGCTCATCCCACTGATCAGACGTTACGTATACCTCCGGCTCCACTAGATGGCGCCTCCGAAGCACCTCGCTTCCCACTTTGTCGCATCAACAATAATCCCAATGCTCGTGTTGCATCTAATTACAACATTGTAGATGACTTAGCCCAGTCCCTCGCAGCCATGTCTGCGTTAGAAGTCTTAAAAAACTATCCTTTGCAGCGCAAGACTTTGCTCTCCGCCATTGGTGCTATTGACCCAAATGATTCACGAATGATGGCCTTCGATTTGGACCAATCCGAACCACGCCTACCTTCCACTTTAGCGTTCCAAGTTTCGGTTTCCATTCGGAATCTTGTCATCCATCGGTGCATTATCGATGAAGGTGCCTCTACATGCATTATGTCCACATTAGTTTGGCAGAAGTTGGGATCCCCTACACTCCAGCAGTCCACCACTGCGTTGTGAGCCAACGACGGTCGTTCGGCTCAACCCCAAAGTCTCTTAGCTAATGTCCCCGTCCAGTTGGCTGGTAAAACCGTGCTCATTGACATAGAGGTCATTAATGCCCAACTTGATTATAACCTCTTACTTGGTCGTAGCTACATGTATGCCATGTGGGCGGTTGCCTCATCCATTTTTCATACCATGATGTTCCCCCATGACGGACGCATAGTCAAGGTTGATCAACTCACCTATTATGATCCCAATACCCCCGTTGCACCCGAAAATGTTCTCCCCATGGTTGAACAACCTATTTGTGGTGCAACTACCTCGTTTGTTTCCTCCGTGGGCCCTAGAGATTACTCAGATACACCGATGACCTCAACATTCCAATCCATTCCACCCCCGTCACCCGCGACCGAAGTATTTGACCTATGTACCCTTTCCCACAATACACAAACACCCAACAATCAACCGCCCTTGTTACCCAAACCACCATTGGTACCTAGTCACATTGGTGTTACACCCATCCACACAATCCCCTTCCTATTCCCTCCCTCGGGAGTAGTAAGCGCCCCGGTTATGGCTACTCTCAGCCTCCTCAGGTTAACCTTAAGATTACCCGTGTGGTATATTTCGCCTCCCGTTCCCCCGCCGACACCAAATGTCATCCTGCAACCGGTGCAACCCATTGCCACTACTAGTCAACCACCTCCCAATGTCACTACCCCTTCGTCATCTATGAATCCCCCCCCCTTTGTCAAGAACACTGGGGGCAGAGTCCCACAACCATACACTGCCATACCCCTGCCCAAAACAGTTAAAAAACCCCCCTGTGTTTCGTGGTCCTGCCAAATGCTCGTTGTGTGATGAGTTAGGCCATCCGACTCATCAATGTCCACAATTACCTGCATTACAAGAACACATGCAAATGCTTGACGACGACCCCAACATCCCGGTTGTCGAACTCGATCCAACCCCTAAGCCTCGTGATAAATCACTGTGTACCAACCACCCTTGTGCAATATGCGGTATTTACGGCCATTACTCACATCACTGTCCTCGTCTCCCATATTATAGAGCAACTCTCTACGAGATGAATAATTTGGACCTTGAGACAACACCCCCCACAATTGAGATCCACCCCCCAGTATCACCCTCATCCGGAGAGATTTACACCTTCTATATGATCTCTTCGACTACCACTCCCTCGTCAACCGCTTTGACAACTCAAAGTTTCCGCAATGATGAGGAGATTCTAGAGGCTCTCACTGCCCCGAATTATCCTTGGGAAGACATGCACCATCATTCCTATTTCCTCCCAGAAGAGTCCTCCTCCACCACAGCCACCCAATTTGCGGTTGAGTCCAAAGATTTCCTTCCCACTAAATTCGACTGGTTTAAGGATCCCATTCCCGCTCCTAATGCCTTTGAGGAAGGTAACATGGCCAACATCTCACCCACAATCCAAATTGATATCGCTGCCCTAGGAGGTGCCGCTGAACTCATTACATTAGGAGCCTCTTGCAGTGAGTATGAGATCGGAGAGTACCAAAAACTTTTCCAAGAGTTCCGTGATGTCTTTGCCTGGTCCTATACCAAAATGCCTGGTCTTGACCCCGCTATCATAGAGCACCACATTGCCACCTCTGAGTTAGGGGGCATAATAGATTACCTCGATCCTGGGATAGGGGGCATGATCAATCATTTTGAACCTACCCCATCACATCTATCTCATCACGTCAATGAACCCATCGTTCAAACCAACACATATGTGATCCACAATCACAAACCCCATGCACATAGCATGGGGGCAGGTCATTAACCCTGCTCACTTTTTCACATTTGTGATCTCAACCATTTTTGAGGTCACGTGTCACTTGTATATTTGATTTGATTTGATATGCCTAGTATTTCGCCCCCGCGGGCCATCATTTCTCACCACCACTACATCCTTCGCTTGGTGGGCTTACCTTTATTTGTAGCCATTTTTTAACCTAGTTATTTCCTTTGACCATTCCGGAGTCCTTATGACCACCGTTTTTCGCAACATTTGCACCGCCGGATTCATATTTCCGTGCCCGTGATGATGCTTGAGATCATTTCTCGCTCTCACCCTCATATTTTTCGGGTATTTTTTCCAAAACGCCCCCCGTCACCTCGGTTCACGTGCCACCTCGGCCGTCGTTCGTTCTGACATTCCTTATATCGCCAGATTCATATTTTCGTGCTTGTGATGATGCTTGAGATCATTTCTCACTCTCACCAGAACCTTTATTGACATGACACCTTGTCGCCGTAGTTTGCGTGCCACTTCGGATGCTCTCCGTTTTTGATATATTTTATATCATTGGATTCATTTTTTCGAGCCCGTGATGATGCTTGAGATCATTTCTCGCTCACACCCATATTTTTTGGGTATTTTTTCCAAAATGCCCCCCGTCGCCTCGGTTTGCGTGCCACATCGGTCGTTATCCGTTTTTGACACTTTTTATATCGTCGGATTCATTTTTCCGAGCTCGTGATGATGGTTGAGATCATTTCTCGCTCTCACCAGGTACAGTTTCAACATTGTGTCCCGACACCTTGTGTCCTCAGTTTGCGCACCACATTGGCCGCCATCGGATTGTTCCACATTTTTACATGAGCCATTCACTCCTTTCATACTGCAATTATTTGGTTATTTTGCCACCATTCATTATCCCGCAAGGAGGAACACCAGTGTTCCCCCCCTCCCTCGTTCTTGGTCATCATCAATGTTCCTTGATTGAGCACTTCCTCCTTACCTGGCCATTCCTTTTGTTCGGTATAATTTTATCCCTTTTTCAGGCCGAACAAGTCCTTTACGAAAAAGGCACTTAGGGAGTTTCTATTAAGCTCTTTTATGACTCCTAAAACAATGAAAAGATCGTCAAGCAATCTTGCTTCCTTTCATGCTCGTTAAATTACCTAAAAGGGCATCTATCTGGTATAAGTTTAACCCTTTTCCGGACCTGGTAGACTAATTACGAAAAAGGAATACTCTAGTCACACCGGCTAGAAGAGTTCTTCATTGCATCCTTTTATGCTTCTTCGGGCCTTGGAGACTAACACACGAAAAAGAAACCCCATGGAGTCTTCTTATCGCTTTCGGACTCTCTAAAATTGAAAGCAACCACGAGCATGAACTGTCCTGGGCTCGTACAAATACACATGACAGTACCATTCCATTATTTCAGAGTCTTATTATCACTTTTAGACTCCTTAAAATTGAAAGCAATCATGAGCATGAACTGTCCTGGGCTCGTATAAATCCACACGACAATACCATTTTGAACACACTTCTTCTAGTTCCTTAACCCCTGAACAAGTTCCCCATGTGCCTCTCAGCACCGTGATCGATCATCTAGGAAGCACCCCCAATAAGGTCGCCTTTGTTCAGAGTATTCTGCAGTCTCCCGCCATCTATATGAAACTGACTGGTGGGAAAGGGATCATAGCTGTAATGGATCAAGTGTAGTGACTGGGATGAGTGATACTCAAGTCACTACCCTTGATCCATTACAGCTATGATCCCTTTCCCACCAGTCAGTTTCATATGTTTCCCAATCATCCCCGCCATCATACTCTGAACAAAGGAAGTTTGAGTCCACCCACTCTACTTGCCCAGTTATCCCCCATAGTATGACAGTCCTACCATCAGTACTCTCACACTTCGGTTCTCCACCTCACGCCCCTATCAAGGAAACATCATTGCCTTGCTAGTTGCCGATCTCCCTCTATCGACAATAGCCCCTCTATTCCAGAGGATAGACCCAGAGGTCCCTGCACCTTGGACCCATCACCATCTGTGGTGAGTGCCTACGGACCATTTTGAGAAGAGTCATCATTGCCTCTCCTAGTGGTTGTTTCTCACATGCTCAACTTCAACACCTTGATCGCATCGTTGAGAATTGTGCAAGGTATATATCCCTTCAGTTATTGGTCGAAGACCTCGGATTTCCCCCAAATCTAGCACATTGGTGAGTCACTTCGGAATGCCCAGTTATATGTTCCCGTGGATGTCCGGGTTGCGTAGGCGACTGTATTTGGAAGCCATCTAGTTATATGCGTCCTTGAGTACCCAGTTCAGTTCCAATTCAGTGTACCATTGAGGGTATGACTCCACGGCACTATGATCCAGCAGCTCATCAGTGCCTCTGGTACCACACTCCGTAGCACTGTTGTTATTCCAGTGTATTAGTTCTTCAGCTCAGACATGGTCAGCCCAGCAGTATGTCCCATATTTGTGTCCCCTCTGGACCCTTATGATGTACACAGTGGTTCTATGTATCTTACAGGTCCCCCTTTTTTCGGGCCTCACAGTTATTTTTTATGTATCTTGATACGAGCATGGGTATGCCCTCCTTGTCCATATCTTGAGATTCTTCCTCATTCATTATTTGAGGCCATGTAGATTTTAGGTCCCCATTTTTTGGACCCTCTTGTTATTGTTCTATATCTTGATACGAGCATGGGAATGCCTACCTCATCCATATGTTCAGATTATTCCTCATTCATTATTGAGGTCATGTACTTTCAGTTTTTCTAGTTTGTTCGGGACCGTTGTTCTGGGCTCTAGTTCGTTTCTTCTCCTTTCCACACCCCAGGAAAACCATCAAAGAGTTATGATGTCTATCAGCCATACGATGAGCTCCTGCCCTCACACATCAGGGGGCAATCTGTTAACACCCAAAAATTGCTCACTACCTCATCTACCCCATTACATGACTCGTTTGTCCATATTTCCTACCATATTTGTCTCCAAAACCTTAAAATCCCATTAAAAAGCCTCCAAAAGGCCAAAAAACCCCTTTTTCCCCTAAAAATAAACCAAAATTCCTCCAAAATAGCAAAAACCCTCTAAAAAGGGAATAAAAAATTAAAAAAAGAGGAAAAAGAGGGGAAAAGGAAGCAAAAACCCTATACAGTTGACCTAAACCATATGGTGCCCAAAACCATGGGCCAGCACTTCACCACTAAAAACCTATAAATAGGTGATGGAGGCCCCTCATTTCATATCCACAGTCAACCACACCCTTACTCTGCCAAAATCACTCCTGAAACCCTAGCTCACCCTTGAGCTACTTTCACATTTGAGTGTCCCTTTGGCCCATTTCCAAAACCCTTTGGACAAAGAGGAAGGAACAACATTGGAGCTTGGAAGCAACCCTCCTAGACTGCTGTAAAGGCTTCATCAACCTTCACATTGGAGGTATAATCAATACAAAAACCATTTTTATTATCTCATCTTTTCTGTTTATGCACATGCTTAGAGTAGTTTAATGTTTTACTGTACTGTCTTTTATTTACTGTATTTTCTGAACTGCTACTAAGGAGTCCCTTCTCCTTAGTAGGTGCTCATTTGCACAAGCTAGGGTGAAAACCCTAGCTACACTTCTAATGCCCCATTTATTTTGTAATATTAAGTAAATACTCTGTTCTTCATCTCCAGAAAGTTTCAGGTCGAAATTCCAAGTAGAAATGTATAAATCTCAATTTTAATGAAAGGACAGTGCCATTTCCCCACTACCTTGTTGTGAATCAATGTAATGCTAATGATTTCGAATGAATGGATGATTATCTGATGCATTTTTTATTAATGGACTGTTATGGATGTATTTTAAAAGTTTCATGTACTGTACTTGAGCATTTGAAGTATTTTTACTCAGTTTAATTGCATTGGGAGAAGAAATAGTATCATTTCCCCAAGGGTCGAATTGGTGATTTTGGCAATTGAATGGGAGAGGGTTGGAACAGATATAATAATCAATTAATAGTGCACATGAGACCTTAATACATTCCCTACCTCTGTTCATAAATTTGATTGGTTTTGGAGGCATTTGGGAAGCCATTTTCAGAACTTACCCCAAGGGGATTTGAACCCCAAATTACTAGTAAAATTGCATACTTGGTCCAGAATCTTAAGAGAGTTTGCAGAGGTATTTTGGTGGCCATATTTCAGCCCTAAACATCATATTCAAGTCCTAATGTCATTCATACACCTTCCTTGAATATTTGAAGGCATTTGGAGTCAATTTGGGACCCAGAGACCAATACTAGTCAAAGGGAAATCACTAGTAAAGTTACCTACATTGACCAGAATTGAAAGAGGATTTGTAGAAGTATTTTAAAGGTCCAAAGGCATCCCTGAAACACATATTTATGTTATAATATCATTCATATACCTTCTCAGAATATTTGGGATCATTTGGGGCAAATTTGGGACCTAGAGATCAAAACTAGTCAAAGGTCTAACTAGGGAAAAAGTGAAAAATTGCCATTTTAACAAAATTCCTAACAAGGGACATTACAGTAAGGTCACTCCTTACACGGTCTCCCCCGATTCCTCCTCAAAAGAGTCTCAAGATCAACTAGATATGGGGCCTCCCACTAACACTCGAGGTAGAAAGTCTCTACGATTCCACCGTGAGCAAGAAGCAAAAATAGAAATGGAGCTTGGATGACAATGAAGTATAGAGGAAACAAAGTTGTTACAGTCCACTAAGGGATCAGGAAATCCAGAAAGAAGGGCTCGAGCAGGCCCATAACAGGGGAAGAAGTAATGAATATTGTCTCTTGGAACTGTAGGGGTCTGGGAGGTTCTATCAAAGTTAAAGCAATGAAAGAAATCATTAAATCTGAAAGACCGAATATCCTACTAATCCAAGAGACAAAAATGAGTGATGTGGAGGTCATTGTGCTTTCACAACACTTTTGGAAAGACAGTCATGGCATTGCGGTTGGTTCCAGAGGAGCTTCCGGAGGACTTATTACTCTCTTCTCAAGTAATTATTCTATCCAGACTATTAAGGAATGCCCGCACTGGATTCTTAGTAAATTTTGTAACAAAGTTGACTCCACCACTTTCTATATCTATAATGTTTATGGGCCTGTCCATTATAAAGACAATTTTTTTTTTTGGAATAATCTCTTTTCCTAGAGAGATGTTGTTAAAGAGCAAGATATCATTTTTTCTTAGGATTTAAATTCCAGAAAATCCCTAGATGAGAAGCATGGTGGCACCAGAGTCAGAGATCCTTTTGGTGAATATCTATAAGACTTTATCTTTGATCTAGATTTGCTGGATCCGCCCCTCAAAAACGACAAGTTCACTTGGAATAGTAGAAGGGTTGGAGTGGGAAACATCACTGCTAGGCTAGATCGATATCTTATCAGCTCCACCTTTCTTCAGAAAAATCTCATCCCTGTCTCCTTTGTCGTCCCCTCTGCTATTTCAGACCATAAGCCTATTTCCTTGTCTCTCTCCCCCACTGCCAACCTGGGCCCCATTCCTTTTCATTTTAACCCTTCCTGGATTCAAGATGAGAAAGCCTTGATCATCATTAGCTCGGCCTGTAATATCCCATGTTTTGGCTCCCCGAGCTATATATGGGAAAGTAGACTTAGAAACATCCGCTATGCTTTAAAAAGATAGGCAAAAATAGACTTTCAAAATCCTGGTCACCTGAAGATACAACTCCATTACGACCTTGCTTCCCTACAACAAGATATGGAAAGGGTGGAGGTCACCCCTGCTCTCATCTCCACCGAGCAAGAGCTCAACATAAAAATAATCAGTGCTGCTCGCAAGGAAGAAGAGGAATGGCGCATGAAATTAGGACAATTGTGGCTTAAAGGGGGGGACAGTAACACGTCTTACTTTCATAAACAGACAAAACCCAGACTCAGTCATAATATGATCAAGGAACTCAAAGATAAAGATGGCTCCAAAATCCTAGATCAGGAAAAAATAAAAGAGCATATCTTCCAGCACTTCCAAGAGCTCTTTTTGGAAAAAAATGAGGCAGACCTTGTGGCCCAAGCTGACCTCCTATCAAACATACCAGCTCTCATCTCTGACAGTGAGAATTATGATCTCTCAAAACCTATTATGGAGTATGAAATCAAAGATGCCATCTAGTTCTTGCATGCTGACAAAGCCCCTGGCCCTGACAACTTCACCATCAATTTCTATTGTGCTGCTTGGGACATTATAAAGGAAGATTTGAAGAAGATGTTAAATTGGACCCGGAAAAAGGACAAGATTGGAGGAGCTACAAACTCCTCATTTCTCTCCCTGATCCCGAAAGATAAGAATCCCCTTCTAATAAATAGTTTCAAGCCCATATCGCTATGTAACACTTCCTATAAAATCCTTACCAAAATCCTCGCCACCAAAATGATGAAAGTTATGGGAAACATCATCTCTAAGACTCAAGGCGGCTTCATTGTGGGACGACAAATCTTAGATAACATTATCATTGTTCAAGAAGCTATACACTCCAGCATGGAATGAAAACATCAAGGTATGGCCATTAAACCTGATATGTCCAATGGTTTCGATAGAGTTAATCATTTCTTCTTGTTTGAAATCATGATAAAATTCGGTTTCTCCATAAGGTTCATCAGGTGGATTAAGGCCTGCATTAGCAACCCATGGATTGACCCCCTTTTCAATGGCAGACCAACAACCTTCTTCAAATCCTCTCGAGGAATCCTCCAGGGATGCCCTCTCTCTCCCTTCCTCTACATAATTGTTGTTGACTCTCTCAGCAGAAGACTAAAACGCCTCCAGGATAGTGGGGATCTGAAAGGACTTAAAATCGCCAGAGGGGTGCGAGCCACCAATAGTGCTCAGTTTGTTGATGATACTTTACTTCTCGAGAGTGCGTCCATCATCATTTCCAAGCGCTTTAAATATGATCTATCCTCCTTTCTGGATGCCACGGATGGGAAAGTAAATGACTCTAAGTCTAAAGTGTTTGGGTGGAACTGCACCCCAAGGGTAATGGCTAAAATCTACATAATTGTTGTGTTCGAAGGTATAACAATATGGAATTATTTCAACTACCTGGGTGTCCCCATCTTCAAAGGGAATAAGAAGAAAGCAAACTGGCAAGGTCTGGTTGATAAAATAAAAAAGAAAATCAACTCCTGGGGGTTCCGGTGGAGAAACCCTGCTGGGAAGCTCACACTAATTAAGTGCATCCTGTCTGCTTACCCTATTTATGTTTGCTCCATCTCTTTAGCTCCCTGCCAAATTATTCAGGAAATTAATAGAGAGATCTGCAAGTGTCTATGATAGGGAGGAAAGGCCAACAATACTAGGAAGTATCATCTAATCAGCTGGGACATGGTCTGTAGTCCGAAGAATCTCAGAGGAGCTGGTGTCAAAGACCCCATAATCATGAATTTATCCCTTGGGTCAAAAATCCTTTGGCGACTTGTTACAGATAAGGATTCCTGGTGGAAACAAGCCCTCCAGAAAAATACATGAATGGTTCGAGAAGACGTTGTATTGAAAATAAAAATATGGGGAAAAAAAGATCCCCCATTTGGGACCTCTGCAAAAAATTGGCCTTTATCATCCAGGACAAAATCCACTAGGTGGCCGGTAATGGTAAACTTATTCAGATTTGGTAGAAAAATCTTGAACGGAGCTCCCCATCTAGTTTTCAACATGAGCTAGCTGACATAAAAAACTGGCTTAATCACAACAACATCCACATACTTTTTGACATCTCCAACTGGACCAGTAGTGAGAGGTGGGCCGGCTGGAAGAACTTTGACCCTCCTGAGCACTTGAAACTTGATTTTGATCTCTTCCTCTCCCTTCTCCAGGAACAAAGCCCTTCTCTTCGGCATCTTAAAGATTGAAGGGGATGGGGGATGTCTGGAAACTACACGATGAGGGAAGGATACCTCCATGTTTTCAATAGCAGCGTAAGCAGAAGCATAGACGTAAATTGGAGAAAATTTTGGCATAAAGATGGGTTGCCAAAGGTTAATGTATTTTTCTAGATCCTTTCCCACATGAAAATATTGACCGCTAAGAATTTGAGAAAGCGTGGTATAGAAGGCCCTATCCGCTGCATCCTTTGTAAAGGATCAGAAGAATCCATAGATCACATCTTCCTAGAGTGCAATTTCTCCCAAGAAGTTTGGATCTTGGTCTTGAGCAACCTGAACTTCAACGTTGTTTTTCCCACTAACTTGAGTGATTTCTTCAAGTGCTGGAAGGATTATTATCAAGGCTCTCTCTTTAGGAAGCCGGACCTCACCAGAGCTTGGGAGGCACTCCCCAGGTTCATCTGCTGGAAAATTGTGACGGCTAGGAACAAAGAAATCTTCGAAGGCACCCCCACGACTCCCAGATGGGTCAGCTCCCCAGCCAAAGCCATGTGGATTGAGGCCTTGTCTTCTCAGGGTATGAATAGCATCCATCGTAAACCTCTCACTGTGGATGAAAGGTGTTGGATGGCTGAATTTCTCATGCCAATCCCCTCTTTCTTTTGGAGAAAGCCTCCTAAAAAAATTAGGCCTAAGTCCTAGCAACTGTGCTTTAGTAACAATGAATTTCAGGATTGGAAGAAGAATTTGAACTGTTGCTCTCTTTTCTTTGATGGTGCCTCAAAAGGAAACCCATGGTTGGCAGGTGCGGGGGGATTCATCTTAGACTCCAAGGGGAACAACATGAAAAATTTTCCTGGGGTATTGGAAGGAAGACAAATAATGGAGCGGAGTGGCTTGCACTCATTAAAGGGCTTGAGATAGCTCTAAGTCTAGGCATTGAGAATCGGATGGTTATTGGGGACTCTCTTAAAGTCATCTGAGATGCCAGGAACATCGTCAACACTAGGAAGAAACCCTCCTCTAAACTTCACCACCTTCTCCTCAGCATCAGTAAAGAGTTCAATAAGGTTTTCTTCTGGCATGTTTTGAGAAATCTTAATGGAAAAGATGACGTAATGGAAAATTCCAGAGTTGGACTCCCTTATGGCTCCCTCTAATGTGATAATGTCATCCCAACAAATATTTGGATCCCCTAGTCCAGGGTCTCCTCAAGGAACCTTGGTCCTTCATTTCTTTTATTACAGAATCTATAACTTTTTGAATTCCAACTATAGAAATCCTAAGCTTTTGGTTTTGGGAATTTACACCCTTCATAGTAGTGGTGATCTATATCTCAGTGAGATTCAGAGGCATTTCAAAATTTATTGCAGCCAGCCGGATGGACAGATGGACAGCATGCGTCGACATAATCACGGCTTAAAACAGGGTTTGTGGGTTGATCATCAAGCATCCGCTACTTGTTCTTCTTTCTGGATTGTGATACTTTTTTTGCCAGTTCTGAGCAAGTTTTTGCATAGGCTCTCTATGCTTAATTTGTATAGAAGAATGGAACACCACTTGCTTCCTCCGATTGGGGATAATCATTGAAGGAATTGCTTTGGGAACAATACGTTTGTTGGCCCCAACTCTACTTGTAGCAGGGTGTTGCGGTTGGGTGATGAAGAGGTTGGAGTCTGGATGGACAGAAGACATCCGGGGTGTGGTATTTCTCACAAACATGGCGGGGTTGGGAGTTCCCATAACTTCGATGAGAATCACGACCTCACAAAGCATGACCTCAAGATGAACAACCGGCTTTAGGAGTTGGAAGGTCAAGTCTGACACATTCGAAATGAGAACCTAGAATATAAGCAAATATTGACTCATCTTTCTTCTCTATCTCAAATAACTCATCATGAGGTTAAGCAGCAGGGCAGTCTGGTGGCTGAAAAGATGGAGCACATGGAGGAGATGTTGGGCCTCTTCTACCCACATAAAAAGCGCAAACATGATGTTGGAAACAGGGACATGGCTAAAATAGAAAGGAAGATGGAGAAACTGAAAAACTTCATGGTGCAAGCTGGAAACTTTGTTGATCTAAGCTCGGATAGGAACGGGGCTGCTGAGTCCAATGTAGTAGTCATGAACGTCGGTATTCCCTAGATGCCAGTTGTTCGGTTCAGTCCCTTTTCGTTTTTGTTATGTATCTGCATCATCTCTATAAGTTTTTACTCTGCAACTTGGAAAGCCACAAGTTGGGAGCATCTCATGAGAAACGAAACTTATCTGGAAAGCTCCAATTTTCAGTCTCTTGTAAATTATCAGCATATTTATGTATTTCTTATGTATTAGGTTACTAGGGCAGTTTGTCAAATGCTATAGTTTTCATGGAACTGGAAGACTCTACTCTAGTTTCAAGCATAGTCACAAGCATGTAAATTACGAGCAGGCTGAGCTTGATGCTGTCCTTCCAAGGGAGCAATCAACCACTGCATTTTGTACTTTCCGGCTCTACTTTTAATCAAAGCTTATCAACCGTTTGTGTAAAAAAAACATATTTTTGGAAAATGACTTTTTCCTCTCATTTATGTTAAGAGAAATGACATGTTGGCAAGTACCATAAAGTGGTGCTAAGCTATTATTTTCCACATATACAAGTAGGATTTAATTATGTGCATTTTCACCATAAACATAACAAATTCACAAATAATTATTTTGAAATTAACTCAATTCAATATTTATTTTTTGTTTTATTAATTAAAATTTAAAAGAAATGATCAAAGATTAATTTATGAGTTTTTGCACCACAATTACAAGAAGTTCAATTATTTATATTTAGAATATTTAAGCAAATAAATTCACATGATTCATTTATGAGGCTTTACACAACAAGCACAAGTTCACAAAAATATATTTGGAAAATAACTCAATTCAATTATTCATTCTTTTATCTTATTTAAAAGAAAAAATACAATTGACAAATAAATAAAAACAACCATTTTTAATTTATTACTATTATAATGTAGTAATAAAAATTATTTGAATTTAAATTTGATCATTCATTTGAGAATATTTTTATATTCTTAAATTCCTTAATGGAAATTAGTATTATTGTTAGGTTTTTAGCATAAGACATGGGTCTTAGATCCATGGATATGGTCAATGGAGAAAACCTCTACCTAAGGCTCTAAAAGAAGCTTTTAGGAATCTAGGACCAAGAAAGACACCACAAAGGTCCCCACAGATATTCCTAAGAGTATTCTTAGCCTTTAAGTATGGGCATTCACTCTATTATAGGTTTTTAATCACTAGGGATAGGTCCAGTGGCTCTCAATATGGTTGAGAGAACAATACTATCTCTTAGCCTAAAGGAATCCTAAGCATAGAGAAATTTCATGTTGCCAAGTAAAATATAGTGGTGCTAAGCTCATATTTGTCACATGGACATGTATAAAAAGGATTTAATTATGATGATTTGCACCATAAACACAACAACATCATAAATAAATATTTTGTAATAACTTAATTCGATTTTTTTTCATTCAAATAAATGCTCTTGATTAATTTATGAGGTTTTGCACCACAAACACAACAAGTTCGCAAATAATTATTTTGTAAATAGATCAATTCAATTATTCATTTTTAATATTATTCAAGCAAATAAATGCCTATGATTCTTAATATTGACAAATAATTAAAGGCGACCATTTTTAATTTATTACTATTATAAAATATTAATAAAAGTGATATTTGAATTGATATTTCATTAGTTGATAGGGTATATTTTTATTGATATTATTAAATTTCTTGATGGACATTAATATCATTACTAGGATTTGTGCACAAGGAATGGGTCATCCTTAGACATGTTCGAGGGAGAAAACCTCTTCCTTGGGCACTAAATGAAGATTTTAGGAAGCTAGGACCAAGAAATATGGTCAACAAACATTAATTCTTAAGAGTATTCTTAAAATCTATGTTTGGATATTGATTGTATTATAAGGTTTTGATCACTAGTGATAGGTCAATTGGCCCTCGACCTAGCTAAGAGAAGAAACCTAGGCCTTAGCTTAAATGAAGCTTCCAGGAATGTAGGGATAATAATGATTTGTCAATACAACAAAAATGATTTTTTGAGAAGATCTATGGCCTTATAATAGGGATAATTGGGAGAATTGGAGGAAATAAAGCTAGGTATAAGTATTTAGGGCATAGACATGATTAAGGAAGGAAATCCAGGCCTTGTACCTTAGAGGAATCATCTAGGCATATAATATTAACAAGTATACCTTGAAGCACCACATAAGACTTGCTGATGGTATGGGTGTTTAGGCCCTTAACATGTTTGAGGGAGGAAACTTAGGAAACTTAGGCCTTAGTCCCTAATAAATTTTTTTGTGCATCCAAGGCAAAATACAACAGCTCGAACCACTAAACATGACATATTGGCGTTATTATTTACCTCTGAGTAAGGAAAACAACATCATTATGAGTTTTTTTCTAGTAAACATGGGTCTTAGGTTTTTGTATAATGTCATAGGAGGAAGATTGGGCCTCAAACCCTAAGGGAATATTTAAAATGCACCCATGAACTCGAACCACTATCCTTGACATCCGAGCATTCATATAAGTGACACTAGGTATGTGAACCTTAGACATATTCATGGGAGGAATTATAGGAACTAGTCCCTAAAGGACAATTTAGGCATATCATTATTCTCAAAGCAAGATATGAGTGGAAATATGTGGTTTTGTGTACTAGCGATGGGTCTAAGTAAATGGTTGGGGAATAAATTGAAATATGTATACCCTAACATAATATTATTGAGGTAGGGATATGATCAAGACCATAAACCATAACATGCACACTTTAAAGTTTATATTTGGCATAATAGCCGGATATGAGCATAATCAAGAGTTTTTGCATACAGGGATGGATCTCAAGGCCTTGACTAGAGTCATAGGAGGAAAGAAAGAGCCTTATGTAGGTGTCCCAAGGCCTTTGTAATAATATTATAGGGAAAACTACCAGGACTTTATCCCTAAAGAAACCATTAAGGCATCCAAATCCATTGAGACAATATGTATCTAGGTCTTATAGAATTTTAGACTTAGACAAGATCCATGGAGGAGACCCAAATATGTTACAACATTATTTTCCACCTTGTAAGCATCAACACTCTTTGGCCTTCAGGATCCATTTCACTGACTCAGAGGCACTTTATGTCCTTCATGCACAAATTTTTCCTATTTTTTCTCCTTATACGATTGCTGTATCACTTCAGTGGGCATATCAAGCTGCATCACTATAGCCCGCGGGTAGCATGTAAAATGGTAAAAATCACTAGTTAATTACTTTTTACTCCCAAAAAGCAGCATTAGGGTAACCTTTGGCCCTCCATTTTCCCAGTAACGCCTCGATGTGTCCTTTCACTTACCTTGGGAGGACTATATATTGAGCACATATGGCATATGGAAGGGAGGAGAAAGAGAGAGCAAGATAACTCTAGTGAATTTTTTTCGCATCTTGAGTCTACACTCATTGATCCTTGTTGTTGTGAACCTCTTATGTTCACCTTCCAAACTCCTATCATAGTTTGAGTTTTCCATTCCATGGAGGATTGAAGTGGTGGAGGCACAAGTGGAAAGACTCAGTTCTTGGTTCAGATTGGTTGCTGGCAAGAGGTCGTATCACATTGTACTTCTTGTTGTTTATTAATAGAAATACTCATATTCTCGTCCATTAATGTTGTGAATGTTGTTTATATTACATTGGGTTGCATTTACTTGTAATATCATGGACCATTGCTATTGATGATGCTAATGTCTTTCATATATTATATGTACTTGTTGTGTATTGGTTGTCAAGACTAATTTGCAGGTTCAAGTGCATTGGTTGAAAGCTTCAATGGGGATCTACATCAAACATTTGGATCGAGGTTGGTTATATTCTCTGTTATCACCGCATTGTTAATTTTATAGCATTGCTTTGAGAATTGAGTTATTTTCTGGTAGTCAACTGTCTGTTGTGGTTTTCCCCAAGCCATAGGAAGTATTCCTCGTAACAGAAATGGCGACTCCACTGGGGAATGCGTCCATCTTTGGGGATTTTTTGGCATTAGTCCTTGTTTAGAGTTGCTATTTGTAGAGTCTCTGTGTCATTCATTGGCCGCTAGGATACCCTATAGAAAACTGGTTTTTTCTGAGCCATTGGACTCTTCTACTGCTCATTTGCTTTTCCCTGTACATTGGTGATCCAAGTTATGCCCGTGTCTACCCGCCTCTGTCTGCATTATAGCCCACGGGTATCCGCAGTTATTCCTTCGACAGTAGCATGTAACTCCGGCTTTGATTGGTTCATGGCCTTGGGTTGTTGCTGGGTTGCTTCTGAGTGTTCCTGAGTCTTATTTGGCCTTGTTCCTAACTGTTTCATGCCTTGTTTGTGACCAGAAGCTCTTCTTTCTCTTTTTTTTGAGTCTTGTATTTTTCCCACCATTTTTGGTTTTTTATATCATTACATTGGCTGAGTCTCACTATTTGGGATGTGTTGGGTTGTCTTAGTGATCTGCTCTGCATGTCTATAACCAGATAGGTAGATTTCGCTTGCATTTTTCATTTCAATATATTGAAAAATGTACAAAAACATAGTTTTGCATTTTCCTTTCGTTTATAAGTGAAAATACAAAAAAAAAATTACTTTTATGTACTACATTTTGTATCAGAGTGCTTGTGTTTTCATTTAGGTTATGCTTATGCATTGAAAAATATAAAAGAGTTGCATTTTTTATTTCGAAACCGTTGGATTGATTGTCATTCTAGTGGCATTGTTTTTATTGGATAGATGAGTCTAGAGTTTGATTGACTGTGCATACTATTGAGTCATATACATCATTAGTTTCATGACCATATCCTTGAGTAACCACAGCCATTAAAATTAATGCTTAATCTTCAAATTGATTAGAACGATTTTATTTATAGGGTACACCAACTAGCATAGGTTTATAGTCTTGGGATAGATCATTGTGAGTTAACAATCCAAGACTACTAGATGAAACATTATGTGTCTGACCAGGGAGTGGTGAAATCCATTTTATAGATCGGTGTTCTCATGAAGCTCTACTCAGAACAGAGTTAAGCACGAGGTCACGGGAGGTTGGTTGAGGAGATATCCCTCCGATACTGGCTGAACGTGGGAGATATATCCAGGATTTGTTCATATTTGAGGGTACCAGAGTTTCGTCCTCTTGTGCTTTGGGCTTAGTTACCCTACCCATACGACAGATCCCACCTGCGAATGTCCCCTTGAGCATTGGTTATATCGTGGTGGCCTTAGTTTCCTTACCTAGGTATCGTACAAGGTATTCGTAGTGGTTATATTGCGGGTGTCCTGAGTCAGATAGAGGTCGGACATCACAGTTGCATGTTGTATAGGGACTAGACCCTGTGCACGCAGTGAAGTCTAGGGGCCTTTATAACTGATTTTGTTACCTTCGGCTATAGTTTGGGAGTCTCAAGCCTCTCCTAGGCGAGACATACTGGCTCTAGTGTCGGGAGCTCACTTAGCCACTCTGTTTTTCTACTCTTGGTTGTAGTTTCTCTAGGTGTGTGCTCTTGATTTACTATTTTTGATCGATAGTTTGGCCGTTAGGATACGTTTTGGTTTATCGACCTTTCAGAAGTATCGTGGCGCGAAGTCCTGCTCTCCGCCGGTCTCGTCGGTTGGCTAGTTTACCAGCTGCCGAAGTTACACGTCGTGTTAAGAGAGGACCTTGAAGAGCCCTTTCCGATTCTTTTGAAGGGTATTACGACGACTATATGACTACACATTTAGGCACGAGAGAAATCCCTACAAACCCTTTGGGTAGATCCAAACACACTTTAGACACCCCTACTCCTAGAGAGGTGTGGGGGGGTGATCCACCCAAGACCCAACCTAGTTTGTTTGGTCTGGATCCGTCCGAGACCCATCCTAATTTGTTTGGTCCGGATCCAACCGAGGACGACCTGTTCAATCCTTCAGATCTACATGACTTCCGATATGGGATGCCTGAGGCACATGATGACACAAACCCTATGACCAATGTTACCCCGTTCTATTTTGGTATGCCCGATTACACCACAGTTGATACTCCTAATCTATTTGGAAGTCATGATGGCACTAGTCATGGTGTTAGCAACACTGTACCCACTGGGGGTAATACCCTCGCCTGGGGCACCACACTTTCCACTCATACACATAGTATGGGGACCAGTCACATTCCTCCTAACAATGCAAATGTTGGAGGACAGCCGCCTCCTGGGACTACCCATCCTAATAGGAACATTGTTTGGAATACGACTCACCATCCACATAATAATACACATGCCCATACATGAAAACCTAGGACCACTTTTGCGAATGTTAACAATCCTCCCAATCATGGGGGTGGACACATACCACATACATTTACGTCTGCTGCCACTACTAGTAATGCTAATGTAGGAGTTGGGCATATACATCATGCTCATGGTCACAACGCCACCATTCCTGCTACTAGTAATGCCAACATTGGGGTTGGGAATACATCTCATACTTATGGTCACCACATGACTGCTCATGCTACTAACAATGCTTATGTGGGGGGTGGGAACACATCTTACCCTTGTGGTCATTACAACATGGTTCCCACTATGAATAGCACGTATATGCCCCATAATTATGGTGGTAACCCTTACTACAATACGGTCGGTGTTGGCTCTCAATACAACCCACCTCAATACAATCCACCTCACTATGGTGCTCAAAATGCACATATACCTGCTTACCCTTACATGGGTCAGGTTGGAGGAGGTTATCAACCTTATTTCCATTCTCAAACTTATGGTCCGCCAGGTCCGTATAATCAACAACCTTATGGTCATGGTCAAACCTATGGTCCTTCTTATCCTTCGGGTCCTTATAACCAACCTTTTATGGGAGCTTATAATCAAGCTTTCCAGCCACAGCTCCCTTTCCTTGCACGTTTGAAGCTTCTGGATCTTTCGAAGCTCACGAATGATCCGGTGTGTCACAATCCTACTTGGCCTCCGGTTCCTACCAAACTCCCTTCGGACATTACTAAGTTTGAAGGGAAGAGTGGTGAGGATCCGGGTGACCACGTCACGACCTTTCACCTTTGGTGCTCATCCAACTCGTTGAATCATGATTATGTCCATTTGAGACTATTTCAACGCACCCTCATGGGGGCAGCCATTAAATGGTATGTCGAGTTGCCTAGGGGAACCTATAGGGATTTTAATGAGATAGATTTGGTTTTCTTGGATCATTTCCCGCTGCCAGTTTCTTACGATACTAGCACTAAACTTTTGTCTACCTTCTGCCATAATAAGGCCACGTACATTTGTGACCATGTTCAAGAGTGGCATCGACGGAAGAGGTTAGTGAAAGCCAACATTCCTCTAGAGTTTCTGTTGGAATGGTTCCTCAATTATTTACTCCCATATATTGCTAAGGATGTTTCGATGTCCGGCATTGTGACTGAGGAACAAGCCATCTTGAAAGTCCAGCAGTTAGATTTGTTATATTCTCAGTCTGGCATTTTGTACGACATTATTCCTGACGCACCGCAAACACGACATGAGCCCAAGTCAGTTCCTGGACCACATGCCGATGGCACCGTGGGATCCACAAGTACTCGACTTGTAGATCTGGTTACCAATCAAATGCAAAATTTGTCGCTTAACCATTCTACTCCTGGATAGGTTCACACCTTGTCCACTTGCACCCCATCGTCCGATGTACATGCTATGCAAACGACGACCCCATTGGGTAACCAGCAGCCTGGTGGTAAAAGGAAGGGGAGAAACAACCGTAAGGGTGGAAACAAGGGAAACAATAATCATAATCGTAATACTCCTCGAAAAGAGAATGCCAACCCTCCTCGGGAGGGAGATAATGCTGGTGCGGACCGTAAACCTAGACGTAAAGTGAAATTCCCTTGCAAGCTTTGTGGGGAAGATCACCTTACTCACTTGTGTCCTCATATCGAAGAATCATCGAAGTACCTGGCACAGACCCCAGCTGTGTTAAAAGATCCCCTTCCTCACCATCAGAACATGGCTTCGCATGCTCCCGCTACTGGTTATGGACCTAATGAGACTCCAACGTCTTCTTCCAATACTAGTGGCTATGCATATGTGAATATGGTCAAATCATAGGTTAGTGTTGCTACTCATCAACGTGATTATGGAGCACCACAACCGAATTTGGGGAATGAGCCTCCTCCTCCTCCCGATAACTCCTTACATATCGAGAAGCCCTCTACTATGCCATGGATACCGAAAGGTGTTCTCAAGCACTCTACACATAATCCCAATGCTTGAGCCACCCAAAACTACTCTATTGTAGAAGATTTGGGCCAAACTCTGTGTGCCATGTCAGCTCTTGAAGTTTTACAGGCGTGTCCTTCCCAAAGGCATGCCCTCTTGTCTTCTTTGGGAGTTCATGATGGGGGAAGTCCTAACGTTATTAAGTTTGACACTACTGATGTTCAACCTCGCTTACCTTACCACGTGGCTTTTCAAATCCAGGTGGAGTGCCTTTAGCATTTCGTCAGAAGAACAGTAGTTGATGAAGGCACGTCTACATCAGTAATGTCCTTAGCTTGCTGGAAAGCTCTCGGCTCTCCTCTCTTAGCCAAATCTATGACCATGCTCACTGCTTTTGACGGTCGCTCCTTTAAGCCGCGTGGGATTATCCCTTCCCTAGTTGTTTGCTTGGGTGGGAAACTTGTGCCGATTGAAGTCAAGGTGGTTGATGCGCCCATCGACTACAACCTTCTCCTGGGCCGAAATTGGATGTATGCTATGAAAGTTGTCGCGTCCACTGTATTCAGAGTTATTTGCTTTCCCCTTGAAGGCAAGATTGTGACGATTGATCAGCTGAATTCCGTTAGTCCTGGTTCCACAGCATCTATGGGATCAGTGATCCTGCAAGTTACAGTTTCTCAGCCGTCAACTGGGAACATGGGTGATGGATTATACCCCTCATTGTTGGGATCTTTGGATTTCCCCGCACCCATTAATTTTATTGGAACCATTTCCGATAATGCGCCTCCTCCATTAACTAATGTTCCATTCCGGACATCATATTTTGATGATCCATGGACCTTACCGTCCACGAATTCCATGTCTGGAGACATTGCGCATGTCGGGATGTCAATGCCACTGCCTGCTGCGGAGCTTGCTTATCAAGAAATTCAACAATCCTTGGTAGACCCAGATCTCTCTTCTTCACGGACAGACGAGGAAGATCCTATTATGCTGTCGGTTTGGGAAACCGACTCATCTTGTTTGCACGATTGATTTGATGGTACTTTACCTTCGGATGAAGCTATTAGCGAGGCCATGTGTGGCAGTGAGAGACCTTGGGAGGATATGCATCACTGCTTTTATTTTCTTCCCAACCTCGATCTTGCTGAGCAAGAAGAGTTTAGGACGATTCTTGCTGAGATGGTTGGTCACCCTATGGTTCCTTTGGTTTCACATGGGATTTAGACGAAGGGGAACATGGATAATATTTCCTCGACTACACCGATCAACATCTCTTGTACTCCCAGAAATATTGAGAACGCCTTTGTCGGTGATGATTGCACTCCTGAGGAGATTGCCATTTACACCGACTTATTTAAAGAACTTCGTAAAGATTTTGCTTGGTCATATGAGGAGATGCCAGGAATAGACCCTAGTATTGTTGAACATGAGATTAGAATGTATCCAAATGCTAAACCTGTTCGACAACATCTTCATGTTGTTAATCCTAGGAAGGCAGTCGCCATTAAGGCAGAGGTGGAGAAACTGCTTAAGGCCAGTTTCATCTACCCCATTCCCCTTACTGAATGGGTGTCAAATCCTGTGGATAAGAAGCAAGTAACGATCTTTGTATGCACTGATTTTCGACACCTAAACTGTGCATGTCCGAAGGACAATTTCCCCACTCCATTCATTGATCAGATCTTGGATGCCTATGCAGGAAGTGAGATTTTTTTGTTCATGGACGACTTTTCGGGGTATAACTAGATTCAAATCAAACCTGAGGATCAACATAAGACTGCATTTATTTGTCCTTGGGGTACCTTTGCATACCAGAAAATGCCCTTTGGCCTTAAAAACGCCGGAGCTACATTTCAGCGTGCCATGACCTATGCCTTTCATGACCTCAAACGTATAATGGAGGTTTTCTTGGATGATCTTGCCGGCCATTCTCACAAGAGAGTGGACCACCCAAAGCACCTTGGTTTGATTCTCGAACGATGTATATGCTACAAGATTCAATTGAATCCCAATAAATGCATATTTGTTGTGAAGACAGGTCGCCTTCTAGGTTTTATAGTCTCGAAAAAGGGTATAAGAGTTGATCCTCTCAAAGTTGAGGCAATACTTCGGTTGCCTCTTCTGCGCAACTTGTTACAACTTCAGAGCCTCCAAGGGAGAGCTACTTTTCTACGCTGATTTGTAGTGAACTATTCTATTCTTACCAAAGGTTTCGCGCGCTTATTGAAGAAAGACACATCGTTTATCTGGGATGAGCGAGCCCCGCAGTCTTTCGACGCCCTTAAGAAAGCTTTGGTATAAGCCCCTTTGCTTAGTCCACTCGAATTTGCGAGAGATTTTATCCTTTATGTGGCTGTGTCTCAAGAGACGATTGGCATGGTCTTGGTTCAGGTGGATGATGTGCTTGTGGAGCATGTGATCTATTACCTTAGTCAGAATCTAGTAGACGTTGAGCTAAGATATACTCACGTGGAGAAGTTGGTGCTTGCGACTGTTCATGCAGTCCAACGGTTACGACACTATATCATGCTTAGGAAAACCACAGTTATCGTGCATATCAATCCATTTCAGTTTGTGTTATCGCAACACCTTATAGGGGGGAAGTACAATAAATGGATTGTTATCCTTCAGGAGTTTGAGCTTGAGTTTGCTTCGGCAAAATCAGTGAAATCCTTGGTTTTCGCTGAGCTGATGTCGGACCTTCTGCAGCTTGATGAGAATATTGTCCATGAAGATTCCTTTGTGGATGAGCATGTATTTATTATCTCATCTGAGGACCCTTGGTATGGGGATGTCATTGTATATCTCCAAACTATGAAGCTTCCTTCGCATTATTCACGAGATGAGTGACGACGTGTGAAACATCACACCAAATATTATACTATCATCAGCGACACTTTGTATCGTCGAGAAAAGGATTCCATTCTCCTTCATTACTTAACTCATGAAGAAGCGGAGCATGTGCTTAATGATTTCCATGCTGGGGTGTGTGGCGGTCACTTATCTGGGCTTGCAACAGCCCAACGTATTATGCGAGCGGGTTACTTTTGGCCATCGATCTTTAAGGATTGTGTCAATGTTGTAAAGAGATGTCACCCTTGCCAGGTGTTTTCTCAGAATGTACATTCGCATCCAGCACCCCTTCACCCTGTCATCACCGTCGGTCCCTTCACCAAGTGGGGGGTGGATTTCATGGATTGCAAACTAGCTTCGGCTGGGGGGCATCACCATATTATAGTGGTCGCAGACTATTTCTCCCAATGGGTTGAGGCCATGCCTACTGTAAAATCCGACAGTGCTACAGCAGCCCACTTCGTATTCAATCAGATTATCACTCGGTATGGTATTCCGAAAGAGATTGTCACTGACCATGGCAGTCACTTTCAGAACAAAATGATGGAGGATTTATCACTTAAGCTTGGGTTTCGTTAAGAACACTCATCTTCTTACAATCCCCAAGCGAATGGTCAGGTTGAAGCAGTAAATAAGTCTTTAAAGACCATTCTCCAACGTACCATCCAACAAAGCAAGAACAATTGGAATATCATGTTATATACTGCTTTGTGGGTGTATCGAACCATAGTCAAGACTGCCACCAGGTTCTCACCGTTTTAGCTGGTACACAGTGTGGAGTCTGTCTTACCGATTGAATGCAAGATCCCTTCGTTGAAACTAGCTATAGAGCTCCTCTCTGATATGTTAAGTATTGAGCAACGTTTAGTCCACCTTGAGCAACTTGACGAGCAGTGTCGAGATGCCGCCATGTCTATCGATGCCAATAAATGTCGTATTAAGGTTCAATATGATAGGTCTGTCCGTCCCCGGCAATATGATGAAGGTGACTTGGTCCTTTTGTATGACCAAGCTAAAGAACCCCTGGGGGTAGGCAAGTTTAACCCCATGTGGCATGGTCCTTACAATGTGAGGCATGTCCTAGAAAAAGGAGCCTATGAGTTAGAGGACTATGAGGGGAACGTCTTGAAGGAGCCTAGAAATGGGCTCTACCTCAAGTAGTATTATGCTTGAGCTTCTAGCTCGAGCTGATACTTTTGTATACTATTGTATAGTTGTTTATGTACATATTTTAGATTTTTCTTGGTTATTCGGGTCTGCTGATTCGCTTATGTTTGATTGATAGATGTCAGTGGAATCTCCTGTGTTCTTAGGATTCACGGATGGTGCTAGCCATCATACGCAACAGCTTACTTCTGCTGCCTAGGTTATTTATTCCCCTGACTACCTAGTTGTGTCTTGAAGAGGTGTATGTCTTGGTCCTGCATCTAACAATGTGGTTGAGTACAGTGTTGTCATTAAACTACTTTGGGATGTTGTTTCACATGGTATCTAGTTTTTAGAAGTCCGCCTGGATTCGCAACTAGTCATGTCTCAGTTGCATGGTCAGTACCGTGTGAGAGACCCTACGTTACTACGAAGATTCTTAAGGGTAAGACTCTTGGAACGCCATTTTGTGTCAATTTCATATATTCATGTTCCGAAAAGTTTTAATCATATATCTGATGCATACGCTAATTATGTCCTAGATTGGCATTTGTCACATACATTATGAAGCACACAAATAAAAGATACATTCATACATTTGTACATACATGCATATAGTAGAACCGGAGAACCATAGTTTTTTATAAATAATATGTCCAAAATGGGAGTGTCATGATACAAAACTGGATCCCATAGCCCTCAAAAATATACATATCGATACAAAAATAGGACTCTGAGATGTCTAAGCCCTACGAGGAGGCCTAGCTGCCACCCCGGTAGGATGAGTCTCGTGATAAAAAACTACTGCATTAGACACACACTGCAGCAGTCAAACCCAGGGACTCAGTACCCCCACCACATGGCGCTGCATGTCCTCTGGTAGCTGCGCCACCTCTATCCCTGGTACTCTGTTGGTCATCTGTGATAGGTTGACCCGCACAGTCTTTAGTGTCTGCTCTGCTGCAGCACCTACCTCTTCACAACCCCGTCGACGATGTCTCGGGAGGCCCTGTGGTCTTACTGGACCCTTGTTTGCGAGCAAACAGTAGAATGTCAACACATGATACTCTCCCCAAAAATATTTTTGCATTCACATATAATCAAAAATCCATAAAAATTTAATATACCAAAAAACATAAAAAGAGTAACTCACCAATGTCTCCAAACACTGCTCCTGGTGGAAGTGGCATGTCACGATCTTGACGGAATTCTATCCCGCCATAGGCATAGTCATCTATAGCTATGACCTGTCAGTCCCACCAATGAAAAAACTCAGCTGTGTATGGTGATTCCTGTTGGCCACCACCCTGTCGCGTCAAGACCTCTGCCCACCGGGTCAGGGCTGGGTCACGGAGACTATGAGGAGGGACTTCCACCCTCAGACTGAGCCCCATAACACGCTCAAAGAAGAAACTGCACAAGATACTGTCATACCCAAATTTTTTTGGCTCCCCTTGCTTGCACTCCATCAATTGGGTCTTCATGGACCCCAGTAGCATTGTGCACTAGTCATATACCATGGGCCACATACACTGTGAGGTGTAGAAAATCACCGGCTTAGATGCTTGGTGAAGCACTACCGATCCTGTAATCCGCACGAGTGTAGCAACTATAACCTTCATGCTCAGATCGACTATGGAATTGATGGGCACCTGACTCCCCACTGTCCTAGTGTTGGGACAACAATACTGCTCAATGTAGTCAGCAATGGTGATCCCACCACCCATAGTATGAGATCGTAGCCTTTCCTCTTCACCACAGCGGGACAAACCAGTAATGAAGTAGATATCATCCACCTCCAAGGGAAACATTTTCCCATCTAGGTTGAAGCTTTGTGCATTTATGTCCCAGTAGTTAATCAAGTGGTGGAGCAATAGGTTTTGGGCCCTCAAACCCCCTATGTTCCAAAACTTGTAAATCCCACATGCTTGTAAAGCTTGTTGCGCAGGGAAATAATTGCGGACGGCCTCATCCACAAGGTCATGTTCCCTTTCTCTCCACTCTAGCACCATCCTGGAGGAAGAGAAACAAATATTTTGGTCGATTTCACTCAAAAAACAACTTCACGGTCGTACTCGCAGGCAGTTTTGCTCACAGAGGAGGGTACCCGTGGTCAACGCATGCGTTGACTACGAGTACCCAGCCCTACCTGTGACCTGCATAGTTATAGCCTGCGGGTACCGCCGTGACCATGTAGGGCATGGCCATACAAAAAATCTAACCACTTAAATTCTAAATAAAAGCATTGAAATGGAAGGTATGGATGAGACTACCAACCTGCTCTTGACGGCTCGACGAATGGATACCCGTAGCTCCCAGAATCAGCAGTTGAACTTTGAGGTGAAAATTAACCACAAAACTCCAAATGGGTGAATAGTAAAAATGAATTGTGAATTGTAAATTTTTATTACTATTTATAATTTTTGAAACCCACTTTTCTATAGTTTTTACCGTTTTAAGCTGACCTGGACTAATGTAACGTCATGGAGTAGCATTTTTTGACCATATTTCTTCGGCGAGAGTTGTTTTTTATCGTTTTGTGCCTACGACAGGTATATTTCACACCTGGCATATAGGTTAGATGTCATTTTCACATGCATTAAGCATTTGACCTTTTGACCATTTTCATAAACCCTAGGTGCGACCCCGCTTCTTAATAGACACGAAACCTTCACACTATTTTAGAAGTGTCATTATGTGGCGGTAGGGCCTTTCCGAACATGGGTACCCTAGTTAGAACCTCATTTTGCATTTCGGTGCCCATGCAGTTGTTTGTCCTTAAGATCGGGAGTCCTTTGAAGTTATGCCATGACTTTGCGATAAAGACTCATACTCTACTTTGTCTTATGCTGGCCATGACCCATAAGGACTCCCCCATTTTTACCAAGTTGTGATTGCATTGTATCATCCTTCTTGCTGCTTGAGCCTTGTTCCAGCTCCCACTTACTTAGTTGTTAGCCTGGTGCCTGAGCACTTTCCCTGTCGAGCCCTGCAGAGCTTACATTTTCCTTTCACAATTTGATGACCTTTTGACCCTGAGGGAACACCCCCCCGAGTGCCCACATCCTGCACACGCTTCCTTGCATTGATCATAGGTATGTTCCACTGCTTGGGACTAGTCTGCTCGCCATTTGACACTCGTTCCCTCAATTGTTGTACTATAAGCAATTTTATTCTTTTTCAAGATTTTCCAAATATGAAAAAGACCAAAAAAATCAAATATTCCAAAAATCCGAACGGGATTATGGTTACTACTTCTAGTTGGAAGTTGTTGTGTCTCCTTTAAGCAGAGCATTCATTTCACTCCATACATTATGATTCAGGACTATAGTTGGACCTTAGGAGTTGTACTTGTTTCTCAGTTTACTCCATCGATTGGTTAAGCTTCCAGTCATTATGGAGCCCATTTGTGATGCCTTCTGCATTGCACAGTCTATATTGTGTCTATGTTGCCTCAGTCTATCCATCTTCTCATGCTCTTTTTCAAAGGAAGTCCTGAAACCAGACTCGGCCACTCCTCAAATCTCTTGACTATTGCATGTCGGCCATCCTTATGGAGTCAGTCCGATTCAATTGAGTTCTTCCAAATATTTCAGCATAGCTGGTACCTCGTGTTGGTTGATGGGGGATTCCTTAATTCCCTCCTTCTAGCGAGTCTCGGTCCATCGAATTCAACCCATTTATTCTGGAACTTGAGGCTTAGAGTTCGGTTTTGTGCCTTGAGGCTTGCAGTCATTAGTGGCAAGGTCTCTCGCCATCGACAGTTTTGGGAATACATCAACATCCCCTGATCGATGGATTCATCTTAGTGTTCGACTCCGACACATCTATTCTCACTTTGATGATTGTACTCTATGCCTTGATGCCCATTTTCATTATTGGTGGGTTATTTCGCGTTTGTTAACGATATACATCATTGACCGGTAATCAAACAATGTTACATCAGGTTCTACCTCAACTCCTTTATTCACTTGATGGGACTTGCACCGTAGATGATTTGTACAGAAGACCCCAGGAGATAGTGGCATTCAGTATGCTACTTCTGATCGTGACTTTACATCTGAGATATCACCTCTTAGATGTCAGTAGTTTTGTACCTCCAGTTTGTACCAGTTGTTTCCTTTTCGACAGGAGACCATATCTTACTGTAGAGGGATTATGGCTATGATCATTTATGACAGATATTCACTATGTACTTCCTATTCATGGCCATTGTATCAGATTGTTGTACTATACCAACATGTATTCAGAGACATTATTGTATTGTGACGAGTGAGCTGCTCCTTCCACTTGTGTTTCCATCACTCCACTTATGAGATTTATAATGTATTTCGGCCATCGTAGCATCATTCTCTAACCTCACACATTAGGGGGCATCTGTTACAACATTATTTTCCACCTTGTGAGCATCAGCACTCTTTGGCCTTCAGGATCCATTTCACTGACTCAGAGGCACTTTATCTCCTTCAGGCACAAATTTTTCCTATTTTTTCTCCTTATACGCTTGTTGTATCACTTCAGTGGGCGTACACGCGAGTTGCATCATTATAGCCCACGGGTAGCATGTAAAATGGTAAAAATCACTAGTTAATTACTTTTTACTCCCAAAATGTGGCCTTAGGGTGACCTTTGGCCCTCCATTTTCCTAGTAACTCCTCGATGTGTCCTTTCACTTACCTTGGGAGGACTATATATTGAGCACATATGGCATATGGAAGGGAGGAGAAAGAGAGAGCAAGATAACTCTAGTGGATTTTTGCCACATCTTGAGTCTACACTCATTGATCCCTGTTGTTGTGAACCTCTTATGATCACCTTCCAAACTCCTATCATAGTTTGAGTTTTCCATTCCATGGAGGATTGAAGTGGTGGAGGCACAAGTGGAAAGACTCAGTTCTTGGTTCAGATTGGTTGACGGCAAGAGGTCGTATCACATTGTACTTCTTGTTATTTATTAATAGAAATTCTCATATTCTCGTCCATTAATGTTGTGAATATTGTTTATATTACATTGGGTTGCATTTACTTATAATATCATGGACCATTTCTATTGATGATGTTAATGTCTTTCATATATTATATGTACTTGTTGTGTATTGGTTGTCAAGACTAATTTGCAGGTTCAAGTGCATTGGTTGAAAGCTTCAACGGGGATTTACACCAAATGTTTGGATCGAGGTTGGTTATATTCTCCATTATCTCCGCATTGTCAATTTTATAGCATTGCTTGAGAATTGAGTTATTTTCTGGTAGTCAACTGTCTGTTGTGGTCTGCCCCAAGCCAATATAGGAAGTATTCTCCGTAACAAAATATCAACCACTAAAGGAATATTCTAACCATCTAGGGCTAAGAAGGTTTCCTCCACCAACAAAACATGGCCTCTTCAGCATATCATTAGCATATGATTGAGGATGCTTGTGTCAATAGGTGGTTTTAAGCAGTATGTACATGTCTCAGCGCCTTGAGAGTGTTTTTCTAGGGAATAAGACCATGATTTTAGCCCTAAATAAATCATTGACGCATCCAAATCCATGAATTATAATGCCTCAAAGCACCATTCATGATTTTGTAGGGGTATCGATTGTACTATGTATCTAATTCTTGTGGCCTTGGGGCATTCGACATGATTAGTGGATGATACCTAAACCTTCACCCCCAAAAGAAGCTTGTAACCATGTAGGGGTAAGAAGTTTTCCTCCACCAACCATACACAACCTCCTAATTGTATAATTTGCCAATGATTAAGGATGTTGTTATCGTTAGGTGGTGTTAAGTAGTATGTACATGTCTTAACCCCTTGGGATTTATGTTCCATGGAAGAAGACCATGTTTTTGGCCCTAAATAAATCTTTGAGGCATCTAGATCCATGAACACTACCTAAAAGAACCGTTTATTACTTCAGAGGGGTATCTATGTCAGTATGTATCTAGGTCTTTTGGCCTTGGGTCCTTACACATGGTTAGTGGAGGAGACCTCAATCTCAAGCTCTAAATGATTCTTCTATCCATCTCAGGCTAAGAAGATTGCCTCCACTAAAAACACATGGCCTCTTGAGGGTATCATTGGCCTATGATTGATTATGTCATTTCCATTAGGTGGCTTTGAGTAGTATCTACATGTCTTGGGGCCTTGGGAATGATGTTTTAGGGAAAACAACCATGCCTTTGGCCCTAAAGAAACGATTGGGGCATATAGAGTGATGAACTATTCCTAGAGAATAATGCATGAACTTGCATGGATATCCATGCTACTATGCATCCATGTCTTGGGGCGTTGGGGTCTTGGACATGGTTAAGTGAGGAGACTTGAATCTCTATCCCTAGAAAAATCTTATAACCATCTGAGGCTAAGAAGATTGCCTCAACCAACCACACATGTCCTCTTGAGGGTATCATTATCATATTATTGAGGATATTAACGCCATTATGTGGTTTTGAGAAGTATGTAGGTGTCTTAGGACCTCGGGAATAATGGTATGGACATGAATACCATGCCTTTGGACCTAAATAAATCATTGAGGAATCTAGACCCATGAACAATACCTCAAAGCACCATGCATGACTTTGCAAGTGTATCCATTGAGATTTGTATCTAGGTCTTGGGGCCTTGAGGCCTTGGACATGGTCAATGGAAGAAACTTGAACCTTGGGCCTTAAAGAAATATTTTATCCATCCAAGGCTAAGAAGGTTGTCTACACCAACCAAACATGGACTCCTGATGGTATCATTTCCCTATGATTAAGGATGACAATTTCCATAGGTGGGTTTGAAAAATATGTATGTGTCTCAATGCCTTGGGAATGACATTATAGGGAAAATATTGTGCCTTTGTCCCTAAAGAAACCATTGAGGCATCCAAAACCATGAACAATTCCTTAAAAAAACCATGCGTGACTTTGCAAGGGTATCCATGGCACTGTGTATCCAAGTCTTCGGAACTTGGGGGATTGAATATGTTCATGGGAGGAGGCATGAATATCAAGTCCTAGAGGACCATTCCTTTGACCCTAAAGAAAACATTTAGGCATACAAAGCCATTAATAATGCAAGAAATCACCACACCTGGCTTCCGAGTGTATCCATGGTTCTATGCATCCAAGTCATTGGGACTTGGAGCATTTGACATTGTCAAGGTAGGATACCTAAACCTAAGGCCCTGAAGGAATATTCTATCCATTTAAGGATAAGAAGGATACCTCAACTAACCGCACATAGCCTCGTGAAGATAGCATTGGCTTATGATTGAGGATCTTAGTACAATTAGATGATTTTGAGTAATATCTACGTGTGTCAATGCCTTGGGAATGATAGTATAGGGAAGAAGAACATATGTTTGTCCCTAAATTAATTATTAGGGCATTTAGAGCCATGAACAATGTGTCCAGGCATCATTCATAACTTTGTAGGGGTATTCATGGCACCATGTATATAGGTTTTTTTCCTTGGGTCCTTAGACATGATCAACATATGAAACTTGATCCTCAATCCCTAAAGGAATCTTATAGCCATCTAAAGCTAAGGAGGTGGTCTCCACCAACCACACATGGTCGCTTGAGTATATTATTAGCCTATGATTTAGGATTTCAGTGACAACAATTTGTTTTGAGTAGTATGTAGGTCTCTCAGGGCCTTAGGAATGATATTCCAGGGAAGAATACTGTTCCTTTGGCCATAAATAAATTGTTGAGGCATTCAAATCCA
The DNA here is from genome assembly GCA_027924585.1 of Larix kaempferi. NCBI lineage: Eukaryota > Viridiplantae > Streptophyta > Pinopsida > Pinales > Pinaceae > Larix > Larix kaempferi. The sequence continues at coordinate 8,953,323 of BSBM01000094.1, forward strand.
TGAACATTGCCTCAAAGCACTATGCATGACTTTGGAGTGGTATCTATAGTGCTATGTATTCGGATCTTGTGGCCTTAGGTCCTTGGACATGGTTAGTGGAGGAGACCTAAACCTTAGGCTCTAAAGGAATATTCTAGGCATATAGAACTGTTGTTGCTGCAACATCCCCCCCAAAATTTTGGAAATATTGGGGCCCCTCCTTTATTTTTGAGAAACATTTTTGCTTAGAAGTCAAGTCCCATCCTAAAGGCCTTTTTTATACTTAGTTTTTCTAAAGAGAGCAAGTCCTTAAGTTTTTTTTTTGTTTTGTTTTTTTCTAAGTAAAACGTAGCTCTCATAGCCGAAATGGCGGCACAACTTACTAAGTTGAGCCGCAATGGTCGGCCTCTTTTGTCAAGTTTTTAGCCTTCCCCGTTTCAATGCAACTCATTGAGTCGCGCTGCAACAGGCATGCATTTTTTCTAAGTAGTCTTCTTTCAAACAAACTCGCCCAAGCCTTCCGAAACGCGACCCCTTTTGCCTTGTCTTTTCTGAGTTCTATGTTGCGGCGAATCTCACTGAGTTGTGCCGACATAAGTCCGGGGCCCTTTGTTGTTTTCATTGATTTTTCTTTTGCACCCAACTCAAAGTTTTGGCTCGAAACGGTCGGCGTTTCGTTCAAAGACAAGCACCATGAGACGTTCCGGTGGAACTTGGCAAGTTTCTCCTTAACTCTCGCCTGCAGACCACAAGAGCCGTCGATAGAGTTGATGAAACAAAGGTGATTGCCAAAACTCAAGGAGAAGAGCCGAAACGAAGCATCGTGCGGCTAAGTGTAGTCTTGCGCCAAACTCGCCGAAACCTGCCAGGCCTGTTGCGCGAGTACTCGTCCAACCCCGTCGGCACTATTGCTCCAACTTACCAAGTTCTTCTATTTTCGGTGGTTATCAATTAATGTCGTGCAGCGCTGAAAAGACCCCGGTCCTCTCGCCGTAATGACATTTTAATGCCCCACCTACCCAGTTAAATGCTTGCACATGCCAAGGTTTATATATAGAAAGTGTGGTTTTGGTTGTTTTATTTTTTTTTCTATTATTGTTAAGCTGTTCAAAAACATCGTTTGAGGTCACGCTAACCACTCCAAGACAACCAGGTCTGCAGCCCATCAACCAGTTCGAACCCAGTCGTTTGCTGCAAAACGTTGCAGCTGATTTATTAGCTACTTCCACTTCCAGATTCGTGCCTACCAATAACAAATGCTCTATTGAATTGATTTCCAGGCCATCCATCCCAGACAACATTAAAAATCTTAAAGTATTTGATGATGATGACCAGATCATTATTTTCTTGACAAATGAAGATGCCTTCCAAGAAGCCATAATAGATGAAGATACGCATGATTCAAATCTGCAAATCAAAGATACAGCTAAAGGAAAATTCAAGCCCAAAGGAGTAAGAACTCTTGAAAGTTTGTTCAATTTGCAGAACAAGTTCAAGAGGCCAACAAATGTTAAAACTCACAGCTCTTCTATGCAGCATGACTCTTGGTAAATCTGGGTTCAGAAGCTGAACCAAAATATGTTAACCTTGGTAAATGTTGCTCACCAGGCAAGAGGGATAAGTTCATCAAGCTTTTTCAGCAGTACAAAGATGTTTTTGCATGGACTTATGAGGATCTAAAAACATATGATACTCTCATTATTCAACACATAATACCAAGGAAGGAAGGCGTTAATCCATTTCAGCAGCAATTAAGGAGAATGCATCCGACTCTTGAACCTTTAATACAAAAGGAATTGAAGTCCAACATCATTTTTAAAGTTTGGCATTCTTAATGGGTTGCTAATTTAGTTCCTGTACAGAAGAAATCGGGAGAAATGAGACTGTGTGTGGATTTCAGGAACTTGAATAAATCTTTTGGTAAAGACAACTATCATGTGCCCCCAATGGAGCAAATTTTACAGATGTTGTTAGGATCGGAGCTTTTCTCCTTGCTAGACGGTTTTTCTGGATACAATCAAGTGTTATTAGCAGAAGAAGGCCGAGTCAAAACCACTTTTTGTACAAAGTGGGGAACCTTTGCATATCGTAGAATGTCTTTTGGTTTGATAAATGTAGAAGCTACATTTCAGTGAGCCATGGACATTGCTTTTCGAGGATTGGGCGGTCAATGTGTTGTAGTTTATTTAGATGATGTGACATTTTTCTCAAAGAAGAGAGAAGACCATGTTTTTCACTTAAAGCAGATCTTCGACCGCTGCAGGAAATATGGTATCTCTTTAAACCCCAAGAAAAGTGTTTTCACTGTTCTTGAGGGTAAGCTTTTGGGTCATATCATTTCAAATAAAGGGATATTGATAGATAAAGAGAGAGTGCAAGCTATCAACAATATTCCCATGCCCCACAATAAAAAATCTATGCAATCATTTATGGGCACCATTAATTTTGTTCGAAGGTTCATTCCTGACTTCACTCAGACCGTTAAACCTTTGCAGCAAATGGTAAAGCAGAGTGTATAGTTCAAATGGACAGATTTCGAGAAAGTTGCATTTAAGGAGATCTGAGATTCCATAGCTAACGCTCCTTCTTTAAGGATTCCAGACTTTGATAAAGATTTCATTATGTATACATTTGCTTCAGATCACTCTCTCGTAGTTGTACTCACGCAAAAGGTAGAATCAGGAGATGCATACCCAATTTCCTTTATGAGAACTGGTCTGCAAGGCGTTGAACTGAACTACCCTGTTGTAGACAAACAAGCATATGCTGTATTCAAAGCAATAAATAAGTTCAGGCCATATATTCTAAAAACCAGAACTAAAGTCATAGTTCCTCACCCCGCCGTCAGATCCTTTTTTGTTCAGAAAGAATTGGGAGAAAGGAGAGCAAACTAGGTCACTACTCTTCAGGAGTATGATTTAGAATTTAAACCTGCTACCATCATTAAGGGTCAAGGGTTATGTAAATTACTCATTGAGCATCCAGTTGATGAAGAGTTGGATTGGGAAAATGAAGCTGAACTGAATATGATTGAGGCATGTCCCATTTTCACAGCTCTCGAATCTTGGTATAGGGACCTAGTGCATTATTTGCAGCAAGGATATTTGCTGGAGCACTGGAGTTCTAAACAAAGAAGGGCACTCTATTTGAAATCAACATCCTATCAAATCATTGATGGGGTACTCTTTAGAAGGAATTATGATGGCATTTTTCTCAGATGTTTGGAGAAAGAAGATGCAAACAAAGTGGTCAAGGAATTACACGATGGCCCTACTGGGGGACACTATTCTGGAGATACAACAACTCACAAAATACTCAGAGTTGGATATTATTGGCCCACCTTATTTATAGATGCTCACGCCTATCTAGGAATTGCGATGTGTGCCAAAGGAGTGCTGGGAAATTGCCAAAAGCAGTAGGACCTCTGCAGCCAGTCATTATCTCTGAACCATTCGACCAATGGGGCATAGATTTTATTGGAGAAATAAACCCAAATTATTCCATGCAGCATCGGTACATCTTGATAGCCACAGATTATTTTATGAGATGGACGGAAGCGGCTCCACTACGCAAAGTTAATGAGGATGCGGTTATCAATTTCTTTGAAGAGAACATCATAACCAGGTTTGGGGTTCCAATTTCCCTAGTTTTCGATAGTGCAACTTATTTTTTGTCTTTGAAAATAAATGAGTTTGTGTATGAAAAAGGAATTAAATTGCACTATTCATCCAACTACTATCCCGAAGGAAATGGATTAGTTGAATCTATAAAAAAGAAACTCATTCGAATTCTTAAGAAAACCATTATTAAAAATCAGAGAAGTTGGCACACAACTCTCCCAAATGCTTTATGGGAAGATAGAGTCACTCCCAAGAATGCCTTACGATTTTCCCCGTGTACCCTAGTCTATGCTAGAGAAGCCATCCTCCCTCCAAATATTTTACTCCCGTCCTTACAATTGGCCCAAGCCTCCCGAGGTTCCAGCAGCCAAGTCTTACAATCTAGAATTGATACCTTACTGAAGCTCAAAGAGTCGCAGTAGAAAGCCAAAGACCGATTCCACCAACACCAAGACATGGTCAAAAGGTGGTTTGATAAATGAAAATCTGGCAAGAGAAGTTTTGAAGTAGGCAACTTAGTTCTGAAATGGGACCATCCACATGAGGGTAAGGGAATGCACACAAAGTTTCAACATTTATGGGTTGGACCCTACCAAATTTCTGAAAAGCTTGTTCCATTGACATATAAACTGAGAGACTTACAAGGAGAGGTAGTGAACCTCCCTCTCAATGGCCTCACTTTAAAGCAGTACTTCACATAGTCCATGAGGACTTTTTGTACATATATAAACACTCTTGTTTATTTTTTCTGTTTTATTGCCTGTTGCCCCTTTTGAGTTAGCTCGTTTCATTCTTTACCTCGCTCTCTGCTCAAGTTTTCTTTATTCTTTCGTTCATAAAGCCTAGCCCAACTCTTGGCTTAGTAGTGGGATAGGGCTCCAAGTAAAACTCAAAATCTTGTAAGGCAGAAATCTACTTATAAAGAAGATGTATCTTTATAACTTTGCTTTCATTGATTGGTTCCTAGGAATGAAGGGATCATTTTTTCTAATTGGTCAAAATAACCCCGATTAAATAACTGAGATTTATAATTTCCTTCTTACTATCTTGGGGCTCCATTCACTATAACATTAATACCTGTCTCAGGAAGTTCACTATGATAGACCCATGGAGAGGAAGCATGTCTCATAGATGTATGGTATTTAAAATGATCCCATGCTGCAAGTAAAAGCCAAAAGAGCTTATATAAAAGAGTCTGGTTTCCAGAAATTCTCTCCTCAATTAAAGCATGGCTGAGAGAAGCAAAAAAGCATTCAATCAAGGAAGTTGTTCAAATAAATCATCCCAGTAAGGTTCTTGTTCGTCCGTGAAGCATGATAGTCAAAAACATTTCTCACTCACAAAAAGGACATTATGGACTGAAGAACCTAAATCAAATATTGAAAGTTGCAGAAACTTATTTTTTGAAGACTCAAACGGCAAAAGTCGTCAAATTAAGAAACATCCAAAAGGATGAAAATAGCATGGGAATGAGGAACAAATGAATATGTCTGTGAGATATTGTTACGATCCTATGGAGTCCTATATTAGTTGACATCCGAAAGATAGATTTTAAAAATGAACTCACACTTTGTCCCTGAGAGAGTTGTAAAGAAGTCTAAGTCAAGGTTTCCTTTTCCCCAGATGACCATTATGATAAGAGTGATCACTGCATTCACAGAAGCTGAACTATGAAGGCATTTTGTTACCCATATAGCCAGTAGTTTGTAAGTTTTCTTCCCTTAAGAAGAGTTTGTTTCAGAGATCTGTGTTCACCAGGGAATCACCATTTGTTGTTGCTGCAACATCCCACCCAAAATTTTGGAAATATTGGGGCCCCTCCTTTATTTTTGAGAAAAAATTTTGCTTAGAAGTCAAGTCCCATCCTAAAGGCCTTTTTTATACTTAGTTTTTATAAAGAGAGCAAGTCCTTAAGTTTGTTTTTTGTTTTGGGTTTTTCTAAGTAAACTCAGCTCTCATAGCTGAAATGGCAGCACAATTTACCGAGTTGAGCTGCAACGGTCGGCCTCTTTTGTTAAGTTTTTATCCTTCTCCATTACGGCACAACTCATTGAGTCGCGCTGCAATAGGTGGGTGGTTTTTCTAAGTAGCCTCGTTTCAGACAAACTTACCCAAGCCTTCCAAAACGTGGCCCCTTTTTCCTTGCCTTTTCTGAGTTCTATGTTGTGGCGAATCTCGCTGAGTTGTGTCAACATAAGTCTACGGCCCTTTGTTGTTTTCATTGATTTTTCTTTTGCGCCCAACCCAAAGTTTTGGCCTGAAACGGTCGACGTTTCGTTCAAAGACAAGCACCTTGATACGTTCCAGCGGAACTTGGCAAGTTTCATCGAAACTGTCACCTGCAAACCGCAAGAACCGCTGATAGAGTTGATGAAATAGAGGGGATTTCCAAAACTCAAGGAGAAGAGCCGAAATGACGCATCGTGTGGCTAAGTGTAGTCTTGCGCCAAACTCGCCGAAACCCGCCAAGCTCGTTGTGCGAGTACTCGGCCAACCCCGCCGACACTATCGCTCCAACTTACTAAGTTCTTCCGTTTTCAGTGGTTATCAATTAATTCCGTGCGGCACTGAAAAGACCCCGGTCCTCTCACCGTAACGATGTTTTAATGCCCCACCTACCTGGTTAATTGCTTGCACGTGCCAAGGTTTATACATAGAAAGTGGGGTTTTGGTTGTTTTATTGTTTTTCTATTATTGTTAAGTTGTTCAAAACCATCGTTCGAGGTTGTGCTAGCAACTCCAGGATAGCCAGGTCTGCATCCCGTCAACCACTTCGAACCTAGTCGTTTGCTACCATGTAAGTTGATCTATCAAGCCTTTTCATGTTCTTTGTGGCTAAAGCTTTCATTTTCTTTGTGTTAAAACCGTTTCGTTATCCCCTTGCCGCGGCCACCTTCCATGTTAGTGTTTTCTCCTTGCACCTGGTTAGTCTTCCCCAAAGCTCCCTTAGGAGCCCAGCAAAACCCTGTTCGCTATCCCAATAAGCTGTCCAGCCTGAGTCGTAGCACCCCGAACCAACACACCTGACAGCACCTGGTCGCATAAACCCAGCTTTGTCTCACCAGCGTCCTGTTATGATCATCCCAATGCTTCTAACTAAAGAATCAAGCAGTAGCCTCAATTTCACTAGCCCCATCTAGTTTGTTTTAACAAGAAAATAGCGTTTGCTTATCATAAACACGTTTAATTTGCTGCTTGAAATTCGTTTGAAGTGTAATATCACTTTCAAAGGCGTTTGCTAGTACTATTTCATCCAGGCTATGCTTGCTGTGGTGATGAATTTTGGTTCAATGCTTAGTTTGCATTCTAGTTTTATCATTTATCTACTCATGCATGGTTTTTGGGCAGGTTTAAAGAACAATGCCGAAACGTGGCAAGAGGAAGTCAAAATATTCCAAGCCCAAATTAGGTGACGAAGCGGTTCTAGAAGTAAGAGTCGAAACATTATACGAAGATACCAAGCCAATTATAGGCATTCCTCCTGAATTCAAGTGGGGAGAGCTGCATCACATGATAAGGGATCAAGATATTCCCGGATCAATCCTGGAGGAAATGTACCTGTACCAAAACATTAGAAGCTTTGGCATCACTAAAGAAGCCATGCACCCAGAACTCTTTCCCTGCTCTGAAGTTATTGTATGGATCTTAGCACATGCAAATGTTGAATCGAGAGTCTTATCCGACAACAAAGGAGAGGCGCTTTCCTCGTTCCACCCAGCCCACATTTTGGAAGCCTATTAGTTGCCCCATCCTCAGCAGTTGTTGAACGACGCATGGCTTGAGAGTCTCAACATGGATTACTTGGAAATGACCAGAAAGTTGTTAATTCAAGGCAAGCAGCTGAGACTGAAGGTGAGTGATGAATATGAAGTTCAAGCGCTTAGACCTCCTTTCAGGATCATTGTCCTCATGCTAAGCAGAATCTTTGGCAAAGCTGATGGAATAGTTTATAAGCTGCATTAGATCCCTTTAATCTACTATGTAGCGTTCAAAGGAACATTTTTCAATTGGGAAGACATCCTCTCGGATAATATATCGTTAGCCATAGCTGCTGCTAAGGAAGGGCTGGTTCGGAGGAAGTCAGAAATTTACATGTCATCATATTTGGTAGATTGTATTTTGTCGAGGCACCCATTACCGAGGTTGGGATGCATATTGAACAAAGCTGACACCCCAGTTTATATCGCTTACAAAATCCTATGGGCCCAGAATTACAAAAAACATTATAACTCCATCTATGAAGAATTCATTATGCCACTGTATGAACTAATGTTCAATAATGAACCCAGTTTCCTATCTGATAATTCCATGGAAATCATGGAAACGTATGGAGATTTTTATCTATTAGAAGAAGGCACCTACATAAGAATGTATGGAGGTTCCAAGCCACCATTTCTCCTGCATGGGTATGTTACTGATTTTGTGGTCCATAAGGAAGTAGCAAGACAGGTGTTTACAGATGGAATTGGTGGTTTCCTGAAAAAATTGACGAAGGACTCTTTCCCGGCACTACCATTTTATGTCGGAGCATATAGATTTTCTAAGGTCAAATGGGCTGAAGATTTTTTTCAGGAGTTAAGAGAGTTTCACTTTGGAGAGAGAATTTTCGCAAAAAATGACAATCTCAATAAGGCTGCAGATCATTGCAGGGAGTTTAATGTGCACTTTGAATATGCGCACTACTTTAATGAGGATGAAGAATTTTTCAGAAGGGTCAGTACTATGACTGAACTCAAAAGGCTCCTTCGACTCAAGGGCGGAGTTGGCTCTAGCTCCACTATAGCCCAAGCTATCAAGGAAGCAGATTTGTGAAGAGAAAGAGAAGAAGCCAAGGCTCTGAGGAAGGAAGAGCTAAGTCTCAACGAAGAAGCTGAAAGGTTCCAAAGGGAAGTAGTAGAAAGAGCCCGGAAGGGGTAGGAGGACAGGCTCCATGAAGAAGAAGCTCAAATACTTCGAGATGAAGAATTAGAGAAGATCAGAAAGGAAGAAGCCGCCAAGATACAGGAGGAAACATAAGCAGTTGAAAAGAAGCTGAAGGCGGAAGAAGAAGAGAGACAGCTGAAGGCCCAAGAAGAAGATAAATCCCAAAAGGATGCACAAGAAGAGTGTCCAAGCATACAAGACATGGACATAGGCTTGTCCCAAGTGACTTGGACCCCTCCCACGGAGTATGACTTCCCCATGGGAGAGCTTCCACTCGTCCCATTTACACCGTCAAAGAGACACACTGTGTCTCAATGGGACAAGTTGTTTTTGATAAGAAGAGAAAATATTTTGTAAGGAAGACATAGACAAGGGTGAACAGACCCTTTCAGCCTGATGTCATCACCAAGAGAGAGACCACAGTCATGCAAGGCACGTAGAGTGTTCCCGAGTTTATGGCGTCTGCCACTGTAGCTGCTGCCAAGGCAAGCGAAGATAATGTGCACAAGCTAGTAACTGATGTGGACTTAGGCAAGAAGAAAGCATGCAAGTTGCAGCTGACTCTGGTAAAAGAGAAAGCATATAGGGAATTAATGGTAAAAAAGTATGATGGCCTCTTATCAAAGCAAAGATAATTATCCAATAAGTATTAGCATCTCGAGGAAGAGAAGGAATCTTTGACAGTTCAGATGATTATCTTGGAGGGAGAGAAGAATGATCTCGAGGACAAGACCATTCAGTTAGAATCAAGGCAATTAGATGTCGACTAGCAGATGGAAGAATTAAAGGCTAATGTTGAAGAATAGGAGAAGGGAAACGAGCTGATGGAACAACAGTTAGATCTAGAAAATAGCAAATTGGGTGATCTGAGTCCCTTCCATGAGCAAGCCTGTGAGATACTAAAGAAGATCCACGAGACGCAGGAACTTATCACTGAAGAAATTTGCAAAGTAAAGGCGATGGTAGCCAGGATGAAAGAAATTAATTCCGAAGCCATTAGGCTCAAGAAGAAATATGCGCGTGTGAAGGAAGACATTGGAAAGCATATTGAATGGAGAGAGGGGAAATCAGGATTACCCAAGCACCTTCCTCTCAAATCCGTGGCGTTTAAAGAAGACGTAGGTTTCATGGAAGTCTGCAAGAACGGTGCTGTGAAGTTAAAATATGTACTCCAAATCACCTTTGATCAATGTAGTAGTCTTTATCTCAGAATCCAGGAAACTCAAGAAAAGTGTCAAATGGTGATGCCCCAAACTCTAGAAGACTTTCCAGACAAGGCCCAATGCTTGGCTAAGCTGAAGGATGGGCTAAGTGCAGAGATGGATTATGTGAAGAAAATAGATGTGTTAACAGCAGAAGACCTTCACCATTGCATCGGGAAAGCCTCCGTTCATGCTCATTTTCTAGAATAGGTCCTCCAAACTACAAAAGCAGAGGTGCGAAACATTGAGGCAGAGTTAGCCAAGCATGTGATTTCCCTGAAGTTAATGCTCCCTGTCCATGCCAACACTATTGTAAGAGAGACAGGCATATGGTTCAGTTATATAGTAGAAAGGGAGAATCTGGCTGAGGTGGAAGCGTCAGTTGTATCAGAGGCACCAGTTGGGAGCTGATCTGGCTTTTCAGCGCTGTCTAATTATGAGCAATTTTCCCTTTTCTATTCTCGGTTGTAAAGTTGAAAGATAGCTAGTTTTCTGTCTCTTTTGTAAAAAGATTTTGGAGATTATTCTATTTTTTGTAAAAGGGGCACTAAAAGACAAAAGAAGAGATTCTATGGGATTAGGGTACACGTAGGAGCTCTTGGAGCATTTTGTAAAGCTATATATAGGGATATAGAGAATAGTAAAAGGACTTTTGGCAGGTGAAAGGACATTTTTTTCTTGTACGTGAATTAATTTGTTGCATATATAAGAAGTTCCATTTTGCCTAAAGAGAACCTGGACTGCGTTTTTTCCTGAAGATGTGTTGAATGTCTGCTGGATTATTTCTGCATCATTTATACATTACTGTGAGATCATTCCTTGCTACTATGAATTGTTTCTTTGTAATGAATGTTATCATAATTTTCTGTGCAAAGATGTATATCTTAAATGAGTAATGAAATGTTTTAATTCAATCAAAGCTATCGTTGATATCTTTTATCTTCTGCTGGAAATGCATCTTTACGATTAAATAGCTATCTGTGAGATATTTGGATGTTTATTTCGGTTTATTACTCATACTTTGAGTTTGATCCTTGCAAGGATAGATTAGGTTTGCTTAAATAGTTTTAGATCAGATTTGCTTAATTACATGCATTTAGTTTAGAAGCACTGGCATATCATCTTTAAAATAAAATACATAAACGGTGGATTGGGAAGAAACCGGTGCAAAGAAAACAAATCTTTAATCTTACACGGTAGCTAGACCGTTAACCGGACGGATTCCCCATACTAAACAATGAGCGATCTAATTGGGATTGCTTACCGGGGAGAATCCCTTGCTGATTGATGCTACGATTTTCGGGGAATCAACAAGAACTAAGTAGGTTTCCTCCACTAACCACACATGGCCTATTTATTGGTCACCCTATATGTCAATTAATTAAATTTAACACACAAGATGCTCAATATAAATTGTCAAACCCAGGGAGGTCTTTTATTTCAAAGGAAATAAGCACAATCTATGCATAAACATGTCAAGCAGTTGATTAAATGAATGAAGATAGAAATCCTACCTATCTTCTTAGCCAAACTCATTCCATAAAGAAAACTAATCTAATTCATACATCTAAGAATTCAAAGTGCAACGATCTTCCTACAGAAATCAACCCAACAGTTTTAATGGTCTAATAATGAAATTGAACTAGATTACTTTTGCAAGAAGTTAAATCCTATAATTATCAAACTACAACATTCAATCTTTACCAAAATGATCCATCCAGTGGCTACTATAACTCTACCATTATATGTCTAATCTATGAATGCAATTAAAGATACAACACCAACCAGAATTAAAACATAAGCTCGAACTCTAAACTAATAATTACTGGAAGTCCTAGAAAGCATAAATGACTGAAATATATTGGAGTTGAGCTTGGCTGTTACAGCTTATTAAAACACACATGCATCTAATTGAACTAACCTACACAGTCGACTGTCACACCACTCTGTTACAGCTAGTCAAGAGGCAATCGTAAACTACCAAAAAAAATGCTACTATGAATTCTTTGTTGCAGCTAACAATAACACCTACAATAATTCCACACCACACAATAGAAATGAAACTAGATTAATATACCTACTTAAATCGGCTATCTCTGGGACAAGGCGAGGCCTGGCCTTCTAACAGAGACGCCGAGAGTCACAACAAATTAAGACACAGAAATGAAGAACTCTGCTCTTATATTAATGATGGAAATTGACAGTCTTAGTGCTCGGTTACAGCTTATGCAAAATGATAATTGTCCAACTCCAGGCTACAGGATCCTTCTCATATTTATACATTGAAAGTACAAATCACGATCCACTAAAATCTTGCAGCAATGAAGATCTATGATCTTCAAGTTGCGGAGTTACAGCTAACTGTTACAACCGTATTAAACAAGGCTGTTACTCATGAAGGAGATGTTACTCCAGTAATCAATGGATCAATGGATTTAGCAAGTTGGAATGTGATCTGTCTGTTGCAACTGGGTTCTTTTTCAGTGGAGGCCTGTTACAGATTCTCGTGGAGGAATGCGTTGTCCCTTGGAGTTATGAGGAGTCGGGATTTTAAGAGTAATAGCTGGCGCCATTTCATTGATACACCTGCGCTTTAGACCTTGACTAAATGCAATCACATAGATCAGCATAAATCAAGGACTAGGATCCAGAATCTTAACAATCTTAGGCCTAAAACAAATAAAGCAATAACAAATTATACCTGTCAATATTATTGGTCAATCTGGAGAAAAGGCATAGATATAGCTTATGAAAATAGGATGTAATCAGGGAAAAATGATGTAATAAGGATGGAAAAAAAGGGTCATTTCCTAGACCCAACATCTCCCCCCAACTATCCGATTGCATGTCCGCATGAAACAACCTCCACTAGTCCGAATCTGAGTCTAAGTTGAATCTGTGGAGATTTGTGAGATTGTAGGCAAATTCTGGTGTTTCTCCTTAAGGCACAAACCCATAGCAAGCTGTCCATTTCTCCCAACATAGCTTCTCTTCTTCTTCAGTCAAAGCACAGTTGTTTCTGTAAGGACTCACAGGTAGCCATATGAGAGGGAACCTGAATCTTAACCCAATCCACCAAAGTCCACATTTCTTCATGCACTGCACATATTTAGGAACCCTTGTCAAAACTTGTCTGAAATTATCAAAGCAGTAGGGGTCCCCTTCCTTTAAAGATGAAGAAGAATATAGCCATCTATATTCACTGCCTTCCAGTGCATCCTACTGCATATTAAGAATCATCGAGACACATGTGGTGAGGATTTTATCTCTCAAAATTTCAAAGTATTGGGAAATTGTAGGAACCCTGAGAGATCCAGCATGGTTTTTTATGAGTCCTTTTGGATCATGAGGTTCACCCCTAATCCAGACAATAGAACTCTCCTCATTCTTGAGGATGGTCTGGAAAGCATCTCGCCATCTTACATGGTTAATAACAAAAGAGGCAAATGCCCTCAGCTGAACATCCCCCAAATAAGGCAATGGATTGGATGGAGAGTCAATATAACAAGCCCTATCATGTAAATACAATTCACATAACAAATGTTGTGTGAATCACCTGCAACAATTAATTAATAAGAATATGCGAAATAGCAGAAATGACGGAACTCAGAATCACTTTTATATTGATCATGGGCCACTTCAAGGGGGAAACCTCCTTTGAGCAAGCTTAATACAATTAAATTCACCATGCCTTCATAGGCCTCAACACACACTTATATACTAAGTCTAGGCGCCAATACCATGGGTCAATACTATGTGTCAATACAAACCATGGGCTAAGTCTAGGCGCCAATACTATGAGTCAAAACCATGGGACATATAATACTATGGGACGACTTACAAAGCATATGCGTCCAATACTATGGGTCCATACTATGGGCTAATATAAACTATGGATCAACAAATACTACGGGACGACTTACAAAGCGTATGCGTCCAACAACAATATACTAACAAAGTAAAGACATGGGTTCCTAACATCCCCTCTCCCTTAGAAAAAGCTTTGTCCTCGAAGCTTTAGATGTGGAAATTGATGCAGAATCTGAAGGAGTGGGTCCCCTGTAGCATCCTTGGGTTCCATTCCGAGCCACTGGCACCTTTGGAGTTTCAGGGAGGATTGCATGGAAGGCTGTAGACGAAGAAGAACCATATTAGCGGTGTGAAAAGTGTGCTGAGAACGGTGCTGATCGGCTTGTTGTTTCAGTCGAATTCTTGCCATGTGAAAATTGTCCTGTAGAATGAGAAGAAGCTGATCACGGTTTCGAAGAATTGAGTCAATTGCCTGAACTGGGGAGCTGCTGAAGGTGTATGGAAGAAGAACTGGTGGTACCTATCCAGAGAGTGCTTCATATGGTGTCCTTTGAGATGTGGTACTATACCACTGGAGCACTTCTAGGAAATCCATAGAAATAGTTGGCCAAATCTGTGGAGGGATGGGCAAGGGTTCGAGCAGTCCTGAAAGAAGGGTCGTTTCACCCTTATTGACCTGCAAAGTATCACAGTCAACCATCATCCGTTGAATTGTCCTTTTGAGTCCCTGCCAAAAGAAGTTATATTGTTCCTGGTCATACATTTTGAGGAACCCAGAGTGCCCTACTGATGAAGAAGCATGGAGTTCATAGAAGAGATAGTCCTGTTGAACAGATTGCAACCAATGTAGAACAAGCAGAGAAATAGCTGTAAGAGAAACTGGGTCATCAAATGTGCAAGGAGGAGCATCATCCACCATATTGTCCTTACCCTTCTGGTAAGTGGTCGCATAGTCATAACCCATGAGTTGGATAACCCATTTTAGGTGTGTTGGGGAGGAGATCCGTTGTTCCAGGAAAGTTTCCAGACTTTGGAGATTAGTCTTGATGCAGAAATAATTCCCCAATAGGGATGGCTGCCACTTTTGTACTGTATGCAAAATAGTCATCATTTCCTGCGGAGAGGTAGATGCGGCTAAATTCTCTCCGGAAAGGTCTTTTGAAGGAAACAAGCTCATTGGTTCAGCAAAGACACCTGCATATCTATCCAAGGAAGTAGTGGAGACTGTTGATGGGTGCATCTGAATGGAATGGAGTTGAGCGATGAAACCATGTGAATTCTTCTTAAGTATTTTTTCCAGGCGATGTGAACTGATGATGCAGAGAGACCCTGGTTGTAAGCCCATAAATTTGTGTTGTGCCCCATTGACTGAAAACTGCATCCAAAGTTCAACAAAATCCCATAAGATGGGGCCAAGTGTGCGTAACCATTGAACGCCCAAAACCACATCACATCCACCTAAGGACAAGGAAAACATGTGAGAGCGCAGGTTATAATCTTCCATAGAGATTCGCACATTGTGACACTTCCCCTTGCAAGGTAAGGTGCCCCCATTGGCAACCATGACTTCAAAGTTGGAAAAGGATGAACAAAACAATCATCCTGTTTGGCAATCCGAGGATCAATGAAGTTATGAGTTCTACCAGAATCAATGAGTATGGTAAGAGGGAGCTTCTTGAAGTATCCCCTGACTCGCATTGTTTGTGGGGTGGTGACGCCGGTTACAGCATGGAGAGAGATCTCGGGTGGGTCGTCCTGAGATAGGGTGTCAACAGGCGGGTGTTAAATGTCGACCTGATCATCTACTGTATCTGGAGCTTCTTCATCAAGTTCTGAGGTAGGTGGTGAATCCACATCCAAGAGATAGAGCTTTTGTTAAACACATCTATGTCCCTGAGTGAATTTCTCATCACAATTATAACAAACCCATTTTCTTGGCGTGCCTGCATCTCTGTTTCAGACAATTGCTTAATAGGAGTTGGTTGAGGAGCAGGAGTGATGGGAGGTCGTTGGGAACCTAGATTTCTGAAGGGAACAAAGGTGGGTTTGGAGCGTTGTTGAGTTGCGATCTTATCCTCGGCCAGCTTAGCCAACCCTAGTACTTCAATCATTGTGTTGGGACAACACATTTTGACCTCTGAGCGGATTTCATCCTTGAGACCACTAATAAAACAACTCCTGTAGAATTCATCAGACAATCCTTCTATGTGATTGGCTAGTTTGTCAAATTCCGTCTCATACTCTCTCACTGTTCCAGTTTGGTGAAGTTTAGTGAGTGATCCTGTGAAGTCATCAAAAGCACTAGGACCAAATCGTGGCAAAAGGAGTTGGCAAAAATCTGTCCAATTTGGCTCGAGATGAGCTTTGATGTACCAACGGTACCATTGAAGGGCTTCCTGTTCCAAATGAAAGGATGCAAGTGGAACTTTCTAGACATCAAAAGTATTATGCAGACTGAAATATTGTTCTGCTTGGTATATCCATCCAGTCGGATCAGTACCATTGAAGCGAGGAAAATCAAGCTTCGGCCCACAAAAATTGTTGGAAGAAGAGAACCTGGTAGCCGCAAAAGATTATAGCTGTCGGTTATTGTTCATGGCTGAATGCTGAAGATGGAGGCTGAGAAATTTTTCATCCAGATCTTAGAGTTTGGTTTGGATGGCTGCAAGTGCATCTTCCATGGTTTTTGCTGTTGCACGGGTGACAACCATAACCAGGAGTTTTTTTTTTTTTTTTGGTTGACTGGGTAGGAAAACAAAAACAAAAACTACTTCAGTAAAGGAAAATCTGGACTTGGGAAAAAATTTGAAGGGTAGTTGGGGTTTGACTAGGTTTTGGACACTTTCGAATAGACAGGGAAGCAAAAATGAGGATTTCAGAATCGGGGTGAAAGAATGGGAAAATTTGGCAGAGGGGGACAAAGAAGAAGAATTCAGAAAGGAACTCTGTGGTAAAATTTGAAGGTCATTGGGTGAAATCTGAGGAAGTTATGGCAACCCTAAAAATAGACAAATGTGGGATTTCGGGCTTTGGGAAGGGGAATTGGGGATAGGGTCCTCAGGAATGAAATATGCAGAATGGGATGACAGGGATTCCCCGAAAATTTCAAGGGAAACAGAGTGAAAACAATTTTTTTTTTTTTTTCAGACTGGAGCGGCTACAGCTCAGAATGGATCTGGAACAGATAAATCTGCAACGGCCCAAAAGTGAGCGAAAATAGAGGGATCTGAAATGGCACCGAATGGATTGAAAATAGCTGGATCTAGAACGGCTTTCAGAATGGATCTGAATGGCTGGATCTGAAACGGCGCAGCAGTGATCGACAACAGTTTAGCTGAAAATATATATGGACCCCAGGTATGTGCGGCTTCCTAATAGTTCAAGGGTTTCACTCGGCCACCAATGCTGTCTGATGGCTTGCGTATTGGGGAAGTACCCCTCACTGCACGGCTCAAGTAAAACTGATAACCGCTTTCCCACAAACGACAGCTCTTGGTTTACCTCACGGGTGGGAACTAGTCAATCAGGTAGGGGTCGTTGCCCTTTTCGCTGGCAGGTCCTCTCAATGGGCCAGCTACTTCGGGGCTCCTATGGTACTCCTCACAATGAGTTTTAGGTCTCATGCCCAAGTACTTCCCACAGTTAAGTGGATAGGGATTATTCCCAAATCCGAACCTGCAACAGATGCGAAAAAAAATTTGGCAGAAATTTCACCCAGCGAGCCCAAGAAAGTGCTCTGATACCAGATGTGAAGCACCTGCAACAATTAATTAATAAGAATATGTGAAATAGCAGAAATGACAGAACTCAGAATCACTTTTATATTGATCACGGGCCACTTCGAGGGGGCAACCTCCTTTGAGCAAGCTTAATACAATTAACTTCACCATGCCTTAATAGGCCTCAACACACACTTATATACTAAGTCGAGGCGCCAATACCATGGGTCAATACTATGTGTCAATACAAACCATGGGCTAAGTCTAGGTGCCAATACTATGAGTCAAAACCATAGGACATATAATACTATGGGACGACTTACAAAGCATATGCATCCAATACTATGAGTCAATACTATGGGCTAATATAAACTATGGATCAACAAATACTACAGGATGACTTACAAAGCATATGCGTCCAACAACAATATACTAACAAAGTAAAGACATGG
Organism: Larix kaempferi; assembly: GCA_027924585.1. Classification (NCBI taxonomy): domain Eukaryota; kingdom Viridiplantae; phylum Streptophyta; class Pinopsida; order Pinales; family Pinaceae; genus Larix; species Larix kaempferi. The sequence goes on from BSBM01000094.1 coordinate 8,971,028, forward strand.
GTTCCTAACATGTTGATCCTAAAAATCACTTTTCAAAAAAGTATCTAAAAACTGGGTAGCTGCTGCCAAATCAAATGATCTCCCTTCCTTCAGAGCCCTTAATTGAAATAAAGTTGTCTTTCATGGAGGAAGACAGGGTAAGAGGGGGATGGAGCCCTACAACTCAATAATTCTAGGGAAAGAGTATACATTTTGTCTTTTTCTTGTTGCAGGGACTTAAGTTTCTTCAATCCTTCCAATTTTTCTTGAACTTTCTCCCATCGGATTTTCTGGAAGAATAAATCCTCAACCCACTTTTCTCTCAACCCCCTAATGACATTTCTATGTTCTTGGAGAGAAATCATACCTGTTCTGAACTGATCAATCCATTTGTGCCATTTATCCAACTTGAGATTTAGCCAGATAATCTTCTTCTCTAGCCATTGAAATCTTCTGTTCTCCACATCTTTCTCATCATCAGAGTCTAGATAAATGACTTCCTCGTTTTGCTTTGGCATTGTAACAGTTTCATCCTCCATTGGAGTTGCAGTGGTTTGTAATGCAGTCTCAGCCATGGATTTTGGGGATACTGGTTCTTGTGTAATAGCATCCTTTATTTCCATATCAACCTCATCCATCTCAGTCTTTGTTGCAACTTCAGCAAATGATTTTGAAAACGCTAGTTCTTGTGTAACAATGTTCTCTTCTTGGTCTTTGATATCAAATGTTGTTGTCTGAGTTGCAACCTCACTATATATTTTCAAGGGTACTGATTCTTGTGTAACATTCCCCTGTTCTTCAATTTCTTTGAACTACTGAGATTGTTTCTGGCTTATATCAAATCCCTTTGACTGATGAGACTGGTCCTGAAGAAGTTCAGTATCCCTTGATGGCTGGGACTACACTGTTTCATCTCCTAGATTCAAATCAGAAATCACTTCAATTTTTGGCTCATTTCCCCCATCAATTCTATTTCTGGCATTTTTTGCTCCTCATTTTCTAATGCAAGAGATGGATTTTCTAATAAGTTTGTAGCATCTAGCAATGTGTTCAAATTCTTCTCTGCTTGTTTTCCAACTACTCCCTTCCATCTTTCCAACTCATTTCGCAATGTCTGCACATCCTCCTTTAATAATTCATTTTCATACAAGAGATTTTCGATTTGAGGTTCTTCTATGGAAGGTTCCTTCATAACAGCAGATGACTTGGGGTTCAAAATGGGAATTTCTATATCTACCCCTGTTACAGACTTGATATTTTCTCTAATTGATACTGCTGTCTCTGCTAAGGGTGCTTCATTATTAACCCCAATTGCATCCACTGTCTCTACTTCTTCTGCTACCTCTGTTGTTGTTACTGTTACGGCTGCTTCTGCTGCTACAGTCGATCGAGTCCTTCTTTTCCTTACCATTCCCAATGGGTGTTCTTCACTGCTTTCTTCTACTAATGCTGTGACAGCTCTAGTTTTTCTTTTCTTGGCGGCAGTGGATGTATGACCCTTGTTCCCTAACCTTCCTTTTCCTTTCCTTAACACAGGGGTCTTTTCTTTGATCTTTTCTTCTTCAATAATGGTCCCTCTTATCTCAGGAGAGGACACAACCTCCAAAATTTCCACAATCCCTTCTCCTGTTGTTCCTGCCTGATATCCTTCCTCCTGAGTATCTGCTTGTGCAGTTGCAGCTTCTACTGTCACAGCTTCAATAGCTGCTCCAGTTTCAGCTTCTTCCACCTGAGTATCTGCTTGTGCAGTTGCAGCTTCTAGTGTCGCAGCTTCAATAGCTTCTCAAGTTTCAGCTTTTGATGTCACTGCCTCCTGCGCCATGGCTTTCATCACAATTTCCTCGGCAACAAGGTTTTCTACTAGTGTTGCTTCTCCCAATTTTACCTCCTTTGCATCCCTTCTCTAGTTCCCTAATGCTCCAACCTCCCCCCCAACTGGATCTAAGGAACGTTGGTCCTCATTACCTTCGCCAACACCTCCCATTTCTAATATAGGTTCTCTAATTGGGTCATCTTCAGCAAGAAATTGCTCCCAGGTTAAATTACGATTTGCAATGGCCCTTAAGACTAATAATTTAATTAGGCCATGATTAGTAAGGGAGGAAATTGGGTGTTGGGTAGTTCTTGCATATCCAGCCATGGTTTGTAGGGCTTTAAGAAGATAAAATGGCATATTTACCAAATTGCCATGGTGTAAATGAGACAATAAGGGAAGTTCAGAGAATAACACAGTTTGGTACCTAGCTTCACAAGAGATGTATTTCTTCACGAAGATTGCTACTTGATTCCAAGGTTGTGGTAAAGATGCCAGTTCCAACCCACGACACTTTGGACTAACATGCTCTTTGACTGCCAGAAATTCCCTCACAGCATTTTCGTTATGTGACTTCCGTCCGAATGACTTCTTCCCAACCCGAGGTAAGCCAGTAACCTCTGCTATGATTTCTTTTGTAACATCCACATGCAGTCCCCTGACCTCAGAGTGAGTATCAATCAGGTTAAGGGCAAATTGCAATGTGGTTTCTATGTGGAGACCATTCAACCGTTCAAAGTATTCCATCCAACCTGCTACTGTGAAAATGTTAAGAACTTCTGCATTGGCATGTACAACTTCCGTATTTACTGGTTCATGCCGGACTGGGTTACCCATCTTAATCTCTCCTCAAAATTTAGAACGAATACAACAATTACCAGTTTGGACATGGGAGTTGCAGCATACGAACATGTAAGAGATAGTTGGAGTTCGAAAATAGGGTATTTTAGGAAAGTCGGCTAGGTGTGAAATCCAGGTAAGATGAGATGGTTATGGAAAGTTGGCATAATTGGATTATTTCGGTATAACTTGGGTAAGGTGCCGGGAAATAAATACAAATGTGGTTCTGACATATTCTCCGGTGGTTAAATGGTATGGGTTCGCTAATTGAGGGATAAGACAGTGCATAATCATTATTATTGTATTTAATTTCCTGCCAAATCATGTAAAAGTTCCTAATCCGTACCTTTGAGTTATGCGTTCAGCCGTGAATCATCATCTGCTTTCATCATTTCCTCCATTAAAACGAGCATAAATGCACATGTGCTAAAATGATGTGGCCACCACCACCTGAGCTGATAGATACCCAAGACACACGAAAGTTTCCTTCGTGGCAAACTGTGATTGGATCTTTTGGAGCAAGCAACTAAACTGACACCTAATTGAATCATTATTGGCATCATCATTCAGAGAGCAGGCAGACTGGTGGGGTTACCACTGTACGACAAAAGAAAAATGGAAAAAAAATGGCGGAGTCATAGCTGCTAGATTTAACGAAATAGGTAAGAATGGCGGAGTCGCAACTGTACAAAAAGAGCAAAATGAAGTGGAAATAGTGGAGTCGCAGCTGCTGGATTTAGCAGAATGGTCGAGAATAACGGAGTCGCAGCTGCTGGGTTTGATGGAATGGTCAATAATAGCGGAGTCGCAGCTGCTGGCAAAGAGCGAAAATGAAGTGGAAATAACGGAGTCGCAGCTGCTAGATTTAGCAAAATAGGAAAGAATAGCGGAATTGTAGCTGGTAGACTTAGCGGAATAGGTAAAAATGGTGGAGTCGCAGCTGCTAAAATTAGAAAAACAAGCAAGGTAGGGAGTCGCATCTGTATAAAAAGAATGAGTAACAGGGGGATTTTCAGCTGGCTGCTAAAAACTATCAAATCATCCATCTTCTTCAAAAGAGATTTATTAAATCAGGAACAATGTGAGGTGCCTGCAATCGTCTAGCCCAGTCACGACTACTGTTCCTCCAATTAATTCCTACAGACAATTCTTCAAAACAAACCCGATCAAATGCAAAATGAAAAATAGATAAAATACAGAATGAAAAAAAAAAATATTTATGTACAAATCATGTGGATAATGCAGTTCTTAAAAATTCACAGGAGTTGAGAAAAATCCCTACCCTGGCGTTAACTGATAATCTGGATCAGCTGCAAATTGTGAAATAAAAGAATCCCTAGAGATCAGCTTGTGATACAGTCGCAACCGGTGACCATTTGCGAATAATGGTGTCTTGTTTTCATCAATGGTGATTAACCGGATTGTTCCATTGTCAAATACCTGATCTATTTGATAAGACCCCAACCAACGAGTGCATAGCTTGCCTTTGAAATCCCTCTTAAACCGTGAATCATATAACAGAGCCCAGTCTCCTTCCTGGAAGACTTTCTTCTTTATAAATCAAGGTTTGCTTCCACATCTATTTTCAAAGTCATAGCTGCCACCTAGAGCGCTGTTGTTGGACCAAAGCTGTATGATGTACTGCAGCTGTGCATTTCTCATCCAACTCATTGAGCTGATTCAATCGGTTTCTCTGTGCCTCTGATAAATCAAGGTTTGCTTCCACATCTATTTTCAAAGTCCTGATTTCAAATTCAACTAGAAAAACAACATTCTTACCGTACACTAACTCATATGGGGAAAATCCAGTGGTATTATGCCATGTGGTACGATAGGCCCATAGTGCTTCTGGGAGCCTTTCAGCCCAATCTTTACGGTGGCTCTTCACTGTTTTTGTCAAAATAGCCTTGATGACCTTGTTTGTGCTTTCCACTTGGTCATTGGCTTGTGGATGATATGGCGAGGTTATTTTGTGTTGAATATGGAATTTCTCTATTAGTGCTTCCAGCTTGTGAGACACAAACTATGGTCCACCGTCTGTAACGATTTCTTTAGGTATTCTGAACCGAGTGAAAATTTCTTCATATAGGAAATCAATCACAGCCTGATCATTAGCTTTGACCAAGGCTATAGCTTCCACCCATTTGGTCATGTAATCCGTGCAAACCAAGATGTGAACTTTCTGTTTTGAGGGAGGGTTGATAGGCCCTACAAAATCTAGAGCCCACCTATCAAATGGTTCAACCACAAGTTGTGGCTGCAAAGGCATTTCATCTAATCTGTTGGGTTGGCCCATTCTTTGGCAGCTATCACATGCCTGAACATACTTCTTTGTGTCCCTGAACAATGTGGGCTAGAAATATCCCATTCTCAAAATTGTATGACTTGTCCTTTTATCAACAAAATTCCCCCCACAGGGCTCATCATGGAAAGCTTTCAAAATGCTGAAGATTTCATCCTCTCTAACACATCTTCTAATTTCTAAATAAAGCCCTGTGTAGAAAAGATGTCCATCAATCCAACAATACCTAGCGCTCTGTTGTATGATCTTTCTTTTTTCTCTTTTCGATAGATGTGCTGGTAGCTTACCTGCAACCAAAAAGTTAGCAATATCTGCATACCATGGGGAGTGAGCTGATATTGCAAACAAATGCTCATCAGGGAAGGAATCTTCGACTGGTAAATTATCATCACAATTAGTAAGTCGAGATAAGAAATATGCAACAACATTTTCCTTCCCTAGTCTATCAATAATTGTGATATCAAATTCCTGTAACAGTAGTAGCCATCTAGTAACTCTAGCGTTTGTGATTGGTTTATTCATTAAATATTTGATGGAAGAATGATCAGTGTGCACAAAAGTAGAGTATCCAGTAATATAGTGTCTAAATTTATTGATGGCATAAACAATGGCAAGGAATTCCTTTTCTGTGACAGTATAGTTTAGTTCAGCAGGAGATAAGTTCTTACTAATATAATAAATTGCATAAGGAGCATTACCTTCCTGCTATCTCAAAACTGCTCCAATGGCAGTGTCCGAAGCAGCTGAAGAAATATGAAAAGGCAGAGCCCAGTTGGGTCCTCATAAGATGAGTGTTGTAGATAGCCTTTTCTTTAGCTCAGTAAACAATGTTTGGCATCCATCATTCCAGACAAACTGTACATCCTTCATCAACAGAGTGAACAAAGGAGAAGCTAGTTTGGAAAAAATTTCTATGAACCTTCTGTAATAGCCAGCATGCCCCAAGAAGTTATGTACATCCTTCTGTGTTCCAGGAGTTGGTATATTTTCAATTACCTTGATTTTGGATGGATCTACCTGGATACCCTCAGAAGAGATGAAGTGCCCCAGTAGTATGCCCTCACTCATCATCATATGGCACTTTTCAGTGCTCAAAGAGAGCTGGCTCTGTTCACAACGTTTCAAGACCTTTTCTAAATTTTTCAGTGCCTCTTCATAACTGTCACCATATGGAGTAAAGTCATCCATAAAAATCTCCATGCAATCATTTACCATCTTTGAAAAGATTCCAATCAGTGCTCTTTGAAAAGTTGTTGGTGCATTGCACAAACCAAAAGGAAGTACCCTGTATGCAAAAGTTCCCCAAGGACAAGTGAAAGTGGTTTTGTCTTGGTCTTCTGAAGCAATTTGGATTTGGTTATAGCCACTAAAGCCATCCTGGAAGGAAAAATACTTTTTCCTAGACAAGGCATCGAGGACCTGATCGATGAAAGGTAAGGGGAAGTGGTCCTTCTGCGTTGCTTTATTCAATTCTGTGTAATCCACGCAGACTCTCCATTTCCCATTTTTCTTTGGCACAATCACGAGTGAAGAGACCCACTCACTGTCTGAAATCGGGTATATAAAACTTGCTTCCAAAAGTTTTTGAATCTCCTCTTTCACTATGTCTCTTAGGTTCGGGTTCATCCTTCATTGTGGTTGACACATAGGCCTGGAGTCGCTCTTAATATAAATGTGATGGGTACACAGATTGGAAGGAATCCCTTTCATGTCTGTGTATTCCCAAGCGAAAGCTCCCCTTCATTGTTTTAGCAGAGTGACTAGCTGTTCCAGCTCGCTAGGCGCAAGATTTGGGTTGATATTCAATGTTTTTCCTAGCTCGATTTCTACTAGAACACTCTTCGAATTTTTAAGTATTGGAATTACACTGGCATCACTGACTAGAGTTTCTTCTGTAAGATTTTCTTGTTCTATTATAGCTAAGGTACTGTCCAAGAATTGATACACCTTTTTATTGACTGACGTGGGCTCACTGATGAAACTGTTAATGGCATCGTCCTCTGTTTCATCTTTAAACATTAAGGCTCTCCCTATTGTTAATAACGATTGCACGCCTTCTTCCTCCTCCAAATCTACCCATAATGGAGTTTCAGCTTCTGTGCTTGGTCGAGCTAGAGGGTACAAGGTTAGGCTCTTGATCTCGGTTCCGTCTGAAATGGTCATAGATCCTGACCGACAGCTGATACAAGCATCTGCTGTGGCCAACCACGGTCTTCCCAGGACCAGTGGGTGTCCCCCCAACTGGGATTTTGGCTGTAACACCAAGAAATACGCAGGGTACTCCCATGAGTCAACTGATATCACGAGGTCATCTAGGATCCCCTCAGGCTTGATCGTAGGGGTCGGCCGAAGGTTAGCGAGTTCCAAAATAGTAGGGGTCAGCCGAAGGTTAGTGAGTCCCAATTTCTTCATGGTTTCTATGGTCATAACATTAATAGCTGCGCCTAAATCTACCAAGACATTGGGGATTTCTGTGTTCCCTATGTGAACTGTAACAGTCGGGTTTCCGGGGTCATTGTATTTTTCCACAGGGGCCTTCCCCATTATTAATTCGGAAAGTTTTCCCAATACGTGGACAGTGGGGGGGTCCCTAGGCTTTCTTCCCGGTTTCTTGACACATAAATCCCTAACAGTATTAGAATAAATGGGCACATCATGGAGGGCCTGTAACAGTGGAATTTTAACATACAAAATTTTCAATTCTCCTAAGAGATTGAATTGAGGCTGTTCCACTATTTTCTGCAGGGCCAATCGTTCAGGGTATGGCGGTTCTCTCATCAACTGTGTAGGTTGTGATACATCGTGTGTTACTCTCTGAGTTCCAGCTACTGTTACGATAGGAGTATCAGCATCCTCAATGATGGGGCTTGATGAATTAACCATATTCTCATAGTGCTGATTCACTCCAGTTTCAATCATTGGGGATGAAACATCCTTAGTGATAATAGGTTCCACCACTCTCCTTGATCGTAATTGTATATCATTGTAGGGAATCTGGGTGATGGAATACACAGGCATGTTGGCAGTCTCAAATTGATGGACTACTTTATTGTTTGGGTTCAGGTTAGGTTGTGGAGGTAGTTGTGGTCGAAGTGGTGCATTCATAGGTGTGGCATTGTTTTGGAATGGAAGTTGCAGTTGCTGATAATGTTTAGGAGGATACTGTTGATACTAAGTCTGGTGATGGGGAAAGTTACTTCCTTGGTAAGAGTTTCTCCAGTTGGAATTCCAAGGAGCTTGATTGTTTGACTACTGTGACCATGGTGTCCATGAGTTAGGATTTTTCATTGGGTTCTGGGATGGATGCCACCGATTTTTAGAATAATGTGAAGGGAATTGTGTATTCATATTATGCATGTTACTCATTCCATTCATATTATTCGGAAAGAAAGATGGGTCTTGATACATACCTTGATTGCGAGGTTTCCATGGTTTCTTCTATGCTATGAAGTAAGCTGGCTCCACATCTGGAATGGATGCCTGCAGGACTGCTTTGACCTTAGGTAATGAAGGACATTCCCTGGTATCATGCAGTTTGCATATCCTACACATCTCTACCTTGTCCAGCGAGCATTCTTTCAGTGGGTTCTTTTTCCTACATTTGGGAGAGAATACACCAAGTGTAAGATCGTCTACCACTTGCCTCTGTTTTTCTCTTAAGACATCTAACTCTGAGGAAATGGAGCTCATCATGTCAGTTTTAAAATTCTCCAGTAGGTTGCCTATTTCTGCTCGAGTGGAACTTCCACTAGCTAACTTCTGTGTCCTAGTGAAGACATCCTGATCTCGATCTTTTTCTCGTTTATTAGTTCTATAGGACCCCCTCGAGTACCTTCGACATAGTTCAACAATCTCTTCGAAGGATTCTTTTGAGATGTCCCCTTTTCCCAACAAATTCAACATATCAAGTCAATCTTCTCTCATTCCTTGTAGCAAAATAATCTTAAGTACATCCTTTCCAATATAAACATGTCCAGACCTTTGTAAATTGTACAACAGTCTTTCCACGAAGTCTTCCAAGCTCTCTTCTTCCTTCTGAACCATTTTAAACAACTCCTCCTTTCTATCCCTAGTTCTGCAATATTCTTGATATTTAGAAAGGAAGGTGTTTTTCATTTGGTCCCAAGTAGTAATGGTCTCACGACCCAGGCTCATGAACCAGTGCAAAGCATTTCCTTTTAGGGTGGCTAGGAACAGTTTCAGCTTCTGAGCACTAGAGGTGTAGTCATAACTACGACAGAGGATATCAAACTCAAAAAGAAACTCATCAGGATCCTCGGAAGACTTACCATGAAAATTCGGGAGAACTGATGGTGAGATATTTTTCATGGGAGCTGCTCCAGGTGTCTGGAGGATAGCGAATTCTAATGTAGCCACAGTATTACCAGGATGATTATCTTCCACTTCTTCTTCTCCGTTCTCCCTATGTTCGATCTCACCTTCCTGTTCTCTACCAACCATGGTTTTAGTCCAAAATTCAACAGCTTCCCTTATGCATTCTTCCTCTGCTTTAGCTTCTTCTTCTCTTCTCCTCTCTTCTTCTCGTTTCCTCTCTTCCTCTGCTACTGGACGAGTCTCCAAACACACTTATTTAGTAACTCTGGTTCCGTCGATATGATAGATCTCCTCTCTATCTGGTGCACCCACAGCACTTCCCTTATCTTCAGGAGTTTTGTTTTCTGCAACAGGAGTTGAAGGCCCCATTGTACCCTCCACTGTTGATGCTAAATTCTCAAGATTGGGAGGAACAGAAATTCCCCTGCCTATAGATGTCCGCGGTGGTCTAGTGGAAGAATCAGCTCTAGCAATTATTTCATCAATATATGTATGTCTTCCCTGACCTACATTACGACCTCGACCTCTTCCACCTGCAATGTTAGTATTCAAAGGGGGTTCCCGGTTTGTCTTTCTTGTATTCATGCATGCTGTAAATGATTAAACCAAAATGAAATCAAATGAAACCAACTACTAATTATGTCTATCTATTACCTTCCTCGGCAATGGTGCCAAAATGTTGGTCACCCTATATGTCAATTAATTAAAGTTAACACACAAGATGCTCAATATAAATTGTCAAATCCAGGGAGGTCTTCTATTTCAAAGGCAATAAGCACAATCTATGCATAAATAGGTCAAGCAGTTGATTAAATGAATGAAGATAGTAATCCTACCTATCTGCTCAGCCAAACTCATTCCATAAAGAAAACTAATCTAATTCATACATCTAAGAATTCAAAGTGCAATGATCTTCCTACAAAAATCAACCCAGCAGTTTTAATGGTCTAATAATGAAATTGAACTAGATTACTTTTGCAAGAAGTTAAATCCTATAATTATCAAACTACAGTATTCAATCTTTACCAAAATGATCCATCCAGTGGCTACTATAACTCTACCATTATCTGTCTAATCTATGAATGCAATTAAAGTTACAACAACAACTAGAATTAAAACATAAGCTTGAACTCTAAACTAATAATTACTGGAAGTCCTAGAAAGCATAAATGACTGAAAGATATTGGAGCTGAGCTTGGCTGTTACAACTTATTAAAACACACATGCATCAAATTGAACTAACCTACACAGTCGACTGTCACACCACTCTGTTACAGCTAGTCAAGAGGCAATCGTAAACTACCAAAGAAAATGCTACTATGAATTCTCTGTTGTAGCTAACAATAACATGCACAATAATTCCACACCACACAATAGAAAGGAAACTAGATTAATCTAACTACTTAAATCGGCTATATCTGTGAGAAGGCGGGCCTTGGCCTTCTAACAGAGACGCCGAGAGTCACAACAAATTAAGACACAGAATTGAAGAACTCTGCTCTTATATTAATGATGGAAATTAACAGTCTCAGTGCATAGTTACAGCTTATGCAAAATGATAATTGTCCAACCCCAGGCTATAGGAGCCTTCTCATATTTATACATTGAAAGTATATATCATGATCCACTAAAATCGTGCAGCAATGAAGATCTATGATCTTCAAGCTGCGGAGTTACAGCTAACTGTTACAACCGTATTAAAGAAGGTTGTTACTCATGAAGGAGCTGTTACTCCAGTAATCAATGGATCAACAGATTTAGCAAGCTGGAATGCAATCTGTCTATTGCAGCTGGGTTCTGTTTTTAGTGGAAGCCTGTTACAGATTCTCGTGGAGGAATGTGTTGTCCCTTGGAGTTATGAGGAGTCGGGATTTAAAGAGTAATAGTTGGCTCCATTTGGCTAATACACCTGCACTTTAGACCTTGACTAAATGAAATCACACAGATCAGCATAAATCAAGGACTAGGATCCAGAATCTTAACAATCTTAGGCATAAAACAAATAAAGCAATAACAAATTATACATGTCAATATTATTGGTCGATCTGGAGAAAAGGCATAGATATAGCTTGTGAAAATAGGATGTAATCAGGGCAAAATGATGTAATAAGGATGGTAAAAAAGGGGCATTTCCTAGACCCAACACTATTGAGGGTATCACTAGCCTATGATTCATGATGTTGGTGCCATTAGGTGGTTTGAGAATTATGAAGGTGTCCTAGAGCCTTTAGAATGGAAGTTTAGATATGAAGAACATACTTTTAGTTCTAAAAAAACCATTGAGACATCTAGATCCATACACAATGACTCAAATAACCATGCATGACTTTGCATGTGTACCCATGGTGCTATGTATCTAGGCCTTGTGGTCTTAGGGCCCTGGACATAATAATGGATGAGACCTACAACTCAAGCCTTACATGAATCTTCTAACCATCTAAGGCTAAGAAGGTTTCCTCCACCAACAACAGGTGGCCTCCTGAGGGTATAATTAGCCTTTGATTGAATATGCTTGTGCCATTAGGTGATTATGAGAAATATGTATGTGTCCTGGCACACTGGGAATGGCTTTCTAGGGAAGAAGACCATTCCTTTATCCCTAAAGAAACCATTGTTGCATCAAGGGATATTCATGCCATTAGGGTATTTTAAACACTAATAATGGGACTGAAGGACCATGACATGTGTGAGAAACCAAAGCCTCATTCCCTAAAGGAAATTTCTATTCATCTACAACCAAGAACAATGACTTTAAATACCACACATGACATCTTGATGGATTCATTTACATTTGAGTGGTGATATGGATTATATTAGCATTTTTTGAGCTCTAAGTATTGATCACAAGTACCTTGACATGGTTGGGGTAGGAAACTTGGGCCTTAATCCATAAAGAATGATTCTAGGCATCTAATCCAAAGAATGACACTTCAAACTAGCACACATGACCTCTGTATGGCTATATATATGGCATTAGGTGGTTTTTAATAGTACATATAATTCTAGGGATTGTAGAGATGATTAAGGGATTAATCCCAAGGACAATATCATTAAGAATGTTTTTAGGAATCTAATTCCTAAATGATGCATTGAAGCACCACACTTGACCTCTAACAAAATCCTTTCCCTCCAAGTGGGTATGTTAGTTATAGAAAATTTTCATCATTAGGTATGGATCTTGGTGCCTTGACATGTTCAGGGATGGAAACCAAATCCATGACTAATAAAAGAATCTTCTAGGAATCCAAGGATAAAGGACACCTTGAACCACCACTCATGATCTCCAAAGAGTGTCTCTATCCTACAAGCTATAGGAATATCACTATAATTATGAGGTTTAAAACTATGCATAGGATTTAGGGCCCTAGAAATTCTTAAAAGAGGAAATGTAGGTATTATTCCCTAAAAGAATCTTTTAGGTTTCAAAAGCTAAGAAAAACACCTTGAAGAATCACTCATGACCTCCTATGATATATCTATTTTTACGTGGGGAAATGTGTGACATTAGGACTTTTTAAGCACTAGGTATGGATGTAAGCACCCTAGACATGGATAACGGAGAAAAATAAAGACTTGGGTTGTAAGGGAATTTCCTAAGCATCGAAGGCCATGATTGATGCCTTAAGGAACCACACTTGACCTCTCCAGGGTATCCTTTTTCTTTGGCTATGGATCTCCATGCTATAGTAAGCTTTGAACACTACGTAGGGTCCTTGGGGAATTAACATAGTAAAGGGAGGAATAATAGGGCTCATACCATAAACATATATTCTATGCTTATATGGAAAAGAAAGATGTCTCAAACCACAACACATCCATAAGCTTCCCACAATTGATTACATCAAGCTAAGGATATAACTCAGGCCTTACTTCCTGAAAAAAATAATTAGAGATCAAAAGCTACGAATAACACCTTGAACTATCACATATGATATATAAATGGGATATATGGTCTCCATATGAGCATATTCAAACATAATTAGAAAGTTTTGAACACCAAGTATGGGTCTCATGGGCCTATATATCACTAGGGGAATAAACCCAAGCCTTAGGCCCTATAGGTAACTTTGAGGACTCAAGGATTATGAATGAGTCCTTAGACCGCTACACACACCTATATAGGAAATATTTAGCTTATAGGTGGGGATACAAACATTTTTGTGAGGTTTGGAGAACCAAACTAGTATCTCAAGATATAGAAAGTGTCAAAGAATGATACTTGGGGCTTAGGTCCTAAGGGAAGCTTCTAGGGCTTGAGGGCCATGATCAAGGACTCAAACCACAATACTTCACCTCTACTATGGATACATGTCCTCTAAATGGGGATAGGATCGAAATTATGAGGTTTTAATCCCCATATATAGGTCTTGGATCTAGATAAAGTAAATGTAGGAAGCTTAGGGCATAGGCCCTAAACATACACACCTAAGGATAAAGTGCTAGAAAGGAGATCACAAACCACCACATAGGACCTATCTAGGGGGTGTTTGGATTCCATGTGTGTATGTTAAATCCACTGGGAGGTTTGATATCCATGTATGCATCTCAATTCCATATACATGGTTTGGGAATGATCCAATGCCTTAATTTATAAAGAAATATTACAGGGACCAAGGACCATTAACATTGCCTCAAATTACCACACATGACCTCTCTAAGGTATCTAAAGCATATAAGTGGAAACATGAGAGACATTAAGAGGTTTTGAGAACTAAGTATGACTCTTACTGTAAATATGGGAGGCATTAATATGTTTTGTGAACTAAGTATAACTCTCAATACCTTGGAAATAGATAGGTGAGAAAAAATCATAGGGATCAAAGTCCTTGGATGACATCTCATACCTCCACAAAATAACCCTATAGGAGATGTTTATCCTCTAAGTGTGGGTATTGGTGGAATTAAAAGGCCATGAATGAGGCCTTGAAACATTGCAAAAAATATTTTCTCGCTCACTGGGTATATGGGTTCCATCGGGAGGTATTCGACATCATGGATGGGTCTTCGGGCCTATATGGCTTAGGCACTAAGGGGATTTTTTAGGGCTTGAGGTCCATGAACAAGGCCTCAATCACCATAGAGTAATTTTTTAGAGGATATTTGGTCTTCTAGTAAGGTTATTGGGTTTATTAGGAAGCTTTTGGTACTAGTTTAAATGTGTCATGATTCCTTGATAATTTTTAAGGAGGAAACATTAGCCTTTGACCATAAAGGAACCTTTGATTTCTTGATCGACATGAATCAAGTTTTTTACTACCACATAACATTGGACAAAGGGATATTAGGCTTTTGATAGGGAATATGGACACCATTATGAGATTTTGAGAACTAAGTATGGGTCATAAGTCCTTGGACATGGTTGGAAAAGGAAACTTAGGCCTTAGGCCTTAAAGACATATTTGATGGCTTCAGAGGCATGGAATAGGTCTCTAATAACAACATTGAACCTCTCTAGGTTATTGTTAGCATCTAATAAGGGGTATGGGTTCCATTGGGAGGATTTGAGAAATATTTATGGGTTTTAGGGCACTAGACATTGTTGATAGAGGAAACCCAAGCCTTAGGCTCTAAAGTAAGCATTCAGGGACTAATGCAATGAATAACGCCTCAATAAATCACATAACATTGATCTAGGGCACCTTAATTAGTTTAGTGGAAATATGGACACCATTATTAGGTTTTGAGCTTAAGGGATGGGACTCAAAGACGTATTCAGGGATTAAGGCAATGAAAAACACCTCAATCGATCACATAACATTAATATTGGGCATCTTAAGTATGCCATTGGAAATATGGACAACATTATTAGGTTTTGAGGTTAAGGGATGGGAATCAAGACATAGACATGGTTTCAGAAGGAATACCATCATCTCATTCCTAAAAGATATCTATGACTCATAGACCATGCATAAGGTCCAATACCACCACATAATCATTGTAAAGTGACCCTTTGGCATACATGTGTCATATAGGGGGCATTACTATCATTTGTGTGATGTGAATTGTTCTAAATTTCTTTCTCATGTTTTTGGACTAGAAACTAAGGTTGTAGGCCCTAAACTATTCCTCTCCACGGCCAATGGGCCATGTAGAAGGCCCTAGATTACCTCATATGTCCTATAATTGGATGTTCTATCTCAAATCATAGTTTAGAGTTAGAAACTACGAAATTTCATGGTATCCATCTATTTATAACTCATGACTCATGAGCTATGCATGGGGCCCAAAATAATGACTCATTTCTATTGAAGGAATTGTGAGGGCCAAAACAATGAATCATTGTTATAGAAGGATTCCTTAGTCAATGAGAGGTATATGAATGATTTGAGGTAGTCTGAGAGACACTCTCCCAAACAAATCATTAAACCCATAGATATAGACAAGTCTCAGTTGTTTCCACACCACAGTATTCAACCAGATAGACAAAACTAGACATCAATGAAAAACATTCCTTGGAAAGGGAGTTGGTTAATTGGTTGTGTTTCCTAAAAACATGGTAAATAAAGAACCGATCAAATATTCGAACAAATTATTTAAGAATGCGCACCAAATCCTAGAGATCCATATTATGAAGCATCTGCTCATCAGTCATCCATTTAAAAACCAACAATGAATTCACGAATACTTGGAGAGGGTGCACTCCTAACTCCGTAGTTTTCCTCACCAAAAGTTTTAACGGGAATATCTTGACCATATTATTTGTACCTTGACCATTTCATGATTTTATACAAAAATAGTGGTCATCCGAGAGATACAACATTTCTCCTAGGCCACATATCTTTTCGGACCTTGGAAAGCTCCATCAATAAAAGCCCCAGCTAGAAATTTTCTCAATATGCAGTTGACCAACCTGTCACGACAAGCTAGGGGTGTCTTTGTTATTTAGATAATTAAAAAGCACCTTAACTTGAGAATAGACCTGGAAAGTAAGCGAACACATTATCAACAAAGGTTAGACTACTCAGACTTAGTGAGATCCTCCATAGGATAAGGAATGGGATAACTATATAAGGTTTTCTATCCACTCGATTGAACTAGACTTTCAAACATGATTCAATCTCATAGTTGTTCCACAAATTCAATAAGTTTATCCAATTACTGAATTCCCCCATATATTTGAACAAAAGGACATTAAAAAAATAGATAGGGCCACCCACTCACTCCTAACTAAGTTTATAAAATCTTTTACACTTTAACTTAAGTAGATTGAGCATAACATCTATATTCAAAATTATTTTAAATGAATCATTCAAAATTATATTAAATAAATTGTAATATTTAAAAGTAACTTTCAACCGATCTTAAAAAAAAGATATTTCTTCGAAATAAATGTTAACCAGGAATTTTATTTAGTGTTTTTAACTCCTAAAGTGCAATTTATAATCACCAGTGACAAACATTAAACTCCTTCCAATAAATTAATCATATTAAAAAAAAATGTAAAATACCCGTAACATATAAAAAATTAGTTTTTAAGACATAAATAAACTTTTTTATTTATCTAACCTATACATAACATAAAATTAAGGTAAACATTGACCTCACACAAATGTTTTCATATGCTAAGTCAACGAAAGATATGTTAAATAAACCAGAGGTTAGAGGCCTCAAGAGTTGAACTCGAGAATTACAATATGTTTGCAATCTCACTGCATTTGGTGGATATTTATCTACTTCGCACCTTCCTTCCCTTTGGGTGCTACTCAAATGGGATATTTTATTTTTATTCAACAATTTTTCCAGCCCTCCACAGCTTTCCAACAAAAATCTTGAACCCAAGCTTTCCCTCTATTCCTCTGGTTTTTAATCCTTCACTCCTTCTGCTCCCCAAATCCATTTCCCTCGCTATCCACAAACTAATTCGAGTTCTTTGCAATCGATCACCTAGCCATGTCTAAACCGTCTGTAGACTCTGTAAAAACTGCCATTCCAGAGGAGCCCAACTGAGTCAATATTTCTGCTTCTACTCAAGGCGAAAAAGAACGTGAATCTGCTCTCCCTATTGACAATAATACGGCTAGTGCTATGGAACCTGGAACCTTTGACAAAAGCTGGAACCAAGGCCAACGAAGTTAATGATGCCAAAGACGATGGTGACATAGCTGCCCAAGCTTCCCCAGTTGATGTTTTTCTCATGAATGGTAGCGCTGCTGGTAATGGGGAAGTTGTGGCTGCTGATAAAGAGCCCTTACTCTTGCCTAAAACCTTGGAGGATGCGAATACTCTATTTCAAAAGTGATTCCATGCATTGAAAGCTGATGACCTTGTCGATGCCGTTGATTTTCTAAGCCTGTGCACTGGAAATCAGGTTTATTGTTGTGAAAGCAAACATTTTCATTTTTTTTTCAAAAAAATCTTTTACAGTTTTCAATCTAAGAATTTGAATTCTCGTGCTTTTCCTAGCATTTGGGGTTTACTGTGTGTCGATTTAATTTTAAAATCCCCCAGGTCCTTTGAAATAAAAAAAAATGATATAAATTCATAAACCGAATGACCTTAACAAAGAAAAACCCCTAAAAAAACCTGACCAATCTCATAAAATATGGATAAGATTGTCAAGCCCTAGCCAGGATTTTGAAGGATCTATATGCATGAACCTCACTTTTTGGACAATTCGGGTGGACTGAAAAGAAACTATCACCCAAGGACATTTGGAAGAACATGAAACTTTCAACTTCTATGTGCGAAAATGTGATAATAAATTGTTTAATGTAATGGGCAAAGGGTAGATGAGATTATCTTGAAAGTGATCAAAAAATTTCTCCACACCAACATAAAAGAAAAGGAGGGTGGTAGGGATTGGGCCCTCGATCTTTTAGGGTATATGCCCAAGGAAATGTCTAATAAGTATCAGTTCTTACATTTTAACCATGTCATGCATCCTAACTTCCTACCTAGAACGATATTGATGGGATATTACCTCTGTTTAATACATTTCCTCTGCCTCTTCTTAACAGCTCCACTCCCTTCCTCAACGATCTCCACAGCTCCACTAGACGATACAGTACCTGTATAACTACAACTGGTGGGATAAGTAGAGGAGCGACAAACCTGCTTTCTTGGGAAGAGACCTCTAATTGTCTTCACCGTGAGTTTGAATATATTTCCCCATAATACTACCTTCTTCGGCAGACCATGCTCCCTTATTCATACCTACTTTTGAGCAGCATGGAGCACAACCCATCTCTAGCTTTCTACCCATCAATGAATAGAAGAAACTGTTAGAATATACCTGTGGATATGGAAATACTATGTGCTCATGGTGGAAATGTGTCCGTCTTTACAAATATGCCCTCAATGATCTGCTACTGATTTTATTTAGCAATCTCTGATCTGCACTAGCGATCAATCCATACATCACATTTAGATATCTGTGTATCAAATTGCCAAGGTAAAGGTCAATTAATGAATTGCAGTATTCGAAGCTTTGCACTTTGTACCAACCCTCCTATGCTTTTCAGCTTCATGCATTCCTTTGCAGAAAACTCCTCCAAACATACCAATATGTCTCCATAGTTGGCAGTGCTTGTAAGGGTCAACAAACGGAAACACTTAACCGCCTAAGCTTTGTAGAATGCACCAATGTACTTATCCTCTTTAGATTCACATATCTTGATGCGTAAAACTGCTCCAAAGATACCAATGCTTCCATACTTGGTAGTGATTCTAAATCAGAGCAGCTATGAATATGTAATCTTTTACCATTGCACCAACCCTGGTATGCTCTTCAGCTTGACGCATCTATAAGTGTAAAACTCCTCCAAATATACCAATGTATCCATACTTGGCAGCGCTTCTAACTGAGATCACCCCTGAACATTTAGGGTTAGAATCTTTTCCCATTGAACCAATCTTGTATACATGTTTCAGCTTCACACAGCCAGATGCGTAAAAATTCTCCACAAATACCAATGTTTCCATACTTGGAAGCATTTCTAACGCAGATCAGCACCCAGAAACAATCCCCACACTTTCTTATGTACAATACCCCACTTGATTATGCTCTTCAAATTCACAACGTTCTCTGCATCCAAAATCTTATCGTCTCTTGCGAGTCTTCACTACTCTTCTAGTCAACAAGAATACATCGGTATTCAATTAACAAGAGCATTATCCAATTCAAATCTAGAAGTATTTCCTGTAACTTCTGACATTGTAACCATATGAAGGTAAAAATAGAAATGCACTGTTTACAGGTGGCAAAATCTATTTTCAGCGTTAGATAAATGTTTATGCAGCATGCTCTGCAAAACTAAATCCAACTAAACATAAAGATAAAGTACTATTTCAAAATTTTAGACTTCTGTTTTTAAGCACTTTAAAATATTCTTAGGCCAGAGATTTAATTTCTTAACATAAAAAGTTTTTTTCTTTTACATAATTTTATTTCCTATACATGAAAACGCATTATCTTAATTTTTATGTCCACTTTAACTATATGTGAAGAGAAAATACATTCTCTTAACCTTTAGGTGCAATTAAATTATTTTAAGTCACTTACAGATTTCAATAGTTGAAAACAGTAACTCATCAAAGTTTTTTTCTAAATGGAAAACCAGTTAAAATGCTAAGCATTTTAACATTGATAAATAAAACAGGTGCCTTGCTCAAGAAATAGATAGCAATGTATTATTAAGAGATGTTGAAGTTAAAGAAAAAAAAGGGAGCTGAGCATAACCATACAACTTTGAGATTATACATTTTATTTGAGTTATCAGATTTTAATTATCAATCATATGAAGAGAGTGTTTTTTCATGTCCATGGCATATGTATTTTAATAGACGGTTTGGACCATTTGGACCAGATGTATTTCTTTTAGTTCTTTTAATCAATCTGAATAGAAAAATAAAGTTCTTTTAATCAATCTGAATAGAAAAATAAATAATCAATCTGAATAGAAAAATAAAAAAGAAGGGCATGACTAATAAATATCGAACATTTTATCCTACCCCTTTGCATTTTGTTTGACTAAATAAGTGTCATTGAACATGATTTTGACATATCGAAGCGGCATCATGCAGAGCCTTCATGTGCGATCTGCATACATTTGGAGACCTCCATTTCGTGTAAAGAATATATTTAATAGGAATAAAATAGATGAAGCTCAGTACTGAACGAATAAATTTGAAATATTTCGGTCAATTAAACAATGTGAAAGTGGGAGGCAAGGTGGCGACAAACATTTCATAACATATTTTCTCATTTGTCTCCCTTCTTTTCACATATTGAAGTTTGAGTCATGCACATTTGGGAAAATCTGGGTGAAGGTAGTAATAATTTCTCAGAGTTGATGTCCCAATTACCAGATATGGAGTTACCAAATATCTTAGGGTTCTGTTGGAATAACTGTCCATAATCTTCTCTGCCTCCTTGGATTCTAATTTCTTTCATTTGGTTGAACCTCCAACATTTGCAGGCACCTTTCCAGCTGGCAGTATTTTTGGAGTAGTCGAGAATAACCAGTTGTGTGAAACTGAAAAGCATTCACGGGTTGGGGCATTGCAAAACGCTTCGGTGGCTAAATGTTACTCGGTGCTCTGAGTTAGAAGAGCTTCCATGTATGGAAACATTGGTATCTTTGGAGGAGTTTTATGCAGATGGCGTGGGATATGGAGCTACTCAAGAGATTGGACCTTTCCTTGTAAATGGAAACGGGACAGGCCTAATTTTCAATTAATACTCATGGAACCAAGTTTTTCTTCATCTGTACTCATTGCTACGCAATGATTTTTTTTTTTCAACTATAAAAGCAAGTTTGTATCTTTATCTGGCATCTTAAATATTGTGTATGCCTATGAATACTTAAGTTAAAAAGGATTGGATATATGTTGCTAGATTAGAACGTAGAGAAATATGACAATACTAATCTTTTAGTTCGATCATCAGAAGCCAACCTAATTCATTTTCATTGGGTCCCCTGTGGAAGTGGGGTTTTCGTAATCCAATACTTCGTCTGATTACAATACACTGGGCGACAACATATCTGGTGAGATTTTCAAAATATTTTTTCAACCCATTTATGACATAGAATACTAGAAATAACTTGGAAATGTATCGCATTAATAATTTCAGAGTAGTCTGAGATGTTTCCTCAGCTGTGGATACTGACACGTTCCTTCAGGACTGGTTCAAGAGATTTCCCCAATATAGAAGACATCATTTTTACATTGAATTACAATATTTTATTTATTTATATTTTAATTATGTCCATATCAATTGGTCAAGATTCGTATTCATGATTTTCTATTTTGTTAACAGGGAAATTTCCCTCCCCTAGCTAGCAGATCAAATATAGGCTCTCAACAACGCCTCCTATAATAGTGATACTTATCTCAACCTCGAAGGTTTCACGGTATAAACTATTAGCATTCTCCATCTTAATGCTTATGCTTTATTAAGATCATGCACAATTTTCGTAATATAATTCATAGCGTTTTGGTGTAGGTGGGAAACCCAGAGACGCACGATGGTTATGATTGGGAAGGTTTTGGAGATTATGCATGGAGTCATGCAATTGTGTCCTATGAAACTCATAGGATCATCAAAGACAACTGTAATTTTGATAGTAATGATACATGGAGCAACCAAAACTGTACTACAAAAAAGGTTAAGGAAATTCTTAAGCAATATAAGCAGAGAGACATGTACAGCCTGTACACGCCTACATGCATTGACAAAAAAAGCACTCCTGCACATAACTCTGAGGCTAAAAACATCAAATATTCTACTATATTGGTACATTCCTATCTCTCGAAATTTTTTAGATTGTCATTTTCGGTTGTAGAGCTTAATTGTTTTCCGATGTATTAGCAGAAGCCAATGAAGAAGTTGGCTGGATATGATCATTGGCTTAATAATAAATTTTGTTTTGCTGATTTCCTGAAATGCAGTGCTGATATCTTTCAAAACTAGAAAGACTCCCTATTTTTTGTACTACCTATCTAAAAAAAACTAATAGCAGCGGGGTTTCGCATATGGGTATACGAGCATTTACATTTTTTTTGTGATTATTTTCTTCTTGCACAATACGCTTGTCAACCTTGTACACATAATTGATAGTGGTTGGTGTATCAGCTTAAATTGTTTTCAATCTATTGAACAGTGGAGATACAGACTGTTGTGTTCCAATCTTATCAACAAGATACAGTCTAAATTCCCTCAGACTTCCCACAAGAGGCTCCTTGAGACCTTGGTATCCGGATGTGTGAAGATGAAGAGCATATGGGGTTGGTGCAGTGGGAAAAGCTTCGGGTGGTACATGTTGATGGGTTTTCTAAGTCGGAAGAGCTTCCAAGTATGAAAACATTGGTATCTTTGGAGGAGTTTCACGCATTTGGATGTGTGAAGCTGAAGAGCACACGGCGTTGGTGTGGTGGGAAAAGCTTGGGGTTCTAGATGTTGGTGTTTGATCTAACTTAGAAGAGTTGACAAGTATGGAAAATTCGGTATCATTGGAGGAGTTTCACGCATCTGGTTGTGCCAAACTGTGAAAAGGATACGGGGGTTGGAGAGATAGGAAGACGAATATGGCACAAAAGGCAATATATTAATGAGCTGTTAAGCTATCTAGCATATGCACAAGATGTACATATATATTACAAAATCACCATAAGTGTTAGGTTGTAACTGCATTAACAGTTAGGTTAAGCTAACTAATAATGATTAATCTTTAACATCCCCCCTTAATCATAAGTTAGTTAGTGCGTGAAAAACTGCCTCTACTTGACAATCCACAATGTGTCTAGCAAATTCAGAGAGTAATAGCTGAAAATCTCTCTGACATAAAAACTAATAGAGCCTCAATTTTTCTGCTAAATGGGTGGTTTTAGGATGACCACAAACCAACATGGCTTTGACTCTAGCTCTGGCTACTGCTCTGACTTTGGCTAGGAGGCTCTGGCTACTGGCACAAGTACTAGCTCTAGCTCAGGTTCTAGCTTCCTTCTCGATTGACAGGGCTTCGACACTGAACTATCAATCAATCTGCAATATATCAAATTTCGAAACTTGAAGTCTCACAAATCATCATTGTGTTCCCCCCTGTCAGCTGAAAGAGGAGAAGTTCTCTAAAAATGTAAACAAGCAGAACTTCATGTTTTCTGCTTAATTGGTGGTTTTAGGATGACCACTAACCAAGAGATGGTATTAGGATTACCACTAACCATGTCAGCAACAATGAGGTGGTTTTAGGATGACCACTAACCATGTCAATCAATTTGCATGTTCAAGAACAAACCTCAATACTTGTTTCCTATTTGATGATCTGTTCATGGGCTTTAAAACAAACTTGGAACATGACGTTAATATCCCCCCTGCCAGTGACAAGTTATCAACTGTAAAAACTTCATTTGACCACTGAAATCTCTTAACATAAACAAGTTTAGAGTAGTTGATCCTCATTCATAATCTTCTGAAAATTCTGAACATAAATAGGTTCAGAATGTATACTTTTCTTTTGTTGCATGTCTTCTTTCACCCACTTATAATAATCCAACTCAATAATAGAAAATTTAAACTCAAAAGGGTGTTGGGTTCAACAAAAAATGCACCCAATTACAATCATACTTCAATTCAACATAATATACCAAAGAGCTTGCAAAAACACATAATGCAAGTAAAAAGTTTCTGAACAAGAACAAGTTCAGAAAATAAGTGTTGAATTGTTTGTAAAATCCAAGATGTTGGAAACTTTGTTTTAAATTCTCTAGAAATAGTTGCAATCTTCAATCTGGCATTCTTTTGCTCAAATCAAATTGCATGAATCTGTGGCTTCAATCTAGGGAAGTTTCTTAGGAGCATACTTTCCCTCTAGAGTCACGAGCGACTACACTCCTTTAGCAGCTATCCATACTTTCTCTGACAGCGGTGCGCTTTCTCTTGTTTGCACTAACAACACAAACCAACTTCATATCCGTTCCATTTTTGGTAGGCAAACTGACAGGAGCACTCTTTCGATCACAGGAGATGCTTTACCAATTTTCTTCGTCCATGCCATCAATGGACTGCTGATAATCCAATGCATGCATGCTCATCCAAATATGTATAAAAAATATGATATAATGCTACATCACTTACTCTCGTTGGTTTCAATAAAGTTGTAATTGCAATATGTTTGCAGTGATTATAAGTTTGCTAAAAGTATTTCCTCCCTTTGCTTCAAGTTGCAGGTATCAATTTCAGTTAGGATTATGCTTACTTAGTTTGGTTTGGGTTTGTTGAGGAAGTTGAGAGATTCTCTCAACCTCTCTCTCTCTAAGATTGGAATTAGTTGGATTTGAGTCGAGCTATATATACATATGTAATCTGTGTGCATTATGTGCAATAATACAAACTGTGTTTTATGTGTGTGAATTATATTTCTTTCTCTGAACCCGT
Source organism: Larix kaempferi (assembly GCA_027924585.1). NCBI lineage: Eukaryota > Viridiplantae > Streptophyta > Pinopsida > Pinales > Pinaceae > Larix > Larix kaempferi. Next base: position 8,995,673 of record BSBM01000094.1, read on the forward strand.
GAATTCTTAATATGGTATCAGAGCCTGGCTGGGCTTAATCTCTCACGGGAGTGCCCAGGATGATGTGAGAGTCATGGGTTAATGAGCTGTAGGAGTAGGGTTTTGTGTGTGGTATTTATTTGTGTATTGTTTTATTCAATATACCGGCTGCTGGGAGGAGCTGCACATTCGCAGAGGAAGTTTTTCTTGGCGCCGCGTTAAAGATCTATTTAACCACCAGTACGCTAGCTGCCATGTCCAACCCGCTACAATCTCTGCAGATCGCCCCTTTACCCCTCTATGCCTGTCATTCACCGCGTGTCATTCAGTCGATCTCTGCTGGCCGAAGAGCCACCCATCGACCTGTGCTGATTGGAATTGGAACGCTGCTGGGAGATAAACGGAGAGGAGCCTGCGTACGAGAAGGAGTAGCCACTCATCGTTCAGACCAGGCGATGTCTAGCTGTAAGGAAAAGGAAAAGAGATCAGTTTGATTCACAGGTATGTTGCCGCTGCTTTGAATCAGAGTTGAAGGAGCTGCCAAAGAGATCTATGTCGCCATCAGAAATGACCATAAGATTGTGGGATCATATTCAAAACATCAGACAAAGTCGTTCCAGATCTGAATTGATGAAGATGTTTTGTGCAACCTTGCATGGAGCTCGTGATGTGTTTATTTGTTTCTCTTAATATGTGAAAACCACCGTAGATGTTTGCCCTGTTTTCTCTTGGCTAAAATCTCAGGCATCTTGTTGGGCATATTCATTGTATCTATATAGAATTAGTTGTTTTGTTTGGTGTGTTTGTTGTAATTGCATTATGAAGAACCAACTATAAGAACAAAGTGATGCAATTTAAGTTAGTTGTTCTTGACCCGTCGTGCTCCGGAAGAGAACAGATCGTTGATTTAATTATGTCTAAGTTTGTTATACGCTGATGTGACCCGTCGTGCTCCGAGAGCATTAGTACAGGTTATTTTTTGTTAAGAGGTCAGTTGTGAAATTGACTGCTGAAAACATTTTGTACCTAGATCACTGTCCTATCTTATTGTTGAAATTTGCTCTTCGGGGGGGATTTCAAAGATGGAAGTTTATCCATAAAATGGTTCAGTATCGAGATTGTCCTTCGGGAGGTTGAGAAGCGTCAATTGTGCAAAGAACGTCACAGATGGTCATAAGCGTTTTGACTTTAAATGTGTCAGTGGGAAGCTCGAATGTGTGGAGAAGAAAGAGCGAAAACCGGGTGATTGCAGAGTGAGTTTAAATAGCCGAGGAAGACTAGATCAGACAAAGAGACGAAAGATCCAGTGTTGTAATTCTGTTGTAATTGTGATTAAGTATTATTGTAATTTGTAAAGTAAGCATTAAGGGAGAGAGTTAGGATTATGCTTACTTAGTTTGGTTTGGGTTTGTTGAGGAAGTTGAGAGATTCTCTCAACCTCTCTCTCTAAGATTGGAATTAGTTGGATCTGAGTCCAGCTATATATACATATGTAATATGTGTGCATTATGTGCAATAATACGAACTGTGTTTTATGTGTGTGAATTATATTTCTCTCTCTGAACCCGTGAATTCTTAATAATTTCTTCTTCGATAAGCGGTTTCGAAACCAGTCGAGCATGCACTTCAAATATACATATCTATACTATCAACACATGTCGGTCCTGCTTGCAGTGAACGTTCCTTCATAATGGGGAAACCAACGCAATGGTCTCGGCCTTCCCCAAAGTCATCCTCTTGGCTCCTATCTTACAGAGATATAAATGAATAGATGAGTTATCGATCATTTAAGAATAGTGATGGCAAACATCGGCAGCGATTGCTTTTTGGCAACGATTGGTTCATGTACGCAGCGGTCATCATTTGAGACTTTCATCACATCATTCATCACCATGAACATTAATGCCATTAGATCATAAACGTGCTTTAATAAATGCATCCTTCCAACTTTTCAAACACCATAGCAATCAAAGAAGTGTCTCATATAATAATTAGAACCAAGAAAATAAAAAAAATTGAAATCATGGCGGCATCTCTCTTCTTGTGACAGTTTGGGCAGGATTTTCACCTGCTTCTTGCTTCTTTTCTTCGAAAGAGGAGTGACTCCTCTCAGCTTCTCAATCAAATATATATATATATATTTTTTACGAACCAAACTGCACAAATTTACTTGTTGTTTCTCACTCGGCTGGATCTTTCTCTAGTTTAGATCCTCACACTTACGTAGGCAGTTTAATTTCTCTTCGTGCTGCTCTTTCTTCAAAATTCAGATTTACCAGAAAAAATTTATCCTTCCAAACCCTATGGCAACTTCTTTCAAAAATTAATTTTAAACTTCTTTAAAATAGCCTTAACCAAACCAATCCGTCCCTTTCAAATTTTAAAAATCCACTAATAAAATTCCTTATGAATTGACTTACTTCCACAATACGGAGATGGAATCCAACTTTCTGTTTTCTTAAGCGTTCTTACCTGAGAAAATGCATTCTTCTTTCTTTAATTACAGCGACATCAGCGTGTAACATGTACAACACTAGTTTCAACAGAGTTATATACATGTACAACACTAGTTTCAACAGAGTTATATCTACCTGCAGCAACAAACTTCTGTCCGCGTGCAGCCACCTTTAACGGACTTCTCTCCAAACTTTATTAAACTGCAAATCAAAATGGATGGATTTTGACCCCGAAAATGGATGGCGAACGAAATTTCTCGAGTTTCTCTTCACAATGCAGACAACGACTTCCTCCTGCAAACTTCCTTCTGTCCAGCCTTCCTCAATGGCGGTCTATCTTCAAGTCTCTCAGCGAGCTTCCTCCTTTCATGTCCAGGCCTTCAGACCCTCTGCTCTGATACCACTGTTAAACAACACATTATGAAATGAAAGATATATGAAAAAGACAAGGAGAGATAGGAAGACGAATATGGCAGAAAAGGCAATATATTAATGAGCTGTTAAGCTATCTAGCATATACACAAGATGTACATATATATTACAAAATCACCATAACTGTTAGGTTGTAACCGCATAACTGTTAGGTTAAACTAACTAATAATAATTAATCTTTAACACCTAAGTTAGAAGAGCTGTTATGTATGTAAACATAGGTATATTTGGAGTTTAGCTCAATTGGATGTGTGAAGCTGAAGAGCATAGGGGGCTTGGTGTGGTGGGAAAAGCTTCGGCAACTGTATGTTGATAGGTGCTTAGTTAAAATTACTCTTTTTTTAGTCCAACTAAATTAATTAGATCTTCTCCAAGGGAGGATGGCTCTTTAGAACTTTGAAGCAATTCAATAAATAAGCTTACTGCAGTTGGTGGAAACTGGGTGATGGTACAAGTATCGGGTGAAAAACATATTGATTCGAGGCCGGAACCAGAAAGTTTATCTTGCTATCTTATAACAAACCCACTACCTGCTATAACGATGGATAATTCTGAAGCCTGAAGAAAAAACAACGGAGGAACTTTCCACTCAATGCCATTAATTAGGCAAAGAAACACAAATGCCACAATTTTGATTTAATCTTGGAAGAAGTATGTAGGATATGTACACCCTTTTTAATAATATCCCTCTCAATCACATATTTAGAGAAAGGAACCGGACTGCACATGGTCCCTCGAAAGGATTACAATTAGCCAAAGGGCAGTGGACATCATGGTTGAAATGAGTGGTGTCTCTTCAGGCTATTTGCACCATCCTTGTCTTAGGGTTATGGGAAATTAATAATTTTTTTATTTGACAGTTGTTTTTTAGAAGGCTTATTGGACATCATGGTTGAAATGAGTGGTGTCTCTTCAGGCTATTTGCACCATCCTTGTCTTAGGGTTATGGGAAATTAATAATTTTTTTATTTGACAGTTGTTTTTTAGAAGGCTTATTGGACATCTCTCTGTAACAGTTTTGTGCAAGGCCTTTTTAAGATCTGTCTATAACAATTTTGGACTGCTATCTATAGCTGATAGCTTTTGGCTTCATTTCAAATAGGAGAGACAGATGAAATTCCAACACAGTAGGATGAAGAAGAATCTGGCATAAGCAGCACCAGTGGATACTATCTCTCCTCTAGTTTTTTGCAATTTACAATCTACATAGGTTTGGATCTCAAACTTACAAGTGATAGTTTTTGGTTATGGGTGACAGAGGAAGTTGATCAATTCAGAGTCCCAGTGGATACTACAAATTTTGTGTACAATTATATATTTGCAACATTTACGAGAATTACGCTCAACCTTCTTATTGGAATTTGCCTATACATAGGGTTATTGGGATCCTTTTTTTACAAAGATATACATTTGATATTTTTCAAATTTCTAAAGGTTCAGATCTTTTGATCACTTATGGTTTGTAAAAATTGATTTTTTGATCAATTGATTTTTTTTAGACATATTGTATTTCCTAAAGTTTTCTTGAAATTTTTATAGTCTTGATAAGACTAGTATTTTTTAGAATCATAATTAATTTTCGGATTTTTGGAATATAAATATTAAGTTTTTTTTTAAATAAACAAGAGAGTACAATTCCTTTTGGAAACAAAACTCTCCCTATATAATAAACAAAGGTATTTTTTCTAGTATTTGAATTTTTGTATCTAATTTGCCACAATGCTTTCTTGCTACTGTAAAAATGACTCTTGTTTTAATGATGGATTAAAACCAAATCAACTATAAAAAATATTTTAATATACATATTTTAACCCTGTTAATAAGTGAATATATATATAGATATGATTTATATTTTTAAATTATATATATAATGAATGTGATTCATATTTTTTTTTGCACGATTTATTATTTTATGGTGCTTTGCACCATTTGTTATTTTATAGTGCTTTGCACCATATACAAATTTGTTAAAATAAATAATAATAATAATACTAATTTTGGTGTTTTCACCATAAAATACCAATCCACCTAGGATTGGTTTTGGTTGTTTGCATGATACACCATAGAATGACACATATTCTACTATTTGAAAATCGAGGATTTTAAAAATCCTTTAGTGGTGCTATTGTAAAACTAAAATGCCTTTTTTCTTGTAATATATATATATATATGAAAGTTAAAAATAAAACAAAAATAATTTCCTATAAATACACAGAACTACGATTAAGTACAGTTCTAAAGTATTTACCTCTAAATATCCCATCCAAAAAAATGGGACGAGAACAAAAGATCTGAAAAACACAGGACAAAGAAACCCTAAAGATAACCTATACATTTATATAGACAACAAAAAGGAATTTAATAATGCCTTAGCTATATTGCCATTGGGCCAAAGTAAAAATACAAAACAAATCGATAAATAAAGGTTACTATAGGTGTTGGAATAAACAATTCCGACCTTCAATGTAAGCCCACGTGACTTGTCATTGATGTAGGTAGTGAATTAAATAGGGTAGTTGAAGTTAAATTGGTTTCTAGAAGAGGCTTCCCGCCCTCTCTTTGGAATCATCCAGAAGCTGCATACTAGTGTATATGTAATATATTTTTCTGTTTTTTAATATAATATAGATGGCTGAGCCGTAGAGCTCTGTTCTGAGCTTCCTCTGAAACGATTCTGGCTCCCCCTCATACTCTAACATGGTATCAGAGCCATATGGTTTCTATGATCCTGTGAGCCACACGATCCGTCGTCCCTGCAACGCCCTCGAGAATCTTAATGCGCGCCTTGGTCTCCTCGCACATTTTCTTCACGAACTCCCCTTTTCTCCCAATGATACCGCCTACCTTCTGCACCTGATCAATCGGCCTGAACACTGTCTCGCCCGGCCATCCGGGCCATTTCTTCTCCGCCGGAGCGTCCCCGGGCTCGACCTCCCGACCTCGCTTCTGGCCCACCGTAGTGTTGCCGCTCGGAGCATTGGGGCTGGAACTGAACTGCCCTCCTCCTGAATGTTTCCCTATGCCGTTCTCTCCCTCGTGCGCAGCTAACGCCATTTGTGAATAGAGCGTTGAAAAGCTTCAAATGAGGATAAAAATCGTGCTCAGTAGTAAGTAGTAGGCAAAGATTATTCCAGAAAAGACTGCAATTGCTTGCCAGCTGATGGTATCAGACCGAATTCGTTGGTTTTGACAGGGAAGTAAAGAGGGTGTACGCACAAGGAAGAGAGTGACCCTCAATACTCGGTGGATGTGTGCAGTGAGCTCGGTGGTGCAGAGAAGGAAAGTTGTAGAGGGTACTGCAGGTCGATGTTCGACTTTATGCACAGAGAAATCTGGTAAGGTCTTCGTTCCTTCCTCGTTTTGATTGGTTAGGGTTGTCGTCGGGCTTCTGTTGTGGGCTCTGAGGCGGTCTCGGTGGACTCTCTGTCGGGTTAATTCCAATGTGGTTCTGTTATTGCGTTTAAGGGGAATATCAGGGGTTGTGAGACGGTCCTGGTGGCCTATCTGTCTTTTTATGTTTGCTGTGGCTCCTTATTGTGTTAAGGACTTTTCCTTCTGTGATTAAGGAATCAAACCCTCTGCGTTTTGTTTGGAGATCTCGCTGTTGAGTCTTACTCCAGCGCCCCCCCTTTGTTACGAAGAAAGAGCAGCAGTAAGTTCAGTTTACAGGTCGAGCTCTGTGTTGGCGAGAGCTCCCACGCTCTCTCAAATAAAGGTTGAGTCTTAAGTTTCGGGTTAGAAGAACCCATCTTTTCGTCTTGGGTACAACAGCCTGGGAGCTTTTGCAACTATAAACCATCTGCACTTCCAGGCTTATTACCTTGACCTTCCGTTACCCATCGAAAAAGCACCCACAAAAAGAGTGCCATGGAAGTCTGAGAAAGGCGGGGTCAATATCTTTGAACTTCTCAACTATCCCGTGAGAGGCCTGGTTTTTGAAGGGGGTAATACTTTGGAGGATCTCTCCAATGCCGTTGGCAGCGCTTGCATCTGTCTTCAGGATAACAACATACCATATAATGTTCTCATTGCAGATTGTGGCAAAAGAATATTTTTGTTTCCTAATTGTTATGCAGAAAAACAGGCTTTGGGAGAAGTTGACCAAGAGATATTAGACACTCAAGTTAATCCTGCTGTGTGGGAAATTAGTGGACACATCGTTCTGAAGCAGAAGCAACGCTGCAGTTTCTGATCATTCTGCAGGGATTCTAAATACAAGGGCAATACGGCCGAAAGGGAGGATCCAGGAAAGCGCTGAAGCTCTGTTACTCTGTCTCTGCCTGAGATAAAAACATAAATTGAAATGAAGATGCCCAAGGCATAGAAAAGCCAAAAAAAACAGAGTGTTTTTGCATTAAGGGGGCGCTATTGACAGGTCTAGCAGCCAGCAAGCAGTTTTATATTTTTTTTAGGGGGCGATAGGGAAGGAAAAGCAAGTAGGAGACTTGCAAGAAGAAGCCAAGTGCCAGCACAGAACACCTGCAACACAGCAGAGCAAAAATGGGTAGAAAGTCCAGGCTTAGACAAGTCAAGAAGAAAGAAAATCAGTGGAGCAGAGTGGATCTGCCATCACCTCCACAGTTTAATGGCACGAATTTTGCCATATGGACAAGTAGAATGAGGGTATATCTACGGTATGTAGATACACATGTTGAATTAAATGATGAAGCCAAAGATGCTTTGGCATTGCATCTCATCCAACTAGCTGTGAATGACAGACTGACGCAAATAATTACAGCAGCAAAGACTTCTAAGGAAGCATGGTGCATTCTAGAGGAAGAATGCAGCGAAAGGGGGAGCAGCCATAAAGAAACAACTGTAGTTGTGGTTCAAGTTGAAGCTGAGAAGAACCTTGAAGCCTCTGTCAGTCAAACAGAGCACAAGAAGTTTGAAATGAGTGAATCCCACATTGCAGTCAAGCATGTGGATGTTGTTGAGGTTGAAGAGGAACCTGCCATAGTAGCAGCAGAGAGTGTGGAAGCAACCCAAGAAGGTACAGGCCAGCCAAGTGAGGTTGAATGTGATGAAGAGAAGCTCATGAAGAGCAAGCCCAAGAGGGTGGAAGTTTGTGAGTTTGCAAGTATAAACAGCAATCAGCATGCAATTGACAGCCATGAAGAGCGGAAAGCTCAAAAAAAAAAAAAATATGATGAGGAGATTCTCTCAGAGGAAGAATTGCTGATTTTGAAGGATGAAATCAGCTTGATTGATGAACTATTGAATGGAAAAACAGCTGAGAAAGAGATTTCAGCTGAAAACAACAATGTGTATGTTGAAAATAAAATTGAAAAAGACAACAGTATCGCTGCAAACAAGGATGAAAAGGACAGCAGCATGAAAGCTGCAAAGATGAGTGAAGAAGGCAGCCATGTAGCTGCAAAAGATGAAGAAAAGGGTGACAGTTTTGCTACAGCAGTTGAGCCAGCTGAAAATGAGGAAATGGATGAACAGGATGAAGGATGTGAAGATGAAAAGCCAGTTGAAGAGATCTTTGAGAAATGGAGTCTTGAAGAGATAAGGTACTATTATGAGCTTATGTGGCAGCAAGCCACGGATTCACAGGTTGCTGAAAATATGAAACCTGAAGATAGCATGTGGGAACATCATACGATGAAAGCAACTCTGAATTTCATTGAAGGTGAGGATACATGGCAGAATGCCATTGGCAAGTTCTATGACATAGATGGAAGAATGAGACCAAAAGAGCTTGAAGAAATACGGAAGAAGAAGGTGAGAAAGAAGAAGAAAACGAGAAGGATCGTGGAGTACAAGGTCTGGAGCAAACGGAAGAAAAAAGCCGGTGAAGGTAAAACAAATTTTGACTTGTTTTGTGACTGTATGTAAGCCTGGCTGAGACTTAGACCAGCAGGCATAAATTTGAACCGCTGTAAGCCCACAGAGTCATTGATTATATGCTTAGCATTTTGTATGTAGATGTTTACGGTCAGAATTGCGGGGGAGTGTTGGAATAAACAATTCCGACCTTCAATGTAAGCCCACGTGACTTGTCATTGATGTAGGTAGTGAATTAAATAGGGTAGTTGAAGTTAAATTGGTTTCTAGAAGAGGCTTCCCGCTCTGATACCATGTTAGAGTATGAGGGGGAGCCAGAATCGTTTCAGAGGAAGCTCAGAACAGAGCTCTACCGCTCAGCCATCTATATTATATTAAAAAACAGAAAAATATATTACATATACACTAGTATGCAGCTTCTGGATGATTCCAAAGAGAGGGCGGGAAGCCTCTTCTAGAAACCAATTTAACTTCAACTACCCTATTTAATTCACTACCTACATCAATGACAAGTCACGTGGGCTTACATTGAAGGTCGGAATTGTTTATTCCAACAATAGGAGTATCGGCTTAGATATAGTCTACATATTATTATAATTTAGCACGAAAATCACAGATAATGCATCATGTATAAACAAAAGTATTACATTGGGGTTCTACATTGAATATATATGAATTATAATTGAGATTGAGAGATCTGGAGTTGGCAAGTAATTTCTACTAAATACAAGTTCCAGTAATATATTATCGCCAATAGAAGTAATAAACAATATTAGAAGAAACGAATGGTCTCACAGCCGTGTCTTGCCAACGACAGAAGTCGTCAGGGTGTTTAATACCTTGTCATTTTTCCTTTTTATGTGGTAACAAAATAAAGAGTTGAACATTAGACAATCTAAAATTATTCTTGAAATGATCAAGCAACTTTGAACTCAGCATCTTGAAGGGCCATGAATAGAAATATAACATTTTCATATTTTTCAGCAAAATATACAATGAAGTCAAGGCCGGTGTCCCATACAGTAACTTGGAGAAATGTCGATATGATATGGACAATAAAACCTAAGAGAGAAATACAATACATCATAGGGCCATTACACAGTCTACTATGTAACATAACTGTTGGCCTAAATATATGTACAAGCCCGATCCAAGGGTTTTATGCACCCCTTAGTCGTCATTTCAGATAGCTGATCCGACAGGTTTTACGGCCTGGCTTCGTTAGCAGACTGTACACTATCCTAAACTAAACTAAAAAAATATCTAATCTAACTAATAAGAATACTAAAACCGCATAAGCAAACAACTGCAGATATTGTACAATGTGTACACTTTACATAATGTTTTGCCCGGCTAGTCCCGGGGAGACTTGTGATTAAATAGAAGATTTTAAAAGATAACCTTAACCAAAAGATATGGACTGTAAATGGATTGAAAAGTCGGCTAAATAATGAAAAATATGCAAATCACAAAACTAATCTAATACAAAACACACTACAACTACTACCTGGCCAAGCCAAGTATTTAAAAGGATCAATAGGTCAGGTCACTAATGATCAGATTATAAAAAATCTTCTTGAATGACAAAGACATTCAATCAAACAGAAAAACAACACAACCTTCATGGATGAAGAGAAACAAAGTCCACTTCTTAAAAAACAAAACTTTGATCATCTGAAATGACCTATCAATAAAACTGATACCATTCCATTTCATAGAATAAAGATTACAAATGATTTTAAAATAATTAAAGTACAAATTATTTATTCAAAAATTCAATTGTTATAAAATATAAGAAATATATTTGACATTTGCAAGATGACAATCTGTAACAGAAAATCAAATGACTCATGTTTTTCAGCAAAATAAAACAGATCTTAAAAGAAGTGAGATAGGTGTACAGTGTTAGTAAATACAATTACCATTCAAGTTTGCAATTTAGTTACCCCTTCTATCTCTCTTTAATAAGCTTGATACCCTGCTTTAACAGTGGTCGTTTATTTAATATGCAAGCTGCAACATTTTAGAGCATTTAAGGTTGAATTACTACCACTCGTCTGTATCGTAAAATGATGTTCGCATCATTGATGACCATGTGAAAGAAAGAAGACAAATGATGTGGAAGTAGTTTAAATAGTTCACATAATAATATCGTGGTTAAATAATCTTGGATGGAGGCAACGTTAATCTGTCCAAAATGCCAGTCGCAATATTATTATAATAACCGTTATTCAAACGCCAAAAAACTATGATAGCTTAAACCATAATTCACAAGGCTATTTTGATTATGATTATGAGATTCATTCTCATTTGGTCCTTTTCCCAAGTTATATGCCAATTTTGATATAGGGCCATAATATTATATAAAAAATTGTTTAACTAAAAAGATATTTTAACTAAAGTCAAACGTGTTTTACTTAATATCATTTAAGACTAAGATGCTCTCATATATCAAAATTGATTTTGAATTATTCACTTTAAATATAAAATAATATCAATTAATAAATAATAAGAAACAAAACTGTTAACCAATTCATAAATATTTGGAAATTTGATTTTACTTCTAGACTCTACTTTTTATATAAAGTTTATTTAATAACTCTAATAACTAAACAAAATACATGGGAATTTTAAATTTAAAATAGTAATGAAAAGCTTTTTAAGATAAGAAGATATAGATTTGTCATTAAATCATTTTTTTCTCAACTGCAATGAATTTTAATAAAATCCTAAATCAAAGAGAAAATAATTAAATTCATTTGCAAGTGAGAAAATGGAAATTTATTTTATTTTTTAAATAAGAGTCCCATAAATAATGTTGGGTTAAATTTAAAAAAGTTGAATCAACTTAGATATACTCAAATAAGGGCATGGAAGTGTTACTTAGGATATGTGCCAAAGACAAAGACCAGTCAAACCATACTCAAGAATCAAACAAGTGGTAGAAAGCAAGGTATTTATAAGCATCAAATGGAAACCCCTTAATTTTGCAAAAAATTCAAAAGGGGTTATTGGGGTGTCAACAATACAATAAACCAAAACTTATCGAATCCCATAAGATACTTTTTTTTTTAAATCTTAAACTCAAGAAATTTGATTCCTCTCTTGCTTAATAGATACTGGTTTAAGTTTTAATTTTCTATTTTATAGACAGGAGTGTATTGTTTTAATTACTTTTTTATAATTTTTATTTTATTTTTTGTCGAGTACAAGAGAGTTGTTGTAAAGTTCGGCCAAAAATAATATTGCCCATTATGATGAAGATGTTGTAAGGTTTGTAATAATGTAAAGTTTGTCATAATAAATAAAAAACGTAATAAATATTATGTTGGCCATTAATAAAAAGATATGTATTTTCGTTCGAAATCAATGGCTATATAATACACCAAAACAACATAAACAATTATAGAAAAAAATAAATAGAATACTATTTATGTTTTTCCGAATAAAATACTAAATTTGAATTTAGTTTTTCTACAAAAATAATTGTAAATTTTGTTTAATATATTCACTTTTAAAAAAAATAGTTTTAATTGTAGTGCTTTAAATTTGAATTTAATTTTTTTTAAAATAGAATTCTAAATTTTGTTTAATATACTCACTTTTTAAAAATAAAAATAGAAGCAATAGTTTTAATTGTAGTGCTTTAAATTTGAATTTATTTTTTCTAAAAATAGAATTCTAAATTTTGTTTAATATACTCACTTTTTAAAAATAAAAATAGAAGTAAGTTTTGTTCTATATAAAAATAGAATACTAATTATGTTTTTACAAATAGAATACTGAATTTGAATTCGTTTTTCTCCAAAAATAATTGTAAATTTTGTTTAATATACTCACTTTTTAAAATAATAGTTTTAATTGTGGTGCTTTAAATTTGAATTTAGTTTTTCTAAAAATAGAATTCTAAATTTTGTTTAATATACTCACTTTTTAAAAATAATAGTTTTAATGGCAGTGCTTTAACAGTATCCCTCCGAGAGCTTCGAGTGAATAAAAATAGAAGCAAGTTTCGTTTCGTTTAGTTTTCTTTGGAAATTTGATTCTATATAAAAATAGAATAATAATTATGTTTTTCCAAATAGAATACTGAATTTGAATTTAGTTTTTCGAAAAAAAATTCTAAATTTTGTTTAATATACTCACTTTTTAAAATAATGGTTTTAATTGTAGTGCTTTAAATTTGAATTTAGTTATTCTTAAAATATAGTTCTAATTTTTGTTTAATATACTCACTTTTTAAAAATAATAGTTTGAATGGCAGTGCTTTAACAGTATTCCACCCTAGATCCAAATGAATAAAAATAAAAGCAAGTTTAGTTTTCTCTGGAAATTTGATTCTATATAAAAATAGAATACTAATTATGTTTTTCCAAATATAATACTGAATTTGAATTTAGTTTTTTTACAAAAATAATTGTAAATTTTGTTTAATATACTCACTTTTTAAAATAATAGTTTTAATTGTTGTGCAATCATAATTTGAATATGATATTAATGTTGTGGATGGTTTTGAATATTAGTTCTAATTATTTTAAACTATAATCATTTTAAACTATTTAATTAATTTTAATTTTAATAAATTTTAATTTTTTTAATAATTTTAAACTAGTTTTAAATTTAATAAATTTTAATTGTTTAATATATTAAATTTTAAATTATATTAATATTAAACATTTTAAAATATTTTAACTATTTAATATTTATATTAAATTTAAATTTAACTCCCGATTCAAACATATAAATATAATAAATCCTTTAATTTTCAAACAATTGGGTGTATGCCATTGGTAACACATTCTGGTGGTCATAGGTAGGTCACGGGGTCAAACCCTGTTGAACCACACATCACCCATTTTCGCCAGATTTAAGTGTATGGTGTTTTATCATTGCAAAATTTTCAGTGTAGCTGTTAATCGATGGGTGCATAGATTTCAATGTAGATTTCATGGATGCATAAATTTTAGTGTGGATTTCACAGATGCATAAATTGCAGTGTATATGTTAATGCTTGACATTTTTGATATAGAGTCTGAACTATAAATGGAAGATGTGCATGCAGAAGATGCTATCAGAAAAACAGGAGAAGAAAAAAAATACAAAACGTCGAACGTCAGAAAGCATATCAAGGAAGAAAATCTAATGAAATGACGGCAAAAGAACAAGAAGGTTAAAGGTTTATACCACATAACCAAAATTTATGCGGATAAAGTTATGTCGATATTGAATTTCATTATCATGTAAAGTGAGTTTTATACTTGCATGTAGTTCATTGTATGGTGTTTTATCATTGCATAATTTTCAGTGTAGCTGTTAATCGATGGACGCATAGATTTCAGTGTAGATTTCATGGATGCATAAATTTTAGTGTGGATTTCATAGATGAATAAATTTATGTGTATATGTTAATGCTTGACATTTTTATATAGAGTTTGAATTAAAAATGGAAGATGTGCATGCATAAGATGTTATCAGACAATCAGGCACCAATTAGGATAAGAACAAAAAATACAGAACGTTGAACATCAGAACGCATATCAACGAAGAAAATCTAATGAATTGACAGCAAAAGAATGAGAAGAAGACTTGAAACGAAAAGAAGAACAACAACAAAAAATATCAAAAAAGAAAGTTGGACGAAATGACAACAGAAGAAGAACGAGAAGAACAAAGAAAACTAAATGTTGATCCCTCTCTCCTGATGATGAGCCCTACTTTGCGGCTCGAAACGTCGGGAAATAACTTCACTAACGCAGTTCTCCTCTCCACCATTTTAAATGTTGATCGACAAAGAGCATATCGAGAGAGAAAGTTGAAGCAGTTGGAAGAACAAAAAAATCAATTTGTAGAACAACAAAGAAATCAAAATGTAGAACAACAAAGACAATATTCAACCAATGTACTCATAGAACCAACTGTGGGAGATGCTCAACGTGTAACAGTCAAAGAGCAACGTGTTGATGACATGGTCCATTTCAAGCAGCTCCAATTACTAATATGGTCCGAGATAAGGAGATTGAAATTGATGATAATATATCGGTACCATCTGAAGAAATGTATACTAGACATCAAAAATTTTGTGAACGAATTGATCAATTAGCAGAAGTTCAAATGTGTTATGTTTTCCAGAAGTCATGTACGCTAGAATACAAGTATGTAATACAAGTACAGGTCCAATGTAGATTCTCATATGATCGATATGAGAAGATGTCAAAACTACCAGGTGTGAATATAAGAAAATATGAAGAAGATAGATTGAAAATGATCACGATGTGAACCATATTTTCATTTATTTAATCCTTACAAAATTATTGTCTCTATTTTCTAGTTTAACAATTTACTCATACTTATTACTTACATTATGATCATCTTCATAATTCTATCTGTGTTTTCAACTTAACCTGTTCCTTACAATGCTGATCAAAATCCAGTTTTGTGTCACTGCCCACGACTTGAACCAGCCTAGATCCAAATCCTAGGCTCTATCAAACGCCGAGAGGGATCACATCTCCCGAGGTGCAAACCTCTTCTCAGGTATTGCACTCAAGGAGCTTTTCGATGAGAGGTTTTCACCTCGGGAGATTTGATCCCTCTTGGTGCTTGATAGAGCCTAGGATTTGGATCTAGGCTGGTATATGTTAATTAGAGAAGTGGCGTACATGATTGCATCGAGAGGAGGGAGGTGATTGCGGCGATCTACAACCCAGTATGGGGGAGATCTTGTAACGTTTGTCGAGTATGAGGGAGATCTTGTAATGTTTGTAACGTTTTTTGAGTATGAGAGAGATGTTGTATCATTTGGCCAAAAATAATATTGTCGATTATGATGGAGATGTTGTAACGTTTGTAATAATGTAATGTTTGTCATAATAAATAAAAAAAGTAATAAATATTATGTGGGAAATGTATTTTTGTTTGAAATACACGTTTGAAATCAATGGCTATATAATACACCAAAACAACATAAACAATTATAGAAAAAAGTAAATAGAATACTAATTATGTTTTTCCAAATAAAATACTGAATTTGAATTTAGGTTTTCTATAAAAATAATTGTAAATTTTGTTTAATATACTCTCTTTTTAAAATAATAGTTTTAATTGTGGTGCTTTAAATTTGAATTTAGTTTTTCTAAAAATAAAATTTTAAATTTTGTTTAATATACTCACTTTTTAAAAATAATAGATTTAATGGCAGTGCTTTAAAAGTATCCCAGCCTAGATCCAAGTGAACTCGTTTCATTTCGTTTTCTATGGAAATTTGATTCTATATAAAAATAGAATACTAATTATGTTTTTCCAAATAGAATAATGAATTTGAATTTAGTTTTTCTACAAAAATAATTGTAAATTTTGTTTAATATACTCACTTTTTAAAATAATAGTTTTAATTGTAGTGCTTTAAATTTTAATTTAGTTTTTCTAAAAATAGAATTCTAAATTTAGTTTAATATACTCACTTTTTAAAAATAATAGTTTTAATGGTAGTGCTTTAAGAGTATCCCAGCCTAGATCCAAGTGAATAAAAATAAAAGCAAGTTTCGTTTCTTTTCATTTTCTCTGGAAATTTGATTCTATATAAAAATAGAATACTAATTATGTTTTTCTAAACAGAATAGTGAATTTGAATTTATTTTTTCTACAAAAATAATTGTAAATTTTGTTTAATATACTCACTTTTTAAAATAATAGTTTTAATTGTAGTGCTTTAAATTTGAATTTAGTTTTTCTAAAAATAAATTTCTAAATTTTGTTTAATATACTCACTTTTTAAAAATATTAGTTTTAATGGCAGTGCTTTAACAGTATCCCAGCCTTGATCCAAGTGAATAAAAATAGAAGTAAGTTTCGTTTTGTTTAGTTTTCTTTGGAAATTTGATTCTATATAAAATAGAATACTAATTATGTTTTTTCCAAATAGAATACTGAATTTGAATTTAGTTTTTCTACACAAATAATTGTAAATTTTGTTTAATATACTCACTTAAATTAAAATAATAGTTTTAATTGTAGTGCTTTAAATTTGAATTTAGTTTTTTCTGAAAATGTCATTCTAATTTTTGTTTAATATAGTCACTTTTAAAAAATAATAGTTTGAATGGCAATGCTTTAACAATATTCCAGACTAGATCCAAGTGAATAAAAATAGAAACAAGTTTCGTTTTCTCTGGAAATTTGATTCTATATAAAAATAGAATACTAATTATGTTTTTTCAAATAGAATACTGAATTTGAATTTAGTTTTTCTACAAAAATAATTGTAATTTTTTTTTAATATACTCACTTTTTAAAATAATAGTTTTAATTGTAGTGTTTTAAATTTGAATTTAGTTTTTTCTAAAAATAGAATTCTAAATTTTGTTTAATATACTCAGTTTTTAAAAATAATAGTTTTAATGGAAGTGCTTTAAATCGTAATTTGAATATGATATTAATAGTGTGGATGGTTTTGAATATTAATTCTAATTATTTTTAACTATAATCATTTTTAACTATTTAGTTAATTTTAATTTTAATAAATTTTAATTTTAATAAATTTTAATTTTAATAAATTTAAATTTTAATAAATTTAAATTTTTTTAATAATTTTAAACTATTTTTAAATTTAATAAATTTTAATTGTTTAATATATTAAATTTTAAATTATATTAATATTAAACATTTTAAATTATTTATCTATTTAATATTTATATTAAATTTAAATTTTACTCCCAATTCAAACATATAAATATATTAAATCGTTTAATTCTCAAACAACTGGGTGTATCCCATTGGTAACACATTGTCGTGGTCATAGGTAGGTCACGGGGTCAAACCCTATTGATGACCCAATTGATCCACCATTCAGCCATTTTCGCCAAATGTAATATTATTCAAGTTTATATATAAGTTCTTTACTATGTATAATAAGAACTACCTATGGTATAGTGGTAAGAGTGTTGGGATAATGGGCATGAGGTCCAAGGTTTGATCCTCTCACATCACCTAATTTTTTTGAAAATATATTGAACTTGATTATCATGTAAAGTGAGTTTTATACTTGCATAGATTTCAGTGTATGGTGTTTTATCATTGCATAATTTTCAGTGTAGATGTTAATCGATGGACGCATCGATTTTAGTGTAGATTTCATGGATGCATAAACTTTAGTGTGGATTTAGATACATAAATTGCATTGTATATGTTAATGCTTGACATTTTTAATATAGAGTCTGAACTATAAATGGAAGATGTGCATGCAGAAGATGCTATTAGACAAACAGGAGAAAAACAAAAAATACAGAACGTCGAACGTCAAAAAGCATATCAAGGAAGAAAATCTAACAAAATGACAACAAAAGAACGAGAAGGATAAAAGTTTATACCACAGAACCAAAAGTTATGTGGATATTGAATTTCATTATCATGTAAAGTGAGTTTTATACTTGCATAGATTTCAGTGTATGGTGTTTTATCATTGCATAAATTTCAGTGTAGCTGTTAATCGATGGACGCATAGATTTCAGTGTAGATTTCATGGATGCATAAATTTTAGTGTGGATTTCATAGATGCATAACTTTTCGTGTATATGTTAATGCTTGACATTTTTATATAGAGTCTGAACTAGAAATGGAAGATGTGCATGCAGTAGATGTTATCAGAAAAATAGGAGAAGAAAAAAAGATACAGAACGTTGAACATTAGAAAGCATATCAAGGAAGAAAATCTAATGAAATGACAACAAAAGAATGAGCAAAATACTTGAAACGAAAATCAAAACAACAAAAAGAATATCGAAAAATAAAGTTGGACGAAATGACAACAGACGAATGAGAAGAACAAAGAAAATGAAACATGGATCGACAAAAAGAATATCGAAAAATAAAGTTAGACGAGTTGAAAACAGAAGAACGAGAAGAACAAAGAAAACGAAATGTTGACCGACAAAGAGCATGTCGAGAGAGAAAGTTGAAGCAATTGGAAGAACAAATAAATCAATTTGTAGAACAAGAAAGAAATCAAAATGTAGAACAACAAAGACAATATTCAACCAATATACCCGTAGAACCAACTGTGGGAGATGCTCAATGTGTAACGGTCAGAGAGAGACATGTTGATGACATGGTCCAATTTCAAGCAGCTTGTGAGATTTTCAATTACTAGGAACTAGATTCATAAGACAATTTCACTATGGAAAATTTTAGACAATGAGAGAAGAAGAATAGAGAGAATAAATTATGGAAAACACTCTGTATCTTATTCATTGATATTGTAACAATATATAATACATCCTCCATGGAGAAATTTGAATTGCTTTGAAGCAATATGGAAAGAGCAAAACGAAAAGGCTTAGAAAAGATAAAAAACCCCCTGGGTGGCAAAAGCAGTTTCCAAAACTGTGCTATAGGTTCACGAATTTGGAAAGTATGGTATGGTAGCTCATGAGTGAGGTAAATGGAATGTAATGATGGCTTTAGAAGGTTAGATATGATGTGGAGGTCGAATTGGTCAAGTGGCAGAAGATTCCAAGTAAACTAGCTTTATCTTTTCCACTAAAAAGCAGAAAAAATAGGACAAAGCTAACTAAAACTGGATAGTGTCTTTCTAATTCAAGAATGGAATAAAATTAGTCAGAATCCAAGGAAATCTTATCCAGAATCTATCCCAATTCATTTTTGAGAATGAGGATAGCATGTGGTCCACTAAAAGACAAAACTTGCCTATTCTACCTAGTCAAAACTCAGGAAATTAATCATAAATGATTAATTAATTTTATCCTAAGTCTAGAATGACATAGTGGGTTTTTTAAATGTTCCAACACCGCCCCTTAAGCCTGACTTTATGTGATGGGAATTAGAAAAATATCAGAAATACAGGGCCCAAGCAATAAGGCTTATGGTCACCCTAATAGAAAAATAACTAGTCCATGTAAACCGAGGAAACAGGGAAAACCTCATGGGAACAAAACCCTCCCTTAAAAAGGACATGCTTGATGTCTTCATACTATCATGTTGCTTATTTGAATGAGCTGAATTAGCTGAATGGGATTTTTCTGAGTAACTGACTTGATGAAGAGATTGTGGATGTCATGATCATGCATCAGTGCATCGATGTTGTGTAGGAAAGAACCATGTGTTGAAGCTCTATGAAGTTCATATTCTGATGATGGAGGAGCATCAAATGAATTTTTCTTGTTGCTGTAACATACATAATCAAATATGAAAACATAATCAATGATGGATAGAATATATTTGCATACTCCTTCCCAAGGAGAAACAATGAACTCAACAGGATCAATTTCTTCTGTAGCTGCAATGTGGTGTACTAGTTCTTGTACTTTATTCTCAAACCGATGTAGAACCTTTCTGATATTTAAAATGAGATCATGCAGCTCTGAAATATCAGAATGTAAGTCATATGGAGAAGCAACCAGTAAAGATGTGGAGTCTCCATGATCAAACATAATTTTAGTAGAAAAAATTTGAGAAACTAGATCACCCGGATAGTTGAGCGAGCCTGGAGAGTGTGAGGACTTGACTTTTGAACCATGAGTGATGGGGTCATGTACAGATGTGTGGAATATCATTCCATATAATTCCAAAACAATGGATGTCCAACCAATGAAAGATATGAAAGACAAAAGTGCAACAGACGCAAGTGACATAGTGTAGGAAAACATAGAATTGTGTAGTTTCTTAACTGGAGAACTTGGGGTTTGTAGGGTCTTTTGTGCATCCAAAGGTTGGGAATATGGTGTGGGATATGTAATGACCTGCATATCAGACTACAAATCATCTTCTAAATCAAAATCTAAAAGATTTGAATGATGGTGGAAAGACCTTTCAGAAGACAAGTCATAAGCTAGTAAAAAATGGTTGGTTTTGAGAGGAGACTTGGATGAACTGATTGAAGATTGTTCCTAGGAAGAGATGGAGGTTTCTTATTCTGATATATCAGAATGTGAATCAATATCAGAGACATCAGAATTATATTTCACTCTAGCACTCAAAGCATAAACATTATTACCTTTGGGAGAGGCTTGGAGATAGAGTTCTTGTTCTACAACAACCTTGCCTTGTTATTTCTTTGCAAAGTCTGGAACATCTATGTTATGCTCTTCAAGCATCTTGGCCATGATGTCCAATTTATTCTTGAAGCAAGATTTGTCAGGATGAGTGCCTTTGCAACAATAAGAACACTTGGGATTCTCCTTCTTCATCTTCTTGGATTTGGAATCTCCATCAGAATCCTCTTCATCTGACAATATCTTCTGTTTGGATTTGTCATTCTTGAAACTCTTTGCTCCATGAGCAACAAGTGCAAAGTCTTTGGAGGGTGATTGATCCCTCATTTGGACCATCTTCTCCTTTTCTTGAGTGAGTGAATCAATGAATGCATCCAAGGTTGGCATCTTCCACTTGGGAACTGCAAGTCTTGTAGAATGAAAAGTAGACACAAATACTGAGTATTCAGAGCTCAGTTTTGACAAAATGGTAAGGATTAATTTCTCATCCTTCTTCTCTATACCACATTGCTTGAGTTGAAGCACTAGGTTCTTGAATTTTGAGATGAGATCCTCCATAGAATCGAAATTACTTGGACTAAGAGAGATCAGCTCAATCTCCAACAAATGACCTCTGAGCTCGTCCTGTTTTCCAAAGAGAGACTCTAGCTTTGTCCACACTTCATTTGGAGTTGATAGAGAATCGATATGGAATAGAATATCTAAAGATACAGAGAGACAAAGTAACCCATAAGCTTCATCAATCCTATTGAACCATTTGGATTTTAATTCAATATCTCCTAGCTCAGTTTCAAGCCCCATAGTGACTCTATACAATCCTTTGCTCCGAAGCTGGATGATCATATGCGCCTTCCAATCAAAGAAATTGAAGGGAGTGAGAGTCACAGCTTTGGCTTGATTTTGCTCCATACTGATGTGCTCCTGGTAATGGTAATACTTGCAAAAAAACACTCTTGGAAATTGTTTTGAATCAAGCTAGCTTTGATACCATGTGAGATTTTCAATTACTAGGAACTAGATTCATATGACAATTTCAGCATGGAATATTTTAGACAATGAGAGAAGAAGAATAGAGAGAATAAATTATGGAAAAAACTCTACATCTTATTCATTGATATTGTAACAATATATAATACATCCTCCATGGAGAAAATGGAATTGCTTTGAAGCAATATGGAAAGAGCAAAAAGAAAAGGCTTAGAAAAGACAAAAAACCCCCTAGGTGGCAAAAGCAGTTTCCAAAACTATGCTAGAGGCTCACGAATTTGGAAAGTATGGTATGGCAGCTCATGAGTGAGGTAAATGGAATGTAATGATGACTTTATAAGGTTAGATATGATTTGGAGGTCGAATTGGTCAAGTGGCAAAAGATTCCAAGTAAACTAGCTTTATCTTTTCCACTAAAAAGTAGAAAAAATAGGACAAAGCTAACTAAAACTGGATAGTGTCTTTCTAATTTAGGAATGGAATAAAATCAGATAGAATCCAAGGAAATCTTATCCAGAATCTATCCAAATTCATTTTTGAGAATGAGGATAGCATGTGGTCCACTAAAAGACAAAACCGACCTATTCTACCTAGTCAAAACTCAGGAAATTAATCATAAATGATTAATTAATTTTATCCTAAGTCTAGAATGACATAGTGGGTTTTTTAAATGTTCTAACATAGCTCCAATTACTAATATGGTCCAAGATAAGGAGATTGAAATTGACGATAATATATTGGTACCATCTGAAGAAATGTATACTAGACATAAAAAAATTTGTGAACGAATTGATCAATTAATAGAAGTTCAAATGTGTCATGTATGCCAAGAGTCATGCATGCTAGAATACAAGTACATGTCCAATGTAGATTCTCATATGATCGATATGAGAAGATGTCAAAACTACCAAGCGTGAAGATAAGAAAATATGAAAAAGATAGATTGAGAATGATCACGATGTGGACCATATTTTCATTTATTTAATCCTTACAAAATTATTGTCTCTATTTTCCTGTTTAACAATTTACTCATACTTATTACTTACATTATGATAAGCCTCATAATTCTATCTGTGTTTTCAACTTAACCTGTTCCTTGCAATGCTGATCAAACTCCATTTTTGTGTCACCGCCCATAACTAGAACGATGCTAGATCCAAATCCTAGGCTCTATCAAGCGCTGAGAGAGATCAAATCTCCTGAGGTGCAAACATCTTCTCAGGTATTGCACTCAAGGAGCTTTTCGAGGAGAGGTTTGCACCTCGGGAGATTTGATCCCTATCGGCGCTTGATAGAGCCTACGATTTGGATCTAGGCTGGTATATGTTAATTAGAGAATTGGTGTACATGATTGCATCGAGAGGTGATCTACAACCCAGTATGAGGGAGATCTTGTAATGTAACGTAACTTTATTTTTTAATTATGGTAACTTGCTTGGAGTTATAGATGTAAATATAGAAATCCAGTCATGGGCAGTGACACAAAACTGGAGTTTGATCAACATTGTAAGGAATAGGTTAAGTTGAAAACATAGATAGAATTATGAGGATTATCATAATGTAAGTAATAAGTATGAGTAAATTGTTAAACTGAAAAATAGAGACAATAATTTTGTAAGGATTAAATAAATAAAAATATGGCTCACATCGTGATCATTCTCAATCTATCTTCTTCATCTTTCTTATCTCCACACCTGTTAGTTTTGACATCTTCTCATATCAATCATATCAGAATCTACATTGGACATGTATGTGTATTATGTACTTGTATTCCAGCATATGACTCCTGGAAGACATGACACATTTGAACTTCTTCTAATTGATCAATTGGTTCATGAAATTCCTTTCAAATCTGCATAAATCTTCTGCCTGATCTTAACAATTTATTGTTCCATCTCTTTGATCATCTCTGGCCCAAGCATCACCCTGTTCACTGGGTTGTCCCAATTCACTGGAGCTCTGCATCCTTTTCCATACAGTGTCTCAAATGGACTCATTCCCAATGATGCTTGTTGTCCATTTTTGTATGCAAATTCTACCAAGTGTAGGTAATCCTCCCACTTGGATGCTTTATCCATCACATACATTCTCAGCATGTCTTTAAGAACCTGATTCACCCTCTCAGTCTGGCCATCTGTTTGAGGATGAAATGTTGTGCTAAAGTTCAGTTGAGTTCCTAACTCCTTAAATAATCCCTTCCAAAAATTGGAGGTGAACTTTGCATCCCTATCTGAAATTATTGCTTTGGGAAATCCGTGAAATCTGGATATCTCCTTCATGAAAATATTTGCTATGTCAATTGTCTTATGAGTAGACTTGACTAGAATAAAGTGAGATACCTTTGATAGCTTATCCACCACTACCATAATTGAACCATGCTTCCTTACTGTCATTGGAAAACCTGTTATGAAATCCATAGAAATTACTTCCCACTTCCATTCTGGAATGGGAAAAGGCTGCAACAACCCTGCTGGATGTTGATGTTGTGCCTTGACTTGTTGGCCTTTTTGACAGCTAGCAATGTATTCAGCTACGTCCTTCTTCATCCCATGCCAAAACTATTTCCTTCTTGCTGTTGTTATTGTCTTATGATAGCCTGGATGTCTAGAGTATGGCATTTGATGTATTTCATCCATCACCAGCTTCTTCAAATCTGCACAATTTGGAATATATAGTCTGGTACCCTGATAAATGAGAACATAATCTTCACCAAGCTGATATCTTGCATAAGTTTCATCCACATTTCTCTCCTGCATTATTTCTTTGATTTGAATGTAAGTCTCATCACTGGATTGGGCTTCAAGAACCCTTGCCTTCAAATCTGATTTGCAGATATTTACTGCTGCAACATGACATTTTATGCTAAGGACATCTGCAACCTTATTCTCCTTACCTTTGACATGCTTAATTTCAAAGTCAAATTCACAAATAAATTCCATCCACCTAGTTTTCTTATCATTCAGGTTTGGTTGTTCAAACAAATATTTCAAGCTCATGTGATCTGTCCTGAGCTCAAACCTTCTCCCCAACAGATAATGTCTCCATCTCTTGAGAGCATGTACTATGGTTGCTAGATCTAAATCATGTGTGGCATAGTTCTTTTCATGCTCTTTCAACTTTCTTCACTCATAGAAAATTACAAATCCTTCTTGCATAAGCACTCCACCTAGCCCTTCAATGCAAGCATCTGTGCACACTACAAAATCTTTCTTTGGATCTGCAATATTCAAAACAGGAGCACTGGTAAGCAATTCCTGTAGTTGTTGAAAACTCTTCTCACACCTTTCAGACCATACAAACTTGACATTATTTCTCTGCAATGATGTAATTGGATGAGCTATCTTAGAGAATCCTTCAATGAACCTTCTATAATAGCCTGCAAGACCCATAAAATATCTAACATCTATGACATTCTTTGGGGTGGGCCAATCCATTATGGCTTCAATCTTTTCTGGATCCACTGCAATTCCTTCTTCTGAGATGACATGACCCAAATACTGTACCTTTCTTTGATAAAAATCACACTTGTGCAACTTTGCATACAATTGGTGTTCTTTAAGAATTTGCAACACAATTCTTAGATGTTCAGTATGCTCTTCTTCATTCTTTGAATAGACAAGAATATCGTCCAAGAACACTATTACAAACTTATCCAAATACTTGTTGAAGACACTATTCATGAGGCACATGAATGTAGTAGGTGCATTGGTAAGACCAAATGGAACCAATGTGAACTCATAATGGCCATACCTTGTGCGAAAAGTTGTCTCGTGAATGTGTTCTTATTTTATCCTCACTTGATGGTAGCTAGATTTCGAGTCAATCTTTGAAAATACTTTAGATTCCTTCATTTGATCAAAGAAATCATCAATTCTTGGCAATGGGTACTTATTCTTGGCTGTCACTTTATTTAGCTTCATGTAATCAATACACAGCCTTAAAGTCCCATCCTTTTTCTTGACAAATAACACTGGTGCTTCCCAAGGAGATACACTTTTCCTGATGTACTCCTTGTCCATTAATTCTTGTAGCTGCATCTTTAACTCTAAAAAATTATGGTGTGCTCATTCTATAAGGAGCTTTGGAAGTTGGTGCTGCCCCTGGGACTAGATTGATGGTAAAATCAATGTCTCATTTTGGTGGCAATCTCGACACTTCATATGGAAACACATCTCTAAACTCTTGTAACAAATGAAAGTCTTCCATCCTTGGTCCTTTGTCCTCAGATGAATCTGATATGTGAATTGCATATAATTGGTAGCCCTTCTTTTAAAACTTTTTCAATTGTAAGGCTGAAATCTATCTTACTGAGACTTGCTTGGGAAGTCCTCTTACTAATATTGGTCTTACCTCTTCATCAATGCATTCAAGTACCTTTTCATAGCAATCTATCTTGGATCTATGCCTTTCCAACCAGTCCATACCAATTAGGGCATCATAATATCCCAATGGTTGGACATTCAAATTTACATTGGTGAGGAATCCATTCAACTCCATGGGGCATTCCATCACTACTTCACTCACCTTTATCTTAGTCCCTGTGGCTAACTAAACTAGACAAGACTTTTTGTGCTTCATTTTTCTAAGAGAACAACCTTCAACTACTTTTGGAGAAACATAACTATGAGTAGATTCTGGATCAATCAAAACAAAAATAGATTTCTTGGCAATCTTATCTTCAACTTCCACCATTGTTGATTGATGGTATGCTTGATGATCATCCAATTCTACATAGATTTGAGGTGTTTCCGTTGCCATATCTTCCACTGTAGATTCCCCTTTTATGTTGTGCAAGCTCCGAGGATTCTCCCTCCGATGTGGATAATATATAATCTTGTGGTTCCCTCCACATCCCCAACATTGAAGTGGCCATTTTGATGCTTTTTATGCTGCTATTGTTAGCTTGTTCTCACTTTGTGCTTGTTGGCCTTATGAAACATTTCTTGACTGATTCTTGAATGGTGGCTTAAATCCACTTTACCTTTGATCAAACTTCCCATTTGGCTTTCCTTTCCCGAGTGGGTGAACCTATGATTTTCCTTTGCTCTGTTGATAGCAATGCACTGCCATCCTAATGGCTTCATCAAGACTTGGTGTATTAACAAACTCAATCCTATCCCTGAAAATTTGAGGTAGACTTCCAAGGAAGCATTGGATCTTTACCCTCTCATCTTTGATGTAGTCCAATACCTCAACAGTTCCAAAAATTTATGGACATGTTCTTCCATAGATTTATGTCCCAACTTGAGTTCATTGAACTCTTTCCTCTTGCTATAATAATACCTAGCAGAAATGTATTTTTCCTTGAAATACTTCTTAAATTTCTCCCAGTTGATC
Organism: Larix kaempferi; assembly: GCA_027924585.1. Lineage (NCBI taxonomy): Eukaryota > Viridiplantae > Streptophyta > Pinopsida > Pinales > Pinaceae > Larix > Larix kaempferi. The sequence continues at coordinate 9,022,662 of BSBM01000094.1, forward strand.
CTCCTTTCCTTAAATCTTATCATGGTTTCAACCAAATTCTGAGGAGTTTTTTGCTCCCTCCTCCCATTGGATTCAGTCTCAGCATTTTCTCCTTTTATGATCTTTCCTAGAACATCTTTATCATGCTCATCAGGGTCCTGAGCATCATTTTTTGTTTCCATTTCCCTTTGCTTTCCCTATATGTTGCCTATGTTGCAACTATTCAACCACTATCAGCTACAAACACCATGCATTCTAAAAGATATTCATTAGGATTTTTAGAAATGCATATAAAACATAAAGCATCCAAATTTAACAGAAGAACCTCAAGGAACAATTTACAGAGCTAATATGCCTTCTATCCCCCTTGTGCAATTCTGGAAATTGCCCATATCAACAATTTTTATTTTTATTTTGTAAAAAAAACACCACAGGCACATTTCAGCTCCGATTGCTTTCAGAATTCATGGCCAAGTTCAACTTGACCCTCCCTAAACTTCCCAACACTTTTCAGTGCTACAATTGGTTCAATATTGATGTCAGGTAAGAGCTAGATGTCTAGCTGGTCTGAATTGACCTTCTGTGCTGATTAAACAATCCTTGTTGGCTATCGGTTTCACCCAAACATGAAAATTTAAAAAGGGTATTATTCCTTTTCCCATGGAATTTCACGTCTGATTAATTGGTTAACCTTCTTCCACTTACACAGGTGAAACACTATACGAGCCGTCGATCACTTCGTCGGTCTTCTCGTCCGTCGATCTGCGGTCAACGGGGTCGTTCACTTTGTGATTTCATGGAAAATATTCCACTAACTCTCTCAAACTTCACCCCGATGAAATGTTACGTGGTTTGTCGATCTTCTCAGTCTCAATCCCACCTTACGATCCTCGGGTCTTTAACTGTCCCGTCGCTCACCTTTCGGGCTAACAAACCTGGTCATCTGTCGGTAGCATGGATCATCGTCCAACAACCCAAGTGCTACAAACCTAAGCTATGATACCACTCTATAGCGTTCCTAGCCACCTCAATGCCCTTTAGAGGCGATGGGAGATAACTTGCCATTTTTTTTCTTCGAACTGCAATTATTCTGCAAAAAAAAATTCTCAGTCCGTAGTTCCGCAATCCGCAGTGTAGAACTCAGAAAGTAAGAACCACTAAATCACCGTTTTTCCAAAACATTCCTCGGACTTCCACAATCCACAATACTCCTTGCGGGATTTGGAATTCAGAGCCACAATTTCAATCCTCCAAAATTTCCCCTTCCAACTTCCGCAATCTGCAATCCTCCTTGCGGAACTCGAAAATGCGGAACGCCAAATTCTATTATTCCAAAAATTTTATTCCCAACTTCCGAAATCCGTAATATGCCTTGTGGAACTTGGTAATGCGGAATTCCAAATTCTCATCTCCGACGAAATCTTCTTTCCGACTTCCGCAGTCCGCAATCCTCTTTGCAGAACTCGGAAATGTGGAAGCACCATTCCACAACTATGGAAAAAACATCCTTCTAACTTCCGTAATCCGCAATCCACATTGCGGGTTCATGAATGCGGAAGTACAACTACACAACTTCTATGGCTGATAACGTTTTCATCCCAAGTCCAATTTTGAAAATTTAGGTACCATTGGAAATCTCTTGATGAGGTCTATGCAACTGCATGATATTCAGCCAGATCTGAAAACTATAATCCTGCCCTTATTCTAACTCAAAACGAGTCTCAAAGCCTTATCAATGCCTCCTTCCTCCCTGTAAGGGGATTTTACACTAATATGCCATGGTATTTTCCCTCATCCAGTCTACAGAGGAACCATGAACACAACAGGGGAAGGATGCCTAATCATCCCCCATACCCAAGTGATGAAATTGTAACATCCCCTAAATTCACTGAAAATTTAAAATTTTCAAGTAGCATTAACTGCTTAAGAATACGGTGCAAAAGTATTAAATGTTAACTTTAAACATACCAGGCGTTCTTAATCAAAACAAGTCTAATGATAAGCACTTCACTAATTGTCGTAAATTTACATAGTTCATGTTTCTTATAAACAATTTTCTGTTATTGTTTCTGCTTTTCATCAGTGAAATGAAAATGCCGTAAAGTAATGTTTTGTCATTAATATGCCTGGATGTTATGGAAATACAATCTACCTTGAAAATTACTGTTAAGAAGTCATGTCATAATTTTTCCTATGATGATTTAGTTTTAGAGACTAACAGCTTGTTCTGATGACATGAAGGGGTCCTTGAATAACCTCAATGCTTACTTATCTATTGCTAGCTAATGCTCCTGAATTCTTTTTCCATGGATAGGTAAGATAGGGAAAATACAATAGCAGTCTTTGTAAAAGTTTTCAGTGTAATTATCAGCAATAAAGTGGCCTTTTACATTATTAATACGAAAATGTAGAAGAATGCCTACTTTATCAATCTACTTCACGTAATATGTTAACATCATTTCATCACCCTTGTTATATCGTAAATGTAAAAGATTTATTTGTGCCAAGTTGTATGTTACAGATCTCTAGCTCTCTTATGATGATACTGTGGATAAAATGCTTAGTTGGTACAATATGAAAAATTCTCCCACAACTTAAGAATAGGACCAAGTAATAATTTCTAATTTCAAGGATAGTTATAATACTTATGTTGGAATATATTCTATATTCCCTAGAAACATATATTAGCACTTTAGTACCAAATACATTCACTATGCATTAGTTCTTTGAGTGATATGTAACCCTCCTTGATGCCTAACCTAAGGTTTGATACTATGTACATAATATACATAGGGTAATAAGTACCTAAACCTTACAAGAGGATAATTTTATTTCTAACTTGCACAACTATAAGTTGGAACTATTGTATTTACCAAACGTATGTTTTATATACTTAGCATAATACATTAGGCTACGAATGAATGTAGCACTTCCATGTTACCATGCAATGTTTTATAACTTTAAATTAACACACTTCCAACCCCGTAGCTACACTCTGCAATAACTTGTGGTGGGAGATAGTTGGAATACAACACGAATCGGTGGTTACAGTATTTAATGGCTTCATAAATGTTATGATAGTGGACGGTCTAGTGGCTTCTATCGTGGCCCAAACTTCACGTAAAGTGTTCTGGAGTTCTTGTAACAACGAAGTGTGGGATTTGCCGGGCTAAGGAAGGGTAGCATAGTGAAATTTCATTTGGATTTCCATGCTGGCCAAACCCATCCATTGGAGACTGTGGTAATAACTGCCATAAATGTGATTTTGATTTGTACAGGATTCATATCACGGTGGCTCATTCTATGTCGTTGATCTTGATTTTAGGGTTTAACCTAACCTCAGCATTGAAATGCTACATTACACAACATCTGATGCATTCTATGAAAATAGTGGGGAGGCCGACAGGCTCTTGCCCCTTTTGGGGTTTTTGTTGGAGGTTCTTCCAGGGTTTCGAAACCTAGACCTCGTTAAGCAGTGTTTCCCAGTCGTTCTGGTTACTGCACAGGATTTTGTTTGAGTGTGGGACTCGTTCATGGAGTTTTCTTACGAACCGAAGGAAACACTAAGGTCTACAATGTACAAGTCTTAATGTGAGTTGGTGGAAATCTTTCTTGTGAGCCGTAGGTTATTAGCAAATTTCAACAGTCCTAGTTTGTCTCATCAATCGTAACTGTAAAGTAGGGAAATATTTGGAGTTGAAAGTGGTACTCGTCTTCCACTGTCTGCATTGGAGAATCCGACAGTCAACATGCTCCAAAATTTCAGGTGATGTATTTTGGTTTAACGAAGGGGTTCAAAGGTTGTTTTTAAGAATTATTTCTATTGTTTTCAAAACATAACTCTTTAATTAACCTTCGTTGTAATGTTTGAAATGGCAGGTAAAGTTCTTTGTTGAAGTTGCAGTTGGTCGAAGAGAAAAGTGATGGCTCCAGTATGAACTCCGGTAAGCCTTGGAGACATCTCTTGGCTATCCAATACCACAAGGGACTTGTTACTACGTGCATCTTGCTTGTTTTTAGCAGTGAAATGGTAGTCTTAGGATAGCTTTCGTTTCAGATTTTTAAAAGGGGTTTCTAAACTTGGTTGTAATAATATTTCGAGGCATGAGGTATTTTGTTTCAAGGTCCACAACCTTTGAGCTACGACTCACATCGATTTCATGATATTTCGTTTTGACTCACTGTATGCTTGTATTTTGTGAAGTATGGTTTGAAATACTTATTCGATAATGAAATCTTAAATTTGTTGAGAAACTAAACTTCTGGTTTGAACCGAATGTTTGTGAGGGTCGAACCCTTGACCTGTAGCTCGTAAATTCTTGTAATGGTTTATGAATGTCATTGAGGGTCAAAACCCCAATCCTGTCTGAGATAGAGTGATATTTAAAGAATATTTAAGTTTGTGATTTCTCCCTAAAATATAATGAGAGAGTGTCGAGCCTGTAGAAATTTCCGGCATCCTCGGCGGTGTTATAAAAAGAAAACTCAATACTTGATTGATAACTGTTTTGTACAAAGTCTAAGGATAATAGTAGGTGAATGATACGTATGGCTTCAAGCCTGGTTTGATTTACGAAAAAGATATAAATCCTGAATTATAAAATACCTGTGTGATATATCGTATTTGTACACAGTGGTAATATTTTAAACTCATTTCCTTAAGCGTATGAATACTATTCCTATGTCGAAATAAATGACTTGGTTTTGTTTAAAGAAATCGATGTGATTACTATTAAAATAATCAGCTTATCTTAGACATATTTATATGATATAAAAGATGATACTAGACTCCTGTTCATAAATATATGTGGTTGTTGCTAAACGAGAAGAATCCATTTATATAGTATCTGTTTTTAAAGACTAATTTTACTATTGTTTGGACAGAAGATACTTTCGATACTATTGTTGTTTATAACAAAAGATAGGGTTTATTAATAAGCATAATTAGTGAAGCATTTAGAAAAGTTGTAAATCCTGTTTACAATTCTAAAAGATCTATTATATAACAATATAGAACTGAAAATGCTATAACTCTATTTATAAAACAATCATTTAAATTTATTCATTGTATGTGATCCTTCTGATCTACTCTAATTCTTCCCTTTATCTACTAGAGTACGACATTGTTTACAGTGTGTGGAAAAATACAAAAATGTGATTTTATAATCAATCATTATATCTTTTAAATTACATTATTCATATTGCATTTTATTTCATCAGTATATTCTACAGACGTAAAACATTCACTAACTCAGGTAGAATATCTTAGATCAAATGGAAAGAGAAGATAACAAATGCATTTCTATTTAATTTACTAACATAACAGAAGTAAAAAAAAACAAATATATGAACCTGGGACTGTAGAAGAAGAAACAAATAGCCAAAGGAGCCCATTCCACCCAACCAATTCCTGAAGACAGCCAAGCTACTTGCCTTAGGAACCCTGAGCCTGTTCACTGAACCACTAGGACGAAGATGTTGTGTGGACTTAATGGAATAAATTCCCTTGGAACTCAACAGTAGTACTTAACAGTAGCACCTCCTTCCTTTAGCAATATTGAACTCAGCAATGTAGCTACACTAGTTCAGAATGCAGTCTTATTTTACTCAAACACTTCTAACTTCCCCCTCATCAAATCTCTTGTGCTCAGAAATTATCACAAGGTAAGAATGAATAGCCTCCTACTGAATTTGATGGATAGATAAATAAAATGCCTAGGTCTTTTGGTCAGTTTATTTCAGTAAATGAGCCACCTGATCAGTTCCACTTTCTTGGGGAGCATGACAACAAAAGTAGGGAATTTTCCCCCTGCAACAGTTAGAAGTGAGTTTAGGATGCTGCCAAGTGTCAATCTGCTCTCCACCACAGTCCATTCCCCCTAGTGGGTCAGTGAACACTTATTCAATAGTCTCCTTTGGATATTTGTCTCCACTTTTATTTATTAATAATAAGATATTCAAAGTAATTAATTACAGTCATCCATGACCCCACTTGGTCAATAGTCATAAAAATTTACAATAAAAATAAAACATAATGTTTTGTCAATAACATAAAATGTCTAGAACTTGGGTATGTGACAAACATCCCCTCTTAAGTTCAACATCATCCTCGATGTTTCTTTATTCATCATCCTCTTGTTCCTCCTGGAACAACATTGGATATGCCACCCGCATATTACTTTCCAATTCCCAAGTAACTTCATCCGGACTAAGGTGCTTCCACTGCACCTTAACCTGTCCAATGGTACGATTACGAAGCAAAATTTTCCTCTTGTCGAGGATACAGTCCGGTTCCACCAAAAAATATCCTTTTGGTTCCACCTGTACATCATTCCAATTAATAACATGAGTAGTATCATGCACATACTTTTTCAATAGAGAGATGTGAAATACATTATGTACTTTAAGATTTGGTGGCAATGCAAACTGATATGCCACTGGTCCTACCCTGGACAAGATTTGAAAGGGTCCATAATACCTTGGTGCTAATTTAGCACAGCTTCCCAGTCTTAGGGAACTTTTCTTATGTTTTACCTTGAGGAACACATGTTCACCAACCTGAAACTCTTTCTGATTTCTTTCTAAATCTGCCTGACTTTTATGTCTGTCTTGTGCAATTTTCAAAATTCCTTGAACATGTTTCACGGTTAGTTCCAATTCTCTTAACAAATCAGGTCCTAACATTAATCTATCAATTGGATTACTCCAAGAGATAGGAGTATTGCATTTTCTGCCATATAAAATTTCAAAGGGACTAAGCTTAGCCGAAGCTTGGTAATGGTTGTTATAAGCAAATTCTGCAAGATGTAAACAATCCTCCCATTTACCTAGCTGGTCTCTAACATACATTCTTAGCATGTCCTCAAGAATTTGATTAACTCTTTCAAGCCGCCCATCTGTTTGTGAGTGAAATGATGTACTGAAATTCAAAGTACTACCTAAACCTTTAAATAAAGATTTCCAGAAATTTCCTGTAAACTTTGAGTCTCTATCAGAAATTATAACTTTCGGAATAGCATGCAAATGGAAAATATGCTTCATAAAAATTTAAGCAATGTCAGGAGCCTTGTGAGTTGTCTTAATAGGTATGAAGTGGGATGCTTTGCTGAGCTTTTCCACAACTACCATGATGGAATCATTCTTTTTTCTAGTTTTTAGGTAACCTAGTAATAAAATCAATACTAATTATGTCCCACTTCCAATCTGGAATAGGTAGTGCTGCAACAATCCAGTTGGGTGTTGGTGTTCATCCTTCACTTATTGACACTCTATACACCTAGCAATATATTCATCTTCTTCACTTTTCATACAAGGCCAAAAATAATCTTTCCCCAGCGTAGTTATCATCTTTTGGTAACCAGGGTGTGCTGAGTATGGACTTTTATGCAATTCTTTCAAAATCAACAACTTAATTTAAGCAACATTAGGAACATAAAGTCCGTTTTTATACAACAGTAACCCTCCTTCATCAATTCTGAAATCTCTTATACAATTTTTAGCATTATCTTCAGCAATTTTATTAAGTAAATTCTGATATTTTACATCCACTCCGATTCTTTCCTTAATCTGATTTTCCAAATCAGATTTATATGTGTTGATTGCTGAAAAAAAACTTACTTTTGCGTTTCTACTTAATGCATCAACAACCTTATTGTCCTTTCCTTTTATATGCTGAATCTCGAAATCGTACTCGCTAAGGAAAGCTAACCACCTAGCTTGCCTTGCGTTCAGATTTGGTTGATCTAATAAGTATTTTAATCCTTTGTTATTAATCATTAAGATGAATTTTCTTCCAATTAAATGATGTCGCCACATTTTTAATGCATGTATTACAACAGCTAACTCAAGGTCGTATGTTGCATAGTTCTTCTCATGAATCTTTAACTTTCTAGATTCATATGCAATAGCGTGACCTTCTTGAGTTAAGACCCCACCAAGTCCTTCATTGCATGTGTCTGTGCATACTATGAAATCTTTGTTGGGATCAACAATTTTTAAAATAGGTGTTGTTGTTAATAAATCTTTTAGTTTCTTAAAGCTTTCTTCACATCTTTGATCCCATACAAATTTCTTACCTTTCTTTTGTAAAGATGTTATAGGATTGGCTATCCTAGAAAATCCTTCTATAAACTTACGATAGTAACCTGTGATTCCCATAAAAGATCATATACCAGTTAGGTCTTTCGGGGCAGGCCATTGATTAATTGCTTTTATCTTGTCTAGTTCTACTGCATTCCCATCTTTGGATATCACATGCCCCAAGTACTGAATTTTATCTTTGTAAAAATCACATTTGCTGAACTTAGCGTATAGTTGGTGTTCCCTTAACACTTGTAAAATTATCTTTAAATGTTCATCATGTTCCTCTTTCGTCTTAGAATAAATTAGAATATCATCAATAAAAACAACTACAAATTTATCCAAGTACTTATGTAATACGTTGTTCATTAAACACATGAAGACTGCTGGGGCATTGGTCGGCCCGAAAGGCATAACCACGAACTCGTAGTGTCCATAGCAAGTTCTGAATGCAATATTAAATATGTCCTCATCTTTAATCCTGACCTGGTGGTACCCCGACCTTAAATCTATTTTAGAGAATATTGTTGCACCGTGCAGTTGATCAAATAGATCGTCAATGCGGGGCAGAGGATACCTGTTCTGTATGGTCATTTTATTAAGTTGACGATAATCTATGCATAAACGCGTAGTTCTGTCCTTCTTTTTAACAAAAATTACAGGTGCTCCCCATGGAGAAAAACTGGGCCTTATGTAATTTTTATCAATCAATTCTTTAAGTTGTGACTTAAGTTCTTTAAGCTCTAGGATATTCATTCTGTAAGGATCCTTTGAGCTGGGTACCGCTCTTGGTAATAACTCAATGGTGAAATCAAGTTCCCTTTTCGAAGGTAGTCCTAGAATTTCTTTCGGGAATACATTGGAAAATTCCTTAAGAATGGGTATGTCTTCAAGCTTTAACTTATCTTCCTTAGTGGAATGTTCATTATTAATTACATTTACAGCAAACAACTTACACCCTTTTGGGACAACTTTCTTAATTTGTAGTGCAGAAATTTGTCTAACATATATTTTTATAGGTATCCCTTTTACCGTTACAGTTTCAAAAGCATCATTTAAGCAAGTAAAAGTCTTTTCAAAGCAATTTAATACAACTCTATTTTTTTCTAACCAAACCATTCCAATCACAATGTCATAAGAACCTAAAGGTAACACATTCAGTTTAACATGATTTCTAAACTAATTCATCAGTAATTCACATTCTTTCACATAATCAGTCACCTTTCTCTTTGTGCCAATAGCTAATTGAGCCAACCATGATTTATCAAACTTATCTACTTTCAGATTGCAACATTTAACTAAATCAGGCAAAATATAGCTAAGACTTGCCCCTGGATCAATCAAAATAGAAATAGGTTTATCTTTTAACATACATTCGACTTCAACCATGGAAGTTTGATGATCTGTTTTCCTATTCTCCAAAACTGCATTTATCCTGGGCATCTCCCTTGCTAAATCACCAACAGTAGTCTCCTCTTGTATACTATGTATGTTGTTGATAACCTTCTTTCGGAGTGGACAGTTTGATGCATAGTGAGGTCCCTGACATTCCCATCACTTAGCAGGTTCTTTCTGTTCATTACTTTTAACAAAGTTTTTAGGTGGATCACTGTTCCTTACAGCTGTAAATTTTGACTGTTTATTAACTGCTGCATTATTTCCTGAAACTTTCTGTTAGAATAATTACGTGAATTATTATTACTGAAATTACGATTAAAAGAAAACTGCTTCTTCCTTTGCTCAAAGTTGTTAGGCGTTTTTGCTTTCCAGCTTGGTATACCTCCTCTTTTCTTATTCTGTTCAAAGCAGATGTTCTCCTTTCTCATAGCCTCTTCAAGAGTTCGAGGACTATCATATTCAATTCTATCCTTTATGTGAGAGGGAAAACAACTCAGAAACCTCTGTACCTTAGGCTTTTCCCTTAGGCTTTTCTTCAATGAAATAAGTTACATACCTTAATAAATTCAGAAACTTGTTGCACAACTCCCTCATATCCATGGAGCCTAGCTTTAACTCATAAAATTCCTTGTCTCGTTCCTCATAATATTGTTCTGACAAAAAAATTATTTTAAAGTATTTCTTAAAATTACTCCAGTTTACACTTTTCTCCTTTAAACCTTTAACTCTTTTCAGATCTTGCCACTATATGTCTGCTTTTCCAGTTAAATTATAAATTGCCATTTTAGTTTTTAGGTGACTAGAGTAATTATAAAAATGGAAATACTTATTCATCCCAGACAACCATGCTTTAGCTGTCTCACTCTTCTTTGTTTCTCCATTGAAGGTTGGAGGTTTAATCTTTTTAAACTCGCCAGAAATCTCTTCATAGGGCCTGTACTTCTTTTTCTTAGTGTAGCAGTCATTGTCACTATTATCACTAGAGTACTTATTCTTTTTCCTGTGTGCCCTTTCATCAGATTCGGAAGATGAACTGCTGTCATAATCAGTTAATTTTATCTTTTTACCCTTACGTTGATAGGACATTGTTTTAGACTCAATATTATTTGTTGTTTCGTTATCCTGATTATTTTTATTAAGATTATTCAGCAGGATGCGATTTATCTCCTCTTGAGCTTTCAGGATTCGTTCGTTCTCTTCCTTAATTGTTTTTATCTCAAATTTTAAATCTTTTACAATCCTTAATAATTCAGATGAATTATCATTCAATTCGACAAAAAGACTTTCTGTATTTATGTGTCCTTGTTCATTATTATTCTATTCATTTTCAAGGGACCTGTCCTCAGCTGACTCTGTTGGTCCTTCCATACCTGTAGACTCAATTTATAAAATGCTGAAACTGAAAGACAAAACAAATTAAATCAGTAATTTGTAATTCTGTTATAGATTTTCATTTGCATGCATGAGCCACTTCAGGCCTAGTATTTGAACCGTGCTCTGATACCACATGTAACATCCCCTAAATTCACTAAAAATTTAAAATTTTCAAGTAGCATTAACTGCTTAAGAATACAGTGCAAAAGCATTAAATGTTAACTTTAAACATACTAGGCGTTCTTAATCAAAACAAGTCTAATGATAACCAGTTCACTAACTGTCACAAAGTTAAATAGTTCATGTTTCTTATAAACAATTTTCTGTTATTGTTTCTACTTTTCATCAGTGAAATGAAAATGTCGTAAAGTAATGTTTTGTCACTAATATTCCTGGATGTTATGGAAATACCATCTAACTTGAAAATTACTGTTCATAAGTCATGTCATAATTTTTCTTATAATGATTTGGTTTTAGAGACTAACAACTTGTTCTGATGACGTGAAGGGGTCCTTGAATATCCCCGAGGCTTACTTAGCTATTGCTAGCTAATGCTCCTGAATTCTTTTGCCATGGATAGGTAAGATAGGGAAAATACAATAGCAGTCTTCGTAAAAAATTTCAGTGTAATTATCAGCACTAAAGTGGTCTTTTATGTTATTAATACGAAAATGTAGAAGAATGCCTACTTTATCAATCTACTTCAGGTAATATGTTGACATCATTTGATCACCCTTGTTATATCGTAAATGTAAAACATTTCTATGTGCTAAGTTGTATGTTACAGATCTCTTGCTCTCTTATGATGATACTGTGGATAAAATTCTTAGTTGGTACAATATGAAAAATTCTCCCACAACTTAAGAATAGGACCAAGTAATAATTTCTAATTTCAAGGATAGTTATAATACTTACGTTGGAATATATTCTATATTCCCTAGAAACATATATTACCACTTTAGTACCGAATACATTCATTATGCATTAGTTCTTTGGGTGATATGTAACCCTCCTTGATGCCTAAGCTAAGGTTTGATACTATGTACATAACATACATAGGGTACTAAGTACCTAATCCTTACGAGAGGATAATTTTATTTCTAACTTGCACAACTATAAGTTGAAACTATTGTATTCACCAAACGTATGTTTTATATACTTATCATAATACATTAGGCTGCGAATGAATGTAGCACTGCCATCTTACCATGCAATGTTTTATAATTTTAAATTAACACACTTCCAACTCCGTAAGTACACTCAGCAATAACTTGTGGTGGGAGATAGTTGTCATACAACACAAATCGATGGTTACAGTATTTAATGGCTTCATAAATGTTATGATAGTGGATGGTCTAGTGGCTGCTATCGTGGCCCAAACTTCATGTGAAGTGTTCTGGAGTCCTTGTAACAACAAAGTGTGGGATTTGCCGGGCTATGCAAGGGTGGCATAGTGAAATTTCAGTTGGATTTCCATGCTGGCCAAAGCCATCCATTGGAGACTGTGGTAATAACTGCCATAAATGTGATTTTGATTTGTACAGGATTCATATCCCGGTGGCTCATTCTACATCGTTGATCTGGCATTGATATCGATTTTAGGGTTTAACCTAACCTCAACATTGAAATGCTCCATTACACAACATCCGATCCATTCTGCGAAAATAGTGGGGAGGCCAATAGGCTCTCGACCCTTTTGGGGTTTTTGTTGGAGGTTCTTCCAGGGTTTCGAAACCCAGACCTCGTTAAGCAGTGTTTCCCAGTAGTTATGGTTACTACACAGGTTTTTGTTTGAGTGTGGGACTCGTTCATGGAATTTTCTTACGAAACGAAGGCAACACTGAGGTCTACAATGTACAGGTCTTAATGTGAGTTGGTGGAAATCTTTCTTGTGAGCCGTAGGTTATTAGGAAAGTTCAACAATCCTGGTTTGTCTCGTCAATCGTAACTGTAATGTAGGGAAATCTTTGGAGTTTAAAGTGGTACTCTTCTTCTAATGTCTGCATTGGAGAATTCGACAGTCAACATGCTCCAACATTTCAGGTGATGTAATCTAGTTTAACAAAGGGGTTCAAAGGTTGTTTTTAAGAATTATTTCTGTTGTTTTTAAGAATTATTTCTGTTGTTTTCAAAACATAACTCTTTAATTAACCTTCGCTGTAATGTTTGAAATGGTAGGTAAAGTTCTTTTTTGAAGTTGTAGCTGGTCAAAGAGAAAGGTGATGGCTCCAGTATGAACTCCGTTAAGCCTCGGAGACATCTCTTGGATATCCAATACCACGAGGGACTTGTTACTGCACGCGTCTTGCTTTTTTTTAGCAATGAAATGGTAGTCTTAGGATAGCTTTCGTTTTGGATTTTTAAAAGGGGTTTCTAAACTTGGTTGTAATAATATTTCGAGCCATGAGGTATTTTGTTTCAAGGTACACGACCTTTGACCTACTACTCACATCGGTTTCACGATGTTTCGTTTTGACTCATTGTATGGTTGTATTTTTTGAATTATGGTTTGAAATACTTATTCGATAATGAAATGTTAAATTTGTTGAGAAACTAAACTTCTGGTTTGAACCGAATGTTTGTGAGGGTCGAACCCTTGACCTGTAGCTCGTAAATTCTTTTAATGGTTTATGAATGTCATTGAGGGTCGAAACCCCAATCCTGTCTGAGATAGAGTGATATTTAAAGAATATTTAAGGTTGTGATTTCTCCCTAAAATATAATGAGAGAGTGCCGAGCCTGTAGAAATTTTCGGCATCCTCGGCGGTGTTATAAAAAGAAAATTCAATACTTGATTGATAATTGTTTTGTGCAAAGTCTAAGGATAATAGTAGGTGAATGATACGTATGGCTTCAAGCCTAGTTTGGTTTACGAAAAATATATAAATCTTGAATTATAAAATACCTGTGTGATATATCGTATTTGTACACAATGGTAATATTTATAACTCATTTCCTTAAATGTATGAATACTATTCCTATGTCGAAATAAATGGCTTGGTTTTGTTTAAAGAAATCGATGTGATTACTATCAAGATAATCAGCTTATCTTAGACATATTTATATGATATAAAAGATGATACTAGAAGAATGTTCATCAATATATGTGGTGTTTGCTAAACGAGAAGAATCCATTTATATAGTATATGGTTTTAAAGACTAATTTTACTATTGTTTGGACAGAAAATACTTTCGATACTATTGTTGTTTATAACAAAAGATAGGGTTTATTAATAAGCAAATTAGTGAAGCATTTAGAAAAGTTGTAAATCCTGTTTACAATTCTAAAAGATCTATTTAAATAAATATAACAATATAGAATTGAAAATGCTATAACTCTGTTTATAAAACAATCATTTAAATTTATTCATTGCATGTGATCCTTCTGATCTACTCTAATTTTTCCCTTTCTGTACTAGAGTATGACATTGTTTACAGTGTGTGGAAAAATACAGAAAAATGATTTTATAATCAATCATTCTATCTTTTAAACTACATTATTCATACTGCATTTTATTTCATCAGTATATTCTACAGAAGTAAAACATTCACTAACTCAGGAAGAATATATTAGATCAAATGGAAAGAGCAGATAACAAATGCATTTCTATTTAATTTACTAACATAACAGAAGTAAAAAAATAACACAATATGAACCTGGGACTGTAGAAGAAGAAACAAACAACCAAAGGAGCCCTTTCCACCCAACCAATTCATGAAGACATCCAAGCTACTTACCTTAGGACCCCTGAGCCTGTTCACTGAACAACTAGGACGAAGATGTTGTGTGGACTTAATGGAATAAATTCCCTTGCAACTCAGTAGTAGTACTTAACAGTAGCACCTCCTGCCTTTAGCAATATTGAACTTAGCAATGTGGCTGCACTAGTTCAGAATGCATCCTTATTTCACTCAAACACTTCTAACTTTCCCCTCATCAAATATCGTGTGCTCAGAAATTATCACAAGGTAAGAATGAACAGCCTCCTACTGAATTTGATGGATAGATAAATAGCATGCCTAGGTCTTTTGGTCAGTTTATTTCAGTAAATGAGCCACCTGCTCAGTTCAACTTTCTTGGGGAACATGACCACAAAAGTAGGGAAGTTTCCCCTTGCAACAATTAGAAGTGAGTTGAGGATGTTGCCAAGTGTCAATCTGCTCTCCACCACAGTCCATTCCCCCTAGTGTGTCAATGAACACTCATTCAATAGTCTCCTTTGGATATTTGTCTCCACTTTTATTTATTAATAATAATATATTCAAAGTAATTAGTTATAGTCATCCATGACCCCACTTGGTCAATAGTCATAAAACTTTACAATAAAAATAAAACATAATGTTTTGTTAATAACATAAAATGTCTAGAACTTGGGTATGTGATAGAAATACAACCAACTAAAGGTGCATGCAATGCATAATAAACATACACAATGGAAAATAAGTCTAATTTAATGCATCTACCACATGCCATATTAACAACATCTTTAACACAAGCAAATGGTAAAGCAATCAAGTATAAATCTGCCTCATTCTTAGGCATATACACAGACTTCTTGCTAGCTAATTCATGTAACCATTTCATTCACATTGGCTTGAAATAGCATATGAACACAACATAGTAAACTAACATCATTTATAACCACAGAATGGACATAATTTCAATCACAAAGAACACTTATCTTTCAAATGAAATTGTCCAAGCAACTGGCTATGTGAGAGCAATGTTCCACCCAACCATAGGTCTTTGTCCATCCTATACTCTTTCAACTAAGAGACCACCCCTGATCTGGGTTGTGTATCCACTAAGGAGGAACTAAACAGGCTCACTCATAGCCATGATTCCACACAACAGTCATGCTAAGCCAACACGTAATTGGGTTTATGAAGCATGCAAAGAAACAAAGGAGGAGGATGCTAAGCTAGTGAGCTCAACTACAGAGCTACATGCATCTAAACTTACTGAAATAGTCTTGGTACCCACAATACCTACCACAACCAACACAAGGAAGGTCCCCTTCTCTGCTACATAGTCCCTCAGGCACCCCTTCCCTCCAGTGCTCTTCAAGGGGGGCATAGAAAGGTCCAATCTACTGACTCTTTGAGATTCTAGCCTTCACTGGGTTTTTCAAGCAACTCCAACCTCTGTTCTTTCTCTCATTCTGTCATCCACACTTGGATTTTCTTAGCTTCTATTGCTAAGCCATTATGTCCCATCACTTCATTCTTGGATGCTCCAATGCATGTCCTTTATTCCTCTTCTAAGCAAAAAGTCCTGGCATCTTCCTCCCTTTGCATTTTTATTGAGGGTTCCCCCTTCGGTTTTCCTTTCACCTTCACTTTTCTTGGGCATTCTGGCCACTCTATCAACATGGATTCTTCCTGAATCGTGCCCCTTCCTCTTCAATTTTCCTGTTGGCTATGTAACATTTAGATTTGATCTTGCTATCCACGATCCCACAACCCCCTCACCTATCCCTAGTGGATACACATGGCCCCTTCTCATTGGTTTCTCCAATAGCCAGTTTCTTTTGTATTTTTATTGCATGATAATTATTTATTTACAACATTTTTACAACTCCCATCACTTAAATGGCACATGGCTAATAAAATATCAAATACTTGCCTTTTAAATAAAATATGAGCATCCACTAGCGGGGCCTTGGCCTTGAGCTCCTCTCTAGGGAAAACATACATCACATGTACACATTTATTTATATTAAAATCCAAATATCACAAGGGTCAAAATGTGGTATTACATGATCCCCTTCCCCTGAGGATAATTTCATATGCATCTAGGCCATCCCTACCATCATACTCTGAAAAAAGGAATTTTGAGTCCCACTACTCAACGACCCTTGTATCCCCAAACAATATCTCAATATTATATCTAGTTCCATCACATATTGGTTGTATCCCTCATTCTCCTATCAAGGAAAACTCATTTCCTTGGTAGTTGCAGATCTCCCTCTATCGACGCGAACACATCTATTCCCAAGGATAGACCCAGAGGTACCATGTACCTTGGCCTCATCACCATTAGTGATGAGTTCCTACGGACCATCCAAGGGGAGTCATTAGTTCCCCTTAACATGGTTGTTTCTCACATGCTCGACTTTAGCTCCATCATATAGGGCGTTGATCCCTTTAGTTCTTGGTCGAAGACCCCGGATGTCCCCTGACTCTAGTACATTGGTGAGTCTCTTTGGAACCCCTAGTTGTATGTTCCCATGGATATCTGGGCTACGTCGATGACAGTGTGTGGAATCCATTTAGTAATATGCTTCCTAGAGTATCTAGTTCATGTGCAGGCCAGAGTACCTCCAAGATTCTGACTTTTAGTCGTTGATTCCATCTAGTTGTTGGACCCCTTCAAATCTAGCAGAGCATCAGTTGTTGTGATACTACATTCTGGATGAATTCCATTGTTTCCAGTTTCTCAGATCAGCCATGTAATACCCCTAGTTTTGACTTGGAATGTATTTAATCGAAATTATGTAAATGATGTAAATATGCTAGTATGGATTCCTAGTGTGGAGATCAAGGGCAAGGCCCAACTAGTGAATGGCTAGGCATGTATGATAT
Organism: Larix kaempferi; assembly: GCA_027924585.1. Lineage (NCBI taxonomy): Eukaryota > Viridiplantae > Streptophyta > Pinopsida > Pinales > Pinaceae > Larix > Larix kaempferi. The sequence continues at coordinate 9,040,077 of BSBM01000094.1, forward strand.
ATACATTTTTATTTGGACCATATGATTGGTTGATCATCCCAATTAATAAAATGGTCCAAGATGGTTTTGTAAAGAGCACTAGAGGGGCTATGATTCCACCAAAGGGGAAGAGGAACGAGGGATATGGGGAAAACAAATCCTATGTTGCCATGTGTCAACCTTAGAACTCATCCAAAATCTACCAGGTGCCTTAAATGAGCAATTACCTTCTCTTGACTATTAAACTCAATCATTGAATCCATATGTGAGGTTGGTGGGGAAAGTCACTTCATGTAGTTATTGAAGCATGGGGGTTGTGATAGTTATGTCAACTGTCAACACTCCTATTTCTTCTATGGTTAGAAGCTATGTCAAATTTTTTTTCACCGTTACCTCATACCCTTGGATTCAACACTTCTTTGATCATTATCTCATGCAAGTTTCTACACTACGTAGATTTTTCCATTGTTGTTCATGTCCATTATCAAACTGTTTTTAACCTAGAAATTCGAATTTGAAGACAGAGCTGCATTTTTGGAAGGGGAAATAGATGGTTGTAGCTGATCATGGAGGTTGGGAAAGCTAGGAACCTTTACCCATTGAGTTCCGCAACATTTGGATGCTTGAGAATCCATGGATTAATGTTGCAAGAGGTTCTCCATTAGCATACAACAGGTTGGACTCTTATTGCACACATTGGTAAGCATTGTAAGGGTTGGATTTCCTGAGGAGACTATGGATTAGTGAAGGGAAATGCCTTTTGTGTGTTGTGTTGGGTAGTTGGAAAGAGTTCCATGGCTGTGATGGTTGAGTGAGGCCCTTGTAGAGCTATGGATGATATTTTTGGCTAAGTACAGTGAGTAGAATGGGTTGTGGGCTGAGAGATAGAAGCCTGTAAGTGATTCATTTTCCCTAGTGTCCCCATATCCCAGCTCGGGGGTGGCCTCTCAGCGGAAAGAGTATATGTTGGACATATTTCCTATGGCTGGGTGGAAAATCGCTCTTACACAACCAGTTGCTTGGATCTTCTTTGTTTAAAGATAAGAATTCTTATGTAATTGATGTGCATTAATTTTATTTGTATTAATGTGATAATTATGCTTGTAAATTGCATGTTATGTATGTGTGGATTGAGTTATTTCCGCTATGTATTTTCATTTTGCATCTGAACACATTTTTATACTGTTATGAATTAGTGATTATGCTGATGGGAGAAATTTAGAGGCCCCAATTCAATGAATGTCCCCTCCTGCTGGACGGATTGATGGATGGAGACGTTACAAGCCATGGTTGGACCAAGAGTACTTTATCGATTTGTGTCCCCTCTGGACCATTAAGATGTACAGAGCAGTTATCTATGTCTAGTTCAGGTCCCCTTTGGGCCTCACCATTATTTGTATATCTTAATACATTGATACGAGCATGGGTATTCCTACCTCGTCCATATATTTGAGATTATATGTACCTCATCCCTTATTGATATGTTGCATTTCCAGTTATATCCCTTGCAGTTCGTATGAAGCACTTGTTCCACTCTTTGAACCAGTCTCTGTTCTCCACCTCCACAATGATCAGTACCTTGGAAAAAGTAAAAACCTATGATGTTTGTCGATCATACGATGAGCTCCTGCCCTCACACATCAGGGGGGAATCTGTTAACACCCAAAAATTGATCACCTAGCTCATCCCCCTGGTCACATAATCCATTTATCCCCTTTTCCGAAATATTTGGCCTCCATCAACCCAAAATACCTAAGTTCACAATCATATGGGCAAAAAATAATTATTTCCCTTATTAAAATAAAGAAAAATCCTCCAAAATAGGAAAAATCCCCAAAAACTAAAAGAAAAGAAAAAAGAAAAAGGGGAAAATATTCAAAATAAAAGAAAAGGAGGGAAAAGGTAAAAAACCACTTACCAATACTAGAGGCTGCCCAAAAAACATGGGAAACATACCACCGCCCAAAATTGTTATAAAAAGGTGGTGGAGGCCCCCATTTCACACCATATTCACTCTTCCTTTCCAAAACTCTGCTGAAATTCCTATAGAACCCTAGCCTCCATATTTGAGCTTGTGTTCCCCCATAATTGAGTTTTGGATAGTCGTGAGCATTCGATCGAGAGAAAGAGACATTGGAGACCCGGAGCATCACCATTTCTATGGCTGCAAGGACCCATGCATTCTCATGATATTGAGTTAACATTCAAACTGTAAATCCATTTTTCCATCAATAAAAAAACTTTCTTTGATTCGTAACCCTTGTTTGCTAAATATCTAATGAATGGATGCTTAAATTTTTAGTTTAGTTTTTATTTTACTGCAATAATTTTGGGTATTTCATTTATTTTTTGTTTTCATTTGCATGCATGCACACCACACTCACGAACTGTTACTAAGGGTTCCACAACTCTTAGTAAGTGCATTTCTACACTAGCCAATGTGAAAAAACCTAGCTACAATCCTTGTGTAGTATGTGGTGTCCATGGCCATTAATCGCACCATTTCCCCTAAATACTTGAGTATCAATTGGTACTCGCTGACTTGTGCCAAATCTTTGTAGAGTCCCAAGCCTACAGTCATGGAAGAGGTTCACCCCCCAGTGAATTCCTCAATCACGATGAACACCATTTGTTTTGTCTTATCCTCAAATGAACCTTCTAGAGTATCACGCGACTTGGCTAATCATTTCTTTCGAAGCAACGAAGGAATCCTAGACTCACTCATGGAACCTAAATTTCCTTGGGATGACATGCACCATCTTGCAAACTTTATTCCTGATGAACTTGTCCTTCCATTACCATCTGTAGACCAATTTTCTATCGAGTCGAAAGACTTCATATTGTGTGGAAATGTTATTTGGTTCAAGAACCCAATCCCATCTCCCGATGCCTTTGAGGAAGGGAATATGGAAAATATATCTCCCACCATCTAGGTGGATATCTCGGTTAAACCTGGTGTCATGAAAAATACGACATTAGGTGTCGATTTCACCCCTGAATAAATTGTGGCTTACAAATCACTCTTCTAGGAATTTCATGATGTCTTCGCTTGGTCATACATTTCCAACCACTTATATTTTGCGGTAATGCCATGTTGGTGTTGTGGGTGTCTATGTTGGTGGAAAATTAATAGGAAAGAAGGTACTCCAAGTAGGATTTTGGTGGCCCATGGTATTCAATGATGTCAAGGAATACGCTTGGAAATATGATGTTTGTCAGCGATTTGGTAAGCCATCTCGAGGAGATGAGCTTCCACTTTAGCTAGTTCAAGCATTGTATCCATTTGAGAAATGAGTGATTTATTTTTTGGGACCTGTTAACCAACCATTGAAACACTCTAAATCCTATTATATCATTACCACAACAGACTACATTACCACATGGGCCGAAGCATCCCCAGTTTGAGATTGCTCTACAGAGACAATAACCCAATTCATCTACAAAAATATCATCACTAGATTTGGATGTCGCAGAAGAATTACAAGTGACTAGGGTATGCACTTCTTGAACACCACTATTGAGGAATTGACAAGAGAATTCTTAATACAACACCACAAATAAATCCATACCATCTGCAAGCCAATGGCACCATAGAAGCATTTAATAAAATTTTGGAGACTGAATTGAAAAAAGTATGTTGTGAAAACCGGAATGAATGGGACGATTGTATTCTGGTTGTATTATGGGCATACAGGACCACTACCAAGAAACTTCATAAAAAAACTACATTTCAGTTGGTATACAATAGAGAAACAATGGTTCTAGCATAATTTATAGTTCCAATCCTTTACACTGCACATACAAAACATATGACAGAGGAAGATTCCATTGTGGAATGGCTTGTGAAATTGATGGAACCTGAAGAATCTTTTTTTTCTAGCCGACTATCATGCAACAATTGAGAAGGGACAACATAAGGCCTGGAATGACAGAAACGTTAAGCGAAAAATAGTTTAACAAAGGAGACCAAGTACTACTTTATGACAGTAAGTTCATGAAGCATCCATGTAAACTCCAAATGCACTGGATGTGACATTTCATTGTTGCAGAAATTAAAGACTTTGGAGATTTTAAGCTCGCGTAACTAGATGGTATTCTCCATCTAGGTTGGGTGAATGGTGCATGCCTGAAACCCTATATCTTTGCTTAGTGATTCTACAAGATGCCACTCTTGTCATCGGGAGTGAGTTACTTAGGAGTTAGGTTTATTTTGAAGTTTTTTATTTTGAATTTCTTAGTTTTTTTAGTCCTTCGGTTTAGTCTAGTTGTTTATCCATTGTTCACAAAATTAATTCACCCCATTTTGGTTGGGGGGGATCCACCAGTTTCAATTAGCTATCGTCACTTCCATGTCAAATCAGTATAGTTGTCTTTTTAGCATTAAAGATCTATTAATTCCCAAATCAATCATATCGAATTCCTCCCATGTAAACTTTCACTCGATTCATGCCATAAACCTTTTGGTCCTTTACCACCCCATGTTTTCACCACTAATGGTCGTCTCATAGTCACATCCCCACATATACATCACTCAAGTAATCCATCTATGACAGTTCCTCACACAATTTTTTTGACACTCCATATCCCAATCCATTATACCTAGATCAACAGCCACATGATGAGACTCATGTAATTTCCATCATCACGATTTCCACCTACCATTGGATCTATGACTCATCATTTCCCTATCCAATCTGCACGCCATGAAACACCACCTCACAATCATTCAACATCTTTATAAAGGAAGATGTCTCCCCACTAAGTCCATTATACTATTCTAATAAGTTTTGGACTCGTATCCCATACTATCATAGACATTCAAATAACCCCACCAACTCACTTGCTTATCTGTCTGCTAATATACAAAACCTCTTAGCCCACCAGAAAATTCTCTATTGTTCCCATGGCTCAAACCTCCTTGACTGCTCCCACCCAAGTGTTACACTAGAAGAATATTTTGATGAATAAATATGGGAAAGAGATTCTGGCCTTTGTATGAAGACAACTAGGAATCTATGACCTTGTCCTCTCATTGAGTGTCGCCACTGGTGTTCATGCCACATCTCACTCTCTCAATACTCTTGCAACTATTGTTAACCGATATAGGAATCTAGTCTCTTGATGAAAGAAATAACGCCAATTTTTTGAGCATGATGATGATGAGAATGGTGTTATGAGAGATGAATATTTTAAAGACAAAGTCACACTAGTTGTCCCCCTTCTTTAAAACACCACAACGAGGAGGAAAGCAACATTTGTTGTTGGAATTACTCTTATTTTCAGCATAGAACAATTTTCTTTAGTTTCGACCCTAATACATAAGCTAAATATCGATGTTGTTCAATACTAGAGTTGGATCCTTCATCTGAAGATCCAAGAACAGATAATGCACTAGATTCAGGAATGTAGACAAGTTGACTTGAGGGTGAGCCAACACTTGTGGTCAGGGTCTATTGGATTCTTTCTTTATAGAAAGGACCAAAAGTAGTGGAAGGAAGCACAAGGTAAAGGAACGGGAGTTGTGAAAGCCCCAAATGACCGCAACAGTTTTGGACACACCCCTACAAGTATATAAAGATGCATGACGCTAGTGGAAAGATGGTAACAAAGTATCGAAAGGAGAAGAAGAGATCGATGAAAAGATGCAGATCGATCTGCAATAGAGTTACAATAAAGTATTTATAGGATTTATGGGTGATGTAATGAGGTTATGGGTTTTGTGTTCTATATGGTACCGCAATGGGTAATTCATCGGTTGTTGTAGGGCCACAGAGCCATGACCTTAATATGTAATGGAAGTTACCAATAATGGGAATGATAGAATCCCCCCCCCCTCTCAATTTTTCTTTGCATATTATGTTTATTTTCTAATGGATCAAATATGTAATTCTTCGTTGACTACATGTTATGATTAATGTATTCCACTTGCGATAATATATGATGAATGTTGTTGTAATATATTAATTCTCACATATATATACTTATAGTTAACACTCCTTATCACACACAAGTCTTGGTTGTGCTTCAGGTGAGACATTTTCCTTCATTGAAAATTCCAGCATACTAGACTATAGCAGTGTTTTTTGCTGGCCCCTATGCAAGAACTCGATCTCTGATTTTGCACCAACAAGAATTCATCAATGTAGAGAATGGATAAGATCAATAAAATACTAATTGAAAGGATAATGAAAGGGATATGTGAGTTTCTATAAGACACCAACAAATAAGCTAATATCATATATGTTATTGGGAGCCATGCAACTATGGGTTTATCTATGTTGGTTACATAAGCGCTAGAGAAATGGATTGGGAAAGGATTCCTTCATCCATATTTTAAAATATTAAATTGGTAATCTTGTGATGTTTGAATGCATATATGTGAATGATAACCCATATGGTATGATATGTTATGGTGCATTAAAGAAAGGTGGCCTTATACTTATATGGTTTTTAATAATCTAAAATGCATTCATATGAACTAAAATAGCATGCCATGTGTGTCGGTTATGAGTTAATGACTAAGGCAAGTTAGGATCTAGGATCTTGTGGTAGAAATGAATCTCATGCCAGATAGTCATCAGTGAATTCACCATGTTATTGGATATGGAAAGTATATAATGTTACACAAGTGTCCAGTGGTCTTCCTACTTGTTTCAGTGTCTTGGATTGTAATATTGTTTCCAACACAAAGACATCATTAGAGGGGGGGGGCTTTTTGAGGAACTATTGAGTAGAAAAAGGAAATTATTACTAGTATGCTTAGGGGACTATTTAAAATAGAAAGGTTATATTCCCAGTGTGTATTGGGATGATGCAGAAATTGTCTAGATGGCCTTGCAAGTATTGGAGAGGTGGTTGAATAATGTGTTGAGACATTAGCTAGACCTTCTAATTCATCATGGTGGAATGCATCACATGAGAATATAGTATTTCTAAATCAATGCAAGGTTGCATTGAGTGAAATGTGTAATAATAGATTGTATAAATCTTATGGTTATGCACACATATATGCAAGAACATATGTTTAAATGCATTATTTGAATGCATGCTTATCTCATATTTCATTGTATTTAATATTTTGATAGTTCAAATAATGGTACTATTAGTAAATCGCAATTAGAAGATCAGTTCATCAGTTGTTGTGCATGCAGTGATAGGATTGCAAGAAAATTAATAATGTTTTGATGGACTACAAAGATATTATATCGAGAGGATAGAGTTGCATGAAAATATGTCTTAGATATGACAATGAAAGTAAACCATAAGGAAGAAAATAACTATGACTATGTAATTGAAAGTGAAAATAATAGTATGAGTTGATCAAACAAATCAACTAATAACAAATTATAAAATATGAATATGTTGAAGAATGTGATGATGAAACCATCAGTATTAGCACATTTGTTTAATTGCATAGACAATGTGAGTGAATTATCATATTTTTATTATGATAAGTGACACATATATAGTGAATGTATTTCAATGCATTTGAGATATTGTTAGTTGATAGTGGTTGAATTATTTAAGTGTTATAACTCTAAGATCACTTCATGAGATATTGTAAATGTTGCAATGAATGATTATATGCATGGGTACTCATAGTTTGTTTGGTTGACTAAAAATATAAAATTGCAGGTATAATTATCTTAGATATGACAATGAGTGTAAGTCCATAAGAAAGAGTGGGTGCTACAAAAAACAAATGTTAAAGTTTATGAGAAGGATCTCATACTTGTGAAATCTAGTTCCTGTATGAAACAAATTTGAAGAAATTTATTCAATTGAAACTATTATGATCATATATAATGGTAATTGTATTTTTATAACACAAGATAGGTGATGGATCTGTATAGTGAGGACAAATGCTAGCTGCTGAAATTTTGCAATCAATGAAGAGAATACTACTATAATGACATTGGAACCCTATCATAGGCCTTGATCTCCATGGATGATGTTATATTAAATCTTGCAAGTGGGATTCCATGGTAGTAAGTATCTATAATTATACACACTTCTTATGCAGGAAATCCTTGGCAAATGATGAATCACCCAAGGGACCATTTAGTAAAGAAGGGGTGACTGAGCCTAGATGGTGAGTGAATGCAAAGAAGAGGAAAATTGAATGGATATATTGTGAGAGATTCATGTTATATACTAGGTGGGGTCAAGAAGGAAGTATATGTATATATAACTTGGATGTGTCAAATAAGATATTGAGTTGAACCTCACCCATGGAAGCTATGCATAGTAGAAATATGTTCATACATATAAGTATTTGGTTTATTTACATACTTTATCTTGTGTTATGAATATATATGATTCAATTATGAAACTTGAATCTTTATAAATTGATCAAGTGTTGTTTAAAATGGCTACAGAATGAACAATTATTTCCATTGATGATTATAATAGGCATGTTTTGAAATGCTAAAGGACTTGGAGGCATTTCAAGGTAGTATAAAGGAATGATTGATATTATTTTCCAAGATAGATGGGAATGAGACAAAGTGGCATTCAAGAGAAAGGCATTGCAGATGCAGCTAGAAAATAATGACATGGAACCATGCTAAAAAGAAAGGAACATTGAGGAAAATGTTATTCAAATGGGGAGGGGAGTGATATCCCACTTTTGACATTTGGAATGTATTATATTATATTATGTAAATGATGTGAATATTCTAATAAATTTTTTCAGTGTGGAGATTGAGGCCAATGCTCGACTAGTGAATGACTAGGCATGTATGATGTCAATATCTATATATGGGCCATGTCACTGGCTTGTCACTATGACTCAAAATATATGTAAATATTATGGTAGAAAATAATATAATGGTCCAAGATGGATATGTAAGGATAATTAGAGGAGCTATGATTCCATTAGGGGAAGACGAATGAGGACCTATGGGAGATTAAATCATCTTTTCCCAAGTGCCAACTTTAGAACTCATCTATTTTCTTCCATGTTCCTTAAATTATCCATTTACTTTCTTTGACTTATCAAAGGAAATCATTGAAAGAGTGTGTGAGGTTGGTGGGCTATCTTTTCACCAATTCGCCCATCTCCATTGGAGTCTCACTCATATTTCATGGTAAGCAACCATTTTGTGGAAAATTGCCCGTACACAACCATTTGCTTGAATATGCTTCAATTAAAATATAAATATTCTTTGTTTTCTTCGTGGCCTCATAGCTTGGCTTGGGGGTGGTATATATAGCTAATACCTACGGTTGGGTGGAAATTTGTTCTTACAGAACCATTTGCTTGGACCTTCTTCAACTAAAAAATAATTATTCTCTGTTGTCTATAACTATGCAATGACTATCCTTACTTCATGTTATGAATATGAGTATTTATGATGTATGTGTGAAATATAATTGTTAGTTCCATTGAATTTTATATTCATGCACTTACACATGCATTTCTTAAAATCATGGCTCTTGTTGATGAATCAATGTGTTACATCTACATGCGTCATATTAACCTAAGTAGATTGTAAGTAGATTGTATTAGATTATACAATTTCAAAAGAAATAGAAAATATAGGTTCTATAAAGACATCCAAAGCAACAAAAAATTCTTCAAATGCTAAGCTACATCCAATATCTTCATGTACGTCGAGTGAAACACATCCAAACGACTTTACCAACACAGCTTTCTTGAACCGTTGGTATTTTTCCATAAGTAAGATTATTCTAAACTCTATTCAAAAGAATGTTAAAAGCTTTTCATTGGTTTAATATATATTTTATTTGTTTATAAAATTCATAACATGACAAACAGTTAGGTACCTGCAACTCTTCCCCATCTTTGGTGAAAGACTGCATGAAGAATTAGATGAAAAGTAAAACTATGGATTTTTGTCTTAACTACATTTTATTTAATTCAATTTGTAACAGTGTGACTTTTACATTGCAAACCCAAAACAATGAGGCTGGTAACGCACTCTACGGCGGCCAGTTCTATGAAAGACTTTAGGAAACGTGGATGCTCTGTCTAAGCGCATGCGACATTTCCAGGTTTGTCGAGGTAATACATCGTCATTCCATTTAGGAAGCAAATAACAATCAGATTCAATTTTGACTTCATATATATTTAGATGTTTTTTCGCATTGATCAACAGACCAACTCCAATTCAACATCATTCCTGAGATATACATATCGACCTCCATTGCTGTAACCCACTTCCAACGTCTAATGCAGAAATTATAGTCTCCTGAAGCGTGCTTCTCATAGAATATAAAGTTCCATCAATCACACATACAATATCATCGTATGGGAAGACGTCCCTGGAAAACCTAAAACTATGCATGAAGACAACTCTTTAAAAGAAACCAACCAACTTTTTTTTGCTTGCCATTTAAACAAGACCACATGATGTATCGTGCAGCGTAATCTTTGCACTTATAACATTGGTAGTAATTAGTTGCATTGCATCTTTTTCTCTTGTTTATTATCATTGTTAGTATTATTTTCTTCTCATGTTAATTGGTATGTATGGATTCTCAGTGACTTTAGGCTTCTTTTCACTTTACAATGATCCTTTACGTGCCTTCAAGTGTGGATATTTTCTTTAATTTGTTAGGAGTGTGATGATTTATATTATGTGATTATTAATTACAAACATAATATTATTTAGGTTTTTTGCGAAAGTGTGTTAATAATATATTACAAAGCAATAATATTAATATTAATAGGTTGAATTATTTACTCAAAGTATGTTATTAATGAGAAAGTCATAAATCACAAGTTTGAAACACAAAGGTATTAACTAATATGGTGATTTCCATTTGATTAGTACTTTATTAGAATGTTTTAAATTCAATCTCACCAAACATGTAAAAACCTTCTTTATTGGATTCAGTCTCCTCAAAATACTATTTGATAATAAAACTAAGATAGAAAATCAATAAATTTTATTGTTTTTTTGTAATTTAGGAAACTATTTTATTAATGTACTAAAAGTCACATTTTGGTTATACATTTCTAACATACTAAGATAGATCTACAATCTTATAGCATTTATGGCATAAAACCCGAAGATTATTACTTACACAATTATAGTAAACCAAAGTATACCCTTATTTTGTATCTACATATACTTTATATGAGACTATATATGATATAAAGTTTGCAAGATTAAGGTTAATAGCCCGCCCTTGACTATTGGTTCTAAGGTTGTTGGACAAGTCTAAGCACCTGAAAATTGACTAAAATGAAAATCTTGCTAATTGTTTTCATAAGTAAAATAAGACATACAAAAAAACATAAATGCACCTGGAAACTAGCTTGGAGAGGTTAAATTTCCATGTCCATATCAGAGTTTGATTCTAAGACAATATATTCATACAAGGGATTCTATTGAATTTCTTCCTCCAACTGCCTTAGGGCATCTTTGGGATGAGGGTTGACCTTTTCTTTGGTGACCCTTTCTTTCAAATCCCAACGAAGTTGAATTAAGGCATTATACTTTGCTTCCATCATCTCAAGATTTTTAAGAATAGTATCTTAAGCTTTGAATTCATTTTTTTTCATAGCTTGTGTTATGAAGAAAATCTTCCTATGGCTTGGGGTAGAACCATAATAGACAAAGTGAACCAGAAATCAACTCAACTCCCAAATATGCTATATAAACATGAAATGATAACAATAAAAGGATAAGACCCTTACCTCAACCGGCTGTATGAAGAATACCACCCTTGAGCTCTCAATCCAATGCTCTTCACCTACATATTGTCCTCAACAACAAGACATACAAGCATATACATTGTATATAAATTATTAGCACATAATCTAGCATAGTCCATGAACATATTAAACAAATATACCCAATGAAAATAATATAAACATTTGCAACATGAATTGGACGAGAAAAGAGTATTTCTATTAATATAATAAACAAAAGTACATAGTGACAATCTTCTATTGGCCCAACTTGTTGGAACCGAGAAACTAAGTTCCTCCACCACTTCAATCCTCCATATAATGGAAAGCTCACAAGTTCAAGGAGTAATTAGGTTCCTCCTTCACAAGATAGGGAAGAGCTTGGGAGATGAACATAAGAGAGGTTCAATATTACAATGACAAAGGGATGCAGACTCAAGGCATGGAAATGGGGCAAAATTTCTTCAGAGTTGACTTGCTCTCAAATTTCTCCTCCTCAAATTATTCACAATGGCTCAATATATATCCCTCAAAGGAGATGGAGGGTCGAATTGGAGCATTTTCCAGTATATGGAAGTCCAAGAATCATAGCAGTCATGAATTGGCAAGGAAAAATCAAAATATTTCTTTTGAGCACGAAACCCGATGTATGCGAGATGTAGTGGTGCAAGATGCGTATACGTGTGTTGTAGTACTGTTGACCCACACACATCAACAAAAATATGGTTTTTTGGGGTTTTAATCGAGCAAGAGGGGTAAGATGATTATTCATAGGGACAAGGTAGGCCATCAAGGCATGTTGCATAGGATGTGGCAAATCATGTTATAATAGCTTGGGTGATCAAAGACTTGACTAACCAATATATCTCCAACATTTTCGACACTTTGGTGTCATGATGTCAATAAAACCTGGTGTATGGCATCCAACTAAGTGCTTCTCTATCAACCTGCTCTATTAGGGTGAAGACCCTCCTTGTCCATGCCCATTATTCCAAAGCATTGATATTCTTTATAACTACTTTATAATGACATGTATGAAATTTCCTATCCACGACCATGGCTTCATGTTGAGCTAAGGGGTATGCCAAGGATGAATGTTTACCTTTTGAGGTCGGTCATGGAAAAAATAGTTGAGATGTCCCTCTCCCTCCTCCTTTACCAATGATTTTCCTTTATAGTCATAGTGCATGCTTATGATTGTTATAATATCCCTTTCTATCTTCCAAGGCATTGTTAGAATGGTTTGTTTGCAAGGGATTCTCCAAATATGGAGCCAAATTCTCCCCGGGTTGCACCACCTACATGGGAGCGTAGTCCACTAAAATGACTCCAAAATAGTTTCCTTGGAGTCAAGCTCTAATTTCTCCTCGTTTATGTTAACTTGTTCTTTAAAGTTGGTCCATTGGATGACTCCTTCTTAAGTGTGTTCACTTGGAATAAGCAACCATATACTTACTAGAGTCATTTTAAAGATCTGCATGTTGAGTAAATGCTTTTATTTGGATATGCTCATACCCTTTCCAATGATGATTTATTCCTTATGAGATTGTTCCTAAAGATAGGTCTTTACACTATTTCCTAATGTGAGAGGACCATGATATCTTATTATGCCTAGAGATTTGTTTGTACATGCCATCATAGAACCCTTGTTGTTGCATACTGGAACCTACATAATCCAACTCTAACCATCAAAATTGTGTGAGGTCATAAAAAATGGAATAGTGTTTATCATCCGGGTGGAGTTGGTAAGAACTCTTGTGATTTCAAGCATATTCCCCTAACACCTAATCCCAGTGAAAATCAACAAATTTTCAAACCTTTAAATTTTGTTTTGTTTGTTTTATATCAATTTCCTTTTCCACATTAAATCTCTTTAACCAATTACCTTTAAAGCACTGAATCTCTTTAAGTGAGGGGAAATTGCATTAACTACTTAATAAATAATAATATAAAATTTTATCATTTCTAACTTTGAATCAATTCATTTTACAAGTGTTGAATTTTAAATTTTAAATTAATTATCTCAAAACTTGTGGAAACATTAAATCTTGTAAAATAAACATCTAAAACAATACAAACTATGTTGAAGGAACATAGAGTAGATATCATAAACAATCAAATCCAAATATTTGATGTAGTTGAGAAATCTTGAAATGTAGGTTATTATACTTATACTAAAAAAATTAAAATATCATCGTGTGCAATATTTAACCCAAGGGAAAGGAAAAATGGAAGAGTCAAGTAGAATAGGCTTGCAACTAGGGTTTTTTCCTTAGTTGTAGTCATTGCCAAGCTTGCAAATTCAATCCAAGGTCCATCCACTAGGTTCCCATAAGCACATAAACATATTTTGTGGGGTCATTTTTTGTTGAGGCCTCCTTGCTGCCATGGTATTGCTTGGATGTCAAATGGGTTCTTCAAGTATACAGTGGTTTTCTTCTTTGATTGAATCTTCAACAAAGGATTTTCTAACTTGGTGAAGGCTACATCCTCTTCCCTGAGATGTCCTTAGTCTCGGTTTGTTAATAAGGATGATGAAATCCCTAGTTCGTATCTCCCTTCTAAGATAAATATTAAATCCCTATTTCTTCATGATTAAGCTTTGGTTGAGAAGTTTATTAGACTTTGGCCAACCCTCGTGCAATTTTCAACTCGACTACTAAGCATTAGGACCCAAGGATTCAAAATATGTATCTATCTATGGTTATGTAATTTCCCCAACCTTTAAAAAATGTTAAGGGTGCTAATAATAATATTAAGTTAAGTTTAATCACAACAGATATAGATAAATTATGGTTAGGCTAACTAACCATTCATCTAATAATTCAAACTTTTTATCTCTAGAAGTTTTTTTTATAACTAAAGTTGCAACACTTAACTATTTAATTATGACACTTAATTAATAAATGCTAATGTGCGATCTAAGGAACATAATCGAAACAAACACATGACTATGATAAACATCATCTTTAGTGTGAATAACTACTTCATGTACTTTTGATTTTTTTAGAACATAGTTAACAAATAATCCAAGTATTGTTGTCATCATTTTTTTTTCAAATTAATCTTATTTTGGTGTTTTCATGTGTGTGATGTTAGTGAGGCTATAAATTAAGGAAAACCACATATCATGGAACATATGTAAGCTTCAATATATAGCCACACCGAAACCATAGCAAAACGAGAACACTGGCTGCAACTACAACCCTGAAAACATGCACCTGATGACTGTCCCCTATAGTCATCTCTTACTATAAAAATAAGATCGAATGGTTTCTACCTCCAGACATCGATCACTTTTACATCAAAAATACATTAATAAACCATATACATAAAACAAAGAATAGATTTGTAAACAATAGTTTTACAATCTAATGACAGGTGAACTCGTCTTGGCACTGAAAAATCTGTCGGACCAAAACATGCATATCTCGGTCATCTAGAAAGCTTTTTCGATGAATCAAAAGGTGATACTTAATGGAAAAGCTGATCTGGATGCAATGGAGTAGGTCACATGACTCAGAAATGAGCTCAAATGGGCGTAACAAAACCTATGGTTGCACCCATCTCAATATCATCAATCCAAAACTACAAATTTCTGATTAAGAGAAAGAAGAATAGAAGGAAGGTAAGGAGCATAGCAACATATTATATGAAATTCATCATTCCTACATATAGAACTTGGAATTCAATACATGAACATGTAGACAACCAATTCAGCCACCATTTCACATATACCAAATAAAATAATGTAATAGAAATGAAACATAAGAGATATACTTATCTCAAAATAAGGGCAGCTGGCTGCAACAAGACAACTTTCCTCCGAGCCATAGACATAGTCAATCCTTCCTCGCTTGAATAGGTCACCCCCGAGTTGATACCATGGATCCACAAGTAGAGGAATACTTAGTATAGAAAATCTCAGAACTACCTCTTCCGAGAACCACAATGGTTCCCACTACTACTTTCATGTTCGTCTCCACTGCCTATGGGAAGTGACTCCTCTCACCACCCATTTCCTAGATTCCTGTGCGAGAACCTAGACTAGTAGAGTGATATAATGGAATCAAAGGGAAATGACTTGACTACCTCTAAGTCTCAGCACACTCTCAATACTAACAATATTCCCAACATGGCGAGATAACACAAGACAAGTGATCAAAGGCTCAAGATTAGCTTCAACAAGGAGTACATGTACAAATAGCTTAAGGAGGGAAATTCATACCTAAGGTGGAAAACTAGAATGGGTTTGAGTGTGGTTGGGCTTCATCGTGGAAACATAACTCAAATTAGGGAAGTGTTGGCCTAGTTAGGAGATTCCCTTTCTCATATTAGCACCATGAGAAGGAGTTACCAAAAACCAAGGAGTGGAGCCATGAAGAACACAAGGAGACGCAATAATGAATAAGGGGGGTTACAAAACATGAAGTAGGGCGAATTTGGTGAGAGAGGGGATCCAATAGGGTCATAAATATCACTTAAGCACAAAAATAGGGATGAATGGAGGAGTGGGGCGCACTTATGGAGTTGGAGGCACAAATCGAGGAAGTGGAAGCTAAATTCTAGCTTACAACTCCTAGAATCCAGGGAGAGGGCTCATAAATGCAAAAAACAAAATAGGAGGGAATTTCTCCCAAAGAGGGAGTACTAGGAAAGAGGGGACCACTAAAGTATGTATAAGGTGCAATAATACTTCCATAGTTCATGAAAATTGAAAATGGATTCCATTGTACAATGTTGGATGATCAATAATATTAAAGTCACCAAGGCACAAAATGAACTAGGATGGACAACTACCATCCAACAACAAGCTATAAGGTTCTAGGGATGTCCCCTATTCCCTCTCACTCTGTGAGATCCATGGTATTCCATACTCTTTTAGTTTCCTTTGCTTCGCCAGTTGTTTATTTACTTTAATACCAACAATCATTCAAAGAGAACAATAATGACAATAATAACAAAAGCAACATTAACAAATAATAATAATTCCAAAGTCCATAATCACATCATCAAACAAATGAGCATAAGTCCATAGTCATATTAACAAATAGAACATAATTCCATAGTCATATAAAAGGCCATAATTCTAGGCATTAACAACCGGGGTATTACATCCCCCCCCCCCACCCCCCCCCCCCCCCCCCCCCCCGCTTAAACAATGCATCATCCTCAATGCATATTATTACATACATGTTGTAAAAAACCAACTTTCAAAATAGATGAGGGTATGCTTCCCTAATAGCATATTCCATCTCCCAAGTCACATCCTCAGGGTTGTAATGGGTCCATTGGACCTTTACCTATCTGATCTCTCAATTCCTAAGTATCTTGACCTTGCTGCCTAAAATGGAAATAGGTTGTACTGGAAAATCCCCTTCTAGTTCCACCCCGATCATAATCCATTTGATCACAAAATTAGTACCATGTACATACATGTATATATATATATATATATATCAATAAAGAAAATAAAATCACTCTTAATCACGTGGATCACATTCCAATCAATTACATGGTTAGCATCGATTATATACTTTTTCAATAAAGAGACATGAAATACACTATGTACTCTAATGCAAGTGGGAATAGCCAACTCATAAGAAATAGGTCCTACTCATAAGCAACAGGTCCTGTTTTAGCTAAGACCTCAAAAGTTCCACAATATCTGGCAGCTAGCTTGGAGCAATTCTGCAAGTTTAAGGAACTATTCTTGGGTCTAAATTTCAAGAACACATGATCTCCAACTTGAAACTGTCCTATTTTGATCTGCATAGCTTTTATGACTATCTTGAGCTGCCTTTAGATTTTGCTTTATCTTAACCATATGATCCTCCATATCCTTTAATAATTCTGGTTCAACAATGACTCTATCTATTGGGTTATCCCAAATAATGGGAGTATTGCACTTCCTTCCATACATGCCCTCGAAAGGACTCATCTTCAAAGAGGAATGGTATCCATTGTTATAAGAAAATTCCAACAAGTGTAAATAATATTCCCACTTAGATTGTAATGTCCCGATTTTGACCCCATTGCATTCAAATGTAAATGATGTAATATTGTTATAAAATCATGGTGAGGAGCTCAAGGACAAGGCCCCACCATTGATTTAGTGATGCATATGGTTTATGTGCTATCCATGCACATTGGAATTGTAAATATCATGTAAATATGCATTTTAATAAAATACCCACAACTAGCTATGCAATGCAACAAGAGATGGGGGCATGATTTTACAAGGAATTGGGAGGGAAATATTCAAACCCTTGGATCCAATCAAGTCAATCCAAGTGTCAATGAGAGAACCCATAAAACCCTCAACTACCCATGTTGACTTTTGTACCCAATCATTCATTTCTCCGAAGAGTTGGTTGAAATAGTTAATGCCTTGGGGAATGGGAGGTGTGGGTATCCAAAATTTGGGTATGGACAAGCCACCCTGCATGGAAAATCGTTTTTGGCTTCTTGGGCAAGAAAAGAGCCATGAATTGCTCCCCAAGCTATTACCCATCAACCAGTTTGCCTCTCTCACAAGTTGGGAGCTAGCTGGGCGTTTTTCCACATCGAAATAGTTGGGGGAGAAATCATTTTCCTGCCTGTGATTGTTTTTCCCCATCCCACAATCCATTTTGGCTGGAAACAATTTGGGGAAAACCCATGGCCATCCGTTTGTAAATCCCATTGTTAAAAATGTGTATCCATGCCCAATGATTATGCTTGCTATGTGAGAAAAGAGTATGTTGGGGTATGGGTTATGGGTATCCATTGTTTTAGCTTGAGATTGAGTGCAAGCATCCATAAATGAAGAGGGTTCAGATTTATCCTGATAAACGCAGCTATGGACTAGCTTGGCTTAGATGCATTGTGTTTTTGGCTATGTATGAGCTTGCATGTCCCCTTTTCCTTGTAGAAATCATGCCTAGCTCTGGGGTGGTCTCTGAGTGCTGAAATAATACAGGCTGGGCAGAGACCTACGGTTGGGTGGAACGTTGTAGTGACATAGACAGTTGCTTGGGACCATTTCACAATGAAGATGAGTATATTATTTATGTGTATTTACTTCTGTGATGTTTTAATTTGATGATTGTATTTATATGTTGTATGCATGAGAAATGTGTGTGGATATTGTTTTATTCCGTTGTGCATATTTGCTTGATTTGCATCTGCACACTTTAGATTTTATTTGTATGAATCTAATAAATGGGATGAGTTTATGTGAAAGACCAGATTTTGGTATCATGTTCCCTTCCTTGCGTTGGATCAATGGGAGGGGACATGACAGATGGTTTACCCATCACATACATCCTCAACATATCTTCAATCACTTGGTTAACTCTTATGGTCTGTCCATCTCTCTGAGGGTGGTATGTTGTACTCATTTTAAGACTTGTGCAAAAACCATCAAACAATCCTTTCCAAAAGTTAGAAGTAAATTTAGAATCCTTTTATGATACTATAGCGTTGGGAATTCCATGCAATCTGCCTACTTCTCTCATGTAAATATCTACAATGTTAGCTGCTTTATGAGTTTTCTTTACTGGAATGAAGTGTGTTGTGTTATTCAACTTATCTACCACAACCATGATGGCATCATTTTGAAATATTAACTTAGGAAACTTGGTGATGAAATCCATCGTCACTACATGCCATTTCCATTCAAATATTGGCAAGGGCTGCAACAATCTCGTTGGATGCCAATGCTGAATTTTAACTTTTTGGCATTCCATGCACCTAGATATATATTCTACAAAATCATTCTTCATCCCTAGCCAATAGTATTGTTTCCTTATTTTTTTTATTGTCTTCTGATAACCCGAATGTTTGGCAAAAGGAACATCATGCATTTCTTTCAGAACCATCTTCCTTATATCTCCATCATTTTGAACGTAAACTCTATCTCTATGCATGAGGATACCATTTTTTTCAACTTATACTTATCAAATTTATGTCAAATTTTTTGTTATCGCAATCCTTCTCTTACCTGTTGATAAAGTTCATCTGTAACACTGGATTCAATGATCTTATCCTTGAAATACGATGTACTAGTGTTGATCGTTGCTACATGAATCACATGTATCTTCCTACTAAGTGCATCAGCTACCTTATTTTCCTTACCTTTGATATGATTGATGTCAAAGTCATATTCACATAATAACTCCATCCATCTCCTTTGTCTTGCATTCAAATTAGGCTACTCAAACAAGTCCTTTAACCCATCATGATAAGTTCTTAACTCAAACTTCTTACCCATTAGATAATGTCTCCACATCTTCAAAGCATGAATGATAGCTATAATATACCTAAAATAGTATATTACTATTATTATTATTATTATTATTATTAGTTTATAATTAGGTTAATTAGTATTAATAGGCCAAAGGTCACCTCCTTAAGATGCGATCGTTCATTAAGTCAGCATGCATATATAATGTTGAAAATTCAATGTAATATTTAATCAATTCAATATAATAAATATATCTATTATCAATTATGATAATTATGTAAGGAATAATCCTTACAAGTGGTATCATAGATTTGTCTCTCTCTCTCGCTCATTCTCAAGCTCATGCGGTCCCCCCTCGCTGCCACCTTCCTGCACACGGTGCCACGTCCACCGGCAGTCTACAATTCTTCCACTGGCATCTATCACTTCACACTCCTCCCACAACACCCTCTAGCTTCCTCGCTCCACTCTCCACTCTTCCACCGCCCAAACATCCTTTCCATTCCCTACGCACAACCCACTTCATCTCTCGCTCCATCCTACGCTCCCACCCGACCTTAATCCACCTAGCCACACAACTGCATTCCACTCCTGCCTGTGCTGCAACACTTCACTGCCCAACACATTCCCCATCTCCCTTCTGCACTCATTCAACTCTGCTCACCCACCTGTGCCCATTCTCTATCCACCTCCACCACCCACTTCCGCAAATCCCCCTCCCAATCACGTCCACCACTACCCCTGCACTCACCCCCGATGCCTTCCATATGCACCACCCTCCCTTCCTGCATCCCATAGCTCCCCGAAGCTCCCTCCCAGCCTCAAAATATACGTACCCTCCACGCTGCTCATTTTGCTCCACCTCATAGCCACTTCCCCCCATCTCCCACTGCCACCTCCACTCTCTCCCACCGACGCCGCCTCCACTTCCTACTACCCCGCAACTTCTAGCTTCCGTCCTCCCTACAAATATATATATATATATATAACCTTTAAAAAAAAACTATATATAACATTATAGATATATAGTTTGTTTGAAATAAAATTTAAATTATTATTAATCTATTATAATAATATATAAAAATATTATTATTATATTATAAAATTCAAAAAAATATATAATAATAATAATATTATTATTATTATTATATAAAAAAAGGCAAAAAAAAAAATTCAAAAGAAATTAAGAGAAAAAAAATGAATTTTTAAGAAGTAAAGACATTATGTTCCTTTCGTACAAAGAGATCATGCATGGCCAAAAACCGACAAAAATTATCGAATCTAAACTCGAATAAATGGAAAAAAGATTGCTTAAAGAAGAGGAAACATATTCAAAATTGAAAATGATTGTATTGGAAATGAAAGAGGTAATAGCTAGGAAGGAAGGAAGGGAAGAATTTGGTGCGACTTCCGAATGCTCATGCCAAATAGAGCTGGTGTCTGCATCAGTACTCGCGTCAGAATAAAGGAATCCTGTCATAAAGAAACAAGCTCTGTCGACTCCCTAGTTCTCAGGTCAAGCAGAGCTGGGGTCTGCATCGGCACTCACGATAGAACAAGGGACTACGACAAATCCTACTTATTCAAGTAAGGATGAATATAAAATCACTACTACCCCCAGGAAGGAAAGGAGACCTGGTCGACTGAATCCTTATACCCCTCCTCACAAAATATCCATACCACCAGACACCAAGTGGGATAAGAAAATGCATTCCAACTACAAACCTCAAAATGTGATACTTAGTAAAAAGTATGCATGCCTACTGAAAGTTCGTTGTGGCTTCTTACAAGGTAGGGAAGTAAGGCACATTAACACGCCGGCTGAAAAATCTATAAAATTGTCTATTAAAGCTCCAGAACAAGGACATGTTAAGGAATTCAATGACAAGGACAATGAAACAGAAGAGGTAGAAGACAAGGATATGGAAGATCAAAATCATATTGACAATCACAATGTCAATATCAATTGTAAAGAAAATACCGATGTCGTAGATGTCAATGAAGTCAATAAAATCAAGGTTAACATCAATTATGTGAGATTTGAAGTTGTAGAAGAATGCAATGATGAAAATAAAAGTTTCGAAGATGAGCTTAATCATGATAACGTAGAAGAACGAAAACCAGAATATGCTACGAAAAATGAAGAGATAATCACCCCACCAGTGGTCGCAACTCGAGACATTCTAGAATCTCAATATCAAAAGGTTCGTAGAGAAAAAATAAAAGCAAGCTCATTAGACAAGGAAGTAAGTACATTATTAGTAGTTGCCGCTACAGTTATGAAAACCATTTCAAATCATGCATAAATATCATAAATCTACATCAAACTAGAAGAGCAAATAAACACCATCAGATTAGTAGCTGTAAAAAATACTCGATATAGTTGTTATGCGTTTATCTACAAAATCATAAGCATGAGAATATTTGAATGGAAATGAGACCAATTATTTCAAGAACTGCTAAACCGTGGCACCATTATTCATGGCAAGAATTCCAGCTACAGCACGCTCATAGAATATTCGTGGTCGAATCTTTTCAGAGTGGGATGACTTGTAATATACCTAAAATAGTATATTACTATTATTAGTAGTAGTTTATAATGAGGTTAATTAGTATTAATAAGCCAAAGGTCACCTCCTTAAGGTGCGGTCATTCATTAAGTTGGCATGCATATATAATGTTGACAAGTCAATGTAATATTCAATCAATTCAATATAATAAATATATCTATTATCAATTATGATAATTATGTAAGGATGAACCCTTACAATAGATGCAAGATCTAAGTCATGGGTGGCATATTTCTGCTCATGTTTCTTTAAATTTCTAGATTCATAACTGATCACATGTCCATCTTGCATCAATACTCCACCAATTCCTTGCTTACATGCATCTGTGCACAAAACAAAGCTTCCCTTAGGATCTGTAATCTTGAGAACAAGTGCACTAGTAAGCATTTCATTAAGTCTTTGAAAACTATCTTCACACTTAGAAGTCCAATCGAACTTCACACCCTTCTTCTGTAAAGATGTGATAGGGTGAGCTAACTTTGAGAATCCTTCAATGAACCTTCAGTTGTACCTAGATAATCCCATGAAAGATCTTACTTTTGATACATTCTTAGGTGTTGGCCATTCCATAATGGATCTTATCTTTTCAGGATCTATTGAAACAACTTCTTTAGATATGATATGTCCTAAGTAATCAATTCTTCCCTAATAAAAAGAACACTTGATTAGCTTGGCATACAATTGATTTTCTCTAAGCACATGCATTACTAGTCTTATATGTTCTTCATGCTCTTCTTCTGTCTTGGAATAGATAAGGATGTCATCTAAGAATACAATCACAAACTTATCTAAGTATTTTCTAAAAATTCCATTCATCAAGCTCATGAATATTGCAGGTGCATTAGTTAATCCAAAGGTACCACAATGAACTCATAATATCCATACCTTGTTCTGAATGATGACTTACTGATATCTTCATCCTTAATCCTAATCTGGTCGTATCCTAATCTCAAATCTATCTTCGAAAACACTTTGGATCATCTCAAATGATAAAAAAATTCATCAATCCTTGGCAAGGGGTACTTGTTTTTAATTGTTTCTTTGTTCAAATGTCTATAGTCTATGCAAAGTCTTAGAGTTCCATTCTTCTTCTTCACAAATAACACAAGAGCTCTCCAAGGTGAAACATTGGGTCTTATGTAACCTTTATTTAGTAGCTCCTGTAGATGCATTTGTAATTCCTTTAACTTTGAAGTACTCATTCTATAAGGTTCTTTAGATGCAGGTACTGTCCCTAGAACCAAGTCGATAGAAAAATAAATGTCCCTTTTAGGAGGAATTCCTAGAATTTCTTGAAATATGTTTGCAAATCCTTGTAGTACTGGATAATCCTATAGTTCTGGATCTTTTCCTTCTTTTGGATCTTCCACATGAATTGCATATAACTGGAATCCCTTTATGAGACATTTCTTCAATTGTAGACTTGTGACTGAACACCAAACCCTTCTTTCTATGCTTGCTTGCTGAAGATATAAAGATTATGTATCTTTCGGTTAGGTTTGTGTCCTTATTCATATCCCAATTTTTGTCTTTATTCCCTCGTCTTTACTGTTGTTTTGCCTTATCCATTCATCATTTTATGTAGTTCTGGTGGTTTGATACGAATCTGATATGGGGGGTACGGAGGTCGTCATTTTTTAAATTGGAGCTAGTAACCATTATTCCATATGGTTTCTCTGAACCATGTGCCGCCGTATTTTTGAAAAGAGTTGTCCTCAGCTCAGAATAATTCCTTTTGTAGGGAGAATTTAATTGGATTGATAATGGAGACAAAAGATCTAATGATTACCTTTTTATGTTTTAGCATACCTGAATTTGATGGTGCGGAAATTTTATAGTTTGAGTGGAGTTCCGTAGTTGATTGATTCTTCATCTGTAGTTTTATTTGGTATATCCTTTTACTGCCTCGCTTGATTTTTTGTTTTGCTTCTGTTTGATGTTCAGTTGCTTGGTTGCATTGCTGCTGGCTTGCTTGGTTGTATTTCCATTGGCTCGCTTGATAATTTGTTATTGCTTTTTTTGATCTCCAGTTGATTGGTTGCATTGCTGCTAGCTCGCTTGGTTGTATTTCCACGAGCTCGCTTGATAATTTTTTATTACTTTTTTGTTTTTGTTTTTTCAAACATTATCAGTGGTCATATATGTCCTCTATAAGCATTAGATTTTTCTGATAGAGGGTTTGTGTGAATTCCTCCTTTGATTGCGGTTTCTTATATAATTTGACTCTATGGCCATTCACCAACATGGGGAATTTTGTCTCATCTATGGTCTTGATTCTAACTGCGACATTGTCATAAATTGTGTCAATAATGTATGGTCCGAGCAATCTTGCGGTGATTTTTCCTTGAAATCTTTGAAACCGAGAATCATATAGCAGTGCCCAATCACTTTCCTTGAATTTCTTTTGTTTGATGTTCTTGTCATGCCATTTCTTTCTCTATTGCTGGACAATTTCAATGTCGGTGACGGGTTGTTGGTGGTGCTCATCCAACTGATTTAGTTGGAGTATATGCTCTTCTTGAATTTCTGAAAGTTGCAAGTTTAGATGGGCTGCAATTCTTAACGTCTTGATTGTAATATCCCTCTTTCTCCCTTAAGGTTTCTGCAACAAGAAGGTGCTAGAACTAATACTAGCTTACTATTGTTAATTATTTTACAAAGGCAACATAGAAACCAATAAATATTACAAGTCAATAACATATCCATGAGTGTAAAGTAAAGTTTAAAAGGTGAGTAAGTAGCATAGTAAAACATTCTAATGTTCCATAAACACATTAGGTATGTTTTTAGATTATCATACCCTAGAAGAGAGACTTGTGGGCATCGAAGGAAATATGCCACATCAATGGCGAATCCATTGCTGGTTGTAACTCCTTAATGACACCAATCTCCACTTCCACTTCCTTAAGTTACCTTATAACTCTCCATGATGAGAAGAAGGAGGCGTCGGGGACAAGGTACTTTATTTTCTGGATTTGATTTAAGAGAATCACGGATCGTGTTTGACGCTACATGTAGGCAGCCGGAGTTTGGATCTAACTATCTGTGAGCTCCGGAGGAAATTTAAAATAAAGTTGGTCTCCCAATGGAGTTCCATTTTCCTTCGTGATAGGTTATGGAGCCACTCAGCTATCTGATTGTGGCCAAGTTTTAACAATCCGACAAATGTCTCTTGGTGGGGAAGGCTGAACGCCATTTGCCATCAGGGGAGGAGTAGGTTCTCACTATTTGAGGAAGGAATTATGATCGCTGAAGGGAGGATAGTCTTGGTGGAGGAATCGGAATGCCCTGCCCTGCAGTGCAGCCAATGAGGAGAACCGGCTGAGTTCCATCATTGTCTTCTTGCATCCCACCTTCATAAATCAGACCGACGACCAAGCATGGAGGATGGTACCTCAAGGAGATGTCGTGAGTCCAGGTTTCCATTTTATGGAACACTGCGTGTAGAGTAAGTAAAAATTCAAGTCGAAATGTATGTCACTTTGTTGAAAGAGTATCCTTTATTTCAGTAGTAAGCGATCTGTCTCGTTGTGGTTGTGTGGAATGTTTCTCTGTGTCAAACCGATTCCTTATTTAGTTCCTTTTTATGATTTCACAATGGGTCAGTTAGACTCTATTTTGTTGTTTAATAAGATCTCCATAGGAATCGTGAGACTCCCCTCTCACGGGGCTCGATCTCGACGTGAGCTATGGAGAACTCTGTCTCTGTATTTGTCAAATCATATCACTGTATGAAACATAGAATCCAGCTTCTTTCTAGGTCAGGGAAAAACCTCTGTGAAACATTGGTTCTATCTTTTGTTTGGATCTGCATATGTTTGGGGGTTTTTGACAGCTAGAGAGTTTGAAGGATGCTTTGGGAAAGGAAAGCGTAGAGTGCTTGATCCCTGTGCAAGTTAATTTTTGTTTTTCTCTGCAGTTCCTTTATGTTGATGAATATCTGTTGGATCTATGTGTGATCCCTATTGGGTGTTTCTTTGAGGTTGAGGAACCAATTCCATTTTTTGTTGGATGCATATAGACATTTATATACTGTATTCTGTTTGTTTTGACTGTGTGAAGTTGGGGATCTGCGTGAAGCTTGGGCAAGGGTGAGGAACTCACCCCAATTTTTGTTGAATGTATATATGTTTATATATTGTGTTCTATGTATTGGTTGCTTGATTTTTGTAATGATTCCCGGGCGATGGCAGATCTCGGTCACATTTAAGTTATACTTTGCACATGTGAAACTACGAAATCACTTTCCAGTTAAATTCTGATTTGGTTGTTGAAATCGATGCAATCCCAATGAGGGTGGATCTCTGCCACATTTATTTTTATAACTTGCATATGTGAAACTAAGAAACCTCTTTTCCAGATAATTTCAAATTTGGTTGTAGTATCACCATCTGTGGTTATTAATGGTTGAGGTCAGGTCAGAATTCTGTATTGGGTATGACGGCTCTCTTTAGAGTTTGACCCCCGTCTTGCTTTTCCCACTTGTTTTGTATTATAACAATCTGCTGGTGGCAACGGTAGAAAGCAAGCTGCAATTTTGTTGTGCCTGTCGAATACCCTGTTTGCATGATCATCGCGAAGAATGTTTTCAGTTCATATCTCTTTGATGTTCATATGCTTGTGGTTTCTGGATTTTAAAATTGGCTTTGGTTGTGTTAAAATGTGGAGGCGCAGACCCCTGTAAAGCGTAGATCCTTATAATCTTTTGACGTTCATATGCTAGTAATTCCTAGCTATTAGAATTGTTCGTTTTTTTTTTTTACTGTCTGATCTTGCCGCATATATCAGTATTGGGGTTAAATCGTATTTGATTATTGCAGTTGGTTTTGATCTTGATTTCTGTTATGGAAAGCATTCGCATCCTGGATCAATGCATATCCTCATCTCAGGTTCGATGTGCTATTGCAATATGTTCTTCATCTTTTCATTATTGGTGGAATGCGGTTACTGTTTGAGCTTGTTACAGTGAACAATCTCTAGGGTTAAATTGTATTGTACTATTTTTGCTACGTTCGCTTAAATTGTATCTATGGTTGAATAAGTTTGCAGACTGATGAATGTACAGAAGTTCCTTTTAAGTGGTTTAGATATATTTTCATTAAAATATATTTGTATATGTCGAAATTCTTATGATTGTAGAGAAGATAATACCTGATATAGGTCAGTATATTACCATCTCATTGTTACACTGTAGAAGGACTTCCTTCTAGTTTTCTAATATGAATTGTATGCACAAAGTAATTTCAGTAATTTAAGTGATTACTGTTGATAGCATGCTTAGATGACGTGAAAGGAAAAACTCTTGTAATGACTGCATGACAGTTTGTAACTACCTACTTTGAGAGGTCAAATAATATATGAGGGTTGTGGACGTAGCCCAAAGGTTGGGGTGAACCACGATATATCTTGTCTCGTGCATATGTTGGTGAACCATGGTATATCTTGTCTCGTGCATATGTGTGATCTTATTGATGATGTGTATTGTTATATTGCGTCGAATGAATTCATTGGTAAAAATCCTTATGGTTGCTATGTATTATTAGTTGTTTTATGAACTATGTGAATATAACTTCCTTTAAAGCATAACTTCCTTTAAAAGCATGCAAGGTTATCTTCATTGGGTAAGTAATTCAAATAGATAGTGACATTACAATATAAGATTTATGTGATTGACAAATGTATGGGCACCCAAGATCATCTATTGGCTAAAGTAGATCACCATTATTAAACAATTATAAAGATGAAAAGTTCCCTTACATATGATTGACCCCAAATAGGGTGGACGAGACGTTCTAAGACAACAGGTTTATATTGTATTGATAGATTAATGACATTTGCATAGTCAAGTAAGTTTTAAGGGATATGGAAGCAAGCTTTATGTATTCCTTATATTTTTATGGTTACTAATCAAACTATGATGATGAGATCAGGAAGGACGATTAGAACATCTTTCATGGTAAGTCTTTTTTTTGTATGAGAACCAGTTGTAGTAATGGGTTCCAAAAAGGTATATATTCCTCCCTAGACAAAATCTCACTCATTTATCTCACCAAGTTTTTACAAGTATAGCTTATTAGACATTGTCGAAAGATAATCATTTAAATCTTTACCTAAATACTAACTTGATTGTTTTGGGCATGTTACATTGATTTCAAATTCAATGGGGAGCATTCCTTTTTTCCCATATACCAATTCATAGGGGGTAAAACTGATCGTTGTGTTATAAGCCCAAACTTCTTGACTTAACCTGTCTGCCCAATCTCTTTTATGTAACTGCATTATTTTTGTTAGAATATTTTCAAGCTCTCTGTTTGTGAATTCAGCTTGACCATTAGCTTGTGGGTGGTAGGAAGAGGACCTTTGATGTTTAATTTGTTTCTTATAAGTAGGTCCTCGATGAGGTTTGATGTAAACTGATTTCCTTGGTCATAAACTAACTCTATGGGAACTCCAAATCTTTGGAATATTTTTTTTGTAAATAATTTTGCTACATTCGTTTCATTGGCTGCTGTAAATGCTGCAACTTTGGCCCAGTTTGTAAGGTAGTCAGTGCAGACTAGAATGTAGTTTTTTCTGATTTGATGGGGGATTGAATGGACCAACAAATTAAAATAGCCACTTTTCAAATGCTTCCAAATATATTTGGGGATGTAGAGGCATTTCTTCTCTTTGTGTAGGCTTCCCCATTCGTTGGAAGTCATCACAATGTGATACATAATCGTAGGAGTCCTTGTGTAGCGTTGGCCAGTAGTATCCAGTTTGTAGTACTTTGTAGGATGTCCTTTTTGCTGCATAATGGCCTCCACAAGGTTCATTGTGATTAGCATGGAATATGTCGTGGACTTCATATTCTCTTATGCATCTCCTTAATATTTGATCTGGTCGTTTCTTAAAAATCATTCCTTGTATCCAAGTATAAGTTGCACTTTTCCTTATGATTCTGCACTTCTCTTTATAGCTATAATGTTGTGGAAATTTCCCAGATACCAATTAGTTTTCTATATCGGAAAACCATGGGCTTTGTGTGGAGATTTCCAATTGGTTTTCATTGGGGAAGTGATCATTTACCAACTCATTGTCCTTTCCATGGGTAAGTCTAGACATAAAATTGGCTACCACATTATGCTTGCCTGGCTTGTCCAGGATTGTTATGTCAAAT
The DNA here is from genome assembly GCA_027924585.1 of Larix kaempferi. Taxonomy (NCBI): domain Eukaryota; kingdom Viridiplantae; phylum Streptophyta; class Pinopsida; order Pinales; family Pinaceae; genus Larix; species Larix kaempferi. The sequence goes on from BSBM01000094.1 coordinate 9,069,674, forward strand.
TCTTACAAGAGGAGAAACCATCTAATAATTCTAGCACTAGTATTTGGTTTATTCATGAGGTATCTGATTGCAGAATGATCGTTATGGACAAAGACTGGGTACCCAATGATAAAGTGTCTGAATTTATTTATAGCATGTATGACATCCAAAAATTATTTTTCCGTGACTATATAATTGAGTTCTTCTCCTGCCAAGTTTTTGCTAATGTAATAGATTGCATATGGTTTATTTTCTTCTTCTTTCCTGAGGACTGCCCCGATGGCTTTTTCTAAAGCATCCGAATGGATGTGGAAGGGTAGTGTCTAGTTGGTCCTTGAAGGATTAGGGCCGTGATTGTCCTCTCTTTGAGTTGATCAAATGCTAACATACAATGTTTGGTCCAGATGAATTATGTATCTTTTGTCAGGAGGGAAAACATAGGTGCAACAATTTCGTCGTAAATTTCTATAAATCTTTTGTAGTAGCCTTTTTTCCCAAGGAAGTTGCGCACATCCCTTTTATTGACAGGTCGGGGGAGTGTTTTTGATAACAGTGACTTTTGCTTGATCTACTTCAATACCCATTTGGGATATATGGTGTCCCAGAACTATGCCTTCTTGCATCAACATACTACATTATCAATGCTAAGGCATAAACTCATTTCAATGCATTTTTTAGGACCAATTCTAGATGTTGTAATGCTTGGTAAAAAAATTTCCCAATACGGTGTGAAGTCGTCCATGTAGACTTCCATCTGGTCATTGATAAAATCAGAGAATATACTCAGAATGGCCCTTTGAAATGTTGTTGGGGCATTACAAAGTCGGAAAGGTAGTACTCTGTATGCATATGAGCCCCATGGGAAAGTAAATGTGGTTTTATCTTGGTCAGCAGGATGGATTTGGATCTGGTTGTATCCACTAAATCCATCCAAAAATAAGAAGAACTTGTTTCCAGCCAGGGTGTCCAACACTTGGTCAATAAATTGTAGAGGGAAGTGGTCTCTGTTAATTGCTTTATTAAGTTCCCTATAATCTACACAGATCCTCCACTTCCCTCCTTTCTTAGGGACTAATACTAAGGGTGAGAACCATTCACTATCTAAGATCGGGTAGATGAATCCTGCATCCAATAAATTTTGTAGTTCCATCTTAACTATATCTTTTAGTGTTGGATTCATTATTCTTTGGGGTTGTCTGATAAGTACAGCGCCCTCTTTGATATATATATATATAATGCTTGAAAATATGTGGGTGTATGCCTTTCATATCAATATAGCTCCATGCAAAAGCATTGTTGTTTTATGAGAGTACTTTTATGAGTTGCTGCTCCTGTTCTGGCTCCAAATTTGCATTAATATTGATTGTCTTCCCAGGAAGGATATTGTGATGAACCTGCAATAATTAATTAATGAAAACACACGAAATAACAGAACTCAGAATCACTTTTATATTGATCGCAGGCCACTTCGAGGGGGCAACCTCCTTTGAGCAAGCTCAATACAAATAAATTCACGATACCTTCATTGGTCTCAACACAAACTTATATACTAAGTCTAGGCGCCAATACCATGGGTCAATACCATGTGTCAATACAAACCATGGGCCAATACAAACTATGGATCAACAACTACTACGGGATGACTTACAAAGCATATGCGTCCAACAACAATAAGACAAACTATGGATCAACAAATACTACGAGACGACTTACAAAGCATATGCGTCCAAAAACAATATAATAACAAAGTAAAATAGAAGGGTTGACATGGGTTCCTAACATCCCCTCTCCCTTAGAAAAATATTTGTCCTCAAAGCTTTAGATGTGGAAATTGATGCAGAATCTGAAGGAGTGGTTCCCCTGTAGCATCCTCGGGTTGCATTTTGGGCCACTTACGCCTTGTGAGTTTCAGAAAGGGTTGCTTGGAAGTTTTTAGACGAAGAAGAACCATATCCGCTACGTGAAAATTGCACGCAGAACGATGCTGATTGGCTTGTTGTTTTAGTCTAATTCTTGCCATGTGAAGATTGTCCTGCAGAATGAGAAGAACCTGATCGCGGTTTCGAAGAACCGAGTCAATTTCCTAAACTGGGGAGTTGCTTAGGGTGTATGGATGAAGAATTGGCGGTGCCTGTCCATAGTCTGTTTCATATGGTGTCCTTTCAAATGTTGTATTGTACCACTGGAGTGCTTCTAGGAAATCCATAGAAATAGTTGTCCAAATCTGTGTAGGGATGGGCAAGGGTTCGAGTAGCCCCGAAAGGAGTGTCGTTTCACCATTGTTGACCTGGAAAGTATCACAGTTAGCCACCATCTGTTGAATTGTCATTTTCAGTCCCTGCCAAAAGAAGTTACATCGTTCCCGGTCATACATTTTGAGTAACCCAAAGTGCCCTGCTGATGAAGAAGCATGGAGTTCATAGAAGAGATAGCCTTGTTGAACATATTGCAATCAATTTGGAACAAGTAGAGAAATAGCTTTAAAAGAAACTGGGTAATCAAATGTGAGAGAAGGAGCATTTGCCACCATATTGTCCTCCCCTTCTTGTAAGTGATCGCATAGGTATAACCCATGAGTTGGATAACTCATTTCAGGTTGGCTGGGGAGGAGACCCATTATTCCAGGAAATTTTCCAGACGCTGGAGTTCAGTCTTGATGCATAAATAATTCCCTAATAGGTATGGTTGCCACTTTTGTATTGCATGCAAAATAGCCATCATTTCCTGCTGAGATGTAGATGCATCTAAATTCTTACTGGAAAGGTCTCTTGAAGGCGACAAGCCCACCGGTTCAGCAAGGACACCTGCATATCTATCCAAGGAAGTAGGGGAGACCATTGATGGGTGCATCTGAATGGAATGGAGTTGAGCGATGACACCATGTGAATTTTTCTTAAGGATATTTTCCAGGCAGTGTGAACTGATGATGTGGAGAGACCCTTGTTGTAAGCCCTTAAATTTGTGTTGTTTCCCATTAACTAAAAACTGCATCCAAAGTTAAGCAAAATCCCATAATATGGGGCCAAGCGTGCGTAACCATTGAACGCCCAAAACCACATCACATCCGCCTAGGGATAAGGAAAACATGTCACAGCGCAGGGTATAATCTTCCAGACAGATACTCACATTGTGACACTTCCCCTTGCAAGGTAAGGTGCCCCCATTGGCAACCATGACTTCAAAGTTGGAGCAAGGATGGACAAAACAATCAGCATGTTTGGCGATCCGAGGGTTAATGAAGTTATGGGTGCTACCAGAATCAATGAGTATTGTAAGAGGAAGCTTCTTGAAGTAACCCCTGACCCGCATTGTTTAGGGGGTGGTGACGCCGGATAAAGCATGGAGAGATATCTCTAGTTGTTCATCCTGAGATGGGGGGTCAATAGGCGGCTCCTGAATGTCAACCTGATCATCCATTGTATCTGGAGTTTCTTCACCAATTGTAGAGGCAGGCGGAGAATCCATATCCAAGAGATAGAGCTTTTGTTGAACACATCTATGTCCCCGAGTGAATTTCTCATCACAATTATAACAAAGCCCTTTTTCTCTGCATGGCTGCATCTCTGTTTCAGACAAATGCTTGACAGGAGTTGGTCGAGGAGCTGGCGGAATGGGAGGTCGTTGAGAACCCATATTTCGAAAGGTAACAAAAGCGGGTTTGGAGCATTGTTGGGCTGCAATCTTGTCTTCTGTCCAACTTAGCCAACCCTAGGACTTCCATCATTGTGTTCGGACAGAAAATTTTAATCTCTGACAGGATTTCATCCTTAAGACCACTGATAAAACAACTCCTGTAGAATTCATCAGACAAACCTTCTGTTTGATTGGCTGGTTTCTCAAATTCTGTCTGATACTCTCTCACAGTGCCACTTTGATGAAGTTTAGTGAGTGCTTTGGTGAAGTCATCAAAAGCACTAGAACCAAATTGTTGCAAAAGGAGTTGGTAAAAATCTATCCATTTTGGCTCATCATGAGCCTTGATGTACCAACGGTACCATTGAAGGGCTTCCTGTTCCAAATGAAAGGATGCAAGTAGAACTTTCTGGACATCAAAAGTATTATGCAGACTGAAATATTGTTCTGCATGATAGAGCCATCCAATTGGATCAGTACCATTGAAGCAAGGAAATTCAAGCTTCGAACCACGGAAATTGCTGGAAGAAGAGAACCCATTGGCTGCAGAAGATTCTTTCTGTCAGTTATTGTTCATGGTTGAATGTTGAAGATGGAGGCTGAGAAATTTTTCATCCAGATCTTGGAGTTTGGTTTGGATGGTTGCAAGTGATTCCTCCATGGTTTTTGCTCCTGTGCGGGTGACAACCATAACAAGGAGTTTTTTTTTGGGAGGGGGTGGGAATGGATAGAAAAACACAAACAAAATCTTATTTAGTAAAGAGACATTTGGATTTGGGAAAAACATGGAGGGTTAATTGGGGTTTGACTAGGTTTTGGACACTTTCTGATGGACAAGGAAGCAAAAAAATGGGGATTTTAGAAGCGGGGTGAAAGAATGAAAAAATTTGGCAGAGAGGGACAAAGAAGTAGAATTAGGAAAGGAACTCTGTGGTAAAATTTGAAGGCGATTGGGTGAAATCTGAAGAAGTTATGGCAAACCCTAAAAATAGACAAATGTGAGATTTCGGGCTTTGGGAAGTGGAATTTGGGACAGGGTCCTTAGGAATGAAATATGAAGAATGGGATGATAGGGGTGTCAGGAAAGTTTCAAGGGAAACGGAGTGAAAACAAGGGAGATATGGCCAAAAAACAAAATTTTTTTATTTTTTTTTATTTTTTTTCAGAAATGGATCTGCAACGACGCAGATAGATCTGTAATGGCATGGAAGGGATCTGAAACGGATAGATATGGCGTGGAATTGATCGAAAACAAAGGGATTTGAAATGATGCTGAATGGATCGAAAATGGCTAGATCTGAAACGACTGGATCTGGAACGGCTTTCAGAATGGATTTGAAATGGTGGGGAAGTGATCGGAAACAGTTCATCTGAAAAATAGATATGGACCCCAGGTATTTGCGGCTTCCTAATAGTATAGGGGTTTCACTCGGCCACCAATGTTGTCTGACGGCTTGCGTATTGGGGTAGTACCCCTCACTCCACGGCTCAGGTAAAACTGATAACCGCTTTGCCACAAATGACAGCTTTTGGTTTACCTCACGGGTGGGAACTAGTCAATCAGGTAGGGGTCGTTGTCCTTTTCACTGGCAGGTCCTCTCAATGGGCCAACTACTTTGGGGTTCCTGTGGTACTCCTCGCAATGAGTTTTAGGACTTATGCCCAAGTACTTCCCACAGTTAAGCGGATAGGGATTATTCCTAGATCCAAACTTGCAACAGATGCGAAAAAAAAAATTTGGCAGAAATTCCACCCAATGAGCCCAAGAAAGTGCTCTGATACCAGATGTGATGAACCTGGAATAATTAATTAATGAAAACACACGAAATAACAGAACTCAGAATCACTTTTATATTGATCTCAAGCCACTTCGAGGGGGCAACCTCCTTTGAGCAAGCTCAATACAATTAACTTCACGGTACCTTCATTGTTCTCAACACAAACTTATATACTAAGTCTAGGCACCAATACCATGGGTCAATACCATGTGTCAACACAAACCACGGGCCAATACAAACTATGGATCAATAACTACTACGGGACGACTTACAAAGCATATGCATCGAACAACAACAAGACAAACTATGGATCAACAAATACTACGGGATGACTTACAAAACATATGCGTCCAACAACAATATACTAACAAAGTAAAATAGAAGGGTTGACATTGGTTCCTAACAGATATCTACAATTTTAACCTGTGGTGGATGTTGTTCAATGGCGAGTATTTATTTCCACATTCTGTCAGTATTGACAGGATAATTCAACACTTCCTGTCATTTCCCTGTTTCAAAAATTTCTTCAAGCATATCATGGTTAGGATAAACATTCTGAATAAATTTAGCCGAATGACCATCTTCATCATTATCTTTTAAAGTTAAATTCGTTTCTATGGTGAGCACAGGTCGTATGTTTTTGGTCATTTATATCGTCATAGTCATACGTCCAGTTTTGGTATTCTGTGTGTGGATACCTTGTTGTTGGCGGGTATATTGTAATATTTTTCCTAGCTTGTCCACTTGTAATTGTCATATGGCCAAATCAATAGCCTATATAGGCATCTGTTGTTGCCATCCATGGCCCCCCTAGGATGATTGGGTACCCATTGACCTTACTCTTAACTTCTATAACTATGATGTCAACTGGATATTCTCAGGATTCAATATTTATGATGATATCCTCCAGGATTCCTTCAAGTTTGACAGTGGAGGTGTCAGCAAGTTGTAGTACAGTACTGGTTGGTCTGACTAATGATTGGAGACCTAGGGAGAACATTGTATCCTTTTTCATAACGTTTATAGCAGCTCCTAGGTTGATCAGATTGCTTGAAATAGGTTTTTTGTTTATGTTTACATTGAAAATAGGTCTTCCTGGCTCAAGGTATTTAGGGTTAACAATGATACCCAACATCAAGTCTGCTAGTTGACCTACCACGTTTATGGTTGGTGGATCTCTTTTCCTTCGCCCAGGTTTCTTTAAGCAGTTTTATTTTATAAATTTATTACATATTGGGACATCCCTTATTGCTTGTAAAATGGGATTTTGAATGCTTAAATGTTTTAATTCATTAAGTATAGCATTCTTTGCTTCTTCCTTCGTATTTTGTTTTAGTTTCTCAGGGAATGGAGGGTTTCTATTTAGTAATTGAGGTTGATATTCTTCTTCTTGATGATGTATCCATGTGGGTTGTTGGGGTTGTAAAGATGTGGGTTGTTCATGATATGTATGTTCTTGATGATTTTTTGGGTGGGAGTCCTGCAATGTCTTTCCAGATCTAATATTAATTTCATTTAGTTCTAGTGCATCTACAACATAGGTAGGAAATTGCACTATTTCATTGTTGTAGGGTTATTCTTTCCTTGTTCGATTGTTATTTGGGTTTGGAACAGTTTGGGTAGGGATTGGAGGTGGTCTAGGGGGTGGTTGGTTCTGTGGAGGAGGAATTATGGGTGGTTGTTGCAATGGAGTCCTCCAATTTGATGAATATGGATATGGGTTTCCATAGTTCACCTGTGGCTGAGAAAAAAGGTGGGGGGTATGGAGAGTAAGGCTGGGTGTAATATGGCTATTGATATGGTGTTTGGTTTTGCTTCCATTGCCTTGGAGATGCTTGTGGTGGCCATGTAATTGGTGCCGAAGGGTTCCAATTCTGTTCATTATTCCCTTGATTAAAAAATGCTTGGCTATTGGACTGGAAGGACCTAGCAAAATTGTTCATTCACTGGTTAACAAAACAAAGTTGTTCCATAGTACGTTCTGATGTGGGATCCTGTATGGTCGCTTTGCATAATGGTAGAAATGGGAATTTATCAGTTGTATGATCATTGGTGCCGAGCCCACATATCTTTATTGCATTTAATGGGTATTGTCCCTTTTCATGTTTCTTTTTACATCGTGGAAAAAATACTGCTAGTGTCTGGTTGATCTCGTCTTGTTTATTTTGTATTTGGAGTGCATCTAGCTGCATAGCTAAGAACTAAAGGATGTATGTTTTCATATAGTTTAGAAGGTTTCCTAAGTTGGACTTTGTGATGCTTGGGCTCGAAAAGGATGATCCTGCTGCTAATGGATGTGTATCTCATAATCCATTTTTTCCTTTTCTGGATCTAGAATAATTCTTGAAGATCTGCAAGATTTGATCATAGGTTTTATGGAATATATCCCCATCTCCTAACAGGTTCAAGACCTCTAGGTATTCCTCCTTAATTCCTCTAAGAAGTACTAGTTTCAATGATTCCTGATCCAGGGTACAATGACTAGCCCATTTATAGCTGAGTTGAAAGCGTTGTGCATAGTCTTCTAGGGATTCTTTTTCTCCCTGTTGCATCCTGAAAATTTTATCTATTGTGTATTTTGCTTTACAGTAATCCCTATATTTTTCTAGGAAGGATTGTTTCATCTAGTCCCATTTGAAGATACCGTTTCCTTCCAGACTGATAAACCATCTGAGTGATAAATCTTTTAATGTAGAAGGAAAGAGTCTCAGTTTTTGTGCATCAGTGGTATAACCAAAGGACCTGTAGACTACCTCAAATTAAAATAACAATGTGTCAGGGTCCTCTGAGGTTAGGCCATGGAAGTTTGGAAGATTATTGGGATTGATATTTTTCATTCTAGCATCGCCAAGAGGTACACTAATAGGGAAAGTAAACAGTTCTATGTGTTCATATTCCTCATCCTCCATAGTAGTGTTTGAGCTAGAGCTAGCGAAGAAGCTATCACAGTCTAGATTGTAGTTGGAATCAGCTTCTTCGTCGGAGTTGAGGAATTCAAATTGAGAGTGTTCAGAATTGCTATTCCTCATAGGGCGGTTAGGCAGAAAATGTCCAAATTCATCCCTCTTTCGTCGAAGCATTCATGGTAATTTTTTTATTATTAGTTTTTAATAATATGCCTTCTTATAGTTTAAGAACCTCGCCAACAATGGTGCCAAAAAGTGTTGGACTCCAGGAATGTGTACCTTGTTGAGGTATATATACCAGAAGTATACTTTAAATATCGACTAGGGAGCGTACAAACTTGAGAGGTGCTCAGCACTGTATGTGCACTATGAGATAATCTTTGTCATTCTAAGTGTCCTACGTATTCTAAAGGGTCTTCTAAAAAATCAGGAAGTATTGTTCTATGGAAACCGAAAAGCATGAAATGAAAGTATGTAAATCTATTTTATCAAAGCAGAAAATGAAAGCATGTAAATCTATTTTATCAAAGCAAGAAATGAAGGCATGTAAATCTATTTTATCAAAGCAAGAAATGAAAGCATGTAAGAGGTTAACCTAAGGAACATAAATTTAATCTGAAAGAATCAAAATTAATCTAAAAGAAACAAAGATCCATTTAACTGTAATCACAAATCGTCATTTTCAAAGAACAAAAATATAGATTTGATCTCATTTGAAAATGTTGTATAAAAAGTGGAAATGAAAATCTAAAAGTCGCTCATGCGGATGATAACTACAGGACTACAGATAGTTTGTTTTGGAACTATAGATGCAACACCAAAGAACTATGAATGGAATAGCGCCAAGGATAATTTTAGGGGCGAAATTTAGCCCATGGGCTATTTTTCCATGTTTTTTTTCCAAAAACAAAAGCACCAATTTGCATTTTTTGAAGCCCCATTTCGCCCAATTTTGACGGGGTAAACTTTTTCACTCTAAAAATCGCCAAATTATTATATAAACTATATAAAATCCTTAGAAATTGAAATAGTTTTAGAAAAATATCGCCAAATATTTTATAGTTGACATTTTAAGAATTGGTAATATTCGCCAAGGTTTATACACTTTTAAATAAGTATGGATCCTTAAAATTATCCCTGAATAGCGCTCATGCTGAAGCCAAAATCTGATGTTTGAATGAGATGCTGAAATTAATCCACATGCAATTATACTAGAAATAAATAACTGAATGCATGAGAATTACCTGAAACAAAACGAAAAACTCTTGAGCTACGTATTGAGGGGGCACCCCCCAACACATATCACAGGAGGAAGGGAAAAGTATAAACTCACGAAATCAGAAAAAAACGTTGGAGCATCATTATAAATTCATAAATCCCATCATGGCTTGTAAAAACTATAAAACTAAAATGTCTAAACTGTGAAAACGATAAAAGATTGTTTCTCCAAAATATGTCACAGACCTCCTGCTAATCAAGTGTCTCTATTTATTACAGATTCTACCCTAGTTTTACATTGGAAACCACGTACCAAAATTTAGCGGATTATCCCCTTCAAATTAGGGAAAACAAGAGTGTTGCATCTCTAGTGATCCTCGTGGTCTTCAATCTAGAGCTCAGCACTGCCACTATCCCTGTCATTCCTGTGCTATGTACACACATGGTTTGTTTAGATGATTAATTTAAATCATATATATTAAAACACAATAAATAATAATAAATAAATCACTTCATCGCATTATCAATCAAATTTTATTCTCCCATACATAAAGGAGTGCTTTTTAGATGATTCCATTTCTAATGTGTGGCATAATGTAGTCTAATGAATACCTATATCAGGGACTCATCACATGTAATAAAAGGTTTTCCTTTTGTTTTTCTTAAAAAACTTTTTGTTATTCTTGAAGTTATCAGGGCACTCACTATCTTCTTCTTGTTTGGGATAAGGACATTTGGAAGAAAAGTGACCAATTCCCCCACACTTAAAAATTTTTAGGGGAAATTTCCCTTTTAACTTACCAGTACCTCTCTTAATATTTTTAACTCGAAGTGCTTCTTCATCATTAGAATCTTCTACTTGAAATTTTGTTTTAGATTTCTTATCTATTTTTTATACTTTAAAATTTGCTTCCTTCTTTTGAGAATTGTCTTTCTGAATCCTCATTTCATAAGATATAATAATTCTATATATCTCATCCATGGTGAGATCGTTAATGCTCTCTCTATATCCTAGTGTGGAAATCTTAGGATTGTAAATCATTGGAAGTGATCTCAACACTTTCTCAACTATTTCTTTTTCTTTCAATTCTTCTCCTAGCCCTTGAATAGCATTCACAATTTAATCAACTCTCTCAAAGTACTCTGAAATCGTTTCTTCTTCCTTCATTTTTAGACTTTCAAATTGGGTTTTAAAAGTCTGGAGTTTCGCTCTTTTTACCTTGGAGTCTCCTTCATAGATTATCTACAATTTGTCCCAGATTTCCTTTGTTGTCTTACAATGCATCACTTTGGAAAAGACTGTTTTGGCTAATCCAGCCAAGATTGCATTAACAGCCTTGGCATTGCTTCCAATTTTTTTTATTCCTTCAAGATTTGTAGGAGGGGCTTTGTGATATGTGTACCCTGTTTCTATAGACATCCAAACATATAATCCAAGAAATTATGTGGATTCTCATCCTGATGCTCCAAAAAGAAAAATCTTCTCCATTGAATATTGGAACCTTAGAGGATATTTTTACTTGTTGATCCATAGTGATAAAGTATTTCTCTTCGAGTGTTTAAAGTCTTAGTGAAGAACCTGCTTTGATACCAATTGTTGGAATATCAAGAAATACTGAGAAGGGGGGGGGTGTCAGTATTGGGCTATCTTTTAAAATTTTGTGACATTTAAAAACAAAATCAACAAAGAAGATATAACACACAATATTATCGTGGAAGCCCAATTGAGAATACCACCAATACTTTCTATTACTGCAAAATTATATTTACAAATAGTTTGCAAGAACCAACTTGCTGGAGACTTCAATCCCCAAATTTCTCAGCTACAACTGAAGGATACACCAACACCCTGTTTTTTCAGCTACAACTGACTGGATGCTACAACACCTTTAGCAGGATGCAACCTTCCCTAGCACCACCCTTCCACCCTTATTTGTATTTTTCATATTTCCATAACTTCTTTATTTCTTCAATTCTGTTACTTCATTTTATTGGTCTATTTTTGTTCTCGTTGCTCGTCGAATATGGAATTTTGAGACATTTTCCTTCTAATTCAAGCACCTGTTTAAATATCCTTATTCAACAACAACACATCTTATCATCATGCCTTTTTAGCATCACACCATTTCCATAGTTGCGTCCTTCCAATATGAGAATTGTGATTTTTCATCCAACGCATCTCTGCACTAAAAGATACTTCTTGGTTTAATTGATTTGCTTTGATAAATAGTCGATAGTTAATTTCCTTTATTTCACAATATCTTAATTATTCCTTAATAAATTGACTTAGCTAGGAAATTTAAACATAAACTTGTTAACATATTTTATCAGGATTATTGCTGGCATACTCTCATACTGTGTAAAAATAGTTTTTCTTCAACTTGGAAAGTCAATTTTTCACATGTGTGACTACCAAAGAAGAACTTGACACCATGGCTAGATGGACAAGCTACCAAAGAACAGATCCACACCTTTGGATCAATTTATTTTCACAACCATAGCTTCTGGCGTGCATTTCCAATGCCCTCCCGAACTTCATTTAGATAGAAAGACAAACTTTTTCTCAATTTGGAAGGCTTGTATTCGCACGTGTAACTTCCAGAGAGAAATATGAGACCATGAATAGATGGCCAGATCATCAAGGAATAGACCCATTCCAATTGATGAATTTAATAGCACAAGGAAAATTTCTGGCAGGCATTTCCAAATGTCTCTCAACCTTGATTTAGACAGAAAGACACTTTTTCTCAATTTGGAAGGCTTGTATTTCGCACGTGTAACCTCTAGAGAGAAATATGAGACCATGATTAGATGGCCAGATCATCAAGTAAAAGACCCATGCCAACTGATGAATTTATCAGCACAAGGAAAATTTCTGGTGGGCATTTCAAAATACCCCTTAAGCTTCTGTTTTTTAAATAAACATATTTCATTTGTTTTTAATATGCAAAACAAGATTTTTCTCAATTTGCCAGGTTAATTTATTGCACATGTGACCATCAGGGAGGAACCTAAAAACATCATTCGATAGACACATAACCAAAGAACAGACTCATGCCATTGGACAAATTTATTGAAACCAAGAAAACATATGGTGGGCATTTGAAAATGTCCTTCTAAACTTCTATGCTAACCCTTAGACTAATTTTCCAAACCCTAGGTCAACTAAGGTGGATTATTACTTTCATAAAAACCCTGAACCAATGATACCAGATGACGTAATACATCTTACTGATCACAACCAAACTGAATTCACCTTCAAAATCATCTTCCTCTGAACTAGGCGGGCATTTTACTGGACTAGTGCAAAACTACATAAAACCCTATTTTGGCAGATCTATAACTTTTTGTAATGTCCCCACTCAAATAAATTCCAAAAGGATAAAAATCCACCAATCTACTAGTTTCCTAGGTTGGGTGGAGACACTAAATTTGGAATAAGGAGACTAATAACACTGAATGGACTTTAGCTTGACATAAATATATTAAGAGGGGATAAATAAATATTTATAATGATAAAATAAGATGACACTTGATCATGGAGACACATGGATGGAGTGGGACCCACACAAAGCTAGATTTCCCATGCCACATGGCATTCCACTCTCACCCATTCGAATCCAAGGTGGAGACCAATATTCTTGGGGGATTTGGAAGGGAATAATACTTGGCATGACTCAATGAGGTCGGAATGTAGAGGAAGACTAAATCCCATGGAAGAGGAAGAGGCATTTTGGAGCTAGTGGGACACTTAGGCTAGATTCCCTAGCTTCTATGACACCAATGATGAAGATGCCTATGACACTTATGACAAAATCAGACCTGATGGATGACATCTGACATACATGACATGTCAGGGCTAAAAATAGCCACGAAGAAGGCACACAAAGGAGTTAGGGAAGCCAAGGAGACACCTACTCGAATTGAGGGAAGGAGGAGGCTAGAATTGGAAGGACAAGTGGCATACTTGGGAATCTCTTCCCAAATGTAGTTGGAATGAATCTCATGGATGGAATTCAATTTAGGGAGGACTTAGGAATTTTATAAAATTAAGGAATAAATAAGAAAACCAGCTTTTGATCATTTTACATTTTGCATTTGGAGAGAAGAGCTAGTAGAGAGATAGTTTACTTGCCTTAGCACTAATTCCGAGGGTGAGCGATTCCCATCCTAATTGGAAATTGGAGGGGCCATTCAGAACTTTCATTTGGAGCTACAATGGAGTATTTAGTTACAGGTTTAATCTATAGGGCAGCTCATGGTTCATTCATCTACAACTTGTTCTTGCATATTTGGGCCCCTGGAGGAATTGCGCCTTTGGTGAGATAATGATCTCTTTGTGAGAGTCCAAGAATCTCCATTTATTTTTATTCTAATATATATAATCTGTATTTACTTCTCACAATACTCTCAGGTCGAAATGCCAAGTGAAACTATGTAAAAATACCAAGGAATGCATAAATCATGCCATTTTCCCTATACCTTGTTGTTGGAGCTTGAAGAGACATTATTTCAAATTGTATCAGTCATTATCTGTGATTTTGTTTATTTATGGAGTATTATTAATGTTCTTAATAAGTTTCATTAACATGTAACAAGTCTTTGGCACCTAAAATTCGAATTTCATAACATATGGTGAAATTTACTAGCTTTCCCCCCTATGTGGAGACTTGCATATAAATATCTGATTTAGTGTAGTTACAAAAGGCCATAGGAACGAATTGAGGACACACTCGGAAGATAATTAAATCAATTTATCATTACCATACCTTTGTTCTGAAATTTGGAAGGTTTTAACAACATTTGGAGAGCCATCTTTGACCACTACCCTTGGGAGTTTTGAAGCTCGATTTGACTAGTACATTTCCCTACTTTGTCCAGATTGTAAATGAATGTTTCAGAAGTGTTTTAAGGGTTTTTAAGAATTTATGAGCCTCATTTATATGTATGAATACCTTCCAAACTCATTTAGACCCCATTCGGAATTAGTTGGAGCCATTTGGAAGCGGTTGATTCATTACTAGTCTAAGGGTCGAATTGGCCAAAAATTGTAATTTTTCCTAGTTTTTGCAAATTCTTAATAAGGCACACTACAAGTGGTATCATATCATGGTCCTTGTACCTGATTTTGATGACCATTTATGAATACAATAATCCAAAGAAATCATCTCTCACCCTTACAATATGAAACTGGAAGTGTTTTTGTTGAAGAGGAAGAAGAAGAAGAAGGAGAAGAGGTGTATTCTATTGAAACTATGGCTAGGGATGAGAAGGGAACCTCAAAGAATAAAGAGGAATTTAATCAATTCATGAAACCATTCTTTGAATACATGACAAATCAGATCATGAAAGGGTTTGAATTGTTGGCTAGTCAACTTGGAAGCAAAGGACCAATAGGAGGCAACAGTAGTTCTTCTTTCGAGGAAAAGAAGGCAATATGTGAAAACATTTTCTCAAGGACAGGACCTCATAATAGACCTAATGAATTTCAGATTTCAGTAATGCCTACTACACCTAAATTTCTTTAGGTCAAAGAATAACATAACACCCAATATGATATGCAGGAGATTGTAAAAGAATGGGAAAAGTTGAGTGAATATTGTAGAAGGACTCTACCCTCTAAGCAATACTTTCAAAGTGCAAGAAAACTCAAAATGAGGGAAGGTAATAGGACTCCATTTCAGAATAAAGAATTGAATTGTGCCATTGGTAAAATTCCCTTTCCCACTTTTGATGGCTCACCCTAAAGTTCTGCAAATACTTGGGTACAAAAACTAGATGTTTATTTTTAGTTGAATCCAATGGTGGAAGATGATGCTTTAAAAATGGCTATTTTGCATCTTGAAGGAGAAGCCAATGATTGGTGGTTTCATGGTATGAAAAACTTGGGACATGATTAGATTGCAACATATGGAGAATTTTTTGATAGGGTATTAGAAATATTTGAGTAAAAAGATCCAGAATTTCCTTTCAAAGAACTAGCCCAATTGAAGCAAGTTGGAACCCCTGCTGAGTATATGTTGGAATTCCAAAAATTATTAGTTAAGGTGGCTGATATATCTATGGTAATATTAGTATTTATATTTATTGAAGGCTTGGATGAAACCTTAAAATTTTTGGTTAAGGACCAAAAACCTAATTCATTGAAGGATTCCATGAACTTGACAAGAGACCTACAAAATGTGCTACCTAGGACAAGGTTTCCTCCCAAGCCTAACTTCCCTTCCAAGTTCATATTTAAAAAGAAGCCATGGAAAAGAGATACATTTGGAAAGGATAAGAAAGAAGGACCAAACAAGGAAGAATTCAGAAGAAATAAATTGCGCTACACATGCTTCCAACCATGGGTACCAGGGCAAAAATGTTCTCAGGGGAAAGCACAATATATTGAAGTGTTTTCTGATAATGAGGAGTATGAAGGGGGTATGGAGGAAGAAGGACATATATCAGACCAAAATGAGGGATATGATATAGAATAATAAGGGAAACAAGAAGAAAACCATCCTTCACCTAACAAAGGAAGTATGGCAATACTTTCAGTAGTGCCTCGTTTTCACACTATTCGATGCAAGGGAGTGTTACAGGGGAAAAGGGTCTCAGTATTGGTAGATGGAGGATCCAGACATAGCTTCATTGATGCAGACATGGTAGAGAGGAGTAATATACCTATTTAACCATTCGATGGATTCATAGTCATCATTCCAGGTCACAACACTATGGAGTGTGAAACATCGATTCCAAAGCTAGAAATCACCATAGGTAATTACACTTTTTTTGATAGCTTTTATGTGGTTGATGTTGCTGATGCTAATGTGGTATTGGAAGTGCAGTGTTTGTACCCTATAGGGGAGCATACAGTGAACTATCAAATTCCTGAAATGAGATTCAAATATTTGGAAGGAAAACAAAGGGTTGTGAGAGGGCAGCACACCTATTTGAATCGAGTAGTGACTTCCCACAGTATCAGTTCTATATTGAGACATGGATATATTGAATGGGATGTTGAATGTTTCATTACTTCACCCAAACCAAAAATAAATATTTGAGAACATCCAAAGGATATAAGGAAACTACTACACAAATATTCAAAGGTTTTTGGAGACCTCCCTTCTGGAAGGCCACCTGATAGAGGGGTTGAGCACAACATTGTTTTGGAGGAGGTCACTTCACCAATACAAATTCCACCATATAGACATCACAAAAATTTCAGAGAAGAGATTGAAAAGTATATTCAAGAACTCTTGGATTTGGGACTCATTAGACCAAGCTCTAGTCCCTATGCTTCTTCAGTGGTTTTGGTGAAAAGGAAGGATGGGACCTTGAGAATGTGCATTGACTTTAGAGTGCTCAACAAAAATACAATAAAAAATAGATATCCCATCACAATGATAGATGATATCATGGATGAGCTACATGGAGCAAAATTATTCTCAAAAATTGATCTTAGATCTGGTTACCATCAAATTTGAATGATGGAGGAGGATGTGCCTAAAACAGCTTTCCAATGTCACTATGGCCATTTTGAGTTTCTTGTCATGCCTTTTGGTTTGACCAATTCTCCAGCCACATTTCAATCATGCATGAATAAAATATTCAACAAACAGATCCGTAAGTTTTTTTTGGTTTTCTTTGATGACATTCTAATTTACAGCAAAACATGGGAGGAACACTTGCATCATCTAGAAGTTGTCTTGAAAATTTTGCATGATCAATATTTGCTTGCTATGTTTTCTAAGTGTGAATTTGGGATGAAATAATTTTATATCTTGGACACATCATTGGGAAATATGGAGTGAAGGTACAATTGGAAAAAATAAGAGGTATTCTTGAATGGCCATCACCCAAAAATCACAACATTGAGAGGCTTCATTGGAATATGCACTTACTACAGAAAATTTGTGAAAGGATTCTCTAAATTGACTACTCCACTTACTTATCTTACCAAGAAGGATGCATTCAAGTGGGATGAAGAGGCTAAAAAGGATTTCCAAAAAATGAGAGAGGTAATGAGTAGTTGTCTAGTACTTGCATCACCTAATTTTACTAAACCATTTGTCTTGGAATGTGATGCATTAGGAGAAGGGATAGGGGTTGTCCTAAAACAAAATCAACACCCTATATAATTTGAGAGTAGAAAGTTTCATCCACATGAGAATCTCTATTCCATTTATGATAAAGAAATGGTATCCATCATGCATTCCTTGGCCAAGTTTAGACAATACTTGGTGGGAAACAAGTTTGTGGTCAAAACTAACCATAACAATTTGAAGCATTTTATCACACAAAAGGACCTCAATGAAAGGAAACAAAAGTGGCTAAGAAAAGTCCAAGATTTTGATTTTGGCATTGAATATGTTAAGGGAAATAATAATATTGTAGCAGATGCATTATCTATAAGGCCATCATTTTCTCTTATGGACATTTCAAAAAATTGGAAAAACATGCTAATAGTTGAATATGCCAAAGATAGTTTTGCCTGTGGTGTGTTATATGGTGTCAAAGGTGATGATATGTACAAGGTTTTGGATGGTATCATATACTACAAGGATAGAATATATTTGGTTCATGGTTCGAATCTCAAGAACAATATTTTGAAGGAAGCTCATGACTCTCCTTTAGCAGGCCATCCTATTTTTTTCAAAACATATAGGCAACTAAGGGAAAGATTATTTTGGAAAGGGTTGAAAGAGGAAGTTCTAAAATATGTGAATGAGTGCAAGTCATGTTAGCAAAAAAGATATGAACATACACATCCTGCTGGTCTATTGCAACCATTTCCCATTCCACAACAAAAATGGGAAAGTGTCTCCATGGATTTCATCACAAGTTCTCCCAAGGATTTGGGTAAGGATTTCATTTATGTTGTGGTGGATAGACGCAATAATTTTTCTCATTTATTTGCTTTTACATCATCTTTTACTGTTGCACAAGTGGTTGATCTATTATTTAGAAAAAAATTTAGATTGCATGGACTCCCCAAGAACATTGTGAGTGATAGAGATAGCAGATTTATGAGTGCCTTTTGACAAGAAATTTTCAAGTTGGTTGGCACTAAATTGACTCCAAGCACAAGATATAATCCTCAAATTGATGGCCAAATAGAAAGAGTGAATCAATGTTTGGAAGGGTACTTGAGGAACTATGTCGGTGAGCAGCAGAAAACATGGGTGAAATGGCTACATTTGGTGAGTTTTGCTACAACACTACTTTCCATATGTCCATTGGCATGTCTCCTTTTAAAGCACTATATGGTTATTAAGCACTTACATTTTTTGAGCACATATTTGGTGATAGTAGAGCCCCAAAGTCTAAATATTGGGTGGAGGAAAGTCAAAAGATCTTGAAACTCCTAAAAGACAATTTGCAGGTTTCCCAAAATCAGCAGAAACAGTATGTAGATCAACATAGAGTGGAAAGAAATTTTCAAGTAAATGATTTGGTATATTTGAGGCTACAGCCATATAAACAAACATCCTTGAATGTTAAAGGGTTAGAAAATCTCAAACCAATATACTATGGTCCCTACAAGATAGCTCAAAAAGTTAGGGAGGTTGCTTATGAGTTGGAGCTTTCGGAAGGGAGTGAAATTCACAATGTATTCCATGTTTCATGCCTTAAGAAGGCTATTGGTCATAAAATCTATGTTTCGGAAACCCTCCCTCCATTAGATGATGAAGGACAACTCACCCTTATTCCAGAAAAAAAAATTTGAAGACAGGAGAAAGAAAATTGAGGAGCAGGACCATAACGGAGTATTTGGTACAATGGAAAGATTTTCCAAGTGAGAATGCCACATGGGAGGAAGAACAAATTTTGCAACATCCCAATTTATAATTTATTGAGGGAAATAAATCTTGGTTGGGGAGGACTGTAATATCCCCACTCAAATAAATTCCAAAAGGAGAAAAATCCACCAATCTACTAGTTTCCTAGGTTGGGTGGAGACATTAAATTTGGAAAGGAGACTAATAAACCCCAAATGGAATTTAGCTTGACATAAATATATTCATAGGGGATAAATAAATATTTATAATGAGAAAATAATATGGCACTTGGTCATGGAGACACATGGATGGTGTGGGACCCACACAAAGATAGATTTCCCATGCCACATGGCATTCCACTCTCACCCATTCGAATCCAAGGTCAAGTCCACTATTCTTGGGGGATTTGGAAGGAAATAATACTTGGAATGATTCAATGAGGTCGAAATGTAGAGGAAGATTAACTCCCATGGAAGAGGAAGAGGCATTTTGGAGCTAGTGGGACACTTGGGCTAGATTCCCTAGCTTCTATGACACCAGCGATGAAAATGCCTATGACACTTATGACAAAATCAGACCTGATGGCTGACATCTAACATACATGAAATTTCAGGGCTAAAAATAGCCTCTAGGAAGGCACACAAGGGAGTTAGGGAAGCCAAGGAGACACCTACTCGAATTGAGGGAAGGAGGAGGCTAAAATTGGAAGGACAAGTGGCATACTTGGGAATCTCTTCCCAAATGGAGTTCGAATGAAGCTCATGGATAGAATTAGAGTTAGGGAATCCTTAGGAATTTTATAAAATTCAGGAAAAAAGAATAATACCAACTTTGATCATTTTAAATTTTGCATTTGGAGAGAAGAGTTAGTACAGAGCTTGTCTACTTGCCTTAGCACCAACTTCAAGGGTGAAAGAGTCCCATCCTAATTGGAAATTGGAGAGGACATTCAGAAGTTTCATTTGGAGATACATCGGAGTATTTAGTTATAGGTTGAATCTACAAGGCATCTCGTGGTTCATTCATCTACAAATTATTCTTGCATCTCTTTCACATTTTCTTTCATATTTGGGCCCCTGGGGGAATTGTGCCTTTGGTGAGATGTTGATCTCTTTGTGAGAGTCCAAGAATATCCATTTATTTGTATTATGATATATATACTATGTATTTACTTCTCATAAGACTCCCAGGTCTAAATTCCAAGTGAAATTATGTAAAAATACCAAACAATGCATAAATGATGCCATTTTCCCTATATCTTGTTGTTGGAGCTTGAAGAGACATTATTTCGAATTGTATCAGTCATTATTTGTGATTTTTTATTTATTGATGGAGTATTATTAATGTTCTGAAGAATTTTCATTAACATGGCACAAGTCTTTGGCACCTAAAATTTGAATTTCATAACATATGTTGAAATTTACTAGCTTTCCCCCGTATGTGGAGACTTGAATATAAATATATGATTTAATGGAGTTGTAGAAGGACATAAGAACTAATTGAGGATACATTGGGGAGATAATTAAATCCATTTATCAATATTATACCTCTTTTCTTAAATTTGGAAGGGTTAAACAACATTTGGAGAGCCGTCTTTGACCACTACCCTTGGGGGTTTTGAAGCTCGATTTGACTAGTACATTTCCCTACTTTGTCCAGATTGTAAATAAATGTTCCAAAAGTGTTTTAAGTGTTTTTAAGAATCCATAAGCCTCATTTATATGTATTAATACCTTCCAAATGCATTCATACCCCACTCATAAGCATTTGGAGCAATTTGGAAGCAGTTGAGTCATTACTAGTCTAAGGGTCGAATTGGCCAAAAATTGTAATTTTTCCTAGTTTTTTGCAAATTCTTAATAAGGGACACTACACTTTCTCATAAAATACTCTTTTGGAGAAATGAGACCATGGTCATATTTCCTATTCAACAAGGTATAGCATGATATTTTCATATACATTTTAGCATTCTCTTATGAGGTTTGGAGGGCATTTTCCTGAGGCCCGTTGGACCAATTTTCCAACACTTAGTCAATTTCGAGAATTTATAAAACTAAGTGAACCCTTGTTTTGGAAGACCTATACCTTTGTCATGAAACACCCTTTTAGAGAAATGAGACCATGGTCACATAGCCTATTCAACAAGGTATAGTCTGATATTTTCAGATAATTTTATCATTCTCTTATGAGGTTTGGAGATAATTTTCCTGAGGCCAGTTGGACAAATTTTCCAACACTTAGTCAATTTCCAAAGTTTCTCCTGAAACCCTATTTTGGAAGACTTATAACTTTCTCCTCAAACACTCTTAAGGAAAACTGAAACCATGGTTAGATAGCCACTTCAACAAGCTATAGTCTGACAGAATGGTGCTGACATTTTCCTTACCCTATAAATTATGGCGGGCATTTTTTTAGAGCATCTTTGACAAAATTTTCATACTTGGTCAATTTCAAAATTTCACAAAGTTGCCATACTTTTCCAGAATGATGTCGGATTGCAACACTGACTTCATGATAGCACCAGAACACCATCATGTGTCTTTCCAGCCTCATCAAACATGCCACATCATCATACATTCCATGTCATCACTTCCTTTGTTATTCTTTTGTCTTTCACCGAGTTTCCCCTGCCATCATGTCCTTGGTTATTAACTTATATGTTTGTCATTACCGAACTCCTTTGACATCAATGAAAACCATATTCAACATTCTCCCCCTTTGGAATTGATGGCAGCATCTAAAAATTCTCCCCCTTTGACAACAATGACAAAGGATAACCTGTTATGCCCTTACTCTAACCATCTTGATAGAGAATTCCGTATCTTTCTTCTTTTTGACAATTGCCCTTGCCAATATATCTCCTCTTTTAAAAAATTTAGCTCTTTTCTTCTCTTCCTCTTGTTAGTTGGACTTGGTACTAATCATTGTGTTATGATACTCTGGTTAACATCCTCATTTACCTTCTTGTAGGGATGCTCTGAAAGAGAACATGGATGATTAGTTCATAGACTCCCCCTTTCAATGTTCCTCCCCGTTGTTAAGATTTTCTACATTTTGTAACAGAGTTTACACTCTTCATTATTTTTCTTCCATAAACTGCTCTTTAAAGATGTATCAGGTAACTTGCTCTTCTTAAGGAGTCTTTAATGCAATGAAAGAAATTTATTATCCATATTTCCTTGTTCCTTTAGACATTGAACATGGTTTAACTATCTTGATTGATACTATATTATTCTTTCATAGCCTGCACCATAATTCCTTGGTCTAAGGTAACAACAGGCTTTGCTACAGGTTCATAAACATGCTTCTGAGAGACAAATTTAGAAAGAAATTCATCAAGCTGGTATGTGTTTGAATACCAATTGTTCCTTTACAAACTTCAACTATTGGAGCTCTGGCTGAAGTTCCACACAATCTGCAAAATTTTTATCTTCAGCCTTCTCCACTTAATTCCTAGGACATAATCGTTCTTCATCCTGGCATCTCCAAGAGGTATGCTAATCGGAAAGGTGAAAAGCTCCCTAGGTTCCTCCTCTTCGTTTTCCATTGTGGTGTTTGAGCGGGAACTGGTAGTGAAGTTGCTTCTGTTTGGATCGTATGTGGAGTCAGTTTCATTTTCAGAGTGTAGAAATTCAAACTAAGAATGGTCATAACTATTATTACCGTTGTTGCTCATGGAATGCTTGGGCAGGAAGTGGCCAAACCTATCCCTTTTCCGACGAGGCATTCATTGGTAAAAAAGTATTTATGTTTTTGTTTTATGTGATTTTTGTTTTCTTTTTGTGTTTTTTTTAGGTGATATCTCCTAAGAGATTTAGCACCTCCCCGACAATGGCGCCAAAAAGTGGTGAGCTCCCAATATGGATGCCTAATGAGGGCAGCTGTACTAAGAGCCTACTTTAATTATCAACTCGGGGGACGTACAAACTTTAGAGGTGCAGGCACTATCTGTGCTCTTAATGGATCATCTTTGTCACGGTTGGGTATCAGTATCAATGTCTTAAAGGTTGCCTACTCAATACATAAGATTGTTTATACTAGGGAATTAAATACTGGGAAACAACAAATCTATTTTAAAGAATTAAAATACTAAAAGCAGTAATACTATTTTTAAAGAATTAAAATACTGAAAGCAGAAAATCTATTTTAAAGAATTAAAATACTGAAAGCAGTAAATCTATTTTAAAGAATTAAAATACTGAAAGCAATAAATCTATTTTAAAGAATTAAAATACTGAAAGCAGTAAATCTATTTTAGAGAATTAAAATACTGAAAGTGAAAGAGATATTCCTATGAATCTACCCAATGCAGAATGGTGAATCTAGACTATGAAAGTGAAATGCAATAACATATCTATTCTAAATTAAAGAAAGCAAGGTCTATAATTACTTATGCATAAAACTAGAATTCTAATCTAACATCTCATGCTACACATCTATTATTAAGAAATTAAAGCAATCAATCTCGAGAAGCAATTAATCATGATGGGAAACATTCATAAACCTTAGATCTAAACCATGATTTTTGAAGGCAATGCTAATATATATGGAATCGTTATTTAAAATGTGCGTTGGAAGAAAGCAGCTACAAGACTACTGAAACCGTATTGCTGAACTACAGAACGTATTATAAATTACTACAGAATCATGACATCATTCAAATGCTTTCATATGCGATATAAATTTTCATCACTGTAAAACACATAATCGGAAATACTTGAAAAATGGAAATCCCCTGACTTACGTGTTGGAGGGTCCCTCTCCAACCTGTACTCAGGAGGGAACGAAACTTATAGACGTTGACTAGGATTTAACATCAATCTTCCATTAAAATATAAACTCCATTTCTTCACAAAGGTCTGTAACTCAGAAGTATCTCAAGAGTGCAAAAACATAAAACAATGTTTCTCCAAAAATGCCAACAGAGACCTCTCGCTACCCGAGAGGTCCATATTTATATGATTCTTAATGTTGAACCTAACTAACTATCTAAATGCCGATTCTCCTTGAACATGAGTGCGTTCTCTATAAATCAGGAAATAGGGCGCCGAGCTACATGATCCCTCAGTATTCTACGCGTTTGTCCTTTAATGCTCCTGAACCTACTCAATCACGCTTGATTTCCACAGAATTAGTTTATGGAATACACATTTTAAACATACAAGAATAATCGTAAAAAACAACTTCATTAAATAATTAAAGTAAAACATTTTTCCCACAAATGAGTGTGTTTCTTCGCCATTGCTTGAGCTTGACTGCGGGAAAAAGGTTTATCAAATACCTGAAAATTGGACTCACCATTCCTAATTGAAGTCATCTTAACAACAGGAGAAAATATTTCATCAAAATCAATACCTTTATTCTGTGCAAACCCCTTTACAACAAGTCTCGCCTTGTACCGCTTCTTACCTCCTTCTTCTTCCTTTAACCTGTAAATCCATTTGTTCTACAATACTCTTTTACCAGTAGACATCTGAACCAAATCCCAAGTCTGGTTTCCTACCAATGAGTCCATCTCCTCATTCATGCCTTGCTCCCACTTCTTTCTAGTTTCCACCTACATTGATTCTTCATAACATTCTGGTTCACCAGCATCAGTCATCAATAAATAATACATTGAAGGAGAGTGTCGTTTGGGGAGTCTACTTAACCTGGTAGATCTTCTTGCAGTTGCAAGAGTTTCAGGTACTTGCTATTGTTCTTGATTTTCTGGCACCTTTGGAACTTCATTTTCTTGAATTTCATCAAGTACTGTGTACTCTGTGGTTTCATTTTCCTGTTTCTTTCCCTACAACTGATCTTTATACATGACCTTTTCATTGAATATCACATCTCTACTTTTGATGATTTTGTTATTTTCATAATCCCATAAACGATAACCAAATTCATCAACCCCATATCCAATAAAGGTACATTTCTTGGATTTAGCTTCAAGATTTGTTATATTTTCTTTATCAATATGGACAAATCCTTCACGACCCAACGTTCTTAGAAATTAGTAGTTTACCTTTTTATCTGTCCACGCCTCCTCTGGAATACCACCATCCAAAGCATTTGAAGGTCCTCCGTTTATTAAATAAATAGCAGTATTTACAGCATCCGCCCAAAACTGTAAGGGAAACCCTGCATGCAGTCTCATACACCTTGCACGCTCCATGATCATTCTGTTCATCCTTTCTGATACACCATTTTCTTGTGGTGTTCCCGGGACTATCTTCTCTCTACGAATCCCATGGTATGAATAGTAGCTATCAAAATCCTTGCCGCAGTACTCACCTCCATTATCAGATCTGAGAAACTTCAACCTTTTTCCTGTCTCATTCTCAACCAAAGCTTTCCACTTCTTAAAAGTAGCAAACACATCAGATTTCTGTCTAATGCAATAAACCCAAGTTTTCCTAGTTGCATCATCAATGAATGTAACATAATAATGAGAGCCACCAAGAGATTGTACCTGAGACGGTCCCCATACATCTGTATGCACTAGCTCTAACTTTTCATTCTTTTTTTGTTTCCCAACCCTGAGAAATCTGACTCTTTTCTATTTTTCATAAACACAGTTCTCACAGAATTCCAAACTTAATTGCTTCAAATCTGGCAGCAACTTCCTTGAGTGAAGAATCTGCATCCCCTTCTCACTCATGTGTCCAAGCCTATGATGCCACAATGTTGTATCTGTTCCTGTGGAAGCTAAAAAGATAGAATGGTCTGTATTATGAGGACATAAATACAACGTACCTATCCTGTCTCCTTTTGCTATCACCATTGATCCTTTAGTGATCTTCCACCACTTTTCTCCAAATGTAGATAGACATCTCCCATCTCCCAACTACCCTGTTGAGATCATATTTATTTTCATAGTAGGAATATGCCTAACATCTTTTAACAGCCAGCCAATTCCATTCTTAACTTTTATCCATACCTTACCCATTCCAACAATTTTACATGGCTCATCATCACCCAATAAAACATGTCCAAAATCGCCTGGAACATAATCATGAAAGTATTTCCTATGGGGTGTAGTATGACATGAAGTCCCTGAATCTACTACCCAATAATCACTAGTATTATCTAATGCAAGAATCAAAGCATCTTGTAACACATCACCTGCTACATTTTCTTCCTGGGTAGTTTCCTTCTGTGCATCTGCTTTCTTCTTTAGATATCTACAGTCTTTCTTCAGATGTCCTTTCTTTCCACAGTTCCAATACTCTATCTTTCCCAGTTTGGACTTGGATCTTCCATTTTTAGAGTTGCTGCGATTACCTTGGCTCTTTCCTCTCTACTTTTGTCTTCCCTTGCTCTCCATGGTCAACGCATTACCTGATGTCTCACTTGTGCTTTTTCTTTGCATTTCCTCGCTAAGAATAACACCAATAACATCATCAAATTTCAAGGTGTTTGAACCAGAGACAGAGTTACTTACAACCATGACCAATCTATTCCAGCTTTCTGGCAATGAACACAAGATTAGAAGAGCCCTAACCTCATCATCAAAGTTCACACTTATAGAACTTAGCTGATTTGTAACCGTATTAAACTCATTTAAATGATCAGTAACAGATCCACCTTCAGACATCTTCATATTAAATAAATGCTTCATTAGAAATACCTTGTTGGAGGCCGAGGGTTTTTCATACAGCTTACCCAATGCGCTCATCAAACCCTCCATTGTTGTTTCTTTTGAGATATTGAAAGCCACTGACGAAGTCAGGCTCAGCCGTATTGTTCCCAGAGCCTTTCTGTCAAGAACCTTCCATTCTTCATCCTTCATGGCTGCCAGCTGCTTTTCTCTTCCTCCCAACGGCAGGAATAGATCCTTCTGGTACAAATAGTCCTCCATTTGCATCTTCCATAACTGGAAGTTTTGGCCGTTAAACTTCTCGACCTTAAACTTTCCTTCTTCCACCATTTCTCCCACTCGAACCAGAAACCCTAGCTTCCTGCGGGTTTATCTTCCAAATAGACCTTCGACTCTGATATCAATTGTTAGAAAAACAGGATCGTAGAGAAATAACAATAAACAAAAATGCAAATATAATCACACACACATTACAAGAGAGACACAGATATATCGTGTTTCACCCCAACTTGGGCTACGTCCACACTGAAGTTTCCAGTCCTTATTATTATTCCGTTTAGCAAAGTGAAGGGATAGAACCTGTAGCACAACCGCTGCACTTCCTCTTCATTATCTCACAATCTCTCTTATGATCGCAAAGATATTTACAATGCATAAAACCTAATACATTTTCCCTAGCCGTATTACAATGTATTTCTTTTATAAGGGAAATACAATGGGAAAATACCACCGTATACACAAAACCATGGGCCCGCAAAACAACTGGTGAAAACAGCCCCGAACCCCTAAAAATGCAAAATGAGTGTATAGTCCTCCGGGGTGCACGACTGAGACAATATCATCTATGACACTGGAAGATCTGGCTCCACAACCAACATGATATTCCCCCTCTTCCTTGATGGGCGGCCACTACACTTCGATTTGCAGGTGATTTGGTTGGTGATTCACATGATCATAGAAGAGCCAGATCAGATTTTCAGAATGGAAGGTTTCATCCTTCTCACATTGCTGATTCGTTTCAGATCGATCCATCCTTCTTCGAAAAAGAAGGTCACTTTCCTCCTTCAGGGGTGAGAGATGATATGCTACTTTAGCATCCTTTAGTCTATTTTGAGGGAGGGATTTCTTTCCACTGGGTTTTCCCTCTTTCCTCACTTATTTTATTTAGATTGATTGTACGGGGGTGACCTTTGGTCTTAGTCACTAGGGCCCTATTTTTCAGATTTTAGTTATTATCTCATAGTATAGTTTGTGGGGGGGGTGTTGGAATATTCACACCATCATTTTATATTTTGCATGCATCCAGTCATCATCATGGTGGTCTCCCCAACACCTAAAGCTTGCTTCTAGCTCTTCTTTGCTTGCATGCATTTGCATGCCACTGCATGCATCCAATCATCATCATGGTTGTCTCCCCAACACCCAGAGCTTGCTTCTAGCTCTCCAAAGCCTGTCTTTAGCTCTCATTTGGAATCCTACCTACCTAATCGGCCCTCCTTGACCTATTTGCTTATCAAGTGCACCTTTCTCACCTACCATTGTCAGTTAAAGTGCACTTGCTCACCTACCACCAATTATCAATCAGTTGGGGCGCCTTATCTCACCTACCAGGATTTATCATTCAGTTAGTGCATTGATTGAGTAGTTCTTCCACTGATTGCTCATGCTGACTGCTTGTAGCTTCTAGTTAGCTAGTTTTGGAGTTCCACTTGACTATTTGATAGCCTCATGCGCCCTCCTTGGAGTGTCCATTCCCTAATTTATGCCTAGATGGTTCTATTAGACTCAGTTAGACACACTTGACTGACTATTACCATTTATGACTGATACTATTGACTGGATGATGTCTGCATTGTTATCCAAGCTAGACTTTGAGTTAGACAGCCTCATGCACCCACCTTGGAGTCTCCATTCCCTGATTTATGGCTAGATGGTTCTGTTAGACTCAGTTGGTCACACTTGACTGACTCTTACCAGTTGTGACCGATACTACTGACTGGATGATATCTCTATAGTTATTCATGCTAGATCTTGAGCTCAGAATTCGAATGCCCTACTTGGCTAATTCGAATACTATATGATGCCTTATCCTTGATTATTGTAACACATTCTCTACATTCATTATTCATTGTATGATATTGACATTGTCCATTCTTCTGTGTTTATGAGTGATTATTGAGTGTCTCCTTCTCTTCTTCTTTGCAACATACTTGAGAGTTTGATTGTGAGTTTCTACAGTTGCTAGATCCCTTGTAGGTTATCACATGGTATCAAAGCCATGGTAGGGGCAAGACTTATTTTCTACAAGTGTTCTACATGAAGATTGAGTGAATAGCTCACAAAATATTTCAGCAGCATCATGCAAAATATCATGTGCATTCGCTCATGTGCATGCAAGACTGAAATTTCTCTCCAATCCACTCCAGAAGCCATGAGTTTTTCCACAAAATTCCTAGATATAGATCATTGGATCATCATGCTTGCTTGATCTCCTATGCCGGGTGTGATGCAACTCTAAAACGGTTGGATTGTTTGACCTTATGGTTCTTGTTTGCTTGTGATTTGTAGGTTCCTTTCTTCCTCCATTTTCATCCGCTATTGTAGGGATGGAATATTCTTCTTCACAAAATATTCTTACTCCATTCAACTATGATGAATGGAAACCAAAGATGATTGCATGTTTGAAGAGAATGTCTTTTTTATGTGTGCATTGGTATTACAAGAGATTTTGATTGTGATGAAGAGGAGAATGATTGGCTTAATGATTGTGAAAGAGATTTTGGGACAATATGTCTTGCTATGTCTCCTTGTATGCACTACCTTAGTACTACTTCTGAAAATCCAAGAGATCTATGGACCCAACTCAATAGAGAATTTTGAAAATAGGAAGAAGAGGATCATTCTAGCCTTTTGGAGAACAAGCCCAGTGAGATCTCCTTATGTGCTCTCTCCGATTATGTCTTGGCCACATCCATTGTTCAAGATGAAGAAGAAAATGTAGATTCAACACTCATTCTCTCAAAGTCTTCTATTTCAAATTTTGAGCAAGATAAACCACCTCATACTCTAGATTCCGAAGAGGTTCTTAAATCCTATCTTTCACATGAGTTTGTCGGCATGAAGAATAATGATCTACTTGATGTTTTGGAGGTAAAATCTGATTTTGGAGGTGAAGCATTCTTCCTCCTTGATTGCATGCCTCCTATAAACTTTTGTTCTATCATTTGCACAGTTTCTCATAGTTTTACTGAAGATAAAGAGCACTACCATTCGCTTGAGTTCAATTCTCATGCAATTTTTGTTGATTTTGGTTTTGATCTCACCACTCTTGGTTCAAAGAACATCTCAAGAAAACCATTTGTCAAATCTCGGAGATGATTTAACTTCTACTGATAAGAATTTCAAGTTTCAAGATATATTTGATCCGATTGGAGCTATTCCTACCTCACTTGGTTCGAATCACAGGTTCCAGGATCATCCTCATATTTTCAGATTTGTTCTCACCATTTTCGGTATGAAGAGCAAGTTCATAAAGTATCCACATTCGATTGCATCCACTGATGGAGAATTCAAGCACATGTTTTTGGAGCATGATCCATTTACTCCCAAGAGTAAGATACCTCAAGACATATCTACTTGATTTTGGCGCAGTTAAATCTTTTGGTGTATTACAGTCCATTTTGAGGGGGGGTTTTCCCATGAGGTTTTCTCCATTTCCTCGGCTCATGCACTATTCTTTATTTGGATTATTATTGTATTGGGGTGACCTTTGGTATTATTTACCAGGGCCCTATCATTTATTTTTTACATCATAGTATAGCTTGAGGGGGGGTGTTAGGATATCTCATCATTCAGTTATGTACTTTGCATGCATCCCAGTCACCAATTTGATGCCTCCAGCACCTTGTCCCCAGTCTTCCAGCACCCGGGAGCTTCTTTCTGATCAGTTTCATCCCTCCGAGTGCTTAGTGTGCCTTGCATGCAATTGCGTGCATCCCAGGTTCCCTCTCTCACCCACCACTCAGTTGCACTTCAGTTAGTTGAGTTATCTTTAGATCTTTCCTTGATTTAAGGATAGACTAACTCTCAACTGACTGTATCACTCCGATGGACCTCCAGTCAGACTAGACTACCTATTTTGACTCCAGTTAGCTCCAAATGCACCCTCCACTGAGCCTCCTTCATTCAGTTAGTGCCTACATGTGCCAGTTACACCTACCACACTCAGTTAGACTTAGTTTAACACCTGGTTGACCGTTACTTGTGCATTGATGACTCCATTCATCTGATGATGAGGACTCCTCGTTGGAGCCAAGCTATTCCATGCAGTATATTCGAATGACCTCCTTGGTTAATTCGAATTGCTGAGTCATTGTGACTGCATTGTATTGTATTCTCACTATTCTGAGTTATAGAGCACTGATGCAACTCTCTTGCATAGTTTTTAATCCAAATTGTTTTACATCATTGTGATTGATTTACTTGTTTAATAGATCTACTGTGACGAATTTCACATATATATCTTCATGGATGCATTTATGATGTTCACTTGAGTCACTTGAAGACTCATGATTTTCCTTGCTCCTTGCTTAGTTCAATTGATGTTGGAGGAAATTCATTAACTACTTGGGTGAAGAGATATATGATTGGAGCAACTGTTTATTGAAAACAACATCCCTTGTTGTTTCTTGATAATACACATATCCGTGGATTCATATATGTCAGATTGGAAGGTGACACCCATTCGAATTGAGGGAAGATGGAGACTATGAGTTGTTGGACAAGTGACACACATTGGAATCTCTTCCCAACTTGAGTTGGCATGAGGATTTTGGAAGGAATTAGACCCATGGAGGAATTGAGAAGTTTATAAAAGGAAAGAACAAATAAGGAGAGTATATTTTTATCATTTCTCATTTCATATTGGAGAGCATAGCTTGTCCATGCTTGTGGAGTGTTTACTCTACTTGCCTTAGTACCGATTTCGAGGGCGAAAGATTCCCATCCTAATTGGAAATTGGAGAGGCCGTTCAGACCTTTCATTTGGAGATAAAATGGAGTCATTTGTTTTAGGTTGAATCTATAGGGCTACTCGTGATATTATCCTCTTCAACTTGTTTCCACACCTTTCTCACATTTCTCTTCATATTTTGGCTCTTGGAGGAAGGGCGCTTTTGGTGAGATGATGATCTCTTTGGGGAAGCTATTGTGGCCCCATTTATTTGTAATATGACATATTTAATCTATATTTAATGCTCAAAATATCCTCAGGTTGAAATACCGAGTGAAACTATGTCAAAATACCAAACAATGTACAAATGGTGCCAATTTCCTCATATCTTGTGATGAAAGCTTGAAGTTGCTTTATTTCAACTTGTATCAGTTCATATATGTGATTTTTATGATGTATGGAGAGTCATTTATTTCCTGAATAAGTTTCATATACATTACATAATCCTTTGGAGCATAAATTTCGAATTTAATAGCAAGTAATGAAGTTTCCTATCATTTCCCCCTATGTGAAGACATGTCCACAAACCTCTGATTTATGGGAGTTAACGCAACCTTTAGGAACTGATTAATTATGAATTTGAGTGCCCATTGAAGTCCTTTAACTAATCCATGTCTCCTTTCTTAAATTTGGTAGGTTCGTACTGCATTTGGGAAGCCATCTTTGTCCCCTACCCTTGGGGGTTTGAACCTTGAATTTGCTAGTAAGTTTCCCTATTTTCTCCTGATTGTAAATGAGTGTTGCAGAAGTCTTTTGAGAGTGTCCAAGCATCCATCAGACTCACTTCTATGTATTAATACCTCTCAAAAACATTCATACCCAATTTGGAAGCATTCGGATCAATTTGGAAGCATTTGAGTCATTACTAGTCTAAGGGTCAAATTGGCCAATAAGTGCAATTTTTCCAATTTTTCCAAATTTATTAAAAAGGGACACTAGAGTGGTATCAGAGCATGGTCCTTAACCTGTGAATTAATATCATACATTGAATAATAACTTGCAACCATGTGTTACTATTATGATGAATCCTATGAGTACAATGCTTATGAGAAATATGAAGAAGATTGTGAATGGTATGAGGAAGAGGTGCCAACATGCGGGACTTATTACAATTTTATAAGGAATGAAGGTTATTCTTATGGATTTGAATCTGATGAATATGAGTGTGTTACACTACCAAAGGATAATTCTATGAATGAATTACAAATATTGAGAGCAACATGTAAAACCTTACCCCAACAATATCAGGCATATCTTGATGTGTACAAGGGAGATACGCAAAAGGCCATTACTTTTGAAGACTTTGGTGATTGGGTGTTTGAAAATAGGCCCAAAAATGAATATGTGGAGTTAGTGAACAAAGGTCTATGCCTTTCTTGCAAAATACCTTGGAGAGAAAATCATATGTGTGTGAGTGAAAAGAGCAGTGAAATATCTTAAGCTTCAGGGAATGCATGTATTTCCTACTTGAAGAGAGTTTTGGGGTTTTCTTCAAAAAGAGATTCCAAATATATTGATCTTAAGGAAACCAAGGGGAAAAATTCATCATCTTGCTTGAAGGAGCGAAAGGAGGAGACCCATAAGCCACCTAGTTTTGAAATAGGTGAATTAGAAGAAGTAGTGCAAGAAGAGAAAAGTTTTTCTATTTTGAGGGATGTGCATGATCCTACCCTTATGGAGCCTTAGAATGATGACACTTTTGCATATTATGATCATCTGGGTGAGTTGGTTAATTCTCCTACATCTTACACTTCCCTATTTTGTAGCATTCATCCTAATGAAGTATGGGTGAAAAGTTTCTTTTCGATGGTGCCACATGAGGAGTGTGAAACTCCTACCTCTCCTTTTGATGATGACATGACTAGAGCACCTCATTATTTATATTTGTAGAAGCATCCTTTTTTAACTTATAATGATAAATATCTTCATGGATGCACTTATGATGTTCACTTGAGTCACTTGAAGACTCATGATTTTCCTTGCTCCTTGCTTAGTTCAATTGATGTTGGAGGAACTTCATTAACTACTTGGGTGAAAAGATATATGATTGGAGCAAACATTTATTTGTAGCAACATCCCTTGTTATTTTTTGATGATACACATATCCATGGATGCATAAATGGTACTTATGTGAGCCCCTTGAAGGCTCATTGTTTTCTTTTCCCCCTACTTGGTTCA
This sequence comes from Larix kaempferi, assembly GCA_027924585.1. Lineage (NCBI taxonomy): Eukaryota > Viridiplantae > Streptophyta > Pinopsida > Pinales > Pinaceae > Larix > Larix kaempferi. Next base: position 9,103,723 of record BSBM01000094.1, read on the forward strand.
GATTTTAGTGGAGATTCTTCATTCACTTCTTGGATGAAAGAATACATGGCTGATTATTTTGATGCATCCTACATTTTTTTGGAGCAGAATTATAGGACATGGGATCCTCACCTATGTCATTGGAGCATATTTGATTTGTCACTTGATGCTTGTATGCACTTGGAAAATGGTGGTCTACTTGCTTGGAGGTATAAGCACTTTCATGATTCTTTGATGAGGCACTCCTTCATGTACATTTTTATTATGTTGCTATGTACTTTGATGATCTATATTTTGTACTTATGATGATTGTAAGAATGCATACAAGGAAATGGGATCCGGGAATTCTCTTGCCTGATGGTATGGATTGGAGACCACTCCAAATTGTTGGAGTGCAATGCAAGCAATGGGACCCTGGAATAATTTTTAGTCTCATTGGTTTCAAAGTTTTTTGTGGAAATAAAGTTTTCGAAGAAAAGTTTTGGAAATAAATCAAGTTCTTCAACATCCATGTTCGAAATTGCTTGAGGACAAGTAATATTGGGTGGAGAGGACTGTAATGTCCCCATTCAAATAAATCTCAAAAGAGGAAATTCCATCAATCTACTAGTTTCCTGGGTTGGGGTGGAAACATGAGATTTGGAATAAGGAAACTATAAAAACCCAAATGGACATTATATTCACATAAATATATTGAAAGGGGTTAAATAAATATTTATGATAGGAAAATAAGGTGGCACTTGGTCATGGAGACACATTGGTGGTGTGGGACCCACACAAAGCTAGATTCCTCATGCCACATGGCATTCTATTCTCACCCATTCTAATCCAAGGTGGAGTCTAATGATCTTGGGGATTTGGAATGTCAACATACTTGGCATGAATCAATGAAGGTCGAATTGGAGTGGAATATTAACTCCCATGGAAGAGGAAGAGGCATTTGAGAGATATTGAGACACTTGAGCTAGATTCCCTAGCTTCTATGACAACAATGATGAAGATGCTATGACACTTATGACACAAATAAGACCTGAATCCTGACATCTGAAATATATGACATTCCAGGGCTAATAATAGCCTCCAAGAAGGTGCACAAGGTGGTTAGGTCATCCAAAGAGACACCCATTCGAATTGAGGGAAGATGGAGACTAGGAGTTGTTGGACAAGTGGCAAACATTGGAATCTCTTCCCAACTTGAGTTGGCATGAGGATTTTGGAAGGAGTTTGACCCATGGAGGACTTGAGAATTTTATAAAAGACAAGAAAAAAGAAGGAGAGTATCTTTTGATCATTTCTCATTTTGCATATTAGAGAGCATTGCGTGTCCATGCTTGTGGAGTGTTTACTCTACTTGCCTTAGTACCAATTTTGAGGGTGAAAGATTCCCATCCTAATTGGAAATTGGAGAGGCCATTCAGACCTTTCAATTGGATATAAAATGGAGTCATTTGTTTTAGATTGAAGCAACAGGTTTTCTCATGATATTCTCTTCTTCAACTTGTTTCCACACCTTTCTCACCTTTCTCTTCATATTTTGGCTCTTGGAGGAAGGGCGCATTTGGTCAGATGATGATCTCTTTGGGGAAGGTCTTGTGGTCCCATTTATTTTTAATATGATGTATTTAATCTGCATTTAATGCTCAGAATATCCTCAGGTCGAAATACCAAGTGAAACTATGTCAAAATACCAAACAATGTACAAATGGTGCCAATTTCCTCATATCTTGTTATGAAAGCTTGAAGTTGATTTATTTCGACTTGTATCAATTAATATATACTATTTTTATTATTTATGGAGATTCATTAATGTCCTGAAGAAGTTTCATATGCATTACATAATCCTTTGGATCATAAATCTTGAAATTAATATCAAGTAGTGACGTTTCCTATCATTCCCCCCTATGTGAAGACATGTACACAAACCTTTAAATTATGGGAGTTGAAGTAGCCTTTAGAAACTGATTAATGATGCATTTGGGTTCTAATTGAAGTCCTTTAAATAATTCATGTCTCTGTTCTAAAATTTTGGAGGGTCGTACTGCATTTGGGAATCCATCTTTTTCCCCTACCCTTGGGGGTTTGAACCTCGAATTTGCTAGTAAGTTTCCTTATTTTCTCCTGATTGTAAATGAGTGTTGAAAAGTCTTTTGAGAATTTAAAAGCATCCATCATACTCATTTTTATGTATTAATACCTCTCAAAAACATTCATACCCAATTTGGAAGCATTCGAAGCAATTTGGAAGCATTTGAGTCATTACTAGTCTAAGGGTCAAATTGGTCAAAAAGTGCAATTTTTCCAATTTTTCCAAATTTAGTAAAATGGGACACTACAGTGGTATTAGAGCATGTTACTAGCATGTATGAATTAATAGCATACATTGAATAATAACTTGCAACCATGTGTTACTATTATGATGAATCCTATGAGTAGAATGCTTATGAACAATATGAAGAAGATTGTGAATGGTATGAGGAAGAGGTGCCAAAATGCGAGACTTCTTACAATTTTATAAGGAATGAAGGTTATTATTATGAATTTGAGTCTGGTTAATATGATTTTGTGACACTACCAAAGGATAATTCTATGAATGAATTACAAATATTGAGAGCAACATGTAAAACCTTCGCCCAACAATATCAGGCATGTCTTGATGTGTACAAGGGAGATACACAAAAAGCCATTCCTTTTGAAGAATTTGGTGATTGGGTGTTTGAAAATAGGCCCAAAAATGAATATGTGTAGTTAGTGAAGAAAGGTCTATGCCTTTATTGCAAAATACCTTGGAGAGAAAATCATACTGTGTGTGAGTGAAAAGAGCAGTGAAATATCTTAAGCTTTAGGGAATGCATGTATTTCCTACTTGAAGAGATTTTTTGGGTTTTCTTCAAAAAGAGATTCCAAATATATTGATCTTAAGTAAAACAAGGGGGAAAATGCATCAACTTGCTTGAAGGAGCGAAAGGAGGAGACCCATGATCCACCTAGTGTTGAAATAGGTGAAGTAGAAGAAGCAGTATAGGAAGAGGAAAGTTTTTCCATTATGAGGGATGTGCATGATCCTACCCTTATGGAGCCTACGAATGATGGCACTTTTGAATATTTTGATCATTTGAGTGATTTGGTGCATTGTCCTACATCTTACACTTCCCTATTTTGCAGCATTCATCCTAATGAAGTATGGGTGAAAATTTTCTTTTTGATGGTGCCACATGAGGAGTGTGAAACTCCTACCTCTCATTTTGATGATGACATGACTAGAGAAACTCATTATTTACATTTGAAGAAGCATCCTTTTTAACCTTATAATGTTACATATATTCATGGATGCACTTATGATGTTCACTTGAGTCACTTGAAGACTCATGATTTTCCTTGCTCCTTGCTTAGTTCAATTGATGTTGGAGGAACTTCATTAACTACTTGGGTGAAGAGATATATGATTTGAGAAAATGTTTATTGGAAGCAACATCCCTTGTTATTTCTTGATGATACACATATCCATGGATGCATAAGTGGTACTTATGTGAGCCCCTTGAAGGCTCATTGTTTTCCTTGCTCCCTACTTGGTTCAAATTTTAGTGGAGATTCTTCATTCACTTCTTGGATGAAAGAATACATGGCTGATTATTTTGATGCATCCTACATCTTTTGGAGCGGAATTATAGGACATGGGATCCTGACCTATGTCATTGGAGCATATTTTATTGGTCACTTGATGCTTGTATGCACTTGGAAAATGGTGGTCTACTTGCTTGGAGGTATAAGCACTTTCATGATTATTTGATGAGGCACCTCCTTGATGTACATTTTTATTAGGTTGCTATGTACTTTGATGATCTATATTTTGTACTTATGATGATTGGAAAAATGCATGCAAGCAAATGGGATCCGGGAATTCTCTTGCCTAATGGTATGGGTTGGAGAGCAATCCTAATTGTTGGAGTGCAATACAAGCAATGGGACCCTGGGATAATTTTTAGTCTCATTGGTTTCAAACTTTTTTGGGGAAAGAAAGTTTTGGAAATAAAGCAGGTTCTTCAACATCCATGCTCGAAATTTATTGAGGACAAGAAATATTGGGTGGTGAGGACTGTAATATCCCCATTCAAATAAATCTCAAAAGAGGAAATTCCACCAATCTACTAGTTTCCTAGGTTGGGGTGGAAACATGAGATTTGGAATAAGGAGACTTTAAAACCCCAAATGGACATTAGATTGACATAAATATATTAAAATGGGTTAAATAAATATTTATGATAGGAAAATAAGGTGGAACTTGGTCATGGAGACACATTGGTGGTGTGGGACCCACACAAAGCTAGATTCCGCATGCCACATGGCATTCTATTCTCACCCATTCGAATCCAAGGTGGAGACTAATGATTTTGGGGAGTTGGAAGGTCAATATACTTGGAATGAATCAATGAAGGTCGAATTGGAGTGGAAGAGGAAGAGGCATTTGAGAGATATTGAGACACTTGGGTTAGATTCCCTAGCTTCTATGACAACAATGATGAAGATGCTATGACACTTATGACACAAATAAGACCTGAATCCTGACATCTGAAATATATGACATGTAAGGGCTAAAAATAACCTTCAATAAGGCGCACAAGGTAGTTAGGGAATCCAAAGAGACAGCCATTCGAATTGAGGGAAGATGGAGACCAGGAATTGTTGGATAAGTGACACACATTGGAATCTCTTCCCAACTTGAGTTGGCATGAGGATTTTGGAAGGAATTCGACCCATGGAGGACTTGAGAATTTTATAAAATACAAGAACAAATAAGGAGAGTATATTTTGATCATTTCTCGTTTTGCATATTGGAGAGCATAGCTTGTCCATGCTTGTGGAGTGTTTACTCTACTTGCCTTAGTACCAATTTCGAGGGTGAAAGATTCCCATCATAATTGGAAATTGGAGAGGCCATTCAGACCTTTCATTTGGAGCTAAAATGGATTCATTTGTTTAAGTTTGAATCTACAACGATGCTCATGATATTCTCTTCTTCAACTTGTTTCCACACCTTTCTCACATTTATCTTCATATTTTGGCTCTTGGAGGAAGGGCGCATTTGGTGAGATGATGTTCTCTTTGGGGAAGCTCTTGTGGACCAATTTATTTGTAATAGGATGTATGTACTCTATATTTAATGCTCAGAAGATCCTCGGGTTGAAACACCAAGTGAAACTATGTCAAAATACCAAACAATGTACAAATGGTGCAAATTTCCTCATATCTTGTTATGAAAGCTTGAAGTTACTTTATTTCGACTTGTATCAGTTCATCTATGTGATTTTTATGATGTATGGAGATTCATCAATGTCCTGAAGAAGTTTTATATACATTACATAAATCTCGAATTTCATAGCAAGTAGTGAAGTTTCCTATCATTTCCCCTTATGTGAAGACATGTCCAAAAACCTCTGATTTATGGGAGTTTCAACAGCCTTTAGGAACTGATTAAGGATGCATTTGGGTGACCATTGAAGTCCTTTAACTAATACATGTCTATGTTCTTAAATTTTGGAGGTTCGTACTGCATTTGGGAAGCCATCTTTGTCCCCTACCCTTGGGGGTTTGAACCTCGAATTTGCTAGTAAGTTTCCCTATTTTCTCCTGATTGTAAATGAGTGTTTCAGAAGTCTTTTGAGAGTGTCCAAGAATCCATAATACTCATTTTTATGTATTAATGCCTCTCAAACACATTCAAACCCAATTTGGAAGAATTCGGAGGAATTTGGAAGCATTTGAGTCATTACTAGTCTAAGGGTCGAATTGGCAAAAAAGTGCAATTTTTCCAAATTTTCCAAATTTATTAAAAATGGATACTACACCCTATGGAGGATATCACTAACGTGGTTCGTGCAATTTAGAGAAATCTATAATAGAACAAAATACCAAGATAAATATTGACTTCTTGTCATTAGTCAAAACCCAAGATGTCAAACAAAGGTGATGAAGACCCACAAAGACATTGGTCCATTATCAAGAATAAATGGGATGCAACTGATGTCACTAATGAAGTACAATTTTTTGTATCCCTATAGAGGAGAGCACTAACGTGGTTCATGCAATTTAGAGAAATCTATAATAGAACAAATACCAAGATAAAGATTGACTTCTTGTCATTATTCAAAACCCAAGATGTCAAACATCTTGCAGCCTAGAAACTCAAGGAGATAAAACAAATTCCATCTGTCCATGAAATATTTTTCCATGTAGCTTCTTCTAGAGGCATATTTTAAGTGAATTGAATCCGAAAAAGAATTGAAATGGCTTATGGGTTAGGGTAATGCAAGACACTCAATAAATCAGTATTTTGGTGATGAAAGAGAGGCATATGGTTCTAGAGGTAGATGAAAATATCATAGAATTGATTGATAGTGTGAAGGGCCCCACAATAAATAAACTAACATACACTATGCCAATTAATTACACAATGTCAAAACAAGCCTAAAAAGAAAAAAATATATACTAAAGGAGAAAAAAATAAATATAAATCAAACATAGGAGAACCAAGCTTTAAAGTGCTACTAGAAAAGAAAAAAAAAGGAAAGCATTGGACATGGGGGAATTTCAATAGTTGGGAATACATGGCCTTCCAACTAAACCCAATGGAGTATTTTTATCCTATAAACTCAAGCAGTGCAATGTATAAGGGGGTTATTTGGTAGAAATTGTAAGGGAATGTTGCTTAATTTTTTGTGACGAGACTATAAATGAACCAAAGAGCCAAAGTGAGTTTTGAAGCTACAAAATTGTTGAGAAAAAAATAAGCAACTAAACCTACTTGAATGATAGATTTCATGTTTAGAATTGTAGGGTAAACTCTATGTGTCAATAATGAATTTGATTTTATTGTTGTGTGATGGAATTTCATTTAAAGTTGTGTTCAATTGATTGTTATGATAAATTTAGATTGTTTTGTTATTAATTTCATATAAGAATCAATTATTCTCCATCATCTTTCCAATTACAAACAACCAAGATAGTCATACCATCCATTTAATTGTGTTCATAAGATTATTGGCTATAATAATATAATTATTGCAATTTTCCAACTAAATTTTTGTTCCTAGTTCTTTGCATTTAATAACTTGTTCCCTCCTTAGGAGATTGGGAATTTCATATGGGGTTTTCCCTTCTATTTGGGTGTCCTATATTGGTTGGATATAAGTGAATTCAATAATTTAAATGTCTTTTCTACTTCTTCATACTCCATCGACCCGTGTAGCACAAGAAATTACCATCCACTATGTCTGATAGGTAATTCAATTACCCTATTAATTATGGTAAGAATAGTTAAACTACTTCATCAAAAAAATATTCCAACCCTTTAGAGGTACTAGCCTTTTTTATAGATGGAAACTATAACAAAATGCATAACTATTATCCAACTTGAGATTTAAATATTCTCAAGTGGTTATAATAGTTTTATATCTTTATAAACCTAATCACCAAAAATACAAGTGATTTTCAAGATTTGATCTTGACTCCATCAAGTCAGAATCTGTAGCAAGTTATTTCTTAATTATTCAGTTATCCATGAGGAAAAATAAGGTGCACTCTATAATGACATGTGTGATCTATAGTAGCCTATGGGATCTGTAGTGATCATGTAATTTTTAGCAGTTTATCAAAAAACTTCCATAGCTACTACTAGGAGCACTTAAATGCTAGATCCATGGCATTGATTATGTTACAAGCAAATGTGTGGAAAATGGATCTATAGCAATCTTCCAACCAATTGTTAATCATAGTATAAGCACAAAATGTGATATCACATCCTAAGTTTTAACAATAGACAAATGAAAATCTAGGAAATATAATGAAAATTACCTTAGAGATTTTATCCTAGTCTCAATTAAAAAGGTGATAAGTAACAAGGGTAAATTGATAGGAAAAAGGGTAACTTGGATAAGGAAAAGGGTATCAAAAGATGACCAAATAGAAGACTCATAATATCCTCTCAACTAAATTATTGATCATCCTTGTGAAACCCCATAATCCCATCGTCATCAACAAGCAAGTATAGCTTTCAATCTCATTTGTGTTATCCAATCCTCACATTGAAAGATAATAGTCCTCCGATTCCATCGAAGGCAACAAACAAAGTAGGATTTCTTAAGAAAATTGTTATGTTCCAATATTACCCTAGGGGGGAGGAATGTTACCCTGAGCCCTCTAACTTATATATTAGAATTTTCTTTAGTATAGTCCAAATAGGAAAAGGAATTAATCCACTAGACTTGGTGGCTTATGAATGAGATGAGGGCCCTCAATTTCTCATCCCCTACAAAAGTGTTAGGGTACCAACTTCTTTTCCCACTCATGTCTTTAGCATAGGAGCATGTATGACCAATCTCTGTTCCATTTGTTCATAAACTAGGAATTGATTTGAATGAAGATTAGGAGTTGGAAACTTTTAATACCTTTTTTTGATACAAAATGACACAAAATATGAACTTTGAGATTTGAATAAACACCCTTGTCTACAAAATCTCTAAGTTGAAATAGCATTTAATGTATTCTTACCATTTTTCATTGGTTGTCCTAGACTTGATTCTGTGCAGTTGACCAAATTCATTAATAGGGATTGTTGACAGATTCTAAAAGAGGTTTGAATTTAATCCACATTGATTCTACTTGTCGTCTATTACCATTTAGTTATTGCTATCACAGGTTGTTGTGCTTTGGCATATTGAAGCTTGAGCAGATTTCTTACTCTCTCTTAAGACAGTCATATGGCTTAAAGCAAATGCAATCTTTCTGGTAATTGTAGAAGTGTTAGCATATCAAGTTAAATAGCATTATTTCATTTCACTTGTTGATCGATGGCAATTTTTTCTTTTAAAATGTTGTGTAGCATCTGCATTTGTCGCCTAACATTTGGCACAACTGTAGTTTGCAAAAATTGTTTTCAAATTTGCAAAGTATAATTGCACAAGAAAGAAACTTTTCAATTTGCCAATCACAATGGAATTGACATCAGATCCTAATAGTAAAAAAATATAGTTAAATTTCGATTGCACCTAGTTTTGTGCACTTAATTTTCTTATTGCTCCTTCCATTTTGTCCATTTCTTTGACAATAAACTACATGAAATTTGCAAGAACAAATGCTTACAAAAAAACATTGGAGTGACATATAGTTTATCGTCAATATGAAGCTTGTTACGGGACATTTTTGCATAGACAAAATATAAAGCTTAATCTACTACTGCCAAAACACATATATGATGTGATGCTTTGCACTCCTACCTAAGGCATGTTTTTCTTTCTTGCTTTGTTCACAGTATATGATATTTAAACAACATTTGCTGCAATGTATTACATAGCCTGATCAACATTTTTTTGAAAATTTTCCTGTGGTGTTTCTATAGCATTTGTCTCTATTGCCATTGACATATATAAATCAAAGAGTTTTTCCTTTATATCAGTTCCCTCATATAATGATTTAATGTTTCCATGGTAGATGTCTCTATAGCTAATGATGTATACAAATCAAATACAGTTTTTCCTTTATTTCTATTGTCAATGCTCTCATAAAATGACTTTTCTAGTTACCATGTATTCATGTCAATGATGTCATGCAATGCTTTTTCTATTTGATAGCATGCTTTGCCTAGTTACAATGTTTTCGTACACAACACATTGACATAGTCTCTCATAAAATTACTTTTCTAGTTACCATGTATTCATGTCAATGCTGTCATGCAATGCCTTTTCTATTTGATAACATGCTTTGCCTAGTTACAATGTTTTCGTAGACAACACATTGACATAGTTCATGTATAAGACGATTTGCTTTTTCTATTTCATGCTATAATTTTTTCATGAAAAACACATTGACATAGTTCATGTATAAGACAATTTGATATTGCTATTCTATGCTATAAATTTTTCATGCACAACACATTGACGTTGTTGATGTATAAAAGGATTTTGAACTTAAAATAGTCATGTAGTTTATGCATTGTCTAGTTAAAGGAAGGTCATTGATCAAATCCCTTTGTTGTTGTACAGTTCAGCAGTAGCATATCCCCTACGTGTTTGTTTACCTCAACTACTCACATATATCATTGTTAACATTCAGTTCAAAGCATTTAAATGAACATGTATTGCTCTCCATCATTGCTCTGTTATATAAAACTGTTGTTCACATATTTAGCAATGTTATATAATGAAAATTTTAATTTCCAAATAAATTATACAATAAAAAAACATGCAAAAATTTGTTAAGTTAACTTTCTAGTTGGAATTTGGAGCAGATAGTCATGTTGAAGGTCTGGATTGTGCCATTGTCAAAAGACCAATTCTTTCTTGATTTGAAATCTTATTTAATTGAATTTGTCCATAGCATAATACTCTTGTTTCCTTGGATGCCCATGTGGTTGCTATTGTAAAATGTTGTTTGTGAATTGGTGCACAAACAACATTTCACAATTTAGTCAATTTGATTTAGTTCCCCCCCCCTTAATTTTACTCTGTTGGATTGGTATCACACCTTGAATGTGAAAGTTCAAAGCTTTGGTTGTTGTATGTTGACGAGTATTCTAAGTTAGAAAAAATTCCAAGTATGGAAACATTGGTATCTATGGACATCTTTACTTTATCTGAATGTGTGAAACTAAAGAGGATACAGGGGTTGTTAGTGCTCTAATACATTGCAAATCTGGAATATAATTAGATAATAATCTGAAATATTTATATGAGAACATCTCATTTCTTTAGTTTCTCTTATATTTAATTGCTCTAGATATAAATTGATTCATATTTGTCTAACTTATAACATTAACTAGTTATTAAAAGCTGCAGATGGTTTGAGAAGAGGATATTTCTGGCGGTAACATTGTAAATGAATTTCAAGTCTTATACATACAAAGAAGCAAATTGATACAATTGAGAAGTAAGCTACCACTTACATGTGCAAATCATTAATGTTTCCTATATGTTATTCATGCTATCTTAAAGTTCCACGTGTTAATGTAGCTTGCAATGATAGCCATGGATTAAGGTTGTATGCAAATGCCAAAAGAAGATAAATATAAAGTTTGTCTTATGAGTGTAATATCTTTTATTTTTGTCCTTTATTGATTAGTCTTTATTCCATGGTATTTGTTGACAATTTTAAGATTAGGATCCACCACACAGAAGAAACCAAATATAAACTGCAAAGCATTTTTTAAAGTTACTATCATGGCAGTAAGAAGGATCTTATAATAATAAAGAAGTTCGTCATAACTCGCTAAGCTTGGTTGTGACTGAGGTAATTATGCAAGAGGGCCATACTCAACAAGTTTAACTATCAACTGCTAGTTTAATAATAATAACTAGCAATTTCTCTTTGCACCTTGTGCTTGTTGTATGTTGAGTAGTTCTTTGAGTTAGAAGAGTTTCTAAGTATAGAAACATGCGCATATGTGTAGGTCTTTTAGCTCATCTGAATGTGTGAATTTGAAAAGGATATAGGCATGGTTGATGCAAGAATCTTGTACGATGATTTTGGCATGCTCTGTATTTTATGTGTTTGCATGCTTAAATTACAGTCTTGTTTATTTCCCATTTTAATGGCATAATGGTTATGTTTATGGGTTTCCTTGCATGCCTGGAAATTGCATATAGATTCATGGCTAAATGAATTAATATGATTAAGCATTTTAGGCATGTTATCCTCAGCCTATAGAAAATACCTCCCAACTGTGCATTTTATTTTGAATTCATCCTAGTAGACCCCAAGAGCAATGTCTCCACATAGGCATTGGTGCATTGTAAAAATACCTTCACCAATGTTGCATGGCACAAAGTTTGATTTTCAAACCCAGTATAAAGTAAACAAAACATTTGTTTTCCCTGGTCAATGCAACAATGAAACATCACACCTGCTACATTGGCATGTGGCAATGTCGGGGACATTGCCACCACGTGACTCCTGTTTAATTTGGCATTGTGCCATCTCAACAGGAAAACTCTTGTCAGCATACCAAATGGGCCTTCTGAGTTAGTTGTCAAGGAAGCTTCCTGGGGTCTTGCACGTTATGCTGCTATTTATCGAGTATATTTGCAAAAGGAAATATGAATACACGTGGCTAGATGTCCTTGCTCCATATTTAGTTCATTTTATACTTCCAAATTTCAACACCAAAACGTTATTATTGACAAGTATATATTTAAGTAAAATGTTCAATGAAGGGGAATGTTAAACCCCAAAACGCAAAAAAAAAATAGTATGACAGGTAAGATTCCAGTGAAATTCCAACATTATTCCCACCTACTCCATGTTTCCTGCACTCAGATCGAAAACTTGAGCACTTGTGTCTAATGCATGTTCGTCGAACACCATGAATTTACCTTCCAAGAAAACAGTCTGGCATCCCTGGCCACGTGGTTGGATCATAGGGGGAAGAATTTTCCAACGATATTCCTCCACATTGTAAGCTTATGCAGCCACCAGAGGGTTGCGGAGCTCAGTGAACCTGCTGGAAATGTAGACAAGTCCAGTGGAAGGAGACACACATCGGGTGAAAGAGGATCGACGTGTAGGCATGTCAGCTCCATGGATCCATTTGGAAGTCTCAAAGTCATAAATGTATACACTCTTCATCAGATTTTTTTTGAATGGGTGGAATCTGCCTATGATAAGCATCTTGCGATTGATGGATGGGCACTGGCACCATACTGGTATTCTAGGATAGTTGGGGTCATCAATAGGAGGTAGTATTTCTAAAGTGCCCTTCAAAGGGTCATATACCATTATTGCATACACAAGACCGAAATTAACATTGGGACCGATCCGCCAATCTATTGGACTCAACCACGCTATAAGTTGATGGATCTTCCCAGATATTTTTCTGTCTGCATAGAATGTAGGGATACTAAGCATATCCTGCCTTCCAAGTTTTGCACACAACTTTCAGTTTACCGTGTGCTTTGTAGGGAACTGTGAGCAATCACTCTCGAACAAGTTCACTAGGAATCACCTCCATGGAGGCACTTCAAGATCGTTTTACCCACAAACTTTACACACAGCTTAGAAAAATGGCACAATAGTGAAAGTGAGCCAAGTCGTGGAGTCAATATATAATGTGTGGACTTGAGACATCAACGGTATTATCCTTATTTCAAGCCGAAGAAGGAAGTTCCTTGCATCAACAATAGTAAGCTGAAGAAAAAGGAAGTTCTTTAGGTAAATTATTATGTGAAAATACATACCTTGTTTAAGGCCGAAGAAGAAGGAAGTTTGTTATATAAATTATTACATGTATAGGTATTTATATTCTACAATTTTGGGTGGACAAGGAAATGTTGGCTTCCTAGATTGCACTAAGATGAAACAAGTGTACTCTCAAGATGTATTGTATGCTAGTTGTTTCAAATTTGAAATAAAAAATTATAAAAAAACTATAAAAAATATCTTGGTTTACATGTAATAACTGATAGCTCATGCATACATGTGATAATCAATAGCTTAGTCATAAATAAGGGGCAGTTCATGTCATTTAACTTGTGGCCTATTGGTGTTTACTAGCCACAAGTTAAGTGGTTGTGCTAGTTTATAATTTGGGGTGGAAGAGAAAGGGTCCTCTTCCTAAATTGGAGGAAGATAAGACAAACGTAGTGTCAAGATAAATACTTTAATCACTTAATTAACAATACTCAATTATAATAAGTTTTGTCTTATTATAAAGCATATCTAAACATCAAATATAAATTTGACTCATCAATACTTACAAATGTTTTTGGTTATTAAACATGATCATTATCCTATAACAATAACATCATTCCACTTTTTATTTTTTAATCCTAATTTTTTTAACATCAATACTCCTAGACATGTTCTTGGTTATTAAATATCATCATTATTCTCTTACAATATGAATTTGACTCTTCAACAGTAGTAACCTTATTTCAAGTCAGAGAAGAAGGAAGTTCATCTGCATCAACGATAGTAACCTTATTATGAAAATACATACCTGATTTCAAGCCTAAGAAGAAGAAAGTTAGTCAAGTGTCAATTATTACATTCATACGTGTTTAAATTTTACAATTTGGGGTGGACAAGGAAGGGACATCTTCCTAGATTGCACTAATATGAAACAAGTATACTCTCAAGATTTATTTTATGCTTATTGTTCCAAATTCGAAATAAACAATTATAAAAAAATTCTATCAAAAATATTTTGGTTTACATGTGATAACCATTATCTCATCATAGATGTGATCACTGGTAGCTTAGGCATAAATAAGGGGCATTTGGTGGCACTTAACTTGTGGCCTATTGGTGTTGACTAGCCACAAGTTAAGTCAAGATAAATGCATTAATCACTTAATTCACAATATTCATTATAATAAGTTCAGTCGTATTGTAAATCATATCTAAGCATAAAATATAAGTTCCACTCGTCAATGTTTATGGTAATTAAACATGATCATTATCCTATAACAATAAAATTATCCTAGAGGTTCTGGAGGAATCCAGAACTGAAGGGTATGTATCCAAACCTGAGACTTTCAATGATTACAGACCGATATCCCTCTGTAATTTGGTTTACAAAATTATTTCTAATGTTATATCTAACATGATCAAGCTTGTTTTGGCTAAGTGCACCTCGTTGGAGCAATTTGGTTTCCTTTCTAATCGCCATATTATGGATGCCATTAGAGTTGCTCAAGAGTGTCTTCACTCTATTAAAATCAAGAAATTGTAGGATTTAATCATGAATATCGATCTTATAAAGGCCTATGACAGAGTGAACTGGGTATACCTCGGATTAGTCTTGCTCCAAATTGGGATTCCCTTATCTGTGAAAAAATGGATAATGGCTTGCATCTCCTCATCCCAGTTTGTTGTCCTCATTAATGGATATCCATCAAATTTATTTGGTTGCACTAGGGGTCTTAGGCAAGGGTTGTAATACCCCATTTTGACCCTTAGGATATATTAGTTTTCAATGTAAATATTGTATACATGTGATGTATGTTTACCTAGCGTGGAGCTCAAGGCCAAGGCTCCGCTAGTGTATGTTCTTATTTTATTTAAAATGGCAAAGCATTGGACATCATGTTACCCATGTTCTATTTAGCCATGGAACATTGTAAAAATGATGTAAATAAACATCAAGCAATAAAATACCAAAACTGGCTATGGAGGCAACGAATGAGAAGGGGGCCATGTGTATCCACTAGGGAGTGGTGAGGGGGCTGTGGGATTGAACCATAAGCTTCCATATGTCACCTTGAGAACCCATTTGACTTTCCTTGTTGACATTTAATTCTGTTGTAAGGAGGTGGTTGAAGAAAACAGTCCATGGCTTTAATGGAGCATAGGCATCCCATAAATTCGTATGGCAGAGTATGAGATCTGTTTTCTTGTACCACAAGTCACTCTACCTCATGGGGATTGCTTCTTCATCACCCCCATACCATGGTGGAAGGGACCAGCATCATTTTCCATCCAAAAACGAATTCCTAGTAGTGAGAAAAACCAGAAATCGCAACTGTGCAAAAACCCACGTTTTGAAGAGCCAAAAATGCCCAGATTTGGTATTGGACAGTGAAATCCAATGGGGGATCCATAGGTATGAACCTTGGGGCAAATTTGGGAGCATTAGCTACCCTGAAATCCATAGGAAAACACAGTTTTTACAGTCCAAAAAACCAGTAACGGATTTGAGTTATTTTGTGACAGAATTTTGAGAAATCCAAGTGTGAATGATTGAGCAGAGGTTGGGTTTGCTTAATAAACCCAGTGAAGGCTGAAATCTCGGGAAGCTAGCAGCTGGACCTTTTTATGCCCATCCTGAAGATCACTGGAGGGAAGAGTTTCTTGAGGGACTGTGTAGCAGAGAAGGGGACCTTCCTTGTGTTGGAAGTGGTAGGTAATGTGGGAGCCTGACTGTTGAGTTCATTCGGGATGCCTGTAGCTCTGCTGTTGAGCTCACTAGCTTAGCATTACCCTCCTCTATCTTCTTGTTTTCTTGATAAACCCAACTAGGTGTTGGCTTAGCATAGCTGTTAAGTGAAACCATGGCTGTGAGTGAGCATGTCTAGTTCCTCCTTAGTGGATGCACAACCCATATCGGGGGTGATCTCTCAGCTGAAAGAATAGAGGCTGGACAGAGATTTATGGTTGGCTGGAATGTTTCTCTCACATAGCCAATTGTTGGACATATTCATCTCAAAGATAAGTAGTCTCTGTGGTTTAAATTATGATCCTTATGTGTTATGTTCCGCAGGTCTAATTATTCATGTAAATTGAATGAAATGATTATCTCAAACTAGTTGGCATGAATCCTGTGCATAGCAGGAGAATGAGATTGATTCTTGAATGATTGTTTCATCATTATGCCTGGAAGAAATATGCTAATGCATTCCAGTCCGTGTGTGTGTCAATATGGTTATTCTGCTGTGTTTACTAATTGAGTTGTATTAATTCCATGTTCTGCAATGTCTTAATTAATGACTGTTGTTTACATGCTGATTGCATGATGAAACTGTGTGCATACATAGTGTTTAATTCTACTGTGCTTGTTGAGTATGAATAGGTATGCACAAGTTTTATTTAACCATGCATTTCTAAAGAAATTGACTGGGTCTGAGTTTTTCCAATAAGCCCGGTAGTTTCGTTAACGTTTCCTTCCTTGCTTTGGATTGATGGAAGGGGACGTTACAAGGGTCCTCTATCCCCTCTGCTCTTTATTCTTGTTATCGAAGGATTTAGCAAACTGATTGCAAAAGCTAGGCGAGAGCAGAAGTTGGCTGGCATCAGAAGATCCCATTTTCAAATAATAACACATCTCTTTTTTGCAGATGATGTGATCTTGTTTGGGGAAGGATTAGAAGTGGAATGGAGAATGTTTAACTACTTAATCAAGATCTTCTGTCTTGCATCTGGTACGGAGGTCAATCTAGTGAAATCTTGTTTTTACACAACGAAGTTGAGGAGGATATACTTTATTCAATCTTGGAGGTTTTTCCAGTCCAGGTGGACAATATTAACAATGGATTCAAATACTTGGTTTACTTCCTTAATCCCAACTACTACTTTACAAAAGATTGCAACAACCGAATCTGGTTGTCTCCATTGAGAAGCGAATCCGACTTCACATAATTGAATATAAAAATATATAGGATAAAATGGATGATTAATAATTTACAATGAGGCTCACTTTTATAGGCTTGAGCGTGTATAGTTAAGGGTTACACCCTTTCACTTAATAATTAATAACTATAATTAACATACATATAATATTCGTAGCATTGCCACTCTCTTAGAAAGGCTTTGTCCTCAAATCCTTATAATGTTTCTGCATCATTTTATGTGGAGTCGTAGATGAGGAAACATATCGATACAAATTGCTAAGAGTCGAACATAACTTCTGATATGTCGACGGATCAGTCCATCCCAAATTGATTTGTTGTGGACTGATGGGATTCCCTATTGATGTGTTGTCAAGAGATTTGATCACATTAGTACCATTATCTTTCGACATTTCCCACTTTTTCGAATATCAGTTTTTATGGTTGGGGTGTTGATAGGGAACTTTCACAGTGTCATTTTCGTTTACGAACGCCGTCTTTAGAGCATTGATCTGAGTTGGAGGTTGTATTTTCGTCTCTTGAGGATTTAAGTTTTTGTTCTGTAACTTTTCCAACTTGTTTTCTAACTACCTGTTATCATTTTGAAACTTCTTAATCAATTCGACTTGCGATTTTCTGTCATCTTCAGACGTCTTAAGTTGTTCCTTAAGATCTTCATTATGACTTCTGATACAACTATTTTCTTCCTGCTTGTCTAGAAGTTTCCCTTCAATGTCGTCCATAGATTGTTCTATCTTCTGGCTATTTTTCAACTTCTTAATTTTTGTGACTAGTATATTGTTATGATTTCTTAATCTAAAAATTTCTTCAGCATTGTTGGATAATGCTTTATTACTCTTCATCATCTATGACTTATGTGCCTTTTTAGAGTCGTCATTTTTTTGTTGAAGAACTTTTATCTGTTGTCGACATTGGCCGACCTCTGATTCTTGACTTTCTAATTTATGTCGTATCTGCATTAGTTCTTCATCTTTGTCGCTAACGATTTTGTTCAAGCGTATTATTTCTGTTTCGTAATTATTTATTTCCTTCTTTATATCTTGATTTCCTAACCTCTGATTGAATTTATTTTCGGTTTTTAATTCATCAATTTGCGCATACAATTTTTCTATACGTTTTTCCTGGTCAGAGATTTTTATTTCATTGTACCTTTCTTGTAATTCAATTCTTATTTCTGAACTATTATTTATGTCACGCAATTCTTCATTGTCTTTTCAATGACGTTTTAACGTGGCTTCTGATTTTTCTCGCAAATCGGTTTTCATGGTTTCTGACTTCTTCGATGGTGGAATGATCTTCTTTGATTTATTTGATGAGTCTTTCTTAAACTTGGTCGTCTTTCTTTGACTTGACTTATTTGATGAGTCTTTGCTAGATCTTAACTTCTTGTCTTTTTTCTTCGTTTTGTCTTCTTTGTCTTTTTCTCGATTTTGTCTTCTTCAATACTTCTTATCTCTTTTTCTTTTCTTTTTTTATTTTTTTTTCAAAAATAATTATTATTTTAATAAAATAATAATATTATTTATCTTTTTTTTTTTCTTATTACTATCTCTTTTTTTTTTGTATTATGTCAAATAACTTTTTTTTTTAAATAATTATCATTTCAAAATAATAATATTATTTTTTTTATATAATAATAATTATTAATTAATAATATTATTAATATTAATGGTTTTATAAACTATATATATATATATAGTTTTTTTTTTTTAAATCAAAATATCAATATAATATTATTATTATATTGTTTATTATTTAATTTAATTTTTTTTTAGGGTTTCAATGGATGGCGGGAATGACGGAGCGGGGAGGATTGCAGGAGGAGCGGAGGACTAGCGCGGGCGGAGGAGAGAGTGAGGATGGCGGTCGAGGGAACAGTGAGGGCACTCAGGCAGAGCGCGGGTGCATAGAGGAATGGAGGCAGGGTGGCGTGCGGAGGAGGTAGGAACGATGGAGTGAGAGCGTGGAACGAGGAGGAGGGGGAGGCTTGAGGTGGGGGCGTGGAGAGAAAGTAGATGGGCAGGCGGTGTGGTGGTGGTGGAGAAGCACGGTGGCGGAGGGCAGAGGAAACAGGTGGAAGGAGCGCGAAATGGGCTGCGCGGGGTATGCAGCGAGGGGAGGAGCAGCGTGATGAGGAGAGGTGCGAGGGCAGAGTGAGGAGGGGGAACGAAGGGGACAGAGAGGAGGAGGGCGAGTTGCAGAGGAACGAAGGTTAGGATCGAAGGAGATGGGAGCTGAGGGGGCACGAGGTGAGGGAAGAAGCGTGTAGGAACTGGAGGGGCAGTGCGGATGGACTGCCGATGAGCAAGGAAGACTGTGGTGGTGGCAGCGAGTGGATGTGGAAGCAGGCGTGGAACCGGTGGAGGTGGTAGCGAGTGGATGTGGAAACGGCGTGGAACCGGTGGAAATGGAGCAGGCCGTGGAACCGGTGGAGGTGGTAGCGAGTGGATGTGGAAGTGGTGGAAATGGAGCAGGCCGTCACTGCTTTTCCTTCACGTGATATGTTTTTTGTTTTGTTTTTGTTTTTGTTTTTTTTTTTTAACTTCTTCACGTAAATGGATTGAATGGCTAAAAGCTTGGGTGGGACAAGGTCCTTAGTTTCAGAGATACTCTGAAATGATGGCTACCCGCCGGATCAGAAGCTAGTTCTGATACCAAATGCAACAACCGAATCCAGTTGTCTCCATTGAGAAGCAAATCCGACTTCACATAATTGAATATAAAAATATATATGATAAAATGGATGATTAATAATTTACAATGAGGCTCTCTTTTATAGGCTTGAGCGTGTATAGTGAAGGGTTACACCCTTTCACTTAATAATTAATAACTATAATTAACATACATATAATATTCGTAGCAAAGACTGGCTGTGGTTACTGAAAAACATTGAAAAGAATATCAGTTTTTGGTGCTACAAGTGGTTATCTCTTGGTGGAAGACTTATCCTTGTTAAGTATGTACTTGAAGGTGTACCTATTTATTGGATATTAATGGGAAAGTCTATGTGTCCATTCTTCATAGTATCAGAAAAAAAGATGATTAATTTCCTATGGAGGACAGGAAGATAGGAACAAGTTCCATTTGGTTAACTGGGAAAAGATATGCTCTCCCAAACAATTAGGGGGATGGGGCATAAAGAATCTCATCTAGTTCAACAGGGCTCTCAGTATTAAAAGTCTATGGAGGGATATCTTTGGATCGGGTCTTTGGAGCCAAGTATTTAGATCGAAATACCTCAATCGAGTTCCTTTTGAGGAGTGGCTTTGGTTTGGAAGAAAATTTGTTTCCCAAACTTCCAATATTTGGTGTGCATTTACAAAAAATTTCCATTGATTTGGTTCATGTATTTTATCGAGAAATGTCAATGGGAGTGTGGCCTTGGGAACTGACCCTTTCATTGTTGGGGAGGATTTCTATAAGCTTTCAGATTCTTAGGTTTCCTCCTTACATGCGACGGGTCTTACCAGGATTGCTCATATCAGACTTCCTAAAGTTAATTTGAATTCCTACAATAATTGGTATTCGGTAACCGATGTGGGCTTGATAGGCTCTTTGGATTTGGAATGGACACATTTTATCGTAGGGATTAATCACAGTGGGATCGGACTAAATGAGGAAGAGGATTGTATGGTTTGGGGTTGTAATAAGAATGCATGTATGATCTTGGCCAAGGCTGCTTATGAGGCCATTTTGGTATCATCATCTCCTTCGAGTCACTGTTGGTGGTATAAGAAAGTATGGTCCTAGCATATACCTCTGAATATTAAATGCTTAAGTTGGTTATGTTTGGAAAAGAAGATATTGACCTATGATAATCTTACGAAGAAAGGTTTTTCTGGCCCGAATGTGTCTATATTGTGGAAATCAATCGAGGAGACCATTAAACATCTCTTTGTGGAGTGTGAATACTGTCACAGGGTCTGGTCTCAGGTATGTGAAAACTTGAAGATCCATTTCAAATGGAATCTCCCCACTCCGGAACTTAGTTTGATTGTGCACATCTCTACCCTGTTTTAAATTGCTTCATTTTTTCATCATATAGGATATTTGGAAGGCTCGGAATAGTTTGATTTTTGAAGATATCCTTTAGTCTCCAGCCTTGGTGTCTATTAGAAGTATGATATTATTCAAATATTATTACAAAGCTCCTTCCCTGAAGAAGGATTGGTCCCTTAAACAATATTTTTTAAATTCAGACTTTTGTTCAAGTTACTTTGATGATGCATCAAACAATGAGATGTATGGTGGTGGTATGGTACTACGAATGAATTCAAAGCATCTTTTCTTTCTAATAATGAGTGTGGGATTTGGGACTGTCATGTCCTCTTCCATCAATCCCACTCAAGGAAGGGAAAATGACTCTAGATCTGGGATTTCCAACTCGAGCCCCATCCTCATTAACAATTCATAACAAGTAAAATGCATGTGTGTAGATGCACAATACAAATAAACAACGGAAGTAAACTCTGCTACACACATCTATCATGGCATTTCCGGCATATTGATAACATGCATAAAATTAAAACATTGCATAATAAAAAACACGAGAGAATAATTATTTTGAAACAAGTTGTCCTGAGCAACTGGCTATGCAACTGCAACATTCCACCCCACCATAGGCCAATTGTGCTCATCAATCTCTCAACACAGCTACCACGCAGAATCTGGGCATGATTTCCACAAGGTAAAGGGAACAACAACTAACACATATCCAAGTCTATACACATCTCATCCTATCCAGTCTACATCTGGGTTTATCAGGCTGTTAAGGCAATAGGAAGGAAGAATTGCTAAGCTAGTGAGCTCAATCACAAAGTTATTGGTACCCTCTGAGATTTAGATAGATTTATCCCCACAATACCTACACACTCAACACAAGGAGGTATCCCCTTCACTACTCCACAGTCCGTTGGGCCATACCTTCTCTTCTAGTGCTCTTCAGGGTGTGCAAAAAGGTAGCCAAAGCCCTTTGACCTTTGGTGAGGTTACACTCTTCACTAGGTTTATCAAGCCAATTCTAATACTCTTCTACTCTTGGTTTCTTACACATGGTTCAAGCCAAAACAATGGATACACATAACCCAATTCACAACAATCCCCCCACACGCACAAACAAATACAAAAGTTGGGAATGGCAAAACAATTTCAACTATGGGTTGCACAAAACAATGTGTCCATGGATTTCCCAAATCGTGGCACTGAAAAATGGGTTGTGAGAGGGGAAAATCGACCACAGGGAATAAAAATGATTTCTCCCACGGGTATATTAGCATTCAAATGGCCAAAAATGGCTTCTATGGACCCCCAAATTGAATTCCCTTCCTCCCAGTCGTTCTGCAACACCAAAAACGTGTTTCCCAGCTAGAAAATGAAGGAATACTCATAAAAATCGTGGAGGAAAACATCCAGCAAGCTCAAATTGCGTGAGAGAGAAAAACCAGTGGATGAATAATGGCTTGGGAAGCAAATTCGTGGGTCTTTTCTTGCCCAAAAAGGAAAAAACATGATTTTCCAAAATGGTGGCTTGCCCAATACATGAAATTGGATAGCCATACCTCTCCATTTACCAACGCAATAACACCTCAACCACCTCTTGGAAGAAATAAATGATTGGGTGCAAAAGTCAATGTGGGTAGTTGATGGTTCATGGGTTCTCTCATTGACACTTGGATTGACACTATTGGCTTCAAGGGTTTAAATATTTTCCCTCCATGTTCCTTGTAAAAATCATGCCCCCATACTCTTGTTGCATTGCATAGCTAGTTGTGGGTATTTTATTAAAATACATATTTACATGATATTTGTAATTTCCTTCGTGCCATACTAGCATGCGATCCACATGAAACGATATTTTTAATTTCTGATACATAAACGATAAATCGATGGTGGGGGTTGGCCTTGAGCTCCTCACCATGATTTTATAATGATATTACATCATTTACATGTTTCATGTAGCAGGGTCAAAATCGGGGTGTTACGGGGACTGAACACTAGACCTGAGCTTCTATCTCTTTAGGGTTTATTATATTTTGCAAATTTGAGGTACATTAAGAAGCTACAGGTTTATGGGGACTCTCGGATCATAGTGGATTGGGAAAATAGTGCTTCAAGCCTACAAGTCTCTTCGCTTGAACATTGGTGCAACAGGGTTATGATACTGAAAAAATATTTAGCAAGTTCCATATCTCACATATATACAGGGAGTTAAATATCCTAGAAGATGAGTTATCAAAGAAAGCAGTGGACTATGTAGAAGGGTTACTCTATTATGAGGAGTTTCTAGATTTTGTGTTGATAAAATATGGTACCTTAAAATGTTATTAGCAGTGTTGGTTACCTAGGGTGGAAAGATCTGGAAGTATTTTAAGTCTTTAGTTGTTTGGAGACTAATTATGTTTTTTTGTCTCATATAGTAGTGTTGGGACAACAAGTTAGGCTCATAAATCAGAAACACATTTTTTGTTGTTATTTTTTAGGACTCTCTTGGGGTACTTTCTAGAGATACTATATGCTTCTTGAGCAGCGCTCGAGCACCATGTAATGGTGTATTAACTTTGATTATTCTTGAATATCAAGTTAATAGTTTTTTATGTTTGAAAAAAACAATAGCATCATTCCACTTTTAATTTTTTAATGTCAATAAACCTAGACATGTTCTTGGTTATTAAATATCATCATTATTCTCTTACAATATTATCATTCCATTTTTTATTTTTAATCTTAAATTGTTTTAATTAATTCTTTTAACATGAATTTTTTTAATTGCTTTTTTTAGTTTTTATTTTTGCATCACTACTCTTGGAGTAATGATTGTTGTTAACATCTTTAATACTCAATTTGACATGTCTATAAATATTATTATTATTGTAAACTTGAGTTATTTTAACATTGGATCTATAAAGTTAGAGGGATTAATCAATTGAGATGTAATTTTTTTAATCATTTATGATGGATCTAGGGGCATATGAAAATAAGGCTAATAATATTTTTATGGATCTCACCTTTCATCTCTATCTATATAAGTTTCTATATTAAGTGGATACATCAAATATGTTTATTTCATATATATCTAGAAATATTTTTATTTATGTTTGTAACTATAATTGGTTAACTTAAAGTATTACTATCATCTAATATAAGTATTATATTTTTTTATATAAATTGTGTATTATTACCCAAATGACAAAAGAAACAATGTTTCTATCTAATTCATGTTAGATGCACATGGCTATTCTAGGTGCAATTATTAAGCATGGAGTCATGCAAATGTAGTGCATAAATGATGTAAATGTGTTTGTATGGATTTATTTTGGGATCTCAAGGCCAAGATCTCACTAGTGAATGGTTAAGTAGGTAAATGTTGTACATATAACTCTTTGAATTTAAGTTATGTAAATATTAACGGTGGAATATAATATATAATATTTTATATAGTTGTGTAGGGGATGAAAAGGTTATGATTCCATCAAAGAGGATGAAGAATGGGGGTCTAACTAATCTTCTAATTCCATGTGTTAGATTAAGGTATCATATATTTTCCATTATATGTTGTAAATGAATCCATCAAAGCCATTTGACGTAGAAACACAATTTAATTAAATGTATATAGAAGGTTGGTGAGGAAGTCTATCTCATATAGTTATTTGAAAATAGGATAAGAACAATCATCATGAGAGAAAAGAAAGGGAAAATAATTTTCCTACTAGAACAAAAGTTCCATCATACTCTCAACTCTAACGGTGTGAATTCATTCTCACCATTATTGTTAGGTTTAAAATAACATAAAAGGAAATCACACACATACAATTATGAAGAATATTTTACCCTAGAAACCCAAACTAGGAAAACTAGTTTGCAAAGGATATATTACCCTTAGTCAATCAAACCAAGGCATGGTCCATTTCGCCAGCATTGGCCACACTAAGGCCAACAATGACCTCTTTGTCCACTTTACAATGGATTTGTCCAAGTCCTTAAGAAGGCTTCATCACATGCAACACCATGGACCAATACCATAAGACACACCAAATCATGGGCCTGTAAACCACCAACGTAACGTAAACCCATTTTGACTCTTTTACTCAATCTAGTTTAACCTAAAATTACCCCATTTAAACTTGAATTGGGGCAATCACCAAGCCCCCCTAAAATATTTAACGAGATATCCAAGAATACAACATGCCCTCTCTATCTACCTAAATCTATACCTAGACTTTATTAGGTGACTCACCAACTAGCAGTACATAATCCTAACTAGGTCTTACAATCATATGCCCATTTAAATTATGATCAAATCAAGATTGCATAAAAGTGCTTATTACAGTGTGTGTTGATCACTTCTTCATTATCCGCTTCTATGTGCTTCCTCCAACGCTCTTCTCGGAATCTTTGCAATGACTGTCATACTTTCCATCTTTAGCTTGGATTTAACCAAGAGACTCATTCACGGTAAACCACACATGGATCATGTATCCAATGCTATTAGCTCCATCTCATATTTGTTAGTGTCTCCTCTTGCCATGCTTTTTCCCAATTCCAAAAAATATTTCTTGATCATACATTTTCCGAGCACATAGCATTGAGGGCTCTATACATAAACTTTCCAATGGTTCCGTCTTGTGCCTCTTGCAAATCCACTTAACATGCCATGAAAATGAGCTTCATAATTTCCAATGCTTGCAGATGTGTTTCCTTCTTTATTCATCATCTGGTGGAGAGCTATATTTCCATCCCAGCAAAACACACAATGCTTTATATAGTGTCCAGTGTTCCAAACATATCACAAGATTCTCATTAACCATGGTTCAAGTGTTTGGACTAGCTTCAATCCAATTCCCAAATGCTTGTGCCTTAGAGAAGCTCGATGACTAAGAATATAATCTACTTTAGTATATATGGGATTCAAGGATTATTTTAGTGTGTCAATATTCGAAGTGTTTCGACCACATACAATGATTTTGATCCATCCTACGATTAGTCCCATGATCCCCCTCTACTGCCCAATCTCATCAACCAACATAACATAATGATTTGAAAATAGATCTGAACAAAAACAATGGTTGTAAGCATCAATACTTTAAAATAATTTGGCAATGTGAGAAGGTTGTAGGCTAGGGAAAAGACAATGCAATTATACTGTAGAATAAGATGAAAAAGAATGTGCATTTAATTAATTGAATGGAAATATAAATTAGGATAAAAAAGAGAGAGGTAATGGAAAATGAAAATCCATGGTTGTTGGCTTTCCCATTACCCCTAGCTCTCATATATCTCATTGTATTTACACTCTCAAAGGTATTTTGGTCAGGGAGCGCTTTTGACGGTTGAAGAACATTTTTTTTCCTATTTTTGGCCTAGAGAGGAGAGTGCTAAAGAGCCCAAAGATACATTGTAATCCAGATATTTCTGAAATAAAATGATGAGAAATTTTTCAATGTTGGTTTTCCCACTTGGGTATCCAGCGTAAACATTATCTCAATGTGCAATACTTTCTTAGTCTATGTTTGTTTCATTGTATTAATTTGCTTACTATATGTATTAAGATATTGGATGTGTCATTAATGGCTATTAGCACGAGCTATGTAAATAAAAATGTGAGCTATTGATAACTTAAAAAAATGTTATTGTTGCATCTCTCTTGTGATTCCATAACTCGGGAAGTTTCAAGAGCTAGCTAATCTCCACCATTGGATGCACAATTGATCTTAGAGAACAAGATACTTAAATTTAGAGTTATTGCATTTGTTTAGGGAGTTTCTAATTCAAGATTCTATTCAACTTTTTTGTGCTTGTTGGACGTTTTTATTGACGCTTGGATGTTTTCATTGATGACAGGATGTTGCTATTGATTCTTTGGGCATTTAATTTTTTTTTTGGGTGAATTTATAAATGTTGGGGCGTTTTTTATCATTTCTAGGCAAATATAGAAGTGCTTAGGTCGTTTTAAAACAATAATGGGAAAAATTACAAATGTTGGTGCATTTTACTCAAATGATGGGGCATTTTTAGAGCCATTGGAGTTAAATTAAACTTGTTGGGTGATTTTAAACTTTAATGAAATGAATTTAGATGTTCCAATGGGGTTGTTAATGCTTAAATATCGCATACATGTGACATTTAGGCTGATATTACAGAAAAGCATCATCAACATACATAATGTAGCTCACTAAATACATCCTCATCAGATCCAAAAGACAAATTGAGTCCCAAAATGTCAAAATTAGTCAAAATGGAAAATCGTGCGACTTAAAGCACTGGAAACCCATGTTATTATCACAACTAGTATGTACAGTCACATCCATGTACCCGCATGGTATTTCTATCAAAACCCGCGTGGCTATTGAAATAGTGGAACCACATATTTCCACATTGAAGGCTCAAAATGGCTCTCTTAGCTCCAAAACTTGAACAGGGACTCCTCACATGCTTGGGAGCATTGCATAGCCCCTCTCATCTACTTGGGAAACTGATTCAAAGGGTGGAGTGTTCACATATGGATCTAGATGTTTCTTAGCCTATATTTTCCCTATAAAAGGAAACCATGGGAATGCATTTCTTAGGAATAAATCAAAGAAAAGTTATGATATTGGAATTACATTGAGAGCTCCTCTTTCAATCTATTTTCTCCCTCATATTGGCATACACAAATATCCCTTTCCCTCTTCCCCTAAGAGGCAAGTGTTTCTCCATTGTCGCCTCCTTCCTCAAGGAGCTTAGTTTAGGTTTGGTGAAGTTGCTTTAGCTTGTGAGTGCTTGATCTACCTAACCCACAACTACTATTGTTCCCTTGGCTGCATGTTGCAAGGATAATAGGGATGATTGCTCACTCTTGTGTCATGTTTCCCTGAATAGTGTTTATGGCGAATCCAATCTTATTTTTGTTCATTGCATGGTAGATAGGTTTTCTTTTTCTAGATAAATTATTTTGGCTATTGTGCAGGTGTAGGAGCTTAGTGTCCAACCTCTCAACAACCAAAATTTTACGGTCCTCTTCCCAAGAATTTTTTTTTCTCAGTAGCATGGTTCCCAGCCTCCTATACGCACTACATTGCATGAAAATCATCTCGATAGACGAGTGAGTCGTGCAGTTGTATTGCTATGTAGCTTGCTCGGTAAATTTGTGCGACTTTCTCTTCAAAGTAATCATGTGATTAGCATGACTTTGGGTCCAATACCCGCACGACTCTGTCTTTTTATTTTATTTTTATCTTTGTTTTCACAACTATCTACAGTGTCAATAGTTTCCTAATGAACCAAAAAGTATAGCTCACATGCAATATAATTTTCTTTAATAATTAAATAAATTAGCTTAAGATAGGTAGTAAAGAAGTGACTTCTTGAAATCTTTTAGGCTAAAAGACTTTGAGGCTTTCAACAGGCCTCTTAGTACTCACTGGTGATTGAATGTTTATGCTTTCCATCTCATGGAAATTGTTAGTCTAGGCAATTAGATTTGATTATCTGTAGTTATTTAAATCTTTTGCTTCTTGCTTATTTCTTTGTTTTATGCAAGATAGTTTAGTTTTCTTTCTCACACAAACAAAGCACCTAAAGGCTCCTTTTCCCCAAATATGCTCTTTTCCTTGCACTTTTAGTAATATTGGAAAATCAGAAAAATGTGATAGGTTTTCAATACCTCCTTTGCACACATTTACTTCACATAGCATCTTCCAAAGTTGTTATTTGCTTAGAGTCAAATTAAAGTGGATGCCCATGTGTCTTTACTTTATGTTCTTTTAAATTAGTGGAAAATTTCAAATCCATTTTCTTTCCAAACACATTTTTTATTTCCACCTAAGCACACACTATGTTATCGGACAATCCACTCAACCGGAGGCGAGCCGGATCTTCCTAGCTCAATGCGAGTCTAGAACAAATAGAACAGACTACAAACACGTTTCCTAGATCTACTTAAGGATCAAGTGCTAGATGTCTTACCTCTTTGATTTCGCTATCCTTTCTCCCGAATGTTGCTCCACGTCCCACGGTCGTCAGATCCAAGTTGTAAGACCTGTTAAGACACATAAAAGAGAAACGAGTAAAGAGCATCTATACAATAAGAGATCTATGTAAACAGTTAAGCAGGTAAACAACACAACATCATCACATATAAGAGCGACATTGGTGGAAAGCATTTGTATTACTGCAAATAGAAGAGTACATGATAGAGATATAGAACTACAACCAATGAATTAACATAGCAGCCCTTCTTCACACAAGCCAATTGCCAGGCCCTTCCAAGGAAGCATGAATTCTCCAAGAGGTGAGTGAAGGTGTCCTAGGAGAGATTTCACCAGCATGTAGATACCATAGTCTTCCTCCCTCCCATGGAGAGAGTGGGTGTTTATATAGGGCTAAAGAGATAGGGTAGGTTGAGGATTAGGGGGAGATGGTTAAGGGATCTTCCCATTAGGTTAGGAATCTAAATGCCACCTCACCTAGAGCCTAGCGATAGGCCTCCACCTCAAAAAACTTCTAGAAAGACCTTGAGACTCCCCAAACTAGCCTTTAACCAACCTTGTTGCACCCTGGTAGAGGACACAAAGCGACAAAAGGGGGTCGTCGCACTCTGTAGGAAGACAAAGTGAGACAGTGTCTCACCTTAGCTAACCATAAACTACGACGTCACACCCTAGATGAAGGAAGAGTACAGTATCCTACTCAAAGAGGTCAATTAGGTAGGGAAATCTCTCAGTTGGATGTGTTTTATCCCAAAATGAGTTTAGGGGTTGGAGCACAGAGTTTACACAATGGTCAAGATGACGATATTATCACAACGATCATGATGACGACACTTGGTCATAATGACGATACTTGCAACGGTCATGGTGACAACACTAGGTCATGATGATGACACTTGCAACACTTGTGACACTTGCGCAAGGGTGATGACATTTTGGTGTAACACACTAAGAGACCTAAATACTCTTTCACATCTAGTATGCTCTCCATCTTTCACTCTTTTTTATTTGGATGGATCATAATGATATGAAATTTTGAAATACCTCTCTCACACTCCTTTATCAATTTGGACCTTTTAAAATCAATATTGCAATTGTAATTCTTAACCAACTAATATCCTCCATAAGAGGTCAAAAAATAACATTTTAGTTAGGTAGGATTGATTGGGATAGGCATCCAAATAATGCCCACCAATATTCTACATTATTGAAACATAGTGTTGTTGAATATTAGGGTACTTTAAAATCTGCTATCAGCAAGTGTCAAAATATAACCCGGATAAGAATGTGTGGTGCCTAAGGACATGAAAGCCTAGCTATAGTTGTATTTGCTTTCCATAAATATTCACTCAATTTTTTTTGGAGACGACACTTTACCGCCCAGGAAAAACCACTTATCCACACTTGACATGGATATCTTAGTTGCCAAAACCTAGGATATCATCGGGGAGCAATTGTGAGTGCAATTGACTCTTGATGCGGATCTCATTAGTTGTTGGAAATGTTGTCATTCCTTTCAGAACATATCCCCAACATAATTACTTGATAACTGACTCTATCATACCTTCACTAGCCAATGTCGAGGGAATTTATCACCATCGATGGATGCACTACTTGAAGGCCCAATGAATTTTTATAGGAAAGGATGTTACATCTGTTAGGGAACTAATATCTATTTTATTTTTATTCATAATATCACCTAACTTGTAATTAAAAAAAAAACTTGTGGACTACTTTCATAAAGACTCAAGCACCTATCACTCACTTTGCACCATATTGCATTTGTTGTGGTTTTCATATTTTTGCATTTGTTCAATTGTGTTTATAACCCTTTATCATCACTCTCACTTGAAAAAATAGACAATCATCATAGTAGAACAAAGGAATCTAAGGAAGTATCTCAGCCTACAAGGACTTTCTCCTCTCCATAGAGGTGTTTTCCCATTTACTCCCCGTGGTTCACGAGGGAGATACTCTAGTCAAGGACATTCCTAGAAACATTGTTAGGTTCATCTAGATGAGGACATTCCTTGATAAATCTCCCTTTTTCTCCCATTGTATATCATACCACTCCCCTTGCTTCTTCATCTAGTAGAAGAGGTAACACACCATCCCCAACCCTCAATGGGAATACTATTAAATATACAACATTCTCCAAACCAATCTTGTACATCCAAGATTGATCCTCCCATATAGAGGTGAGCACTTTGATTGCCTTCCGTGTAAAGGTTATTCCTCCCGTATAGAGGTAGTTGATCAAAGTAATGATGTTGTAAAGTCTTGTTGGACAAGACTCTTGACTTGTGTGTCAAGTCATTATTATAATGTGAACCTTCCATATAAAGATACCCATGAGATGGACATCCCTTGTAGAGGTGTACCTTCTGTATAAAGGTCATGCTTTACCTGTTAAAAGCATTTAATGTTGTGTGATGTATTATTAACCATGATCACCAATTGCTATTAAGTCTCCTTTAGAGATTGATCACCGCTAAAGTGAATTACTTTAGCATATGATCATTTGGTCTAGAATAATATAATATGATCACATCATCCAATAATTCTTCTTAGTATGATGTAATGTGATGGATAATTAAAGTTAGCACATATTGACCATGCAGTAAGAGATAAAGCTAGAGATCAAGAGAATTCAAAATTTCCCATGCAGACACTTCAGCTAATTAAAGAGAACTCAAATTGTTAAAGCTTTAGTTATATATATTCAATTTAAGTATCAATGTATGCCTCAATAAATGCTTCAGTTAAAGATATGACTCAAATAAAGAACTCACAGTGGTCACTTCAAGTAAATCAATCAGCATAATTTCACTTAACTAAGTGTTAAATAAGAAGGACTGGTTAACTAAAGTGTTTTCACTTTATTTAAACTAAAAAATGACACTTTAGTAAATCGAGGAGAACTCGAATTGATCACTACAATGATGTTATCAAGAATTAGTTAAAGAGAGTTAACTAAGTGATAACAAAGAAGATCTAGTTAACTAAGTGTTATTGCATGACGACAATTATGTTAAACTAAAAGATGACACGTGAGTTGAGACATTTTCATGTGGACACTTAAGTTAGCCAACTAACTAAGTGGGAAATATTTCAGTTAAGAGGCGAGTTCATCCTAAGTGACAGTTCAGTGAGATAAAGCATTGCATGAGAAGTGGGGCGCACTTCTTCATGCAAGATTGATACATACAGTTTGAAGGAAATTTCATCCTGAAGTTAGAAGATAAAAATAGAAGTTGATGCATGAGAAGAATGTATAAATATGTTATACATGATTGATGAATTCAGTGTGAAGCGAATTCTCTCCCCCTTTGAAGGCAAGGTGCTTCTCCTTTTGTGCAGGATATTATTATTGAAGGAAAGGCACTTCTCCGATTGATCTCTCTTCTCTATTATTTTTGCATGTTCACCAAGAGTGTTTGGTGATATCTTATATTCCGAAAACAATATGCTATGTTGTAAAAGAAAGCATTATTTGCTATACATTATATCATACTGAGAAGAGTTGTTGGGGTTTTTGTTCTCATAGTTTTGAGTATTTTCCCCAAGGTATATCTTGTCTTATGGTTGTATGAATTTCATGTGATTGAATTGTCTCACTACTTCAGGTCTCTGCATCTAAAAGAATTAAAGATCAAAGATCAACCAAAAATTCAACAAATACCCCTCTGTCATCTCCTTTTGCGGGAGAAAGGACACCCCCATATTCTCTGTCACCTTCATGAGGAAGGATACCTCCATTCACACCACCTTTGTCTCCAATAGGGGGGAACACACATAACACTATGGGAGGACCAACACCTGATACAAACCTTCATTTCATGGCGATTTTAAACATCCTTGAGTTGGATAAACTGATTAATGACCCCATTTTCCATGATTCAACTTGGATAGAAATTCCTCCTAAGATCCCCTCAGATATTCCAAAATTTGAAGGGAAATAGGGAGATGATCAGGAAAACCATGTCATGCCAGTTCACCTTTGGTGCTCATCCAATAGCATCATCGAAGACCCAGTGCGTCTTCATCTTTTTCAATGAACACGTACAGGAACATCAACCAAATGGTATGTTAACCTACCATCTATGACTTATAACACATTTGGGTCAATTGCCACTATTTTCCTCATGTATTTTCAACTACCCATACGTCACAACCTAGGGATTGAAATCCTCATATATTTTCTGCCAAACTCTTCCACTCATATTACAGATCATCCATGAATGGTGTAGATGTCCAACCTTGAGAAAAATAGATATCCAACCACAATCTCCATTGGATTTATTTCTTAAGTCATTACAACCCATTACTGTAAAGGATGTGGCAACCTCTTTGCTCAAAATAGAAGAAGAGGCCATATTTAAGTCTCAACATTTCGATCTCATTTATGCACAATCTAGGTATCTTTATGCAATCCTCCCATATGCCCCTTGACAACGTTCTCTAAACCCAACTCCCTTGAGAACATCTCATTCAGAAGATGGGATGATTGGGACTATTTTTCACCAGGAAAATGCTCCCCAACCATCGACACCTGTGCCACTCAACATGGCACAAAAATACCCACCATCACCATCTATATTAGTGGCACCTCCAACTGCACCAAATCCTCCATTTGGTCAATTAGATTATGGACCATACAATCCTACATACCCAAATGCCATCCAAGCACAACTGATACTACCATTGCAAATGGAACCTCATGCTCCTACCTCCACATCATATGGAGAACATAATGCATATCTTCCTGCAACTAGATGCAATCCATATTTTACATTTCCTGGTCCTCCTAGTCCGAACCCCATGCCTCAAATGCACGTAAATCTAGTACAACCTTCTCCCATGCGACAAACTCAGATATTTGAGCAATTAAACACAGCTAATCCCTCGAATCCTCATAATCAGGGGAAGAAGAAAGAAAAGAATAGGAAAAACCAGAAAAAAGGATAATGGGGAAATATGCCTCCCCAGAACCAAGACATAGGTAACCAGAACGAGGGGGAAAAAAAATCCCCCCAAACAAGGAAAGAATGCCAACCTTAGGACCAATTATCCTTGCTCCATGTATGGAGAGTATAGGAACTACATGCACCATTTTCCATTAATTCTTGAGTGCAAACAAATGTTTGAAGCAAATAAATAGGCCACAGCTAACCTGCCTCAAGCACCTAACACACCACAACCCCAACAATCTATGTTGAAACAACCCTTTTCCAATTAAGGGGCGGTGACTCAAAAACGAGATCCACATCCTTTAGGTGACGACACCTTTCAAAATATTTACATGAACATGACGAAGGTGAACGTCCAGACCTGTTCCAAAGGGTATGGCAGGCATGAGCCCCCATAAGGGGAAGATGTACCTACCACCTCTGGTGGGCCTTTGCAGATACCTTACCCAAATGGTGATCATATCCCGTGGGTCTCGAAAGCACTGCTTAGGCAGACTACCAAGAACCCTCACATGATATTTTCCTACAACTATAATATCGTGGATGATCTAGCTCAATCACCTGCTTCCATGTCAACATTAGAAGTCCTTCAGTCTTTCCCTTCCCAAAAGAAGGCATTACTCAATGCATTACACACCATTGATCCTTCTAATTCATGCCTCATGACCTTCGACCTCGATAAAGGAGAAACAAAACTACCCTCATCAATTTCCTTCCAAATTCACGTCACTATCAAGAACATAATCTCCATCGATGCATTGCCAATGAAGGAGAATCAACTTGTGTGATGTCCACTCATGTTTAGAAGTGTTTGGGCTCACCAAAATTGGTATCCTAATCTATTTCCCT
Source organism: Larix kaempferi (assembly GCA_027924585.1). Taxonomy (NCBI): domain Eukaryota; kingdom Viridiplantae; phylum Streptophyta; class Pinopsida; order Pinales; family Pinaceae; genus Larix; species Larix kaempferi. The sequence goes on from BSBM01000094.1 coordinate 9,138,592, forward strand.
TCATGCTTATGATGGGAGACCATAAAAACCTCTGGGTCTGTACCAAAATGTTGATGTATATGTAACTTCAGAATGTATTTCATATATGTATATTGTATCCCTATAGAGATGTTATTATTCCTCTGTACGGAAGTGTCGTCATTTGTATTTACAAGTGTCGCAAGTTGAATTGCATGTACCACAACTTGTATGTGATGGGTTATTAGACCACCAAGTGTGGGGTCGGCCCTGAGTTGAGTTACCATGGGTTATTAGACTCTCCTAGAGAAGTCGGCCCTGTTAGGTTATTAGGAAAGTCAAGTTGTGTATAAATAGAGTGAGGGTGTCACTCTATTTGATCATTCACTTACTCATCTATTCTCTCACTTGAGTGATCCGCACTAGTGGAGGAGGAGAAGTTGCTAGGAGACTATCTCTTGTACTTAGGTTTTGTATCATTGCTCTTTCTATCTTCAAGGAAGTTGCGGGGTTTTTCACCTTCTTGGTTTTCCCCGAGGAAACTCTATGTCTATTGTCTCTTGTGCTTGTCTCTTGTGATTGATATGTTGTGCTTGTTATTCTCTCAGATAAGATCCTGGATCATATTGAATTAATTCTCAAAATCTAACATGGTATCAGAGCTAACCTGAGAAGAAGACACTGTGCAGCTGCGGAAGCTAGGGCTTCTTGATTTTTGGGTTTCTCTTCACAGATCTTCAAAGGAAGGAGGCTATATTGAATCTCCTAGAAAGGGCACATCTTTCTGTCGAAATAGAATTCAATTCTGAGCATTTTCAATTTTGACCTAATCTCTACTGTAGGAAATTAGGGTTTCAGAGAAAGTTGGAATTTTTGGATTCTGTGACCACGACTGGATACTCCTCAGAAAAATCGTAGTTTAGAGCACAAGATCGAACTTTTTGGTTGGGCAGAAGAGTGGGTTTTATCAAACCCTAGTTCAGGACCCTATCTTGTAGATCCAGAAGTTCCAAAGGCAATTTTGAGGGGTCAAATTTTGCAGTTTTCAAAATTGGAGTATACCAGTTTGATCAACTCAGCAAGGTGCATCTTTATATCCTTTCAGAAGTTTGAAATTCAAAGTTTGAATTTTTAGGGTTTCTCTGACAAACCCTAATCCAACTCTAGATCGAGTTCTCAACAAATCAAGTGGTAAGACCTAAATCTTTTATTTCCATTTGATATTCTCATTAAGATGTCTCACCACACCAAGCTTGAGGATAAGCTTGAAGGGGATGATAAATTCCGAGCATGGAAGTAAAGGATTGGGTTAATACTGGAAGAGAATGAATTGGGCACCTACATAAGTGAAGAGGTTCCAGTTCCAGAGGGAGATGAGGCTAAGGCCTTACATAAAAGGAACTTGGTCAAGGCTAAGAGGATCATTGTTGATTCTATCAAAGACCATATCATACCACATGTGTCATCTCTAAAGACACCTAAGGAGATATTTGATTCTCTGACCAAGCTATTTGAAGGGAAGAACATAAATCGGAAGATGGCCTTGAGGAATCAACTAAATAATGTCAATATCTAGAATGCGGAGACCATGCAGTCTTACTTTTCAAGGGTCTCCTAGATAAAAGAACAACTTGAAGTTGTGGGAGAAGATATAGAGAATGGAGAAGTGGTGATGACCACTCTTAATGGCCTTCTTAGGTCATGGGATTCCTTCATCCAAGGAATTTTTGCTAGAAAGAAACTTATCACATTCAGTAGGCTATGGGAAGAATGCTCATATGAAGAAGCTCAAATTATAGCTCAAGAAGAAAAGATGGTAAATGAGGATCAAGCCCTCATAACACACTCCAAGAAGCATGATGACAAGAAAGGAAATCATCATAGTAAGAAAGAAAGGCACCACCATCAGAATCAGAGGGGTAACCTCAAACCTCAAAGAAACATGTCCTATGTTCGATGTTATACATGTGATGAGAAGGGACACTATTCCAGGAACTGTCCCAGAAATAATAAAGATGGATCTCACAAGAAAAAGAGCAACAAAAGAAGACGTCATGCTCACACTGCAGAGGATGATGAACCTGCCAGGAAGAGGGCTAGGGAAGAAAGTGAAGATTCTTCAAGTGATGAAGAATATGTTTTGATTTCTGCCCTCACTGGTACTATTGCTCATGGAAGCAATGGTTGGCTTATAGATAGTGGGGCTTCCAAACATATGGTAGGATTCAAGGGATCCTTTGTGAAACTATCTGAACATGAATCACCCCATAAGGCGAAACTTGGGGATGACTACCAGTATCCAATAAAAGGAAGTGGTGAAGCCTCCTATAAGCTAGACTCTGGAAAACCTATGAAGATGAAATATGTACTATATGTTCCAGGACTCAAGAAGAATCTTCTCTCCATATCTGCTTTGGATGCAAAGGGGATAAGTATTGCATTTGTAGATGGCCAAGTAATCATGTGGCCAAAAGGTAAAACCATTGATGATGCAATGGTAATAAGAGAGAAAGAGGGAGGATTATACAAATTGAAGGGGCAACCTAAACATGCCATGGTACATGAATCCATGGAGCCAAGTGAACTTTGGCATAGAAGGCTTGCTCATGTGCACTATAGAGCACTTCCAATAGCAAGCAAAGTAGTAGAAGGTCTTCTTGAAATATAATAAAAGCATGAAGGTATTTGCAAAGGATGTGCAAAAGGAAAGAACAAAAAGAAGACATTTCCAAGTAGTGAAAGCAAAGCAAAAGGAATATTGGAGATTATCCACTCTGATGTATGCGGTCCAATGTTTTCCAGCTCTCTGAGTGGGTATGTATATTATGTTTCCTTCATTGATGATTTATCTAGGAAGACTTGGGTTTATTTCTTGAAGAATAAAGATGAAGTGTTTGATAAGTTCAAGGAATTCAAAGCCTTGATAGAAAATTAAACTGATAAGAAGATCAATATCTTTAGATCCGATAATGGCGGAGAATTTACTTCAGGAGACTTCAAGAAGCTATGTAGTGATTCAAGGATTAAGAGGGAGTTGACTACTCCTTACAATCCACAACAAAATGGGGTTGCAGAATGAAAGAGTAGAACAATCATGGAAGCAACTAGGGCAATGCTTCATGACCAAGATCTACCTATGCACCTATGGGAAGAAGCAGCAAGGACAGCTGTATATGTGCATAACAGAACACCTCATAAGATACTTGACAACAAAACACCAGAAGAAGTGTTCACTCGGAAGAAGCCAGAAGTTATCCATCTCAGAATATTTGACTGTCCAGTGTACACACACATTCCAAAAGAAAAGAGGACAAAGATAGATCCTTCAGGAAAGAAGGGCATCTTTGTGGGTTATAGTGAAAGATCAAAGGCATACAAAATCTACTTTCTAGGGTTCAAGAAGATTGATATCTACAGGGATGTAACTTTTGATGAAGACTCAGCATTCATCAAATCAAGGAAGACACCTATTGAAGACAATGAAGAACCAAGAATACCCAGAACACAAGACACCACCATGAATGAAGTTATTCCAAAAGAAGATTGTGAAATAGAAGATCCATAAGAACCTGTAGATCCACCCCGTGAGAAGAAATCTCACAAGAGGAAACCAGCATGGGCTAGAGAGCTCATCCAAGATGTAGAAAGGTATGGTATTCCAGAGGAAGAAAAAAGAGAAAGAAAAAGGACCAGATCACATACCAACTATGTTGCCTTACTCTGTGATATTATGAACAAAGAACCTTCCAGTTATGAAGAAGCAACGAAAAATAAAGAATGAAAGGATGCCATGGTCTAGGAATACTAGTCGATCATGAAGAATGATGTTTGGGATGTGGTCCCAAGACTTGAAGGGAAGTTTGTGGTGACTTCCAAGTGGATCTATAAGATCAAGGATGCTGCAGATGGTAGCATAGAGAAATACAAGGCAAGGTTTGTAGCTTGTGGCTCCTCCCAGAAAGAGGGGATAGATTATGAAGAGAGTTTTGCTCCTGTAGCCAGATACACTTCCATTAGAACAGTACTTGCTATGGCTGCAGTGATGAAGTGGAAGATACACCAGATGGATTTCAAGACAACTTTCTTGAATGGTGTAGTCAAAGAGGAAGCGTATGTGGAGCAGCCACTTGGTTTTGAGACACATGACAGGAAGTCATATGTGTGAAGATTGAAGAAAGCCTTGTATGGCTTAAAGAAAGATCCTAGGACTTGGTACGGGAGGATAGACAACTCTCTATCTAGCTTGGGCTTTACCAAGTGTAAAGAAGATTCCAACCTTTACTACAAGGTTGAGGAAGGAAATCTAGTGATACTCCTATTATATGTGGATGATCTGTTTGTGACAGGTGAGGATAGATTGATTGTCGACACGAAGAGGAAGCTTGCTACCGAGTCCGAGATGAAGGACTTGGGGATGATGAACTACTTTCTACGTATGGAGGTGTGGCAGAGTGCAGATGGAATCTTCCTTGGACAAGGGAAGTATAAAGTAGAGATCCTGAAGAGGTTCGGGATGATGGACTGCAAGGCCATGGCCACACCTATGGCATCGAACCTGAAGCTTCTATGTGATACTTCATCTGAGGCGGTTGATGTCATGTTGTATCATCAGATGATTGGGTCCTTGATGTACCTAACGAACATGAGACTAGATATTTTCTTTGCAGTGAACACATTGAGACAGTTCCTGACGGATCTGAGAGGTGTTCACCTGGTTGCTATAAAGCATATTCTGAGGCACCTGGAGGGTACGGTTGATTATGGGCTCAAATATGATGCGAATCAAAAGTTTAACGTAGAGGGTTATGTTGATTCAGATTGGGCAGGAAGTGCCATTGATAGGAAGAGCACTTCGAGGTGCTGCTTCAGTATGGGATCCGGTATGATCTCTTGGTTTAGCAGGAAGCAGTCCTATGTGGCACTTAGTACAGTCGAAGCAGAGTATGTTGCAGTTTGTTTGGCTAGTTGTGAGGAAGTATGGATTAGGAAGCTATTGTCAGAGTTATTTGATCTCCCATTGGATGCTACATATATCTTTTGTGACAACTAGATTTGTGTGAAGTTGTTTGAGAACCCAGTGTTCCATGATAGGTCGAAGCACATTGAGATCAAATATCACTATATCAGAGATATGGTGCAGAGAGGAGCAGTGAAGCTCCTAAATGTTGCAACGAACAAGCAGATAGCCGATGTGTTGACCAAGCCACTGGCCAGAGTGAAGTTTGAGTACTTCAGAGAGAGAATTGGTGTACTTCAGATTGAGATTCCTTCCAAGGGGAAGTGATGAGTCCAGAGACACATATGCACACAAGCCATTCTCACACAGTGGTTGGAAAGTCCTCCTATGGTGTAGTTGTAAGGGCTGGGGCCATTCTTACATGGTGGTAGGAAAGTACTCCCATGGTAAGACGTAAGAGTTGGGCCATTCTCACATGGTTAGAAAAAAGTCCTTCCATGGTGAGATGTAAGGCCTAGGCATGGCTTTTTCGACACGATCAGAGGAAATTCCTTCCATGGTTGTGATGTAATTGCCGGGAATTTTTCGACATGGTCAGAGGAAATTCCTTCCATAGTCATGATGTAATTGCTGAGCTTTTCCAACATGGTCAGAGGAAAGTCCTTCCATGGTCATGATGTAATTGCAGTAGCCTTTCCAACATGGTCAAAGTAAATTCCTTCCATGGTCATTTATGTAAGTGTTGAGCCTTTCCATGATGGCCAAAGGAAATTCCTTCCATGCCGGTGAGTGTAAGTGTTGTGTGTGTGCATCTGGATCGTGCTCCGTGGACTATGAGGTGATATGAAGAAGATGAGGTGACAATATGTTACACAGGTTTTGCAGAGGCATATAATCAGTCCTAAGATGCTCTTGCAGGTTTTGTAGAGGCAATGTAATCAGTCTTGGGATATCTTGCAGGTTTTGCAGAGGCAGTGTAATCAGTCCTGAGGTGTACCTACTTGATGGCTTGCTCGCAGAGACGATGAAGACCTACATGGAGGCTAGGCCTACAACCAGCATGAAAAAGGGATGGCTCTGTAGAACTTCCTATGACGAGTAGATTGGAGATTGATTGAGATAGCAACAGTGACGATGATGATGATTCAATGACGATGATCCAGGGATGATGATCCAGAGAAGAAGACTTGTGCTAGAAGGCCTGTGTCGAGAAATACCTTCCTAGTTAAGAGGGAGTGTTGATGTATATGTAACTTCAAAATGTATTTTATATATGTATATTGTATCCCTACAAAGATGTTATTATTCCTCTGCACGGAAGTGTCGTCATTTGTATTTACAAGTGTTGCAAGTTGCATTGCATGTACCACAACTTGTATGTGATGGGTTATTAGACCACCAAGTGTGGGGTCAGACCTGAGTTGAGTTACCATGGGTTATTAGACTCTCCTAGAGAAGTCGTCCCTGTTAGGTTATTAGGAAATTCAAGTTGTATATAAATAGAGTGAGGGTGTCACTCTATTTGATCATTCACTTACTCATCTATTCTCTCACTTGAGTGATACGCACTAGTGGAGGAGGAGAAGCTGCTAGGAGACTATCTCTTATACTTGGGTTTTGTATCATTGCTCTTTCTATCTCTAATGAAGATGCAGGGTTTTTCACCTTCTTGGTTTTCCCCTAGGAAACTTTGTGTCTATTGTCTCTTGTGATTGATATGTTGTGCTTGTTATTCTCTTAGATAAGATCCTAGATCATATTGAATTAATGCTCAAGATCTAACACAAAATGTTCCCATCAAGCTAGTGGGGGAAATGGCACTTTTGGATATTGAGGTAGTCAATGCATAGCTCGATTACAATATTTTGATGGGACAGAGTTATATGTACACCATGAAGGTGGTAGCCTCAATTTTCTACATCGTGATGTTCCCTCATAATTGGAAAATCGTCACCCTTGACCAACTTAGCTGTTGTGATCCACATGCAACACAAACCCAGATAAAATCCTACCCACTATAAGTTCAACCAATTCCCCCCAATATGTTGATATTGGTTCAGGCATTTACAAAGATTCCAACTTATTGGGGCATACTTGGGCCCTTCACTCGAAATCCCCACATCGGCATAAGGTCTCATGTGCACTATCTTCACCTCTGAAGATAAGTCACAAGCCCCCTCCACATCATCATCAACACTCCTTACTAGCCATGGCATCGACCAGAATTTAAGCCCATTTATACCACCTATATTTCAAATCCCTTTCTTGTATCCCCCACATGAGTACAAGGAATACCAGTAATGTCTCAACTTACATTACCTAGGTTCACTTTGGAAATACATGTGTGGTATCTAACACCACCTTTCCCAAAGATGGCTTCCAAACCATTATCCCATTATGAGTTTATCCCAGTGTCACCTAAAAGTGCACCATTTGAACCTCCTATGGCATGAGTACCCATTTCATCCATAGGCACAAATAGACTTCCAACTGAGACAAAAGCATATGTGACCCAGCTTCCTCTAGTGGTCACTGAACCTAATGTTGGGGGCATAAAACAACCCAATTTGAAAGCCCCAGTAGTACCAAGTACTACTCCTGCATCTCATGTCACCCCGGCATGCGCTCTATGCAGGAAATAAGGACATGCCACAAACCCATGCCCCACCTTGTCATAGCTCATGAATCTGCTTAATTCTCCTATGATTGTCACACATGCCATAGGGGGGATGAAAACTACCTTAGTTGCGCTCAATACTAAGACAAAGTCCAAGTCATTGTGCACCAATCATCCATGTACAATATGTTCTCATTTTGGGAATTATACCCATCATTGTCTCGATCTCCCCCGATTTCGAGATGCATTGGCGACCATTCTCCTAACACACCCTATTGTTACAATACCACTACCAGAGTGTTTGGAAACAACCTCCATTAACATTGGCACTACATCAGTATCAACGCCGGGGGCACAACCACAGGAAGCACTAATGCCTTATGAATCACCATTAGATGCACCAACACTGCTATCACCCTCACCAACAGTGATACCCCATGGGTGTTCATCACGTGGGAATCATACTATATGATACCAAACAGAATCAACACCATCACACCTGACAATTCCACTCAACCATTAAGTCCGATGCATGAGCTTAACCACGATCGAGCCACTCGTCCATGTAGATTGTGTGGTAAATTGACGCATTACTCATTCTAATGCCCCATCTTATGTGTAGAACAAGCAGTCTGTCTAGAAAAGATGATGGTTGAAGATCACCCTCTCCCCTTAGGGAATACCCACAAAGATTGCCTATTGTGGTGGTTCTTCTCTCAGTACTAGAGACTATGGATCATGGTGGAGTCATCAACATGTCATCATTAGCAGGCTTACTCACAAGCGAAAATACATCATCTTCCTCATTAGAAGAAGACCATGGTTTGCCACCAGGATCATCCTCGATTGTGGGAGATAACCAAGACCCCTCGAACAATCCTTAGACACCAAGAGATCCTTCTACCATGTGTTGGGTATCCTTGGGAGATGTAGCATGCAACCTCACATATCTATTAAATTTTGTTGCAAAAACATCAAGCATTGCATCTTGATTTTGTTTTACCTATCTAAATGGTTATTAGATCTAGCATCAACAACTTTCTAATATACTCATTTACCTGTCTGAATGGTTGATTAGTATATTGATCTCCTTAACATTCTTTTACAATATTTTTGGTACAGTATTAAAATCCCATATATGAAAATCTTGTAGAGAACCTTGTCCATGTACTGGACCACATGCATATATGCATGTTTATTGATTATTTACTCCTAGCTAATATACAACAATTCCAATGACTAGTTTAGGATTTTTTTTCTCTTTCTCATTTTCCAAGTTTGGTTGTAGAGAATGAACCTCAAACCTGCCACTGTAATGTGTGGTGTTGGCGCAGAGTCTATCGACAGGGGTTCACTCCGCACTGTTGCCAAGAAACTATAAACCCAAACTTCCTTATACACCGGCCCAGAAAGGTGTAACCCTTCCCAATAACACTTGCAGAGCAAGTGCAGTCTCACCGGAGGTGGATAAGAGGGCTGCTGGAGCCAAGTTTCCATAGTTGTGTAGAGGATATGTGCACATTACCTTCACACTAACTAGAGATTATAACATTTATAACATACCATTACCTAGTCATTCACATCTTAAATCATTCATTGTTTCTAACACATATATTCAGAACAGATTCAACAACATATTCACATTAATCAATAGAAAAAATTCACATAACCCATTATTCATCATCGCATCATTGCACAGAAACATAATTCATATCATAACCGAACATCTCCATTCATTCATCAAAACCTGTGGAATAAACCTCGCAGAAACTGTCAAGACATCATATTGCAGATACAACCAAACCCAAAAGATAGGATTAATCTGCAAAAAATCGATACCCTTAGGCTTACAATCCTACTCTATTTATATTCTTCTACTCTATTACAAAATGGTCCACATGACCAACTTGACTAATCTTAACAAATCTTATGCTTCCGCAAAAGCGGTGAAAGGTCTTTTTTCCATGGAATGACCCTTTTGCATATGTCGGCTTCCGCACTTCCTGTGGATCTATCCCATGCAAACAAGCCCCCAACACAATCTTGTGGCTCATCTCGATCCACCTCAGCTAGACACTGCTGGTTTGTTGTACTGCTGTTGGAAGTCATCATATGTAGTGCAGATCTGGTCAACTATCTCCTTTGGTGATGCTTTGAGCTGTGCACTCTCTATCACCTGCTGCTCCGTTGGGTGGTCGCATACTCTTTGTCGTACCTCGTGCAATTGCTCCTGGACCTGTTTCATCTCTGGTACTATGTGTGCTATGAAGGCTTCAGCCTTTATCTGAAGCTCTTCCAAATGTGCAGCTCGTCGTTGCTTCCTTTTGTGGGATTTCTTTGCCCGTTGCTTCATATTTTGTAGTTCCATAGCCTTTGTAATTCGCATCATTGTGGGCATCATTTTGAACGATCCCTTAAACGTTTCCAACCTCTCTTCTGCTTCATGGAGCATTCTCTTTATTGCGGCTAACTGGTCATCCTCGACCAATCTATCCCAAAATTCTGTGAGACTTACCGCCACTTGATGTGCTGCCTGTTCCATTTCTTGAATCTCAACCACTGCTTCCTTGATTGCTGTCTGCCGACTCTGAACTTATGCTGGTGGTGTGTTGGGTGTTACTCGGGCTTGGAGCTCCGCATTTTCCCTTCTGAGCTCATTTATGACAACTCCTAACATGACAGCCTGGGCTTCCGGGTCAACATCTGGATCTAGCACTGCTGTTTCGCATGCCTTTTCCAGAGCTCTTTCTAACCTCATCCATTCCTTTGCAGTAACTGCAGTAGTCTTCTCCATAATGACCTTCTCTTTCTCTGCCAGAGCTTCGTGTAATCGAACCTTCTCCTCGATAGCTTGTACCTTCGTGGCTAGTGCCGCGGTGTGTTCATCTCGAATTTGTTGAGCCTCGATCTCACTGTGTTGCAGTTGCTTCTTGTATTCGACCATTTTATTGTGCATCGCAGCCTTGTGGTCGCGGATTTTTGTGCTTTCTTCCGCTTGGACTCGATGTAACGTCAACATTGGAAGTAAGTTGAGATCGATCATTTCCAAGTCATCCTTCTGAAGTTCCAGGTCTAAGGTCTCATCTCCTATCAAGAAGGCGTGGGTTTCAATTTGGACTATGCATTTCTGGGTGCCCACTTCGACCTCGACTCTAGGAGTCGATAGGTTTTGTTGGATGTCCCCATGTGGTACTCTGATGTTGATGATTGTATTTTCCACCGTGTTTAACAATTCCCCTATGTATTGGAAATTGTATGCAGAATGTTGTGTAACCTTCTGGCAATTACGCTCTACAATCTACGTAATACTATCCAATAGTCTGTTGACCTGCTGCGCAGTGAGCCCGGCCTGTGTGCTACTGCAGTCACGGTGCATTCTGTTCTTTGTCCTTCATTCTTCTTATTGGAGGTCGAGTTTTGAGTGTGTTAGGGTGTTGGCGGTTGATGCCCCATCATGACCAGATTCGACCATCTGGTCCTTCGCATCGGACTCTTGTTCTTGCATTCTCCCTCTGATTGGCGAAAGCTCTGTCTTCCTTCTACGGGTCTCGTCGTCCTGCTGCCTGCTCCTTTTCGATATCCTTCGGATCTGTAGAAACCTTCCATGTGTCCAGCCATTTAGTGATGATATTATTGAGATCAGCCTCGATGATCTTGTACTATATCCGGGTCCATTGTTTGTTCATATTTGCGCGGGCCCGAAGGTAAATCGTGTGTTCCTCGATGAATACCTGTGCGATGGGGTGATACTTTGTCGCAGCTTGTAGTGTGATCCGCGGTATCATATCGGCGTCCATCCACATCCTCTCGAGCCAAATATAAAACTGTATAACATTTTCCTTTTGTCGTTCTTTGTCGGTGGTCGCCCATAAGTTCTGGTACCGTGCACCATCTCATACTCATGGCCCTGTGGGATCCACCCCCTGATAATCATATGGTTCCCTCCATGATTTTAAGGCAATGAGGAGGAGTAACCAGGAATACGTGAACGACCATCCATTTTCCTGTGCATCATACACGTCCTCGGTCAATTCTTGTAGTAGGAACTGAGCCCAGTTCATCTATTTTCCTGCGGCGCATCGTTCTGCAGCTGCGAGGACACCTGAATTACATTGCAGCGGTCGGTTTTTCCGTGTTACGTTGTAAGTATATTTTTCGCTACTCTAACTGCTTGGTTGTTAATTGTGTTGATCAGGTAGCTTCAGGAATATTTCTCTACACCATACTTTATGGCCAGTTGTTCGACTAATTTCTTGTCATTGTCCTTACCTTGGAAAAAATGCGAAGGTTTGGATCCCTCTTGAGTAAGGCCTGTGATTCTGGCAATGAGGTCGACTGTGACTGGGATTCTCTCGTGTAGCCAAAGGGATCTGTCATGGAATCATGTGAGGAGTTGCTTGACACATGCGTTGACCTATTCTAGGAACCCAAAATGTAGTAGGAGGGTGATGCCAAGCAACCATGATTCTTGCCAATCCCAATTCCCACTTCTTAGGTTCCTTCGTAGTCGGGCCTCCTGCATGGGGGATGTCCTCATAATGTTCTGCATACTCTTTAAACTTAGCTAGGTCATGGTCAGTGTATTGTAACCTCTGCAACTTGGCGGTAATATCCCCACTCTTAGTAACCCCTAGGGGTACCGGTGCGACCACAATGGATTATTTTTTGTTCTTGTTGATCCGCAGCATGGGCACCCCCGCCCAATGGGGTGGAACATACTTTGAAAGCATGGGGTCATCGTATCCATCTTGCACAGCTTCAATAGCTGAGGGCCCTACATCGCCCTTCGCAAACCTGGTGGATGCCTGGGTGGCCTTCTTTTTCTCCTGACTGGAGTCGGGGGGTCGAGTCGCACTCCATTTTTTCTTGTGTGGGACAGTAGACATGACTTCGGGCTGCTCCTACACAATTGGTGTGGCCTGTGGTCTCTCGGTGTTGGTTCTAGAAACATACACTTCCATTTGGATCTTGGAATACTAAGGTAGTTGAATGTGTTTCCACTTTGCCTCCTATATACTGGCCGGTAGTATCCATCCGATCATGGGTCATAATTGCCAAATCTCATCAGGATCCGCCAAATCCATCGCATGCATTGGATATTAACTCCTAGTGTTCTTGGGTTTGACATTGTCCAGTGTGGTATAACTACAGCCTTTATTGTCTTTAATGCTGGATTAGACTGTTGTACATCGTGGCAGCTTCTGACTTGCCTATAGTGTGTCGACAACAATTTTTTTTACTTAAAACTAGCGAGTGTCGCTGTGTCGGCACGTCGTCGTATCGTTGGCTTCTCTACTACATCCAACCTTTGCCGATTTCCTTGGGTTGTTGTTGTGTACTTCTCAACATCATTTGTCGATGGTTCTGCTTTGATCATTCTGCCTATCACGATTGGCAAGTATTGCTGGTGCCTTAGTTCTGGTTGGTGTGGCTGGCTTTACACCAGGTTTCTTGAACGGTACATATGTATCTATAGGGTCATTGTCATATTCAGGCTCTTCGGTGACGTTGCAATGCCCTATTTTTGGTGTCCCATTCCTTTGGAGTACTGTCGGTTGTCCAATCGGTGCAACTTCAATGATTTTTCCCCATATCGCCTGTGACATGATGTGGGCTAAGGGATTTTTGTCTGAGAATGAGAACGATTGGCTGAAGCCAATGGTAAGACCAAGAGGTCATCCCAACTCCCAGTTGTGCTGCGATATACCAGTTCCGCGATTCCTCATCCAATGTGTGTATGAATGCATGTACCCACTCTTGTCATGCTCTTGATCCCCATCGATGTTGATAGGCATTTAGATGTGCCTTCGGGTCTCCCTACCCATCATATCGCATCTGGTCGTCCTTCGTGGCTTCACCGAACCGAACCTCCATGAGGCGTCAACATAGTGGCCAAGATGTGATGTTTTATTTATGTGCTGCCCACCATCGCGCAGGAGTAGCCTTTGGGACTTCCTCCAAGGCTAGAAGACATTGTGGATCTGCCACTTTCTCCTCAAATTTGGTGAGAAACGTGTCCATGTTGGGAAATCCTTCATAGGTAGGTAGCGCATATTCCTCCAACGCTACCATCTGCAGGGACTATTGGGTTATTCATGCGCATTTTCGAAAGGACACCTCATGCAACCGGTTCTACCAATTCTCAAGGGCCTTGTCTGAATCAGAGGATGTCGAGCTATCACTGCACTATCTTAGTTCTCCATTCGTGGTAGGGTTAACATAATCCCCGAAAATGTTGTACAAATTATCCCATCCTTCCGTAAAATCGTCTCTAGCTGGATCTGTATAGCGTAGCCCTTCCGCAGGATCCAATGGTGCGATGACTCTTATTTCCTGATTTTTGAATGACATTATCCTTTTCTTAAAGTTGATGATTGCCTGATTTTCCATGGCCCAGTTTATCCCTAGCAGTATTGGATAGGGGCTGGTGTTATCCACGATCTCAATAACATCGAAATCCGCATATGTTATGAGACCTTCAATTTCAACCAGAAGTTGACATACCCGACCAAGCAGAGTGACCTTGCTCTGGTTCGCCAGTCGCAACTGTACTGGTGACCAAGTCATTCACAGTTTTCCCATTTCCTCCCATGTCTGTTTAGTCAGGATATTCACATCCGAACCCAAATAAAAAATGGTGGAGTCGACATCAAATTTTCCGACTTGTGCCAACATCCGCATCTCCTTGTTTGTCTTCCTTTTATGTATACGATTAACTCTCTGTTCCAGTCGTGCACCTCTCCATCATCGCAGTATGCTAGCTATCTCTTCCAGTGCATCTGGGTCTATTTCCAAGTCCAAGCAACTTTCCAAGAAGGCTCCTAGGGTGTTTTCCTTCCTTCGCGACTTTGTTGAGTCGAACGTCGGTGGCATGTCATATATTTCTTCCTCAAGAGGTAGCTACCTCCCATTCCTTATTGTCTCCCGTGCTTTTAAAAAGGCATCTCTTTCTGCTTTGACATCAAAGGTGACCTTCTTTTGTTGTGTTTGCATTGGTCTAACATTGGCGTGTGACCTATCGCCGCCAATCACTACCCCTCCCCTTGTCACTATGCCAACTGTTGCATGGCTACTTCTGGCTTCCGTCGATATCCTCTGTACAGCTGATGGTGCATTCTGATTATTTTGGTTCTGGTTCTGTGGCGGATGCTTGGTTTTCCATTTTGCAATGAGCTGGGGGCAGTCCTCTACACTATGATCTACAGCGCTGCAGTATGTACACTGCGGTGCCAAATTTGGATAGTCTCTTTGGTAGTGCCCCTGCTGTCCACAATTGTAACAGATGATTTTACCTCTTCCCCATCCAACAGCTCCTCCGCGTCCCATATTTGCACCTCGGCCTCTGTGGAATCCTCCCCCAAAACCTCCATGCGGCGATCCATTTTGTTGATACTGCAGGTTCCCGTACTGTAGCTATTGATATTGTTTTTGCCCATACTACAGCTAGCCATACAGTGGTGGTGGATATTGCGGGTTCCCATACTGCGGCTGCCCGTATTTCCCTTGGTCGTATTGCTGCGGTTGACTATACTGCGATTGCTGCTGCACCACCAGCGACTCTTCTCCCTTCATGAAATACGTGTCAGTTGTTTGATCTTGCAACAGGTCATAGGCCCTGTAGTCCTTCTCATCATGGCCAACCGATTGGAAAAAATTGCAGTATAAGTTCACTGGCTTTGATACCATCTTTTGTAGATATATGCACTCCTCCGGTAGATGCCCTCTAGTCTGACAGACAGTACACCATGGCATGCCTCCTTGATGAAGGGGGTTTTGTGCCCCTGACTGCAAATACTCCCTGAACTCTGGGCAATTGTCCTTATGGTGCCCCTTAGTTCTGCATCTGGTACACCATACATCTCTGTGGGTTTCCTTGCCCTTCCTAATATCCTCCAGTTGTAATGTTAGATTGGCCAACTATGCCTGAACTTTTTCCATTCCCATTCCTGCTTCGCCAATTGGTGAAGCCTGTAGATTCATCATAATTTCTAGTGCTTATGCATGTGTCGCAACCTTTTGTTGCATCAGTGGTCCTCGGATATGCGGTACTAAGCCTGCAATGAACCATTCTTTGTGTTGCAGCTCATTTATCGGGAAACTTACTTCTTCTATCAGCGTCTTGTATCGCTGATCGAATTTCCACACCAATTCGTTTAGGAATTGTTGAATCTCTTTAAGCATAGTGACATACTGCGACTCAGATTTCGGTTTTTTAAATTCGTCGATCATCACTGTTCTGACCTGCTCCAATGTTTTAGCTGTTGTTCCCACCGGAACCTTTACAAATTTCATGTACCAGTCTAACGCTCGCCCCCTAAGGGTCATTGCTAACTATCCCATCTTTATAGCGTCGTCCTAAACCTGCTTTACAATCTAGACTGCTTCGCATATGAACCAATACTGTTTGGGATCCTCAGTCCCATTCCCCTAAAATGTAGGCATCTTTGGTTCGTCTGCCATCTGAACGTTACTAGTATTGTTATTTACTGAAGCCATACTCTTGCCGCTGCACATGGGGCAACTCCATGAATAGTTTGGATTTCTTCCTATAAAATTTAGAGTAGTGTGCGGGGTCAAAAGTACGTGGTAAATTACGATCTGACCTTCTTCTGCCTCTAGGGTAGTCTGGTCGACCTATCCTTCACAATAGGGTCACTTCCTCCCTTACGGTCCTATTCCATAGTTCTCTATTCCGATCCTCTTAGGAGACTCTCTCTCAATCCTCCTCTTCTTCTCAGGATGCCGGAATATTGCTCCACTCCTTAAGAGACCACACTCTTCGTCAGCTTCCCTTTCAAACTCGTCGTCTCTCATGTCCATCTACCACATCTTTTTGTCAGACTTGCATTTATGCGATACCTTCACCCTTGCACACCGATTCTTCTACTCATCAGACGACATCCTCAATATTCCTTTTTCACAGACAAGCATTTTAATCCACAGTTTTAATGATGACAAGAATCTCCCTCTTGGACCCTGAAGAAATTTCTTTCGGTGTCGCTGTACGACTTGATAGTATCTACCGTGAACTCAGTTATGTATCCTTCGAGGATACTGTCGACCCAAAAATCAACAGCTCGTGATATCTTGTTATTGACTTGCTTCAACTGTCGCACCAACTCCGGAGTCCAACAACCAGGTTCAGTTTTCTGGCAGTGGTTCTTGGGGAATGTCAACTGCGCTAGCCACTCATGCAATAACACCGAAAATTTGCACAAAATATTTTGTGAATATCTAAATAGATGTATCTTTCTAACCAACTAGTTATTGTATGTTTAGGATCTCGTTTCTCACTTTCTGCGAATTCCTCTGCCTTATTATCGAACCACCCTTGGATCTCTAGTTTAGTCGGGTGCCACAACATATCCTCTTTTCTTCTTCCTTAGCGTCTCGGAAACGAAACCATTTGTTGACACAGATTCTATCGACAGGGGTTCACTCCACACTATTTCCAACAAACTATTAACCCAAACTCCCTTATACACTGGCCTAGAAAGGTGTAACCCTTCCCAGTAACACTTGCAGAGCAAGTGCAGTCTCACCCGAGGTGGGTAAGAGGGCTGCTAGAACCAAGTTTTCGTAGTTGTGTAGAGGATATGGGCACATTACCTTCATACTAACCATAGATTATAACATTCATAACATACCATTAACTAGTCATTCGCATCTTAAATCATTCATAGTTTCTAACACATACATTCAAAACAGATTCAACAACATATTCGCATTAATCAATAGAAAACATTCACATAACCCATTATTCATCATCGCATCATTGCACATAAACATAATTCATATCATAACCGAACATCTCATTCATTCATCAAAACCTGCGGAATAAACCTCGCAGAAACTGTCAAGACATCATATTGTTGATACAACCGAACCCAAAAGATAGGATTAATCTCCAAAACTTTGATGCCCTTAGGATTACAATCCTACTTTATTTATATTCTTCTACTCTATTACAAAATGGTCCACATGACCGACTTGACTAATCTTAACAAATCTTATGCTTCCGCAAAAGTGGCAAAAGGTCCTTTTTCCATGGAATGACCCTTTTGCATATGTCGGCTTTCGCACTTCCTGTGGATCTATCCCATGCCAACATGTGTCTATGTGCAATTTGTCTGGCTGATTAGATTTCAATTTTGAGCAAAGAAAAAATATCTGAAGTGCAACACAGATTATTCATTGAAATAAACTAAAGCTTTGTTTCTACAAAATTATGGAAACAAGTTCATATGTGTATAATGCAGGAAAATAACAGTTATGTTAACGCTCTGTTTCCATTTGAAATTTGTAGCACTCTCACTATTTGTGCTATGGCCTTGTCTAGCCATAGCTCAATCAGTTTGATAGGAAAAGTATATTCTTTTATATCACAGCATTCTTGATATTCATCTCAAGAGAGAAGAAAACATGTATGCTTCTACGGTGAAGTTTAATAACAAAGATATAAACTCTTGTACAATGTAAGGACATGTTCTACCATGCCCTAGACAACAAAGCTTTCCTTTAACAAAATCTAAAATAGCCAAATCCTTTGATACTATCTACCACATCTACCTTTAATTTTGTGCCTACTATTTGAATACATTTCTGCTTGCCCAGGTAATTAGATGGATGTTTGGCTTAGTCAATTGAATACTGCACAACAAATAGCATGTTCAAACTTTGAAGCATAGTACCTCATGTGTCCAATCCTTTCTACCTTGTGCAACACTACACTATGCAATTATATCTCCAATGCGAACAAGCATCTACAAAACCTATTAATTGTTCCCTAGTATTTTCACCCAATACTGTAATTTCTTCTCACATCCAAACACTACTATCATAACAAACTTGATTTTCGCTAATGTATTGGAAATCCGACTTTCAATTAACTCATTTCTTAATTCAATACAAAAAGGAGTACTTCAGTATCCATGGCTTGCATGAATTTCCTCCAGCATACAACAATTTCAACTGAAATCTTCCTCGCGCATGTTTCATGTTCTCTCTTGACTAGACTTATATCTTCTAGCCACATATCTAGGTTACTAGAAACACTCAAACAGTCATTGTCACATTGAAATGTTTCCTTTTTCTTCAGAAGCAAGAATTATGATCCTATTGTTTGATTATTTTATGCTTTTAGCATTGAACACTGGGAAATTGCCAATTTTTATGTTCCCTATGAATAGTTCTTCATCCTATTGTTCAAGCTTTGTTGATAATTGAACAACCAATTCTGCTCCTCAACCAATGAACTATTGCATAATCTGAGAAACATGACAACACAAAACTGCTTTCAACTTACCATAATTTAAAACCAATTAGGGCCTCCACAACTTCTCAAAATCTTTAAACATCAAACATGTCTCTTGTGAATGTCCTATGTCTTTCTACCAACATTGTAATCGCAAAAAAAAATCTTAGCATGGGATTGTGCAAACATTGCCTAAAATCTTCCTCTTGTGGATGCAATATAGCCTTTCAATGCATGTGCATATGTATTTAGTTCTACTATTATATTTCTATTCTTGGTCCCTCCAAATAACAAAGAATAGAAATACTGTCTTGTGGAAGAGAAGCCACAACACTCCAAACGTTTTTCTGACGATCGTACTTCATGACCGATCGTTGAATGAAAACATACAAGTCCCCGGAAAAAGCAGCAACCGTGCCACCTCCCCCGAAACGACATATATTTTCCCACCTACTCCACGTTCTCGCACTCGAATCGAAAACTTCAGCACTTGTGTCCAAGGCATGTCCACCGAACTGGAATTGGAACACCATGATTTTACCTTCAAAGAAAACAGCCTGGCATACCTGGCCCCGCTGTTGGATCATAGGAGGTAGAATTTCCCAACGGTCCTCCTCCACATTGTAAGCTTCTGCAGCCGCCAGAGGATTGCGAAGTTCACTGAACCCACCGACGATGTAGACAAGCCCGGTGGAAGGAAAGGCACAGCAGGCGAAAGAAGATGGACGTGTAGGCATGTTAGCTCAATTATTATGTGAAAATACATACATCAATGGTAATAACCTATTTCAAGCCGACAAAGAAGGAAGTTCCTTAGGTCAATTATTTTGTGAAAATACATACATTATTTTACGCCTAAGAAGAAGGAAGTTAGTTACGTCAATTATTGCATCCATATGTGTTTATATTTTACAATTTAGGGTGGATGAGGAGGGTCCTCTTCCTAGATTGCACTAAGATGAAACAAGTGTACTCTCAAGATTTGTTTTATGTTAGTTGTTCCAAATTCAAAATAAATAAGGGGCATCCTAGATTGGTGTTGACTGGCCATTTGGGGTGGAAGAGGAAGGATCATCTTCCTAGATTACAGGAAGATGACACAAGTGTAGTGTCAAAATAAATACATTAATCACTTAACATCATTCCACTTTTTATTTTTTAATCCGACCAAGAAGAAGGAAGTTCCTTGCATCAATGGTAGTAACCTTATTTCATGCTGAAGAAGAATGAAGTTCCTTAGGTCAATTATTATGTGAAAATACATACATTATTTCAAGCCGAAGAAGGAGGTTAGTTAGGTGAATTATTACATCCATATATGTTTATATTTAAAATTTGGGGTGGATGAGGAGGGTCCTCTTCCTAGATTGCACTAAGATGAAACAAGTGTACTCTCAAGATTTGTTTTATGTTAGTTGTTCCAAATTCAAAATAAATAAGGGGCATCCTAGATTGGTGTTGACTCACCATTTGGGGTGGAAGAGGAAGGATCCTCTTCCTAGATTGCAGGAAGATGGGACAAGTGTAGTGTCAAAATAAATACATTAATCACTTAACATCATTCCACTTTTTATTTTTTAATCCGCCCATTTCATATTTCGTTTTACATGTGTGATAATTGGTAGGTTGGGGATAAATAAGGGTCGGTCCATGGCACTTAACTTGTAGTCTATTAGTGTTGATTGGCCACAAGTTAAGTGATTTTCCTAGTTTATAGTTTGGGTGGAAAAGGAAGATTGCCAAAAGATGAGACAAGTATAGTATTAAGATAAATACATTAATAACTTAATTCACAATACTATTATAATAAATTTACTCTTATTATAAAGCATATTTTTTAAATCTAAAATTTTTAACATCAATAACCCTATACGTGTTTTTGGTTATTAAATATCATCACTATTCTCTTACAATGATATCATTCCATTTTCAATTTTTAATCTTAAATTCTTTTAACTTCAATTTTTTTAATTACTTTTTTTACTTTTTATTTTTATTTTTGGATCACTACTCTTGGTGTAATGAATGTGGTTAACAACTTTAATACTCAATTTGACATGTCAAAAATATTATTATTGCTACAAACTTGAGTTATTTTAACGTTGGATCTATAAAGTTAGAGCGATTAATCAATTGAGATGTAAATTTTGTAATCATTTATGATCGATCTAGGGGCATATGAAATTAAGACTAACAATATTTTTATATAAATACAATATCTATAGTATTTCTATTTGCCTAAATATAGATCTCTCCTTTCACCTCTATCTATATAAGTTTTTATATTAAGTAGATATATCAAATATGTTTATTTGATATATATCTAGAAATATTTTTATTTATGTTTGTAACTATAAGTGGTTAACATAGAGTATTACTATTATCTAATATAAGTATTTTTTAAAACTATGTACTATTACCCAAATGACAAAAGAGACAACATTTCTATCTAATTCATGTGAGATGCACATGGCTATTCTTTTACATGCACATGGCTATTCTAGATGCAATTATTAAGCATGGAGTCTTGCCAATATAAATAAATTATTTAGTGCATAAATTATGTAAACATGTTTGTATAGATTTATTTAGGGAGTTCAATGCCAAGGCCTCACTAGTGAATGGTTAAGTAGGTAAATGTTGTAAATATAGCTGTTTGAATTGAAGTTATGTAAATATTAACATTACAATATAATATAAATAGTTTGATATAGTTGTGTTGGGGATGAGATGATTGTGATTCCATCAAAGAGGATGAAGAATGGGGGTCTAACTAATCTTCTAATTCCATATGTTAGCTTAAGGTATCATATATTTTCCATTATATGTTGTAAATGAATGCAATAAACCCAAACCCATTTGACTTAGAAACACAATTTAATTAAATGTATATAGAAGGTTGGTGAGGAATTCTATCTCATATAGTTATTTGAAAATGGGATGAGTACAATCATCATGAGAGAAAAGTAAGAGCAAATCATTTTCCTATTAGAAAAAAAAGTTTCATCATACTATCAACTCTAACTATGTGAATTCATTCTCACCATGCTTGTTAGGTTTAAAAGCGCATAAAAGGCAATCACACACATACAATTGTGAAGAAGATTTTACCCTAGAAACCCAAACTAGGAAAACAACAAACAATGGATCTATTACCCTTAGTCAATCGAACCAAGGCATGGTCCATTTGGCCATCATAGGCCACACTAAGGCCAACAGTGACCTCTTTGGCCACTTTACAATGGATTTGTCCAAGTCCTTGAGAAGGCTTCATCACATGCAATACCACGGTCCAATACCATAGTACACACAAAACCATGGGCCCGTAAACCACCAACGATACGTAAACATGTTTTGACACTTTTACTCGGTCTAGTTTAACCTAACATTACCCCCTTTAAACTTGACTTGGGGTAATCACCAACGCCCCCTAAAAATTTTAACTGGATATCCGGAAATACACATACCCTCTCTATCTACCTAAATCTATATCTAGAATTTCATAGGTGACTCACCAACTAGCAGTACATATGCCTAACTAGGTCTTACAATCATATGCCCATTTACATTATGATCAAATCAAGATCGCATAAAAGTGTTTATTACAATGTGCATTGATCACTTCTTCATCCTCCACTTCTATGTGCTTCCTCTAATGATCTTCTTGGAATCTTTTCAATGATTATCATACTTTATATCTTTAGCTTGGCTTTAACCAGGAAACTCATTCATGATAAACCACACATGGATCATGTATCCAATGTATTAGCTCCATCTCATATCCATTAGTGTATCCTCTTACCATGTTTTTCTCAATTCCAAAAAATATTTCTTCATCATACCTTTTCCGAGGACATAACATTGAGGGCTCTATACAACAACTTGCCAATGGTTCCTTCATGTGCCTCTTGCAAATCCACTTAACATGCCATGAAAATGAGCTTCATAATTTGCAATGATTGCAAATGCGTTTCCTTCTTTCTTCATCATCTGGTGGAGAGGTATAGTTCCATCCCATCAAAACACACAATTATTTATATAGTCTCGAGTGTTCCAATCATAGCCCAGGATTCTCATTAACGATGGTTCAAGTGTTTGGACTAGCTTCAATCCAATTCCCAAATACTTGTGCCTTGGAGAGGCTCGATGTCTAAGAATATAATCTACTTTAGTATATATGGGATTGAAGTATTATTTTAGTGTGTCATTAGTTGAAGTGTTTCAACCACATACAATGATTTTGATCCATACTGTGATCAGTCCCATGATCCCCCTCTATTGCCCAGTCTCATCAACCAGCATAACATAATGATTCAAAAATGGATGTGAACAAAAACAATGGTTGTAAGCATCAGTACTTTAAAATAGTTTGGTAGTGTAAGAAGGCTATAGTCTAGGGAAAAGACAATGCAATTATATTGTAGAATAATGTTGGCACATGGGCAGACCCAAGGTTCAATCATTACTCACATGAACAAAACCCCAGACACTGGCCCTTTCAGAATCACCTGTGATCAGATGATGTGATACCCCCAAGCCGTTATTATTTTATTTTGATTTAATTCTTTGTGACCATATTTAAAATAAAATAGAAAACAATTTTTTTCGTGAGTTATTTAAAAACTCAAAAACACTCACAAGAGGTGTGAGGGAAACTTTGCACAACAAATTATTATTTTATTATTAATAAAAGAAAAGGACACTTGGATAATTGATCTAAATGAGGGGACACCACAGTGGCACAAAGAACATGTGTAAAGTGTTAACTAAATCCTACGGGACTACTAATCATATTGTTAGTTAGTGTTTAGATTAGTTACCAATGACCATAATAAACCGACTCTAGCAACCATCGACCGGTGGTAAACTGTTTGCCCAATTATTTATATTTTGTATCTTGCTCTTTTCTTTAGTAATATGAAAATATTGGATTTTTGTTTTCTGCTCTGTTCATTAGTGGTATCAGAGCACTGTGTGCAGAAAGTAATCTATGTGTGTAGAAAACGTGTGCAGAAAACTCCATGTTTTGAGCATTGAAGAATCAGTGCCGAGTGAGCGTTGAAGAATCGTTGCTGAGTTGACTGCCATGTTTATGAGCTCGAAGGAGAAACCCCCTGCATCCAAGCCAATGGTGACGGAAATTCTGGGCATTCGCTGAGATTTGAAACTGAAACTCTGGTAAGACTATGAAGTTACAATTTTTTAATAGAAGTTCATTTTGAAGTGTGAAACTGAAATGCATTCTCTAATATCAATTGTGGGAGTAGTGCTTTCCGGAAAAAGAAAGCTACGAAGAATGGTTTCGGAAAATAAAGAACACTCTTATTTTTAATGATTTATGAGAGGAATTTTGTGAAGGTAAGGATTATAATGACCCAGAGGAGCCTATAGATGATAAACAACTTGCAATTTGGAAGAGTAAAGATAAAAAGGCGTATTCTTTAATTTCTGCTTCTGTAACTGAAGAGGTAAGTCGACATATTCTTTCCAGCACCACAACATTTACAACGTTAAAGAAATTAAAATATCTTTATGACTCCCCTTCAGAATTGGAAATTATACAATTGTTGATGAAGTTATTTCATCTTGAACTGAAAGAGAATGATCCCATGAAGTTAGCTTCCAAAATTAAAGCCATTTTTCATGATATTGAATCAACTGGTGTCAAAGTTTATCTGCAACTCACTACTTTCATTAAAGTCCTACATCCTACCTATTCACACTACTTAGAATCGCTTCAAGGACAGATGAAAGCCATGACTTTTGATGTACTTGTAGAAAAAATTGCTAAAAGAGAGAAAGCCTTTGGGAAGAAGGAATCTCTTTCCAATTCTACTGTTGAGACTCCGTGTCTTGCCCAGAAGGAGTAGAATCCTAGAGGGGAGTCTACTAGATCTTACCATAGTAGAAGAGGTCATGGTAGGACAACATTTAGAGGCACGGGAGGTAATCATCATCTAGATGACAGACAACAAAAATATGTTTAGAATGATAGACAATCTATTAAATGCTATAGATGTGGTAAACTTGGTCATAATGTCAGTTATTGTTGCACTCCTTGGGAAAATATTAATGAGAAGAAAGAGAAACAACCTCTAGACAAAGTAAAACCACCTGAATCTGCTCACTATATAGTTGCACATTGTAATCTTAGTATCAATGAAGTTTTTAGATCACTTCTTTTGCTTCTTGGGAAGACACTTGGATTTTAGATATTGGATCCACATGTCATATGACCTTCAGAAGAGATTGTTTTGAGACATTTAGTGATCATATTGATGGGATAGTTTATTTTGCTAATAAGTGACAGTTGAAGCCCTCAGGAATTGGATCTATTCGACTTAAGTTACCAGGACTTGTTGATTATATTTTGCATGATGTTCTTTATATTCCTCAATTAAAAAGAAATTTGATTTCTCTCATACATATTAGGAAGCAAGGGAATTCTATACATATGTTTGATGGTATAATTGAAATACGAAGAACATATGATGATGTGATTTTTATGACTGGTGTTGAAGAAGACAAACTTTTAAAACTAAAAGGGACATCATTTTTTATCCAACTCATCTCTTTTGGCTCAACATAGTAATACTATGTCTTCCAACTTATTGTGGCATGCTCGTTTTGGTCATATAAATTATGATAGTATCACGATTATGAAACAACAAGGTATTCAATGGATTCCTACTATTCCAAGAAAATTGTCTCCATGTAATGCTTGTATGTTAGGCAAGCATTGTAAGCATCCTTTTTATAGGTCTACTTCCAGAGCTTCCGGGAAGTTAGGACTTATACATTCATATTTATGTAGGCCCATGCCTGTTCCATCTGCCAATGGTAATAAATATCTGCTAACATTTATTGATGACTACACCAGGATGTGTTGGATTTACTTGTTGAAAGAGAAATCACAAGTTTTTGCAACTTTTAATAATTTTTATTTATGGATTACAAAGGAAACTCAACTTAATATTGGCACTCTTCGATCATATAATGGTGGTGAATACACATCTAAATAATTTGAAAAGTACTTACAAGATAATGGTATTAAACATCAAACCATTGTTCCTTATTCACCACAACAAAATGGTGTGGCAGAATGCATGGACAGAACTTTGCTTAATATGGTAAGGTCAATGATGTTTTTTCAAAATGTCAAGTTGATGTTTTGGGGAGAAGAAGTACTTTGTGCAGTCTATATTCATAATAAATGTCCTTCTACTACCATCAATAATAAGTCTCCTTATAAAATGTGGTATAATCATCTTCCCGCTATTCAACATTTTAGAGTTTTTGGTTCTCCTTGCTTTTTTTTTACTCCTACACAACAATGTAACAAATTGGGTGCCTAAGTGATGAATTATATATAATTGTAGCATTTAACTTAAATCGAAAGCGAGGAATTATATATTCAAAACTTTGATATTTATTAGAGATAAAATGTATCTATGTGCATAAGTGATGAATTCGATTGATCCAATGAATATGTTAAATTCCAATTTCAATTTGAAAATAATCCAATTCTTTGTTCTTTCTATTGAGGTTACGGTTTTGTGTTATGAATTTAATTCATTGTATAGATTTGTTTTTTTAAACTCTGTGTAAAGGAATGCGACTGAATCCTATTTGAGTCCTAATAATCCCTATAGAGATTCGCTTGAAGTACTCTGTATAGAGTTGAGGTTTTTATTTTAATTCAAATATGGGTATGTTGTATTATCAGATCAGGCTTCTTATAGAAGCGATCATCGAAATCTGCAAAGTTTGGGGAAGGGAAAAATTAGACTGAATGTAAGATAGCATGAGTGCGTCTTTCCATTTCTAAGTTGTTTAGACAATACTCTGTTTTCTTCCTTTGAATTAATTAGTAATGGTTATACGTATATTGTTGTTTATTAACAAGAACTCTGCAAATAAACCCTGTAATTGTTTCGGATTGATTCCTCTAAATATGAAACTTGTTGCAGAAAAAATATCATTTTTTTCCTTGTTCATTATAAGTTGAATTCTGTGTAACTATTTATTTTTGTAAAAACTTCAGGATTTATAAAAATGGATATGGTGGGCGATACTCCAAGATA
This sequence comes from Larix kaempferi, assembly GCA_027924585.1. NCBI lineage: Eukaryota > Viridiplantae > Streptophyta > Pinopsida > Pinales > Pinaceae > Larix > Larix kaempferi. Next base: position 9,165,462 of record BSBM01000094.1, read on the forward strand.
GACTAAGGATTTTCGTTATTGCTATGCGATTACTACAAGATATAATTCAAAGACTGGCAATTTTAAACTTAATTAAAAACATTTTCTTTATTTTGTGGAATCGAATGCCTAAACGGGATAAGATCTAGTTCTTAGAAGTGTTGCAACAGGATCAGAATTCTGGGTAGTTAGGTTGATAATTTGTGTATTTAGAATTCGAATCCATTGTATAAAAGAAACATGGATCTCTGCAGACCCATGGTGGTTGGCCATTAATGAATAATTTTTACTGTTAGACTTGATGACGATTTCAATATTAGATATTCTTTATGATCAATGCTCATTCAATCCACATAAGAGTTATCACCTCCTACACTAATCAGCCTTTTTATTTAGCTAACATGGTAGTTATTTTAGGTCGTGTTACAACTGTCCCTTAAGGACTGTAGACGTCCCTCCACTCGTTCAACATTGCTATAAGTTAACAACATGATCTAGATTCGAATTTGGGTGGTTGCATATGTTGAACTCCTTAACAAAAGTCAAAGTGTTTTCTTAAAACTATCCCTATAAAAGCAATACTTAACTGCTAATTAGAATCTCGGTAGCTAGCATCCAGATCTTGATCACTTGCGTGTCTTCTACCTGAGTTTCTCATTAGTAATTGTGTGATTACACATCGCAGGAATGATACTTTTGAAGCATTGTTAGAGGTAAGTATTTGGTCAAAGAAATCGTGGAGACTTTATTAAAAGCATCCTATTCGAGATCTATGGTTATAGAAGTCGAGACCTTCAAGTAGCATTGAGTTTGAATTGCTACTCCTTTCACCTAGGATAAGATATGTTGAAACTTTAAAAGAATGATCGAATGGATTTAGTCAATCCCCGTTTAACGTTTTAAAGTGTTTATAAACCCTTGTATAAATAAGTAAGAGAATCCTTTTTATGCTCATATATATAGGATTTGTCTAAATGTGCGACGATTTCGCTGGGCGAAATCCTTGAACATCCTTTTTCTGGCTGTGTTGTTCAGTTGAAAGGTCATCTAATATAGCAAGACCCACAAGAGAATTCCCCTGCAACCACTCCGCGCTCCCCTACAACCACTTCGCGCTCACCTACAACCACTTCATGGGGCCCTGCAACCACTCTGCGCTCCCCTGCAACCACTTATCGCTCCCCTGCAACCACTTCCATCCATCCACCACTTCGCGTAGGGCATCCATCCACCACTTCGTGTAGCTAGAAATCATGGACAGCGCAGTCGAAAAAGGGATGTTCGACGATTTCGCTGGGCGAAATCGTCGCACGTTTAGACAACTCCATATATATATATATATTAGCATTAAGTGAATGTATGGGTAAACCTCGTACGGTTGAATTTAAAATTGTCACATGATTATATGAATATATTTTAGGTTAGATAAACAAATATCATGCATATATTGTATTTAGAATATATAATAATGTGGAGAAGAAATAGGATACTATAATGGGAAACTAGTCGATTAAAATGTAAAAAGATCTTACTCGTCTTTTATGATGAAATGACATAGGAGGAGGTACAGATTATTTGAGCATTAAATTATATACTAAAATTTAAATGGGATGAGATAATATTTAAAGTATAAGCATCAGCAGAAATTGATGATTACAAATTATCCTTGATAGGTAGTTGTTGACGGATTATTTCTCACGTGCGGACACAAGAGAACCTCCCTAGTTCGAACGGGTTGAATATAGAACAAAACGGGACAATATATGCAAACCTTCACCTAGATTAATTGAATATTCACAAGAGATGAAGTCGAGAAAAATTACCTTTGATATGAAGCTCGTCCTTGCTATCTTCAAGTCGTTGCAATCCAACTTTGCGTATCAAAGAACCTGTTACAAATCCAACACAAACAAGTAGCAATCAAATTGAGCTAGAAACAATATAAATGATATAAGCAAATGGCCAAGGAGATTTTCTACACATGAAAATAACAATCAAGTATGGGAAGGAAGTGCATCATTGTATTAAAGATGACAGAAAGAAATACAATCGTGAGCCTTACTATCATAGTATCCTTCTGGTAGATTCCTCATATTCCAACATGTCACCCTTGTCTTGAAAGGAAGCACATCAAGAGTCTAATGCTTTTGGGATAACTTCTCCAGCAATTCCTTACTACCAATTACTTCTTCTACACCCATGCCCAAAGGTCTCTTTTATAGGACACTAAGAATAAGAGAGGGGTGAGAAGATTAGGGAAAGTGGATGAGATATGATCCCAGGAGTTTTAGAGCTCGAGCTATATCCATAGAAATAGGAAGGAAAGCTTATCTAATGAAATTTCGCTCTAGAAGCTTCTCGAAAACCTATTTTTTTTCCCATAAAGAGGTCGACGCATTTTGTAATGGGGAAACATGGGCCAATATGGGTCGACGTAGGTCACTCTGAAGGAAAATTGTCCCAACGACGCAATTTTTCAATGAGACACACTACGCCGAGGGGGTTTCGACACTTGTTGCTAGTGCAGCAAAGAACTGAGTCAAAGTTGCAAAATAATATAAGTTGTAGAGCATGGAAATCAAGGACCATCCACCATGAAAGTGACTTCAGGGATTGTGGCAACACGAGGTCATAAGGTTTGATTCTGCTGATGAAAATTCCATGTAATAGATTTCCCCCCAAAGTACGAATCTAGAGAAAAAGGATAAGTGATGTACTTTGATTTGACTATCAAAAAGAGGAACCGCCAGTCGGAGAACTAACAACAACGATCAAGGACTTTGCAATACAATTTTTGAGATTTCTGAATTAGACATCTCAATGATTCAAGACATGGATGGCGACCAATAGATTGCATATCCATGTTGATACTGACTGAGGATATGGCCACCAAAATACAGCGTGGATCCATACCTGAACGACTGAACACAATCATGGCTACTAATATACAAGTGTAGATCCATGATGAGATAATGACACAAGCACAACCAATACAAGAGTGGATCTGTGTGGCAATACATCAATGAGGTCTCCACTATAACATCTGTGTGGGGACCTACTAAAAAATATCCATTGCAACCTGGGTGCAATAATAAGACATCAAAACAACCTGGGGTCTTCTACCTATTCCCGAAACGATACGAATGTAACCATGTGATTACAATGTGTTGAGGTCGAACAGGGTAGAAACCACTTGATTACTGGTCAATTATGTGAACCATTTACAATTGTGAGGAAAATCACCAGTGATGACAATGATCCCCAAGGTATCTCAGTACATTCTGATGAATGCAAATGAATGAGTTGGAGTCAAAAATCTGCGTAATCATCCGATCAGAGGTCAATGATGTGAACCTACTTTTGAAAGCGAGAAAACCTACTAGGTGGTCTCTGAATCTAATCCCTAGATGATGTGTTGGTGTCAACAAGGATAGATTTGTCGAAGGAGGGCCATGATGTATCCACCATCATCGACACGAAACTGATATAGGAATATGATTTTGGATGGTAGCTCAAATGAGTATGGAATGACACAAAGTGTATGGACAAGTGCAGTTCAAATATTGTTTTAGGGATGATTGATATGATGGATAGCTTGACGACTGCAAAGTTTGACTCAAATGGAAGACTTTCCTCGAACATTTTACGGCACGATGAATGACTTGGAAACATTGACTTGGAGAGATGGAAATCAAGACATAATGCAACATGAATGGAGCCTTCTTTAGATGACCCAAAGGAGTACAGAGACTCATGGGCTTGACCTAACTCAGAGACAAGCTTATTACCCAACTGTTTGGATGAAATACAAACAGGTGCCATGTTCAAGGGCAATGATAAGATACCATAGATACAAATTCAGATGCACTTCCCTTTCCTTAGTCCCCATCATGATTGACGAGTACCTCTTTGTTTATTAACGAGCTTGAGGAGGATAACAGATTCTCAGTATAGCTCGCCCTCCGGGCGAGTCCACTCTCACATGTTTTACAAACCTAGGAAAGGAGGGGTTTGTCCCCAAAAGGGTCACTCCATGTATAATTTTACGAGTCCAAAGAAGGTAAACTCGGCGACATTTCAGATTTAGATAGTCTGAAACAGTAAAAAGAAGACTTCGGGGTGAACTTTTTCATAGAGTTAGTCCCGTAGGCCCAAAAGAGTGTAAAATAATTCATAGAAAATCTCTCTTAGTCAATGGTTGAATAAGGTATTCCTTTTTCGTAAATAGTCTACATGGTCCAAAAATGGGGTAAACTACAATGGATAGACAACCTTTCAAACTCTTTTACAAGTGTGAAAGAGACAAGTTCGCTAGCAATCTTTTCCTATTTTAGGAGTCTAAAAAGAACTTCAACACAACTCCAAGGGTGTTCTTAAGCATAAAAAGAATTTTGGACCATAACTTCATCATTATGTTTGACTTGAAATCTCAAAACAAGTGTGAGAAAACATAATAATAAATAAACAAGGGCTTTTACTAACAAATGGTAAAAAATAATAAAATATTATGAGGTTAAAATAATAAAATATTGTCCTTCAAGTCACTACATAGAGATGAAAGGGACTCATTTTTTCCATTGCATTCTTACCAAAGTGGGTAAAAGCCATTTGAGGTAGAAACTTGTGTTGGAGATTCTAACCATTCGAGGCAATGGATTTCCATTTCGTCAGCTCCAGGTAACTAACCTTGTCCTCCATTTAATTTACTTAGTTGAATCACTGGTATTTTTGTTGTTTTGTGTTAAGATCCTAGTGGGTGGCCTTCACTAACATCTCGAGGTTTTGATGTAACGGTTCCTCACATCTGGCATCAGAGCACTTTCTTGGGCTCGTTGGGTGGAATTTCTGCCAATTTGTTTTTTCGCATCTGTTGCAAGTTCGGATCTGGGAATAATCCCTATCCGCTTAACTATGGGAAGTACTTGGGAATAAGCCCTAAAACTCATTGTGAGGAGTACCACAGGAACCCCAAAGTAGCTGGCCCATTGAGAGGACCTGCCAGTGAAAAGGGCAACGACTCCTACCTAATTGACTAGTTCCCACCCGTGAGGTAAACCAAGAGCTATCGTTTGTGGCAAAGCGGTTATCAGTTTTACCTGAGCCGTGGAGTGAGGGGTACTGCATTAATACGCAAGCCGTCAGAAAACATTGGTGGCTGAGTGAAACAACGGAACTGTTAGGAAGCTGAACATACTTGGGGTCCATATCTATTTTCAGCTGAACTGCTATTGATCACTTTCGTGCTGTTTCAGATCCATTCCGAGCCGTTTCAGATCCATTCTGAAACTCGTTCCAGATCCATTCTGAAAGCCATTCTAGATATATTCTGAAAGCCGTTCCATATCCAGTCGTTTTCGATCCATTCGGTGTCATTTCATATCCATCTGTTGCCGATCCCTTCCGCGCTGTTGTAGATCCATTTCTGGAAAATATATATATATATATAATATGTTTTTCCGCCATATCTCCCTTGTTTTAACTCTGTTTCTCGTGAAACTTCTATGACACCCCTGCAATCCCATTCTACATATTTCATTCCTGAGGACCCTATCCCACATTCCACTTCCCAACACCCGAAATATCACATTTGTCTATTTTTAGGGTTTTCCATAACTTCTTCGATTTTCACCCTATCGCCTTCAAATTTTACCACAGAGTTCATTTTCTAATTCTGCTTCTTTGTCCCTCTCTGCCAAATTTTCTCATTCTTTCACCCCGCTTCTGAAATCCCCCTGTCCTTTCGACAGTGTCCAAAATCTAGTCAAATCCCAATTGCCCATCAGATTTTTTCCCCAATCCAAATTTCCCTTTACTAAATCAGCTTCTGTTTGTGTTTTTCTACCCATTCCAAAAAAAAAACCCTGGTTATGGTTGTCACCCGTGCAGGAGCACACACCATGGAGGAAGCACTTGCAGCCATCCAAACCAAACTCCAAGATCTGGATGAAAAATTTCTCACCCTGCATCTTCAACATTCATCCATGAACAATAACCGACAGACAGAATATTTTGCAGCCACCGGGTTCTCTTCTTCCAGCAATTTTCGTGGGCCGAAGCTTGATTTTCCTCGCTTCAATGGTACTAATCCGACTGGATGGATATACCGAGTAGAACAATATTTCAGTCTGCATAATACTTTTGATGTCCAGAAAGTTCCACTTGCATCCTTTCATTTGGAACAGGAAGCCCTTCAATGGTACCATTGGTACATCAAAGCTCATCCCGAGCCAAACTGGACAGATTTTTGCCAACTCCTTGTGCCATGATTTGGTCCTAGTGCTTTTGATGAATTCATAGGAGCACTCACTAAACTTCACCAAATTGGCACAGTGAGAGAGTATCAGATAGAATTTGAGAAACTGGCCAATCACATAGAAGGATTTTCTGATGAATTCTACAGTAGTTGTTTTATCAGTGGTCTCAAGGAGGAAATCCACTCAGAGGTCAAAATGTTTTGTCCCAACACAATGATGGAAGTCCTAGGGTTGGCTAAGTTGGCAGAGGACAAGCTCGCAGCTCCACAATGCTCCAAACCCACCTTTGTTCCCTTCAGAAATATGGGTTCCCAACGACCTCACATCACGCCTGCTCCTCAACTAACTCCTATCAAGTATTTGTCTGAAACAAAGATGCAGGCATGTCGAGAAAAAGGGATTTGTTATAATTGTGATGAGAAATTCACTCGGGGACATAGATGTGTTCAACAAAAGCTCTATCTCTTGGATGTGGATTCTCCGCCTACCTCAGAACTTGGTGAAGAAGCTCTAGATATAGTAGATGATCAGGTCGACATTCAACACCCGCTTGTTGACACCCCATCTCAGGACGACCCACCCGAGATCTCTCTCCATGCTTTAACCAGCGTCACCACCCCACAAACAATGAGGGTCAGGGGATACTTCAAGAAGCTCCTTCTTACCATACTCATTGATTCTAGTAGCACTCATAACTTCATTGACCCTCGGATTGCCAAACAGGCTGTTTTTTTGTCCATCCTTGCTCCAACTTTGAAGTCATGGTTGCCAATGGGGGCACCTTACTTTGCAAGGGGAAGTGTCACAATGTGCGTATCTCTATGGAAGATTATAACCTACTCTCTGACATGTTTTCCTTGTCCTTAGGCGGATGTGATGTGGTTTTGGGCGTTCAATGGTTATGCACACTTGGCCCCATCTTATGGGATTTCGCTGAACTTTGGATGCAGTTTTCAGTCAATGGGACACAACACAAATTTATGGGATTACAACCAGGGTCTCTCCACGTCATCAGTTCACATCGCCTGGAAAAGATCCTTAAGAAGAATTCACATTGTGTCATTGCTCATCTCCATTCCCTTCAGATGTGTTGATGTATATGTAACTTCGGAATGTATTTCATATATGTATGTTGTATGTACTCCTATAGAGATGGTATTATTCCTCTATACAAAAGTGTCATCATTTATATTGTAAATGTGGTAACTTATACTTGATGGGTTATTAGACCACCGTGTTGGGGTCGGCCCTGTATAAGTCATGTGGGTTAAAGGGTTATTAGACCACCCTATTGGGGGTCGGCCATGTGGGTCGAAGGGTTATTAGACCACCCTATTGGGGGTCGGCCCAGTCAGCATTATGTTATGTGGTTAAGTTCGAGCCTACATGAGTTATGTAAAAGGCAAGTCAAGTCAAGTATAAATAGAGTGCGGGAGGTACTCTATTTGATCACTCACTTCTCACTCATGCACTCAAGGAGGAGTGACGCACTTATGGAGGAGGAGGATCTGCTGCTAGGTTATGTCTATCTCTCATGTTTGGGTTGTATCATTGCTCTATCTATCTCTGAGGAAGTTATTGAGGTTTTTCACCTTTATGATTTTCCCCAAGTAAATCTTGTGTCTCTTGTGTGCTTGCATTATTGTCTCCATGATTGATATGCTGTAGATATGTTGTACATGTTGTTCTCTCAGTTAAGATCCTAGATCATATTGAAGTAAATTCTGAAAATTTAACATGGTATCAAAGCTAGCCTGAAAGAAGGCATGATATGGCATGTATGACACTTGTTGCACTTACGATGCTAGGGCTTGATATAGCAAAAACCAGTCATCGTAGAAATTTCGCAATAAATCCGTTTTGGAGACGTTTTTGGATCTAAAATCTTTACAGATCAAATATTAAATCCCCATGTACCTTGTGTCCAAGGGAAAACCTCTAATTTGTTGTACTTTATGATTTATGATCTGTACAATATAGGGTTTCTGCCTCTTCCAGATCTGAGTCAAAATCCGGTGACCTTGGGAAAAAGGTCATAACTTGGGCTAGGAAGATCCAAATGAAATTTTGTAAAAAGTGACAAGTAGTACACAGACTGTACTATCTCAGGAAATGTTTTCCGAGGCCGAAGTTGAACCAGTGACACGTGGCATGCCATACAAGTTCTCTCTCCTGTATTATCCCATAAACAAATCATGTTGTGACACTTGGCATAACTCTCTCTCAGAGAGTCCAATTGAGTTCATACCTATCAGGATGGAAAGATGACAGGGTGAGCTATCTCACGAAATGTTTTCAGAGGACAAAGTTCAAACAGTGACACGTGGCACGCCGTACAATTTCGCTCTCCTGTATTATCCCAAAACATGTCACGTTGCGACATTTGGCATAACTCTCTCTCAGAGAATCCAATTGAGGTTAGACCTGTCAGGATGGAAAGATAACAGGTCAGGCTCTCTCAGGAAACGTTTTCAGACCCTATGGATCAAAAATTTCAGAGTTACACCAGAAACAATCAGGTACATATTTATGTCAAAACAGAATTATTTTTTTAGTACCTTCATTCATGGCTTCCAGAATTTAGGGCTTTGGAGAAAGTTGGAATTTTTGTAATCGGAGACCATGGCTGAATGCTACTCATCAAAATAAAAATTTAGAGACCAAGATCAGAATTTTTGGTTGGGCAGAAGGCCGAGCTTGATCAGACCCTAGTTCGGGACTTTGATCAGAAAAGTGGAAAATTAGGGCTTCTTTAAAAATAGGAATTTTTGAAATCTGTGACCACGGCTGGAAGCTCCTTAGAAAAATAGAAGCTTAGAGATTTGGATCAAACCTTTTGATTGGGCAGAAGAGTGGGCTTCATCAAACCCCAGTTCAAGGTCACATCCAGTGAATCCGGAAGTTTCAAAGGCAAAATTGAAGAGTGAAACTTTGCAGTTTTCAAATTCTGAATATACCAGTTTGATTAGCTCATCAAGGCGCATATTTCTATCCTTTCGGAAGTTTGAAATTCAAAGTTTGAATTTTTGGGGTTTCTCTGACAAACCCATATCCAGCTCCAGGTCCAGTTCTTGCAAATCAAGTGGATTGGGTTAATCCTAGAAGAAGATGGATTGGTCACCTGCATAAGTGAAGAAGTTCCTATTTCAGAGGGAGATGAGGCTAAGGCCTTACATAAGAATATTACAAGCGATCTCGACAAGTATGACTCATCAAGGTATGTTTTGAGATTTGTTCATGATTAAGTTTATGGTATGTTTGTCTTCATGTTATTACGGTTAGTACAATCTTGATTTTAAACTTGTCATATCACCTTAATAAAATTATGAATGCACGATAGAAAATATTCATTGATTAGGGTGTTGACACTTATGATTGTACTAATGCGTTATGGTGTTGTATGAGGTTTATGTTGTCTACTAACATGAAAGGTACACCAAGAAACACAAATCATGTTCTGGTTCAAGAACATATGATCATGATGACATTGGGACAAAGATTCATCCATTGTCATGGATCTCATAGAAGATCCATTTACGAGGTATGTATAACTTGGTTTTATAATGGTTAACCTATGAGATATGCAGGTTACTAGCACAAGTCACTGAAGAGTACCAAAAGACATTATACGGGTATGTTAGACATAACTAGCTAGCATGCTAATCCAGGTATATTTTTCCTATATCAAGCTAGAATCCTACCTTGGGTTAGGATCTTATACTGTTGTGTTGTTGATAATGATTATTCATGAAGTCATAAGTTTGAATAATCATGGGTATATGCATATTATGTGTCTTACCTTAATTAATGATATGACTAACCCGAAGAGTCATAGGTTTGAGTAATTATAGGTTTAGACATGTTATGTTTCTTATGATTTGACTAACCATAAGAATCCTACATAAACCTTGAATGCTAATGCTTATTATTTCTGTTTGAAATGATCATGACTATACATGCTTGAGATTATTGTATTTTAATAGTATACTAATGAATGTATGATTTTATATGAGATCATAAGGATAACACAATCATGATACTAATAAGCATGCATAGGGACCAAGGATGAATATGAGTTCAAAAACAGGTAATCCAGGAAGCGAAGATCAAGAGGGAGTACACTCCAATGGTTTATGCAAGGATGCAGATATTCAGAGGGAGTTGACCATCTCTCTACATTTCACAGTAGAAAGGTGTAGAAGAAGCTACTTCAGATTAGGACTCCGGTAGCTCATGTAAGGAAGCGAAGACTCAGAGGGAGTCCACCCAACAAACAAACAAAGATAAGTATTTGAATCGTCTTTACTTGCATATTTTATAATAATACTGTTCAATAATGTATATACTGATGTTCCTAGAATTAGGTTGTGTATTATGCATATTAGAATAGTTGCATTGATGAACAATATACTACTAATATGCATGGGTAAGTATCCTATGGCACTGTACAACATTCCATTTCTACTTATCTAGAATGAAACCTCTTTGCTGACATGTTGGGAGTTGTGTACACTCTTAACAATGTTCTAGTAGAGATTGGAAGGCATCTAGAAAGTTACGGGATATGGATAAATGTTGTATTGAAGCATTGGCTAAGACAATTGCATGACTGCATGACATATTTCTTTATGTGTAAAGAATTTGTTCTGAAAATTATGAGATGTTTCTAATCATGCAATTTAACTTGTTTTGTAGGAAAGACCGTATATCTTCACCTACAAAAGGATTACAACATTTGTTCAGCAACAAAATTATCTATTGAAGATATTGAAGTTCCCAGGATATGGGAAGAATGCCATGATCCGTCGATCATGAAGAATGATGTTTGGGATGTAGTCCCAAGACCTGAAGGGAAGTTTGTTATGACTTCCATATGGATCTATCAATATCAAGCATGCTACAGATGACAGCATAGAGAAATATAAAAGTGATGAAATAGAAGATACACCAGATGGATTTCAAGACAACTTTCTTGAATGGTGTACTTGAAGAAGAAGTGTATGTGGAGCAGCCACTTGGTTCTGAGTCACATGACAAGAAATCATATATGTGCAAAACTGGGGTATGATGCACCACTTTCTAGGTATGGAGGTGTGGCAGAGTGCAGATGGAATCTTCCTTGGACAAGGGAAGTATGCAATAGAGATCCTGAAGAGGTTCAGGATGATGGATTGCGAGGCTATGGCATCGAACTTGAAGCTTCGGTGTGATGCTTCATCTGAACCAGTTGATGTCACTATGTATCGTCAGATGATTGGGTCCTTAATATACTTGACGAACATGAGACCATATATTTGCTTTGCGGTGAACACATTGAGCCAGTTCCTGACATATCCGAGGAGTGTTCACCTGGTTGCTGTAAAGCATATTTTGAGGTACCTGAAAGGTACAGTGGATTATGGGCTCAAGTATGAAGCGAATCAAAAGTTTAACCTGCAGGGTTATGTTGATTCAGATTGGGCAGGCAGTGCTGCAGATAGGAAGAGCACATCTGGGTGCTGCTTCAGTATGGGATCAGGTGTGATCTCTTGGTTTAGCAGGAAGCAGTCCTGCGTAGCACTGAGTACAGCTGAGGCAGAGTATGTTGCAGCTTGTTCAGCTAGTTGTGAGGCAGTATGGCTACGGAAGCTACTGTCTGAGTTATTTGATCTCTCGTTGGATGCTACTGGTATCTTCTGTGATAACCAGAGTTGTGTGAAGCTGTCTGAGAACCCAGTGTTTCATGATAGGTCGAAATACATAGAGATCAAATATCACTATATCAGGGATATGGTGCAGAGAGGAGCTGTGAAGCTCCTGTATGTTGCAACGGACGAGCAGATTGTAGATGTGCTGACGAAGCCACTAGCTAGGGTGAAGTTCGAGTACTTCAGAGAGAGGCTTGGCATTCTTCAGATCGAGGACACTTCGAGGAAGAAGTGATGGACACATTTGCTGAAGCCATTCCAAGCATGTTGGAAGGAGGATCCTTCACATGGTTGTGGATGTAAGCGCTGAATGATGAGCATCAAGATGATGTTCTGGTTTCTGCTGGATATGATCAGTTGGATCATTTTTATGTATGTATGTATGAATCATGTTGGATGCTAGATATGATCAGTTGGATCATTTATATGTATGTACGCATCATGTTGGATGCTGGATATGATCGGTTGGATCATGTGTATGTATTTTGTATATGCATCATGTTGGATGCTTGGACCATGTATCTGTATATGTATCAGGTGGATACATTGTATGATCAGGTAGATCATGTATATTGATATGTATCAGGTATGATCAGGTAGATCATGTATTTTGATGGATACATTGTGTGGATCATGTATCTATGTATCAGGTGGATACACTATGTATGATGATATGTATCAGGTAGATACTTGGTGTGCATCAGATGGATGCTTTGTATGATCAGGGTGATCGTGGATGACGAGCTTCTCCAGATGACATGCAGCAGGATGTTGTAGTGATGATGATCAGGATGATCATGTGTACATCAGGATGATGTAGGGTGAGTATCAGATGATACTTTGTGGCCGTCGATCAGGTTGTGCAGGTAAGCATGTAATTTGTGCCCTGGGAGATTTGCAGATGGTCTTTCAAGGTTTTGCCTATGGCATGTAATTCGGTGCCCTGGGACATCTGGCAAATGCTCTTTCGAGGTTTTGCTTGGGAGGACATATAATTTGTGCCCTGGGAGATCTGTAGATAGTCTTTTGAGGTTTTTCCTATGGCATGTAATTCGGTGCCCTGGGATATCTGGCAGATGCTCTTTCAATGTTTTGTCCTATGGCATGTAATTTGCTCCTGGGAGATTTGGACAGGATGAAAAAGGCCTCAGATGCTTCAGCCAGGTTTTGCCATGACCACATGTAATTTTCTCCTGGGAGATCTGGACAAGATGAAAAAGGCCTCAGATGCTTCAGCCAGGTTTTGTGGTGGACCACATGTAATGTGCTCCTGGGAGATCCGACAGGTAGAGCTGTGTGGTCGTAATAGCCTAGGATGCTTCAGCCAGGTTTTGTGGTGAGATCACATGTAATGTGCTCCTGGGAGATCCGACAGGTAGAGCTGTGTGCTCGTAACAGCCTGGTATGCTTCAGCCAGGTTTTGTGATGGGTCACATGTAATGTGCTCCTGGGAGATCCGACAGGTAGAGCTGTGTGCTCGTAACAGCCTGGTATGCTTCAGCCAGGTTTTGTGATGGGTCACATGTAATGTGCTCCTGGGAGATCCGACAGGTAGAGCTGTGTGCTCGTAACAGCCTGGGATACTTCAGCCAGGTTTTATGATGGGTCACATGTAATGTGCTCCTGGGAGATCCTACAAGTAGAGCTGTGTGCTCGTAATAGCCTGGGATGCTGCAGCCAGGTTTTGTGATGCACGTAATAAGTCCTGAGGTTTCCACAGTATGGCCAGTGATGATGAAGACCTGCAGGTGGTGGGCCTACATCCAGTATGAAAAAGGACTGGCTCTGTAGAACTTCCTATGACGAGTAGATTCAGAGATTGATTGAGATAGCAACAGTAGTGACGATGATGATTACTCGATGACGATTATCCAGTGATGATGATCCAGAGAAGAAGACTTGTGCTGAGAAATACCTTCCTAGTTAAGAGGGAGTGTTGATGTATATGTAACTTCGGAATGTATTTCATATATGTATGTTGTATGTACTCCTATAGAGATGGTATTATTCCTCTATACAGAAGTGTTGTCATTTATATTGTAAATGTCGTAACTTATACTTGATGGGTTATTAGACCACCTTGTTGGGGTCGGCCCTGTATAAGTCATGTGGGTCAAAGGGTTATTAGACCACCCTATTGGGGGTTGGCCATGTGGGTTGAAGGGTTATTAGACCACCCTATTGGGGGTCGGCCCAGTCAGCATTATGTTATGTGGTTAAGTTCGAGCCTACATGAGTTATGTAAAAGGAAAGTCAAGTCAAGTATAAATAGAGTGCGGGAGGCACTCTATTTGATCACTCACTTCTCACTCATGCACTCAAGGAGGAGTGGCGCACTTATGGAGGAGGAGGATCTGCTGCTAGGTTATGTCTATCTCTCATGTTTGGGTTGTATCATTTCTCTATCTATCTCTGAGGAAGTTATTGGGGATTTTCACCTTTATGGTTTTCCCCAAGTAAATCTTGTGTCTCTTGTGTGCTTGCATTATTGTCTCCATGATTGATATGCTGTAGATATGTTGTACATGTTCTCTCAGTTAAGATCCTAGATCAAATTGAAGTAAATTCTAAAAATTTAACAAGATGCACCCACCAACGGTCTCCACTACTTCCTTGGATAGATATGCAGGTATATTTGTTGCACCAGTGGGCTTGCCGCCTTCACTATACCTTTCTGGTAAGCATTTAGCTGCATCTACATCTCAGCAGGACATGATGGCTATTTTGCATGTAGTACAGAAGTGGCAGCCATCCCTATTGGGGAATTATTTTTGCATCAAGACTGATCTCCAGAGACTGGAAACTTTCCTGGAACAATGGGTCTCCTCCCCAGCACACCTGAAATGGGTTATCCAACTCATGGGTTATGACTATGCGACCACTTACCAGAAGGGTAAGGACAATATGGTGGCAGATGCTCCTCCTCGCACATTTGATGACCCAGTTTCTCTTACAGCTATTTCTCTGCTTGTTCCAAATTGGTTGCAATCTGTTCAACGGGGCTATCTCTTCTATGAACTCCATGCTTATTCATTAGTAGGGCACTCTGGGTTCCTCAAAACGTATGACCAGGAACAATGTAACTTCTTTTGGCAGGGACTCAAAATGACAATTCAACGGATGGTGGTTGAATGTGATACTTTCCAGGTCAACAAGGGTGAAACGACACTCCTTTCGAGACTGCTCGAACCCTTGCCCATGTCTCCACAGATTTGGACAACTATTTCTATGGATTTCCTAGAAGCGCTCCAGTGGTATAGTACCACATCTAAAAGGACACCATATGAAGCAGTCTCTGGACAGGCACCACCAGTTCTTCTTCCATACACCTTCAAGAGCTCCCCAGTTCAGGCAATTGACTCAATTCTTCGAAACCGCGATCAGCTTCTTCTCATTCTGCAGGACAATCTTCACATGGCAAGAATTCGAATGAAACAACAAGCCGATCAGCAGCATTCTATGCGCACTTTTCACGTCGCTGATATGGTTCTTCTTCATCTACAGCCTTCCACGCAATCCTCCCTAAAACTCCAAAGGCGCCAGTGGCCCGGAATGCAACCCAAGGATGCTACAGGGGACCCACTCCTTTAGATTCTACATCAATTTCCACATCTAAAGCTTTGAGGACAAAGATTTTTCTAAGGGAGAGGGGATGTTAGGAACCCATGTATTTACTTTGTTAGTATATTATTGTTGGATGCATATGCTTTGTAAGTCGCCCCGTAGTATTTGTTGATCCATAGTTTGTGTTATTGTTGTTGGCGCATATGCTTTGTAAGTCGCCCATAGTTTTGTTGATTCATAGTTTGTATTGGCCCATGGTTTTGACTCATAGTATTGGCGCCTAGACTTAGTATATAAGTGTGTGTTGAGGCCTATGAAGGCACCGTGAAGTTAATTGTATTGAGCTTGCTCAAAGTTGGTTTCCCCCTCGAAGTGGCCTGCGATCAATATAAAAGTGATTCTGAGTTCTGTTATTTCTGATATCTCATGTATTTGCATTAATTAATTATTGCAGTTTCATCGCATCTGGTATCAGAGCCTCCACCCAGGTTCAAGTCACAGAGTAGGTGGAAACGTCGGCATTGCAGTGTTCGTCCGGGGCTCGTACGGTGCAAAGGGACACCACCGTACAGGCGCACATCCAGCCCAGAGTCTGGACTGCAGAGCGTGGTGGGATGTTAAGATCCTAGTGGGTGGCCTTCACTAACATCTCTAGATTTTGGTGTAACGGTTCCTCACATTTTGAATGAATTTGGGGTCGATTTTTCGGTAAAAATGTGCCTCTAGGTCGACACAACTACCTCTTTCGGGAATGCATCGATCAGGGTCGATGCCGTTCCCGAAAGGGAAAACCAAATTGAACACACACTGTATGTAAATTCAGATCACGTAGACCATGAAATTAGTCCCAAAGAATGAATACAACAAATTTTTGGGGTTTTCTTTAGATGAATGGTTTCTAATGCCCCATTTTATGGTTTTGTGGGTGTTAATCAAGAAAATGTTGGGTTGGAGAGAGAGAGAGATCACGACTTGGAGGAGCTAAAAGGGTTGAATGATTACAACACTATGTCATCCCTCCAAGAGTGTGGACTCAAGAAATAATTTCTCACTCCATGCATGAGGTCCCAAGTCCCTTTGTTGGAATATTTGATGAGAATGTGGGATACTATAGAACTTCATTTTCAAGTGGGGGCCCATAGCCTCACTTTGAAGATAGATGATATCTATTTTTTGATTGGGCCCTCAAGAAGAGGAGCTCATGCATCTCTATCCAGGCATAGTGGGGGTTTCGAAGATGTTAACGCACTCATTGAACAATATTGTGATCCTAGGACTAGAAAGGCTAGTGGGAAGATCCTGATTAAAAGAGTCTATAATTTGTCATTCAAGGTCGTTCTCTTCACCGTGGTCTAAGTAGAAGGAACTAAGTCCCTCCACCAAGAAACCAGATCCCATATGTTGTGTTCCATAGAGTGCATGCAACCCACCGTGTTCAATTGGTGTGAGAGTCTACTAAGTATCATGAAAGACCAGTGAAACAAGTGGCAGTTGGGAAGGCCAAACAATTTAGTTACGAGTCCATTTCAATATTCTTCTTCATGGAGCGGGTTACTCACTTCCGTCCACAACATATAGATATATCTAGCCTGGCTCCACGGGAGCCATGCATGAGGAGATGGGTTGAGTTGTTCGGCTATCATAGTGGCCCGATTGTAATCTCCCCATTCAAATAACTCTCAAAAAGAGAAAATTCCACCAATCTACTAGTTTCCTAGGTTGGGGTGGAAACATTAGATTTGGAATAAGGGAACTATAAAACCTCAAATCGACATTAGATTGACCAAATATATTAAATGGGGAATAAATAAATAATTAATATAGGAAAATAAGGTGGCACTTGGTCATGATGGAAAATTGGAGGTGTGGGACCCACTTAAGCAAGATTTCCCATGCCACATGGAATTCCACTCTCACCCATTCGAATCCTAGGTGGAGTCCACATTCTTGGGGGAGTTGGAAGGTAAATATACTTGGAATGAATCAATGAAGTTCAAGTTGGAGTGGAAGACTAACTGCCTTGGAAGAGGAAAATGCATTTGAGATAAATTGAGACACTTGGGCTAGATTCCCTAGCTTCTATGACAACAATGATGAAGATGATATGACACCTATGACACAAATCAAACCTGATTGCTGACATCTGACATACATGACATGTCAGGGATAAAAATAGCCTCCAAGAGGATGCACAAGGGAGTTAGGGAAGTCAAAGAGTCATCCATTCGAATTGAGTGAAGGAGGAGGTTAGGAATGGAGGGACAAGTGGAACACATTGGAATCTCTTCCCAATTCGAGTTGGCATGAAGCTCATGGATGGAATTTGAGATAAGGAGGTGTTTGGAAGTTTATAAAAGTCAATAACAAAGAAGTAGAGTGGATTTTGATCATTTCTCATTTTGCATATTGGAGAGCACAGCTTGTCCATGCTTGTGGAGTGTTTACTCTACTTTCCTTAGTACCAATTTCAAGGGTGAAAGATTCCCATCCTAATTGGAAATTGGATAGGCCATTTAGAACTTTAATTTGGAGCTACAATGGATTCATTTGTTGCAGGTTGAAGCTACAAGGCTGCTCGTAACATTCTCATCCTCAACTTGCTTCCACACCTTTCTCACTTTTCTCTTCGTATTTTGGCTCTTGGAGGAAGCGCACACTTGGTGAGATGATGTTCTCTTTGGGGGAGATCTTGTGGCACCATTCACTTGTAATCTAATTTATTTACTCTATATTTGTTGCTCAGAATATCCTCAGGTCAAAATACCAATTGAAACTATGTCAATGATCCAGGAGGATCCAAGAAGGCAAAATTTTTGAAGTCCTCCAATCTCCGCAAAACCAACACTAGATCGAAGGGCTCGTCGAGACGATTCCAACGGCGTTCGTTTCACCTCAAACGGACTCCGTATGAGAAAGTTATCGCGTTCTGTTCCATAAGGTCAACAGGCAAATTTGACAAAAAGAGGTGCCACGTGGCACCACTGACAAGGTGACACGTGGCATCCGTACTGTACAAACATGATGATGTGGCACCACTCAGAGGATGACACATGGCATCCATATAGTACAGACCAATCACAAGGTGACATGTGGCATGATGACATGGCATGCTAAATGGCATGATGATGCGGTATGATGACATGGCATGCTGATGTGGCATGATGACATGGCATGATAATGTGTCATGATGATGTGGCATTCTGACATGGCATGATGATGTGGCATGATGACATGGCATGCTGATGTGGCATGATGACATGGCATGATGATGTGGCATGGTGACATGGCATGATGAAGTGGCATGATGACTAGCATGCATGCATTTGTGCTTGAAATGAGTTTTAGAAAATTCATGCATTTACTCATGAGAAATTGTAAAATGATTAATATTTGAAGTGAGTGGAAAAATTACTCACATATTACTCATTTATTTTATTCCTTGAGTTGTTATGAAGTTAATGCATGGTTGTAACCAAAAACAAACATGCCATATTTGTAAAGAAGTTGTAACAAGTTGGTTTATGGTTGAAAAAACCAACACGCTATTTAAAAGAAGGATTTTGGTATGTAATGGATTATTGTTGGATTTTGTAAATGTCATTATGGGGAAGTAACTAAATGTGAAAACCCATGGACATGTGGGCATGAACCATATTTTTGGTTTATGTTCTTAAAAGCCCAACCACATGGAAACCAACTTAGGGAAGTTGTAACCAAGGCCAAGATAGGCAAATTAGTTGCAACCAAAGGAATCCATGAGAGTCATGTGAAGAAGGGAAAGCCAACCTATATAAACCCATTCATTTGCCATTTCCCACTCATGCTTTGGAGTAGAGACTTTGTAGCTAAAGGAGAGAAGGGAGATTGTGTAGCTCTGCAGGAGGAAGGTACGAGTGTTTATACTCGTTTTACACCGTCTTCAGGCTTCGGAGTTGCTGGAAGCAGTCTTGTTGTGTTTTGGGCAGCGGTTCTCTTCCTGGCCATTGTCGCCAAGGTATCATTGTATTATTGCCATGTATTTTGCCTTTATGCTGAGATTATAGATCGGCCCTCCTATTGAGAAGCAGGCCCGGAGACGTAGTCCATCCTGGACGAACTCCGTTATCAACTTGTTGTCTTTATGTGTGTATGTCTATGATGTTTGGTTCTCTTCTTATGGATTTGTGAGCTTCATTCATGCTCTTTATGCAATTCATGTTAACGTCATAGAGTAGCAAAGATCTTGTTTTCGGATCATGTGGTATCAGAGCAGGGCTATTTGACGTTGGATTGTGAGTGTGGATGCTCACGAGGGCTAAACTGCAAGCTGGTGAGGGTACATTAGAGCCTTACAATTCCAAGATCGGACGTGCACACCAAAGGAAGAAGATGGAAGCTAATGATGCCCGCACCGAGATGGAGGCAAACTTTCACAAGGTCTTCTATATGATGGCCGACAAGGTAGACAAGTTGTTTGCAGACTATGAAGAACACATGGCAAAAGAAAGAAAAGGCAGTGAAGTAAAGAAGGAAGACAAAGAAGTGAAGGACGAAGGCAACGCTTCAGTTAACCAAGGGGAAGGTGGCGAAGAGCCTCCTGAGCCTCCCTCTTCACCTTCAGCTTCAAGCACAAGTTCAAGTGCTTCTTCCTCATCTCATTCTCAACATTCCAAGGTTCCTCACAAAGAGCCTCAAAAGAAGCCCTTATTGAAGCTCGATGTGAAGTTTGATTTGCCCATGTTCAATGGGGAAGCGAATGCAGAGAAGTTAAACAATTGGATAAGGCAAATTGAGGTCTATTGCCGAGTCCAGCAGATCGAAGAAGAAGATGTGAAGATTCAGTTGGCTTCACTTCGGCTGACAGGCACCGCACTTGTATGGTGGGAAAGCAAGCTTCAGCAAGGTAGCAAACAAATGGGTAATCTTCTCTCATCGTGGTCTGCTTTTATTTCTGCTTTACGTAAGCAATTTTATCCATTGGGTTATGTTCAGAAGGCAATGATGGATTGGCAAAGTTTTAGACAAGGCAAGGGTCAGAGTGTTCAGAGTTTTACTGAAGAATTTAGAAAGAAAGCTTTAGAATTGAATATTGCTTTAGATTCTCCTCACACTCTTTTGAAGTACATTGGTGCTCTTCATCATTATCTATGCCATACTTTGCTATTGTTGAATCCTACTAGTGTGGATGAAGCAAGTGTTCAGGCTACTCATCTTGAGAACAGGGGGAAGCATTTGCAAGAAGACCATCAGAAGAAGCCTTTCAAGCCCAACAACCACCACAAGTTCAAGAAAAAAGACAAGAGCAAGAAGACAGCTACTGCCAAGAAGGAAGGAGGAAAGCCCCATTGCAACCATTGCGATACTGATGGGCATGATGAAGAAAGTTGTTGGAATTTGCATCCTGAACAAAGGCCAAAGCATTATGGAGGCAAAAAGAAGAAAAAGACCGTTGCAACAGCGCAACGAGGTTTGGGTTCCGACTCAGGTGACGAAACCATGATTACAGCCATGGGAATGCAAGGTAACAAAACTCCTCATACTGGTTCAAGTTCTACTCATGTTTCTAAAGAAAATGATAAAAGAAGAAGTGAGTTGTTTCACATCAGAGTTGTGTCTAAGCATACAAAGATTGAAACATTATTTGATCCGGGTTCTCAAGTAAATTTGATCTCAGAATCAGTTGTTAAGAAGTTGGGCATACAGACTAAACCTCACCCCAAGCCTTATCCTCTTGGATGGGTATGTGATAATGCTAAGTTGCAGGTGACTAAGCAATGCAGGTTAAGGTTTGCTATTGCTTCAAAGTTGATTGATGAGGTGGACTTAGATGTTGTTCCTCTTGACATCTGCGGTATCGTATTGGGAAGCCCATACTTGTATGATCGAAAAGCAGTGTTCTTCCGTCATGAGAACAAGTACCATCTCACCAAAAATGGGGTGGAGTACATTGTGAGAGCTCACAGTATGAAGGCTAACACCACTCTTGTTAGTGCAGGACAGATGAAGAGACTCATCAACACTAATAAGAGATACATGCTCATGGTTGTGAGAGCAAAAGATGCTGAAGCATCCGATGCTTTCAAAGGTTGTGATCCTTCTCATAAAAAGGCTATGATTGATATTGTGGCTAACTATGATGAAATATTTCAGGAACCTACAGGTTTGCCTCCCAAAAGGGAGATTCAGCATGAGATCCATCTGCAGCAGGATGCCCCTCTTCCTAATGTGGGCATGTACAGGTTGTCCGCAGTTGAAATGGCAGAGATTAAGAAGCAGGTTCAAGACTTGTTGGACCAAGGAGTGATCAGACCCAGCTCCTCTCCATGTGGTTCACCGATTGTGTTGGTGATGAAGAAAGATGGCACATGGAGGATGTGCGTTGACTAACGGGCTCTCAACAAGATCACGATCAAGAATCGATACCCGCTTCCTCGCATAGATGACTTGCTCGACCAGTTGAAAGATGCTGTGTTCTTTACCAAGTTGGATTTGCGCAGTGGCTACCACCAGATCAGAATTGCAGAAAGTGATGTGTGGAAGACGGCCTTCAAGACCAAGCAAGGTCTATTTGAGTGGTTGGTGATGCCCTTTGGGCTTTGCAATGCACCTGCAACCTTTATGCGGGTAATGAATGATGTTTTCCGGCCATTCTTAGATGATTTTGTCATTGTATACTTAGATGATATCTTGGTCTTTAGCAAAACTTAGGAAGCACATGTGGGGCATGTAAAGCAAGTATTAGATACTTTGAAAAAGGAGAAATTGTATGTAAAATTGTCAAAGTGTGAATTTGGCAAAACTTCATTAGTTTACTTGGGTCATATTGTAGGGGGTGGAAATTTAAAAATTGATCCTTCAAAAGTTGATGTAATTGTCAATTGGCCTAATCCTACTAATGCTACTGAAGTGAGAAGCTTTTTAGGAGCTGTTCAATATTGGAGGAGGTTCATTCAGAACTTCTCATACATAGCATCTCCTTTGCATGCCTTAACAAGTGTAAAGAAATCCTTCCAGTGGGGAGGAAAGCAGCAGAAAGCCTTCGACACATTGAAGGGAAAGATCAGCACCGCCCCAGTCCTAGCCTTGCCTAATTTGCAGCAGTCATTTGAGATAGAGACAGATGCCAGTGGATATGCCATGGGGGCGGTATTGATGCAGCACCGCAAGCCTATTTGCTACCATTCAGAGACTTTTACTCAAGCAGTGATCAACTACCCCACCTATGACAAAGAGTTGTATGCTTTGGTTCAGAGTGTCAAGAAGTGGAAGCACTACTTGATGGGTAAGGAGGCGATCATCCATACCGATCATCAGCCCTTGCAGTATCTCCAGTCCCAGACTAAGCTCCAGCAAGATCGTCATTTCAGGTGGATGGGATTCCTTCAACAATTCCATCTAGTGATCAAGTACAAAAAGGGTACTAGTAACAAAGTGGCAGATATGCTTTCTAGACCTCCTATTGTTGCATCTATTGTTTTGAAAAATGCTTCTTTATCCCATGAAAGTTATATTGAGCAGTATGCCATTGATGATGATTTCAAGGAAGTTTATGAGAAGCTAACCAATGGCACACAGGTGGAAGACTACTATTTGCATGGAAAGTTGCTCTATCATTTGGGCAAGTTATGTGTTCCTATCAGTGAAAGAGTCCATGTAATACGAGAAGCTCATACTTCTCTTGTATCAGGGCATTTTGGGGTAGGTAAGACTTTGGCTCATTTGCAAAGACTTGTGTATTGGCCTCGCATGAAAGACATTGTAACAAAATATGTAAAGGGGTGTGTGATGTGCTCTACTTGTAAGCCCACTAATAGAAAATTGGGGCTGTACTCACCACTTCCTGTTCCTTCCCATCCTTGGGAAAGCATTTCCATGGATTTTGTGGGGGGTTTGCCTATGTCTAGGAGGGGTCATGACTACTTGTATGTGGTCGTGGATTGGTTTAGCAAGATGTGTATTCTTATGCCATGTAAAAAGCAGGTCACTGCAGAGCAGGCTGCTTCTCTTTTCTTTCAGCATGTATGGGTTCACTTTGGACTCCCTACGTCCATTATCTCGGATCGGGACTCCTGATTCCTTGGAGAGTTTTGGACAAAATTATGGTGTATGATGGACACCAAGCTAAAGAGGAGCACCGCTTTCCATCCACAGACCGACGGACAAACAGAGGTAGTCAACAGGACGGTTGTCCATTTGCTTCGAGTCTATTGCAACAAGCATCCTAAGTTATGGGATGAACAGATCCAGTATGTGCAGCATGCCTACAACAGGGCTATGCATTCTTCCACTCAGAGCTCGCCATTTGAGACATGCTTTGGGTACTTGCCAAAGACTCCATTGGAATTGAATTATGGGAGAGAGGTTGACTCAAGCACTTCCAAGGATGAAGACAAAGCCCGCAGGTTCATTCAGAGAGTTCAACAGGTAAATCAAGCAGTGCAAGAGCAGTTGGAGAAGAGTCAAGCCCAGTACAAGGCTCGCCATGACAAGCATAGAGTTGATCATCAGTTTCAGGTGGGAGATCAAGTGTGGCTTCACATCAGTAAGGAGAGGATGAAAGGAGAAGGCAAGAAGCTCAAGCCCATTAGATATGGTCCCTTCACCATCTTGGAGAAGATTGGGACAAATGCTTTTCGCTTAGAGCTACCGCCATACATGCAGATATACTCAGTGGTGAATGTGGAGAACTTGAAACTCTATGAGCCTCCCATGATCATGGATGAAAGGGAGAATGTCTCATTACCATCAGTTGATGAATTTGCTCCTGAGTACATGGATGGGATAAAAGAAGATGTCATCTTGGACAGAAGGACAAGGACTTCTCGCAGAGGTGATGTTGAGTATCTTCGAGTGGGCATCAAAGGCACTCATCCAAGCAAAGCCAAGTGGATCGAGAAGGAGAAAGTGAGGGAGCAATTCCCTCACCTATCTGTTGATTAGTAAAGGCTTTTGGAGGCCAAAAGCTTCTCAGTGGGGAGGAATGATCCAGGAGGATCCAAGAAGGCAAAATTTTTGAAGTCCTCCAATCTCAGCAAAACCAACACTAGATCGAAGGGCTCGTCGAGATGATTCCAACGGCGTTCGTTTCACCTCAAACGGACTCCGTATGAGAAAGTTATCGCGTTTTGTTCCATAAGGTCAACATGCAAATTTGGCAAAAAGAGGTGCCACGTGGCACCACTGAGAAGGTGACACGTGGCATCCGTACTGTACAAACATGATGATGTGGCACCACTCAGAGGATGACACATGGCATCCATACAGTACAGACCAAACACAAGGTGACATGTGGCATGATGACATGGCATGCTAAATGGCATGATGATGCGGTATGATGACATGGCATGCTGATGTGGCATGATGACATGGCATGATAATGTGTCATGATGATGTGGCATTCTGACATGGCATGATGA
This sequence comes from Larix kaempferi, assembly GCA_027924585.1. Lineage (NCBI taxonomy): Eukaryota > Viridiplantae > Streptophyta > Pinopsida > Pinales > Pinaceae > Larix > Larix kaempferi. Next base: position 9,190,341 of record BSBM01000094.1, read on the forward strand.
TGTGGCATGATGACATGGCATGATGATGTGGCATGGTGACATGGCATGATGAAGTGGCATGATGACTAGCATGCATGCATTTGTGCTTGAAATGAGTTTTAGGAAATTCATGCATTTACTCATGAGAAATTGTAAAATGATTAATATTTGAAGTGAGTGGAAAAATTACTCACATATTACTCATTTATTTTATTCCTTGAGTTGTTATGAAGTTAATGCATGGTTGTAACCAAAAACAAACATGCCATATTTGTAAAGAAGTTGTAACAAGTTGGTTTATGGTTGAAAAAACCAACACGCTATTTAAAAGAAGGATTTTGGTATGTAATGGATTATTGTTGGATTTTGTAAATGTCATTATGGGGAAGTAACTAAATGTGAAAACCCATGGACATGTGGGCATGAACCATATTTTTGGTTTATGTTCTTAAAAGCCCAACCACATGGAAACCAACTTAGGGAAGTTGTAACCAAGGCCAAGATAGGCAAATTAGTTGCAACCAAAGGAATCCATGAGAGTCATGTGAAGAAGGGAAAGCCAACCTATATAAACCCATTCATTTGCCATTTCCCACTCATGCTTTGGAGTAGAGACTTTGTATCTAAAGGAGAGAAGGGAGATTGTGTAGCTCTGCAGGAGGAAGGTACGAGTGTTTATACTCGTTTTACACCGTCTTCAGGCTTCGGAGTTGCTGGAAGCAGTCTTGTTGTGTTTTGGGCAGCGGTTCTCTTCCTAGCCATTGTCGCCAAGGTATCATTGTATTATTGCCATGTATTTTGCTTTTATGCTGAGATTATAGATCGGCCCTCCTATTGAGAAGCAAGCCCGGAGATGTAGTCCATCCTGGACGAACTCCGTTATCAACTTGTTGTCTTTATGTGTGTATTGTCTATGATGTTTGGTTCTCTTCTTATGGATTTGTGAGCTTCATTCATGCTCTTTATGCAATTCATGTTAACGTCATAGAGTAGCAAAGATCTTGTTTTCGGATCAGTCAAAATACTAAACAATGTGTAAATGGTGCCATTATACTCATGTCTTGTTATGAAAGCTTGAAGTTGCTTTATTTCGAATTGTATCAGCCCATATATATGATTTGTATGATGTATGGATGGAGAGTCATTAATGTCTTGAAGAAGTTTCATATACATTGCATAATCCTTTGGGACATAAATCTCGAATTTCATGGCAAATGATGAAATTTCCTATCATTTCCCCCTATGTGAAGACATGTCCACAAACCTTTGATTTATGGGAGTTGCAGAAGCCTATAGAAATTGAGTGATGATGCATTTGGGATCCCATTGAAGTCCTTTAATAGTACCATGTATTTTTTTGGAAATACTTCGATTTCATGCAATCTGGCGCATAAGTTCCATGGAATTTTTCAACTTTCGACACCTCCAAATCTTCCTGGAAAACTGCTCAAATTTCCTTATTTTGGGGAACTTTCGAATTCTCCTTTGACCTGTTTCATAGAAAAACTCACAATTCGGCGCCGACTAGTTTCAGCGGAACTCGCAATTCATCGTCGATCCGGTTCAGCGACCTTCAACTTTCTCTCCGATCGGCGGACTTGTCTCTTTTCCGCCGACCATTTCGGCACGACTCAGACTTTTTCATCGATCGTTTTGGTGCTCTCCGATCGGCAAACTCACCTTTTTCCACCGATCGTTTCGGTGGGACTCAGCCTTTTCCTCCAACCGTTTCGGCATGACTCACCCTTTTCCGTTGACCATTTCGACGCTCTCCGATCGGCGAACTCACCTTTTTCTGCTGACCGTTTTGGCGTGACTCAGCCTTTTCCACCAATCGAAGGACTTATCATTTTTGTGCCGAAACGTCGTTTCGGTGAATATTTCCGATTTTTCAACGAAACACATCGATGGCCTTCCACTTTCTTCACCGACCGTTTTGGCGCTCTTGCCGATTTTGCGCCGATACAGACTTTAGCAAAAACTCAAAAATACGTAGAAAAAAATTTGAAAAAAAAATATTTCTTTTCTGATGATTAGTGTTGGGCAGTAAGGGTTCTTACCTTTGCAACTGTGATAGGTAGCCCATGTAGGCCCAATGTTGCAACCTCGTGCTCTGATACCAATCTATCATGTCCCCTCTTGTTGATCCAATGCAAGGAAGGGAACATGATACTGAATTCTGGGGCTCTTACAAAAACTCATCCCATTTCATCAAATTCATGTAAATAAAAACACACGTGCAGGTGTATGATTCAAATAAACACAGTAAAAGCAATATCCACTACATGCATATCTAGCATGCATTGATCTTCATAAAAATAACAGTCAATAATTAAATAACATTGCAGAGTTTAATACACTTAAAGAATACTCATCTTGATGTAATGTTGTCCCAAGCAACTAGCTATGTCGTTGCAATGTTCCACCCAACCATAGGTCTCTGCCCAGCCTGTATTCTTTCAGCACTCAGAGACAACCCCCAAGCTGGGCATGATTTCTACAAGGAAAAGGGGACTCTCAAGCTTAGCACAGCCAAATCAATGGATACCCATCTCAACCACAACATTCTCTTACACAGAACAACTCAGATATTGGGTATGGATACAAATTTTCAACAATGGAATTTACAAAATAGGGTCCATGGGTTTTCCCCAAATCGTGGCACACCCAAAAATGAATTGTGGGAAGAGGAAATCAACCCCAAGGAAGAAATTGATTTCTCCCACAAGAATGTGAGCATTTATACGACCAAAACAACCTATATGAAACCCCCAAATTGATTTCTTCACTTCCCCACTGTTATCCAAAACAAAAACACCCTTCCCAACTAGAAAAAGGAAGAAAAGCAAAACAAAACCATAGAGGAAAACGCCCAAGTAGCTCCCAACTCGTGAGAGAGAAAAACTGATGGGTGAAGAATGGATTAGGAAGCAATTTTGTGGCTCTTTTATTTCCAAGGAATCCAAACACAAATTTTCATGAAGGGTGGCTTTCCCATACCCGAATTTGGACATACATACCTCTCCATTCCCCAAGGCATTAACTACTTCAACCAACTCTCGGAAGAAATAAATGATTGGGTACAAAATTCAACATGGGTAGTTGAGGGTTTATGGGTTCTCTCATGGACGCTTGGCTTGACTTGATTGGTTCAAGGTATAAATATTTTCCCTCCCAATTCCTTGTAAAATCATGCCCCCATCTCTTGTTGCATTGCATAACTAGTTGTGGGTATTTCATTAAAATGCATAATTACATGGTATTTGCAATTCCATTGTGTCTGGCTAGCACGTAAACCATATGCATTACTAAATCGATGGCGGGACCTTGGCCTTGAGCTCCTCACCACAATTTTATAACAATATTAGCTCATTTACACTTTAATGCAATGGGGTGAAAATCGAGATATTACACATGTAGATACTAAGTACAAAACCATATAATGGCACTTCCATCCTCAATCACGGGACAATGATACCTCAAGAGGCCATGTGTAGTTGGTGGAAGTAACCTTCTTATCCCTAGATGAATATAGATTCCTTTAAGGCCCAAGTCTTAGGTCTCCTCCCTTGACCATGTCCAATGCCCTAAGTCCCCAAGACTTGGATACATAGCACAATGGATACCCCTGTAAAGTCTTGTTTGGTGCTTTTAGACATTATTAATGGCCTTGGATGTCTAAATGGTTTCTTTATGGCCAAAGGCATGGTATTCTTCCATAAAAAATCATTCCCAAAGGCTTGATTAGGAACATACTGTTGGTTGTGGAGCCAGATCTTCTAGTCTCATAGATGATATTGTATTAGCCGTGTTTGTACCCCAGTTCTATATGATGTGTAGGTGGACTGTACACTCGCCCCAGCGGGGGGGTGTGGGGGGGCATCGCCCCCCCACGGGGTTCCAGGGGGGTTCCAGGGGGGTTTTCGCCAGCTTTTTTGCGGGCCCATGGTTTTGGGTATCCCGTGGTATTTTCCCATTGTATTTCCCTTATAAAAGAAGGACTTTGTAATACGGCTAGGGTTGATGTATTAGGTTTTATGCATTGTAAAGATCTTTGAGATCTGTAGAGAGACTGTAAAACAGAGAAGAGGAAGTGCAGTGGTTGTGCTGCAGGTTGTATCCCTTCGACTTGCTGGACGGTAATAATAATAAGGACTGGCAAATTCAGTGTGGACGTAGCCCAAGTTGGGTGAACCACGATATATCTGTGTCTCTCTTGTAATGTGTATGTGTGATTATATTTGCATTTCTGTTTATTGTTATTGCTCTGCGATCCTGTTTTTCTAACACATACATATGGCTCAAAACCACTTCATGGTATCAAAATCCTTAATCATAGGCCAATGATAGCATTAAGAGGTCATGTGTGGTTAGTGGAGGAAATCATCATAGCTATTTCTAAATAGAATATTCCATTAGGGCCCAAGGTTCAGGTCTCTCCCTCTCTGACTATCTCTCTAAATTGGTTATGGGTTATAGAATTTAAGGGTTGGGTGTTTGATGATAGAATTTAGGGTTGATGAGAATTAGAGGTTATAAGGGTTAGGGGCTAATTTTTATTTGACTAGACACTTTAGAGGTTAGGATTATAGGGTTTAAGGGATATATATCATTATATGTTAGGATTTAGGATTTTTAGGGGCTATACTAGTTTAGGATTAGAGTGGGCCAAGAGTTATAATGGTTATTTTTACTAGGGACTAGGGATTGCAGTGGATAGGGACCAATGGTCAAGGGTTTGGGGATTGAGATATAGGGGTCATAGATTTATGGTTACAAGGATGAATATTTATATGTACATGAGGATAATGTGAGTTATTTTTTTTGTGTAATAATATATCTCCTAACCCTTGTGGTGAAAGAGAGAATAGAGGGGTGAGGGAGGGAGGAGGGATTGGGTAGAGTGGAAGAGAGGGAGGGAGATTGGTTGACTAGGAAGAGAGGGGGGGTTTAGGGAGAGATAGATCAAGGTGTAAAAATGAATGCGTGCATGCATCTACATGTGCGCATAGCTACGCGTGCACGCACATGTGTTTGGATTAAAAAAAAATTGGCACCCTTGAAGGTTTGGTATTAGCTTCGGATTGCCAAACCTTGAGGCTCGGTCTGAGTTATGGCAGAACACACCAATTTATGTAACTCCTTTTTTTTCACTCTTAGTTCCGCATATGCTCCACTTGTGCACTACTAATTAAATTGCACACACTTGTCGAGCTATGTGTGCAGATTCTAACTATATATTTTTTAATAGATTTGTTATTGTTTTCTATTTTTAATTCATTTTTAACTGCACTCATGTCAAATTTGTAAAAATCATAGGTCGTTTATTTGGGTTATAACTTTTGATTGGATTATATATTTTGAAAACGGAAAAGAACCCGCACAAGAGTGCAAGAATACCTACAAGCTAAAAAAAAAAATTGTTTGATTATGTTCAAACCATAATATGGTGGATCAACACTCGACCATGTCGTTTTAAGGATTCACCGACTTTCGTAATTTAAAAAATATATAAAATTAACTTTTAAAATTTTGGAAAAATAGCCCTACACAAGATCCCTCTGTTTCCTATGCCTCTTTTGATGTATATGTAACTTCGGAATGTATTTCATCTATGTATTTCATATATATTTATTGTACCCTTATAAGAGATGTGTTATTCCTCTATAAGGAAGTGTCGTCATGTGGATTGACAAGTGTCGCAAGTGTGTGTACTTGCCGATGGGTTATTGGACCACCATGTGTGGGGTCAACCGTGAAATATATATTATATTGTGGATGTATCTAGATAGACAAGTCGGCCCCATAAGGTCAGTGGGCAAACAGGTTAAGTATAAATAGAGATCGGGAGATCTCTATTTGGATCATTCAGAAAGACACACTTCCCTCACTCAGAAAGTGGCGCACTAGTGAGGAGGAGGATCATCTTCTCTAGGAGACTATCTCAAGTGTATTTTGGTTGTACTTTGGTTGAGCCATTGCTCTCTCTATTTCTGAGGAAGTTGTGGGGTTTTTCACCTTAGGGTTTTCCCCACGGAAACTCTATGTCTCTTGTCTCTCATGATTTTGATTCTTGTGATGCTTTTCATGATTATTGTGATTGTTATGCATTGATACACTGTATATGTTATTCTCTCAGTAAGATCCAAGAGTATTGTGAATTAATGCTCAAAATTTTAACATGGTATCAGAGCTAACCTGAGAAGAAGACATTTTGCAATGACATAAACTTGAGTTTCTTGTTTATTGGGTTTCTCTCCACAGTTTTTGGAAAAGCAGTATAGTAAATTGACTCTACTCATCAAGGAGAATCTATCTATCCAATCATAATTCAATTCTGAGCATTTTCAGATTTGGCCCTAAAAATTAGGGCTTTCACAAAAATAGGAATTTCTGAAATCTGAAGACATAGCTGGAAGCTCCTTGCAAAAATCAAAGTTTAGAGCTTTGGATTGAGATTTTTGGCTGGGTAGATCTCTGGGAAACTCAAACCCTAATTCAGGGCTCTCCCTAGTGAACCCGGGAGGACAAAAAGGAAAATCTAAAGGGTAAAACTTTGCTGATCTCAAATTCTGAATACACCAGGCTGATCAGCTCATCAAGGCTCATCTTTCTATCCTTTCAGAAAGTTGAAATTCACATTTTGAATTTTTATGGTTTTTTTCGACAAACCCTAATCCGGGACTAGATCCAGTTTTCAGCATTTCAAGTGGTAAGACCTAAATCTTTTCTATTTCCATTTGAAGTACTCTTTACGATGTCTCACCACACCAAGCTTGAGGATAAGATTGAAGGGGATGATAACTTCCGAGCTTGGAAGTATAGGATTGGGTTAATCCTGGAAGAGAATGATTTGGACTCATATATAAAAGAAGACATCCCTATCCCAGAGGATGAAGAGGCTAAGGTATTGCATAAGAAGAACTTGGTCAAAGCAAAGAGAATCATTGCTTATTCTATCAAAGACCATCTCATACCCCATGTGTCTTCTCTAAAGACACCTAAGGCTATGTTTGACTCTTTGACCAAGCTATTTGAAGGAAAGAACATAAATGAGAAGATGACCCTGCGAAATCAATTGAAAGGGGTCAAGATGTTGAATGGAGAAACCATTCAATCCTATTACTCCAAGGTCTCTCAGATCAAGGAACAACTTAAGTTGTAGATGAAATGGTGGAGAATGATGAAATTGTTATGACTACTTTGAATGGCCTACCTAGGTCATGGGACTCTTTTATCCAGGGGATCTGTGCCAGAAAGAAGTGTTGATGTATATGTAACTTCGGAATGTATTTCACATATATGTATATTGTATTCCTATAGAGATGGTATTATTCCTCTATAAGGAAGTGTCGTCATTTATATTGTAAGTGTCGTAACTTATACTTGATGGGTTATTAGACCACCTTGTTTGGGGTCGGCCCTGTATAAGTCATGTGGGTCAAAGGGTTATTAGACCACCCTATTGGGGGTCGGCCATGTGGGTCAAAGGGTTATTAGACCACCCTATTGGGGGTCGGCCCACTCAGCATTATGTTATGTGGTTAAGTTCGAGCCGACATGAGTTAGGTAAAAAGGCAAGTCAAGTCAAGTATAAATAGAGTGCGGGAGGCACTCTATTTACTCACTCACTTCACACACATGCTCTCAAGGAGGAGAGGCGCACTTATGGAGGAGGAGGATTGCTGATAGGTTATCGCTATCTCTATTGGTTGGTTGTATCATTGCTCTATCTATCTCTGAGGAAGTTATTGGGGTTTTTCACCTTTATGGTTTTCCCCAAGTAAATCTTTGTGTCTCTTGTGTGTTTGCATTATTGTCTCCATGATTGATATGTTGTAGATATGCTGTACATGTTGTTCTCTCAGTTAAGATCCTAGATCATATTGAAGTAAATTCAGAAAATTTAACATGGTATCAGAGCTAGCCTGAAAGAAGGCATGATATGGCATGTATGACACTTGTTGCACTTACGATGCTAGGGCTTGATATAGCAAAAACCAGTCATCGTAGCACTTTCGCTATAAATCCATTTTGGCGAAGTTTTCGGATCTGAAATTGTTACAGGACGAAGCTAAGATCTCCAGGTATCTTGTGTCCAAAGTACAACCTCTAATTCGTTTTAATTTGGGATTTATGATCTGTACAATATAGGGTTTCTGCCTCTTCCAGATCTGAGTCAAATTCAGGTGACCTTGGGAAAAAGGTCATATCTTGGGCTAGGAAGCTCCAAATGAAATTTCGTAAAAAGTGACAGGTAGTAAACAGTCTGTACTATCTCAGAAAACTTTTTCAGAGGCCGAAGTTAAACCAGTGACACGTGGCATGCCGTACAAGTTCGCTCTCCTGTATTATCCCATAAACAGGTCACGTTGCGAAATTTGGCATAACTGTCTCTCAGAGAGTCCAATTGAGGTCAGACCTATCAGGATGGAAAGGTAACAGGCCGAGCTATCTCAGAAAACGTTTTTAGAGGCCGAAGTTAAAACAGTGACACGTGGCACTCCGTACAAGTTCGCTCTCCTGTTTTATCCCAAAACAGGTCACGTTGCGACATTTGGCATAACTCTCTCTCAGAGAATCCAATTGAGGTCAGACCTGTCAGGATGGAAAGATAACAGGTCAGACTATCTCAGGAAACGTTTTCAGACCCTGTGGATCAAAAATTTCGGAGTTACACCAGAAACAATCAGGTACATATTTCTGTCAAAACAGAATTATTTTTTGGTACCTTCATTCATGGCTTCCGGAATTTAGGGCTTTGGAGAAAGTTGGAATTTTTGTAATCGGAGACCACGGCTGGATGCTACTCATCAAAATAGAAATTTAGAGACCAAGATCAGAATTTTTGGTTGGGCAGAAGGCCGGGCTTGATTAGACCCTAGTTCGGGACTTTGATCAGAAAAGTGGAAAATTAGGGCTTCTGTAAAAATGGGAATTTTTGAAATCTGTGACCACGGTTGGAAGCTCCTCAGAAAAATAGAAGCTTAGAGATTTGGATCAAACATTTTGATGGGGCAAAAGAGTGGGCTTCATCAAACCCCAGTTCAGGGTCACGTCCAGTGAATCCGGAAGTTTCAAAGGAAAAATTGAGGAGTGAAACTTTGCAGTTTTCAATTTCTGAATATACCAGTTTGATCAGTTCATCAAGGCGCATATTCCTATCCTATCGGAAGGTTGAAATTCAAAGTTTGAATTTTTGGGGTTTCTTTGACAAACCCATATCCAGCTCAAGGTCCAGTTCTTGCAAATCAAGTGGATTGGGTTAATCCTAGAAGAAGATGGATTGATCACCTGCATAAGTGAAAGAAGTTCCTGTCTCAGAGGGAGATGAGGATAAGGCCTTACATAAGAAGATTACAAGCGATCTCGACAGGTATGACTCATCGAGGTATGTTTCGATATTTGTCCATGATTAAGTTTATGGTATGTTTGTCTTCATGTTATTACGTTAGTACAATTTTGATTTTATATTTGTTGTATCACCTTAACAAAATTATGAATGCATGATAGAAGATATTCATTGGTTAGGGTGTTGACACTTATGATTGTACTAATGCATTATGGTGTTGTATGAGGTTTGTGTTGTCTACTAACATGAAATGTACACCAAGAAAGACAGATCATGTTCTGATCCAAGAACATATGATCATGATAACATAAGGACAAAGATTCATCCATTGTCATGGATCTCATACAAGATCCATTCACGAGGTATGTATAACTTGGTTTTATAATGGTTAACTTATGAGACATGCAGGTTACTAGCACAAGTCACTGAAGAGAACCAAAAGACATTATACGGGTATGTTAGACATAACTAGCTAACATGATAATCCAGGTATGTTTTTCCTATATCAAGCTAGATTCCTACCTTGGGTTAGGATCTTATACTATCGCGTTGTTGATAATGATTATTCATGAAGTCATAGGTTTGAATAATCATGATTGTATGCATATTATGTTTCTTACCATAATTGATGATATGACTAACCAGAAGAATCATGATGGTATAGGTTTGAATAATCACAGGTTTTATGCATTTTATATCTCTTATCTTGTTTGATGATTCAACTAACCTGAAGAGTCATAGGCTTGAGTAATTACAGGTTTAGACATGTTATGTTTCTTATGATTTGACTAACCATAAGAATCCTTGAATGCTAATGCTTATTATTTCTGTTTGAAATGATCATGACTATACATGCTTGAGAGTATTGTGTTTTAATAGTATACTAATGAATGTATGATTTTATATGAGATCACAAGGACAACAAATTCATGATACTAATAAGCATGCATAGGGACCAAGGATGAATATGAGTTCAAGAACAGGTAATTCAGGAAGCAAAGATCAAGAGGGAGCACACTCTAGTTGTTCCTGCAAGAAAGCAAAGGAGCACACTTCAGTAGTTTCTGCAAGGATGCAGATATTCAGAGGGAGTTGATCATCTCTCTACATCCCACAACAGAAAGGTGTAGAAGAAGCTACTTCAGATTAGGACTCCAGCAGCTCCTGCAAGAAAGCGAAGACTCAGAGGGAGTCCACCCAACGAACAAACAAAGATAAGTATTTGAATTGTCATTTCTTAAATAATACTGTTCAATAAATGTATATACTGATGTTCCTAGAATTAGGTTGTGTATTATGCATATTAGAATAATTGCATTGATTAACAGTATACTCCTAATATGCATGGGTAAGTGGCCTATGGCACTGTACAACATTCCATTGCTACTTATCTAGAATGAAACCTCTTTGCTGACATGTTGGGAGTTGTGCACACTCTTAACAATGTTCTGGTAGAGATTGGAAGGCATCTAGAAAGTTACGGAATATGGATAAATGTTGTATTGAAGCATTGGCTAAGATAATTGCATGACTGTATGGCATATTTCTTTATGTGTAAGAATTTGTTCTTAAAACTATGAGATGTTTTCTAATCATGCAATTTAACTTGTTGTGTAGGAAAGATCGTATGCCATCTCCTACAAAAGAAGAACTACAACATTTGTTCCAGCAACAAAGATATATATTGAAGATATTGAAGATATTGAAGTTCCCAGTATCTAGGATGAAGAAATGAAATGCCATGATCCGTCGATCATGAAGAATGATGTTTGGGATGTAATCCCAAGACATGAAGGGAAGTTTGCTATGACTTCCAAATGGAATTATCAGATCAAGCATGTTGCAGATGGCAACATTGAGAAATATAAAAGTGATGAAATAGAAGATGCACCAGATGGATTTCAAGACAGCATGGTGTAGTCACATATATGTGCAGAACTTGGTATGGTAGGATAGACAGCTTTCTATCCAGTTTGGGATTTACCAAGAGTAAAGCGGATTCCAACCTTTACTACAAGGTTGAGGAAGGCAATCCAGTGTATGCGGATAACCTGTTTGTTACAAGTGAAGATAGATTGATTGCCGACATGCAGCGGAAGCTTACTACCGAGTTCGAGATGAAGAACTTGGGGATGATGCACTATTTGTTTTTGGCATGGAGGTGTGGCAGAGTGCAGATGGAATCTTCCTTGGACAAGGGAAGTATGTAGTAGAAATCTTGAAGAGGTTCGGAATGATAGATTGCAAGGCAATGGCCACACCAATGGCATCGAATCTGAAGCTTCTATGTGATGCTTCATCTGAGCCGGTTGATGTCTCTCTATATCGTCAGATGATTGGGTCCTTGATGTACCTGACGACCAGACATTTGCTTTGCTGTGAACACATTGAGCCAGTTCCTGACGGATCCGAGGAGTGTTCACCTGGTTGTTGTAAAGCATGTTCTGAGGTACCTGAAGGGTACAGTGGATTATGGGCTCAGGTATGAGGCGAATCAAAAGTTTAACCTACAGGGTTATGTTGATTCAGACTGGGCTGGCAGTGCTGCAGACAGGAAGAGCACATCTGGGTGTTACTTCAGTATGGGATCAGGTGTGATCTCTTGGTTTAGCAGGAAGCAGTCCTGCGTAGCACTGAGTACAGCTGAGGCAGAGTATGTTGCAGCCTGTTCAGCTAGTTGTGAGGCAGTATGGCTACGGAAGCTACTGTCTGAGTTATTTGATCTCCCGTTGGAGGCTACTGGTATCTTCTGTGATAACCAGAGTTGTGTAAAGCCGTCCGAGAACCCAGTGTTTCATGACAGGTCGAAACACATAGAGATCAAATATCACTATATCAGGGATATGGTGCAGAGAGGAGCTGTGAAGCTCCTGTATGTTGCGACGGACGAGCAGATTCCAGATGTGCTGACGAAGCCACTAGCCAGGCTGAAGTTCGAGTACTTCAGAAAGAGGCTTGGCGTGCTTCAGATCGAGGATACTTCGAGAAAGAAGTGATGGACACATTTGCTGAAGCCATTCCAAGCATGTTGGAAGGAGGATCCTTCACATGGCTGTGGATGTAAGTGCTGGATGATGAGCATCAGGATGATGTTCTAGTTTCTGCTTGATATGATCAGTTGGATCATTTTATGTATGTATGTACGCATCATGTTGGATGCTGGATATGATCAGTTGGATCATTTTATGTATGTATGTACGCATCATGTTGGATGCAGGATATGATCAGTTGGATCATGTGTATGTATTGTTTATGCATCATGTTGGATGCTTGGACCATGTATCTGTATATGTATCAGGTGGATACATTGTATGATCAGGTGGATCATGTATGGTGATATGTATCATGTATTTGTATTTGTATCAGGTGGATACATTGAGGATCAGGAGGATCATGTATGATGATATGTATCAGGTAGATACTTGGTATGCATCAGGTAGATGCATTGATGATCAGGAGGATCATATGTATCAGGTAGATACTTGGTATGCATCAGGTAGATGCATTGATGATCAGGAGGATCATATGTATCAGGTAGATACTTGGTATGCATCAGGTAGATGCATTGATGATCAGGAGGATCATGTATGATGATATGTATCATATATTTGTATCAGGTGGATACATTGATGATCAGGAGGATCATGTATGATACTTGGTATGCATCAGGAAGATGCATTGATGATCAGGTAGATCATGCAGCAGGATGTTGCAGTGATGATCAGGATGATCATAGATGACGAGCTTCAGGATGTTGCTCCAGACGACATGCAGCAGGATGTTGCAGTGATGATCAGGATGATCATAGATGACGAGCTTCAGGATGTTTCTCCAGATGACATGCAGCAGGATGTTGCATTGATGATCAGGACGATCATGGATGACGAGCTTCAGGATGTTGCTCCAGATGACTTGCAGCAGGACGTTGCAGTGATTATGATCAGGACGATCATGAGTACATCAGGATGATGTATGGTGAGTATCAGGTTGATACTCTGTGGCCGTGGATCAGGTTGTGCAGATGAGCATGTCTGGGAGATCCTATAGGTCGGAGTTGTGTACCCGTAACAGCCTGGGATGCTCTTTCGAGACATTGCTCTGGGAGGACATGTAATTTGTGCCCTGGGAGATCTCAGGTCGGAGTTGTGTACCCGTAACATCCTGAGATGCTCTTGCAAGGTTTTGTCCTATGGCATGTAATTTGGGCCCTGGGAGATTTCAGGTTGGAGTTGTGTACCCGTAACATCCTGAGATGCTCTTGCGAGGTTTTGCCATGACCACATGTAATTTGTGCCCTAGGAGATCTCAGGTCGGAGTTGTGTACCCATAACATCCTGAGATGCTCTTGCTAGGTTTTGTGGTGGACCACATGTAATTTGTGCCCTGGGAGATCTTAGGTCGGAGTTGTGTACCCGTAACATCCTAAGATGCTCTTTCGAGGTTTTGTGGTGGGGTCACATGTAATAGCGCCCTGGGAGATCCTACAGGTCGGAGTTGTGTACCCGTAACATCCTGGGATGCTCTTTCGAGGTTTTGTGACGCACGTAATAAGTCCTGAGGATTCCACAGTATGGCCAGTGATGACGAAGACCTGCAGGTGGTGGGCCTACATCCAGTATGAAAAAGGACTGGCTCTGTAGAACTTCCTATGACGAGTAGATTCAGAGATTGATTGAGATAGCAGCAGCAGTGACGATGATGATGACTCGATGACGATTATCCAGTGACGATGATCCAGAGAAGATGACTTGTGCTAGAAGAACTGTGCTGAGAAATACCTTCCTAGTTAAGAGGGAGTGTTGATGTATATGTAACTTCGGAATGTATTTCACATATATGTATATTGTATTCCTATAGAGATGGTATTATTCCTCTATAAGGAAGTGTCGTCATTTATATTGTAAGTGTCGTAACTTATACTTGATGGGTTATTAGACCACCTTGTTTGGGGTCGGCCCTGTATAAGTCATGTGGGTCAAAGGGTTATTAGACCACCCTATTGGGGGTCGGCCATGTGGGTCAAAGGGTTATTAGACCACCCTATTGGGGGTCGGCCCACTCAGCATTATGTTATGTGGTTAAGTTCGAGCCGACATGAGTTAGGTAAAAAGGCAAGTCAAGTCAAGTATAAATAGAGTGCGGGAGGCACTCTATTTACTCACTCACTTCACACACATGCTCTCAAGGAGGAGAGGCGCACTTATGGAGGAGGAGGATTGCTGATAGGTTATCGCTATCTCTATTGGTTGGTTGTATCATTGCTCTATCTATCTCTGAGGAAGTTATTGGGGTTTTTCACCTTTATGGTTTTCCCCAAGTAAATCTTTGTGTCTCTTGTGTGCTTGCATTATTGTCTCCATGATTGATATGTTGTAGATATGCTGTACATGTTGTTCTCTCAGTTAAGATCCTAGATCATATTGAAGTAAATTCAGAAAATTTAACAAGAAGTTAATCTCCTTCAGCAGATTATGGGAGGAATGTTCTCAAGAAGAAGCAAGGCTTGTGGCAAGAGAAGAGAAGATGGGAAATGAAGATCAAGCTCTCATAGCTCACACTAAGAAGGGCAAGTTCAAGAGGGAGCCATCCCATCACAAGAAGAAATCTTCTCATCATTTTCACAAAGACAAGAAAGATCTAAGGTGTTTCACTTGTAATGAGAAGGGTCACTTTGCTTCAGAATGTCCCAAGAACAAAAGGGACAACCACAACAAAAACAACTCCAGCAAGAAGAAGAAGGGTAACAAAAGAAGGTACCTATTGATGTATATGTAACTACGGAATGTATTTCATCTGTGTATTTTATATATATTTATTGTACCCTTATAAGAGATGTGTCATTCCTCTATAAGGAAGTGTCGTCATGTGGATTGACAAGTGTCGCAAGTGTGTATACTTGCCGATGGGTTATTAGACCACCATGTGTGGGGTCGGCCCTAAAATATATATATTATAATGTGGATGTACCTAGCTAGACAAGTCGTCCCCATAAGGTCACTGGGCAAACAAATTATTATAAATAGAGATCAGGTGATCTCTATTTAGATCACTCAGAAAAGTAAGTCACTCTCACTCAGAAAGTGGCGCACTAGTGAGGAGGAGGATCATCTGCTACTAGGAGACTATCTCAGTTTATTTTGGTTGTACTTTGGTTGAGCCATGGCTCTCTCTATCTCTGAGGAAGTTGTGGGGTTTTTCACCTTAAGGTTTTCCCCACGGAAACTCTGTGTCTCTTGTCTCTCATGCTTTTGATTCTTGTGATGCTTGTCATGCTTATTGTGATTATCATGCATTGATATACTGTATATGTTATTCTCTCAGCAAAGATCCTAGAGTATTGTGAATTAATGCTCAAAATTTAACATGGTATCAAAGCTAACCTGGAAAGAAGACATTTTGCAGTGACGGAAACTTGAGTTTCTTGTTTATTGGGTTTCTCTCCATAGATTTGGGAAAAGAAGTATAGTAGATTGAATCTACTCATCAAGGCGCATCTATCTGTCCAATTAGAATTCAATTCCGAGCATTTTCAGATTTGGCCCTAAAAATTAGGGTTTCCATAAAAATAGGAATTTCTGAAATCTGAAGACATAGCTGGAAGCGCCTTGCAAAAATCGAAGTTTAGAGCTTTGGATCGAGATTTTTGGTTGGGTAGATCTCCAGGAAACTCAAACCCTAATTCAGGGCTCTCTCTAGCGAACCCGGGAGGACAAAAAGGCAAATTTGAAGGGTAACGCTTTGCTAATCTCAAATTCTGAATACACCAAGCTGATCAACTCATCAAGGCGCATCTTTCTATCCTTTCAGAAAATTGAAATTCACATTTTGAATTTTTAGGGTTTTTTAGACAAACCCTAATCCGGGACCTGATCTAGTTTTCAGCATTTCAAGTGGTAAGATCTAAATATTTTCTATTTACATTTGAAGTACTCTTTAAGATGTCTCACCACACCAAGATTGAGGATAAGCTTGAAGGAGCTGATAACTTCCGAGCTTGGAAGTATAGGATTGGGTTAATCCTATAAGAGAATGAGTTGGACTCATATGTGAAAGAAGACATCCCTATCCCAGAGGATGAAGAGGCCAAGGTATTGCATAAGAAGAACTTGGTCAAGGAAAAAAGAATCATTGCTGATTCCATTAAAGATCATATCATACCCCATGTGTCCTCTCTAAAGACACCCAAGGAGATGTTCAACTCTTTGACCAAGCTATTTGAAGGGAAGAACATAAATCGGAAGATGACCCTGCGGAACCAATTGAAAGGAGTAAAGTTTCAGGATGGAGAAACCATTCAATCTTATTTTTCAAGGGTCTCCCAGATCAAGGAACAACTAGAAGCAGTGGATGAAATGGTGGAGAATGGTGAAGTGGTGATGACCACTCTAAATGTCCTACCCAGGTCATGGGATTCCTTCATTCAAGAAATTTGTGCAAGGAAGAAGTTGATCTCCTTCAACAGATTGCGGGAAGAATGCTCTCAAGAAGATGCTAGGCTTGTGGCCCGAGAAGAAAAGATGGGAAATGAAGATCAAGCTCTCACAGCACATGCCAGGAAAGGCAAGTCCAAGAAAGAATCATCTCATAACAGAAGATCCTCTCACCACCATTATCATAAAGATAAGAAAGATCTCAGATGCTTCAATTGCAATGAGAAGGGACACTTTGCTTCAGATTGTCCCAAGAAGAACAAAGACAACAACAACAACTTCAATAAGAAGAAGAAGAATAACAAAAGAAGATATCATGCTCATGCTGCCGAAGATGATGAACCCCCAAAGAAGAAGGCTAGGGCAGAAAGTAATAGTGATGATGACTCATCAAGTGAAGAAGAATATGTTCTAATTTATGCTCTCACAGGTTCTATCTCCCATGGTTGTAATGATTGGTTGATTGATAGTGGGGCTTCCAAACACATGACTGGGTTTAAGGAATCTTTTGTGAATCTATCTGAATATGAATCACCCCGTAAGGTGAAACTTGGGGATGATTATCAATACCCAATCAAAGGAAGTGGTGAAGCCTCCTACAACCTAGATTCTGGAAAATATTTGAAGATGAAAGAAGTTGTTTATGTACCTAGGCTCAAGAAGAACTTACTCTCCATCTCTGCATTGGATGCAAAAGGTATGAGCATTGCATTTGTGGATGGCCAAGTCCTAATGTGGCCAAAGGGAAAGAACATAGATGATGCAGTAGTGATTGGAGAGCAAGAGGGAGGTTTGTATAAATTGAAGGGACAACCTGAACATGCCATGGTACATGAATCCATGGAGCCAAGTGAACTTTGGCATAGAAGACTTGTTCATATGCACTATAGAGCACTTCCAATTGCAAGCAAGGCTGTAGAGGGTCTTCCTGAAATCAAGACCAAACATGAAGGTGTTTGCAGAGGATGTGCAAAAGGTAAGAACATTAAGAAGGCTTTCCCAAGCAGTGAAAGCAAGGCAAAAGACATCCTAGAAATCATTCACTCAGATGTATGTGGCCCTATGTCATCCAGTTCTCTGAGTGGGTATGTTTACTATGTCTCATTTATTGATGACTTGTCCAGGAAGACTTGGGTATACTTCTTGAAGAACAAAGATGAGGTTTTTGATAAGTTCAAGGAATTCAAAACCTTGATGGAGAATCAAACTAACAAGAAGATCAAAACATTCAGATCCGACAATGGTGGAGAATTCACCTTAGGTGACTTCAAGAAGCTTTGTAGTGATTCAGGGATTAAGAGGGAGTTGACTGCTCCTTATAATCCTCAACAAAATGGAGTTGCAGAAAGGAAGAACAGAAACATCATGGAAGTAGCAAGGGCAATGCTGCATGACCAGGAGCTACCTATGCATCTATGGGCAGAAGCAGCTAGAACAGTTGTATATGTGCAGAACAGAACACCCCACAAGATATTGGACAACAAGACACCAGAAGAGGTCTTTTCTGGTAAGAAACCTAAAGTCAGCCATCTCAGAATATTTGGTTGTCCAGTATACACTCATGTCCCAAAGGAAAAGAGGACTAAACTAGATCCTTTAGGAAAGAAGGGTATCTTTGTGGGTTACAGTGAAAGCTTGAAGGCTTACAGAATATACTTTCCAGGGTTCAAGAAGATTGATGTCAGCAGGGATGTAACATTTGATGAAAACTCATCATTCATCAAATCAAGGAAGGCACCTATCAAAGTTTATGAAGAACCTAAGGAAACTAGATTTCAAGACACTACCATAACTGAAGCAGTTCCAGAAGTTGTTCGTGAGTTTGAAGATCCACAAGAACCTGTAAATCCACCCCATGAGAATAACTCTCACAAGAGGAAACCTACATGGGCTAGAGAGCTCATTCAAGATGCAGAAAGATTTGGAATTTTAGAAGAAGAACACAGAGCAAAGAAGAGAACCAGATCACATACCAGCTATGTTGCTTTACTCTGTGACATTATGAACAAAGAGCCTTCCAGTTATGAAGAAGCAGCGGAAAAGAAAGAATGGAAGGATGCCATGGTTGAGGAATACCAATCAATAATGAAGAATGATGTTTGGGATATTGTCCCAAGACCTAAAGAGAAGTCTGTTGTGACTTCCAAATGGATTTACAAAATCAAGCATGCTGCAAATGGCAGTGTAGAGAAATACAAGGCAAGATTCGTAGCTCGTGGCTTCTCTCAGAAAGAGGGAATAGATTATGAAGAAACTTTTGCACCTGTAGCCAGGTATACTTCCATCAGAACAGTACTTGCCCTGGCTACAACTATGAAATGGAAAATACACCAAATGGATGTCAAGACTGCTTTCTTGAATGGTGTAGTTGAAGAGGAAGTATATTTAGAGCAACCACTCGGTTTTGAAATACATGACAGGGAGTCATATGTGTGCAGATTGAAGAAAGCCTTGTATGGCTTGAAACAAGCTCCCAGAACTTGGTATGGTAGGATGGACAGTTTCCTATCTAGTTTGGGCTTTACCAAGAGTAAAGTGGATTCCAACCTTTATTACAAGGTTGAGGAAGGGAATCTTGTGATTCTACTCCTGTATGTGGATGACTTATTTGTAATAGGAGATGACAGATTGATTGCAGATACGAAGAGGAAGCTTGCTGCTGAGTTCGATATGAAAGATTTGGGAATGATGCATTATTTCCTAGGTATGGAGGTGTGGCAGAGTGCAGGTGGGATTTTCCTTGGTCAAGAGAAATACACAGTAGATATCCTGAAGAGATTCGGGATGATGGATTGTAAGGCCATGGCCACACCTATGGCATCGAATCTAAAGCTTCTATGTGATGCTTCATCTGAGCCGGTTGATGTCTCTATGTTTTGTCAGATGATTGGGTCCTTGATGTACCTGACGAATATGAGACCAGACATTTGCTTTGCTGTGAACACATTGAGTCAGTTCCTGACATATCCGAGGAGTGTTCACCTAGTTGCTGTAAAGCATGTTCTGAGGTACCTGAAGGGTACAGTGGATTATGGGCTCAAGTATGAGGCGAATCAAAAGTTTAACCTATAGGGTTATGTTGATTCAGATTGGGCTGACAGTGCTGCAGATAGGAAGAGCACATCTGGGTGCTGCTTTAGTATGGGATCAGGTGTGATCTCTTGGTTTAGCAGGAAACAGTCCTGCGTAGCACTGAGTACAGCTGAGGCAGAGTATGTTGCAGCCTGTTCAGCTAGTTGTGAGGCAGTATGGCTACGGAAGCTACTGTCTGAGTTATTTGATCTCCCGTTGGATGCTACTGGTATCTTCTATGATAACCAGAGTTGTGTGAAGTTGTCTGAGAACCCATTGTTTCATGACAGGTCAAAACACATAGAGATCAAATATCACTATATCAGGGATATGGTGCAGAGAGGAGCTGTGAAGCTCCTGTATGTTGCGACGGACGAGCAGATTGTAGATGTGCTGAAGAAGCCACTAGCCAGGGTGAAGTTTGAGTACTTCAGAGAGAGGCTTGGCGTTCTTCAGATCGAGGACACTTCGAGGAAGAAGTGATGGTCACATTTGCTGAAGCCATTCCAAGCATGTTGGAAGGAGGATCCTTCACATGGCCGTGGATGTAAGCACTAGATGACGAGCATCAGGATGATGTTCTGGTTTCTGCTTGGATATGATCAGTTGGATCATTTTTTTTGTATATGTATGTACGAATCATGTTGTATGCTGGATATGATCAGTTGGATCATTTTTATGTATGTATGTATGCATCATGTTGGATGCTGGATATGATCGGTTGGATCATGTGTATGTATTTTGTATAAGCATTATGTTGGATGCTTGGACCATGTATCTGTATATGTATCAGGTGGATACATTGCATGATCAGGTGGATCATGTATGGTGATATGTATCATGTATTTGTATTTGTATCAGGTGGATACACTGTATGATCAGGTGGATCATGTATGATGATATGTATCAGGTAGATACCTGGTATGCATCAGGTAGATGCATTGTATGATCAGGATGATCATGGATGATGAGCTTCAGGATGTTTCTCCAGATGACATGCAACAGGATGTTGCAGTGATGATGATCAAGATGATCATGTGTACATCAGGATGATGTATGGTGAGTATCAGGTTGATACTCTGTGGCCTTGGAACAGGTTGTGCAGATAAGCATGTAATTTGTGCCCTGGGAGATTTGCAGATGGTCTTTCAAGGTTTTGCCTATGGCATGTAATTCATACCCTGGGACATCTAGCAAATGCTCTTTCGAGGTTTTGCTTGGGAGGACATATAATTTGTGCCCTGGGAAATCTGCAGATAGTCTTTCGAGGTTTTTCCTATGGCATGTAATTTGTGCCTTGGGATATCTGGCAGATGCTCTTTCAAGGTTTTGTCCTATGGCATATAATTTGTGCCCTGGGAGATCCGATAGGTTGAGCCGTGTGCTCGTAATCAGTCCTGGGATGCTCTTTCAAGGTTTTTCCATGACCACATGTAATTTGTGCCCTGGGAGATCCGATAGGTTGAGCCTTGTGCTCGTAATCAATCCTGGGATGCTCTTTCGAGGTTTTGTGGTGACCACATGTAATTTGTGCCCTGGGAGATCCGATAGGTTGAGCCTTGTGCTCGTAATCAGTCCTGGGATTCTCTTTCGAGGTTTTGTGGTGGGGTCACATGTAATAATTCCTGGAGTTCTGGACAGGATGAAAAAGGCCTCAAATGCTCTTTAGGGTTCTTGCTAGTCAAGAGACTCTTTTAAGGTTTTGTGACACACGTAATAAGTCCTGAGATTTCCACAGTATGGCCAGTGATGATGAAGACCTGCAGGTGGTGGGCCTACATCCTGTATGAAAAACGACTGGCTCTGTAGAACTTCCTATGACAAGTAGAGTCAGAGATTGGTTAATATAGCAGCAACAGTGATGATGATGAAGACTATGCATCGATGACGATGATCCCGAGAAGAAGACTTGTCTAGCAGATCTGTGTCGAGAAATACCTTCCTAGTTAAGAGGGAGTGTTGATGTATATGTAACTTCGGAATGTATTTCATCTGTGTATTTTATATATATTTATTGTACCCTTATAAGAGATGTGTCATTCCTCTATAAGGAAGTGTCATCATGTGGATTGACAAGTGTCGCAAGTGTGTGTACTTGCCGATGGGTTATTAGACTACCATGTGTGGGGTCGGCCCTGAAATATATATATTATAATGTGGATGTACCTAGCTAGATCAGTCGACCCCATAAGGTCACTGGGAAAACAGATTAGTATAAATAGAGATCAGGTGACCTCTATTTAGATCACTCGAAAAAGTAACTCACTCTCACCTAGAAAGTGGCGCACTAGTGAGGAGGAGGATCATCTGCTACTAGGAGACTATCTCAGTGTATTTTGGTTGTACTTTGGTTGAACCATTGCTCTCTCTATCTCTGAGGAAGTTGTGGGGTTTTTCACCTTAGGTTTTTCCCCACGGAAACTCTGTGTCTCTTGTCTCTCATGCTTATTGTGATTATCATGCATTGATATACTGTATATGTTATTCTCTCAGCAAAGATCCTAGAGTATTGTGAATTAATGCTCAAAATTTAATAGTACGATGCTCATGCTGTCGAAGAGGATGAACCTCCAAAGAAGAAGGCTAGGGCAGAAAGTGATGATATTAATGATGACTCATCAAGTGAAGAAGAGTATGTTCTAATCTCTGCGCTCACAGGTACTATCTCCCATGGTTGTAATGATTGGTTAATGGACAGTGAAGCTTCCAAACACATGACTGGGTTTAAAGAATCCTTTGTAAATCTGTCTGAACATGAATCACCCCATAAAGTGAAACTTGGGGATGATTATAAATATCCCATCAAAGGAAGTGGTGAAGCCTCCTACAACCTAGATTCTGGAAAATCTTTGAAGATGAAAGAAGTCCTTTATGTACCTGGGATCAAGAAGAACTTAGTCTCCATCTCTGCATTGGATGCAAAAGGTATGAGGGTTGCATTTGTGGATGGCCAAGTCCTAATGTGGCAAAAGGGAAAGACCATAGATGATGCAGTTGTGATTGGAGAGCAAGAAGGAGGTTTGTATAAATTAAAAGGACAGCCTGAACATGCCATGGTGCATGAATCCATGGAGCCAAGTGAACTTTGGCATAGAGGACTTGCTCATATGCACTATAGGGCACTTCCAATTGCAAGCAAGGTTGTAGAGGGTCTTCCTAAAATCAAGACCAAACATGAAGGTGTTTTCAAAGGATGTGCAAAAGGTAAGAATATTAAGAAGGCTTTCCCAAGCAGTGAAAGCAAGGAAAGCGATATCCTGGAAATCATCCACTCAGATGTATGTGATCCTATGTCATCCAGTTCTCTAAGTGGGTATGTTTACTATGTCTCATTTATTGATGACTTCTCTAGGAAGACTTGGGTATACTTCTTGAAAAACAAAGATGAGGTGTTTGATAAGTTCAAGGAATTCAAAACCTTGATGGAGAATCAAACTGACAAAAAGATCAAAACATTCAGATCCGACAATGGTGGAGAATTCACCTCAGGTGACTTCAAGAAGCTTTGCAGTGATTCAGGGATTAAGAGGGAGTTGACTGCTCCTTATAATCCTCAACAGAATGGAGTTGCAGAAAGGAAGAACAGAACAATCATATAAGCAACAAGGGCAATACTGTATGACCAGGATCTACCTATGCATCTATGGGCAGAAGCAGCTAGAACAGCTGTATATGTGTAGAACAAAACACCCCACAAGATATTGGACAACAAGACACCAGAAGAGGTCTTTTCTGGTAGGAAACCTGAAGTCAACCATCTCAGAATATTTGGTTTTCCAGTATACACTCATGTCTCAAAGGAAAAGAGGACCAAACTAGATCCTTCAGGAAAGAAGGGTATCTTTGTGGGTTACAGTGAAAGCTCGAAGGCTTATAGAATATACTTTCCAGGGTTCAAGAAGATTGATGTCAGTAGGGATGTAACATTTGATGAAAAATCAACATTCATCAAATCAAGGAAGGCACCTATCGAAGTTTATGAAGAACCTAAGGAAACTAGATTTCAAGACACTACCATGACTGAAGCAATTCCAGAATATGTTCATATCCTCCATTAGCTCATTTAACAAAAATAATGACCAATTCATTTGAACTACGGATGCACTCTGTTCAGCCGATGCAATCACCGTTGATGTACACTGACTAGGGAGATTCTTCCTTACAATATTGATTTCCAACAACTTCGGTACGATCCTAATGGCTTGATCGTGACAATCAAGTATCCTCATGTGTTTTTCTCCTCTCCATACTTGGTCTTCATCTTCGCAGCTAACTTCTTCTCATTGTCCTTCCCTTGGAAGTATTGTGAAGGGTCGACCCCGACCTTGGGTAATCAGATAATCTGTGATATAAGGTTTACGGTGATCAAAATCTTCGTATCCAACCATAAGTATCCACCATGAAAGAAAACCAACAATTTCTTTATACATGCATTCACTTCTGCTAATCTCCCAAAATGCGGCATGTGAATTATTGATAGGAGCCCTGATCGCTCCAAGCCCAACACCCATTGCAATGGATCCATCGTGATTGTACCTCCATCTCCATGATTTTTCTCCATGTATGCATTCTATATATGCCATATTATCATGTTCATTGTAATATAGTTTTTGCAGTTGCTGCAATATATCTCCAGTGGTATGGATACCCTCTGGTGTCGTTGGCTCCTTGATAGTGTACTTGGAATTCTTACCTAGTCTTACTACTAGTGCCCCTTCCTTTCATAGTGACACATACCCTGGAATGTCTGCAACTATTGAACCTTGCTATCTTCCCCTTGCTTCTATTTCTTCTTCTTCCATGACTCCTGATGTGCCTGCTTCTCCTCCTTCCGTTGTGGCCCTTGCCGAGGAATGATGGGTTTTCGTTCTTCTTTCTGAACTTACCAGTCGACTGGCACTTCTCTTCTTCTTGAATATCCACACTGGTGTGAACGCATTTTCCAGTTCTTCTTCAATAATGGTCACCCTAGGTTGTTCATGTGTGCTCGTGTTGGAGATTACATATACCATTGCAAATTTCTAACTTCACTTTTGTTTGTCTTCGCTTGAATCTTCTTCCACAATTCTCACAATGCACAATGGGTCAAGCTGTTCATCTTTGCATGTTTTTATAGGTTTGGTTTCCCGCTCTTAGTCCATCGAGTCATATTTAGACAATAATTTCCAAATACTCCATCTATTTACCAAATATTTTGCCCTCTTTGGCCATTAAAGGTGCCTTCATCCACTTTCACCGTCGTGCGCCGTGCCTTGACTCCTGCACCCAAATCCACCGTTGATTTACCCAATCCTTCCTCGATTTACCCAAATCGGTGCAATGATGTGGCATTAAATCCATATGCTTATATTGAAATGGTACCACTTTAGATGGTGCAAAAGTCATTAGATTCCTTTTTTTTAGGAGTTACCATCTATAATTTTGACAGAACACACTATTTCCAAAAACTCTGAATTTGGAGGTAGATTTGTATCGACCAATGAATCAGGGATAGAAATTGAAGTTTTCATTGCTCGTCAATAGCCTTCTATCTCGTCATAGAAGAGTAAGATTGTTGGAATGCCTTACTTGCTTGTCAATAAATATACTCAGAACCTTATATCACTCCGGTAGCATGTCAAAACATTCTAGTTATCTCGAACTTTCCTTTAAGAATTAAAAGAATAGCTTGGAAGTATATGGATATTAAATTAATAAATAGTTCAATACGGCTGACCAATTCTTTTTGATACAAGATCACTCTTTCTATTATTTAAGGAACCTTTCCTTCGAAACGCGACATAGAAAAAGGTTTTCTATTTTCTCTTTCCAAGACTATATATCTATATATAGTTTACAAATGGTTACATAACGACCCTTCGGTTCAATGACCGATGTGACTAACTGACTCAACATGTGGTGGTCGACACGATGGTTCGACATGTTCTCTGAAGTGGTCGAATGGAGGACATAGTCGGGCAACTGACCTATCCTCCTCCAACATCTCCCCCACGAACAAGATCTTTCTTAGTCCCGAAGAAATAAGAAAGAAATATCTCCTCCAACTATCGTGGTTGGAAATGGGTTGTCAAGTCTGGGAGCGTGTCCATGCTGGTAGACAAAAGTTGACAACATGGTCTGGTACCAAACAACTTTGGACGACCTGCTATTATTGTGGTTGGAAATGGGTCTTCATGTCTGGGAGCTAGCAGACAAAATATGTCAACAAGGCCATTCTTGCTGTCAACATGGCTCTTCTTGCTGTCAACATGAGTATTCTTGCTATCAATATGGCTATTCTTGGACGACTGATGCAAGCCTAATGTTGACGACAGTGGAAGATCATGTTGTTTTAGAGAAGGAAGTGTCCAAGAAAATAGGTACATGGACCACTAATCTTCTCACATCTACTCCAACTTGTACACCAATCATTTAGTGAAAGAAGAATGATGAAAACGTGATTGGTGGCAAGGAACGTAATGACAAATCCTTTCCTTTGGGATTTGAGAGTGCTCGAAATGCCCATATATCATGGTGTGGTGAGGAATTGTCAGGGAACTAATGTCGAAATGCTCATATATCATAAAGAGAACTGAGGAGCGACCATAAGACTCAAGTATTTCTAATAAAACAACAAAGGAAAGGGAACATAGGTGGTAAAGAAGAGTGTCATGACTTCGCAAAGATTTCATTTTGCTCTAATATGGGTTATGGTTTAGCCTATATATAGTGAGTATCTAGTGAATTGGTGAATTGACTGGGATGGGATGGATGGGGAATGGTAATTATCACAGTATGGCATGATGGTAGACATAGATATCATCTGTAGCAACTGTAGATTTTTTGGGAGTAATTGTACATGTATCACTCTAATCGATGCCTTGAGAAAGGATTGTATGTTGACATGGCGATGATTTATATGATAAAATTATGAAATGGTGGTTATCCGAACGATAATAATAGTGAATGATGGTTTGTACCACTTGTGTGAAGAAAATAATATAATCATGCTTTAGTTGACATTATGTCTTATCACGAACAATTGATAGTGATGATGATGATTCAATCCTGACAATTTATATTTGTTATGGAGAAAAAATTCCTATGGCTTGGGGTTGACCACAACAGATAGATGGCTTCCAGAAATCAAACTCATTTCTCAATGTATGCTATATGAATGTAAATGCTAAGAAGTGGAATAAAAGACCAACCTCAATCTGGACGTTCGATGAAGATCCCCATTGAGCTTTCAAATCAACACACTTGTACCTGCAGCTTAGTCTCAACAAAAAACACAAGCAAGTGCATATAATATAGGAAATATGTTAGCATATACAATAGCATAATCCATGATATATAAAAGTAAATGTACCCAATGATAATAAGAAATCATTCACAATATCAACTGGACGATCAAATGAGTATTTTTATTAATGAACAAGAAGTACATGATACAACCTCTTGTCAGAAACTC
The DNA here is from genome assembly GCA_027924585.1 of Larix kaempferi. Classification (NCBI taxonomy): domain Eukaryota; kingdom Viridiplantae; phylum Streptophyta; class Pinopsida; order Pinales; family Pinaceae; genus Larix; species Larix kaempferi. Next base: position 9,217,627 of record BSBM01000094.1, read on the forward strand.
ATCCGAACCGAGAACTAGGTCCCTCCACTTGCTCCTCCACAACTTCAATCCCCCATGCAATGGAAAACTCAAGATATGGAAGAGTTTGGTAGGTGAACATAAGAGGTTCACAACAACAAGGATCAATCGATGTAGACTCAAGTTATGGCACCATTCCAATATAATTTTGATGCTCTTCTCTTTCGCCCCTCCTTCCATGCATACTGGCTCAATATATAAACTTCCAATGGGAAAGTGAAAGGTTGGATCGAGAAGTTTCGAGATACATGGAGGGACAAATGTCACCCAATGACCTCTTTTTGGAGTGAAAAAGGAGTTTTTACCCTTTTTTACCAATTAAATCGATGTATGCAAGCTATAATGGGACATCCTACGGATGCGCGATTTGCATTGAAGCAACTTGTGTACAAGAATAAAACAAAGCAAAAAAGGGTTTCTAGAGGACAAAAAGTGGTTATGAGTCAATCAATGGATAATAGAGGCCAAGGTGTGCTAATTCTCACAAGGTGGAAAAATTTGGTGTAATAAATGCCCCTTAATGTGGGAGGACTGAGAAGGTACCACAATGGCCAAAATACATTATAAATCTCAGAAGTGAAGTGATGGAGACACAAATGGAAGGAGTAGTACACTCATCACAATACAATAATATCTCTGAATACATGTTGGTACAATAGATAGCAATCTTATACAATGGCCATGGATAGGCAGTGTATACTAAATACATGTCATGAATGGTCATAGCCATGACACAAATACAGTAAGATATTGTCTCCTGCTGAAGAGGAAACAACTAGTGCAGACTGATGGTACAAACTGTTGATGTATGAGAACAATATCCCATACGTATAATCACGTTCACAAGTAGCATACTGAATGCCACTGAAGTCTGGGGTCTTCTACACAAACTGTCTACCGTGCATGTCCCATCAAGTGAATAAGGGTATTGATGTCGAACCTGATGTGACATCATTTGATTATCGGTCATTGATGTATACTGTTAACAGATGTGAGATAACCCACCAATAATGAAAATGGGAACCAAGGCACTGAGTTCATTCATCAAAGTGTGAATAGAGGTGTTGAGGTCGAACACTCTGATGAATCCATCGATCAGGAGGCATTGATGAATCCTCAACTGTCGATGGCGAGAGGACCTACCATTAATGACTGCAAGTCTCAAGGTACTCAATAGGACTCTAAATATCGATTCCAAAATAAATGAGCTAGCGTCGATGGAATGAGATCCGCTGGAAGGAGGGCATTAATGAATCCCCCATCAACGAGCCCAAGGTAGCAGCTAGGATGAATGATTTGGAAGAACATGATCGAAATGAACTCATAAGGGATGGGTGACATGCAATAGTCAAGAGATCTGAGGAATGGTCGACTCTCATTTCAGGACTTCCTTTGAAGAATATCATGAGCAGATGAAAAGACTCAGGAAGAATAGACGCAAACACTAAATACTGATTATAATACTTTGCGACACCGGAGGAATCGAAAAAGACTCCATAATGACTGTAAGCTTAACCAAATGATAGAGCAAGATATGAGAAACGAGTACAACTTCCTAAGGTCATACTAATGTCCTGACTCATAATATATGGAGTACTGGAAATGAATCCTTTGTTCAAAGGAGACACGACAGCTGCCAATAGAAGGTAGTACAAATTTTCTTGTCCGAATTTTTAAATTATATGATTTTTTTGGTCTTTTTCATATTATAAAGCTTGAAAAAGAATAAAATTGCTTATAGTACAAAAATGAGGAAACGAGTGTCATGGGAAAGCAAACTAGTTCCTGGAAATGGAACATACCTATGCTCAATGCAAGGAAGCATGTGCAAGATGTGGACACTCAGGGGGATGTTCCCTCAAGGTAAAGGTCATCAAAATACGAAGGATAAATTATAGCACTGCTTGGCTCAGGAGGCAAAGTGCTTAGACACATGGCTAATAACTAAGAAAAGAAGGAGTCGACACAAGGCTCAAAGGAAAACAAGAAAATGTAATGCATTCACAACTCGACATAAATGGGGAGTCATTTTTCATAAAGTTAGTCTCCTCACCCGAAAAAGTGTAAAACAATGAGAGAAGAACTCTTCTAGTCACGTATGAATAGAGTATACCTTTTTCGTAATTAATCCACAAAGGTACGGAAAAGGGGTAAACTTATACCTAAGTGAATGTCACTTCAAATCCTTTAACGAGTCTAAAATGACAAGTATACTCAACAATCTTGTTTGATTTGAAAAAGTCTAACAAGGGCTTAAAAACGACTTTATAAAACTATTTTCCTTAAAGGTTTAACGAGCCTGAAAAATGTAAACTCATGACATCCTTACTATTTTTAACAAGCTCAAAGGAGAGATAGAAGAATGCTCATAACCTCCTTACTGTTTTTAATGAGCTCGAAGTAACGGTGGAAGAATCCTCGTAACCTCCTTATTGTTTTTAACGAGCTCAACGTAAAGGTGGAAGAATGCTCATAATGGGAGCAGACAAGTGTCAGGGACATGTGAGACTAGTTCCAAGCGCATGGAGCAAAGCTATGCATAATGAAAGGAGCATGAGAAAGATAAGGACACTCAAGGTGTGTCTCTTCCCGGTAAAGGATGTGAAATCACAAAGGCAAAGTGATACATAGCTTAACAGAAATGAGATCAGAGATGGAGGCTTATTTAACAAGCTAAAAGCGTGGAACCCAGCATCAGGCTCATTAGTGCAAGCGAGATCAAAATAAATGCACTTACGACTTAAACACAAAAAGGGTACCCTTATTAGGGATGGCCAGAAATATAGGAGAAAGAAAGAAATGAGGCTTCTTCTCAAAGTCATGGTAAATCTAAAAAGGCTCCCGAGTCTATGAAAAAAACTCAGCATGGGGACCAAAATGGCATAAGGGTGTTGACTAGGGTGACCCATGTTAGGTAGGCTCTGTTGTCAGACTGGTGCACAATGCATATAAATATGGCTAACACACCAATGGCCAACAGGTTCGACCCTATGGCGAATTCAGATGGAAAAAAGTTCAAATGCATCATAACAGCGGGGAAGCCTAAACCTATATGCAAGGTTCCGAATATACCTGACGTGATCGAACAAAATGTCAAAAAGGACCAGTAAGAAAGCATAAGCCAGCTAAGAAACCTATCTCCAAGAAACATTAGTACCAATATCATATCTAAAACATATGTAAAGAAATATCTGATAAAAGTCACTGTGGTAGAAATACTTTCATCTTACTCAATAAGATCAAGGTTGGGAAGGAAATAAGATCTATGATGAAGGTCCTCCCAAGGCTTGTCATTCCCATTCATGGCCTTGATAATGTCCTCATCGTAAGGTAAAGTATCATCAAGGAAGTCATGTGAACAAGATGAGTCCACTACCCATGCAGGAAACATAATGGGATCTTCTTCCTTTGTCCCCGAAGAAGAGAGATCTAGCTCCACAGTGGCTTGTTGAATATCGTGATAAGCAATCTCAAATGCAGACAAAGGCATAGCCATTCCGACGCGTGAAGTGTATCCTAACAAGGAACTCATGGAAGGTAGAGTCCACAGACCACTAAAGTATGATGTCCAAAATAGTACAGGAGTCAACGATGAAGGAGCGTCATTGAAAATGGTTCCTATAAACTAGATTGGTGCAGGAAAATCAAAAGATCCCATCAAGGATGGATATAAGCCTACACCAACATTCCCAATTTATGACTGAGATATGATCGCTTTCATAGCATAAATATAATTCTAACCCAGTAAAAGGTTGTAGTTGATGGGCACATCAACCACCTCGACTTCTATAGGCATGCATTTCCCACCCAAGTAGACTTCAAGGGAGGGGAGAATATCGTGCGACTTGAAATACCTACCATCAAATGCTATAAGCAAGGTCGTAGACTTCGACAATGGGGGTGATCCGAGAGCCTTCCAACAAGATAAAGACATTAATGAATTAGACACACCTTCATCAACGATGGTACGCTTATCGATCATCCCTAGGAACCTAACATGAACTTGAAAATCTACATGATAGGGTAAAGGAGGTTGAACGGTAGTAGTGTAAAACTTGATGACATTCAGGCTATCAGAATCGAGGGCTCCTAAAGAAGATAAAAGGGAATTCTTTTGAGAAGGACAAGCCTGAAGTACTTCGAGTGCTGACATAGCACATGGGGTTTGGACCAAATATTCCACAATGGAATAGATCTGGGTGGATCGGGCATTATTAGGATTGTGCATTAAGTGCTTAAGAACACCTTTCGGTACCCATGGCATAAAATTGGGCTTCTCGAGATGTAGTGGAGTCTCGGGTGGAGGGGGCTCATTCCCCATAGAAGGTTGTGGGGGTTCATAATCAAGCGAGCAAGTAGCAAGACAAGGATCATATTTAACCATGTTTATGCATCCAAAACCACCATCATGAGAAGAAGAATTTGAAGCTTCAGCAGTCCCATGACCGGCGGCGGAAGCACTAGAAGCCATATTCTGATGATGAGGAAGGGGATTTGTCAGCACAGCTGTGTAAGATGATCCTCCATGCAAATTTTGCAAGGAAATTTCACCTTACGCTTGGGATTTCGGTCCCCACCAGCATTTTCTCCATCCCAAGGAGGGTGAGCGTTCCTATTGTTCCCACACCTACGGTTATTCTTCCCCTTCTTCTTCGTACCAGATTGTTGGTTACCAGATGGGTTCATCGATTGTACATAATGTACATTCAACGATTGGGCGAAAATGGACGAGAAAGGAGCCTGTCCAAAAGTAGACTGGTTAATAAACAGATTATGCATCTGATTTGTAACCATGTCCACAGGACGAGCACTTGTGGAACCAACAATGCCATCGGCATGAGGTCCAGGAATGGGATTGGGATCATGTCTTGATTGGGGCACATTAGGAATAATGTCATATAAAATACTAGATTGAGCGTAGACTAGGTCCAACTGCTAGGCTTTGAAGATGGCTTGTTCCTCAGTCATAATTCTAGAAAATGAAACGTCCTTCGAGATATAAGGAAGCAAATACTTAAGGAACCATTCCAAGAGATATTCTGGAGGAATGCTGTCTTTCACTAACCTCTTCCATCAGCACCACTCTTGAAGGTATATGTGTGGCCTTGTCCTGACAGAAGGTAGAAAATATATTAGCTCCTGTATCTTAACGAAGCGACAACTGGAAATGGTCGAGGAAAACCGAAGCCAAATCATAAAATCTCTTGTAAGTGCCCCTAGGAAACTCAACATACCATTTCATGGCTTCCCCCGTGAGGGTCCGTTGAAATAGCCTCAAATGAATAGAGTTGTGGTTCGAGGAATTCGAGGAGCACCATAAATGGAAAGTGGTGACGTGATCACCTGGATTGTCACCTACCCAAATTTCTGAAAATTACTATTTTATTTGCAAAATACTTTATGTTAGGTTTAATTACAAAGTTTTGTAATTATGATCAGTTTTGATCATGGGTGAATGTAATTACTAAATATTATTATTTAAATAAATTAATTAGGAGACAAACACCCAAGAGGACTGTTAAATGAGTGTTCACTGACCCACTAGGAGGAATGGAAGCTGTTGGAAGGTATGGGATAGATGGCAGTAAATTCACTTCACCGCTAGCTGTTGGTTTTGGGACAACAACCCCTAAAATAGTGGCATTATCCCCCAGGTGGTGGGAGTGGGCAAGCAGCTCATTTAATGACCCAGTAACAACTTAAAAGGCCTAGGCATCCTAGATAAGGCAATTCGAATTGAGCAGGAAGCTCTTAATCAATATTTCTGTAGAATATTTTCCTCATGTGCATCAGGTGATCACTAAGAGATTCTAATAGGGAGGCTAGTGGTGAGTGTGATCTTAAGTCTACATATTACTGAGAAGAACCAGAGAAGCTGGTATAGGTCTATTGGACTGCTAGCTTTTGAAGATTGAGAAGTTAATTACTACTGCAAGAAGAAGTCCTATTTCCTGAGTTTCTTCCTCCTGGTGGTTCAATGAACAGGCTCGGGGGTCCTAAGACAGTACTTGACTGTTTTCAGGAATTGGCTGGGTGGAACAGTCTTCTTCGGTGTTAAATTTTGAGCATTAATTCACAATACTCTAAGATCTTCACTAAGAGAATAACATATAAAGTATATCAATGCATAACAATCACAATAAGCATGACAAGTATCACAAGAATCAAAAGCATGAGAGACAAGAGACACAGAGTTTTCGTGGGGAAAACCCTAAGGTGAAAAACCCCACAACTTCCTCCGAGATAGAGAGAGAAATGGCTCAACCAAAGTACAACCAAAATACACTGAGATAGTCTCCTAGTAGCAGATGATCCTCCTCCTCACTAGTGCACCACTTTCTAAGTGAGAGAAGTGTGACTTTCTGAATTATCAAAATAGAGATCTCCCGATCTCTATTTATACTAACCTGTTTTCCTAGTTACACTATGGGGCCGACTTGTCTATCTAGATACATCCACAATATAATATATATTTCAAGGCCAACCCCACACATGGTGGTCTAATAACCCATCGGCAAGTACACACACTCGCGACACTTGTCAATCCACATGATGACACTTCCTTATAGAGGAATAACACATCTCTTATAAGGGTACAATAAATATATATATGAAATACATAGATGAAATACATTCTGAAGTTACATATACATCAACACTCCCTCTTAACTAGGAAGGTATTTCTCGACACAGTTCTGCTAGACAAGTCTTCTTCTCCAGATCATCGTCATCGATGCATCATCATCATCATCGTCACTGCTGCTGCTATCTCAACCAATCTCTGACTCTACTCGTCATAGGAAGTTCTACAGAGCCAGTCCTTTTTCATACTGGATGTAGGCCCACCACCTGCAGGTCTTCATCATCACTGGCCATACTGTGGAATCCTCAGGACTTATTACGTGCGTCACAAAACCTGGCTGTAGCATCCCAGGATATTACGAGCACACAGCTCTACCTATCGGATCTCCCAGGAGCACATTACATGTGACCCATCACAAAACCTCGCTGAAGCATCCCAGGCTATTACGAGCACACGGCTCTACCTGTCAAATCTCGTAGGAGCACATTACATGTGATCTCACCACAAAACCTAGGTAAAGCATCTGAGGCCTTTTTCATCCTGTCTAGATCTCCCAGGAGCAAATTACATGTGGTCCACCACAAAACTTGGCTGAAGCATCTGAGGCCTTTTTCATCCTGTCCAGATCTCCCAGGAGCAAATTACATGTGGTCATGGAAAAACCTGGCTGAAGCATCTGAGGCCTTTTTCATCTTGTCCAGACTCCCAGGAGCAAATTACATGCCATAGGACAAAACCTCGCAAGAGCATCTCAGGATGTTACGGGTACACAACTCTGACCTGCAGATCTCCCATGGCACAAATTACATGTCCTCCCAGAGCAATGTCTTGGAAGAGCATCCCAGGCTATTATCGGTACGCAACTCCGACCTATAGGATCTCCCAGACATGCTCATCTGCACAACTTGATCCACGGCCACAAAGTATCATCTGATACTCCCCATACATCATCCTGATGTACACATGATCATCCTGATCATCATCACTGCAACATCTTGATGCATATCATCTGGAGAAGCTCGTAATCCACGATCACCCTGATCATACAATGCATCCATCTGATGCACACCAAGTATCTACCTGATACATATCATCATACATAGTGTATCCACCTGATACATAGATACATGATCCACACAATGTATCCATCAACATACATGATCTACCTCATCATACCTGATACATATCAATATACATGATCTACCTAATCATACAATGTATCCACCTGATACATATACAGATACATGGTCCAGGCATCCAACATGATGCATATACAAAATACATACAAATGATCCAACCGATCATATCCAGCATCCAACATGATGCGTACATACATATAAATGATCCAACTGATCATATCCAGCATCCAACATGATGCGTACATACATATAAATGATCCAACTGATCATATCCAGCATCCAACATGATGCGTACATACATATACATATAAATGATCCAACTGATCATACAAAGCAGAAACTAGAACATCATCCTGATGCTCATCATCCAGCACTTACATCCACAGCCATGTGAAGGATCCTACTTCCAACTTGCTTGGAATGGCTTCAGCGAATGTGTCCATCACTTCTTCCTCGAAGTGTCCTCGATCTAAAGAACACACCTGAAGTACTTGAACTTCACCTTGTCTAGTGGCTTCGTCAACACATCTGCAATCTGCTCATCTGTCGCAACATACAGGAGCTTGACAGCTCCTCTCTGCACCATATCCCTGATATAGTGATATTTGATCTCTATGTGTTTCGACCTGCCATGAAACACTGGGTTCTCAAACAGCTTCACACAACTCTGGTTATCGCAGAAGATACCAGTAGCATCCAATGGGAGATCAAATAACTCAGACAGTAGCTTCCTTAGCCATACTGCCTCACAACTAGCTGAACAGGCTGCAACATACTCTGCCTCAGCTGTATTCAGTGCTACGCATGATTGCTTCCTGCTAAACCAAGAGATCACACCTGATCCCATAGTGAAGCAGCATCCAGATGTGCTCTTCCTATCTGCAACACTACCATCCCAATCTGAATCAACATAACCCTGCAGGTTAAACTTTTGATTCGCTTCATAGTTGAGCCCATAATCCATTGTACCCTTTAGGTACCTCAGAACATGCTTTACTGCAACCAGGTGAACACTCCTCGGATCTGTCAGGAACTGGCTCAATGTGTTCACAGCAAAGCAAATATCTGGTCTCGTGTTCGTCAGGTACATCAAGGATCCAATCATATGATGATAGATAGAGACATCAATCGGCTCAGATGAAGCATCACATAGAAGCTTCAGTTCGATGCCATAGGTGTGGCCATGGCCTTGCAATCCATCATCCCGAATCTCTTCAGGATATCTACTATGTACTTCCCTTGACCAACGAAGATCCCACCTGCACTCTGCCACACCTCCATACCTAGGAAATAATGCATCATTCCCAAATATTTCATATCGAACTCAGCAGCAAGCTTCCTCTTAGTATCTGCAATCAATCTGTCATCTCCTGTTACAAATAATTCATCCACATACAGGAGTAGAATCATAGGATTCCCTTCTTCAACCTTGTAGTAAAGGTTGGAATCCGCTTTACTCTTGGTAAAGCCCAAACTAGATAGGAAACTGTCCATCCTACCATACCAAGTTCTAGGAGCTTGTTTCAAGCAATACAAGGCTTTCTTCAATATGCACACATATGACTCCCTGTCATGTATTTCGAAACCGAGTGGCTGCTCCACATATACTTCTTCTTCAACTACACCATTCAAGAAGGCAGTCTTGACATCCATCTGGTGTATTTTCCATTTCATTGCTGCAGCCAGGGAAATTACTATTCTGATGGAAGTATACCTGGCTACAGGTGCAAAGGTTTCTTCATAATCTATTCCCTCTTTCTGAGAGAAGCCACGAGCTACGGATCTTGCTTTGTATTTCTCTACACTGCCATCTGCAGCATGCTTGATTTTGTAGATCCATTTGGAAGTCACAACATACTTCTCTTTAGGTCTTGGGACAACATCCCAAACATCATTCTTCATTATTGATTGGTATTCCTCAACCATGGAATCCTTCCATTCTTTCTTTTCCGCTACTTCTTCATAACTGGAAGGTTCTTTGTTCATAATATCACATAGTAAAGAAACATAGCTGGTATGTGATCTGGTTCTCTTCTTTGCTCTGTGTTCTTCTTCTGGAATTCCAAATCTTTCTGCATCTTGAATGAGCTCTCTAGCCCATGCAGGTTTCCTCTTGTGAGAGTTATCCTCACGGGGTGGATCTACAGGTTCTTGCGGATCTTCTATCACGTCCCCATTTTGACCCCCTTCGCATTAAATCGTAAATGATGTAAATATTGTAATTTAATCATGGTGAGGAGCTCAAGGCCAAGGCCCCACCATTGATTTAGCGTTTTATGTATCGGCAATTGAAGAAATAGATGCCTATGGTTCTTGTGCTAGATAGGCACAATGTAAATAAGACATCATGTAAATACGAATTTTAATGAAAATACCCACAACTAGCTATGCAATGCAACAAAGAGATGGGGCATGATTCTACAAGGAATAGGGAGGGAAATTATTCAAACTCTTGAGCCAATGGTGGTAATCCACGTGTCAATGAGAAAACCCATAAACCACCAACTACCCATTTTGGGTTATGGACCCAATCATTTAATTCTTCCAGAAATTGGTTGAGGCAGTTAATGCCTTGGGAATGAAGAAGTATGGCAGCCAATTTCATGCATGGGCAAGCCATCAACCTGGAAATACATGTTTTTTCTTGTTGGGCAAGAAAACACCCACGAAATGGTGCCCAAAGCCATTCTGAATAGTCAGTCTTTCCTCACTCACGCAGTGGGAGTTAGCTGGGTCTTTCCCTACACGTTTTTCATCCAAATCCTGCATCTTTCCATGCCTGGGAGTCATTTTTGCATTGTACAACAGTTGGGAGAGGAAGGCCACGAATTGGGACTGTGAGAGAGGTCGTTTTTGCCCCTAATTGTCCATGGACGTTTTTCTGAAAATGGATTTGGCTTCCTAGGGTTGTTCCCCATCTTCCAGTTTCGTTTTTGGGCTTTCCCACGTTTTTCTGAGTTAGTGGAAACCCCATCTCATGCATCCCACTGTTGAAACGTTTTTCCTCTTGCCCAGCAATTGTGGTTTGCTGTTATGTGCATCATTGTTTTGGTTTGAACCTGTGAGATAAAGTTTTGGACTGGTAGTGGACAGAATTGGCTTGATAAACCTAGTGGAAGGAGTAACCTCTCAAGAAGATCAAGAGAGCTTTGGCTACTTTTCTATGCACACCTAGAGAGCACTAGAAAGGAAGGTATGGCTTGAGGGACTATGTGGCAGTGAAGAGAATACTTCCTTGTGTTGGGTGTGTAGGTATTGTGAGTGCCAAGATGAATAGATATGGGAGGGGTGTCCACAGCTCTGTGGTTGAGCTCACTAGCTTAGCAATTCTTCCCTTCCACTTTCCTAGTAGCCTGATAAACCCAATTGTAGATTGGCTTGGCTCATCTTGGTGTATGCGTGGCTATGTGTGAGTCTGCTGTTCCCTGGTTCCTTGTAGAGATCATGCCCAGCTCGGGGGTGGTAGTTGTATCAAGAGGTTGATAAGCACAACTAGCCTATGGTTGGGTGGAACGTTGCAGTTGCATAGCCAGTTGCGTGGGACTACTTTCTTATAAGATAAGTATTCTCTTGTGTAACTTGCAATTATTTATTTGATGATTATAGTGAATGAATGATGGATGTGTAATACATAAATTAATTCCGCTGTGTTTTCTTATAATTATACATGTCCATATGTCTTTTATATTATGTGAATTCTTACTTCATAAGTACATGGGGCTAGATGCCCAGTTTAACCTCACAATCCTCTCCATCTAGCTGGTATGATGGGAGGGGACGTGACATCTTCAAACTCACGAACAACTTTTGGAATTGCTTCAGTCATGGTAGTGTCTTGAAATCTAGTTTCCTTAGGTTCTTCATAAACTTCGATAGGTGCCTTCCTTGATTTGATGAATGCTGATTTTTCATCAAATGTCACATCCCTACTGACATCAATCTTCTTGAACCCTGGAAAGTATATTCTGTAAGCCTTCGAGCTTTCACTATAACCCACAAAGATACCCTTCTTTCCTGAAGGATCTAGTTTGGTCCTCTTTTCCTTTGGGACATGAGTGAATACTGGACAACCAAATATTCTGAGATGGCTGACTTCAGGTTTCTTACCAGAAAAGACCTCTTCTGGTGTCTTGTTGTCCAATATCTTGTGGGGTGTTCTGTTCTACACATATATAGTTGTTCTAGCTGCTTTTGCCCATAGATGTATAGGTAGATCCTGGTCATGTAGCATTTCTCTTGCTACTTCCATGATTGTTCTATTCTTCCTTTCTACAACTCCATTCTGTTGTGGATTGCAAGGAGCAGTCAACTCCCTCTTAATCCCTGAATCACTGCAAAGCTTCTTGAAGTCACTTGAGGTGAATTCTCCACCATTGTCGGATCTGAATGTTTTGATCTTCTTGTCAGTTTGATTCTCCATCAAGGTTTTGAATTCCTTAAACTTATTAAACACCTCATCTTTGTTCTTCAAGAAGTATACCCAAGTCTTCTTGGAGAAGTCATCAATAAATGAGACATAGTAAACATACCCACTTAGAGAACTGGATGACATAGGACCACATACATCTGAGTGGATGATTTCCAGGATATCCTTTGCCTTGCTTTCACTGCTTGGGAAAGCCTTCTTAATGTTCTTACCTTTTGCACATCCTTTGCAAACACCTTCATGTTTGGTCTTGATTTCAGGAAGACCCTCTACAGCCTTGCTTGCAATTGGAAGTGCCCTATAGTGCATATGAGCAAGTCTTCTATGTCAAAGTTCACTTGGCTCTATGGATTCATGCACCATGGCATGTTCAGGTTGTCTCTTCAATTTATACAAACCTCCCTCTTGCTCTCCAATCACTACTGCATCATCTATGGTCTTTCCCTTTGGCCACATTAGGACTTGGCCATCCACAAATGCAACCCTCATACCTTTTGCATCCAATGCAGAGATGGAGAGTAAGTTCTTCTTGAGCCCAGGTACATAAAGGACTTCTTTCATCTTCAAAGATTTTCCAAAATCTAGGTTGTAGGAGGCTTCACCACTTCCTTTGATTGGGTATTGATAATCATCCCCAAGTTTCACCTTATCGGGTGATTCATGTTCATATAGGTTCACAAAAGATTCCTTAAACCCAGTCATGTGTTTGGAAGCCCCACTATCAATTAACCAATCATTACAACCATGGGAGATAGTACCTATGAGAGCAGAGATCAGAACATACTCTTCTTCACTTGATGAGTCATCATTACTATCATCACTTTCTGCCCTAGCCTTCTTCTTGGGTGGTTCATCATCCTCGGCAGCATGAGCATGAAACCTTCTTTTGCTGCCCTTCTTCTTCTTGGGACAATTTATGGCAATATGTCCTTTCTCATTATAGGTGAAGCATATTCTTCTTTCTTTGAAGTGATGTGAAGATTTCTTGGAGTGAGATGGCTCTCTCTTGGACTTCCCTTTCTTGGTGTGAGCTGTGAGAGCTTGATCTTCATTACCCATCTTTTCTTCTCGTGCCCCAAGCCTTGCTTCTTCTTGTGAGCATTCTTCCCGTAGTCTACTGAAGGAAATCAACTTCTTTCTTGCACATATTCCTTGAATGAAGGAGTCCCATGACCTAGGTAAGCCATTCAGAGTGGTCATGACAACTTCACCATTCTCCACCATTTCATCCACTGCTTCTAGTTGTTCCTTGACCTGGGAGACCCTTGAAAAATAAGATTGAATGGTTTCTCCATTCTAAAACTTTACTCCTTTCAATTGGTTCCGTAGGGTCATCTTCTAATTTATGTTCTTCCCTTCAAATAGCTTGGTCAAAGAATCAAACATCTCTTTGGGTGTCTTTAGAGAAGACACATGGGGTATGAGATGGTCTTTGATAGAATCAACAATGATTCTCTTTGCCTTGACCAAGTTCTTCTTATGCAATACTTTAGCCTCTTTATCCTCTGGGATAGGGATGTCTTCTTTTATATATGAGTCCAACTCATTCTCTTCCAGGATTAACCCAATCCTATACTTCCAAGCTCGGAAGTTATCATCCCCTTCAAGGTTATCCTCAAGCTTGGTGTGGTGAGACATTTTAAAGAGTACTTCAAATGGAAATAGAAAAGATTTAGGTCTTAACACTTGAAATGCTGAAAACTGGATCTGGTCCCGGATTAGGGTTTGTCAAAAAAACCCTAAAAATTCAAAATGTGAATTTCAACTTTCTGAAAGGATAGAAAGATGCGCCTTGATGAGATGATCAGTCTGGTGCATTCAGAATTTGAGATCAACAAAGTTTTACCCTTCAAATTTGACTTTTTGTCCTCCCGGGTTCACTAGGGAGAGCCCTGAATTAGGGTTTGAGTTTCTCGGAGATCTACCCAGCCAAAAATATCGATCTAAAGCTCTAAACTTCGATTTTTGCAAAAAGCTTCCAGCTATGTCTTCAGATTTCAGAAATGCCTATTTTTGTGGAAACCCTAATTTTTAGGGCCAAATCTGAAAATGCTCAGAATTGAATTCTGATTGCACAGATGGATTCTCCTTGATGAGTAGAGTCAATCTACTATACTTCTTTTCCAAAATATGTGGAGAGAAACCCAATAAACAAGAAACTCAAGTTTCCATCACTGCAAAATGTCTTCTTCTCAGGTTAGCTCTGATACCATGTTAAATTTTGAGCATTAATTCACAATACTCTAGGATCTTCACTGAGAGAATAACATATACAGTATATCAATGCATAGCAATCACAATAAGCATGACAAGCATCACAAGAATCAAAAGCATGAGAGACAAGGGACATAGAGTTTCCGTGGGAAAAACCCTAAGGTGAAAAACCCCACAACTTCCTCAGAGATAGAGAGAGCAATGGCTCAACCAAAGTACAACCAAAATACATTGAGATAGTCTCCTAGTAGCAAATGATCCTCCTCCTCACTAGTGCGCCACTTTTTGAGTGAGAGAAATGTGACTTTCTGAATTATCAAAATAGAGATCTCCCGATCTCTATTTATACTAACCTGTTTTCCCAGTTACACTATGGGGCCGACTTGTCTATCTAGATACATCCACAATATAATATATATTTTAGGGCTGACACCACACATGGTGGTCTAATAACCCATCGGCAAGTACACACACTTGAGACACTTGTCAATCCACATGACGACACTTCCTTATAGAGGAATAACACATCTCTTAGAAGGGTACAATAAATATATATATGAAATAGATAGATGAAATACATTCCGAAGTTACATATACATCAACATTGGTTTGTTTGTTGCCCTACAGATTTACCAGGTTCTATAAATTTTCTTCTTATTCTCAGTTAGTAATTCCGTTCTCTATAGCTAGTATGTTTCTGTTTACTGTTTTGAAAGAGAATTTAACTCTAGATTTGTTTAAAGTCTGCAAGTTTAAGTTGAATGATGAATTATAATTGATAAATTAATATCTATATTTTTCCCCATGTTGTTTGTGCATTGTACTCCAGTATAGATACGCAAATTAAAGATAGATTAAAAGATAGACAAATTGCCATTTTGAATTCGATAGATAGATAGTAGTTATATATTATCATTTTTTCTGTCCTAAAAGTTAAATAATAGTAGAGAGTACTGTATAATATTCATGTATGCATTATAAATGTTTCAGAGTTTTATGAACAAAACAAACAATGCATATTTTCTGTATAATTGCATCACATTATTCCTTTCATTCTTATGCACAAAGAAAAAGATAGAAATCATATATCTATATACCATATTATGGTTGCATTGTAATAACACAGCTGCAAAATAAAGAATGTGATCATCTTAACCAGACTGTACATAACAGTCATCACACACTTTTCACATTATACATACACACACACTGTTTTATTTCTTATTCTATCATTTTATAAATTTATCAAGTTCAAACAAGTATGGAAATAGTATAACTTATCTATTGCTAACAGTTATTGTATTCAATAAATATTCGAACTGTAAGTATCGAATCCTAAACTGAGTTTCATAACAAACTCAGTATACACAAGTTTCGGATTAAACCAAAGTTCCTCAAAAGATCTTTTCACAAACATTTAGAACACGATTTAGGGTTTGACATATTGTTTTCATTAGAATCGAATTCACCACCATTCGAAACATCCTACATTATATAGTTACCAATTGTGACAGATTAATTAAACCCTAGCCAAAACAATCACAACATAAATCCACAGCATTAAAATCGCTAACACAAATTTCAACCTATATTGTTATGATCTTAGTTTATAGCTTGACTTTTGTTGGCAATCAACAAGAATCATTGAATTGATGCCTAGCCATTACCTTTCTACTCATAGCAAATACAAAACCTATGCTATCGTTTGCAATTACAACAGTTATCATTTTGTTTATTTTTCAACAAAACATTGCAACAGTTATAACTTATTATCCAAAAACCAAACCACTTAGCACTATATAAAAATGACAGTTTAGCATTCGAGAAAACAGGATTTAAATCATAGGTTATGTTATCCCTAAAGTTGAACCTAGACTATGAGGGTTCAAGCTTAAGGTAATCTTGGATAGTAGGAATGGGACATCTACAGAATAATTTTTATGTTTTTCTGGTGGTAGTTGAAGACATGAATTAGGTAGAAAGATTAAAAACAAAAGACAAGTATAATATAAAATTTCAATATATGAATAGAAGCAGAAAGCTGACTGTGATCATAAACTATGAATATAAGAACTCAGACGTTATTTCACGATAGGGGCATAGTTGTATGTTGTTTAGAAGGATCACAACATGAAATTTAAACCATGTATAGACAGAATAATAATAGCATATACTTCATAAATTGAATCAGGATAGGCTCAAAGATCATATTTTGATTCATAAACAGTCATTTTTGCAATATATAAACATAAGGAAATTTATACATGCCTGTAAAATCTTTTAAAATTGAACTTCGATCATGCTGTCAAGTTCCAACATTTTTCTATTTTATGTTTGTCCTATATATACAAAAATTGTTCCTAACAGAACATTTAATAGATCCTATTTAATTGGATCTAATTCCTCAAAAAGTGGAACAGTGTTTTGAATTTTAATCCTTCGTACCCTTAAAACAAGTAAAATAAACAAGATAATTTGCTAGCTATGAAATCCTATCACTAATTATAGAAAAGAAACTATATGATTCTAGATGACTCAGCTAGAATAGCCAGGTCATCTAGAACTTGTGACCTCCTTTGTAACCTGGTATATTCGGCGTCAGCATTATGCTCTCGCTCTTGCAACTCATCCAGTTTGGTCTTCATATGTTTCCACTCCTTATGCATAGCTCTTTTCTTTTGCAGTGTCTTTTTGCTATGGATGCCAGCTTTTGATAGTCTGCGTCCTTCTGTCCCAAGTCCTCTCGAAGCCTTTTGTTTTCCAATAGCAGGCTCTCATTGATGTTATGTAGATACTGACACTGCTCCTTCTATGTTTACAGGGTTTTCTTCATTTGGTCTAGTTCAGGAACTATCTCCATTTCCTTTGCATTTATTTCAACATCATCTTTTGATATGCCTTTAGAACTTGATGCCTGATTTTCATCCAGTACTTATTTATTTTTAGAAAATATTTTGGGTATATGCCCTATGTCTTCTTGCATATCTATAAAACCCTCACTTTCAGCAACAAACATATCAATTTATTTATGGTCCATCTCATTATCAGAGTCATGAACTGGGATGATTTCATTTCCCTTAGCAGGTTTCTTGAGCAATATACTTTCTATGGCCATTTTAGTTCTTAATCTTGTCCTTGGCCCTAAATTAACATTCCCTGTGCTTAAATTTTTTATTGGCTCATTATCAGGAAACTCAGCAATGGGGTTTTTAACAACTATACTCAACGTATCAGGCTTTTGCATATTGGACAGATCCGAAGTAATCTTACCTTCAACATCATTTGATGGGGTTTGCCCTATATCATCCTTTATTTTAGAATATTCAACCTGTGTCTGTTTCTCTGGCAATTCTGCTTCATCATCTTTTTCTTTAGACAACTTCTTCTTCTTTTTAACATTGTAACCCTGCTCAAGGCGAAATTTATCCCAGGTTTGCCCAATTTGTTTTAAGTGATGTGGGACCAAAAGTTTAATGAGCCCGTAATGAAAAATAGAACGCTGTGTGTGTTTTGGGTGACCCTGTACTCATAATACCATTTTCTGCAAGCTCCTCCATAAATAGTATGGTAAATTTAACTTTTTGCTCCCCTTCAAGTGCATTAGCATTCTAATATGACATCTTAAAACCTTGTCGAACTAACCATCACAGGTAATGTAGTTTTGGACCATTTCAAGGGGAATTTTCCAATTTGGCTTTATTTTACTAACATGAACTCCATTTTGCCAATTCAAATTTTCATAACCAGGTAACAGAAATTCACTATAATCTCCTTCGAACTCTTTCTGCTTGAACCAAGTTTCACCCTCAACTAGGATGCCAATTACCTCTGAGATTAACTGTTCATTTAGTATTATCCTGAAGCTCTTGAAATCAACCACCCCCTCCTTGTAATTTCTTATGAAGGCCTTTGTCACCTGGGGATTATATCCCTACAATCTTTCACAGTAAATGAGCCACCCTTAATCTCTCATTAACTTCGTCGATTTGGGAAATTGCAAGAGCCACTGTATATTATTGGGTTCGACTCTGCATGGGAAGCCACCTTCTTTCTTTTTATATTTCAGCTGTGAAGTTTCCTCCATGTTTCTATCCTTGCTCAAAATGAACCTGTAAAAAGATGCGATGAAAACCCTAGCTTGCAGGGTTTATTCCCGAAATCACACTCCTATGTTTGTCAAATTTGTTGATTTTGATGCCTGGAGGATGTTCACATCACCATTACTGTTGTACTGGTTTGATTGCCAAGTGTTGAGTGAAGTCGGCTACCACGCTTCATGGAGTACTAGATTCATGCATGTGTATAATCCATTTCGAATTATAATTTCTAAATCATAATTATGAACATTCAAACCCTTGTTAAATCATAATTTCATATTTTTGCAAAACTGAGAGCATTTGCTTTGGTACTGACAGCATTTTTAAATTTGGAATTCTGGCATATGTTGTTAGTTTGACCTTTAAATCAAATTTATCAAATTTGAAATTTTCCAAACATTTGAAATGTTTTTAGAAGAAAGAAATTAAACCCTATTTTGAATAAAAATATGAACAAGAGCCAAATCCTTATTTAATCATGAAAACATGACAAATGGTAAAATAAAAATTTTAAGAAAAAGGGAGGAATACCTAGGCTAAGCAAATGGAAAAACTGAATGAAAATGAGGTAAGGGCTGTGTAAATCTATGGAACAACCCTAGGAATAACATCAGGCTTCGTCTAGGGATAAGGTCTTCCCTGTGAGACCTTAAGAACATGTGACCTGTGCCTTCTGCAATCTATTTTATTGGGATGGATTCTACTGAACTTATTTGAACTGATATGTACAATGAATATATACACGAAATATGTCATCTCAATTAGGTATGAAACAGCTTTAAAAAGCATCCATTAACTGGACCTGGAATCTCATTCTCACCCAGAGTTTGTAGGACAAAAGTATTGTTTCCCAAAATCTTCACCACTATGAATTGTCCAAACCATAGAGCATCAAACTTACCATGCTTTCCCTTATCCTCATATCTAGAATCCCATCTTAAGATTTTATCATCCACTAAAAACACATTCTTTTTTACCTTTTTATCAAAGCTTTCTTTCATCCTATTTCTGTGTATTTCAGCTTTGTCCATGAGAGCTTCCCTCTCTTGCTGTAACTGAATTATCTGAAATGTTCTTCTCTTCTTCACTTCTGGTTCTTCTTCAAATTCCTGCACAAATTTAATCACTAGAGACATTAACTGAATAGGGAATACTGCTTCAGTTCCATATACTATTTGAAATGGGGTAGTTCCAATTGACTTCTTTATTGTAACTTTGTCTGCCCACAAAGCAAATCTTAACTTAGAATCCCAATTCTTCTTATTTTCTGATAACATTTTCTTAATGCTTATCACAATGTTTTTATTGCTGGATTCTACCAATCCATTGCCTTGGGGGTAATATGGTGTAGATTGTCTCAGGGAAATACTATTTTCTTCAGCAAATTTTATCATTTTTTTGGATTTAAATGCAGGAGCATTATCAGTAATGAGTTTTCTAGGGCATCCAAATCGAGTAAGAATGTTTTCTTGTAGGAAATTAATGATTACCTGATCTATTGCTTTTCTATTGTGGATTGCTTCTACCCACTTTGTGAAAAAATGTATTGTAGTTAAGATCCACCTATGTTGGCCACTAGATGGAATATGAATTTCGCCGATAAAATCTAAACCCTATTGTTGAAATGGAGCCTCTACTGATATAGGTTTCAAGGGTAAGGACTGCAATTGATGTTTACCTACAAAATTCTGACATTTTTCACAAGCCCTAATCTGTTGGTACACATCTGAGAAAAGAGTGGGCCAGTAATACCCAGCTCTTAATATTTTGAAGGCTTTTGCCTTCCAGTATTTATGTCCACCAAATATACTAGCATGCAATTTCTCAATGACAGCATTTGCTTCTATTTTATCCAAACATCTCAGAAGTATTCCTTCAGGGTCCTTCCAGTACAATACTTGATCAATCAACACATACTTGAGAGCTTTCAGTTTTATAGATCTGCATTCATTTTTACTTAACTCTGTGGAACAGTGTAGATTTAACAAATAATAAACAATTTTAGCATACCAAGGATAGTCGAAATACCTACTGTAAACTGGTTTTTCACCCTGTTCTGAATTTTCTGCCATCATATACAGGTCCAATATCTGACAATTTGCTCAGAGAGAAGCTTAGCTAATCCCTATCCCTTTACCAATTTAGTAGGCTTAATTTCCACCTCATATTCCATCACCTTTGCAATCCACCTGCCTCTTTTTCCTTCGCTATTAGGCTATACCAGAATGTCTTTTACAGCTGAATTAGGAACATAAGCTAAAACTTTAGAATGGAGTACATAAATTCTGAAAAATTTAAGTGACTTAACCAAAGCATAGGCCTATTTCTCCATACTAGTGTATTTCAACTCTGAATCCCTTAATGTTTTACTAAAGAATGAGATGGGTTGTTCTAATCCATCAGAGTTTTTCTACAACAACACAGCAACAATTGTTTCTTCTGATGCAAACGAAAAAATGGCAAAATATTTAGTGTAATCTGGGGCTGTCAACACAGGTGCTTCTACCAATGCTTGCTTGATTTTTTCAAATGATTGTTTAGCTTGCTGAGACCATCTTACCTCCCTATCCTTCTTGAGGCTATCAGTAATATACTTAATAGTTTCAACAAAGTTTGGGATAAACCACCTCAAAAAAATTGATTTTTCCTATGAAAGACTGGATTTCTTTTTTATTTCTAGGAATGACAATCTTTAAAATAGCTTTCACTCTCTCCGGGTCTATTTTAATCCCCTCTGCAGAAACTATGTGACCCAATAACTTACCTTCTGTCATAGCAAAGTGAGACTTTTTTGGGTTCAATGACAGCCCAAATATTCTGCATTTCATAAAAGTTTGCTTCAGATGCTTCAAATGCTCTTCATCAGATTTGGAAAAGACTGTGATATCATCTTGATAAATGACCACACACGTTTCATTCTCACCCACGAATGCTATGTCCATTGCTCTTTGAAACGTGGAACCTGCATTCATTAGCCCAAATGGCATTTTCTCATACATGAATGTTCCCCAGGGGGTTGTAAAAGCTGTTTTCTCTCTATCCTTTGGCTGAACCGCAATCTGGTTATAACCAGAGAAACCATCAATCATTGAAATTCTTTCTGCACCAACCACTCTCTGCAAAATATGATCTAACTTAGGTAGTGAATAATTTTCCTTAAGGCATGATCTATTTAAATTGCGAAAATATACACATAACCTTATTTCTCCATTTTTCTTGCGCACTGGCACAAGGTTAGCTACCCAAGAAGAGTACCTAAGAGGAACAATAATCTTGGCATCCAGTAGTTTCTTCACCTCTTTTTCAATGACTGGTAAAAGTGCTGGATTAAGCCTTCTAAGTTTTTGTTTAAAAGGCTTAGTATTAGGCTTTAATGGGATCTTATGCGGAATAACATTAGTGTCATAGGTTTTAAGATCCTCATATGACCATGAAAAAATATCTATGAATGCCTTCAACAAAATGATGTATCTATTTCTCTCCTTTTCTGATAATTTCTTAGATATCTTAACCATCCTCGGTTCTGTGACATACCCAATATTATAGCTGATGACATCGTCTTCAGTGGTCTGCAAGTTATTCTTTAGCAATGTATCATTTTTTGAAAACAACCTCTCCAATGGAACTAGTCCCTTAGGGATAAAATTGCTTTTTAAATCTAGAATTTTTTGATCAGCAATTGACTGTTTTGCATGAGTAGAAATTTCAGCCAGATCTACATCTTCATCTAAGTCAACTCAGCAAAATCTCCCGTTAATTCTAAAAATTATTTTATTTCCTGCTCATCTTGAAAAACCCTCCAATGTTTAATATCGTCTGGGACTGCTGGTCTATACCTCACATCAATGGGATACTTAGGTGTGTCAATTTAGGAATTCTGAAATATGCTGCTGCTAATGCCAATGAATCTGCGGTCTGATTACAATATCTTGGAATATATGTTATATTAAAAGCACGGAAAAAATTATCTATCATATCCCACACTTCATTTCTGTAAACTTTCAATAATGACTGCTTAACCTGATAAATACTCTTTACTTGCTGAATTACCAATTCGGAGTTGCCAAATACTGCAAGACTTTGAATATTCATATCTTTTGCAGCTATCAATCCAAGGATTAGTGCCTCATACTCAGCAGTATTGTTGGTGGTTTGGAATTCCAATTTATACATTAATGAAATCATCTCACCTCCAGGAGAAACTAACAACACACCAGCCCCTTCTCCATCCTTATTTGATGATCCATCAAAATACATCTACCAAATGCCTTCCTTTTATTCTGTGTCACACTGAATTAAACTATCTTTCTTAATTTGCAAAACCGCTGCAGCATCATCATTTACCTGTAACATGCAAGAACCCATATCTTCTTGTACTGTATAAATAGGATGATTCGTAGGATTTCTATCATCACTTACCAGGAATGCCAATTGCACCTCTAAGTATAATCTTCTATATTCACCTCCAAATATAGGAATTGAAGCATATGATAGATCCTTTTGGAGAGTGCCACCTATCTTTTTAGCCCATGATCTTGACAGCAACATGCCAAACTTAGGAGAAATATCAGCCACTACAACATCCATGAGAACACTTTTCATAGGCAGCTGGGTAAGGTTGACTACAAGGTCTTTTATGACTCCTAAAAATTTGATAGCTCGAGAATCAAAAGCATACCGGTCATGGTAGGGTTTAGTAACAGATAATCCTAGGGCTTCCATAACCTCCTTTGGCATAAGATTGTGTGAAGCACCTGAATCCAAAAGACAATTATGCAACATCTGGTCATGTATGGTAAGTGTGATATAGAATGGTGGGGGATAACAACATTTCATGTTTGGTTGGTCTAAAGCTTTTGAACCAGTGATAATGGTAGGATCTTTTTCTTGCAAATTTATCACATCTGATGAGGCATGAGCAAGTGATGAGTTTAAAATTTTCATTGCAGGTTCTCTATAAGATCTGCTCCTTATCAATTCAGTTAAAGGGATGGGAATCTTGATTTTATTTATCTCATGCTCCAAATCAAAACCAAGCATATTACCTCCTTCTGCTAATTTAACAGGGTTGTTTTTATCTTTTTGTGGTTCCTGTTGTTCTGTAGAAGGCAATGCTGCTTTGGTGGGCACAAATTTCACCTTCTTTTTGAATGGCGCAGCTTGTTTTACCCCAGACCTAAGTCCATATGATTTATGTTGCTGTTCTTGCTGAGAAATTCGAGATTGCTGCTCATTAACACTTTCTTCTTCATAATTAATCTCTGCTGCAGCATAATAATCATCCTTAGTGATAAAGTTAGAAGAAGAAACATCATCTAACTGACTAATGTCATGCTCTAAATATTCAAATTCTTCTACTGTTGTTTCATAAGGATCATCCTCCCTTATTAAGTTGTTCTGAAAAGGTGGATGTACCTTTTGATATTCATTCTATCTCTTATCCCTTTCAATGTCATTGTTCCTTCTCTCTATGGGCATAAATATGGGAGGATAAGGGCACCTGAATTGATTTTGGTTTCTGTTATCATTATCATAGGCAGGCCTATTCTAATTTTTCTTTTCCATTTCCAACCTCTCAATTTTTGCAAAAAAATATTTTATGGTTTTGTGCATTTCATCATATTTTCTATCTGAAGTTTTTTTAAAAGAAGAAGAAGGAATCATCTCCTTTTTACCCTTCCGATCCATCTTTTAAGCTTCATCTTCTTCTTTAAGTTTGTTGGATGCCAAAATGTTAGATTCAACCTCTAGGGCTACATCCTGCATATTCATCAGAGACACTGCTTTTCTCTCCCTTAACCACAAGGAAAATTGATGATCAAAAGCATTGGCATAAGTTAACTTTGCTGCAGGTTTAGTGGGTTTAATCTCTATGGGAATCTTGTTATACATTTTATTAAAACTTTTCAAAAAATCTGCAACTGCTTCATCAGGATTTCTCTTCAATGCTGTGAATTCTGTGCAATAATAGAGATAATCCTTGGTATCTCCCCATTGTCTGATAAACACATGGTTCAACTCCTCCAAACCATCTATGTAATTCTCTGGTAATTCCCTGAACCATTTTCTAACCTATCCATCTAGACTCTGAACAAACATCCTCATCCAAACATTTCTTGCTTCAATGTTATAATTATCAACATAGCTACAAAACTTATCCCAATGTTCTTCAGCAGTTCTTCCACCCTGACCATCAAACCTAGGCAAGTATTTTTGGTAATCACCACCAGGAAAAGGGTTTAAAGGTCGAGGCATAATCAATGGAGCATATCTAGCTGCTACCATGCGGTCCATCATATCAGGGGGTTGGCCAGCCATATTTAATGAATGGAAAATATGTGGGACAACTGGCTGAATCTGTGGAGATGGTGGTTTAGTATGTGGAGGGGAAGGTACTTCAATTTTCAACTGGCCAATGAAAAGCCTACTTGTAAGGGGTATCTCAGGTTCTGTCAAAGATTTCAAGGTAAAAAATTCCTCAGGAATATGTTTATGTTCTAAAGAAAGAGGATTTGAATACCCATTAAAATCACCAACCTATGTTGGATTTAGTTCATCAACTTCAGGAATGCTAACTGATAAATCCAATTTATTTTCTTCTTGGTTGTTCACAAAGTCTAAAGAGAAAGATCCTAAATCTATATCAAAGGTGGAAAGCTGAAGGTTACTGGATGATGGAATATTTAACTTCCTTCTAGCTTCCCTGATAATCTTTTATGGATCAAAAACTCCTTCATGTAGAGGAGATGAAGGATTTCCTCTTGTACCAATTGGATTTGAAGCCACTATATCTTTCTGACTGTCAGGTGAATGTAATCTGTAAACAAATGTACTAATCTTGTCACCTCTCAAAACCATCTATAAAGATATCAACACCCAGGGAAGATATACTTTTGTTTCTCCATCCCCGTCAATGGTGCCAAAAGATGTTATCCCTAAAGTTTAACCTAGACTACGAGGGTTCAAGCTTAAGGTAATCTTGGATAGTAGGAATGGGACATCTACAGAATAATTTTTATGTTTTTCTGGTGGTATTTGAAGACATGAATTAGGTTGAAAGATTAAAAACACAAGACAAGTACAATATAAAATTTCAATATATGAATAGAAGCAGAAAACTAACTATGATCATAAACTATGAATATAAGAGCTCAGATGTTATTTCATGATAGGGGCCTAGTTGTATGCTGTTTAGAAGGATCATGGATCACAACATGAAATTTAAACCATGTATAGACAGAATACTAAAAGCATACACTTCATAAATTGAAACAAGATAGGCTCAAAGATCATATTTTAATTCATAAATAGTCATTTCTGCAATATATAAACATAAGGAAATTTATAC
This sequence comes from Larix kaempferi, assembly GCA_027924585.1. Taxonomy (NCBI): domain Eukaryota; kingdom Viridiplantae; phylum Streptophyta; class Pinopsida; order Pinales; family Pinaceae; genus Larix; species Larix kaempferi. Next base: position 9,243,452 of record BSBM01000094.1, read on the forward strand.
ATCCCTGTAAAAGCTTCTAAAATTGAACTTCGATCATGCTGTCAAGTTCCAACCTTTTTCTATTTTATGTCTATCCTATATATACAAAAATTGTTCCTAACAGAACATTTAATAGATCCTATTTAATTGGATCTAATTCCTCAAAAAGTGGAACAGAGTTTTGAATTTTAATCCTTCGTACCCTTAACACAAGTAAAATAAACAAGATAATTTGCCAGCTATGAAATCCTATCACTAATTATAGAAAAGAAACTATATGCTTCTAGATGACTTAGCTAGAACAGCCAGGTCATCTAGAACTTACGACCTCCTTTGTAACCTGGTATATTCGTCATCAACATTATGCTCTCGCTCTTGCATCTCATCCAGTTTGGTCTTCATATGTTTCCACTCCTTATGCATAGCTCTTTTCTTTTGCAATGTCTCTTTTTCTATGGATGCCAGCTTCTGATAGTCTGCGTACTTCTGTCCCAAGTCCTCTCGAAGCCTTTTGTTTGCCAATAGAAGGCTCTCATTAATGTTCTATAGATACTGACATTGCTCCTCGTATGTTTGCAGGGTTTTCTTCATTTGCTCTAGTTCAGGAACTATCTCCATTTCCTCTGCATTTATTTCAACATCATCTTTTGATATGCCTCTAGAACTTGATGCCCGATTTTCATCCTGTACTTCTTTATTTTTAGAAAATATTTCGGCTATATTCCCTATGTCTGCTTGCATATCTATAAAATCCTCACTTTCAACAACAAACATATCAATTTATTTATGGTCCATCTCATTATCAGAGTCATGAACTAGGATGATTTCATTTCCCTTAGCAGGTTTCTTGAGCAATATACTTTCTGTGGCCATTTTAGTTCTTAATCTTGTCCTTGGCCCTAAATTAACATTCCCTGTGCTTAAAGTTTTTATTGGCTCATTATCGGGCAACTCAGCAATGGGGTTTTTAACAACTATACTCAACGTATCGGGATTTTGCATATTGGACAGATCCGAAGTAATCTTACCTTCAGCATCATTTGATGGGTGTCACCCTGTATCATCCTTTATTTTAGAATCTTCAACCTGTGTCTGTTTCTCTAGCAACTTTGCTTCATCATCTTTTTCTTTAGACAACTTCTTCTTCTTTTTAACATCGTAACCCTGCTCAAGGAGAAATTTATCCCAGCTTTGCCCAATTTGTTTTAAGTGATGCAGGACCAAAATTTTAATGAGCTCGTGATGAAAAGTAGAATGCTCTGTGTGTTTTGGGTGACCCTGTACCCATAATACCATTTTCTACAAGATCCTCCATAAATAGTATGGTAAATTTAAATTTTTTGCTCCCCTGCAAGTGCATCAACATTCTAAGATGACATCTTAAAACCTTGTCAAATCGACCATCACAAGTAATGTAGTTTTGGACCATTTCAAGGGGAATTTTCCAATTTGGATTTATTTTACTAACATGAACTCCATTCTACCAATTCAAATTTTCATAACCAGGTAACAGAAATTCACTATAATCTCCTTCGAACTCTTTCTGCTTGAGCCAAGTTTCACCCTCAATTGGGATGCCAATTACCTCTGAGATTAATTGTTCATTTAGTATTATCCTAAAGCTCTTGAAATCAACCACCCCTTCCTTGTAATTTCTTATGAAGGCCTTTGTCACCTGGGGATTATATCCCTGCAATCTTTCACAGTAAATGAGCCACCCTTAATCTCTCATTAACTTCGTCGATTTGGGAAATTGCAAGAGCTACTGTATATTATTGGGTTCGGCTCTGCATGGGAAGCCACCTACTTTCTTTTTATCTTTCAGATGTGAAGTTTCCTCCATGTTTCTATCCTTGCTGAAAATGAACCTATAAAAAAATGCGATGAAAACCCTAGCTTGCAGGGTTTATTCCCGAAATTACACTCCTCTGTTTGTCAAATTTGCTGATTTCGATGCCTGGAGGATGTTCACATCACCATTACTGCTGTACTAGTTTGATTGCCAAGTGTTGAGTGAAGCCGGCTACCACACTTCATGGAGTACTAGATTCATGCATGTGTAGAATCCATTTTGAATTATAATTGCTAAATCATAATTATGAACATTCAAACCCTTGTTAAATCATAATTTCATATTTTTGCAAAACTAACAGCATTTGCTTTAGTACTGACAGCATTTTTAAATTCGGAATTCTGGAATATGCTGTCAGTTTGACCTTTAAATCAAATTTGAAATTTTTCAAACATTTGAAATGTTTTTAGAAGCAAGAAATTAAACCCTATTTTGAATAAAAATATGAACAAGAGCCAAATCCTTATTTAATCATAAAAACATGACAAATGGTAAAATAAAACTTTTAATAAAAGAGGAGGAATAGCTAGGCTAAGCAAATGGAAAAAATGAACGAAAATGAGGTAAGGGCTGTGTAAATATATGGAACAACCCTAGGAATAACAGGTTAGACGAGCCTCGGCTCCACTATATTCCCATTTTAATGCATCAACAGGTGGAACGATCGAATGTTTCCACTACTACATTTTCCATACCCAAAGACAAAGGATTAACATTCCTCGCATCAAACTTTACAAACAATCAAAACGATTGTGAACAGGGTTCTTTCCTTTCTCCATCGAGTTCATAAACCAGAAGTTTTACAAACCTTTTAAACAATTTTTTTTTTAAGCATCCAAACAAACATAGAGGATAAAGACAAATGTCCTTCGACATAGAAGCTTTTAACAACAACTTAAAAATCTTCTTGAAAGATCAACGAAAAATGACACCATGGCAAGACCTTTTTCTTGCTGTTGGAACCAACCACATCATTACATACATTTGAGGCACCTACGAGGATTTTTGGAAAGACCCGGAGCTTACCATTGAAAGCTTACCAACTGTTTAAAACCCTCGTTCGAATCACACCTTCACAACCTACAACTGACAAGAAATGCACAACTTAGAATGTGATAACGATTTATTCATATCTCAACTGAAAAGAAAACGAAGAATACAGTAAGGGAAACCCTATAAATTCAAGGAAGCTTACCTTCCTAAGCAAAGACACAGTTCCTTGCAGATACCAGGAAGAACAACGAAGAGTACTGTTGCAAACGAAATCAGGTTACTATTATCACCTGCTCCTTTGGTGTGCCTTCATCCAAACTTCAAAAGGGTTAAACTATAAACTATCCACTCAATGACTACTGAAACCAAAGAACCAAACTCTCAAGACAATGCCATGGAATTAGGATAAATCTTGCAACTCCAACCCTGAAACCTAGGTCACGAGATCGAAACTCTTAACATTTTCTCCTACCAAAAAAATCGGCAGCCTGTCGGCCACAGACCGAAAACTATGGGAGCAATAAACAACATTTCCAATCTATTAAACCAAATCAACGAAAAGAGCTAGGGTTGAAATCAACGGCCAAAATTAAGCCGATCAACGATCACCATGTTGCCAGCATTTAGCATTGGGACATGAGACACGGGCATTAAATACCCACTATACTGTACAGGCTCGACATTTTCCACCGTGGCAATTAGAGAGATGATCAAACAATTAGCTCGGAGACGAGTCCGAACACTTAAACTATTACACATTGGCAATTACAGAACAACTACATCAAAAACTCTTAATATGTGGATCGATGGCAATCCCCGTCAGCTTGAGTGTCGACTCAAGCCATTAATGCAGGCCCGAATTACAACCAACAACAACGATTTCGTATCAATGGTGAAATCATCAACCTGTCCATCACAATAAATGTCTGTTAGCATTCGTATTCCAACAATGAGTTTTCAAAACATCAACTTATAACTTTATAACATTATAGATATTGGTAAGTCGATTTCCAAGCGTCGTATGGGTTCTAAGTTATATTTCATACTATATGTTATGTTATTGTTTAAACCACGATGATACATAGATCCTTATATTTCAAAGTCTAAGTTTTATTAGAATCACATAGAACAAATAGTTTCAAGTTACAATTTCCCAAAGGTAAGCTTTATAGTATTTAAATATTTAAATTATGATTCTTGTAATGGATGATAGGAAGACTATAGCCATAAGCAGCATAGTTCTCATTCACATGAAATCCATACTTTTTGTTGATACCCTTCATAAGCGTAACAAGCTTATAAGTTATCACAACTAGCTCATAGAATTACGTTAGCTTAAACTTTATTTGAGAAGACTTTAATATTATCTTTGCAATTTGATTGCACGATTATAAGTTCTTTTATCACAGTTATAGATAGTCTATTTGGTAGACCTTTCAATGAATTCATTTTGTTTATCTATTTAGCTAACTGAATGCCAAAGTGTATTCTCTCATTTCAAACATTTTCGATGATTTCTACGATACATTGTTACTTCGGCAATGGAAAGTTAAAGACAACGACAAGCCAGTTATAACCATAACTAGAATCACAGTGATAAAACCATCAGCATGTAGACGTAAATAGAGGATTCTATTCTAAACATTGTGGAGTTGACAGGAAACATCTTAAAACAGTAATTGTTGTATTGAAACCCTTACCTACTCACTTATGGAGAGTCGCAACAAAAAATTATAACATTCTATTTATTTATGACACTGAAACTGAACTACACATACTTCATTCTTACCTATCGTCTGCACATAGGACATTCAATAAGCTTTAGCATTGCAGCTAAGCAAGCTCCAGGGTACCTCGTAGGACACCCTTAAGTAGCAAAGTCAAAATGTCAGTATCACCGCAAAAGAGAAATTGTCGCATTATATTTTCAACCTGTTTATTTCATTATCATCATAATCATATTTACTAGATATATCTTAACAACTATCATTATCTATTGTTGTTAAAACAAAAAATAAAGTACGCTTAGTACTAACAACTGTACAACTAATGCTGTCATAATCTCAATATTTATTTCCGCAATTATTATTATCACAATTAATGCTGTTATCAAAATTTTTAAAGTTTTATGAAATTTCGAGATGTTACATGGATCCTCACCCTTCTTGCCTTCAAACTTAGGAACGTCGGAATAGAGCTTAGTGGGAACTGGGGGCCATCTAGGATCATGACACACCAGATTATTAGTGAGATTTGAAAGATCGGGAAAATTCTGTTATCCATTGATTGACTCATCCAAGGTGTGCTAATGCTCACAAGGTGGAACAATTTGGTGTAAAAATATTGAAATGGTACCATTAATATCCTTAATATTCGTTTATAATATTTTAGACTAATTTGAAGAATCAAATATGCCATGTGTCACAATTTTAGAGTTCCACGTTTCACCCTGAGAAATTAGATGTCGACATTTTAACAACAAAATTTATAGAAATTTTGCTTCAAAGAGTTTGCTGGCAAGTCGAAATTTTGCGAGAGAAAGAGTGGGTGCTCTTTCCTCAGGTTGTTCTATTTTGGGGTGTTGGAAGTAGATGGTGAGGAGAAAGAGCAACTGCTCCTTCCTCCAGGGATGTTTTTTAGGAGTGGGGAAAGTAGATATCAACACTCTAAACATAAATTTCATGGGAACATTGCTTCACACAGTTTGATGGCAAGTGGAAATATTATCAGAGAAAGAGCAGTCGATCTTTCTTCAGGTTGTTTTATTTTTACAATTCCCTCATAAATGAAAGGGAGACCGACCTTTATTATTCCCAGTATTCTTTTCATAATAGTTTTTGACTGCGAGAAGGTTCGATCGATCCTTTTTGTGTTTTCCATTCTAGATATAGGTGAATTGCTGGATATAGGTGTTCACAATTATCTACTAAATGAAGGGGCCAACGATCCTTCTTGTCGGAAAACGAAAGTTCGGACAAAATTTTTTTATATGTTATAACTTAGCTGATGTCCTGGACCTCGGTCCCTACTATTTACACTGGAAGTCGGAATTCGGGAATTGTCAGCCTAGCCTTTGTAGATTAAATAGTTTTACATTTCTCTCATAAATGAAGGTTCGGTTGACGCTTCCTCCCGGTATGGATTTTAGGGGTGGGTAAAGTACATATTGGCACTCTAAACACAAATTTCATAGGAACATTGCTTCTCACATTTTGCTGGAAAGTGGAAATATTCTTAGAGAAAGAATGACCGCTCTTTCTTCAAGTTGTTCTATTTTTACAATTCCCTCATAAATGAAGGGGCGACCGACCCTTATTCTTCCCAGCATTCTTTTCATAATAGTTTTAGACTGTGAGAAGAGTTGGTTAATCCTTCTTGTTTTTTCCATTCTGGATATAGGTGAATTGTTGGATATATGTGTTCACAATTATATACTAAGCAAAGGGATGACCGATCCTTCTTGTCGGAAAACGGAAGTCGGGACAAATATTTTTTATATCTTATAACATAGATGATGTTGGGGTCCCTACTATTTACATAGTAAGTCGGATGTCGAGAATTGTCGGCCTAGCCTTGGTAGATTAAATATTTTTACATTTCTCTCGTAAATGAAGGGTCATCCAACCCTTCTTGTGCTCAGTATTCTTCCACTATTCATCATTTTTGATATACATGAATTGACGGTCTAGCCTTCGTAGATTGAATATTTTTACAATTCTCTCATAAATGAGGGGGCGATCGCCCCTTATTCTGCTCAGTATTCTTTTCATAGTAGTTCTAGACTGCAAGAAGGGTCGGTTGATCCTTCTTGTGTTTTCCATTATAGATATAGAGAATTGTTGGATATAGGTGTTCACAACTATCGACTAAATGAAGGGGTAGCTGATACTTCTTGTAGGAAAACGGAAGTTGAGACAAACATTTTTTATATGTTATAACTTATCTTTTGTCCGGATCCCTACCATTTAGAGTGGATTCAGAAGTCGGGAATTGTCAGCCTAGCCTTCGTAGATTTAATATTTTTACTTCTCTCTCGTAAGTGAAGGGTCATCCGAACCTTCTTTTGCTTAGTATTCTTCCATTGTTCACCATTCTGCATATACATGAATTGATGTCCTAGCCCTCGTAGGTTGAATATTTTTACAATTACCTCATAAATGAAGGGGTAGTCGATCGTTCTTGTGCCCAGTATTATGTTCACAATAGTTCTAGACTGCAAGAAAGGTCGGTCGATCCTTCTTGTGCTCAGTATTCTTCCAGTGTTCACCATTTTGGATATACATGAATTGATCGTGTAGCCTTCATAAGTTGAATATTTTTACAATTCCCTCATAAATGAAGGGTCGGCTGACCCTTCTTATGCCAAGTAATATTTTTGTAATAGCTATAGACTGTAAGAAGGGTCGGTCGATCCTTCTTGTGTTCGCCATTCTGGATATAGGGAATTTTTATGTTTGCTACCTATATTTCTTGTCGGAAAATGCAGGTTGGACAAACATTTTTTATATATTATAACTTAGTTGATGTCTGGATCCCTACTATTTACAACAGAATTCAGAAGTTGGGAATTGTCGGCCTAGACTTTGTAGATTAAATATTTTTACATTTCTCTCGTAAATGAAGGGTCGTTCGACATGAATTGACAGCCTAACCTTCGTAGGTTGAATATTTTTACAATTCCCTCATATATGAAGGGTCGGTCGACCCTTCTTCTACCCAGTATTCTTTCCATAATAGTTCTTGTCTGCAAGAAGGGTTGGTTGATCCTTCTTGTGTTCGCCATTCTAGATATAGGTGTTCATAATTATCTACTAAACGAAGGGGCGGTCGAACCCTCTTGTCATAAAATGTAATTCGAGACAAACATTTTTTATATGTTATAACTTAGCTGATGTCCGAATCCCTACTGTTTACAACAGAAGTCGAAATTCGGGAATTGTCAACCTAGACTTTGTATATTAATTATTTTTACCTTTCTTTCGTAAATGAAGGGTCGGTCGACCCTTATTATTGACTTATTTTATAATATATACTAGTGGAAAAATTATTATTTATTTAAAAAAAATATTATTTTTAATGTGCTCCCATTATTTTATATTTCATAAATCGCTTCTGAAATGGACCTCCTTTTGAATGGATTGAAAGTTGTTGAAGGAATCTCTTTTCCTGGAAGAAAAATATTGCATAATATCAACATTCATGATGGATGTATCATTGCAAACGTTACCAATACTTTAAATGCAAGTATTCCATTTCCCTATCCATCAGAAGGTGCAGATAGGTTGTCAGAGGCAGTTGGTGGTTATATTCAATGGCCTGCATCTGAGATCGTTAACCACATTGGATCTTCTCTTCACGAGAATGAGGTGAATGATATACTAGATTCTACTTCGACGAGTATAGAACATATCCTAACAACTGAGAATGAATCTTCTTTTATTATGAGAAAATTTAAGTTTTTGCATAAGTGTTCAGAATGCAAGGATTGCATTTCCATAGGTTTTGTAACAAATCTGAGTGGGATTGATTTTGTTGGGGGAACGTTTTTGGGTGACTTGTACTTTGGTATTCTGGTGGATGAAGTGTTGTTTTCTTGTATGGTATGTTGTCCAAGGTTAAACAGTGGAGGTTTTGTTGTATGGATGATTAAAAGAATCATAGATTTTAATATAGAAACATTTCTTTCCGTTGAAAGCAATTTCAACAATAATCAATCTGAAACTGCTTTGAAAGTATTAAGAGAAAATCACAATATAAATTTTGTGGGAGACCAAGTTAATTCGATACATTAATGTTCTTTAAATACACATTATGTTGACGGGGAATAGTTTCAACTATTTTTGAAGAAGACATTGTACAATTCAAACCACTAGATGTTGGTGAGTTTAGTATTTTAGTTCATAAATTCTTCTGCAATTGCGAGGACTGTGGTGTATTTGAAGGCTCTCTTGTAAGATGGACCGCAAACAATTTGTTTGACCTCAATGATGTTCCTTTGGATGTTATACTAAAAAAGAACATAGACGAAGACATGGTCAACAATTGGAATATTTTTTAAGAATGTCCTTTACAGATGGTCCTTCCAGGTACTCCCCATTGTGAATATAAAGTTGTTAAAGGTAATAGATCAAGACCATAGAATTCTGTAAAGTGGCAAGCTGGAACTAACATTTCTGAAATAAATTCAAGATCGACACCTTACAGGCTTGGAATTGATCAGGGTGCATTCCTTTAAAAAATTGTCACTGAACATTGTTGCTCAAATATTTGTATCTCAAAAATTTCACTTCAATCGATAGTTGAATGTGTGAATAAATTTCATAGTATGAAGGGAAATTCAAGAAGATAGTATGTTATAAATTCTATGGGATCAAATGCTCCTGTGGCGAAAGAAGGAGATGATAGAAAAAGAAGCATGTTTACAATGAGATTAGACACAATAGACATATGTCAAAATGCATGGTATAAATGCCATGGGATAAAAATGAGCACTTTATACAATATAAAAGCATGTTCTTGAATGGTGATGTGAGAGCTGTGCATGGTGAAAGTGGCTTGGATAAATCTAGGGCGAACACTGTTGCATTGGTAGCTACTATTAATAAAGTTGTAGAAGAGAAATCAGAAAAATATCCACATCTTATATGATTAATCAATGAAGATGGAACAAGGACAACCTTGAAATTATTGCCATCTAATATGTCCCATGGTTTGCTGTGAAAAATGGCAAATGAATAAATCGAAAGTATTGGTTTGCCTCCAGTATCACAATCCTCCTTTAGCAAGGTGATGAGAGAAGATTTTTGAGATGTTAAAATTTCTAAATCAAACTCCTTTGCAAGGTGTAATGAGTGCATTACAATACAGGATAGGATTAAGGGTACCAATGATCCGGTTGATGTGGAAAGGTTGCGAGGACATCAGGTAGATCATAATAAATATATTGCAATTTGTCGCCAAGTATATTATTTTCACAGATTAGCTTCACAAAAAAATCCAAATACTTTTCTGAGTATTTTTCACGACAAAATGGATAAGTCAAAGACTTCCATTCCAAGGATGGGTAAGAAGGAAAAATATTTTAGTAATTTTATGAATATTCCCATATCATTGACTGGAATGTTGACTCATGGGCATAAGACTGGGTTTTTTTCCCATTTCAGCCTCTCATTTTTAGAGATGGGATCGAATTTCACTGTGACATCCCTAGCTAAATGCTTGACGAGTCTTAAAGAACCATTGGTTGATAAATATGGTGATTTTCTCTACAAAGGTGGAACATCTAAGAACCAATTGCATGATTCTCTATTGTAATCAGAGTCATATGAAAAGTGTGTGATATACAGACAAGATGTAATGCAACATGAAGTATTGTGTGTTGATGGTACTAATCAATGCATGACAGATAGAAAACTACCACCCATATTCTTGTTGCAAATGGATAATTGTTCAGGTGATAAAAAAAACCTCTTTGTATTTGCATTTTTATCTCTTTTAACAGCAAGGAGAGTGTTAAAGATAGTTGAATTTGGGTTCCTCCGGGTTGGACACACCCATGAAGACATAGATGGAACTTTTGTAAGGTTATCAGTAAATCTAATGCGCAAGGATATATTTTCACTCTCGGAAATTATGGATACGTATAGGACATGTGAAGATCACAATTTATATGTCCCTTATCTAATTGATGAACTTTACGATTTTAAGAGTTTTGTGAAACCCCACCTTTTGGATGGAAATGCAAAAATCATCGGTATCAAAAAATGACAGATTTTTAAATTTCAGTTCATAGATAACATTCCAGTCATGCAATGGAGGGCATCACTTTAGGATGAAGCTTGGTCATCTCCTATTCATCTGTGGCATTCATTTCCAGATGGTAGCGTAGAATTTCCGGTGGGGAATCCTAGGTTATTAAATATGAAATCAAAATTACCTTCAGACATTGACGAAATGAAAAAAGGAATAGAAACATATATTATATTCTGGAATCGAGGGATTGAGAAGGGAGGTGAACGTTTTTGGGGTCCCAAGTTAAATTATTGGGAGGTTGTATATAAATATTTGGACAGTCCCTTCGAGAGTGTTGATCAGTCAGCAACTAACTTTTGGCCATTGAAAATCCATGATATTCATAGTAGTGAACCTACAAGATCTGATCGTGAAATTATGGATGCCTATTTGAAGGAAAATGTTCCTGCTTTGCAGTATTGCTATGTTGGACTAGTATGAAACAAGCCTAGAGATGAACTCATTCCAAGAGTGGATGTTGGAAAGGGCTAAATGGTCATTGTGCAATCACCAGAGTGTGACGAACCTGCAACAATTAATCAATGAAAATGCATGATATATCAAGAATAACAGAACACAGAATATATTTATTGATCGTGAGCCACTTCGAGGGGGAAACCTCCTTTGAGTAAGCTCAATACAATTAACTTATGGATGCCTTCATTGGCCTCAACACATACTTATATACTAAGTCTATGCGCCAATACTATGGATCAATACCATGGGACGACTTACAAAGCATATGCGTCCAATACTATGAATCAATACCATGGAACATATAATGCTATTGGCTAATACAAACTATGGATCAATACCATGGAACATATAATACTATGGGACGAATTACAAATCACATTCGTCCAACAACAATATACTAAAAAAGTAAAGAGAAGGGTTGACACGGGTTCCTAACATCCCCTGCCCCTTAGAAAAATCTTTTTCCTCAAAGATTTAGATGTGGAAATTGATGTTGAATCTGAAGGAGTGGATCCCATGTAGCATCCTCTGGTTGCATTCCATTCCACTAAATTGATACCCTGTGATAGATTGAGAGTGAAGCTAGAGAGTGTGCGTGGCCTCCGGCTCCAAAAGGATGGATCCTTCATTATCCAATTTTGGTAAAATAGTTTGTCCTCGGATGTTGGTGCCAAGAAATTTTTTCAGACAAGAGACATGAAATACTGGATGAATGCAGGAAGGAGGAGGAAGTTCCAATTTATAAGCAACAGACCCAATATTCTGAAGAACCTTATAGGGCCCATATAACTTTGGAGCAAGCTTATGAATCCCTTTGGGTTTTAGGGAGGTTTGATTGGAAGGATATAGACGAAGAAAAACCATATCACCTGCTTGAAAAGTGCGCTCAGAACGGTGTTGATCGGTTTGTTGTTTCATTCGAATTTTTTCCATGTGAAGGTTGCCCGGTAAAATGCGAAGAATCTGATCGCGGTTTCGAAGAACCGAGTCAGATCCCTAAACTGGTGAACTACTGAGGGTGTATGGAAGAAGAACTGGCGGTGTTTGACCATAGATTGATTCATATGGAGTCATTTTAGATGCAATATTGTACAACCATTCAACAAGAGGGAGCCACTTTTCCCATTGAGGTTGTCATTCAAAGGTGAACCAATGAAGATAAGTTTCCAAACATTTATTGTTAATTTCAGTTGGACCATCTATTTGTGGGTGAGACCCTGAACTCATCCTCAGTTTGGTGCCAGTGTGGCGAAATATTTCTGTCCAAAAATGACTGGTGAAAGTTGCATCATGATCTGAGACAATGGCAGAAGGGATTTCATGAAGATGGAGGATCTGGTCCAGGAAAATTTGGGCGGATGAGGAGGCTGTATAGGGATGGATGAGGGCACAAAATTGACTATATTTGTAGAGGCGAGCAACCACAACCAAAATCATTTTCTTCCCTCCCTATTTAGGGATCCCTTCAATGAAATCCATTTAAATATCTGTCCAAATCCGTATAGGGATGGGAAAGGGTTCGAGCAATCCCAAAAGGAGTGTTGTTTCACCCTTGTTGAGCTGGAAAATATCACATTCATCCACCATCTGTTAAGTTTTCCTTTTCATTCCATTCCAAAAGAAGTTACGTTGTGCTCGCTCATACGTTTTGAGGAACCTAGAAGACCCTGCCAATGGAGAAGCATGGAGGTCATAGAAGACATCCTGTTGAAGATCTATGCTCCGGGGAAGCACCGGATGATCCTTGTATCTCAGGGATGTACCATCCCAAGAGTCTTGCAGTATAGTAGAAGGGTTTTTGGACAACCGTTGGATGATTTAAGATAATGAGGAGTCATTGACAGCCCTATTGAACATATTGCAACCAATTTGGAACAAGCATAGAAATAGCTGAAAGAGAAACTTGGTCATCAAATGTGCGAGAAAGAGAATCCACCACCAGATTGTACTTACCCTTCTTGTAAGTGATCTCATAGGCATAACCCATGAGTTTGCTAACCCATTTCAGTTGTGCTGGGGAGGAGACCCGTTGTTCTAGGAAATATTTCAGACTCTGTATAAGGTATCAACCTTACATGATTACCATATTTGATAATATATATATATTTTTATAATTGAATTGATGATTATTACAATGACATGCTAATATTATATATGCATGCTAACCTTATGAACGGTCGCACCTTGAAAGGTGGTGACCTTTGACCGTTAGTAACTAACTTAATCTAATTATTAATAATTAATAATTAATAATTAATGTACTTTAGGTATATTACAAGTCATCCTTCTCTGAAAAGATTCGTCCACGAATCTTCTTATGAGTGTGCTGCAACTGGATTTCTTCCACGAATAACAGTGCCACGATTTAGCAATTCTTGAAATATTTGGTCGCATTTCCATTCAAATCTTTTCATGCATATAATTTTGTAGATAAACGCATAACAACTATATGGAGTATTTTTCTGAGCTTCTATTCGGATGGTGTTCTTTTGCTCTTCTAATTTGATGTAGATTTCTGATATTTCTACATGCTTTGATATGGTTTTCTTATCTGTAGCGATAACTACTAATAATGTACTTACCTCATTGTATGACGAGCTTTCCTTTAGTTGTTCCCTGGGAACCTTTTGATATTGAGATTCTACGACATCTTGAGTTGAGACTACTGATAGAATGTTTATCTCATCATTTGTTGCAACATCTTCTAAGTTTCGTTTTTCTATGTTATCATGATTAAGGTCATATTTGACACTTTTATTTTCATCATTGCATTCTTCTACAACTTCAATTCTCTCATAATTGTTGTTAACATTGATTTTATTGACTTCCTTGATTTTTACAACATGATTATTTTGTTTACAAATGATATTGACATTATGATTGTCAATATCATCTTGATCTTCCATATCCTTGTCTTCTACCTCTTATGTTTTATCGTCCTTATCATCGACTTCCTTAACAAGTCCTTGTTCTGAAGTTTTACTAGACAATTTTATAGGTTTTTCAGCTGGCGTGTTAATGTGCCTTACTTCCCTACCTTGTAAGAAGCCACAATGAACTTTCGGTAGGCATGCATACTTTTTACTAAGTATCTCATTTTTAGGTTTGTAGTTGGGATGTCTTTTCTTATCCCACCTAGTGTCTGATCGTATGGATCTTTTGTGAGGGGGGGTATAAGGAGTCGGTCGTCCAGGCTTCCTTTCCTTCGTGGGGGTAGTAGTGATTTTATATTCATCCTTACTTGAATACGTAGGAGTCGTAGTAGTCCCTTGTTCCTCTTGATTTGGTAAATCGAGAGTCACAGTTACTTCTTCCATCGTGGGTGTAGATCCCATCACTTCTTGACCTAAGAAATCGGAAGTCATAATAACTTCTTCCTTTCTGGTCACAGTCCCTTCTTCTGTCGTGAGTGCCGATGCAGACCCCAACTTTGCTTGACCTAGAACTCGGGAGTCAACATATCTTGTTCCTTTATGATAGGAGTCCCTTCTTCTGACATGGGTGTAGATGTAGTTTCCATCTTTTCTTGACCTGGGAATTTGGGAGTCACTGCAGCATCTTCTTGATGTTGTGTTGTCGTCAACTTCAATTCCTTAACTACTTTGATAATGTCTTCATATCCTCTTTTTATTTCTTCATGTTGGTTTCTTTTTATTTCTTTAGCCTCGATCCTTTTTATATCTTCCACTTCAATTCTTTCATCTCTTTGAGGTTTGTGGAATGGGCTAATAATGATTTTATTAAATGACAGGAACATAGTGATCCCAATTTAAAAATCTTTCAAAAAATTAGATTTTAAAACTATCGTGATCCCAATTTATTATTAAAACTATATATAAATGTTTATATAGTTTTTTTTTTTAATTTTTATATTATTATTATAATAATTTATTATTAAAATAATAATAATATCATAAAACTTTAATGATTTTTTTTCCAAATTAAAAATATTAACATGAAACTAATGATTATTATTAATAATAATAATATTAGTTTTAATATTATATTTTTTTTAGCAAGGTTTCGAAACCCTAGAGGGAAATGGTGAAGGAGAACATGTAAGGATGAGGGATGGCGAGAGAGGAGGAAAGGGGGAAGCACAGGCATGTGGGATTAAAGGTGGAATCGATACAGAATATGGCAAGGAGTGCGTATGGCATTGGAGGATGAGTGTGATGGAATGTGGAGGACGAAGTTCCTATGAGGAGGTGTATGCAGCGGTGAAGGAACGAGGAGTGTAGTGCCTGAGCAGAGATCAAATTGAGAAAGTCACAGCAGAAGTAGCAGTGGAGGGTGGAGTGGTGGCTGCGTGTAAAAGAGCACTATAGAATGGAAATTGTGGGAGATTGAGAATAGCGAATTGGAGTGGGGGCATTGATGGGGAAGTGGATTGCAGCTGGTGCGACGTGGAAGGGGTAGTGTGTAGGAGGACGTGGAGATAGGTGTGGGCACGGTGTGTAGTGTGGGAGGATGGGCGTAGGAGGGTGGGATGCTTGAAGCAGGTGGAGGCGTGAAAGGGAGGAGAGCCATGGTTGTGGAGGGAGAGGAGGCAGCATGGGGGAAGGATGGAGTGGATTGGTGGGAGCAGAGCTGTGTGGAGGTGGAAGGAGGGGTGGAGTGGTGGTAGATGGAGCGTGGAGTAGGGGTGGGGGAGGGCTGCGGTAGCGGAGGGAAATGGGAGTTGCGTGGAAATTGGTGGATAAGACGTTGGGAGTGGGTCCAATGGAGGAGGGTGGGAGAGTTGGGAGAAGGGCAGAATGGAGTGCGTGGAGGGGAGTGTCGAAGCTGGTGGAGTGATGGGAGTGGATCGGTGAAGCTAGAGGGGTGGGAAAGCTATGTGAGGGATCTGTATATGGAGTGTGAGGGAGATGGAGTGAGGAGCGCCGAGGAGAGGAACGCAGGTGGAGAGTGAGGGAGATGAGCGAAGTGTGAAGAGAAATGGAGATGGGAGATGAGTAAAAAAAGGAAATGGAGAGATGAAGAGTGATAGGAATGAAGATGCCGAGGATGAATGTTGAGAGCTTGAGCACGAGCGAGCAAGAAAGATCCTAAAGCTCTGATACCACTTGTAATGATTCATCCTTACATGATTATCATATTTGATAATATATATATATATATATATATTTATAATTGAATTGATGATTATTACAATGACCTGCTAATATTATATATGCATGCTAACCTTATGAACGGTCACACCTTGAAAGGTGGTGACCTTTGACCGTTAGTAACTAACTTAATCTAATTAATATTTAATAATTAATGTACTTGAGGTATATTACACTCTGGTGATCAGTCTTGATGCAGGAATAATTCCCTAATAGGTATGGTCGCCACTTTTGTACAGGATGCAAAGTAGCCATCATTTCCTTCTCATATGGAGAGGCGGATAAATTCTTACCGGAAAGGGATCTTGAAGGTGGCATTCCAACTGGGTCAGCAATGACACCTGCATATCTATCAAAAATTTGTTGTAGTTCCAAAGGAGTAGTGGATACCGTTGATGGGTGCATCTAAATGGAATGGAGCTGAGCAATGCCACCATGTGAATTCTTCTTAAGGATATTTTCCATGAGATGTGAACTGATGATGCAGAGAGATCCTGATTGTAATCTCGTCAATGTTTGTTTTTTCCCATTAACTGAAAATTGCATCCAAAGTTAACCAAAATCCCATAAGATGTGGCCAAGTGTGTGTAACCATTGAGCGCCTAAAACCACATCACATCCTCCTAAGGCCAAGGAAAACATGTAAGAGCACAGGTTATAATATCCCATAGAGATACGCACATTGCGACACTTCCCCTTTCAAGGAAAGGTGCCCCCATTGGAAATCATGACTTCAAAGTTGGAGCAAGGATGGACAAAGCAATCATCCTATTTGGCGATCCGACGGTCAATGAAGTTATGAGTGCTACCAGAATCAATGAGTTTTAAGAGGGAGATTCTTGAAGTAACCCCTGACCCGTATTCTTTGTGGGGTTGTGACTCTGGCTAAAGCATGGAGAAAAATATCTGGGTGGTTGTCATGAGACGAAGAGTCAACAAGCGGTTGTTGAATGTCGGCCTGATCATCTATTGTATCTGGAGCTTCTTTATCAAGTTCATATGCAGGTGGAGAATTCAAATCCAAGAGATAGAGCTTTTTCTCAACACATCTATGGCCCTGAGTGAATTTCGCATCACAATTATAACAAAGACCTTTTTCTCTACGTGCCCGCATCTCTGCTTCAGATAAATTCTTGATAGGATTTGGTCGAGGAGTAGGCATGATGGGAGGTTTTTGGGAAACCGTATTTCTGAATGGAACAAAAGTGGATTTAGAGTGTTTTTGGGATATGATCTTATCCTCCACCAACTTATCCAACCCTAGTACTTCCATCATTGTGTTGGGACAAAACATTCTAACCTCTAATCGGATTGCATCCTTGAGACCACTGATAAAACAACTCCTATAGAATTCATCAGACAATCCTTTTGTCTGATTGGCCAGTTTCTCAAATTCTATCTAATACTCTCTCACAGTGCCAATTTGGCGAAGTTTAGTGAGTTATCCTGTGAATTCATCAAAAGCACTATGACCAAATCATTGCAAAAGGAGTTGGAAAAATTCTATCCATTTTGGCTCTTTATGAGCCTTGATGTACCAACGGTACCATTGAAGGGCTTCATGTTCCAAATGAAAGGATGAAAGTGAAACTTTGTTGACATCAAAAGTATTGTGCAGATTGAATTATTGTTCTTCCCGGTATATCCATCCAGTTGGATCATTACCAAAGCGAGGAAAATCAAGCTTCGGCCCAATAAAATTGCTGGAATAAGAGAACACAGTGTCTGTAGAATATTCTAGCTTTTGTTTATTGTTCATGGTTGAATGTTGAAGATGGAGGCTGAGAAATTTTTCATCCAGATCTTGGAGTTTGGTTTTGAGGGTTGCAAGTTCTTCCTCCATGATTGTTTCTCCTATGCGGGTGACAACCATAACCAGGAATGTTTTTTTTTGTCAATGGGTAGAAAAACAAAAACATAAGCTTCTTTAGTAAAGGAAAATTTGGATTTGGGAAAAGCTCTGATGGGTAATTTGGGTTTGACTAGGTTTTGGACACTTTATGATGAATAGGGAAGCAAAAAATGGGGATTTCATAAGTGGGGTGAAAGAATGAGAAAAATTTTCAATGAGGGACAAAGAAGCGGAAATAGGAAATGAACATTGTGGCAAAATTGGAAGGCGATTGGGTGAAAATCGAAGACGTTATGTATTGGAGAAAACTCACTATAGCTTGGGGTAGACCGCAACAGACAGTTAACTACCAGAAATTAACTCAATTCTCAGTACTATGCTATATAAATGACAATGCTAAGATAATGAAGAATGTAACCAACCTCGATCCAAACGTTTGATGTAGATCCCCGTTGGAGCTTTCAATCCATGCACTTGAATCTGCAAATTAGTCTTGATAGCCAATATACAACAAGTACATATAATATATAAATGACATTAACATCATCAATAGCAATGGTCCATGATATTATAAGTAAATGCAACCCAATGTAGTATAACAACATTCACAACATTAATGGATGAGAATATGATTATTTCTATTAATAAACAAGAAGAAGTACAATGTGATACAACCTCTTGTCGGAAACCAATCTAAACCAAGATTTGGATCAATCCACTTGTGCCTCCACTAGTTCAATCCTCCATGAATGGAAAAATCAAACTATGATAGGAGTTTGGAAGGTGAACATAAGGGGTTCACAACTACAAGGATCAATGAGTGTAGACTCAAGATAGGGAAAAAATCCACTAGAGTTCTCTTGCTCTTCTTTCTCCTCCCGTCCATAAGCCATATGTGCTCAATATATAGTCCTCTCAAAGGTAAGTGAAAGGACACATCGAGGCATTTATTGGGAAGATGGAGGGTCAAAGGTCACCCAATAACCACTTTTGGGGAGTAAAAAGTAATAAACTACTGATTTTTACCATTTTACATGCTACTCGCGAGCTATAGTGATGAAAGTCACGGGTATGCCCACTGTAATGATGTAGCTAGTGCACAGGGGAAAAAATAGGGAAAAATAGTGTCTGAAGGATATAAAGTGGATCTGAGTCAGTGAAATGGATCTTGCAGGCCAAAGAATGCTGATACTCACAAGGTGGTAAATTATGTTGTAACAGATGCCCCCTAATGTGTGACGTCAGAGACTGATGCTACGATGGATGAAATACATTATAAATCTCAGAAGTGGAGTGATGGAGACACAAGTGGAAGGAGAAGCTCACTCGTCATAATACAATAGTATCCCTGAATACATGTCGGTAGTACAACAATCTGATACAATGGCCATGAATAGGAAGTACATAATGAATAGATGTCATAAGTGATCATAGCCATGATCCCTCTACAGTAAGATATGGTCTCCTGCTGAAAAGGAAACAACTGGTACAAACTGGAGGTACAAACTACTGATATCTGAGAGGTGATATCTCAGATGTAAAGTCATAATCATAACTAGCATACTGAATGACACTATCGACTGGGGTCTTCTACACAAGTCTTTGATGGTGCAAGTCCCATCAAGTGAATAAAGGAGTTGGGGTTGAACCTAATGTGACACCGTCTGATTACCGATCAATGATGTATACCGTTAACATATGCGAGATAACCCACCAATAATTAAAATGAGCATCAAGGCACAGAGCACAATCATCGAAGTGTGAATAGATGTGTTTAATTCAAACACTAAGATGAATCCATTGATCAGGGGACATTGATGTTTTCCCAAAACTGTCGATGGAGAGAGAACCTACCTCTAATGACTGCAAGCCTCAAGGTACTCAACCAAACTCTAAGCCTCAAGTCCCGAAATAAATGGGTTGAAGTCGACGGAACGAGACTCGCTAGAAGGAGGGCATTAGGGAATCCCCCATCAACCAGCACGAGGTACTAGCTATGCTAAAAGATTTTGAAGAGCTCAGGTGAAACGGACTGACTCAATAACGATGGCCGACATGCAATAGTCAAGATATTTGAGGAGTGGCCGACTCTAGTTTCAGGACTTCCTTTGAACAAGAGCATGAGCAGATGGATAGACTTAGGCAGCATAGACTCGATATAGACTGTGTGATGCAGAGGCACCACAGAGGGCTCCATAATTACTAGAATCTTAACCAATCGGTGGAGAAAACTAAGAAACAAGAACAACTCCTAAGGTCCAACTATACTCCCGACTCATAATGTATGGAGTGGAATGAATGATCTGTTCAAAGGAGACACAGCAGCTGCCAACTAGAAGTAGTAACCATAATCCCGTCTGGATTTTTGGAATATTTGATTTTTTGGGTCTTTTTCATATTTGGGAAAAGCTTGAAAAAGAATAAAATTGCTTATAGTACAACAAGTGAGGGAACGAGTGACAAAGAGCGAGCATATTAGTCCCAAGCAGTGGAACATACCTATGATCAATGCAAGGAAGTCAATGTAGGATGTGGACACTCGGGGGTGTTTTCCCTCAAGGTCAAAATGTCATCAAATTGTGGAGGGAAAATGTAAGCTCTGCAGGGCTTGACAGGGGAAAGTGCTTAGGCACCAAGCTAACAACTGAGTAAGCCGGAGCCGGCACAAGGCTCAAGCGGCAAGCAAGATGATGCAATGCAATCACAACATGATATAGCTTAGGGGAGTCCTTAAGGGAGATGGCCAGCATAAGACAAAGTAGAGTATGAGTCTTTATCGCAACGTCATGGAGTAACTACAAAGGACTCCCAATCCTAACGAAAAACAATGACATGGGCACCAGATTGCACAAAGGGGTTCTAACTAGGGTACCCATGTTCGGAAAATCCCTACCGCCACATAGCATCACTTCTATAGCAGTGTGAAGGTTTCGTGTCAGTTAAGAAGTGGGGTCGCACCTAGGGTTTATGAAAGTGGTCAAAAGGTCAAATGCATAATGCATGTGAAAATGACATCTAACCTATATGCCAGGTGTGAAACATACCTGTCGTAGGTGTGAAATGCTCAGAAACAACTTCCACCGAAGAGATCTGGTAAAAAATGCTACTCCAAGACGTTATATTAGTCCATAACATAATTAAATGGAAAAAACTATAGACAAGTGGGTCTTGAAAATTATAAATAGTAACAAAAATTTACAATTTACAATTCATTTTTACTATTCACCCATTTGGAGCTTTGTGGTTAGTTTTCACCTCGAAGTTCAACTGCCGATTCTGGGGGCTACAAGCGTCCGTTCATCGAACCGTCCAGAGCAGGTTGGTAGTCTCATCCATACCTTCAATTTCATTTTTCAGTGGTTGGATATTTACTTTGTCCAAGCCCTAAAGCGGGCTACTACTATGCGAGTCACGGGTAGGGAACCATATGCGTAGTCAACGCACAGGTTGACCGTAGGTACCCACCACTGTATGCAAATTTTCCTGTGAGTACGGCCGTGAAGTTGATTTTGCAAATGAAATTGACTAAAATATTTGTTTTTTCTCACTCTAGGATTGTTCTAGAGTGGAGGGAGAGAGAACATCACCAAGTAGATGAGGCCGTCCGCAATGATGTGCAAGTGCAGCAAGCATTACAAGCATGTGGGTTGTATAAATTTTGGAGTATAGGGGGTTTAAGGGCCCAAAACCTATTGCTCCACCGTTTGATAGACTATTGGGATGTTGATGCACAAAACTTCAACCTAGACGGGAAAATACTTTCACTGGAGGTGGAAGATATCTATTTCATCATAGGTTTGTCCCACCGATGTGAGGTGGCTAGTCTTCGATCTCAGACTATGGGTGGTGGGATCACCATCCCCAACTACATAGAAATATATTGTGTTCCAAATACTCGGGCAGTGGGAAGTTAGGTGCCCATCCGAGCCATAGTCAACTTGAGTATGAAGGTTGTAGTGGCAACATTAGTGCGGATGACTGGATCCAAAGCTCTTCATCGGGCATTGAGGCCAGTTATGTTCAATGCATCATAGTGCATGCATCCTATGATATTTGATTGGTGTACTATGCTACTGGGGTCCATGAAGACCCAGCTGACAGAGTGCAAACAGGGGGATGCAAAAAAATTTAGGTATGGCATTATTTTATGCAGCTTCTTCTTTGAGCGAGTTCCGGGGCTTAGTCCGAGGGTTGAGGTCCCTCCTCATAGTCTCCGCAACCCAACCATGACCCAATGGGATGAGGTCTTGACGCGACAGGGTGGTGGCCATCAGGTATCACTATATACAGAGGAGTTCTTTCACTAGTGGGATCGATAGGTCATAGCAATAGATGACTACCCTTATGCAGGGATAGACTTCCGGGAGGACCGAGACATGCTGCTCCCACTAGATGCAGCGTTCAGAGACATCGGTGAGTATTCTTTTTAGGTTTTTTGTGTATTAAATTTTTATGGATTTTTTATGATAGATGGAAATGCAAAAATATTTTTGGGGGTAGTATCATGTATTAATGTTTGACTGTGTGCTCGCAGACAAGGGCCCAGTGAGACCCGATGGCTTCCCGAGACATCGTCACCGGGGAAGGGGTGATGAGGCAGGAGGTGCCACAGCAGAGCGCACTCTACAGACCTTGTGGGGCAACCTATCATGGATGGTTTCCCGAGCACCACAGATAGAGGTGGCGCAACTGCCATAGGCTATGCAGCGCTAGGTAGTAGGGGTGTCGGGTAACTGGGTACGACTGCTGCAGTAGATAGAAAATGCAGTACAGTACTTCTATGAGACTCATCCTGTCGAGGCGGCGGCTAGGCCTCCTCGTAGATATTAGATATCTTAGGATCTCATTTTTGTATCGATATGTATTTTTTGAGGGCTACGGGCTCCATTTTTGTATCATGACACTACCATTTTGTGTTAATTTTGAGCATTAATTCACAATACTCTAGGATCTTTGCTGAGAGAATAACATATACAGTATATCAATGCATGATAATCACAATATGACAAGCATCACAAGAATCAAAAGCATAAGAGACAAGAGACACAGAGTTTCCGTGGGGAAAACCCTAAGGTGAAAAACCCCACAACTTCCTCAGAGATAGAGAGAGCAATGGCTCAACCAAAATACAACCAAATAACACTGAGATAGTCTCCTAGAAGATGATCCTCCTCTTCCTCACTAGTGCACCACTTTTGAGAGTGAGAGTGAGTTACTTTTCCGAGTGAGTAAAATAGAGATCTCCTATCTCTATTTATACTCACCTTTTTGCCCAGTGACCTTATGGGGCCAACTTGTCTAGTTAGGTACATCCACATTATATTATATATAATTCAGGGCCGACCCCACATGGTGGTCTAATAACCCATCGACAAGCACACACACTTGCGACACTTGTCAATACACATGACGACACTTCCTTATAGAGTAATAACACATCTCTTATAAGGGTACAATAAATATATATAAAATACATAGATGAAATACATTCCGAAGTTACATATACATCAACACTCCCTCTTAACTAGGAAGGTATTTCTCGACACAGATCTGCTAGACAAGTCTTCTTCTCTGGATCATCGTCATCATCATCGTCACTGTTGCTGCTATCTCAACCAATCTCTGACTCTACTGGTCATAGGAAGTCCTACAGAGCCAGTCCTTTTTCATACTGGATGTAGGCCCACCACCTGCAGGTCTTCATCATCACTGGCCATACTATGGAATCCTCAGGACTTATTACATGCGTCACAAAACCTGGCTGTAGCATCCCAGGCTATTACGAGCACACAGCTCTACCTGTAGGATCTCCCAGGAGCACATTACATGTGACCCATCACAAAACCTGGCTGAAGCATCCCAGGCTGTTACGAGCGCACGGCTCTACCTGTCAGATCTCCCAGGAGCACATTACATGTGATCTCACCACAAAAACTGGTTGAAGCATCTGAGGCCTTTTTCATCCTATCCAGATCTCCCAGGAGCAAATTACATGTGGTTATGGAAAAACCTCGCTGAAGCATCTGAGGCCTTTTTAATCCTGTCCATATCTCCCAGGAGCAAATTACATGCCATAAGACAAAACCTCAAAAGAGCATCTGCCAGATATCCCAGGGCACCGAATTACATGCCATAGGCAAAACCTCGAAAGACTATCTGCAGATCTCCCAGGGCACAAATTATATGTCCTCCCAAAGCAAAACCTCGAAAGAGCATTTGCCAGATGTCCCAGGGCACCGAATTACATGCCATAGGAAAAACCTTGAAAGACCATCTGCAAATCTCCCAGGGCACAAATTACATGCTTACCTGCACAACCTGATCCACGGCCACAAAGTATCATCTGATACTCATCATACATCATCTTGATGTACACATGATCACCCTAATCATCATCACTACAACATCCTGCTGCATGTCATCTGGAGAATCTCGTCATCCACGATCATCCTGATCATACAATGCATCCATTTGATGCACACCAAGTATCTACCTGATACATCATCGTACATAGTGTATCCACCTGATACATGATCCACACAATGTATCCATCAACATACATGATCTACCTGATCATACCTGATACATACCAATATACATGATCTACCTGATCATACAATGTATCCACCTAATACATATACAGATACATGGTCCAAGCATCCAGCATGATGCATATACATAATACATACAAATGATCCAACCGATCATATCCAGCATCCAACATGATGCGTACATACATATACAAAAATGATCCAACTAATCATATCCAAGCAGAAACCAGAACATCATCCTGATGCTCGTCATCCAGCGCTTACATCCATAGCCATGTGAAGGATCCTCCTTCCAACATGCTTGGAATGGCTTCAGCAAATGTGTCCATCACTTCTTCCTCGAAGTGTCCTCGATCTGAAGAACGCCAAGCCTCTCTCTGAAGTACTCAAACTTCACCCTGGCTAGTGGCTTCGTCAGCACATCTGCAATCTACTCATCCGTCGCAACATACAGGAGCTTCACAGCTCCTCTCTGCACCATATCCCTAATATAGTGATATTTGATCTCTATGTGTTTCGACCTGTCATGAAACACTGGATTCTCGGATAGCTTCACACAACTCTGGTTATCACAGAAGATACCAGTAGCATCCAATGGGAGATCAAATAACTCAGACAGTAGCTTCCGTAGCCATACTGCCTCACAACTAGCTGAACAGGCTGCAACATACTCTGCCTCAGCTGTACTCAGTGCTACGCAGGACTGCTTCCTTCTAAACCAAGAGATCACACCTGATCCCATACTGAAGCAGCACCCAGATGTGCTATTCCTATCTGCAGCACTGCCATCCCAATCTGAATCAACATAACCCTACAGGTTAAACTCTTGATTCGCCTCATACTTGAGCCCATAATCCACTGTACCCTTCAGGTACCTCAGAACATGCTTTACAGCAACCAAGTGAACACTCCTCGGATCTGTTAGGAACTAACTCAATGTGTTCACATCATAGCAAATGTCTGGTCTTGTGTTCGTCAGGTACATCAAGTACCCAATCATCTGACGATACATAGAGACATCAACCGGCTCATATGAAGCATCACATAGAAGATTCAGATTCGATGCCATAGGTGTGGCCATGGCCTTGCAATCCATCATCCCAAATCTCTTCAGGATATCTACTGTGTACTTCCCTTGACCAAGGAAGATCCCACCTATACTCTGTCACACCTCTATACCTAGAAAATAGTGCATCATTCCCAAATCTTTCATTTCGAATTCAACGGCAAGCTTTCTTTTAGTATCTGCAATCAGTCTATCATCTCCTGTTACAAATAAGTCATCCACATACAGGAGTAGAATCACAGGATTCCCTTCCTCAACCTTATAGTAAAGGTTGGAATCCGCTTTACTCTTGGTAAATCCCAAACTGGATAGGAAACTGTCCATCCTACCATACCAAGTTCTGGGAGCTTGTTTCAAGCCATACAAGGCTTTCTTCAATCTGCACACATATGACTCCCTGTCATGTATTTCATAACCGAGTGGTTGTTCCACATATACTTCATCTTCAACTACACCATTCAAGAAGGTAGTATTGACATCCATTTGGTGTATTTTCCATTTCATAGCTGCAACCAGGGCAAGTACTGTTCTAATAGAAGTATACCTGGCTACAGGTGCAAAAGTTTCTTCATAATCTATTCCCTCTTTCTGAGAGAATCCACGAGCTATGAATCTTTCTTTCTATTTCTCCACATTGCCATCTGCAGCATGCTTGATTTTGTAGATCAATTTGGAAGTCACAACATACTTCTCTTTAGGTCTTGGGACAACATCCCAAACATCATTCTTCATTATTGATTGGTATTCCTCAACCATGGCATCCTTTCATTCTTTCTTTTCCGCTGCTTCTTCATAACTGGAAGGCTCTTTGTTCATAATGTCACAGAGTAAAGCAATGTAGCTGGTATGTGATCTGGTTCTCTTCTTTGCTCTGTGTTCTTCTTCTGGAATGCCAAATATTTATGCATCTTGAATGAGCTCTCTAGCCCATGTAGGTTTCCTCTTGTGAGAGTTATCCTCACGGGGTGGATCTACAGGTTCTTTTGGATCTTCAAACTCACGAACAACTTCTGGAACTGCTTCAGTCATGGTAGTGTCTTGAAATCTGGTTTCCTTAGGTTCTTCATAAACTTCGATAGGTGCCTTTGTTGATTTGATGAATGCTGAGTTTTCATCAAATGTTACATCCCTGCTGACATCAATCTTCTTGAACCCTGGAAAGTATATTCTGTAAGCCTTCGATCTTTCACTGTAACCCACAAAGATACCCTTCTTTCCTGAAGGATCTAGTTTAGTCCTCTTTTCTTTTGGGACATGAGTGTATACTGGACAACCAAATATTCTGAGATGGCTGACTTCAGGTTTCTTACCAGAAAAGACCTCTTCTGGTGTCTTGTTGTCCAATTTCTTATGGGGTGTTATGTTCTGCACATATATAGCTGTTCTAGCTGCTTCTGCCCACAGATGCATAGGTAGATCCTGGTCATGCAGCATTGCCCTTGCTGCTTCCATGATAGTTCTGTTCTTCCTTTCTGCAACTCCATTCTGTTGAGGATTATATGGAGCAGTCAACTCCCTCTTAATCCCTGAATCGCTACAAAGCTTCTTGAAGTCACTTGAGGTGAATTCTCCACCATTGTCAGATCTGAATGTTTTGATCTTCTTGTTAGTTTGATTCTCCATCAAGGTTTTGAATTCCTTGAATTTATCAAACATCTCATCCTTTCTCTTCAAGAAGTATACCCAAGTCTTCCTGGAGAAGTCATCAATAAATGAGACATAGTAAACATACCCACTCAAGGAACTGGATGACATAGGACCACATACATCTGAGTGGATGATTTCCAGGATGTGTTTTGCCTTGCTTTCACTGCTTGGGAAAGCCTTCTTAATGTTCTTACCTTTTGCACATCCTTTGCAAACACCTTCATGTTTGGTCTTGATTTCAGGAAGACCCTCTACTGCCTTGCTTGCAATTGGAAGTGCTCTATAGTGCATATGAGCAAGTCTTCTACGCCAAAGTTCACTTGGCTCCATGGATTCATGCACCATGGCATGTTCAGGTTGTCCCTTCAATTTATACAAACCTCCCTCTTTCTCTCCAATCACTACTGCATCATTTATGTTCTTTCCCTTTGGCCAAATTAGGACTTGGCCATCCACAAATGCAACCCTCATACCTTTTGCATCCAATGCAGAGATGGAGAGTAAGTTCTTCTTGAGTCCAGGTACATAAAGGACTTCTTTCATCGTCAAAGATTTTCCAGAATCTAGGTTGTAGGAGGCTTCACCACTTCCTTTGATTGGGTATTGATAATCATCCCCAAGTTTCACCTTATGGGGTGATTCATGTTAAGATAGGTTCACAAACGATTCCTTAAACCCAGTCATGTGTTTGGAAGCCCCACTATCAATCAACCAATCATTACATCCATGGGAGATGGTACCTGTGAGAGCAGAGATCAGAACATACTCTTCTTCACTTGATGAGTCATCATTACTATCACTTTCTGCCCTAGCCTTCTTCTTTGGGGGTTCATCATCTTCGGCAGCATGAGCATGAAATATTCTTTTGCTACCCTTCTTCTTCTTGTTGGAGATGTTGTTGTCCTTCTTGTTCTTGGGACAACTTATGGCAATATGTCCTTTCTCATTACAGGTGAAGCATATTCTTCTTTCTTTGAAGTGATGTGAAGATTTCTTGGAGTGAGATGGCTCTCTCTTGGACTTCCCTTTCTTGGTGTGAGCTGTGAGAGCTTGATCTTCATTGCCCATCTTTTCTTCTCATGCCACAAGCCTTGCTTCTTCTTGTAAACATTCTTCCCATAGTCTACTGAAGGAGATCAACTTCTTCCTTGCACAAATTCCTTGAATAAAGGAGTCCCATGACCTGGGTAGGCCATTTAGAGTGGTCATCACCACTTCACCATTCTCCACCATTTCATCCACTGCTTCTAGTTGTTCCTTGATCTGGGAGACCCTTGAAAAATAAGATTGAATGGTTTCTCCATTATGAAACTTTACTCCTTTCAATTGGTTCCGCAGGGTCATCTTCCGATTTATGTTCTTCCCTTCAAATAGTTTGGTCAAAGAGTCAAACATCTCCTTGGGTGTCTTTAGAGAGGACACATGGGGTATGAGATGATCTTTGATGGAATCAGCAATGATTCTCTTTTCCTTGACCAAGTTCTTCTTATGCAATACCTTGGCCTCTTCATCCTCTGGGATAGGGATGTCTTCTTTCACATATGAGTCCAACTCATTCTCTTCCAGGATTAACCCAATCCTATACGTCCAGGATCGGAAGTTATCAGCCCCTTCAAGCGTATCCTCAAGCTTGGTGTGGAGAGACATCTTAAAGAGTACTTCAAATGGAAATAGAAAATATTTAGGTCTTACCACTTGAAATGCTGAAAACTGGATCTGGTCCCGGATTAGGGTTTGTCAGAAAAACCCTAAAAATTCAAAATGTGAATTTCAAATTTCTGAAAGGATAGAAAGATGCACTTTGATGAGCTGATCAGCCTAGTGCATTCAGCATTTGAGACCAACAAAGTTTTTCCCTTCAGAATTGCCTTTTGTTCCTCCTGGGCTCACTGGGAGAGCCCTGAATTAGGGTTTGAGTTTCCCAGAGATCTACTCAGCCAAAAATCTTGATCCAAAGCTCTAAACTTCGATTTTTGCAAGGAGCTTCCAGCTATGCCTTTAGATTCTAGAAATTCCTATTTTTGTGGAAACCCTAATTTTTAGGGCCAAATCTGAAAATGCTCGGAACTGAATTATGATTGGAAAGATAGATGTGCCTTGATGAGTAGAGTCAATCTACTATACTGATTTTCAAAAATTTGTGGAGAGAAACCCAATAAACAAGGAACTCAAGCTTCCGTCACTGTAAAATGTCTTCTTCTCACGTTAGCTCTGATACCATGTTAATTTTGAGCATTAATTCACAATACTCTAGGATCTTTGCTGAGAGAATAACATATACAGTATATCAATGCATGAAAATCACAATATGACAAGCATCACAAGAATCAAAAGCATAAGAGACAAGAGACATAGAGTTTCCATGGGGAAAACCCTAAAGTGAAAAACCCCACAACTTCCTTAGAGATAGAGAGAGCAATGGTTCAACCAAAATACAACCAAATAACACTGAGATAGTCTCCTAGCAGATGATCCTCCTCTTCCTTACTAGTGTGCCACTTTTGAGAGTGAGAGTGAGTTACTTTTCCGAGTGAGTAAAATAGAGATCTCCTATCTCTATTTATACTCACCTTTTTTCCCGGTGACCTAATGGGGCCGACTTGTCTAGTCAGGTACATCCAAATTATATTATATATAATTCAGGGCCAACCCCACATGGTGGTCTAATAACCCATCGGCAAGTACACACACATGACGACACTTCCTTATAGAGGAATAACACATCTCTTATAAGGGTACAATAAATATATATAAAATACATAGATGAAATACATTCCGAAGTTACATATACATCAACATTTTGGACATATTATTTATAAAAAAACGTTGGTGATCCGGTTCTACTATGTGTGTATGTACAAATGTATGAATGTCTCTTTTATTTGTGTTCTTCATTATGAATGTGACAAATTCCAATCTAATACATAGTTAGCGTATGTATGAGATATGTGATTAACACTTCTCGGAACATGTATGTATGTAATTGTAACAAAATGTCATTCCAAGAGTCTTAGGAATTTCCGTAGTAGCGTAGGATCTCGCACACGGTACTGTTGATGTATATGTAACTTCGGAATGTATTTCATTTATATATTTATTGTACACATATAGAGATGTATTATTCCTCTATACGGAAGTGTCGTCATTTGTATTGAAAAGTGTCGCAAGTGTGTTAACTTGTCCATGGGTTATTAGACCACCTTGTAAGGGGTCGGCCCGATATAATGTAATATGAAGTTATTTTATGTAGCTAGACAAGTCGGCCCCATAAGGTTATTGGGAAAACAGGACAAGTATAAATAGAGATCGGGAGATCTCTATTTGGATCACTCAGAAACTGATTCTTCCTTCACTTGGAAAGTGGCGCACTTGTGAGGAGGAAGATCAGCTGCTAAGAGGAGTCTATCTCTTGTACTTTGGTTGAGCTATTGCTCTATCTATCTCTGAGGAAGTTGTGGGGTTTTTCACCTTAGGGTTTTCCCCACGGAAACTCTGTGTGTCTATTGTCTCTCATGCTTTTGCTTCTTGTGATGATTGACATGCTTGTTATGATTGTTATGCATTGATACAATGTACATGTTATTCTCCCAGTAAAGATCCTAGAGTATTGTCAATTAATGCTCAAAATTTAACATGGTATCAGAGCTAACCTGAGACGAAGACATTGTGCAGTGACGGAAACTAGGGTTTCTTTCTTATTGGGTTTCTCTCCACAGATTTTGGAAAAGTAGTATAGTAGATTGACTCTACTCATCAAGGAGAATCTATTTGTCCAATCAGAATTCAATTCTGATCATTTTCAGATTTGGCCCTAAACATTAGGGTTTCCACAAAAATATGAATTTCTGAAATCTGAAGACATAACTGGAAGCTCCTTGGAAAAATCAAAGTTTAGAACTTTGGATCGAGATTTTTTGCTGGATAAATCTCTGGGAATCGCGAACCCTAATTCAGGGTCCTCCTTAGTGAACCCGGGAAGACTAAAACACATTTCTGAAGGGTGAGGCTTTGCAAATTTCAAATTCTGAATACACCAAGTTGATCAGATCATCAAGGCGCATCTTTCTATCCTTTCAGAAAGTTGAAATTCACTTTTTGAATTTTTAGGGTTTTTTTCGACAAACCCTAATCCGGGACCAGATCTAGTTTTCAGCAAAACAAGTGGTAAGACCTAAATCTCTTCTATTTCCATTTGAAGTACTCTTTAATATGTCTCACCACACCAAGCTTGAGGATAAGATTGATGGGGCTGATAAGTTCCGAGCCTAGAAGTATAGGATTGGGTTAATCCTAGAAGAAAATGAATTGGACTCCTACATCAGCTCTGAGATCCCTATCCCAGAGGATGAAGAGGCTAAGGTATTGCATAAGAAGAAATTGGTCAAGGAAAAGAGAATCATTGTTTATTCTATCAAAGACCATCTCATACCGCATGTGTCATCTCTAAAGACACCCAAGGAGATGTTTGACTCCTTGACCAAGTTATTTGAAGGGAAGAACATAAATCAGAAGATGACTCTGCGGAATCAATTGAAAAGGGTCAAGATGTTGAATGGAGAGACCATTCAATCTTACTTCTCCAAGGTCTCTCAGATCAAGGAACAACTTGAAGCCGTGGATGAGGTAGTGGACAATGGTGAAGTTGTTATGACCACTTCGAATGGCCTACCTAGGTCATGGGACTCCCTTATTCAAGGAATCTATGCAAGAAAGAAATTGATCTCTTTCAGTAGACTGTGGGAGGAATGCTCTCAAGAAGAAGCTAGCCTTGTGGCCCGAGAGGAAAAGATGGGGAATGAAGATTAAGCTCTCATATCTCACACCAAGGGAAGCAAGCTTCAGAGAGAGAGATCTCATAACAAGAAACATTATCACCCTCATCACAAGAAGAAAGATATATCTCAAGTTCGATGTTTTGAATGCAATGAGAAAGGATACTTTTCTTCAGACTGCCCCAAGAAGAAGAAAGAAAACAACAACAACTTCAATAAAAAGAAGAAGAATAGAAAAAGAAGATATCATGCTCATGCTGTTGAGGATGATGAATCTCCCAGGAAGAAATCTAGAGCAGAAAGTGATGATGATGACTCATCAAGTGAAGAAGAGTATGTTCTAATCTCTGCTCTCATAGGTACTATCTCTCATGGTTGTAATGATTGGTTAATTGATAGTGGGGCTTCCAAACACATGACTGGGTTTAAAGAACCTTTTATAAATCTATCTGAACATGAATCACCCCATAAAGTGAAACTTGAGGATGACTATCAATACCCTATCAAAGGAAGTGGTGAAGCCTCCTACAATTAGATTCTGGAAAATATTTGAAGATGAAAGAAGTTCTCTATGTACCTGGCCTCAAGAAGAATCTACTCTCCATCTATGCATTGGATGCAAAAGGCATGAGGGTTGCATTTGTAGATGGCCAAGTCCTAATGTGGCCAAAGGGTAAAACTATTGATGATGTAGTGGTGATTGGAGAACAAGAGGGAGGATTGTATAAATTGAAAGGAAAACCTAAACATGCCATGGTGCATGATTCCATAGAGCCAAGTGAACTTTGGCATAGAAGACTTGCACATATGCACTACAGAGCATTACCAATTGCAAGTAAAGTTGTAGAAGGTCTTCCTGAAATTAAGACCAAGCATGAAGGTGTTTGCAAAGGATGTGCAAAAGGAAAGAACATAAAGAAGGCATTTCCAAGTAGTGAAAGCAAGGCAAAAGATATATTGGAAATTATCCACTCCGATGTATGTGGTCCGATGTCATCCAGTTCTCTGAGTGGATATGTTTACTATGTCTCTTTCATTGATGACTTCTCCAGGAAGACTTGGGTTTACTTCTTGAAGAAAAAAGATGAAGTGTTGGACAAGTTCAAGGAATTCAAAACCTTGATGGAGAACCAAACTGATAAGAAGATCAAAATATTCATATCTGACAATGGTGGAGAATTCACTTCAGGTGATTTCAAGAAGCTATGCAGTGATTCAAGGATTAAGAGGGAGTTGACTGCTCCTTACAATCCAGAACAAAATGGAGTTGCAGAAAGAAAGAACAGAACAATCATGGAAGCAGCAAGGGAAATGCTGCATGATCAAGATCTACCTATGCATCTATGGGCAGAAGCAGCTAGGACAGCTGTATATGTGCAGAACAAAACACCCCACAAGATATTGGACAACAAGACACCAGAAGAAGTCTTCTCTGGTAAGAAACCTAAAGTCAGCCGTCTCAGAATATTTGGTTGTCCAGTATACACTCATGTCCCAAAGGAAAAGAGGACCAAGCTAGATCCTTTAGGAAAGAAGGGTATCTTTGTGGGTTACAGTGAAAGCTCGAAGGCTTATAGAATATACTTTCCAGGGTTCAAGAAGATTGATGTCAACAGGGATGTGACATTTGATGAAAACTCGGCATTCATTAAATCAAGGAAGACACCTGTTGAAGTTTATGAAGAACCTAAGGAAACTAGATTTCAAGACACTACCATGACTGAAGCAATTTCAGATACAGTTCATGAAATTGAAGATCCGCAAGAACCTGTAGATCGACCCCGTGAGAATAACTCTCACAAGAGGAAACCTGCATGGTCTAGAGAGATCATTCAAGATGCAGAAAGATATTGCATTCCAGAAGAAGAACACAGAGCAAAGAAGAGAACTAAATCTCATACCAGCTATGTTGCTTTACTCTGTGACATCATAAACAAAGAACCTTCCAGTTATGAAGAAGCAGTAGAAAAGAAAGAATGGAAGGATACCATGGTTGAAGAATACCAATCAATAATGAAAAATGATGTTTGGGATGTTGTCCCAAGACCTGAAGGGATGTCTGTTGTGACTTCCAAGTGGATCTAGAAGATCAAGCATGCTGCAGATGGAAGCATAGAGAAATACAAGGCAAGATTTGTAGCTCGTGGCTTCTCTCAGAAAGAGGGAATAGATTATGAAGAAACTTTTGCTCCTGTAGCCAGGTACACTTCCATCAGATCAGTACTTGCTCTGGCTGCAGCGATGAAATGGAAGATACACCAGATGGATGTCAAGACTGCTTTCTTGAATGGTGTAGTTGAAGAGGAAGTATATGTGGAGCAGCCACTCGGTTTTGAAACACATGACAAGGAGTCATATGTATGCAGATTAAAAAAAGCCTTGTATGGTTTAAAACAAGCTCCAAGGACTTGGTATGGTAGGATGGACAGTTTCCTATCCAGTTTGGGCTTTACCAAGAGTAAAACGGATTCCAACCTTTACTACAAGGTTGAGGAAGGGAATTATGTGATTCTACTCCTGTATGTGGATGACCTATTTGTAACAGGAGATGACAGATTGATTGCTGATACAAAGAAGAAGCATGCTGCCGAGTTCAATATGAAGGACTTGAGGATGATGCATTATTTTCTAGGTATGGAGGTGTGGCAGAGTGCACATGGGATCTTCCTTCAACAAGGGAAGTACACAATAGATATCCTGAAGAGGTTCGGGATGATGGATTGCAAGGCCATGGCCACACCTATGGAATCGAAGCTAAAGCTTCTGTGTGATGCTTCATCTAAGTCGGTTGATGTCTCTATGTATCATCAGATGATTGGGTCCTTGATGTACCTGATGAACATGAGACCATATACTTGCTTTGCGGTGAACACATTGAGTCGGTTCCTGACGGATCCGAGGAGTGTTCACTTGATTGCTGTAAAGCATATTCTAAGTTACCTGAAGGGTACAGTTGATTATGGGCTCAAGTATGAAGCAAATCAAAAGTTTAACCTACAAGGTTATGTTGATTCAGATTGGGCAGGCAGTGCTGCAGATAGGAAGAGCACATCTGGGTGCTGCTTCAGTATGGGATCAGGTATGATCTCTTGGTTTAGCAGGAAGAGTCCTGCGTAGCACTGAGTACAGCCGAGGCAGAGTATGTTGCAGCCTATTCGGCTAGTTGTGAGGTAGTATGGCTTCGGAAGATACTGTCAAAGTTATTTGATCTCCTACTGGAGACTACTGGTATCTTTTGTGACAACTAGAGTTGTGTGAAGCTGTCTGAGAACCCGGTGTTCCACGACAGGTCGAAACACATAGAGATCAAATATCACTATATCAGGGATATGGTGCAGAAAGGAGCAATGAAGCTCCTGCATGTTGCGACGGATGAGAAGATTGCAGATGTACTGACGAAGCCACTAGCAAGAGTGAAGTTCGAGTACTTCAGAGAGAGGCTTGGTGTTCTTCAGATTGACTACACTTCGAGGAAGAAGTGATGGAGACATTTACTGAAGCCATTCCAACCATGTTGGAAGGAGGATCCTTCACATGGTTGTGGATATAAGCATTGGATGATGAGCTTCAGGATGATGCTCTAGTTACTGCTCTGTATGCATCATGTTGGATGCTGGATATGATCATTTGGATCATTTATATGTATGTATGTATGCATCATGTTGATGCTGGATATGATCAGGTAGATCATGTATTTGTATATGTAGTAGGTGGATACTTGTATGATCAGTGTGATCGTGTACTTATGTATGTATCAGGTGGATACTTGTATGATCAGTGTGATCATGTACTTATGTATATCAGATGGATGCATTGTATGATTAGGTGGATCATGTATGATATGTATCAGGTAGATACTATGTATGCATCAAATGGATATATTGTTTGATCAGGGTGATCACAGATGACGAGCTTCAGGATGTTGCTCCAGATGATATGCATCAGGTTGATGCTATGATGATCGGGATGATCACAGATGACAAAAGTCAGGATGTCACTCCAAATGATACGCATCAGGTTGATCATGTGATGATGTACATCAGGATGATGTATGGTGAGTATCGATTTGATACTCTGTGGCCGTGGACAGGTTGTGCAGGTAGCATAGAAAA
Organism: Larix kaempferi; assembly: GCA_027924585.1. Classification (NCBI taxonomy): domain Eukaryota; kingdom Viridiplantae; phylum Streptophyta; class Pinopsida; order Pinales; family Pinaceae; genus Larix; species Larix kaempferi. Next base: position 9,279,655 of record BSBM01000094.1, read on the forward strand.
GATCCTGGGAGATCCTATAGTCTGTGCTAGGATGCTCTTTCGAGATTTTGCTATAGGTAGCATAGAAAAGATCCTTTAAAAACCGGACAGGTAGAGCAGTGTGCTCGTAACATCTTGGGTTGCTCTATCGAGATCCTATAGTCTGTGATAGGATGCTGTGAGTAGGTTTTGCTACAGTTTTGCATAGAAAAGATCCTTTAAAAACCGGACAGGTAGAGCAGTGTGCTCATAACATGTTGGGTTGCTCTATCGAGATCCTATAGTCTGTGATAGGATGCTGTGAGTAGGTTTTGCTAGAGTTTTGCATAGAAAAGATCCTTTAAAAACCGGACAGGTAGAGCAGTGTGCTCGTAATATCTTGGGTTTCTCTATCGAGATCCTATAGTCTGCGCTAGGATGATCTGAGCAGGTTTTGTAAAAGTTCACATAGAAAAGATCCTTTAAAATTTGGACAGGTAGAACGATGTGTTCATAAAATCATAGGATTCTCTATCGAGATCCAAACAGGTAGAGCTATGTGCTCATAACATCCTGGGATGCTCTGAGTAGGTTTTGTGAAGGCCAACATGTAAAAGAACCTATAGTCTGTGCTAGGTTTTGCTGACGCACGTAATCAGTCCTGGGATCCACAGTATGGCCATTGATGATGAAGACCTGCAGGTGGTGGGCCTACATCCGGTATGAAAAAGGACTGGCTCTGTAGAAATTCCTATGATGAGTAGATTCAGAGATTGGTTGAGATACCAGCAGCAGTGGCGATGATCCAGAGAAGAAGACTTGTGCTAGCAGATCTATGTCGAGAAATACCTTCCTAGTTAAGAGGGATTGTTGATGTATATGTAACTTCAGAATGTATTTCATTTATATATTTATTGTACTCCTATAGAGATGTATTATTCCTCTATATGTAAGTGTCGTCATTTGTATTGACAAGTGTCGCAAGTGTGTTAACTTGTCGATGGGTTATTAGACCACCTTGTAAGGGGTTGGTCCGATATAATGTAATATGAAGTTATTGTACCTAGCTAGACAAGTCGGCCCCATAAGGTTATTGGGAAAATAGGACAAGTATAAATAGAAATCGGGAGATCTCTATTTGGATCACTCAGAAACTCATTCTTCCTTCACTCAGAAAGTGGCGCACTTGTGAGGAGGAGGATCAGCTGCTAAGAGGAGTCTGTCTCTTGTACTTTGGTTGAGCTATTGCTCTATCTATCTCTGAGGAAGTTGTGGGGTTTTTCACCTTAGGGTTTTCCCCACGGAAACTCTGTGTGTCTATTGTCTCTCATGCTTTTGCTTCTTGTGATGATTGACATGCTTGTTATGATTGATATGCATTGATATACTGTACATGTTATTCTCTCAGTAAATATCCTAGAGTATTGTGAATTAATGCTCAAACTTTAACAGGTACTCCCCATTCAATTTAGACACAACCAGTTGTGAATCCAGGCGGACTTCTAAAGACTGGATGCCATGTGAAATAGCATCCTGAAGTAGCTCAATCACAACACTATACTCGGCCACATTGTTAGATGTAGGACCAAGGCAAGCACCTCCTGAGGACACAACTAGATGGTCAGGTGAATAAATAACCCAGGCAGCAGAAGAAAGATGTTGCGTATGATAGCTAGCACCATCCGCGAACCCTAAGAACGTAGGAGATTTTGCTGACATTTGTCAATCAAACGGAAGCGAATCAGCAGACCCAAAAACCAAAAGAAAGCTAAACTATGTACAGAAGTAACTATACAGTAGTATACAAAAGTATTAGCCTGAACCAGAGGTTCAAGCATAATACCGCTTTAGGTAGAGCCCATTTCTAGGTTCCTTCAAGATAGTCCCCTAATAGTCTTCCAACTCATAGGCTCCTTTTTCCAGGACACACCTCACCATGTAAGGACCGTGCCACATGGGATTGAACTTTCCTACCCCCAGGGGTTCTTTAGCTTGGTCATATAAGAGGACCAAGTCACCTTCAGCATACTGCCGGGGATGGATAGACCTATCATACTGAACCTTGACACGATGTTTGTTTGCATCTATAGCCACAACGACATCTCGACGTTGCTCATCAAGTTGCTCATGGTGGATTAGAAGTTGCTCAATACCTATTGTATCAGGGAGGAGCTCTATGGCCAATTTAAGGGAAGGGATTTCTCATTCAATCGATAAAATCGACTCTACACCGTGTACTAACTGAAATGGTGAGAACCCGGTGGCAATCTTAACTGTGGTTTGATACGCCCACAAAGCAAAATATAACATGATGTGCCAGTTGTTCTTGCTTTGTTGGATGGTACGTTGGAGAATGGTCTTCAAAGACTTATTAACTGCTTCAACTTGACCATTTGCTTGGGGATAATAAGAAGATGAGTGTTCTTGATGAAACCCAAGCTTGAGAGACAAATCCTCCATCATCTTGTTTTGAAATTGACTACCATGGTTAGTGACAATCTCTTTCGGAATACCGAACCGAGTGATAATTTGATTGAACATGAAATGGGTTGTTGTAGCACCATCGGCTTTTACGGTAGGCATGGCCTCAGCCCATTTGGAAAGGTAGTCCACGGCCACTATAATATGGTGATGCCCCTCAACCGAAGCTAGTTTGCAATCCATGAAATCCACCCCCCACTTGGTGAAGGGACCGACAGTGACAACTGGATGAAGGGGCGCTGGATGCGAGTGTATATTTCGAGAGAACACCTGGCAAGGGTGGAATCTCTTCACAGCGTTAATACAATCTTTAAAGATTGAAGGCCAAAAGTAACCAGCTCGCATAATACGTTGGGATGTAGCAAGCTTGGATAAGTGACCGCCACATGCCCTAGCATGGCAATCATTAAGTACCCTCTCCACTTCTTCGTGAGTTAAGAAATGATGGAGAATGGAATCCTTTCCTCGGCGATACAAAGTGTGACCGACGATAGTATAATCTTTAGCGTGATGTTTCACACGTAGTCGCTCGTCTCATGAATAATGTGGTGGAAACTTCAAAGTTTGGAGATATACAATGACATCCCCATACCAAGGGTCCTCGGATGAGATAAGAAATAAGTGTTCATCCACAAAGGAATATTCATGGATGACATCCTCATCAAGTCTCGGAAGGTCCGACATAAGCTCAGCAAACACCAACGATTTCACTGATTTCGCCGAAGCAAAATCGAAATCGAACTCCTGAAGGATCACAATCCATTTATTATACTTCCCCCCTATAAGGTGTCGTGATAGCACGAACTGAAATAGATTGATATGTGCTACAACTGTGGTTGTTCTAAGCAAAATGTAATGTCATAATTGCTGGACTACATGGACAGTCACAAGCACCAACTTTTCCACGTGAGTATATCTTAGCTCAGCGTCTACTAGATTTCGACTGAGGTAATAGATAACATGCTCGACAAGTGCATCATCAACCTAAACCAATACCATGCCAATCGTCTCCTGAGACGGGGCCATATAAAGGATAAAATATCGTGCAATGTCTGGTGGACTAAGCACAGGGGCCGATACCAAAGCTTTCTTAAGGGTGTCGAAATACTGCTGGGCTCGTTCATCCCAGATAAAGGGTGTGTCTTTCTTCAATAAGCGCGTGAAACCTTTGGTAAGATTAGCATAATTGACTACAAATCGGCGCAAAAAAGTATCTCTCCCTTGGAGGCTCTGAAGTTGTAACAAGTTGCGCGGAGGAGGAAACCGAAGTATTGCCTCAACTTTGAGAGGATCAACTCTAATACCCTCTTTCAAAACTATAAATCCCAGAAGGTGACCAATCCTTATAGAAAAGATGCATTTATTAGGATTCAATAGAATCTTGTAGCGTATACATCGTTCGAGAATCAGACAAAGGTGCTTGGGGTTGTCCACTCTCTTGCAAGAATGGATGGAAAGATCATCCAAGAAAACCTCCATAATCTTTTTAAGATCATGAAAGGCGTAGTTCATGGCACGCTGAAACGTAGCTACGGCGTTTTTAAGGCCGAAAGGCATTTTCCGATATGCAAATGTTCCCCAAGGACAAATGAAAGTTGTCTTATGTTGGTCCCTCGGTTTGATTTGAATCTGGTTATATCCTGAAAAGCTGTCCATGAATAAAAAAATCTCACTTCCCCCACAAGCATCCAAGATCTGATCGATGAATGGCGTGGGAAGTTGTATTTCAAACATGCATGGTTCAAATCTCTAAAATCGGTGCATACGCAGATCATTCCCTGCCTCTTATCCACAGGAACGGGGTTTGACACCCATTCAGTAAGGGGAACGGGGTAGATGAAACCAGCTTTGAGCAGTTTCTCCACCTCTGCCTTTATAGCAGCTTCCTTCCTAGGGTTCACAGCACGTAGGCATTGTCGAACCGGTTTAGCATTGGGATATGTTCTAATCTCATGTTCAACAATGTGGGGGTCTATTCCTGGCATCTCCTCATATGACTAGGCGAAAGCTTCCTGGAGTTCTGTAAACAAATTGGTGTAAATAACAATCTCCTCAGGAGTGCAATCGTCACCGATGTAGACATTCTCAACCTTTCCGGGAGTACGAGAGATGTTGATCGACATAGTCGAGGAAATATTATCCATATTCCCCTCCGTGAAAATATCATGCAACCTTAAAAGAGTCACAGCGTGACCAACCATCTCTACTAAAGTAATCCTAAACTCTTCCTATTCGATGAGCTCGAGGTTGGGAAGGAAATAAGAGCGATGGTGCATATCCTCCCAAGGCCTCTCACTACCACACATGGCCTCCATAATAGCTTCATTAGAAGGAAAAGTATCATCAAGGAAATCGTGTGAACAAGACGAGTTGGCTGCCCAAACTGGAAGCGTAACAGGATCTTCTTCAACTGTCTGAGAAGAAGAGAGATCCGATTCTGTAGTGGCTTGTTGAATATGTTGGTAAGCAAGCTCAGCTACAGACAGTGGCATCGACATCTCGACGTGTGTAATGTCTCCAGACGTAGAACTCGTGGATGGTAAAGTCCATGGATTAGTACAATAGGAAGTCTGGAACGACACATTATACAACGGAGGAGAAGCATCGTCAAAAATGGTTCCAATAAAATTCATAGGTGTAGGAAAATCATAAGTTCTCATCAATGAAGGGCACATACCAACACCCATGTTCCCAGTTGCCGACTGAGAATTAGTAACCTGCGGGACTATGGATCCCGTGGATGTTGTGGAAGGGGGATGAAAGAAATACAGCTGATCAATGGTCACAATATTTCCTTCGTGAGGAAAGCAGATAGCTCTGAATACAGTGGACGCGACAGCCTTCATAGCGTACATCCAACTCCGACCCAGTAAAAGGTTGCAGTCGATGGGCGCATCAACCATCTCGACTTTAATAGGAACAGATTTACCTCCCAGGAAGACAACTAGGGAAGGGATAATTCCATGCAGCTTAAATGACCGACCGTTGAATGCAGTGAGTGTGGTTCTAGACGCGAGTAGAGGAGGAGAGCCAAGAGCTTTCCAACAAGTTAACGACGTTACTGACGTGGAAGCACCTTCATCAACCATAGTACATTTGACAAAATTCTAAAGGCACACCACCTGGATTTGAAAATCCACGTGGTAAGGTAAGCGAGGTTGAACATCAGTAGTGTCAAACTTGATAACAGTGGGACCTCCCCCATCTTGAAATCCTAACGTACTCAAAGGGCATTCTTTTGAGAAGGAAAGGACTGCAAGACTTTAAGAGCCGACATGGCACACGGATTTTGGTCCAAATCTTCTTCAATTGAGTAGTTATGGGTGGCTCGAGCATTAGGATTATGTGTAGAGCGCTTAAGAACACCTTTCAGTATCCGCGACATATTAGAGGGATTCTCGATATGCAAGGAATTATCAGGAGGAGGGGGAGGCTCACTCCCCATATTAGGTTGTGGTGCACCATAATCGCATTGACGAGTGGCAACACTAACCTCCGATTGAACCATATTGTTGTTGGACACATATGCTTTGTAAGTCATCCCGTAGTATTATATGTTTCATGGTATTGATCCACAGTTTGTATTATCCCATAGTATTAGATGTTCCATGGTATTGATCGATAGTATTGGACGCATATGCTTTCTAAGTCGTCCCATAGTATTATATGTTCCATGGTATTGATCCATAGTATTGGTGCATAGAATTAGTATATAAGTACGTGTTAAGGCCAATAAAGGCATCCAAAAGTTATTTGCATTGAGCTTGCTCAAAGGAGGTTTCCCCCTCAAAGTGGCCCGCGATCAATAAATCTATTATGAGTTCTTTTATTTCTAATATATCGTGCATTTTCATTAATTAATTGTTAGAGGTTCCTCACATCTGGTATCATAACACATTCTTGGGCTCATTGGTTGTAATTTATGCCAATTTTGTTTTTTGCATCTGTATTGTTCATTTCAATTGCAGGTTCAGATCTGAGAATAATCCCTATCCACTTAACTATGGGGAGTACTTAGGCATATCCCTAAAAATCATTGTGAGGAGTACCATAGGAACCCCGAAGTAGTTAGCCCATTGAGAGGACCTGCAAGCGAAAAGGGAAACGACCCCTACCTGATTGACTAGTTCCCACACATGAGGTAAACCAAGAGTTGTTGTTTGTGGCAAAGGGGATATCAATTTCACCTGAGCTATGGAGTGAGGGGTATTTCCCCAATACGCAAGCCGTTAGACAACATTGGTATCCGAGTGAATCCCCTAAACCTTTAGGAAGTCGCGCATACCTAGGGTCCATATCTCTTTCCAACTGATAAATCACATATTACATTTATCCATAACTATTGTAGATCACTTCCATGTCGTTCTAGATCCATTCCAAAAAAATAAAAATAAAAATTTCACTGACACCCATATCTTCTGTTTTAACTCTGTTTCCCTTGAAAATTCACTGACATGCCACATATTCTTGTTTTAACTCTTTTTCCCTTGAAAATTCATTGACACCCCTGCCATCCCATTCTTCATATTTCATTCCTTATGAACCTATCCCAAACTCCACTTCCCAAAGCCATAAATCCCACATCTGTCTATTTTTAGGGTTTGCCATAACTTCTTCGATTTTCACCCAATCGCTTTCAAATTTTGCCACAATGTTCATTTCCTATTTTTGCTTCTTTGTCCCTCTTTGAAAAATTTTCTCATTCTTTCATCCCACTTCTAAAATCCCCATATTCTGCTTCCCTGTCCATCAGAAAGTGTCCAAAACCTCATCAAACCCCAAGTACCCATCAGAGTTTTTCCCAAATCCAAATTTTCCTTTACTAAAGAAGCTTCTGTTTTTGTTTTTCTACACATTCAAAAAAAAAAGAACTCTTAGTTATGGTTGTTACCCGCGTAGGAGCAAAAATTAGGGAGGAAGAACTTGCAACCCTCAAAACCAAACTCCAAGATCTGGATGAAAAATTTCTCAGCCTCCATCTTCAGCATTCATCCATGAACAATAAACAACAACCAGAATCTTCTACAGACATTGGGTTCTCTTCTTCGATGAATTGTTGTGGGTCGAAGCTTGATTTTCCTCGTTTCAATGGTAATGATCCACCAGGATGGATATACCAGGAAGAGAAATATTTCAGTCTGCATAATACTTTTGATGTCAACAAAGTTCTACTTTCATCCTTCCATTTGGAACATGAATCCCTTCAATGGTATCGTTGGTACATCAAGGCTCATAAAGAGCCAAAATGGACAGATTTTTGCCCAACTCTTTTTGCAACGATTTGGTCCTAGTGCTTTTGATGAATTCACATGAGCACTCACTAAACTTCGCCAAATGGGAACTGTGAGAGAGTATCAAACATAATTTTAGAAACTATCCAATCAGACAGAAGGATTGTCTGATGAACTCTACAGGATTTGTTTTGTCAATGGTCTCAAGGATGCAATCCGATTTGAGGTTAAAATGTTTTGTCCCAACACAATGATGGAAGTCCTAGGGTTGGCTAAGTTCGAGGAGGACAAGATCACAACCCAACAACACTCCAAATCCACTTTTGTTCCATTCTGAAATATGGTTTCCCAACAACCTCCGATCACGCCAGCTCCTCGACCAACTCCTATCAAGAATTTTTCTGAAGCAAAGATATAGGAATAGAGACAAAGGGATTTTTCATAAATGTGATGAGAAATTCACTCAGGGCCATAGATGTGTTGAGAAAAATCTCTATCTCTTGGATTTGGATTCTCCACCTGCCTCAGAACTTGGTGAAGAAGCTCCAGATACAATAGATGATCAAGTCGACATTCAACAACCTCCCATTGACCCCCCGTCTCAAGATGACCACCCAGAGATATCTCTCCATGCTTTATCCGGATTCACCACCCCACAAACAATGTGGGTTAGGGGTTACTTCAAGAAGCTCCCTCTTACAATACTCGTTGATTCTGGTAGCACTCATAACTTCATTGTCCCTCGGATCGCCAACCTGGCTGATTGTTTTTTCCATCCTTGCTCCAACTTTAAAGTCACGATTGCCAATGGGGTCACCTTACCTTTCAAGGGGAAGTGTCTCAATGTGCATATATCTATGGGATGTTATAACATGTGCTTTGACATGTTTTCCTTGGACTTAGGAGGTTGTGATGTGGTTTTAGGCACTCAATGGTTATGCACACTTGGCCCCATCTTATGGGATTTTGGTGAACTTTGGATGCAATTTTTAGTCAATGGGAAAAAACACACATCGACGGGCTTACAACTAGGGTCTCTTCACATCATCAATTCCCATCGCATGGATAATATCCTTAAGAATAATTCACATGGTTTCATCGCTCAACTCCATTCCACTTAGATGCACCCATCAACGGTCTCCACTACTCCTTTGGATCTACAACAAATTTTGGATAGATATGCAGGTGTCTTTGCTGGCCCAGTGGGATTGCCATCTTCAAGAGCCCTTTCCGGTACGAATTTAACCGCCTCTACATATGAGAAGTAAATGATGGCTATTTTGCATGCAGTACAAAAGTGTCGACCATACCTATTAGGGAATTATTTCTACATCAAGACTGATCACCAGAGTCTAAAATATTTCCTGGAACAATAGGTCTCCTCACCAACACAACATAAATGGGTTAGCAAACTCATGGGTTGTGCTTATGGGATCACTTACAAAAAGGGTAAGGACAATCTGGTGGTGGATGCTCCTCCTCACACATTTGATGACCAAGTTTCTCTTTTAGCTATTTTTATGCCTGTTCCAAATTGGTTTCCATCTATTCAACAGGGTTATATCAATGACTCCTCAATATATCAAATCATCCAACGGTTGGCCAAGAACCCTTCTACTGTAACGCATTACTCTTGGGATGGTAATTTCCTAAGCTACAAGGGTCTTCTGGTGCTTCCCAAGAGCACAAATATTCAAAATGTTGTCTTCTACGAACTCCATGCTTCTCCATCGGTAGGGCACTCTAGGTTCCTCAAAACGTATGATCAGGCACAACGTAACTTCTTTTGTACAATTCAACAGATGGTGGTTGAATGTGATACTTGCCATCTTAACAAAGGTGAAATGACACTCCTTCCTAGATTGCTCAAACTCTTTCCCATCCCTACACAGATTTGGACATATATTTCTCTGGATTTCATTAAAGGGCTCCCTAAATATGGAGGGAAAACAATGATTTTGGTTTTGATTGCTCACCCAAATATAGTCAATTGTGTGCCCTCGGCCATGCCTATACAACCTAATCAGTCGCACAAATTTTCCTAGACCAGATATTTCGTCTTCATGAAATCCCTTCTTCCATTGTCTCAGATCGCGACGTAACTTTCACTAGTCATTTTTGGACAGAACTATTTCGCCACACTGGCGCCAAACTGTAGATGAGTTTGGGGTCTCACCCACAAACAGATGATCCAGCTGAAATTACCAATAAATGTTTGGAAACTTATCTTCGTTGCTTCACCTCCGAACAACAACCTCAGTGGGTGTTACACCCAAAATCTACTCATCATAAGATTCAATGTGTACACCCCTGAAGATACATGGGCTAATTAATCATCCTGGGAGGATTTGTACCCAATTGTGCTAAGTTTTGAAGGCTCGTCGTAGGATGCACACTAGCAACATGCGACATCGCACCTTGCTCCATTACAGGGTGCGACGAAGTTAGTTAGATAGAAAATAGCTTCTTCGAGGTCCATCTCCAAGCTTGTTGACTTGGGAACCTATCCCTGACCTCTTGGAAGAGCTGGTACTCGATTCCTAAACGTTTGGAGAGATCCCTTAAGCCTCTCCTACCATCTCTCAACCTATCCTATCCATACCCTATCCACTCACTCCTATATAAATGAAGCTCACTCCCATCCCAAAGGGAGGAAGTCTATGCTATCTACATGCTGGTGAAATCACTCTTAGAACATCTCCACTCACCTATTGGAGAACTCATACTTCCTTGGAAGGATATGGCAATTGGCTTTGTCGGAGAAGGGCTACATCGTTAATCCTTGGTTGTAGTTCTATATCTCCATTATGTACTCCTTTTTTGCAGTAATACAAATGCTTTCCACCAATATTGTTCATGTGTGTAATGATATTGAGTAGTTTACCTGCTTAACTGTTTACTTAGATCTCTTATTCTATAGATTTCTTTTACTGATTTCTCTTGTTTCGTGTCTTGACAGGTCTTGCAGATTGGATCCGATGACCGTGAGATGTGGAGCAGCATTCGGGAGAAAGGATTGCAAAGTGAAAAGTAAGACATCTAATACTCGATCCTTAAGTAGATCTAGGAAATGCATTAGTAGTCTATTCTATTTGTTCGAGAGTCACTTTGAGCTAGGGAGATCCTGCTCGTGTCGGCTCGAGTGGATTGTCCGATAACAAATCTGGTGACCATACTGGGGAGTATAGAATCTGGTCAGTAGTTTCCAATCTAAGAGTCATTTTTAGTTGATTGCTTGACACAAGCCTTTTTCTTTTTTCCATTTACTTCTAGAAGTTGATTTCACTGTTCGATCTTCATATTGAAGACTCTAGTCTACTTCCTCTGAGTTTATATAACTCATTCCCAAACCATTCCATGGTTCATTTCTGTGAGATCTGATTCATTTTTGAATCTAAACTTCGCCTGTTGCACCTGGGTAGTGGGAACAGAGCGACACTGTGTCATTTTTTAGTCTCTGTTCTTTACCTGTTAGTTACTCACCACATCCCTTGCATTGGTAAACTGTGACATCGTCGCACTTCCCATGTAGGTAAACTGCGACGTCGCACTGTGTACAAGCACATAGTGCGTCGATTTATCAAAATTTTGGCATGCAGGTATCCCTTCTCCATTTGAATGGTAGGGTTTGTTAATCTTTTAGGTGATGAGTACTTGGATACGAGTGAGCCACGTAACCCTTAAATTATTCCCATGCAATGGATCACCTTTCCATAGTTTGTTTACGATAATGATAATACCATCATTTGGTCAATCAAAAGGATTAATATGGATATTCTCTAAGGTTGCTACACCATATGATTGAATCCATGAGTTGATCATTGCAATCAAACGTTGCACAATAATAACATTACGTTGCCAATGACCCATAATTCAACACAAACATTCTAGCATCTAACATTCTTATGGAAATATCACCTATAGACCAAACAAATCATAGTAACCATAAAGCAAATTATTTTTCAGTGATATGGTTATTTACAATTGTTTAAGTTATCATATAAAAAAATTTGATTGGTGAATATCAAATGAAAAACCCAATTCTTGGAAGAAGTCTACACATCATGGAGATATATCAACAAGTAGGGATGCATCGACATTTCCAATTTTACCATAACAAGCTTTCAATTACTTCACTTACATATAAACATTTAAAAACAAATTCCTCCGTATAAGCTTACAATCATCGATATAAAGATAATTTGATCAAGTTATACAAGACTGAAATGATTAGATGGAGACTTGTAAAATATCTAGTTAATACTGAAGATCGGTAAGAGATTTGTTCTCACCGTGCTAGATATGAGATGCAATTACAGTACAGAATCATCATCAATAACAAAAGTATCTACAGACTTGTTAAATGCTTGGACACTTCCAAAGTACGGCTATCCTCGTCGCTGAAAATACAATTTCAACAAAGGAAAGAATTCGAGAAGTTGGTAGGCTGAATACTACCTCCAAATACTTGGAAACTGAGCGAGCAAAGACCTTTTATCTGAATAACTTTTTGTACAGCTAGTTTGCATATAACATTTCAAACGATAATTGTCGTAACCGCACTTACCTGTAGATCTGTAAAGAGGAAAACAGTTCGATGCGTTAGCTCATAAGCTAAGTAAGCCAGCCTGTTATGGCAAGTTCTCCTGGAGTTTACGACACATTACAACAACTTAAAAAAAAATACATCTATATATATACAGCCATAATAACACTTAAGTACAAAAAAGATCCTTCAAACACACTTACAACCAAGTAAGTTAAACAGACGGTTAAAAGACTGCTCTTACACAACATTTATTGCTATCATAAAAATTTTAAATTTTTCGGAAATTATCGAGTTTTGACATGTGGTATCAGAGCATGGTTCAGACACTAGGCATTCTTATGGCTCCACTAATTTCCGCAGAACAGTGCAAATGACAATAAAATTTTAAATTGTGTTATGTACTAACTTATAATTTCTGTTTCATAAAGATAGAGTAGAAAATTTCTTTTCTGAATCTGACAGGCAGGTATGGAAAAGCTAGAAGAATATGCTGAACAGGAATCTCCAAACACTGTAACAAGACAGATGTCAAGAGAACCTGAGACAGAGGAGGTAATTGCTCACACCACTGAGCTGATGCAGACCATAAAAGGTTTAAAGACAGAGATAGAAACAGTCAAGAAAGATAATGAAAGGATTCTGAAAACACAAGAGCAGCTAAATCAATTATTATTAGAAAAATTTCAGACAGAAGGAAGGAGCAAACGAACTGGATCAGAAGAAGTTAGTCATCAAAGAGGGTCTAAAAGGATGAAACCAACTAAATCTGACAGCAGTTCATCATCTGAAGAAAGAAAGGGACAACACAGTTATCACATTAGTAGTGACAGCAGTGAAGCTGAGCTGCACAATAGAAGGAAAAAGTACAGGCCTTATGAAGAGATTTCCGGGGAGTTTAAAAAGATAAAACCCCCAACTTTCAATGGAGAATCTGAAACAGGAGAAGAAGCAGAATCCTGGTTATCCGGGATGAGAAAATATTTCCAGATTTATAACTATTCGAATCAGCTGAAGGCACGAATGGCCATCTACAACCTTTCTGGAAAGACGGACATATGGTGGCAAGATATGAAAAGGGTCAAGGGGATTAAAGAGAAAGAAGTTAATTGGAGTACTTTTAAAAGGTACTTCAAGAAGAAATTTCTGTCTGAACAGTACTATGAAGAGAGGGCCAAGGAATTTTATGAACTGAAGCTAGGTTCTATGACTATGAAGGACTTAAACAGTAAGTTCTTTAGTCTGTTACGGTATGTGCCGTATTTTGTCGAAGAGAAACCAAAAATACAACGGTTTCTTAGCTGTCTGCCATATCATATCAAGGACAGAATTGAATACGACAACCCCAAAACACTGGAAGAAGCTATGCGAAAAGCTAATTTATGTTATGAACAGAATAAAAAGAAAGAGGGGATAGCCAGCTGGAAAGCCAAAAAGAACAACAATCAGATCGAGTACAAGAAAAAGGAGTTTGCCTCCCATAAAAGTTTCAAGAATAGCAAAAACAGAAACCATTTTAATGGTAAAAGCTTCCAGGGAAACAAAAATGGAGCTGCCAGTCATTCCAACAATTTCAAAAACAGCAAGGAGGCTCCTAACAATCATGGAAACTACACCAAAAATTTTGAGCGAAAGGAACCTGTCAAGTGCTGGGAGTGTAATGGCCCACATTATGCTTGAGTTTACCCAAATAGAAAGAAACAAATCAGCAATATTCATACTGTTCAAGATGAAATGATTGTTGGAGACTTTGCAGGGACTATGCCCCGAATCAATGCAGCATTGGAAAACCGCCAAGCTGACTATCAAACTTCCATGGTGGAAGTAGGAGGTATGATTAACAAAACCCCTGTAACTATTTTAATAGATCCGGGTGCTAGTCTTAGTTATATTTCACCCCAGCTAGTAGAAAAATGTAATTTGACTGTTGAAAGATTTGATAATTCTTGGTCTGTACAACTAGCTACTGGGGCAAAAAGGAAAGTAAACTGTTATGTAAAAGAATGTATCTTAAATATGAATGATTTTAGAACTACAGTTAAATTAAACGTCTTGCCACTTGGCTCTTATGACATACTTATCGGAATGGACTGGTTGGAACAGCATAGGGTAGTTTTAAACTGTTTTGACAAAACTTTTAGATGTGTAAACAGTAATGGACAGCCTATAACTGTCAAGGGTATTCCTAGGAAAACAGTAGTTAGGCAGATTTCTGCCTTACAACTAAAAAGGGCAGTCAGAAAAGGGTGCAAGACCTATGCTGTAACTATTACAGATGAGACAGAGAAGTCTGAAAACAGCAAGATGACAGTAGAGAACATCCCTGTAGTTAATGAATTTATTGATGTTTTTCCTGAGGAAATCCCAGAATTACCTCCCAAGAGGGAGCTAGACTTTACAATTGAGCTGATACCCGGTGCTGTTCCCAGTTCAAAAGCCCCGTATCGTATGAATATTTTGGAGCTTAACGAATTGAAAACTCAGTTAAAGGAGTTAATAGACAAGAATTACATTCGACCCAGTGTATCCCCTTGGGGGGCACCAGTAATTTTTGTTAAAAAGAAGGACGGAACTATGCGACTTTGCATAGATTACCGTCAACTGAACAAAATGACGATTAAAAACAGATATCCGTTGCCTCGCATAGATGACCTGTTTGATCAGCTACGTGGAGCTACGGTGTTCTCTAAGATCGACCTGAGATCGGGTTATCATCAGGTGAGGATTAAAGAAGAAGACATTTTCAAAATAGCTTTTAGAACAAGGTACGGACATTACGAATTTGTCGTAATGCCATTTGGGCTTACTAATGCCCCAGCTGTCTTTATGTGCTTAATGAATAACATAATGCATAAGTAATTAGATAAATTTGTTGTCGTATTCATCGATGACATTTTAGTTTATTCTAAGAATGAGGAGGAGCATAAAGAACACTTACGTATAGTCTTACAAGAACTAAGAGAGCAGCAGCTCTTTGCGAAATTCAGTAAGTGTGATTTCTTTAAAGACGAAATCCAGTACTTAGGACATGTAGTCACTAAGGAAGGGATTTCAGTTGATCCTGAAAAGATTCGGGCAATTGAAGAATGGCCAGTACCAAAAGATGTAACAGATGTTAGATCCTTCATGGGCATTACCGGTTACTACCGGAGATTTATTGAAGGCTTTTCAAAAATAGCCAACCCAATCACTTCTTTGCAAAAGAAAGGCAATACGTTTGATTGGAACGCGAAGTGTGAAGAAAGCTTTAAGAAACTTAAGACTTTATTGACAACTGCGCCTATTCTCAGAATAGCGGATCCAAATAAAGATTTCATGGTTTGCACCGACGCTTGTAATGATGGTTTAGGCGGAGTGTTGACTCAAGAGGGACAGGTCATTGCTTACGAATCTAGGAAGCTGAAAATTCATGAAAAGAATTATGCCACTTATGACCTAGAATTAGCTGCTGTAATCCATGCTTTAAAGATGTGGCGACACCACTTAATAGGCAGAAAATTCACTTTACTGACTGATAATAAAGGTCTAAAATACCTTTTAGATCAGCCTAATTTAAATGCAAGACAAGCCAGGTGGTTGGCATTCTTAAGTGAATACGATTTTGAAATTCAACACATAAAAGGAAAGGAAAATAAGGTGGCTGATGCCTTGAGCAGAAATGCAAAGCTGAATTTTGTATCAGCTAGCAGCACTTACACCTCTGATTTAAATGAACAGTTGGCTGAAGGGATAAAATCAGATGAAAATTACCAGCATTTACAAGCTGCAGCCAAAGAACAACCTACAGAAAGCGTGATAAAAGGATATAGTTTAAATGAAGACGGATTTTTATTGTTTAAAGACAGGCTGTATGTTCCAAATGCACCTAAAGTTAAACTTTTAATTCTAGATGAAGTTCATAAAACCCCTTACTCAGGGCATCCAGGCTACCAGAAAACTGTCACCATGTTGAGAAAAGAATATTTTTGGCCCAATATGAAATCTGAAACAGCCGAGTATATAGCTAGATGTTTGGATTGCCAACAAGTGAAAACAGAACACCAACATCCAGCTGGATTGCTGCAACCTTTACCTATTCCTAACTGGAAGTGGGAGATAATTAGTTTAGATTTCATTACAGGATTACCCAAAAATCAACATCAGAATGATTCAATTATGGTAGTGGTAGATAAATTAAGTAAATCAGCACACTTTATTCCTGTTAAAACCACATACAAGGCTACAAACATAGCAGATATCTTTCTAAAACAGATTTTTCGGTTACACGGTATTCCAAAAGTTATTATATCAGACAGAGATCCTAAATTCACAGGGAATTTCTGGAAATCCTTGTTTAAAGGATTAAACACCACATTAAATTTCAGCACTTCTTTCCATCCTCAGACGGACGGACAAACTGAAAGGGTTAATCAGGTATTGGAAGATCTGTTGAGGATGTATGTTAAGGATCAACCAGGAAAATGGGAAGATTATTTACATTTAGCAGAATTTGCATACAATAACAGTTATCAATCGTCAGCTAAGTTTAGTCCTTTTGAAATTTTGTATGGACGTAAATGTAACACTCCTATCTCTTGGAGTAATCCAGTAGACAGGTTAGTGTTAGGACTTGATTTATTAAAAGAGATGGAACAAATTGTGAAACAAGTGCAGGTAAATTTGAAGATTGCCCAGGATCAGCAAAAGAGTCAAGCAGATTTGAAAAGAACACCTAAAGAGTTCCAGGTAGGTGAACATGTGTTCATCAAGGTAAGGCCAAAGAAGAGCTCCCTAAGACTAGGAAGTTGTGCAAAATTAGCGCCACGTTACTGTGGTCCGTTTGAAATTTTATCTAGAATCGGTCAAGTTGCTTATCAGTTAGCATTACCACCTAATTTAAAAGTACACAATGTTTTTCATATTTCTGTTCTGAAAAAGTATGTTCATGATGCTACTCATGTTATTGACTGGAACATTGTACAGGTAGAACCAAAAGGGGAAGTTTTGGTGGAACCGGATTGTATCCTCGGGAGGAGGGAAATTACTCCGCGGAACCGCATAATTGGACAGCTGAAGGTGCAATGGAAGCACCTTAGTCCTGAAGAAGCTACCTGGGAACTGGAAAGTAAGATGCGGGAAGCATACCCACATCTATTCCAGCAGGTGGCTGAAGATGAAGAATAAGTAACATCGAGGACGATGTTACATTTTAAGGGGGTGTGTATGTCACATACCCCAATTTTTCAAAAATAATGTAATTATTTTATTAATATTTCTGAGACATTATGTTAAATTTAATGCTAAGTAGGAATTGATGACTCATCAGAGTCACTAGAAATGGAATGTAAATTCTGAATATTTTATTATTAATAAATAAATTATGGAGACAGCAACATGGGAGAGCTGTTAAAAGAGGTTACTGGTCTAACTGGTGGATGGAACTAGGTGGAAAGACAAAAGACAAGTGGCAGCATCCTCAAACACTTCCTAAGTTGCAGGTGGCAACTTCCCTATATTTTGGGGTCATGATTCCCCAAGAAAGTGGAATCTGAGCAGGTGGCTCATTAATGACAGTTAACCCAACTAAGACCTAGGCAATCTTTTAAATAGTACTCAATGAACTGAGCTGGGGGTTCATGAAAGTTCTGGAGGGAGAATACATTCAGGTGAATGCTATTCAGGAGTCCCATTGAGGAAGTGCGAAAAACAATAAGGAAGTGTTTTGAGTTAGGAATTTGCAGTAACTTGGTTCCAGTGTAGCTGCTTTGGCTGAGGGAATTGTTGGCTGTACCTAGTTCCATCCAGTTAGACCAGAGCAAGCTTGGGGGTCCTGAGAAGTGTTGTTTGGGCACTCTCCAAGAATTGGTAGGGAGGAACAGCCTCCCATTGCTATTATTGTCTACCATTGACACAGGTTCTGCCACTTTTTCCTGCTGTCTATTGAATAAATTTAAACTTAGAATAAGACTATCTCATCTGTGTTTGAACAGGATTTATTTTAGTAAAGTTATCATCTCTGTATTGTTATTAGATAGAATTTGCAGAACTAATATGTCTTAGAAATTCCCTATTTATCACTATAGATTGAGTTATTGTTCTATACAGAATATGTTTTGTTATTATTAAAGTAATAGAATATTATGGTGATTTTACATTGGTTTATTTTCAATAGTTGAATAGATAAATATAGATGATTTATACAGTAAATATTCCTGTAAATACACTTGTTAAAACAATTATAGGAACAGAATCATCGACAACTCTATAATTACAGTGAATCTTTTTCATAGATAGTTTAACAGTTATAAACCCTAGCTAAACAATCATACCGGTCTGTATCTGTCTCATGATTTAGTTAAATAAGTATACAGGTTATTATCTGTACCCAGGATAGGTGAACAGATTTATGTTAGTAAATTTATTTATTTACTGTCAGAACAGAGTTGAATTTGTTATTGTCTCAGTATAGAATTCGAATAGCAGTTTAGCCACATCATTAAACTCTTTATCTATAATATGCTTTCAACAAAATCTTGGCCAAAAAAAAACAGTTAAATTTATAAACAAAGATCGTGGCGAAAGATGTTTATTTCAAAAACCTATCTCTATCGTTATTACAACCAAGAAGTTAGCAGCAGAGTTTGACAGAGCTAATAACCATAGGGCAGAAGGAATTTAAAGACAAACATAATGACTAGCTCGAAGCCGAGCCTTTACAAGTTAGAAATTTAGTTTCTTTTGTCAAAACCTTTCCATCGTCACAAGTATAGTTCTGCTCATTATCGAGCTCATTCCTCATGTAATGCAAAGCATTGTTAGGGTTCTATAATAACAATAGTTTAAACATCACTCACAGATTTAACATTTGAACTCAGCCATTGTTGGCATTTCAAAATCAAACCCTACTTCAGCTATTAACAATGAGACATTCACTACAGTATGTAAAACATTAAAAATTTTACATCAACTCGTTCCCAGCTACAAAGGAGATCAACAGAGCTTGAACACTGTTCATACATTTTTTTTTTATATATATATATCTTCCAAACCAGGGAAGAAAACCCCATCTTGACAGAGTTAGTTTAACAATAAACATTTACATCGTTACCACTTAAATACTTAAAAACAAAAACGCTGAGAAGTAATATTACGTATTCACTCACGACCGTGTCATTTCTTTCACCAAATTAAGAATTACAACCACATAATCATATTTTATTATAATACACAGTATCGACGCAACAGAGAACCCAGATTATCCTTGTAAGACTTTCCAATCTTTAGTACCTATATACCTACGGCTGTAGCCTTGTAACTGATAAAAGCTTGTTGTAGAAAATCAACACTCTGTACACACTAACTCAAACTGTACCAATTCTTATTCAACCACAAATTACCAACGAAGATGTAGGGTTTAACTTTTAGTTAAATACATTGTTCTATCAATAGCCGACTGCACGCTTTTTCTGTTGAAGTGTTGTAAAAAAATAGAACATAATACCGAACAACGGAGTAACAACACTTTTAACAAGCCAATTCCACGAGCAACCTTATATTAAAATAATTCAAATAAAAACCTGGGCATTACTTCCCAAAACCCTTCATAAGTACAGTACTGGAGGTAGAACCATAGGGTCGTAACCCCACTCTCAGAACCAGTTCTAGCCTGGCTCTTTACGTCGTAAACCTTTAACACAACATTTGTGGAAACCATACAATACCCTAGGGAAAACCATAAACTTACAGGCAGCCGAAGCTACAATGATTCTATCCTATGACAGAGATAACACCTGTCGAGGTCACGCAGGGCTTAGCTATTTAAAAGACTCAACAGAACAGTGATAGCAGTAGAAGCATGCCCCTTAAAGACCAACCCTTTTCATCCACACAACAAAACCCCAAGGAGAAAATGCCATGGTAAGGACCAGGCTTACCCGGAGGAGCCAGATGCCGAGAGCTCTGTCCTGTACGCCTGATGAAGCGTTCAAAACCTGCTGAGATTTGGAAAAACACAAGTCAGTTATCAATTACATTATTTTCAATAAACAAAACTCACAAACCATTGATTTTAAATATTGAAATAATACTACGAACCACAAGATTTACTCACCAGAATTTGGATTGAAGTGACCACACTGTGACAGGTCTGGAAACTACGAACAATGGAGTTTGAACCCAAACCCTGGCCACCAAGGAAGCAATGGCAGACTCAAAGATGTATTCTCGATGAAGGTGGTTACAGAAATAGGTCAAGGGAAGGCAACACTGGAGGCCACGACTGGTATAAAGCTTGCAACCGAAAGGATAAAAACCTTAGGGTTCTCATAACAAATCTTATAACTGTGGGAAGGCTAATAGAACATATACAACTCCTAAACCTTGGCAAGGAACTAGCGCAGCAAGAACTCAACAGTGAGGAAGGGAGATTCCACCATGGTTTCGGCAATTTTGGACAGGAGAAAAACCCCAGAGCGGCCGAGCCCGAAGGTGAGGGAGGGAATGTAGAATGGTAGGGTTTGTTAATCTTTTAGGTGATGAGTACTTGGATATGAGTGAGCCACGTAACCCTTAAATTATTCCCATGCAATGGATCACCTTTCCATAGTTTGTTTACGATAATGATAATACCATCATTTGGTCAATCAAAAGGATTAATATGGATATTATCTAAGGTTGCTACACCATATGATTGAATCCATGAGTCGATCATTGCAATCAAACGTTGCACAATAATAACATTACGTTGCCAATGACCCATAATTCAACACAAACATTCTAGCATCTAACATTCTTATGGAAATATCACCTGTAGACCAAACAAATCATAGTAACCATAAAGCAAATTATTGTTCAGTGATATGGTTATTTACAATTGTTTAAGTTATCATATAAAAAAATTTGATTGGTGAATATCAAATGAAAAACCCAATTCTTGGAAGAAGTCTACACATCATGGAGATATATCAACAAGTAGGGATGCATCGACATTTCCAATTTTACCATAACAAGCTTTCAATTACTTCACTTACATATAAACATTTAAAAACAAATTCCTCCGTATAAGCTTACAATCATCGATATAAAGATAATTTGATCAAGTTATACAAGACTGAAATGATTAGATGGAGACTTGTAAAATATCTAGTTAATACTGAAGATCGGTAAGAGATTTGTTCTCACCGTGCTAGATATGAGATGCAATTACAGTACAGAATCATCATCAATAACAAAAGTATCTACAGACTTGTTAAATGCTTGGACACTTCCGAAGTACGGCTATCCTCGTCGCTGAAAATACAATTTCAACAAAGGAAAGAATTCGAGAAGTTGGTAGGCTGAATACTACCTCCAAATACTTGGAAACTGAGCGAGCAAAGACCTTTTATCTGAATAACTTTTTGTACAGCTAGTTTGCATATAACATTTCAAACGATAATTGTTGTAACCGCACTTACCTGTATATCTGTAAAGAGGAAAATAGTTCGATGCGTTAGCTCATAAGCTAAGTAAGCCAGCCTGTTATGGCAAGTTCTCCTGGAGTTTACGACACATTACAACAACTTAAAAAAAAAAATACATCTATATATATACAGCCATAATAACACTTAAGTACAACAAAGATCCTTCAAACACACTTACAACCAAGTAAGTTAAACAGATGGTTAAAAGACTGCTCTTACACAACATTTATTGCTATCATAAAAATTTTAATTTTTTCGGAAATTATCAAGTTTTGACAATTCCTGAAACCAACCGAGTTAACCATTTGGTCATCTTGGCAAAGCAATACACCGAGAATAGCACTCAGGGAGATTAGCACACATGTACTATCCAAGTAATTGGGTATGCAGGCAAGGGTATGGTCCCAATCCTCCTTGTCACGTCATAGTGTTGGACCCTGCAGTAAATCGCGGTTTGCAATGCCTTGATAATCCCGTGAGGTTCCAAACTTTTGAATCCACTCTATCACATAAGTCTGCTTGATGCCTTAGTTTGAGTAGGTTTTTCTAGACTGCTTTTCTTTTAGCATACCCTTAGGAGAAATGTTGTTTCAGCCATCCTGGCTGATCATCTTGACGCTCTGGTGGATTTTCCTTGGAGAAGATCTTGTAGGATCTTAAACTTATCACCCTAATATCCCCTTAATCTGGAGGTTATTTCAAGGGTAAGAATGGATCATTGTAACACAGTCGTAGTTACTGAAGTGGAAAAATCCACTCTGAATGTTGGAGGACTTTTGTTTCCAAAAATTCCTCCGGATTCACCTACCTCTCATCCCCCGCGGGATGAAGGAGCACATACTGACCCCAGGACCCCAGGATGACCCTACAGCAGCTATTGGTCCTTCAGTAGCTTATTGGGCCTCTTCTACAGACCACCCAGTGGCTCATTTTTCCATCTCATCCCCACCTAACTGGACTACTCCAGATCTCTCTAGACCTTACTACAGGGCTCACCCCACCGATATTTTTTGCCCTATCCGTGAATGTGTGGAATAGTTACGTCTTAGGGGTGATGACCTTTGAAGACAGAGTCTCGAGCAATGCTCTGAAGAGTTTCGAAATCAAAATTTCCAAATAAGATTCGACAACATACCCATCCCGATTCATCCGATATCTTTTGGGTCACCTGAAACATCCCTCCACAACCAGACCATTAATAAGACTGGTCAACCCTCACAAGAGTCCAGTCCTACACCTCATGCGAACCAACCTGTGGAAGAACAACAGTCCAACACACCCGTCACTAATGAATTTACTTTACTAGTTCCTCCCCCACCTCAAAATTCGAGGGGAGGGTATTCCATTCCTCGGATTATCTTATTGGTAATGTTATTACTATGGTAGCTAGTCAACAACCTACGTTGGTTCAACCTTTGAATAGTGGTAAACCTGTTGTGGCTGTTAGTTTTTCATAATTTACTTCAATCTTATCTAGGATATTAACTGAGAGAACAACATGTACAGCATATCTACATCATATCAATCATGGACAGAATAATGCAAGCACACAAGAGACACAGATTTTACTTGGGGAAAACCATAAAGGTGAAAAACCCCAATAACTTCCTCAGAGATAGATAAAGCAATGATACAACCCAAGCATAAGAGATAGACATCTCCTAGTAGTAGCTTCTCCTCCTCCACAAGTGCACCACTCTCCAAAGAGTGTGTGTGAGAATAGAATGATCAAATAGAGTGCCTCCCGCACTCTATTTTTACTTGACTTGACTTTCCTAATAACCTTTACTAGGTCAGCCTTAACTTAACCACATAACATAATGCTAACCGGGCCGAAACCCAATAGGGTGGTCTAATAACCCTTCGACCCACATGACTTATACAGGGCCAACCCCAACAAGGTGGTCTAATAACCCATCAATTATAAGTTACGACATTTACAATAAATGACGACACTTCCGTATAGAGGAATAATAACATCTCTATAGGAATACAAACACTTATGTATAGAGGAATAATACCATCTCTATAGGAGTACAATATACATATATGAAATAAATTCCGAAGTTACATATACATCAATACTCCCTCTTAACTAGGAAGGTATTTCTCGACAGAGGTCTTCTAGCACAAGTCTTCTTCTCTGAATCATTGTCATCGATGCATCATCCTCGAATCATCGTCATCGTCACTGCTGCTGCTATCTCAATCAATCTCTGAATCTACTCGTCATAGGAAGTTCTACAGAGCTAGTTCTTTTTCATATTGGATGTAGGCCCACCACCTACAGGTCTTCATCATCACTGGACATACTATGGAATACTCAGGACTTATTACGTGCATCACAAAACCTCGAAAGCGCATCCTAGGCTGTTACGAGCACACAGCTCTACCTGTCGGATCTCCCAGGGCTAGTATTATATGTGACTGTCACAAAACCTTAAAAGAGTCTCTTGACTAGTAAGAACCCTAAAGAGCATCTGAGGCCTTTTTCATCCTGTCCAGATCTCCAGGACTTATTACATTTTACCCCCACCGCAAAACCTTAAAATAGTGTCTTGACAAGAAAGAACCCTAAAGAGCATCTGAGGCCTTTTTCATCCTGCCCAGATCTCTAGGACTTATTACATGTGGTCACGGAAAAACCTCGAAAGAGCATCCCATGACTGATTACGAGCACACAGCTCAACCTATTAGATCTCCCAGGGCTAGGATTACATGCCATAGGACAAAACCTTGAAAGAGCATTTGCCAGATCTCCTAAGGAGCTATTATATGCCAGTGGAAAAACCTAGTAAGAGAATCTGCAAACCTCCTAGTGCTAGGATTATATGTCCTCCAAAGAAAAACCTCGAAAGAGCATTTGCCAGATATCCCAGGGCCAATATTACATGCCATAGGCAAAACCTCAAAAGACTATCTACAAACCTCTGAGGGCTAGGATTATATGCTTTATCTGCACAACCTGTTCCATGGCCACAAAGTATCAACCTGATACTCACCATACATCATCCTGATGTACACATGATCATCTTGATCATCGTCACTTGCATCGTCCTGATACATGTCATCTGGAGCAACATCCTGAAGCTCGTCATCCATGATCATCCTGATCATACAATGCATCCACCTGATGCATACATAGTATCTTCCTGATACATATCATCATACATGATCTACTTGATCACACAATGTATCCACCTAATACATCTATAGATACATACACATGATCCAACTGATCATATCCAGCATCCAACATGATGCATACATACACATATAGAGCAGTAACTGGAGAATCGTCCTGATGCTCATCATCCAGCACTTACATCCACATCCATGTGAAGGATCCTCCTTCCAACATGTTTGGAATGGATTCAGCAAATGTGTCCATCACTTCTTCCTCGAAGTGTCGTCAATCTGAAGAACACCAAGCCTCTCTCTGAAGTACTCGAACTTCACTCTGGCTAGTGGCTTCATCAGTACATCTGCAATCTGCTCATCTGTCACAACATACAAGAGCTTCACTGCTCCTCTTTGCACCATATCCCTAATATAGTGATATTTGATCTCTATGTGTTTCGACCTATCATGGAACATTGGGTTCTCAGACAGCTTCACACAACTCTGGTTTTCAAAAAAGATACTAGTAGCCTCTAGCGGTAGATCAAATAACTCAGACAGTAGCTTCCGAATCCATACTACCTCATAACTAGCTGAACAAGCTACAACATACTATGCTTCAGCTGTACTCAGTGCTACGCAAGACTACTTCCTGCTAAACCAAGAGATCACAGCTGATCCCATACTGAAGCAACACTGCGATGTGCTATTCCTATCTGCAGCATTGCCTGCCCAATCGGAATCAACATAACCCTGCAAGTTAAACTTTTGATTCGCATCATACTTGAGCCCATAATCAACTGTACCCTTCAGGTACCTCAGAATATGCTTTACAGCAACCAGGTGAACACTCCTCGGATCCGTCTGGAACTGGCTCAATGTGTTCACCGCAAAGCAAATATTTGGTCTCGTGTTCGTCAGGTACATCAAGGACCCAATCATCTGACGATACATAGTGACATCAACCGGATCAGATGAAGCATCACATAGAAGCTTCAGGTTTGATTCCATAGGTGTGGTCATGGCCTTGCAGTCCATCATCCCGAATCTCTTCAGGATCTCCACTGCATACTTCCCTTGTCCAAGGAAGATTCCATCTATACTCTGCCACACCTCCATGCCTAGAAAATAGTGTATCATCTCCAAGTTCTTCATCTCGAACTCGACAGCAAGATTCCGCTGCGTGTCGACAATCAATCTATCCTCACCTATAACAAACAGGTTACCCACATACAAAATTAGTATCAATGGATTGCCTTCATCAACCTTGTAGTAAAAGTTGGAATCCGCTTTACTCTTGGTAAAGCCCAAACTGGATAGAAAGTTGTCTATCCTACCATACCAAGCTCTAGGAGATTGCTTCAAGCCATACAAGGCTTTCTTCAATCTGCACACATATGAATTCCCATCATGTGTCTCAAAACCAAGTGGCTACTCCACATACACTTCCTCTTCGACTGCACCATTCAATAAAGCTATCTTGACATCCATCTGGTGTATCTTCCATTTCATCACTGCAGCCAGAGCAAGTACTGATCTGATGGAAGTGTGCCTGGCTATAGGTGTATAAGTCTCTTCATACTCAATCCCTCCTTATGGGAGAAGCCACGAGCTACAAACCTTGATTTGTGTTTCTCCATGCTACCATCTACAGCATACTTGATCTTATAGATCCATTTGGAAGTCACATCAGACTTTCCTTCAGGTCTTGGGATTGCATCCCAAACATCATTCTTCATGATCGAATGATCATGGCATTCTTCCATTACTTCATCCCAGATCCTGGGAACTTCAATATCTTCAATAAATTCAATATCTTCAATAGATATCTTTCTTACTAGAACAAATGTTGTAGTCCTTCTTTTGTAGGTGAAGGTATACGATCTTTCCTACAAAACAAGTTAAATTGCATGATTAGAAACATCTCATAGTTTTCAGAACAAATTCTTACACATAAATAAATATGTCATACAGTCATGCAATTATCTTAGGAAATGCTTTAATACAACATTCATCCATATCCTTTAACTTTCTAGATGCCTTCCAATCTCTACCAGAACATTGTTAAGAGTTTGCACTACTCCAAACATGTCAACAAAGAGGTTTCATTCTAGATAAGTAGCAATGGAATGTTGTACAGTTCCATAGGCCACTTACCCATTACATGCATATTAGTAGTATACTGTTCATTAATGCAATTATTCTAATATGCATAATACACACCCTAAGTCTAGGAACATAAGCATATACATCATTGAACAATATTATTTAAACAAACAAATATGCAAGAAATGACAATTAAAATACTTATCTTTGTTTGGTTGTAGAGTTGACTCCCTCTCAGTCTTTGCTTCCTTTCTGTAACTCCATTCTGATGTGGATTGTGAGAAGTGGTCAACTCCCTCTGAATATCTGCATCCTTGCAGAAACTACTGAAGTGTGCTCCCTCTTGATCTTTGCTTCCTGGATTACCTATCCTTGAACTTATATCCATCCTTAACCACTATGCATGCTTATTAGTATCATCATTGTGTTATCCCCTAGTTCTCATACATAATCACACATTCATTAGTATAATCTTAATACTATCAAAACACAATAATCTTAAACATGTATAGTCATGATCATTTCAAACACAAATAATAAACATTAGTATTCAAGGTTTCAGGGAAGACTTCTTTTACTCATGCATATTCTTATTTGATCATAGGACTCTTCTGGTTAGTCAAATCATCAATCAAGATAAGAGACATAATATGCATAAACCCTTCATTTCTAACTTTATGAATAAACATAATCAATCATATGAAGTATACTTATATAAGGGATCCTAACACAAGGTAATATTCTAACTTGATATAGGAAAAACATACTTGGATTACTATGTTAGCTAGTTATGTCTAACATACATGCATGATGTCTTCTGGTTCTCTTCAATGACTTGTGCTAGTAACCTGCATGTCTCATAAGTTAACTATTGTAGAGCCAAGTTATACATACCTCGTAAGTAGATCTTCTATGTGATCCATGACAATGGATGAATCTTTGTCTTCATGTCACCATGATCATATGTTCTTGAAGTAGAACATTATTTGTCTTTCTTGGTGTACCTTTCATGTTAGCAGACAACATAAACCTCATACAACACCATAATGCATTATTACAATCATAAGTGTCAACGCCCTAATTAATGAATATCTTCTATCATGCATTCATAATTTTATTAAGGCGATACGACAAGTCTAAATTTAATCAAGATTGTACTAACCATAATATTATGAAGACAAACATACCATAAACTTAATCATGAACAAATCTCGAAATATACCTGGATAAGTCATACCTATCAATATTGCTTGTAATCTTCTTATGTAAGGCCTTAGCCTCATCTCCCTCTGAAACAGGAACTTCTTCACTTATGCAGGTGACCAATCCATTCTCTTCTAGGATTAACCCAATCCACTTGATTTGCAGGAACTGGATCTGAAGCTAGATTAGGGTTTGTCAGAGAAACCCTAAAATTCAAACTTTGAATTTCAAACTTCTGAAGGACAGAAAGATGCGCCTTGATGAGCTGATCAAGCCGGTATATTCAGAATTTGAAAACTGCAAGGTTTCACCCCTCAAATGTGCCTTTGAAACTTAATGATTCACTGGACATGACCACGAACTAGGGTTTGATAAAGCCCACCCTTCTTCCCAATCAAAAGGTTTGATCCAAATCTCTAAGCTTCTATTTTTCTGAGGAGCTTCCATCCGTGGTCACAGATTTCAAAAACTTTCCATTTTTGCAGAAGCCCTAATTTTCCACTTTTTTGATCAAAGTCCCAAACTAGGGTATGAACAAGCCCGGCCTTCTGCCCAACCAAAAATTCTGATCTTGGTCTCTAAATTTTGATTTTGATGAGTAGCATTCAGCCATGGTCTCTGATTACAAAAATTCCAATTTTCTCCGAAACCCTAAATTCCTGAAGCCATGAATGAAGGTGCTAAAAAATAATTCTGTTTTGACAGAAATATGTACCTGATTGTTTCTGGTGTAACTATGAACTTTCTGATCCACAGGGTCTGAAAATTCTATTTTTGGTATCCCAACTTGTCATCTTTCCAACCCCACATGTCTGACCTCAATTGGATTCTCTGAGAGAGAGTTATTCCAAGTGTCGCAACGTCACCTGTTTATGGGATAAAACCGGAGATCAAACTTGTACGATGTGCCACGTGTCACTGGTTCATTTTCCACCTGTGAAAACGTTACCTGAGAAAGTATAGTCCGTGCACTACCTGTCACTATTTACAAAATTTCATTTGGAGCTTCCTAGCCCAAGTTATGACCTTTTTTCCTAGGTCACCTATTTATGACTCAGACCTTGAAGAGGTAGAAACCCCAGATTGTACAAATCATAAAACACAAAGTACAACGAATTAGAAGTTTTTATTTGGACACAAGGTACATGGGGATCTTATATTCGACCTGTAAAAGTTTCAGATCCAAAAAAATCACCAAAATGGATTTATAGTGAAAGTGCTACGATGACTGGTTTTTTCTATATCAAGCCCTAGCATCGCAAGTGCAACAAGTGTCATACATGCCATACCATGCCTTCTTTTAGGCTAGCTCTGATACCATGTTAGTTTTTCATAATTTACTTCAATTTGATCTAGGATCATAATTGAGAGAACAACATGTACAGCATATCTACAACATATGAATCATGGACACAATAATGTAAGCACACAAGAGACACAGAGTTTACTTGGGGAAAACCATAAAGGTGAAAAACCCCAATAACTTCCTCAGAGATAGATAGAGCAATGATACAACCCAATAATAAGAGATAGACATCTCCTAGAAGCATCTTCTCCTCCTCCACAAGTGCGCCACTCTCCAAAGAGTGTGTGTGAGAATAGAATAATCAAATAGAGTGCCTCCCGCACTCTATTTATACTTGACTTGACTTGCCTAATAACCTTTACTAGGTCAGCCTTAACTTAACCACATAACATAATGCTAACTGGGCCGACACCCAATAGGGTGGTCTAATAACCCTTTGACCACATGGCCGACCCCCAATACAGTGGTCTAATAACCCTTCGACCCACATGACTTATATAGGGACGACCCCAACAAGGTGGTCTAATAACCCATCAAGTATAAGTTACGACACTTACAATATAAATGACGACACTTCTGTATAGAGGAATAATAACATCTCTATAGGAATACAAAAATTCCGTATAGATAAATAATACCATCTCTATAGGAGTATAATATACATATATGAAATACATTCCGAAGGTACATATACATCAACAGTGGCTGGGGGGAAAACCCCGTTTCCTAACCAAAACATAGGTGATGGAATCCCCAACAGACCTTCCATTGGACCTCCCCAACCCGCTAGACCATCCACCATGGGATTATCTCATGTTGGGGGGTTGTCCAATGTAACTCAACCCTCATAGAGTCAAGCGTATCCAAGTTTTGTTAACCCTGTGCCGAGCCAATCTAATCCCGGAAATGCACCATATGGGATACCTTATCCCGGGAATCCATGCACTCTATGGGGGAAACAACTTGTGTTGCCACACGGATCCCAACCGACTCTCCCTCAGGTACCACCACCCCTGATCGGCCCTCCCCCACCTCCTGTTGGAGGTGGCGGGCCCCCACCTAACCTTGGTGGAGGTCCACCTCATTTTACCAACAATATCCCTCACCCTTCCAGAAGCGGCGAGAATGGTCCACCACCCCCTCCAAGTGGAGGTGGCGGGGGACCACCCTATCATGGTGGAGGAGGAAATTTCCCTTCGGGTGGCGGAGGTGGTCCACCACCCCCTCCAGGTGGAGGCAGTGGAGGAGCTAATTACTATGGTGGTGGCAGTGGTGGTGGAGACCCTCATCCTTCCGGCGGCAGAGGTGGTGGAGGCCGGAGGAAGAGGTGGTGGAGGCCCCCATCCTTCTAGAGGTGGAAGTGGTCCACCACCCCCTTCAGGAGGAGGTGGTGGTGGGCTGCCTTATTACGGTTATGGACCCCCACCTCCTCCCGGTGGTGGAGGCAGACCTCCACCCCCTCCCGGTGGTGGAGGTCAACCCCCACCTTATTGGAATCGACCACCTTATGGTGGTGGACCCCCTTATGGTCTGGGTGGCACACCCCCCTACAGCCAATTTCATCCTGGTACACCTTACGGTCAGTTTGGTCCTTACATGCCTTATCCGTATTATCAATATGTGCAACCGAACCTGCAGCTGCCATTCCTGGCTACTTTGGACCTGCCTAACCTATCCCGTTTAACCAATGATCCTATTTACCAGGGATCTAACTAGCCACCAATTTCGGTGAAACTCTCGTCTGATATCCCCAAATTTGATGGCAAGCCGAGTAAAGACCCTAAAAATCACATGATGACATACCACTTATGGTGTTCATCTAATTCATTAATGGACGATTCAATTCGTCTTAGATTGTTTGAAAGGACTCTCACCGGTTCAGCTGCCAAGTGGTACATTGAGTTGCCACCCCACTCTTTTCCTGATTTTGGTTCTCTTGCCATGAACTTTTTAACACATTTCCAACTGCCCATACGGTATGAAACTGGTACCGAGCTTTTAACCTCGCTCCGTCATAATACCGCCACTCATATTTCAGATCATATCCACGAGTGACGAAGGAGACGACGTCTCATTAAATATCCTATTCCAGATCAGCTCCTAGCAGACTGCTTTACAAAATCCCTCATCCCTACCATAGCAACAGATGTTTCCATGTGAGGTGTTGTCACCGAATAACAAGCCATCACGAGTGCCCATGTACTAGACCTAGTCTACACTCAATCCAACACTTTGTTTAATATTCTGCTTGACGTACCCTGTGACGTTAATGATCCTACGAAACCACATAAGGGACCCCAAGATGATGGAATCATTGGTTCCCTTAACACCTAGCCTACTTCTAGCACTGTTGGATCATCCAACCTTCACGGTTCCTCCTCATTACTGACTCAGGCTGGCCACAGCACCACCAAATCCACCACTCCTGCTCTAACTGAAAAGGTGAATTCTGTCCAATCAGCTTCATCTCAGAATTCTGGCAGTAAAAAGAAGAATAAGGGGAAACCCAAAAATTCTTTTGCCCAGCAGGAACAAAAGAGCACTCCTGACGATATCAAGCAGAAATGGAAACTAAAGTATCCTTGTTTACTGTGTGGAGATGACCACTTCTCCAAAGAATATCCCCATAGAGACGAAGTACAAACGTTTCTTCGGGGTAAACCAACTCCTGCAGTCCTTAACGATCCATTTCCTACTCAGAACTAGCAGATGATTGCTCAACCTCCCCCATCCCAGGGGGAACCATCCAATATTGCGCATGTTCTCATGGTGCGTAACAAGACAATCAATTTGAACACTCACTCGTGATCTTATGAACCGGTCCCTTCGAAGGAATCCACTGGAAGTAATACTGAAAAATCTTCCGACTCCTTAACTGATGTCACTGCACCATCAACTTCTCTCACCATTGAGAAACCCTCCTTAGACTCGATATTGCGACCACCCAAGAGTACGATTCGAAAAGCGGTTTTCAATCCTAACGCTTGGGTGGCACAAAATTACAATATCATAGAAGACTTGGCACAAGCTCCTTGTGCCATGTCTACCCTAGAAGTTTTGCAAAATTGTCTTAATCATTGCAAAACTCTCATTGCAGCTATTGGTGTAGTCGACCCCGATTCCTTGAATACCATCATGTTCCGACTTGACCAGTTCAATCCGAGGCTCTCCCACTAGCTCGCATTCCACGTTTCTGCGAACATTGCTGGGAAAATTGTCCATCGTACCCTTTTAGACGCACGTGCCTCCACTTCTGTCATGTCGATTGCCTGTTGGAGAGCCATTGGCTCCCCCGAATTGAATCATTCTCCTACCACGTTGAAAGCATTCGATGGGCGTGGCTTTCAACCTCATGGGCTCTTACAAGCTCTTGTAGTTGAGTTGGGCGGTGAGACCATAACCGTTAACTGGAAGTGGTCTCGGCCCCGATAGATTATAATCTCTTGCTTGGTCACAATTGGTTTTACACCATGCAGGCGGTAGCCTCTTCAGTCTTCTGCATAGTACAATTTCCCCATCAAGGATGAATTGTTAGTATCGACCAATTAGATTTTTGTGCACTAGACGCTACTACTCATCCTGGCGACCATGTCCCTTCCATTGGACAAATTTCAAAACAGTATGAGAGTATAGGGGTTGGCCTGTTGAAAGATTCATCTCTCATGGGTGTTTTTCTGACGACGGACCCCCCTAATCATGTCGCTACGGTGAACATGATCTCCACAGAGATTTTATCTCACTCTACCGATACTTGGCTTGTATTGGATGAAGCCACAACACACCTTCTTGGAGATATAATGCCTCCTTCACCCGTTGAACGTATTTACGAGGCTATCCAATCAACACCGGAGGACCATTTAACTGTGGCCTCTCTATCATGTTCTCTACGATGGACGTCATCTCTACCTGATCTCTTACTTCGAACTTTTCACTCAGACGAGTCCATCATGGAAGTTATAAATGTTGACGACGGTCCGAGGGATGATCTCCACCATAGGTCATCTTTTCTTCCTCCTTTGGAGTACATAGAGGACAACATCCACACCCTCTTTTCACGAAATATCTACCCATTCCCTCATTCCCCCATCCTTACATGTCTTACGGACATCGAGGGCAACTTGGCCCACATTGAGCCAACCACCCTGGTAGACATCTCGGTGAAACCTGGTATAGTGGAACACATTCGCATAGGCCAGAGGTGTTCCCCTGAAGAAATAGCCGTTGGCACAGCCTTATTCAAGCAATTTCGAGAGGTATTTGCTTGGTCCTATGAGGAGATTCCTAGATAAACCCCACAATTGTTTCTCATGAAATAAAAATCTATCCTGACATCAAACCTGTATGCGAAAAGTTGCGACTGGTACACCCCCAGAAGACGGCAGCAATCAAGGAAGAGATTGAAAATCTCTTAAAGGATAGTTTTATTTATCTTGTCCCATTGATGGATTGGGTCTCAAACGTCGTCCCTGTGAACAAAAAGCAGGGTACCATTTGCGTTTGTGTCGATTATCGGGACCTTAATCGGGCTTGTCCAAAAGACAACTACCCTACCCCCTTCATCGACCAGATTATCAACAATTGTGCTGGAAGCGTCATCTTCTCATTTATGGATGGATTTTTTGGTTACAACTAGATTGAGATCAACCTCGCTGACCAACATAAGATGGATTTCATATTCCTCTAGGGAACGTTTGCATACCGCAAACTCCTGTTTTCCTTAAAAATGCTTAGGCCACGTTTCAACGGGCTATGTCGTATGCCTTCCATAATATTAAGGACTTTGTGGAACCTTACCTGGACGATCTCCCTTCTCATTCAAAGCAGCATGAGTTCCACATTGATCATCTAAGGGCCATTTTCCTCAGATGCAGACATTACAATATCCATCTGAATCCTCATAAGTGTATCTTTTGCGTTGAGTCTGAATGCCTCTTAGGATTTATCGTTTCGAAGGATGGGATCCACATCGATCCATTAAAGGTGGAGGCTATCATCAACCTGCCACCCCTGACTGATGCAACGAAACTTCAAAGTCTCCAAGGGAAGGCGACTTGTTTAAGACGTTTTGTTTTCAATTTTGCGGAGAAGACTCAGGGGTATATGAGACTGCTCAAGAAGGACGTCCCATTCATTTGGGATGACCAAGCTCAAAATTCTTTCGACAATATCAAACACACCATCACGCATGCCCCCGTGCTCCAACCGCCCAATTATTATCGATATTATATCTTATATCTCGCCGCTTCTGCTACCACTATAGCCATGGTTTTGGTACAGGAGGATCAAAATGCCCAGGAACATGTAATATACTATGCAAGTAAGGGTCTTGCTGACGCTAAAAATAGATATTCACATGTCAAAAAACTCGCATTCGCGATGGTCATCGCCATCTAGAAGTTCCGGCACTATATCTTGCTCCGCACCACCACCATCATCGCAGACTCGAACCCCATGTACCACGTCCTGACACATCATGTGCTTGGGGGAAAGTATTCACGTTGGATCGAGATACTGTAAGAATTTGATCTTCTTTTCTAGAAAGCCAAGTCAAAAAAGTCTTTGGTGTTTCCCGAGTTGATCTGTGACCTTCCCCATCCTGATGCAGAAATTGAGCACAATGACTCTTTTCCTGATGAATCATTGTTTCTCATCAGTACGAATGACCCATGGTATGGAGCTATCTTATTATATCTTCAAACTCAACACACCAACCTTTAATTGTCTCGTGATGACCGTCGTAAGATACGTCACCATGCGAAGCATTATTTAATCCTCAATGATATTTTGTACTGCCGTGGCATTGATTCAATTCTTCGACGTTGTCTCACTCACGATGAAGTCGAACGTGTTCTAAATGACTGTCACACTGGGGCATGTGGTGGTCACCTCTCTGGGATGGCTACAGCCTAGAAGATTTTGTGTGCAGGATATTATTGGCCTACCATCTTCAAATATTGTATTGAGGCCATAAAAAAATGTCCTCCTTGCCAACACTTCCATACGAAGAAGTGCACCCATCCTGCCCCGTTACACCTGGTTATTTCCGTGGGCCCCTTTGCAAAATGGGGCATCGACTTTATGCATTGTAATCCTACCTCAGCTGGGGGGCATAGTTAGATCATTGTAGCATAGTTACATAATTGTAGCATAGTTACATCATTATGCATTGTAAACCGCCGCACTCTTCATGTTCAATCATGTAATAGCGCGGTTCGTAGTTCCTCAAGCAATTGTTACTGATCATGGTTCCCATTTTCAGAACCATATGGTTGATGAACTGAGAGATAGGTTGGGTTTCTGCCGTGAAAATTCAACACCCTACTACCCACAGTCCAATGGATAGGTCGAGGCCATTAACAAAGTCTTGAACACTATGGTCCAAAGGATGGTAGGTATGCAGAAATCCAATTGGCATAACATGCTCTTTTCAATGTTATGGGCTTACAGAACCTCCGTTAAAACTGCCACAGGTTACACTCCTTTCCAACTAGTTTATGGATTGGAGGCTGTCCTACCTATAGAGTGTGAAATTCCATGTAATGTCCCCTCCCATCATACCAACATGATAGAGAGGACGTGACACTAAATCCAGAAATCTAGTCCCATACTTAGTAAACAAACATTCAAATTGAAATGAAGATAGACATATGAAAAATGCATAACTATTTGAAAACACAGCGGAAGTAATTTCAATAACACATCCATCATACATTCAAGATATTCATCAAATAAATAATTGCAAAGTTAACACAAGAGAATACTTATCTTAACAAAGTAGTCCCAAGCAACCAGCTATGCATCTGCAACGTTCCACCCAACCATAGGCCAGTTGTGCTTATCAACCTCTTGATACAACTGCCACCCCTGATCTGGGCATGATCTCTACAAGGAATCAGGGAACATCAGACTCACACATAGCCAAGCATACACCAAGATGAGCCAAGCCAATCTGCAATTGGGTTTATCAGGCTGCTAGGAAATGGAAAGGAAGAATTGCTAAGCTAGTGAGCTCAACCACAGAGCTATGGATACCTCTACAAGATCTATTTAGCTTGGCACCCACAATGCCTACACACCCCACTCAAGGAAATATTCCCTTCACCAATTCACAATATCTCAGGCCATACCTTCCAATTCTAGAGTGTTCCAGGTGTGCATATAAGAGTAGCCAACCCTCTTGATCTTCTTGAGAGGTTATTCTCCCCATTAGGTTTATCAAGCCAATTCTATCCACTACCACTCCAAATCTTTTGCTCACAAGTTCAAACTAAAACAGGGATGCACATAACAGCAGAACCACAATTATTGGGCAGGATAAAAACTTTTTTACAGTGAGTTGCCCAAAGATGGGGTTTCTACCAGCCCAAAAAAACGTGGGAAGACCCAAAAACGAAATGGCAATTGGGGATTCAACCCTGGAGAGAAAAAACCGTTTTCAGAAAAATGCCCATGGTTATTTTGGGGCAAAAACGGCCTCTATAAACCCCCAAACGTGACTCCCTTTCTCCCAACTGCTATACAACACAAAAACGAGCTCCTAGCTATGGAAAATGCAGGAAATTGGTGAAAAACGTGATGAAGGAAAGACCCAGTAGTTCAGACTACGTGAGAGAGGAAAGACTATGGGTTCAGAATGGATTTGCGAACCATTTCATGGGTGTTTTCTTGCCCAAGGAGACAAAATATGATTTCCCAGGTTGATGGCTTTCCCATACACGAAATTGGCTGCCATACCTCTTCATTTCCAAGGCATTAACTGCCTCAACCAATTTCCGGAAGAATTAAATGATTGGGTCCATAACCCAAAATGGGTAGTTGGTGGTTTATGGATTTTCTCATTGACACATGGATTAACACCATTGGATCAAGGGTTTGAATAATTTCCCTCCCTATTCCTTGTAGAATCATACCCCCATCTCTTTGTTGCATTGCATAGCTAGTTGTGGGTATTTTCATTAAAATTCGTATTTACATGATGTCTTATTTACATTGTGCCTATCTAGCACAAGAACCATAGGCATCTATTTCTTTAATTGTCGATACATAAAACACTAAATCAATGGTGGGGCCTTGGCCTTGAGCTCCTCACCATGATTAAATAACAATATTTACATCATTTACGATTTAATGCAAAGGGGGTCAAAATGAGGACATTACATTCCATCTCTACAACTCGCTATCGAACTTCTTCCTAACACTACTGCCGAAGAAGAATGTCTCCTGCACTTAGAAAAACTTGACGAGTCCCGCCGAGATGCCGCTCTTGCTAATGAAGCACACAAGAAAAGCATCAAAGCCCAATACGACAAGTCAGTTGAACCTCGTATCTTTAACAAGGGTTCCCTAGTCCTCACTTATGACTAGAAGCACGACAAACTAGGAGCAGGAAAGTTTGAATCCATGTGGCATGGACCTTACATTGTCAAATGTGTTTTGGAAAAGGGAGCTTACGAGCTTGAAAACTATGATGGAATCTCTTTGGGTGAACCCTGCAATGGGCTTTACCTGAAGAGATACTATGCCTAAACTCGTCATGCTTAGAATTTCTTGTATATACTGTACATGGCGTGTTTTTTGTGATTTTGTGTGCTGTGACGCTTTTGTTTTTGAGTGTCTTTAGATCTTGTTTCCGCTCCTTATACCATGTTCTGTCTGCATGTGCAGATGGCAATGTGCTATGGATTCACGAACGGCACCAGCCGGCATACCCGTAACCTTGCTTCAGTAGCCTCGGTACTATATTCCCCAACAGGTGAGCTCATTAGCTCAGGAGGAAGTTGCCTAGGGTTTGCGACCAACAATGCCGCAAAATATCAGGCAGTAATTGTAACCCTAGCCAACGCCATTTATTTGGGTATGAACCACATGGTCATCCACATGGACTCTCAATTAGTGCTTTCCCATCTTAACCGGGTTTACGCCATCCGTGATCCCACCTTACTCCGTCTCTTCAGATGAGTACGTCTCCTGGAAAGGTCATTTGAATCCGTTCAGTACCTATACATTCCACGAGTGTTGAACATAGTTGCTGACTCAATGGCCAACTTCATTTTGGATTGGTACATCACACACACATAATATTCATAATATGTAAAAGCATTCACAAAATGTAAATAATGCACTGTATAAAAGCAAACATGTAAACGAGATCACATCACTCATAATTTTAAAACACATAATGTATAAATCACCAAGAATGTATGTATATATATATCACTCAAAAGTAGTGCTGGTACAAAATATGAAGCACGATGGCTTTCAGTGAGTCTCTACAAAATATGAAGCATCGTAGCTTTCAGTAGTACAAAACCTGAGGCCTCTAAGCTCTCAATACAAGTATAATAGTGTCATCAGGCCTGACACCTAACCCGTACACCACCCCTAGCATGAACAGTCCGTTGTCGCTGAGTGAGGAAGCAATCCACGGTCCTCGCTACCTTGCAGAGTAGGGCATTGAAGCGTACAGACACTCCAACCCCAAACCTCTGCATAGGTCTCGGGAGGTCATCTATCGCTGGCTCAGAAACCTCTACTGTCAACTGGGACAAGTTCCTGTATACCTCCTCCATCTCCTCGATGGCAGCATGGGCACCTAGGGGAACAACTGCTTCCCCACCTCTGTCTCTCCTCGCCAGAAGGGAAATTCCTACCGGTCGTATGGGCCACACATCTGCACACACATGTTATATACTTGTCATCACTGCATAAAAAAATGATAAATATACAAAACTAAAAGTACAATGGTTTTTGTTCTTACCTATGTCACCCCATGCTGCACCCTGGGGCAGCACCAAGTCAGGATCCTCTCTGAAATCCATACCGCCGTATGGGAAGTCCTCAACCATGAGTAACTGGCCTTCTAGCCAGCTGAAGAACTCAGGACCAAAGCTGATGATAGGTCCTCCACCGTGATGGGTCATCACCTCTACCCTTCTGAGCATGTGGGGATCTCTAGGCTCCCTGTCATATAGTACTAGCTGTGGACGCAAGAGAGGGATCCTCTCCAAGAGGAACGATACCAAGATCGATCCATAACCAAACTTCTTGAGCTCTCCCCACCGACACTTGGTCAGCTGAGCTCAGAGGTTTGCAAGGAGAGCCTCACACAAGTTGAAAACCATGGGGGACATCCAGTCCTTTGCATAAAGCATCTGAGTCCTAGTAGCCGTGTGTGGGGCTTGGCTTCCCACCACTCTAGTAATAGTAAACAATATGGTACGCAGTGGGCATCTCACCACATCCATGATAAGAATCTTCCCACTGGAAGATCGAGCAAGAGCAGTACAATGCTGTGATACCATATCATCAACTATGCG
The DNA here is from genome assembly GCA_027924585.1 of Larix kaempferi. Classification (NCBI taxonomy): domain Eukaryota; kingdom Viridiplantae; phylum Streptophyta; class Pinopsida; order Pinales; family Pinaceae; genus Larix; species Larix kaempferi. The sequence goes on from BSBM01000094.1 coordinate 9,319,362, forward strand.
GTCACTGGCCCGTGTTCCAGTAATATGTACAGGTTCCCCTCTCCGGGACAAACTGTGAGAAAATAGATGTCCTCAACATCTATTGTAGGATGTGCTCACCAATCATGAAATGTTGTTGGGCCACATCCCAACTCTGGAGCATGTGTGATAGCAACGGGATTTGTGATCTCATCCCCTGAATCTCAAAGAACTTGAGCAAACCGCAGTTCCTCAAGGCATCCACGCATTGTGAATCATTGGCAGATTTTTCATATTCTACTTTGTGTTCTCGTTCCCGCCACTCTAAAACCATGTTGGCTTGTTAGTAACCTTCCAAAAGGGACATTTAAACACTGTTAGATCCTGCTTCAACCAAAGCAAGTTCTTGTTTTTTAGTTCATTTTGATGTTTGGCAAATGCAACTCTGTCGTTGCACTGTACTTTTGCGTACAGTGCGATGTCATTTCACTTCACTCATTCGGGACTTGCGCCGAGTCGGTCTCGTTCTAGTTCCCAAAAGGGCCAACTGCGACGAGCCGAGAGTGCAGTAGCCCTCCATGAATTCATCAAAAAAACCCAAACTTGAACCTAAAAACAAAATCTAATCCACTGGAAAGTTGCTGGATGAAGTTTAGTCTTACCTGCTCCTGACGGTGGGTAAAATGGCGGATCGTAGCTCCCAAAATTGGCAAAGGAATTTTTGGCTCCAAATTGGTACTTCTCCTCCCAAATTGGAAAATGAAACAATGAAATCTATTTTTGCCCATTTTTCTATTTATAAATAGAATGGAATACTCCTTTTAAAATATTTTGATACTCTTGGGCCATTTATCATAGTTTTTGACCATTTTTGTTGTATTTGAGGCTATTTGACACATTTTCTAGTGTGTAGGAGTTGTAAGTAGTCTTTTGTGTCGTTTCTCGTATCATAACGGTCATCACAGGTATGAACACTCCCTTGAATGTGTTGTCGTTATTTTTGAAACGGTTAGTCTGTAATTATTGTGTGATGATGAGTTTACTCTTCATTTATTCTCATACTCAAGGAACTATGGGAACAAGTACCGAGTTATGATTTATAACTTTTTCGGGCTCGTTAAACTTCCACAGAAAAGGACACCCCCCGGAGTCTACCATTAAGCTCTTTTCAGGCTCTCAAAAAACGAAAAGATTTCCAAGCGAACTTGTCACGTTCACGCTTGTTAAAGTATTTGAATGGTCATCTTCCTGGTGATAGTTTACTCCAGCCAATCATGACTGGAAGAGTCCTCTCCCGCATTGTTTTACCCTTTTTCGGGCGATGAGGCTAACTTTACGAAAAAGGATCGCTGGAGTCTTCTTTAGTTCTTTTCAAACTCTCTAATCATGAAATGACGACTGAGTTTTCCTTCTATGGACTTGTTAAAATTCTCACATTGAAGGGCCCGTCATGGGATGAACCCCTCCTATCCCAGGTTCGAAAAATATTTGGGATTGGACTCATCTATGAGATGAGCTATACCGAGCATCTAGTTACCCTAATCAAGCTCGTAAAAAACACATGAGGCACTCATCATTCATGATGGGGAAAAAGAAAATCATTTTTGTTACATACCTTATTAGTGGCAGTATGTAGTCGTTCTTGAACATGGCACTCATCTGCATTTGCATACAACACTTGGATATCGAGTTCCACTTATTTCCTGAGCCTTGTTACTCCTTTGATTCATTCAAAGAAAATCTTCCATCATCAGTCACTTTGAGAATTTGTGTTGCACTCATCGTGTCAATATTTCCAAGTCATGCCATGCCCATGTTCAAGAATATGTCTATCATTTATCATCCGTAGTCGGTACACGCGCCATCACATCGGTCTACTCTGAGCTAGTCTTGTATGTTATGGTACCATCCGATCTACCCTATACATTTTTGTCGTGTTTCGTGTTGATTGATGGGGGATTCATCATGGCCCTCCTTCGACAGATTCATCCTTGTCGACTTCAACACATCATCCAAGGATTGAATCTAGAAACCAATCAAGTACCTTGGCCCTGCATGCCTCAATGGCAGGTTACCTCGCTTTCCTCATGAGTTTACATCGTTGAATCTTGATCAAAATATTTCATCTTGTGTTCGACTTCAACTCATTTATTCATGCTTGATGATATGTACTGTGATACCTTGGGAATCATTGACATCAATGGTGATCTCCCTCGCACTTGTTAACGGTTTACATCAATGGCCGGTAATCAAGTGGTTTCTACCATGTTCGACATCAAGACATTTGTAATCACATGGATAGATTCATCATTGTGGGTTTAGCTTGAAGACCCTGGGGAGTCATGTTTTACCCAGGTTGCAATTGAGTTTGTATTCAGTTATATCACACGGATGCACATTTGTATTGGTCGTGGCTCTGTTATCATCTCATCATGGATCTACGCTTGTGTCTAGTAGCCATGATTGTGTTCAGTCGGTCATTACTACCATGGATCTTCACTGTATTGGTTGGCAGCCATGTTGTACTTCACATGAGATTGTCAGTTCAGAGTCCGTGGTACTGCAGCAGTGTCCTTCGTCCGACAAGCCTATTGGCATTACTTCTATCAAAGCACTTCACCTGTCTATCTTAAGCAGCTTCATGCTTTGGGGGGAATTCTATTACACCCAAAATCTACTCATCATAAGATTCAATGTATACACCCGTGAAGATACCTGGGCTAAGTAATCATCCTGGGAGGACTTGTACCCAATTTTGCTAAGTTTTGAAGGTTCGTTGCAGGTTGCACACTAGCAATATGCGACATCGCACCTTGCTCCATTACAGGGTGCGACAAAATCAGTTAGATGGAAAAAATATCTTCTTCGAGGTCCATCTCGAAGCTTTCTGACTTGGGACCCTATCCCTGACCTCTTGGAAGAGCTGGTACTCGGTTCCTAAACCTTTGGAGAGATCCCTTAAGCCTCTCCTACCATCTCTCAACCTATCGTATCCATACCCTATCCACTTAGTCCTATGTAAATGAAGCTCACTCCCATCCCAAAGGGAGGAAGTCTATGGTATCTACATGTTGGTGAAATCATTCTTAGAACATCTCCACTCACCTATTGGAGAACTCATACTTCCTTGGAAGGATATGGCAATTGGCTTTGTCGGAGAAGGGCTATAGTGTTAAGCCTTGGTTGTAGTTCTATATCTCTATTATGTACTTTTTTGCAGTAATACAAATGCTTTCCAACAATATTGTTCATGGGTGTAATGATATTGAGTAGTTTACCTACTTAACTGCTTACTTAGATCACTTATTGTATATATGTCTTTTACTGGTTTCTCTTGTTTCTTGTCTTGAAAGGTCATGCAACTTGGATCCGACGATCATGAGACGTGGAGCAGCATTCGGGAGAAAAGATTGCGAAGTTAAAGGTAAGACATCTAATACTCGATCCTTAAGTAGATCTAGGAAATGCATTAGTAGTCTGTTCTATTTGTTCTAGATTCACTTTGAGCTAGGGAGATCCTGCTCGTGTCCGCTCGAGTGGATTATTTTTATGATATTGAATTGTAAGTTATATATAATTTATATGAATTTAAATATTATATTTAATAGGTTAATATAATAGAAAAAATTAATATAATTTTGTTGCGGATGGATGAGATACATTTGTAGATAAGATAATTTATGAGAAACTTAACATAATTGCTATATTAATATCTACTCCTCCCAACTCTATTAGTATACTTTTTATTTTAGTTTTTTATGTTTATCATAGGCATAGCATAAGAACTGTAGTTAAAAGTCATGGCATATCTACAACTAATGGCAATTTTTGTTATTTTTGTTATTTGGTGTGATTTCCCTGTTTTAATATAATTTAATAATTCACAATAATAATAATAAAATAATATATTATATTCATAAAAATTAATTTGGGTGGAAAGATATTTTTAAAGTATGAAAGATATGTTATCACTTAAAAAAGACTAACATTACTATATATCAAACTTGATAGCAAATAGTAGTAACAATACTTTTTTACCCGGGGATCACACTCGTCTTGGGCCACACTCACAGTAACCCTCAATTGGTTGGATTTTGGGTGTCTCCTCCCAACTAGCTCACCCCTAATAGGAATTGAACCCGGGTCGCCTTGTTGACAAGACCCACACCTTAACCGAATGAACTAGCGAGAATTGACTCTTTTTATGAGGACAAGGGGTGGGATTTAGTACAATCTCAATCCCTATGGGTGGAACCACGCATTCAACCACTACCTCAAGATGCACCATGCCTATTCGGCCCTCATTTGAATTGAACCTTACCTACTAGTGAAAAACTCCTCACTCTTCACCAATGGATCCAACCCCTTTGGGCAATAGTAACAATACTTATAGAAAATAATAGTAAAAATATTATTATATATAAAGATATATTATGTTTATGATAATAGAATTTTATTTTAGCATATATATAAGTTATGAGTTTTTGAGTTCTATGTGTTATGTGTAACCATTCTAAATCTATTTTAAATTATAAAAAGATTTACACCTTAATATTTTGATCCTTTTTTGCTGATGGTAATAAATCATTAAAATATTTTTTCAAAAAACTTTTAAAATAATATCATAATGTTTGCAATTAGTAGTCACAACATTGTTATGAATCACCATAATTCTAAGAAAATAAAAATAATACATTATTAAACTTGATATGTCATTAATAACCACCTAGAAACTTAATGGGGAATAAAAATGACCGTTAGCTAACTAACCTTAAAGAAAAAAAAGAAAAAAAACTTTAATATTTATAATAATTGCAAGGGAATCTTGTAGTCCGAACCCTAAAATCTCAATGTTGGGTGGGAAGGGGTTAATTAAGACAATGCAATCTAGCTACCTTGAAAGAAAAAATAAGAATGACATTAATATTGATTAAGACAAGCAAGGGAAGCATGTAACCCAAACCTTAAAGACTTAGTGTTGGGTGGGAAAGGGTTAATAAGGGACAATGCAAGCTAACCAACTTGAAATGAAAAATAGGCATCAATTTAATACTTATAAAGACCGGCAAGGGAAGTATGTAACCCAAACCACCTTTATGCAAAAATAATGTAATAGTAATATTTACCTTTTAATAAAGTAATGGAGATAAGTACTACATTTTCCAAGGAATTGTATTTGTGAGATTACTCCAAATCAATGAGTTGAAGGGTTTTACCATGTCAAACATCACAGCAAAAGTGGTAGCACATCTTGACTTGAATACTTGAAGGGGTTAATCAAGGACAACTAAAGATAACTACCTTGAAATAAAAAATAAGAATGACTTTAATACCAACAATAAAGATAAGTAAGATAAGCATGTAACCCAAACCTTAAGGAATTAATGTTGAGTGGGAAGGGGTTAATCAAGAACAATGCAGGCTAACTAACTTGAAAAGAAAAGTAAGAATTAATTTAATGCTTATAAAGACAAGCAAAGGAAGCATGTAATCTAAATCACTTTTCTCCCAAAATGATGAAATAGAACCAACTACTTTCGTGCAAAAGCAATGTAATAGAAATAATGATATTTTCCAAGGAATAGTATTCATGATTCCTCCAAATCAATGAGTATAAGGGATCCACCATCTTAAATAGAAAACTAAAGTAGTAGCACATCTTGACTTTAATACTTGAAGGGGTTAGGGCAACACAGGTAAACTACTTTGAAAGGAAAAATAAGAATGACTAATATCAGTAAAGACAAATAAAAACAAGGGAAGCATGTAACTCTAAAGAAAAGTTAACCAAGCATGAAACACAAACCACGAAGACTCACTCTTAGGTGGGAAGGATTAATCATGGATAGCACAAACTAACTAACTTGAAAAGAAAAATAAGAATGGATTTAATACTTACAAAGCCAAACCACCTAACTAACTTACTTGAAAAGAAAAATAACAATGAGTCTAATACTTATAAAGACAAACCACCTAACTAACTTACTTGAAAAGAAAAATAGCAATCACTCTAATACTTATAAAGACAAGCAAAGGAAGGTAACTCAACCACCTTTATGCAAAAATAATGTAATAAAATAACTGTGCAAAAGCAATATAATAGAAATAATTATGTTTTCCAAGTAATAATATTTATGTGACTCTTTTAAATTAATTAGTTTAAATGATTCACCATCTTAAATCAGATATTAAAAGTGGTAGTACATCTTGATTTTAATATTTGAAGGAGTTAATTAAACATTTCACAAGTTAACTTAAAGAAAAAATAATAATAACTTTAATAATAATAATAACTTTAATATCAATAAAGACAAGTAAAAGATGTAACCCCAACTTTAAAGATTCACTATTGAGTGGGAAAAGGTTAATCATGAACATCTCAATCTAGCTAATTTTAAACAAAAAATAAATATAAATTGTAATACTTACAGAGACAATTAAGAAATGCATGTAGCCCAAATCAATAAGTTTAAGGACTCCACCATATTAAATAACATGGATGTTAACTTTAATAACGGAGAGGGTTATCTTTACGATATCCGGGAAGAATTACTCACCCAACCCAAGAAGGGCGAGGTTTGTTAAATGAAAGGAAAAATATAAATAACTTAATACTAATAAAGATAAACAAAAGAAGCGTGTAACCTAAATCCCTTTGTACAAGGACAATGCAAAAATAATATAATATAAATATCTATTTAAAAATAATATAATAAAAATATCTAGTATAGTTTTTATAATATTATTCTTAAAGCTCCACCATCTTGAAGAAAATAGTAACACACCTTAACTTTAATACTTTAAGTGGTTAGTGAAGAGTAATGTAAATTAGTTAACTTAAAAGAATTTTTTTTTTAAAGATACAAAGTTTTAATATTGAAATAATAAATTGATTTATTTAAAAAAAATGTATATTTTTAAATTTAAATAAAAATATTCTATGTATAAAAGTAAGAAATAAGTTTAAATGTAAAATATTTTTTAACGTGGTGGTGGTTTAATTGGTAAGAATGATGATGGTGGTGGTGGTGGTAGTGGTGGTCACGACGGCCACGACCACGACCACGATGATGATGATGACGACGATGATGACGATGACGACAATGACGAGGATGAGAACGAGGACGACGATGACTTCTTTGATCTATTGGAACTATTGATTCTTCTATTTTTTATAAAAATTAAGTAAATTTAAATAAAAATATTCTATGTATAAAAGTAAGAAATAAGTTTAAAAGTAAAATATTTGTTAAGGTGGTGGTTTAATTGGTAAGAAAGCTAATGATGATGATGATGATGACGACGATGACGACAACAACGACGACGATGATGATGATGACGACGACGACGAATTTGATCTATTGGACCTATTGATTCTTCTATTTTTTATAAAAATAGGTAAAAATGATATATACTATTGTAATGTCCTCATTCAAGTAAATCTCAAAAAGAGAAAATTCCACCAATATGCTAGTTTCCTAGGTTGGGGTGGAAACATTAGATTTGGAATAAGGGAACTATAAGACCCCAAATGGACATTAGCTTGACCAAATATATTAAATGGGGAATAAATAAATAACTAAGGTAGGAAAATAAGGTGGCACTTGGTCATGAGGGCACATTGGAGGTGTGGGTCCCACTTAAACAAGATTCCCCATGCCACATGGCATTCCACTCTCACCCATTAGAATCCTAGGTGGAGTCCACATTCTTGGGGGAGTTGGAAGGTCAATATACTTGGAATGATTCAATGAAGGGCGAATTGGAGTGGAAGAGTAACTCCCATGGAAGAGGAAGAGGCAATTGAGAGGAATTGAGACACTTGGGATAGATTCCCTAGCTTCTATGAGAACAATGATGAAGATTCTATGATACCTATGACACAAATCAGACCTGATTGCTGAAATCTGACATATATGACATGTCAAGGCTAAAAATAGGGAGTTAGGGCATCCAAAGATTCATCCATTCGAATTGAGTGAAGGAGGAGGCTATGAATCAAGGGATAAGTGGCACACATTGGAATCTCTTCCCAATTTGAGATGGCATGAATATCATGGATGGAATTAAAGATAAGGAGGTCTTTGAAAGTTTATAAAATTCAAAAAAAAAGAAGGAGAATGGCTTTTGATCATTTCTCATTTTGTATATTGGAGAGCATAGCTTGTCCATGCTTGTGGAGTGTTTACTCTACGTACCTTAGTACCAATTTCGAGGGTGAAAGATTCCCATCCTAATTGGAAATTGGAGAGGTCATTCAAAACTTTCATTTGGAGCTATAATGGAGTCATTTGTTGCAGGTTGAAGCTACAGGGAAGCTCATGGAATTCTCATCCTCAACTTGCTTCCACAACTTTCTCACTTTGCTCTTCATATTTTGGCTCTTGGATGAAAGGTGCACTTGGTGAGATGTTGTTATCTTTGGGGGAGCTCTTGTGGCCCCATTTATTTGTATTATTATATATATACTCTGTATTTAATGCTCAGAATACTCTCAGGTCTAAATACCAAGTGGAACTATGTAAAAATACCAAACAATTTATAAATGGTGCCATTTTCCCTACATCTTGTTATGAAATCTTGAAGTTTCTTTATTTCGACTTGTATCAGTTCATATCTATTATTTTTATTATTTATGGAGAGTCATTAATGTCTTGAAGAATTTTAATATACATTTCATAAGTCTTTGGAACATAAATCTTGAATTTCATAGCAAGTGGTGAAGTTTACTAGCATTTCCCCCTATGTGAAGACATGTCCACAAACCTCTAATTTATGGGAGTTGCAGAAGCCTTTAGGAAATGATTGATAATGTATTTTGGATTCCATTGAATTCCTTTAACAGTACCATGTATCTATTCTAAAATTTTGGAAGTTCGTACAACATTTGGAGATCCATCTTTGACCACTACCCTTGGGGAATTTGAACCTCGATTTGATTAGAAAATTAACTTGTTTTTCCATGATTGTAATTCAATGTTGCAGAAGTATTTTGAGAGTTTCCAAGAATCCATAAGCCTCATTTGTATGTCTTAATACCTTCCAAACACATTTAGAACCAATTTGGAAGCATTTGGAGCCATTTGGAGACATTTGAGTCAATACTAGTCTAAGGGTCGAATTGGCCAAAATTTTCCATTTTTCCAATTTATACTAATTTCTTAAATAGGGACACTAAATGTGATATCAGAGCATGTTCCTTGAACCTGATGTGGATGACCATTTATGAATACAAGAATCCAAATAAAACATCCCCCACCCTTACAAACTGAAACTGAAAGTCCTTTTGGTGAAGAGGAAGAAGAAGGAGAAGAGGTGTATTCTACTAAAACTATGGTTAGGGATTAGAAGGGAACCTCAGAGGATAAAGAGGAATTTGATAAATTCATGAAACCATTCTTTGAATACATGAAAAAACAGATCATGAAAGGGTTCGAATGGTTGGCTAGTGAACTTGGAAGCAAAGGAGCAATAGGAGGAAGTAGTAGTTCTTCTTTCGAGGAAAAGAAGGCAATGAGTGAAAACATTTTCTCAAGGACAGGACCACATAATAGACCTAATGAATTTTATATTTCAATAAGGCATACTACACCTAAATTTATTGAGTCCAAAGAAGAACCTAACACCCAATTTGATATGCAGGAAGTTGTAAAAGAATGGGAAAAGTTGAGTGGAGATTGTAGAAGGACTCTACCCTTTGAGCAATACTTTAATGTTGCAAAAAAACTCAAAATGAGGGGAGGTAATAGGAATCCATTTCAGAATAAAGAATTGAACCATGCCATTGGAAAAATTACCCTTCCCACTTTAGATGGCTCAGCTCAAAGTTCTGCAAATACTTGGGTACAAAAACTAGGTGTGTATTTTCTGCTGAATCCAATGGTGGAAGAGGATGCTTTAAAAATGACTATTTTGCATATCGAAGGAGAATCCAATGATTGGTGGTTCCATGGTATGAAAACCTTGGGAAATTATCAGGTTACAACATATGGAGAATTTGTTGACAGGGTATTAGAAATATTTGAGCAAAAAGACCTAGAAATGCCTTTCAAAGAACTAGCACAGTTGAAGCAAAGTGGAACACCAGATGAGTACATGTTAGAATTTCAAAAATTATTAGTTAAGGTGGTTGATATATCTATGGTCAGATTAGTATTGCTCTTTACTGAAGGTTTGGCTGAACCTTTGAAGGGTTTAGTTAAGGCCCACAAACCTACTTCATTGAAAGATTCCATGAAGTTGGCAAGAGATTTGCAATATGTGCTACCCAAGACAAGGTATCCTCCCAAGCCCAACCTTCCTTCACAGTTTAGATTTAAAAAGAATCCATGGAAAGAAGATGCAATTGGAAAGGATAATAAAGAGGGACCAAGTAGGAAAGAACTTAGAAGAAAAAAACTCTATTACACATGCTTCCAACCATGTGTACCAGGACATAAATGTGCTAAGGGGAAAGCACAATTCATTGAAGTATTTTATGATGATAATGAGTATGAAGGGGGTATGAAGGAAGGAGGACATATTTCATCCCAAGAAGAGGGATATGACACAGTAGGAGAAGGGAAACAAGAAGAAGAGCATCCATTACCTGACAAAGGGAGACTGGCAGTGCTTCCAGGAGTGCCTGATTTCCACACTATTCGATGCCAGGGAGTGGTACAAGGAAAAAGGGTTTCGGTATTGGTAGATGGATGAGACACACATAAATTTATTGATGCAGCCATGGTGGATAGGAGAAATCTACCTTCTAAACCATTCAATGGATTCACATTCATCATTCTAGGTCACCATACTATGGAGTGCAAAACATGGATTCCAAAGCTACAACTCACCAAAGGTAATTACACATTTTTTGATAGCATTTATGTGGTTGATGTTGTTGATACTAATTTGGTCTTGGGAGTGCAATGGTTTTACTCTATAGGGGAACATGCTGTAAATTATCAAGTTCTTGAAATGAGATTCAAAGATTCAGAAGGAAAACAAAGGTATTGAGAGGAATGCACACCTATCCGAATCAAGTAGGGTCCTCCCACAATATGAAGTCCACATTGAGGCATCCCCATGGAAGGCCACCTGGTAGAGAAGGGACAATTTTGTAGCATCCTAAATTGAAATTGCTTGAGGGAAATAAATCTTGGGTGGGGAGGACTGTAATGACCCCAATCAAATAAATCTCAAAAAGAGAAAATTCCACCAATCTACTAGTTTGCTAGGTTCCGGTGGAAACATTAGATTTGGAATAAGGGAACTATAAAACCCAAAATGGACATTAGCTTGACCAAATATATTAAATGGGGAATAAATAAATAATTAAGGTAGGAAAATAAGGTGTCACTTGTTATCAGACAATCTACCAAGAGAAGACTCAAAGCATGATCTCCCTAGCTCAATGTGAGACTAGAACAAATGAGACAGAATAGAAATAAATTTCCTAGATCTAATTAGAGATCAAAGGACTAGATGCTTTACCTTTCAGATCGCTAATCCTTTCTCCTTGATGCTGCTGCAAGCTTGATGGTCTTCAGATCTCAGCTGCAAAACCTGCTAAGACGTACACAACAACACAAGTAGTAAAATGCATCTATGCAATAATAGATCTAAGTAAGAAGTTAAGCAGGAAAACTACACAAATGTAATCAATGCAACAACATTTGGTGGAAAGCATTTATATTACTGTATAAAAGGGAAAGTACATAGAAGGAAGTGATTACAACCAAGACTTAACGTAGCAATCCTTATCCAAACAAGCCAATGCCAAAGCCTCCCAAGGAAGTATGAGTCTCCCAATAGATGAGTAGGGATCTCTTGAGATAATTTCACCAGCATGTACATACCATTGACTTCCTCCCTTTGGAATGGGAATGAGCTTCACTTATATAGGACTAGGAGGATAGGATAAGTTGAGATATGGTAGGAGAGAGGTAGGGGATCTCACCGAAGGGATAGGGAACCGAATGCCATCTCCCCTATAGGCTAGGGATAGGGATCCACATCACTCAGCTTCGAGAATGGGCTTGAAGATACTTTTTTATCTAATTAACTGACATCGTCGTAGGTTGCATTAGGCCAACCTGCAACGTCGTAGGTTGCACAAGGGTGAACTGAGACTACCTCCAAAAATAGGTCAGTTAATCCCTCCAGTCATGGGGAAATTCATGGATGTTTACACTGGGTCTCATGGTAGCAATATTTAGGTGTAACAGAATGCCCCCTAAAGCAGGAAGTTGTTGAAAATAGACAGGTGAAATGATTTGAAAGAAGGAATGGCAAGGACTTGTCGGACGAAGGATGTTGCTGCAGTACAACTGACTCTAAGTACACAGTGTCATACAACTCACAACATGGATGTTGACCAATAAAATGCATATCCATGATAGTAATGACTGACTAAACACAATCATGGCTACTAGACAAAAGCATAGATGCATGACGAGATGATAACATAGCCACGACCAATACAAACGTGGATCTGTGTGATATGACTCAAAACAATCTCTATCGCAACCTGGGTGAAACATGACTCCCCAAGGTCTTCAAGCCGAACATGCAATGATACGAATCTATCCATGTGATTACAAATTTCTTGACATCGAACATGGTATAAACCACTTGATTACCGATCATTGATGTATACCATTAACAAGCGCGAGGGAAATCACCATTGATGTCAATGATCCCCAAGGTATCACAGTACATATCATCAAGCATGAATAAATGAGTTGAAGTAGAAAGCCGGATGAAATCTTTCTATCAAGAGTAAATGATGTAAACTCATATCGAAAGTGAGGTAACCTACCATTGAGGCATGCAGGCCCAAGGTACTCGATTGGTTTCTAGATTCAATCCTCGGATGATGTGTTGAAGTCGACAAGGATGAATCCGTCGAAGGAGGGCCATGATGAATTCCCCATCTTCGACACAAAACATGATAACATATGTTTGGAGTAGATCAGACAGTACAGTAACATGCAATACTGACTCAGAGTAGACTGACATGGTGGTAGGTGTACTGACTGTAGATAATGAGTGGTGAAAGTATTCTTGAACATGGGCATGGCATGACTTGGTAGTATTGACTTAACAAGCATGACGCCAACTCCTAATGCAACTGATGATGGAAGCGTTCTTCGAATGACTTAAAAAAGTAACAAGACTTAATAAATAGGCAAAACATGAAGGCAAATGGATCGTCCAAGTTCCATATGCAAATGAAAATGAGTGTTATGTTAAAGAACAACTAGGTATTGCCACTGATAAAGAGTGTAACATAAAATATTTCATTTTTCCCCATCATGATTGATGAGTGCCTCATGTGTTTTTTATGAGCTTGATGAGGGTAACCAGATGCTTGGTATAGCTCATCTCATAGATGAGTCCAATCCCAAATATTTTTCAAACCTAGGAGAGGAGGGGTTCGTCCAATAACAGGCCCTTCAATGTTAAATTTTAACTAGTCCATAGAAGGGAAACTCGGTCATCATTTCATGTTTAGAGAGTCCGAAAAGAACTAAAGAAGACTCCAATGGTCCTTTTCCGTAAAGTTAGCCTCTCCGCCTGAAAAAGGGTAAATCAACGCGAGAGAGGACTCTTCCAGTCATGATTGGCTAGAGTATTCCTTTTTCGTAAGTAGTGCCCCCTGGTCCGAAAAAGGGGTAAACTATCACCAGGAAGATGACCATTCAAATACTTTAACAAGCGTGAACACGACAAGTTCACTTGGCAATCTTTTCATATTTCGAGAGCCTTAAAAGAGATTAAAGACAGACTCTGGGGGGGTTCCTTTTTCGTAGGAGTTTAACGAACCCAGAAAAGTGATAAATCATAACTCGATGACTTATTCTCATGGTTTTACGAGCACGAGAAAGAACAAAGACTGAGCTCGTCATCATTAAATAACCAAATCTAATGGATAGAAATAACAAAAAAACATTGAAAGGGTCGTTCATACCTAAAAATATTTATGAGATGATCGCTACGATGCGAGAATGGTGTAAATGAAACACTTAACGTCTCTGGCATGCTTGAAATCTAGGTCAAATAGTCAACCGGGTATTCAAATGCAGTAAAATGATCCAAACTATAGCAAATAACCCATAGAGCATCTAAATTTGAAAAAAGAATATTTCCTTTTTTTTATAAAATAGAAAAAATGACCAAAAATAGTTACCCATTGTCATTTGCCAAATTTGGGGAGAAGAACGTGCCATTTGGAGCAAAATTTCATTCATTGAATGTCAGAGCTACAAGTGACCATTTCACGAACCATTCGGAGCAGGTAAACCTAAATCTCAGCCAGCAACTTTCTAGTGGTTTAGAATTTCAATTTTTGTTCATTTTTAAGGTTTTTGGGGTTGATTTATGAGGGGTTTGTGTGCCCTCGGGTCATCAAAGGCCTCGCTTACAGGAACTGCAATGAACCCGAGTCATCGCAAAACCCGCAAGGGTGTTTTGTGATGATGTCGCCCTATCTGCAAAGATGGGGTGCGACAGCGGAAAACTCCATGTTCAACTCAAAACCTAGCCCACAAGAAAATATTTTAATGGCTTGGGTGAGTCCTAATGATGTTTAAATGCCTCCATTGACAGGTTTGTGGCCACCAACATGGTTCTAGAATGGTGCGAGCGTGAACATGAAGTGGAAGATGTACAAGCCACAAATGATCCATTATTTGTGGACGCATTGAGGAACTATGGACTGTTGAAGTTCTTCCAGGTCCAGGGCATGAGGGCCCAAGTCCCACTACTAGAGCACATGCTCCGGAGTTGGGACACAGCGCAGCAATACTTCATGATCGGGGAACACATACTGAACATAGATGTTGATCACATTTATTTCTCGACAAGTCTATCCTAGAGAGGGGATAATGTGTTAGTCACCAGATCACGAGGGAGTGACTGGACAGTAGATGACTTGATCGTCCAGCACTGTACTCCACATAATCGTGCCTCTAGTGGGAAAATTCCCATCAAAGAGGTTCGAGAACATCCACTTCGTGTTATACTCTTGACCATAGTGAGAATAGTAGAGAGCCAAGTGGCTCATCTGGATACCAAGTCCCAAATGCTATATGCGGAGGACTGTATGTCTCCGAAGTTGTTTAACTGTTGTGAGGGACTCCTCACCAATCTTCGAGCTCAGTTGACCAAGTATCGGCATGGTGATCTCAAGTAGTTCGGGTATGGGTCAGTAGTGATCTCATTCTTGTTGG
Organism: Larix kaempferi; assembly: GCA_027924585.1. Taxonomy (NCBI): domain Eukaryota; kingdom Viridiplantae; phylum Streptophyta; class Pinopsida; order Pinales; family Pinaceae; genus Larix; species Larix kaempferi. The sequence goes on from BSBM01000094.1 coordinate 9,334,532, forward strand.
AGCGGGTTCCTCTCTTACGCCCGCAGATGAATTTGGATGACAGGAATCCTAAGGATCCACACATGGTCAGATGGACGGAGGTGATGGCTCACCATGGCGGCGGGGGTCTGATCATCGGGTATGGTTCCAAATTATTCACCTGGAGGGAAGGCCAACTACTCATGATCAAGGACTATCCGTACAGTGGTACGAACTTTAGGGAAGATCTAGACCTAGTGCTTCCTGAGGGAGTAGAGTGGGGAGATATTGGTAAGAACAATGACCCTTGTATTTTTTCATTTTGTGTATTTAAATTTTCTTTTTGGGTAGAGTTGATGAGTCAATAACATGTGTGTGCAGATGTGGGCCCTTCACGACCACTGGGATTTTCACTTCTCGCGAGGAGAGGAGAGGCAGCGCCAGTAGCCCTAGCCATGCATGATGCCATGATAGAGATGGAGGATGTCTATGAGAACCTTACCAGGTTGACATTAGACGTTCCTGATTCAGTGAACTGCTCTGCAAAGTAGCGAGAGCGGTAGACTGCCTTCATGGTCAGCAGGCGAGAGCTACGAGATCCAGGGGTGCATGGGCCAGGCATTAGGCCTTATGTTATTATGTATGTACTAAGAGCTTGTGAGCCTCAGATTTTGTACTACTGAAAGCTATCAGGCTTCAAATTTTGTATAGACTCAGTGAAATCCATCGTGCTTCAGATTTTTGTATCAGCACTACTTTATCTTGATATATATATACAGACATTTTGGCGGCTTTATAGATTATGTATTTTAATGGATGAATGATGTGATCTTGTTTATGTGTTTGCTTATACAATGAATTATTTACATGTTATGTCTGCTTTTACAATTCATGAATATGCTTATGTGTGTGCAATGTACCAATCTAAGATGAAGTTGGCCATCAAGTCGACAACTGTGTTCATGTCTCGTGGAATGTGTAGGTACTGAATGGATTCGAAGGACCTTTCCAGAAGATGAACTCGTTGGAAAATACTGAGTAGGGTAGGGTCGTGGATGGTGTAAACCCGGATGAGATGAGAGACCACTAGTTGCGAATCTAAATAGATAACAATGTGGTCCATACCCAAGGAAAGAGCGTCAGTTAGGGTCCAATGACTTCTTGATATTCCGCAGCATTGTTGGTTGTGAAACCTAGACACATATTTCCTGAGCTGATGAGCTCGCCGATGGGAGAATAGAGCACCCAGGCTGCCTAAGAAAGGTTACGAGTATACCGGTTGGCGCCGTCTGCGAATCCGTAGCAAGTTTCCATCTACACACGCAGACAGAACAAGGTATAAGAAACGAATCAAGACCTAAGCAGGAAAAAAACAAAGAGTCACACCACACAAAACACACGCCATGTACAGTATATACAAAGTACTTATGCATGAAAGACTCAGGCATAGTACCTCTTCAGGTAGAGCCCGTTGCAGGGCTCGCCCAAATATATCCTATCATAGTCTTCTAGCTCATAGGCTCCCTTCTTCAGGACACGTTTCACTATGTAGGGTCCATGCCACATCAACTCAAATTTTCCTGCCCCCAGCTTATCATGTCTTTGGTCGTATGTAAGGACCAAATATCCCTTGCTATAGACGCGAGGTTCTACCGACTTGTCATACTGCGCTTTGATGCGTTTCTTATGAGCCTCGTTGGAAAGAGTGGCATTGCAGCGAGTTTCATCGAGTTTAGCTAGGTAGAGGAAGCGTTCCTCCTCAACAGTAGTGTTAGGGAGAAGTTCAACTGTGAGTTTGAGGGACGAAATATCGCACTCTATCAGAAGGACGACCTCCAATCCATAAGCTAATTGGAAAGGGGTAAATCCAGTGGCAGTCTTGACGGAAGTTTGATAAGCCCACAGTGCGGAAAAGAGCATGTAGTGCCAGTTGGACTTGTGCGTACCCACCATACGTTGGATCATGGTTTTCAAGACCTTGTTAATGGCCTCTACTTATCCATTGGATTGTGGGTAGTACAGTGTTGAGATTTCATGGTGAAAACCCAATCTAGTGCTCAATTCATCAACCATGTGGTTCATAAAGTGAGAACCATGGTCGTTAACTATAGCTTGAGGAACTCCGAACCGTGCTATAACATGATTGAACATGAAGAGTGTGGCGGTTTTTCTGTTGTCGATGTATGTAGGAATAGCCTCGGCCCACTTTGTAAAGTAATCCACGGCTACTATGATGTAACCATGCCCCCCGGCTGAGGTAGGATTACAATGCATGAATTCAATGCCCCATTTAGCGAAGGGGCCAACGGAAATAACCGAGTGTAACAGGGCTGGGTGGGTGCGCTTCTTAGTTTGGAAGTGCTGGCATGGAGAACATTTTTTGACGGCCTCGATACAATATTTAAAGATAGATGGCCAAAAATATCTTGTGCGAAGTATCTTCTGGGTTGTATCATTCCTAAAGAGATGACCACCACACGCCCCAGCATGACAGTCATTCAAAACCTGTTCAACCTCTTCATGAGTGAGACAACGTCGAAGAATAGAATCGATACCACGACAGTACAAAGTATCACTAATGATCAGATAATACTTTGCATGGTGGCATATTTGGTGACGGTCGTCCCGAGAGAGTTGGGGGCTGAAAAGTTGGGTCAAAAGATATAAATTTATATCTCCATACCACGAATCAGACGTGCTGATGAGGAACAATGATTTGTCTGGAAGAGAATCATTGGGCTCAAATTCTACATCAGGAAGAGGAAGATCACAGATAAACTCAGCTAACACCAAAGACTTGACTTATCCTTTTCGAATAGGAGATCAAATTCCTGTAGTATCATGATCCAGCGTGAATACTTTCCCCTAAGCACCTGATGTGTCAAAATGTGGTACATGGGGTTTGTTTGTTTTGCCCAATAGACGATTTACTCGCAGCATGGCCGCTAAAGAGGGAAGAAAGGAACCTAAGGGTAAAGAACCTGTCCAAGTCGAATTGTCATCATCCGATGCTTCCTCTACCCATGTTAACTCTGATTCTCCTGGTTCTCCTCATTATTCTACAACATTGAGTCCTGTCAGTGAACCTTTGCTGCCAATATCCCCTTCAAAGTCAAGTTTGAAATCTGTCAAAGTATCCTCTTCAAAATCGAGTTTAAAATCTGTCAAAGCATCACTTTCCAGATCAGGTTCGAAATCGGAGGCTTCAGCATAGGGGATTGATTATTTTAGGAAAAAGAATTTTAAATTGACAAGGAAGTTGCAAGAGTATGTGAGGTTGGATCAGGTTATCAAGCAGGAAAATGCCATTTTAAAGGCTAGAATAGTGTCTTTACAAACCCTGGTTGATGAGGTTAAAGGGACAAATCACAGTCTTCGCAAATAGTTAAAGAAGAAAGACAAACAGTTTGAACAGTTGGTTAGCATACAGCAACAATCTGCCCCCTCTCCTCCTTAGGTTCAAGTCATGTTTAATACCTCAGCCTCAGTCTCTCTAGTTGGATCCAAGGATTGATAATTCACTTTGAGGATTTAAATTTTGTCTATCTGAAATTCTCTTGCATAGGGACATGCAAGACCTTTAGTCTGGGGGAGATGTTGGTCCTCTATTTTGACCATTCAGTATAATGTTTTCTAGCTTAAAGTCTTAATGGAATCCAATAATAATCAATTTTGTTGTGTCTTTTTGGAGGTCAATACTGCTAAAGCTATGGTAAGTGATTTTAATTGCTTGTTTGTTATGTTTTCTTGTTTTATGCATATGATTGGGTTTTAGGTTTCATTAAATGATATGTTAGTAATAAGTTCAGTTTTCTCTTCTATACAGGGTTCTTTTGGCTACCCGACTCAGCGTTCAAAGGAGGATTTATGCAGAGATTGGGGATTCGATCTACAATGAGGGCGTTTTTCCTGGCTTCATATCATCTTTTAGATGCTTGTGAGGATTGCTCAACTACTATTTTAGGGATGATCTTCGATCGAGGAGCTGTTGTTGTTTTCTCTTTAGCAATATGTGTATATTTGGGAATCTGAGCTCCCATTTTTTGCTCAGATATGCTAAGATATCTGTGGGTTGTTATCCATATCGACCCGTGTTTCCAGGACGATCTCACTCTGCATATTCAGTATAAAAACGACTATGGAAACCCTAAGTGAGGAGGATTGTAAAGAACTTCATTTTATCAATAAGATTCAGTGCTTGTTTTCATCAAATCTGTGATTTAAGATTGTTAGGCGTTGAGGGCAGGGCCCACCTTCAACACCAAACTGTGATATTTCAGTAGTGTGTAGTTTGCAGTAGCAGATTAGTGTTTTTATCATTTTACATTGCTTTCTAGAATGTTAATGGATTTGCTCATCGCTGGATTGAAATATAATGCGTGACTGCTTATTCTTAATTAATATTATTTATTAGTTAATGTTAATGGATTTAGCTTGTTAACAGTTTGTATCTCAAACTCTCTCTGGTTTTTAGGGCAAATTGTTGTTTAAAACTAGGGTATGCATAAATCATGTGATGGATTTGATGTAGGTTATGGTAGACTCGATTTTATGAAGGGTTACAAATAGATTGAGTTTTATATTTACCAGCATACAGTGATATAATGATAGCTACAAGAATGGTTTTGAACTTTTCTTATTCACAGGACTGTAAAATGAATTAAGGAATGGTATGGATTTAGATATTTCCTTTGATCTCCAGTGTGTGGCGTAGTATTGGCAACATGAATCATGAATTCGACTCTAGCTATTAAAAACCTTTGTGTTGCAGCATGAGAGTAATTTATAAATAGCCTATTCTTTTACTGTCGAGTTTGCAAGATTTGAGCAACATTTGCAAAAGAGTGGAGGGTTTGAAGACTGTAGTCATGGAGCATCTAGGGTTTATTTCTTTTTGAATAAAAGATTGAATATAAACTGAAGCTGTACTTGAATGAGTTTTGGGAAGGAGTCCTTGTTTATAGTATTGAGCCCTCGAATCAACAGTTAGTTTCACAGTATGTATATATAACCCAAACCAGTGAATATTTTTACACAGCCCTAACATCTATTGATGAGCAGAATCTGAATAGTTTTGGTATTCTCTTGTGTGCAATTGTATGCACAAATCATAAACAGAGTATATTCGGATATCACTAAGCAGTCAAGCTCCCCTTTGGGAGGCTGTAGGTGTTGGCAATTCAAAGTCACAAGATCATGAGTTTGTTTCAGTTTTAGAAACGTTTGTATGAACTTAAGTATTAGATTTGGGGTTTAGATAGGAAACAAGGTCAATGGAAGTCAATTAAGCATATGCATTTGATAGATAATTTCTTTTCCTTAGCAGGCTGATTGTTTTAAACTGTAGTTACTATAGCTTAAGATTTCTGTAGAGATTGTCAATTGCTTTAAGGGATTGCTGTAGACTAGCTTTTCTGTCAGCCAAGCATTAAGACCATATTGCCTGCACATATATTGTAGCAACTCAAAGTTCATGTACCCTGGTCGATAATTAAATCAAGGTGAATTAAGTATCATTAATTTACACCAACATTTTGGCGCCGTTGCCGGGGAGTTGCTCCAAGGTAAGCTGGTATTTTGCTCATTTTTTGAATTGGTTGCTCAGTTTGAAGTTCAGGTAGATAGGATCTTTTTACAGTACACAACAAGGTGGAGGGGAAACATTAAGACACAAAGACGAATTCACTATGGGATTCCCATGGTGTAACAGCCTGCCGCAGCCACTTTAGTGGGTTACCCCAAATTTTTGTTGTGTCCTTCTGGTAAGTGTGGTTGTTTTTCTTCACAAGTTTGAATTATTTTACTACAAGAAGTGTGTTTATCTTTCCTGTAAAAAGTGTTTATTTTTAGTTTACTCTCATACAAGTGTGGTTATCCTTTTGTAGGTGAGGTGTGTTTAATTCCAGAAATATAATTTTACAATAGTTGTTAGGTGTGACTAGTTGTGGCAGATTGGAGGAGGAGGATTGGTAAGGCAAACTTGCGCATTTCATAACAGGTTCCTTCAAACCCAACTGTGGCACAGGTATTTCAATTTATTTTGATTAAAAGTCTTGTTATTTTCAGAAATTGTTTTGATGAGACCTAGAGATAGTAAGGGTAGATTCATTAAGGTTCATTCTGATCTTTTTGTAAACAAAAAAACCCCCCCTTTCACTAACCCTAGGGAAAGGGATACTGGCAACAAAACTGAAAACAACAACATTCAAAATTCAACGGAATTTGGGACCAAACCAGTAGGAACTGAGGTTATACTCAGTGAACAGTTACATTCAGAAGAAATCCCACAGATCCAACAAGCTTCACCTTTAAAGGAAGATCCCAATTTGGTTGACATAGTGAACATAGAAAAAGTGAACTTCCTTCTTGGACATAACCAGAATCCGGTGGTTTCTCAAGTAGAATCCACTACAGATTTACCTTTCAATTTTCAAACTTGGCCTAGGCCAGACCATTGGGATTTTATTCTATCCCCAAGAAGAGACAGGGTAGGTGTCAGCTGGTTTAGGAACCCTCTTGTCATGAGTGATCAGGAAACTGGACACCAGATGGAAGGAGAAGGAGAACATGAGGGACGAACTGAAACAACTTTTGGCTTCCCCATTCTGGATCTTACACGGGATGTCAGTATGAAAAATATCCCAACATCTTCATTACCTACCTTCTATGGGAAAAGTACTGAAGATCCGGATACCTTTCGATTTGAGTTTGACATATTATGTAGGAGTTATAATTATCTACAGGATGCTGAAAAGTTAAAACTATTTCCAGCCACCCTTAAGGATTCTGCACTTAGATGGTTTATGAGCCTGGGGGAATCCACCATCCGAACTTGGGAACAAATGAAGAGTGCTTTCCTCAAAAAATACCGAGACTACTGTGGGCCTCGAGACTCCCAAAATGATATCTTTAAAATGCAACAGCATGAAGAAGAGAGTCTGGAGGACTTCCTAGAACGATTCTGCTTTGTATTACAGAAGTCTAAGTATAATACCTTACAGGAGGATGCAGTCAGAACTCTTTTTCTAAAAGGGATTCTGGATGAATATGTGGAAATCCTCAACTTGATGGCCTCAGGTGATGTATCTCATAAATCCTTTGAGGAGATTACTGAACTATGCAGAAAATATTCGAGGAGTAGAGCCAAGGCAGGAAAAAGCACAAGGGAAGGTCCTTCCCGTACTTCTAGAACAGCAGGAACTAGCGGGGTCACAAGAGTTGAATTGGGAAACCTGTTAGAAAATTTCAAAACTGATATTTTAGGCACCTTAAGCTCCCAATTTGATGCATTGAAAACAAAGAAACGGCAAGAGGAGGAGGACATAGCAGCATTACACATATTCTGCCCCAAGTGCAGAAAAAGACACCCTTTGAAAGAGTGCCCTCTAAATACCATTTCAGTCTGTGCTCTTTGCTCTGCTCAACACCCAACTGACAATTACCCTTCTTTACCAGAACTGCAAGCTCTTTACAAGCTTAATGCTGAACCTACCGATGCATCAAGAAGGCCTTGGCAGCCTAGACCTCAAAACATGTACCCAGAGACTGTTTTCCCGAACCCTGCATATTATTATCCCATGCAGCAATCTCAGTAGCCATGGAGTCCACAAATGTGGCAGAATTGGCCCTCTCAACCTACTCAGACCCAACCTTGGCAGCAAGGCTGGCGGGGGACAGTCATATGGGGGACCACAAGGACAACCCTATGGAGGAACACAATCAACCACCCCTCCTAGTTACTGTACAATGCCACCAAATATACAGTAGCTATTACCAGGCTTTACACCACCTGCCCTTCCTCCTATACCCCCAGTTCCACAACAATATCAAAATCCAAATCCACCTCGACCCACGTTGTTGCCAGCCCAACCTATCCCAAACCCTAATAACAGACCTCCCCAGCCTCTTCATAACGCTGAAATTCAAATGGCTCCAACTTATGTAATTGTTATACCTCTATATTTCACGGTGTCGCATCCCCATCATAACACATTTCGACGACACTTCCCCTACTATTTTGAACCTTCCAGAAGAGACAGATGATGAGTCAACCTCGAAGGTAAATCCACCCTGCCAAGTTTTGACCCACCTTGGACTTTATTTCCATACACTACCGCGCCTGTACAGCTTGACAAAACGCGGCACAGTGCCGCGCTCTGTATCATTTGCAAAGCGCGGCACCCCTTTAATAGGTTTTTGCCCTTGACTTGTGGGATCTTGGATTTTTCGAAGATGATGGAAGATTGGGTTCCTTGATTCGATCCCAACTCACCTCCTTCGATTAGAAACCCTGATCCACTTATCCCTCCTTAGATCCACCTATCTCTCTTGTTGGTTAACCTCACCATTCACTATAAAAGAGAGGCATGCCATTGGGAAAGGGGGAGGACTCTTGAGAGCACCAAACTTATGGTCTTGCAGCATTGTGGAGATAGTTAAGAGGAGAAGACACTTGGAGTTGGAGGTTTGGCTTGGGCATCAAGCACCCTTTGTAAGTAATCTTCAAGTTGTAATGGAATAACTTGTCTTGTTTTCCCAAATCGTTTGTATTAATCTTGTTTTAATCACATGATTTGTATCTCTTACAGATTTAGATCCTAACTCATGTTTCAGATTGCTAGAGAATAGTGCATACTTGTATTTTGGTTACTCTTTGACAGGTTCATTGGTGAAGACTTGGAGCTTGGAACAAACACCAAAAACAAAGCACTTGGACATAAGGTTAGTTAAAATCCTTTGCTCTCTTCAGCATTTTAATACTGAAATGTATGTTAGATTTAGGGATTCAAGGTTGCATTTGTTTTGTCTGTTCTTAGTCTAGAGTTAGTCAGATCCTACTTTAGCCTAAGGGAGTTTTGACTTATCCGTAGGGCAGAATTCCACATAACAAGAATGGCGACTCCGCTGGGTTTGATTACTGCTTGATTGGTTCAAATTCACAGTCATTTATCTTTGAATTATCAGTCTTTTGTTGCACTTCAAACCAGCTTGAATTTTGGTCTTTTTTGACCCTTATTCACCCCTCCTCGCAGTATTTATCTCCCTGTTTAATTATTGAGTCCCCTGGGTTAGCAACAACCCTGAAAAATTGATTTTTTCTTTTCCAGTTGCATTTTTTTTTCCCTCTTGCCACAGTGCCGCGCTTCAGGCAGTCTATACCCCGCGGTAGTGTCTGCAAGTAGGTAAAATTTTTTTAATTTTTGCTTGGTTTCCTGAGTTTCTCCCTGCCACAGATAGTCTTTACTGTTGCCTGTTAGTATCCTGGTTAATTTCCAGTCTGTTTGGTCTGCTTATTACATGGTTTGTGAGCTTGATTGATTGATTGAATTAAGTGGCACTTTTGACATATTGGTCATTTTTTCAATTTGATTGCATTTGACTTGGCTTTTTCCCACAACCAACTCAACACCACTGCTTTCTGTTACTGAACACTGTAGCTTTACAGTCTTATTGTCATTATCATTTTCAGTAAATTAAAAAGGTCATTGGTTGAGAGCAAATTTGTTGTTTAATTTGAAAAAGTCTAGTGGCATTTTGCATAGAGAAATGAACCATTAAATTTTGCCATAAAAATTCTCATCATAGAAGCATTGTAGGTTGTAAAATCAGTGCATTGAAAAGCGTGTTTACTTTAGTTTGGCTTGGTTTATAAATCGAAAAGAAAAGAAAAATCTTTTACTTTGAGTGCTTGTGAAAATTGTTATGCACATTGGATCAAAGAACCTCTATCTTTACCTTAGCTAGATTTCATCGAAGACAAAGGCTTGTTTATGATTCATTCTCATTTGCATGGTTTGAGTCGTCATAACACCATCAAGTTTCACGTCCACTACCCGATTGAGTAAAGACAGCCACTAAAATTAATCACCCTAATTAAACCAACTTTAACCTCACTTGAGGAAATCAAAAGAATTTGGTAGTTAGGTAGGACACCGGGGATAGGCATCAAAATAATTCCCCCTTGTCATTTTCATCTGAGACATAGTCGTTGTCTTTAGGGAACTAAAATCCTCTAGTACTTATTGACACGGTCACAGCTAGTTTGTGGAGGGGCCTCCTGACTGTTTCTAACTGTTCAGGGGTTAAACGGCCGCGAGATTGAGAACCGGACGGACTCTGTGGAATACCGCACTCCACTTAGCCCTAAGGCAACATCGATCGCTGTCTTCTTCGGAAGGCTGAAGTGCCCAAAACCTTTTCCGACGTGTCATGAACGAGGTGGCTTAGTATCTATTCTACTAGGGCTCTTTTACCCAGGATCCCTTTCGGTAGAGGGATATCCTTCTTATATTGGTCTCTCATGTTGTATTGTTCGACTTGGATTTCATCACCTTGCGAAGGATACAGCCTGTTGAGGTCTCCAGCTCTTAGTTAGGAGTTTGCTTGGCGTCTCATCTTTGTAGAGGGTCATTTTTTCTTTGTAGGGACTGCTTGTTGGCATTCTGGCCATTTTTGTTGATTAGCTCGCTTATTGAGACACCGGTCTCAGTATAGATTTTAGAGCTTGCTTTTTTGGCCTGTGAGCCTTGCTTTTTCTAGCTCCTCTTTTGCACACTCGGTTGCATTAGAGTTTTTGAGTTCTTTGTTTACGGTACTGCCTCCGATTTTCATTTTCCTGTCATCATGTCAGATCAACAAAGAAGATCACGAAGACAACAGGGCCTAAGCCCTCCACCACCACCACCGCCACGGACTTCTGGTCCGCCTGCATCACGCATTCCTGCTCCTCCTGGCCGCGGTGCTGGTCGAGGCAACATCCCACCGCCGATCCGTACAACATCTTCAGTTACGCTTGTAACTGCCACACACAGCACAGTCTCAGAATCCATTGCAGCGTCTATGACCACTAGCATGTCTGAGGCTTCCACTGTCACCTCACCCACTGTCATCCCAGATTTATCTGTAACAGTGGGCACAGTTACAGCAGCTGAACCTAGCACGACCCAGAGTACTAGACCAGAGGTCATTCTTCTACCGGAGGCCAACACTTCCCGTCAGTCAGACATTTTCCACGATGATATAGACGGATCTATTGGCACCACAGAAGGATCCGACCAGGACATACCTGGCCTAATTTCAGTCCCAGGCGGCTACGTTGAGATCGTTGAAGATACTCGTCTACCTGACACACCTTTTGAACCTGATTATGGCTTCATTACTTCCCAGACGGAACTTCCGCCTGTTATTACCACGTCACCCAGTGTTCATCCTCAGGAGACAAGTTCTTCTAGCAACGTACCTCGCACTTTTCATCTACCCAACATCCCACCGGGACACGAAATTATGGCTTCCATTCAGTCTAGTATGGTTAGCCTAGCGAACTCTCCGTTAGCATCGGCACAATTTAGACGCAACACAGAGCAAATGCTTTCGACAGCGTCTAGATACCCCCCTGTTTCTCGTCCTTCTGACTATAGGGATCCCAACGTTCCGTCTAGCACAGAATTTCATCATTCCTTTGCAGACGGCTCAGGACCTTCGGACTTTACTACACCTAGGTTCTTACCGGATCCCCAAAATCTTTTTCAGGATATGAACTCGGATCCAGTTCTCGATGGTTCTCCTATTATTGAACACGTGATGGACGACGCCGATACTCCTGGGCTAAATTCCCCACATTTGCTGTCATCACCAATGTTTGGTGCACATTCCATGAGGGATAACCCAGTTTTTTCTCCGTCCTCACCTGTACAATACGGACGACCGCCTCCGCTAATCGGTACTTTTGGCGCCGTTGGCCAATCCATGCTATCATATTTAGCTAGCGGCGGAAGAACACTTAGTCATACTGCTGGATCTTCCGTTTCGACAGGAGGATCACCTTCAGCCACCATTTATACTATTTCAGGAGGTGGACAACCGACTGCAATGGTCCCTAACTCCAACTTACACACCCTCCCTGGTGGGCCATCAACCCAACCAGCTGGGGGGCAACCTTTTGTTGGGAACCCCATTGCTAGTCAACAACCTCCAACTGGTGGGCCATCAACCCAACCAATCGGAGGACAACCTTTTGCTGGGAACCAAATTCCCAGTCTACAGCCTCCTCACATAGGGCCATCCAACCTAACTGCTGGCGGACAACCTATTGGCCCGTTCCAACAAGTTTCCCAACCAGCAGTTTCTACTCAGTTTGGTATGTACAATCCACCTGGCAGTGGGCAACCTTATTCCGGTGTTCCCACCGGGCCTTACTCTCAACCACCCCTGTCAGGTATGCTTCCTTCTTGGAATCATCAAATCCCACAGAGTGGGGGGTACTCACTTTTTGGAAACTGGAACCAAGCTGGAGGGCAATCTCAGATTTCCCCCAACTTGAATTCTGGCTTCCCTTACCCTTCGGCTGCCACAACTCCTTGGAACCCGTCACTTCAATTTCCACTCGTTCCTCAAGCAGGAACGAACATTCCATGGACACCACAGTCGCAGCCAACCCCCAACCCTGCTATGGGAAATTCTCCACTTACACAGTATGGTGGCAACATCCCTGGAACACAACAATTCCAAGGAACTTTTCCCCAACAAGGAATAGCAACTAATCCTGGGCATCAACAGCTTCAGGGTACTATACCTACTCAGCAGAACACTTACCAACCAGTTGCTTACAATCAACCGGTTAACCAGATGGCTTATTATCCGCAGAACTTTCAGCAGTATCCCGTGGGAAACACATATGGGTATAACACACAACAGCATGCTATGCAAGGCCCTCCAGGGTTCCCTGCACCACATGGTTATTACTCATACCCGCAGACCAACCGTCAACTTCCCTTCTTGGCCACACTTGATCTACCTGATTTGTCGAGGCTTATTAACGATCCTATTTGGCATGAACCTCACTGGCCACCTATCCCAGCCAAACTACCATCGGACATTCCCAAGTTCGATGCTAAGCCCGGGGAAGACCCCAAGAACCACGTGATGACCTTCCATCTTTGGTGTTCATCAAACTCCTTGATGGATGATTCCATCCGACTTCGGCTCTTCCAACGCACGCTTACCGGAACGGCAGCAAAATGGTACATCGAGCTGCCACAACACTCTTTTCGTGATTTCAACACTTTGGCTATGCAGTTTCTGACACATTTCCAGCTTCCCATCCGATATGAGACTGGAACAGAACTGCTAACTTCACTGCGTCAAACCACTTCTACACACATCTCGGATCACATCCATGAGTGGCGAAGACGCCGTAGGCTAATAAAGGCACCTATTCCAGATCAGCTACTTGCTGATTGGTTTACAAAATCCTTTTTGCCTCCCATAGCCAGAGATATTGCTATGCGCGGACCTGTTACGGAAGAACAAGCCATCTCGGCAGCACAATACATGGATTTAGTATATACTCAATCGGGTACTTTACACGAACTTCTTCCACATGCTTCCCGCATTCACACTGATCCTACAAAACCTACTACTGAACCACCCATCGATGGTATTGTTGGTTCAGTTAAGGCTCAGCCTGCTACCAACTCGACGGGGCAACAAGCTTCTGCTTCCCCCGCTTTTACCCAGGCCGCTTCAAAAGCTTCCACTTCTCCTGCTGTCTCCTCCGAAGTGAATGCAGTCCAATCTACATCACAACCCTCCGGAGGAAAGAAGAAAAACAACCGTGGTAAACCCAAGAAGAACCAGCAGGAGAACCCCAAACCACAACCTACCCAGAATGATCAAAAACCACGTCGGAAAGCTAAGTTTCCCTGCTTGATTTGTCAAGATGATCATTATACGCGTGACTGTCCCTACAAGGACGAGGTCCATAAGTTCGTTAAAGGATCCTCTAGACCGGCAGTACTAACTGACCCTTTCCCCCAACAGCAACAGCAAATGGTTGCCCAAGAATCCCCACAAGGGGGCAACCCGACCAATCCTTCCCGTGGAGAGACGTCCACAAACCGCGAGATCCTAATGACAAGTAATGAGGAGATTAATATCACCACTCGTTCAAAGACGTATGACAATCCTCCAAGTTCAACCAAACAATCGGAGACAGCTAAAGGCAAGTCTCCTGTTGAAGATCCGATTCCTATTCCCCCCCCTAATGGTCACCTCCATATCGAGAGACCACTCATGGACACAGTGCTACGCCCACCTAAGGGCACCATACGAAAGGCGACATTCAATCCGAATGCGCGAGCTGCCCAAAACTACAACATTGTTGAAGATTTGGCTCAAGCACCTTGCGCTATGTCAACTCTCGAGGTTCTCCAACACTGCCCCACGCAGCGTAGAACCCTACTTTCAGCACTGGGGGCATTGGACCCAGATACTTCAAACTCCATCATGTTTAACTTGGAGCACGCTAAACCTAGGCTTTCTCACCAGTTAGCCTTCCAGGTGCATACGAAAATCCGTGGAAATGTTATCCACCGCACAGTGTTAGATGAGGGTGCTTCCACGTCGATTATGTCTTTGAACTGCTGGAGAGCTCTTGGCTCACCTGAGGTCACAACTTCTCCCACTACTCTTAGAGCGTTTGATGGACATGGTTTTCAACCATACGGACTCATCCCCTCAATCGGTGTTGAACTGGGGGGCAAAACAGTATCCGTACACATCGAAGTCGTAGATGCACCTTTGGACTACAACCTCCTACTTGGTCGGAACTGGTTCTATGCCATGACTGCCATAGCATCTACAGTCTTCCGGATTGTACAATTTCCTCATGAAGGGAAAATTGTCACTATTGATCAATTGGATTACTGTATCCCAGACTCCCATCCAAACTCCACCAATACCGTTCCGTTATTGGATCAACCTCGGTACCGGTTCCAAGACATAGGTGTTGGTCTCATGAAGGATTCATCCCTCATTGGAGTTTTTCCAGAGCTGGGAACCCATCTTCAACCAGTCAACATGATTTCGTCACATGTCACCCCGTCTGATGATTCATGGGTGATACCGAGTCCTACTCAGATCCAAGGCTATGGCAATTCCATGCCTTTGAACAGAAACCTTGCATCTTATGACGCGATCCAATCAGCCACAGATTGGGTCGACTGTTCTACTGATCACATAGTGGCACAGCTCTCGACTGAAACTCATACACGCCCACCATTGTTTGATCCTCTCAACTTGATTTTTCCTACTGACGAATCAATCATAGAGGTTATGTGCGGTAATGAGCCACCATGGGGAGATTTTCATCATCGATCTTCATTCCCCACCATTCAGTCACTCGAGCCCGATACCAAATCCAGTGCTTCACTTGGGATGGTTCAAACCAAGTTCCCCACTTCCCTCGACGAAGTATTTTCTGAAGGAAACTTGGCCAATCTCATGGCAACCACTCCCATTGATATTTCAGTAAAGCCTGGTATCGTGGAAAACGTACACATTGGCAAAACATGTACTCCTCTTGAGACGGAGTTCTATAATGCCTACTTTAAAACTTTCCGCGATGTTTTCGCTTGGAGTTATGAAGAGATGCCAGGAATCGACCCATCGATTGTAGTCCACGAAATTCCAACTTTCCCTGGCGCCCGACCTGTTCGGCAAAAGCTTCGACCCGTTCATCCTCGTAAGGCAGCCGCCATTAAAGCAGAAGTTGAAAAACTTTTGCGTGCTGGTTTTATCTATCCTGTCCCATTGACAGAATGGGTATCCAACATCGTCCCTGTAGCCAAGAAACAGGGAACGATTAGAGTCTGTGTTGATTACCGTGATTTGAACAAAGCTTGTCCCAAGGACAACTACCCAACTCCGTTTATCGACCAGATCATCGATAACTGTGCCGGAAGTGTTATCTTCTCATTCATGGATGGCTTTTCTGGCTATAATCAGATCGATATCCTCCCAGCCGACCAGCACAAAACGGCCTTCATCTGCCCTTGGGGGATCTTCGCATATCGGAAGTTACCTTTTGGCCTCAAAAATGCCGGGGCAACTTTCCAACGGGCGATGTCCTACGCATTTCACGACATCAAACATATCGTAGAGCCATATCTCGATGACCTTCCCGCTCATTCTCGAACTCGGGAAGAACATCCAGATCACTTGAGTGCCATTTTCGAAAGGTGCAGGCGCTACAATATACGTTTGAACCCGCATAAGTGCGTCTTCTGTGTAGAAGCCGAAAAACTGTTAGGCTTCATAGTCTCCAAAGACGGGATACGTCTAGATCCCGCAAAGGTAGCAGCTATCATAGCCCTGCCTTCACCTACCAATATTCCAGAACTTCAATGTTTGCAAGGGCATGCAAACTTTCTACGCCGTTTTATTTGTAATCTGTCTGAGATAACAAAAGGCTACATGCGGCTTCTCAAGAAGAATGTTCCCTTCATATGGGATGATGAAGCCCAACGCTCCTTTGACAATTTAAAGGCAGCCTTAACTAAAGATCCTGTGATTCAACCCCCCAATTACACACAGGACTACATCCTTTATCTCGCAGCCTCGATTTCCACCATTGGTATGGTGTTAGTCCAGGAAGATCACAACGGCATAGAACATGTGGTGTACTACCTCAGCAAGAGTCTTCTCGACTCTGAAACTCGTTACTCACATGTTGAAAAGCTGGCTCTGGCAACAGTGTTTGCTGTCCAGAGATTTCGTCACTACATCTTACTCCGCCGGACCACTGTCATCGCTGATTTCAATCCGATGTACTATATCCTCACACGACAAGTGCTTGGGGGCAAGTACTCCCGTTGGATTGTCATCCTTCAAGAGTTTGACTTGGAATTCGTCAAAGCCAAGTCTAAGAAATCTCTGGTCTTCGCTGAGTTAATTTGTCACTTGCCCCGTGCTACTGAGCAATCCGAGCCCATTGATTCTCTTCCCGACGAATCATTGTTCCTCATTAGCACGTCTGATCCATGGTATGGGGATATTCTCTTATATCTCCAAACCCAACGCTTCCGTCCCGACCTCAGCCGCGATGAACGACGACGTATTAGACATCACGCAAAATACTACCTTATAGTGAACGATACTTTGTATCGGCGTGGTGTCGACACTGTCCTTCGACGCTGTTTGACCTTAGATGAGGCGGAACGCGTTCTCAATGACTGCCATGCTGGAGCATGTGGTGGTCATCTCTCTGGGATGGCTACGGCCCAGAAAATATTGCGAGCGGGATACTTCTGGCCTTCGATTTTCAAAGACTGCATTGAAACAGTCAAGAAGTGTCCGCCATGCCAATTCTTCCATAGTAAAGCACGCTCGCATCCTGCTCCACTCCATCCTGTTATTGCCGTCGGCCCCTTCTCCAAATGGGGCATTGATTTTATGCACTGTAAGCCCACTTCAGCCGGGGGGCATAGCTATGTCATAGTAGCTGTGGACTATTTTACAAAATGGGCTGAAGCGATGCCTACGTACGCTGAAGACGGCAAAACAGCAGCGCAATTCATATTCAATCATATCATAGCTAGATTCGGTGTCCCACAGTCTATTGTGACCGATCATGGTTCCCATTTTAGGAATCATATGATCGAAGAACTAAGTGCCAAATTGGGTTTTCGCCACGAAAACTCAACTCCGTATTACCCACAAGCCAATGGCCAAGTTGAAGCCATCAATAAGGTCCTGAAACGAATGATTCAGCGCATTGTGGGTACCCAAAAATCCAATTGGCACTCAGCTCTGTTCTCAGCACTGTGGGCATACCGAACCTCAGTGAAAAGTGCTACCGGGTTTACACCATTTCAGTTGGTGTACGGCCTGGAAGCCATTCTCCCGATTGAATGTGAAATTCCATCACTCAAGATAGCCATAGAGCTACTTCCACACACTACTTCCGAAGAAGAACGGTTTCTATACCTAGCCAAGCTAGATGAAACCCGCCGCGACGCCGCTTTGGCTAATGAAGCTCACAAAAAACGCGTCAAAGCTCAATATGACAAATCCGTTCAACCTCGGATCTTTAATGAGGGTGACCTTGTACTTACATATGATCAGATGCATGACAAACTTGGAAAAGGCAAGCTTGAATCTATGTGGTACGACCCCTTCATCATAAAACGTGTCTTAGAAAAAGGAGCCTATGAACTAGTCGACTGTGATGGTACGCCATTGGCACGGCCCCGCAACGGGCTATACCTCAAGCGTTTCTACGCATGAGGTTACCCCACGCGGGTTACTTCTTGTACATAATGTACTTAGTTTACTTTTTGCTTTATTTTTAGTGTGCGCGTGGATCTTATGTATCTACTCTTACTTTGACTCGTGCTTTTATGCGCAGATGTCTACCTACTTTGGATTCGCTGACGGTGCAAGCCGACATACCCGGAATCTCGCTTCCGCAGCATGGGTGATTTATTCCCCCACTGGCGAGTTGTTTTCTTCAGGAGCCATTTGTTTAGGTCCCGCAACCAACAATATCGCAGAGTACCATGCAGTCATTGGTCTCTTAACGGAGGTTGCCTCACTCGGGATTGACTCCTTATCGGTCTTTTTAGATTCCCAACTCGTGGTTTCTCATCTAAACCGTGTTTACACAGTTCGCGATCCTACATTACTTCGTTTATGTCGAAGAGTACGCCTCTTGGAACGGTCATTTGATTTTATCACATATCAACACATACCGAGAGAATTCAATTATATTGCCGATTCATTGGCTAATTACATTTTGGATTGGCATCTTGCCCATACATAAACACATCATTAAAAATTAAAATGCACAAGTCATTGTAAATATTTAGATCATAAATAAGTCCATATCACTGTATATAAAAGTGTTTTTTCCAAAATACATAAAGTTTGTGTCAAAGGCAAAATTGGGGATTAAATCCCATATACAAAAATTTGGCCCTCAAAGCCTACATATCGTGTACATGCCGCAAAAAGATCTAAAGACCATCTATGGAGACCTAGGAGACCTATCACGTCCCTCATCGGACTCCTCCCGCCGCTGGTGGTAACACATCACAGCTCGAACCACCTTCCGAAGAAGTCGGCTGATACGACCGGGTACACCTACAGTATGACGCTGGAGAGGGTAAGGGACATCATCCATCCGCATAGCAGGAATCCCATGGGTCAATCCCTGCAGGTTCCTCTCAATATCCCGCACACCTCCTCCCTCATCCTCATCTTCTTCTTCGACAGGTTCAGCTCGACGATCTACACCGCCGCGACGTAGTGGTGAATATCCGGCTGGTCGTTGTGGTCCACGATCTGCAACATGCATACGAATATACATTAGAAGTCTTTTTACACATTCTAAAAAAAAAAAAGCATTAAAAATTAAATATTCAAAAAGAAAAAATACATATCCGTGAAGGTCATACCAGAGTCATCCCAGTCATCATCTTCCGGCAAAGCCAAGTCAATATCCTCGCGGAAATCTACCCCTGAATAGGGATAGTCGTCGATCATGATTATCTGCTCCTCTAGCCAAGAGAAGAAGTCCTCTCCAAAAGCTAGCCGCTGAGGCCCTCCAAGGCGCCCGGCATAGTCGCTCCATCGAGCCATCCATGGCTCAGTAGGTGGGCGAGGATGCATAGATATCTGCGGACGTAGTAATGGCACCCTTGCCAGGAAGAAAGTGACCAAGATACTCCCATAGCCAAACTGGGTATTTTTCCCAGTTCTACATTTGTGCACCTGTTCCTTCATATGGGACAGCACTGCATCGCACCAGTTGAAGACCGTTCCTCCCATGCACTCTGCTGCGAGATTTACCTGTGTTCGGGTTGCCTGATGTGGGCTCACGCTTCCCGCTGCACGTGTAATAGTGAATAGCAAAGTTTTGAAAGGAACATTTGTGACCTCTTTTATGGCCACTTTCCCACTCTTCTTACTCGAACCCACCTGACAATATCGAGCAATTAAATCATCCGTGCTTGAGTCTGAAGCACTGTACCCGGTAAGATTCGGCCGGGCCCCTCTTTTCGAGAGACCCGTGAGGAAGTAGATGTCTTCAAGTTGAATTTCAAGCACGTGCTCTCCTACCCGGAAAGCTTCGATTTCAGGATCCCACAATTGGATGAGGTGAGTAAGTAGTTTGGGTTGTTGGCGGATTCCTTTAGTCTTGAAAAACTTTAACAAACCACATTCTCTCAATGCGGTCACGGTGGGTAAGTGATTTTCGGCCCTAAAATCATCCGCTTCATGTTCTCTCTCTTTCCAACTCACCATTTTGCCTCAAACAAGTTGCAAATCCCTGCAAAAAAGCAAACAAAGTAATTAATGACTATTTAACAACTTGATTCTAGCAAAAATTTGAGGAAAAATTGATTTTTTTGAATTTAATTTTCGCACGTGCCGCGCCTGGGGGACATCATGCCGCGCGGCAGTCCACAGTGCCGCGCCTCCTTTTGGACTTACAGCGCGGCACTGTTGAACAGTGCCGCGTTTCACGATAGGGGCTCCACGCGGCAGTACGGCAGGCGATTCTTGCCAAAAGGGCTTGCCAAAAAATAAATTTTTCCCTGGTGAAAGTAAAAATTTCTTGCATGAAATGAAAGAGGAGTTCAAGCACTCTTACCTGGCACAAACGGCGGTCGAAATGGTCTCCCAGAACTCTCGGTATCGATCCTTGAAATTTGGCTCCAAAATGGGTAAAAATGTCTCCTTTGGGTAAAAATCACAAATGAATAGTAATTTCTATTTTTACCATGTTTTATATAGCATTTTTCCACATTTTTTTTAATTAATTAATTAATTACTATTGCAAAATTAATAAACCCTTATTCATATTACTAATGACCGATTTTTGAGCATTTATTGACAGGATCTGCGGTAAAAATGGGATACAGTCATACTGGTATTTGTTCGTAGTTTGACCTTCATATTGAGCCCACTTTATCTTTTTCGTGCTCCGGATTTAAAACTTGAAAAAGATTCCAAGCGCTTTCACACCTGTGTCGTGCTTGTCAAACACAAGTAAACGGTGTCGAGTACGGTCAGCTTTACTCATGCTCGTTAAACGATGAGGAAAGTATTATCCTGGTTGTATTTTATTCTTTTTTCGGGCCAGAATAATTAATTTTTACGAAAAAGACCATAGGAGTCCATAGTTAAGCTCTTTTCAGACTCCTTAAAATTGAAAAGATTGCCAAGTGATCTTGACTCTTTCACACTTGTAAAAGTATTTGAAAGGTCGTCTATTCAGTGATAGGTTACCCCTTTTTCGGCCCGTCTAGACTATTTACGAGAAAGGTATACCTCAGTCAATCTCGGCTGGGAGAGTTCTCTCGGGAATCGTTTTACACTTTTTCGGGATCGAGAGACTAAATTTTACGAAAAAGTACATTATGGAGCTTCCTTTAAGTTTTTTAGGCTCTCTAAATATGAAAAACTGCCGAGTTTTCCTTCCTTGGACTCGTTAAAATATTAACATCGAAGGACCCACTTTGGGACGAACCCCTCCTTTCTCAGGTTCGCAAAACATGTGAGATTGGACTCATCCACAAGATGAGCTACACCGAGCATCTGTTATCCTCTTCAAGCTCGTAAAACAAGAAAGAGGTACTCGTCCATCATGTCGGGGAAATATGGGGGAACAAGTCAAGTTTATTTATGGCAGCTTGTCAGTCGTTACTTTTGAACATGGCATGTGTCCATCTCTTGTCTATATTTGGGTGTCCGTTTTTTCATTGAGTCATAGTCATCATCATGGGTCGTCTCCCTGGCCACGAGTCCACTCATCTGACGTCTATCCTCTATTCATCAATAATCCCTGCTGCCAAGTCTTGTTACATGCCGTTATATGTTCAAAAGGTTGCATTGTATCGAGTCATTCATTGTGTCAGGCCTCCGCTGTGTCAGTACATATCCCATTACTTCATCATCCTATCATATGTGCCGATTTCGTGTCGATGATGTGGGAATCATCATGGCCCACCTTCGACGAGTCTATTCCTGTCGACACCAAATCACTATCCAGGAATTGGACTTAGAAATCAACTATTAGTACCTTGGTACCTGCATGCCTCAATGGCAGGTTTCCTCGTGTTTGACAGCAGGTTCACATCATTGACCTCTGATCAAGCAATCTCTCGAATGCTCGACATCAACTCATTTTCGCATTTCGTTGAGATGTACTATTGATACCTTGGGAATCATTGTCATTATTGGTGATCTCCCTCGCATTTGTTAACGGTCCGCATCATTGACCGGTAATCAAATGGTTTCTTCCATGTTCGACTCCAACACCTTGTAATCACATGGTTAGATTCGTATCTTTATGCGATCGGGTAGAAGACCCTGGGTGCATCACTGTATCTTGACTGCGTCCAGGCTGCGATGGAGATGTCTCTTGTATTGTCACACAGATCCACTTATTGTATTGGTCGTGGCTGTGTCATTACTGTCTCATGGATCTACGATTGTTCATAGTAGCCATGACCTGTCCACAGTTTTACATTATATCAGTACTCATGGATCTGCAATGTATTGGTCGGCAGCCATGTTTTGAGTCATTTGTTTCCGAGCATGGGAATGCCCGCCTCGGTGGTATATCTAACACTTTGTTTCCATTTCAGCTCCGTGTCGCTCTCCTCGATGCTATCTCTGCACATTTATTTCGTAAAGTCTTTCGGCCATCAGTCCCTTCTCATGCTTTTGCTTCTTGTGATGATTGACATGCTTGTTATGATTGTTATGCATTGATACAATGTACATGTTATTCTCCCAGTAAAGATCCTAGAGTATTGTCAATTAATGCTCAAAATTTAACATGGTATCAGAGCTAACCTGAGACGAAGACATTGTGCAGTGACGGAAACTAGGGTTTCTTTCTTATTGGGTTTCTCTCCACAGATTTTGGAAAAGTAGTATAGTAGATTGACTCTACTCATCAAGGAGAATCTATTTGTCCAATCAGAATTCAATTCTGATCATTTTCAGATTTGGCCCTAAACATTAGGGTTTCCACAAAAATATGAATTTCTGAAATCTGAAGACATAACTGGAAGCTCCTTGGAAAAATCAAAGTTTAGAACTTTGGATCGAGATTTTTCGCTGGATAAATCTCTGGGAATCGCGAACCCTAATTCAGGGTCCTCCTTAGTGAACCCGGGAAGACTAAAACACATTTCTGAAGGGTGAGGCTTTGCAAATTTCAAATTCTGAATACACCAAGTTGATCAGATCATCAAGGCGCATCTTTCTATCCTTTCAGAAAGTTGAAATTCACTTTTTGAATTTTTAGGGTTTTTTTCGACAAACCCTAATCCGGGACCAGATCTAGTTTTCAGCAAAACAAGTGGTAAGACCTAAATCTCTTCTATTTCCATTTGAAGTACTCTTTAATATGTCTCACCACACCAAGCTTGAGGATAAGATTGATGGGGCTGATAAGTTCCGAGCCTAGAAGTATAGGATTGGGTTAATCCTAGAAGAAAATGAATTGGACTCCTACATCAGCTCTGAGATCCCTATCCCAGAGGATGAAGAGGCTAAGGTATTGCATAAGAAGAAATTGGTCAAGGAAAAGAGAATCATTGTTGATTCTATCAAAGACCATCTCATACCGCATGTGTCATCTCTAAAGACACCCAAGGAGATGTTTGACTCCTTGACCAAGTTATTTGAAGGGAAGAACATAAATCAGAAGATGACTCTGCGGAATCAATTGAAAAGGGTCAAGATGTTGAATGGAGAGACCATTCAATCTTACTTCTCCAAGGTCTCTCAGATCAAGGAACAACTTGAAGCCGTGGATGAGGTAGTGGACAATGGTGAAGTTGTTATGACCACTTCGAATGGCCTACCTAGGTCATGGGACTCCCTTATTCAAGGAATCTATGCAAGAAAGAAATTGATCTCTTTCAGTAGACTGTGGGAGGAATGCTCTCAAGAAGAAGCTAGCCTTGTGGCCCGAGAGGAAAAGATGGGGAATGAAGATTAAGCTCTCATATCTCACACCAAGGGAAGCAAGCTTCAGAGAGAGAGATCTCATAACAAGAAACATTATCACCCTCATCACAAGAAGAAAGATATATCTCAATTTCGATGTTTTGAATGCAATGAGAAAGGATACTTTTCTTCAGACTGCCCCAAGAAGAAGAAAGAAAACAACAACAACTTCAATAAAAAGAAGAAGAATAGAAAAAGAAGATATCATGCTCATGCTGTTGAGGATGATGAATCTCCCAGGAAGAAATCTAGAGCAGAAAGTGATGATGATGACTCATCAAGTGAAGAAGAGTATGTTCTAATCTCTGCTCTCATAGGTACTATCTCTCATGGTTGTAATGATTGGTTAATTGATAGTGGGGCTTCCAAACACATGACTGGGTTTAAAGAACCTTTTATAAATCTATCTGAACATGAATCACCCCATAAAGTGAAACTTGAGGATGACTATCAATACCCTATCAAAGGAAGTGGTGAAGCCTCCTACAATTAGATTCTGGAAAATATTTGAAGATGAAAGAAGTTCTCTATGTACCTGGCCTCAAGAAGAATCTACTCTCCATCTATGCATTGGATGCAAAAGGCATGAGGGTTGCATTTGTAGATGGCCAAGTCCTAATGTGGCCAAAGGGTAAAACTATTGATGATGTAGTGGTGATTGGAGAACAAGAGGGAGGATTGTATAAATTGAAAGGAAAACCTAAACATGCCATGGTGCATGATTCCATAGAGCCAAGTGAACTTTGGCATAGAAGACTTGCACATATGCACTACAGAGCATTACCAATTGCAAGTAAAGTTGTAGAAGGTCTTCCTGAAATTAAGACCAAGCATGAAGGTGTTTGCAAAGGATGTGCAAAAGGAAAGAACATAAAGAAGGCATTTCCAAGTAGTGAAAGCAAGGCAAAAGATATATTGGAAATTATCCACTCCGATGTATGTGGTCCGATGTCATCCAGTTCTCTGAGTGGATATGTTTACTATGTCTCTTTCA
Source organism: Larix kaempferi (assembly GCA_027924585.1). Lineage (NCBI taxonomy): Eukaryota > Viridiplantae > Streptophyta > Pinopsida > Pinales > Pinaceae > Larix > Larix kaempferi. Next base: position 9,359,289 of record BSBM01000094.1, read on the forward strand.
TTGATGACTTCTCCAGGAAGACTTGGGTTTACTTCTTGAAGAAAAAAGATGAAGTGTTGGACAAGTTCAAGGAATTCAAAACCTTGATGGAGAACCAAACTGATAAGAAGATCAAAATATTCATATCTGACAATGGTGGAGAATTCACTTCAGGTGATTTCAAGAAGCTATGCAGTGATTCAAGGATTAAGAGGGAGTTGACTGCTCCTTACAATCCAGAACAAAATGGAGTTGCAGAAAGAAAGAACAGAACAATCATGGAAGCAGCAAGGGAAATGCTGCATGATCAAGATCTACCTATGCATCTATGGGCAGAAGCAGCTAGGACAGCTGTATATGTGCAGAACAAAACACCCCACAAGATATTGGACAACAAGACACCAGAAGAAGTCTTCTCTGGTAAGAAACCTAAAGTCAGCCGTCTCAGAATATTTGGTTGTCCAGTATACACTCATGTCCCAAAGGAAAAGAGGACCAAGCTAGATCCTTTAGGAAAGAAGGGTATCTTTGTGGGTTACAGTGAAAGCTCGAAGGCTTATAGAATATACTTTCCAGGGTTCAAGAAGATTGATGTCAACAGGGATGTGACATTTGATGAAAACTCGGCATTCATTAAATCAAGGAAGACACCTGTTGAAGTTTATGAAGAACCTAAGGAAACTAGATTTCAAGACACTACCATGACTGAAGCAATTTCAGATACAGTTCATGAAATTGAAGATCCGCAAGAACCTGTAGATCGACCCCGTGAGAATAACTCTCACAAGAGGAAACCTGCATGGTCTAGAGAGATCATTCAAGATGCAGAAAGATATTGCATTCCAGAAGAAGAACACAGAGCAAAGAAGAGAACTAAATCTCATACCAGCTATGTTGCTTTACTCTGTGACATCATAAACAAAGAACCTTCCAGTTATGAAGAAGCAGTAGAAAAGAAAGAATGGAAGGATACCATGGTTGAAGAATACCAATCAATAATGAAAAATGATGTTTGGGATGTTGTCCCAAGACCTGAAGGGATGTCTGTTGTGACTTCCAAGTGGATCTAGAAGATCAAGCATGCTGCAGATGGAAGCATAGAGAAATACAAGGCAAGATTTGTAGCTCGTGGCTTCTCTCAGAAAGAGGGAATAGATTATGAAGAAACTTTTGCTCCTGTAGCCAGGTACACTTCCATCAGATCAGTACTTGCTCTGGCTGCAGCGATGAAATGGAAGATACACCAGATGGATGTCAAGACTGCTTTCTTGAATGGTGTAGTTGAAGAGGAAGTATATGTGGAGCAGCCACTCGGTTTTGAAACACATGACAAGGAGTCATATGTATGCAGATTAAAAAAAGCCTTGTATGGTTTAAAACAAGCTCCAAGGACTTGGTATGGTAGGATGGACAGTTTCCTATCCAGTTTGGGCTTTACCAAGAGTAAAACGGATTCCAACCTTTACTACAAGGTTGAGGAAGGGAATTATGTGATTCTACTCCTGTATGTGGATGACCTATTTGTAACAGGAGATGACAGATTGATTGCTGATACAAAGAAGAAGCATGCTGCCGAGTTCAATATGAAGGACTTGAGGATGATGCATTATTTTCTAGGTATGGAGGTGTGGCAGAGTGCACATGGGATCTTCCTTCAACAAGGGAAGTACACAATAGATATCCTGAAGAGGTTCGGGATGATGGATTGCAAGGCCATGGCCACACCTATGGAATCGAAGCTAAAGCTTCTGTGTGATGCTTCATCTAAGTCGGTTGATGTCTCTATGTATCATCAGATGATTGGGTCCTTGATGTACCTGATGAACATGAGACCATATACTTGCTTTGCGGTGAACACATTGAGTCGGTTCCTGACGGATCCGAGGAGTGTTCACTTGATTGCTGTAAAGCATATTCTAAGTTACCTGAAGGGTACAGTTGATTATGGGCTCAAGTATGAAGCAAATCAAAAGTTTAACCTACAAGGTTATGTTGATTCAGATTGGGCAGGCAGTGCTGCAGATAGGAAGAGCACATCTGGGTGCTGCTTCAGTATGGGATCAGGTATGATCTCTTGGTTTAGCAGGAAGAGTCCTGCGTAGCACTGAGTACAGCCGAGGCAGAGTATGTTGCAGCCTGTTCGGCTAGTTGTGAGGTAGTATGGCTTCGGAAGATACTGTCAAAGTTATTTGATCTCCTACTGGAGACTACTGGTATCTTTTGTGACAACTAGAGTTGTGTGAAGCTGTCTGAGAACCCGGTGTTCCACGACAGGTCGAAACACATAGAGATCAAATATCACTATATCAGGGATATGGTGCAGAAAGGAGCAATGAAGCTCCTGCATGTTGCGACGGATGAGAAGATTGCAGATGTACTGACGAAGCCACTAGCCAGAGTGAAGTTCGAGTACTTCAGAGAGAGGCTTGGTGTTCTTCAGATTGACTACACTTCGAGGAAGAAGTGATGGAGACATTTACTGAAGCCATTCCAACCATGTTGGAAGGAGGATCCTTCACATGGTTGTGGATATAAGCATTGGATGATGAGCTTCAGGATGATGCTCTAGTTACTGCTCTGTATGCATCATGTTGGATGCTGGATATGATCATTTGGATCATTTATATGTATGTATGTATGCATCATGTTGATGCTGGATATGATCAGGTAGATCATGTATTTGTATATGTAGTAGGTGGATACTTGTATGATCAGTGTGATCGTGTACTTATGTATGTATCAGGTGGATACTTGTATGATCAGTGTGATCATGTACTTATGTATATCAGATGGATGCATTGTATGATTAGGTGGATCATGTATGATATGTATCAGGTAGATACTATGTATGCATCAAATGGATATATTGTTTGATCAGGGTGATCACAGATGACGAGCTTCAGGATGTTGCTCCAGATGATATGCATCAGGTTGATGCTATGATGATCGGGATGATCACAGATGACAAAAGTCAGGATGTCACTCCAAATGATACGCATCAGGTTGATCATGTGATGATGTACATCAGGATGATGTATGGTGAGTATCGATTTGATACTCTGTGGCCGTGGACAGGTTGTGCAGGTAGCATAGAAAAGATCCTGGGAGATCCTATAGTCTGTGCTAGGATGCTCTTTCGAGATTTTGCTATAGGTAGCATAGAAAAGATCCTTTAAAAACCGGACAGGTAGAGCAGTGTGCTCGTAACATCTTGGGTTGCTCTATCGAGATCCTATAGTCTGTGATAGGATGCTGTGAGTAGGTTTTGCTACAGTTTTGCATAGAAAAGATCCTTTAAAAACCGGACAGGTAGAGCAGTGTGCTCATAACATGTTGGGTTGCTCTATCGAGATCCTATAGTCTGTGATAGGATGCTGTGAGTAGGTTTTGCTAGAGTTTTGCATAGAAAAGATCCTTTAAAAACCGGACAGGTAGAGCAGTGTGCTCGTAATATCTTGGGTTTCTCTATCGAGATCCTATAGTCTGCGCTAGGATGATCTGAGCAGGTTTTGTAAAAGTTCACATAGAAAAGATCCTTTAAAATTTGGACAGGTAGAACGATGTGTTCATAAAATCATAGGATGCTCTATCGAGATCCAAACAGGTAGAGCTATGTGCTCATAACATCCTGGGATGCTCTGAGTAGGTTTTGTGAAGGCCAACATGTAAAAGAACCTATAGTCTGTGCTAGGTTTTGCTGACGCACGTAATCAGTCCTGGGATCCACAGTATGGCCATTGATGATGAAGACCTGCAGGTGGTGGGCCTACATCCGGTATGAAAAAGGACTGGCTCTGTAGAAATTCCTATGATGAGTAGATTCAGAGATTGGTTGAGATACCAGCAGCAGTGGCGATGATCCAGAGAAGAAGACTTGTGCTAGCAGATCTATGTCGAGAAATACCTTCCTAGTTAAGAGGGATTGTTGATGTATATGTAACTTCAGAATGTATTTCATTTATATATTTATTGTACTCCTATAGAGATGTATTATTCCTCTATATGTAAGTGTCGTCATTTGTATTGACAAGTGTCGCAAGTGTGTTAACTTGTCGATGGGTTATTAGACCACCTTGTAAGGGGTTGGTCCGATATAATGTAATATGAAGTTATTGTACCTAGCTAGACAAGTCGGCCCCATAAGGTTATTGGGAAAATAGGACAAGTATAAATAGAAATCGGGAGATCTCTATTTGGATCACTCAGAAACTCATTCTTCCTTCACTCAGAAAGTGGCGCACTTGTGAGGAGGAGGATCAGCTGCTAAGAGGAGTCTGTCTCTTGTACTTTGGTTGAGCTATTGCTCTATCTATCTCTGAGGAAGTTGTGGGGTTTTTCACCTTAGGGTTTTCCCCACGGAAACTCTGTGTGTCTATTGTCTCTCATGCTTTTGCTTCTTGTGATGATTGACATGCTTGTTATGATTGATATGCATTGATATACTGTACATGTTATTCTCTCAGTAAATATCCTAGAGTATTGTGAATTAATGCTCAAACTTTAACAGGTACTCCCCATTCAATTTAGACACAACCAGTTGTGAATCCAGGCGGACTTCTAAAGACTGGATGCCATGTGAAATAGCATCCTGAAGTAGCTCAATCACGACACTATACTCGGCCACATTGTTAGATGTAGGACCAAGGCAAGCACCTCCTGAGGACACAACTAGATGGTCAGGTGAATAAATAACCCAGGCAGCAGAAGAAAGATGTTGCGTATGATAGCTAGCACCATCCGCGAACCCTAAGAACGTAGGAGATTCTGCTGACATTTGTCAATCAAACGGAAGCGAATCAGCAGACCCAAAAACCAAAAGAAAGCTAAACTATGTACAGAAGTAACTATACAGTAGTATACAAAAGTATTAGCCTGAACCAGAGGTTCAAGCATAATACCGCTTTAGGTAGAGCCCATTTCTAGGTTCCTTCAAGATAGTCCCCTAATAGTCTTCCAACTCATAGGCTCCTTTTTCCAGGACACACCTCACCATGTAAGGACCGTGCCACATGGGATTGAACTTTCCTACCCCCAGGGGTTCTTTAGCTTGGTCATATAAGAGGACCAAGTCACCTTCAGCATACTGCCGGGGATGGATAGACCTATCATACTGAACCTTGACACGATGTTTGTTTGCATCTATAGCCACAACGACATCTCGACGTTGCTCATCAAGTTGCTCATGGTGGATTAGAAGTTGCTCAATACCTATTGTATCAGGGAGGAGCTCTATGGCCAATTTAAGGGAAGGGATTTCTCATTCAATCGATAAAATCGACTCTACACCGTGTACTAACTGAAATGGTGAGAACCCGGTGGCAATCTTAACTGTGGTTTGATACGCCCACAAAGCAAAATATAACATGATGTGCCAGTTGTTCTTGCTTTGTTGGATGGTACGTTGGAGAATGGTCTTCAAAGACTTATTAACTGCTTCAACTTGACCATTTGCTTGGGGATAATAAGAAGATGAGTGTTCTTGATGAAACCCAAGCTTGAGAGACAAATCCTCCATCATCTTGTTTTGAAATTGACTACCATGGTTAGTGACAATCTCTTTCGGAATACCGAACCGAGTGATAATTTGATTGAACATGAAATGGGTTGTTGTAGCACCATCGGCTTTTACGGTAGGCATGGCCTCAGCCCATTTGGAAAGGTAGTCCACGGCCACTATAATATGGTGATGCCCCTCAACCGAAGCTAGTTTGCAATCCATGAAATCCACCCCCCACTTGGTGAAGGGACCGACAGTGACAACTGGATGAAGGGGCGCTGGATGCGAGTGTATATTTCGAGAGAACACCTGGCAAGGGTGGAATCTCTTCACAACGTTAATACAATCTTTAAAGATTGAAGGCCAAAAGTAACCAGCTCGCATAATACGTTGGGATGTAGCAAGCTTGGATAAGTGACCGCCACATGCCCTAGCATGGCAATCATTAAGTACCCTCTCCACTTCTTCGTGAGTTAAGAAATGATGGAGAATGGAATCCTTTCCTCGGCGATACAAAGTGTGACCGACGATAGTATAATCTTTAGCGTGATGTTTCACACGTAGTCGCTCGTCTCATGAATAATGTGGTGGAAACTTCAAAGTTTGGAGATATACAATGACATCCCCATACCAAGGGTCCTCGGATGAGATAAGAAATAAGTGTTCATCCACAAAGGAATATTCATGGATGACATCCTCATCAAGTCTCGGAAGGTCCGACATAAGCTCAGCAAACACCAACGATTTCACTGATTTCGCCGAAGCAAAATCGAAATCGAACTCCTGAAGGATCACAATCCATTTATTATACTTCCCCCCTATAAGGTGTCGTGATAGCACGAACTGAAATAGATTGATATGTGCTACAACTGTGGTTGTTCTAAGCAAAATGTAATGTCATAATTGCTGGACTACATGGACAGTCACAAGCACCAACTTTTCCACGTGAGTATATCTTAGCTCAGCGTCTACTAGATTTCGACTGAGGTAATAGATAACATGCTCGACAAGTGCATCATCAACCTAAACCAATACCATGCCAATCGTCTCCTGAGACGGGGCCATATAAAGGATAAAATATCGTGCAATGTCTGGTGGACTAAGCACAGGGGCCGATACCAAAGCTTTCTTAAGGGTGTCGAAATACTGCTGGGCTCGTTCATCCCAGATAAAGGGTGTGTCTTTCTTCAATAAGCGCGTGAAACCTTTGGTAAGATTAGCATAATTGACTACAAATCGGCGCAAAAAAGTATCTCTCCCTTGGAGGCTCTGAAGTTGTAACAAGTTGCGCGGAGGAGGAAACCGAAGTATTGCCTCAACTTTGAGAGGATCAACTCTAATACCCTCTTTCAAAACTATAAATCCCAGAAGGTGACCAATCCTTATAGAAAAGATGCATTTATTAGGATTCAATAGAATCTTGTAGCGTATACATCGTTCGAGAATCAGACAAAGGTGCTTGGGGTTGTCCACTCTCTTGCAAGAATGGATGGAAAGATCATCCAAGAAAACCTCCATAATCTTTTTAAGATCATGAAAGGCGTAGTTCATGGCACGCTGAAACGTAGCTACGGCGTTTTTAAGGCCGAAAGGCATTTTCCGATATGCAAATGTTCCCCAAGGACAAATGAAAGTTGTCTTATGTTGGTCCCTCGGTTTGATTTGAATCTGGTTATATCCTGAAAAGCTGTCCATGAATAAAAAAATCTCACTTCCCCCACAAGCATCCAAGATCTGATCGATGAATGGCGTGGGAAGTTGTATTTCAAACATGCATGGTTCAAATCTCTAAAATCGGTGCATACGCAGATCATTCCCTGCCTCTTATCCACAGGAACGGGGTTTGACACCCATTCAGTAAGGGGAACGGGGTAGATGAAACCAGCTTTGAGCAGTTTCTCCACCTCTGCCTTTATAGCAGCTTCCTTCCTAGGGTTCACAGCACGTAGGCATTGTCGAACCGGTTTAGCATTGGGATATGTTCTAATCTCATGTTCAACAATGTGGGGGTCTATTCCTGGCATCTCCTCATATGACTAGGCGAAAGCTTCCTGGAGTTCTGTAAACAAATTGGTGTAAATAACAATCTCCTCAGGAGTGCAATCGTCACCGATGTAGACATTCTCAACCTTTCCGGGAGTACGAGAGATGTTGATCGACATAGTCGAGGAAATATTATCCATATTCCCCTCCGTGAAAATATCATGCAACCTTAAAAGAGTCACAGCGTGACCAACCATCTCTACTAAAGTAATCCTAAACTCTTCCTATTCGATGAGCTCGAGGTTGGGAAGGAAATAAGAGCGATGGTGCATATCCTCCCAAGGCCTCTCACTACCACACATGGCCTCCATAATAGCTTCATTAGAAGGAAAAGTATCATCAAGGAAATCGTGTGAACAAGACGAGTTGGCTGCCCAAACTGGAAGCGTAACAGGATCTTCTTCAACTGTCTGAGAAGAAGAGAGATCCGATTCTGTAGTGGCTTGTTGAATATGTTGGTAAGCAAGCTCAGCTACAGACAGTGGCATCGACATCTCGACGTGTGTAATGTCTCCAGACGTAGAACTCGTGGATGGTAAAGTCCATGGATTAGTACAATAGGAAGTCTGGAACGACACATTATACAACGGAGGAGAAGCATCGTCAAAAATGGTTCCAATAAAATTCATAGGTGTAGGAAAATCATAAGTTCTCATCAATGAAGGGCACATACCAACACCCATGTTCCCAGTTGCCGACTGAGAATTAGTAACCTGCGGGACTATGGATCCCGTGGATGTTGTGGAAGGGGGATGAAAGAAATACAGCTGATCAATGGTCACAATATTTCCTTCGTGAGGAAAGCAGATAGCTCTGAATACAGTGGACGCGACAGCCTTCATAGCGTACATCCAACTCCGACCCAGTAAAAGGTTGCAGTCGATGGGCGCATCAACCATCTCGACTTTAATAGGAACAGATTTACCTCCCAGGAAGACAACTAGGGAAGGGATAATTCCATGCAGCTTAAATGACCGACCGTTGAATGCAGTGAGTGTGGTTCTAGACGCGAGTAGAGGAGGAGAGCCAAGAGCTTTCCAACAAGTTAACGACGTTACTGACGTGGAAGCACCTTCATCAACCATAGTACATTTGACAAAATTCTAAAGGCACACCACCTGGATTTGAAAATCCACGTGGTAAGGTAAGTGAGGTTGAACATCAGTAGTGTCAAACTTGATAACAGTGGGACCTCCCCCATCTTGAAATCCTAACGTACTCAAAGGGCATTCTTTTGAGAAGGAAAGGACTGCAAGACTTTAAGAGCCGACATGGCACACGGATTTTGGTCCAAATCTTCTTCAATTGAGTAGTTATGGGTGGCTCGAGCATTAGGATTATGTGTAGAGCGCTTAAGAACACCTTTCAGTATCCGCGACATATTAGAGGGATTCTCGATATGCAAGGAATTATCAGGAGGAGGGGGAGGCTCACTCCCCATATTAGGTTGTGGTGCACCATAATCGCATTGACGAGTGGCAACACTAACCTCCGATTGAACCATATTGTTGTTGGACACATATGCTTTGTAAGTCATCCCGTAGTATTATATGTTTCATGGTATTGATCCACAGTTTGTATTATCCCATAGTATTAGATGTTCCATGGTATTGATCGATAGTATTGGACGCATATGCTTTCTAAGTCGTCCCATAGTATTATATGTTCCATGGTATTGATCCATAGTATTGGTGCATAGAATTAGTATATAAGTACGTGTTAAGGCCAATAAAGGCATCCAAAAGTTATTTGCATTGAGCTTGCTCAAAGGAGGTTTCCCCCTCAAAGTGGCCCGCGATCAATAAATCTATTATGAGTTCTTTTATTTCTAATATATCGTGCATTTTCATTAATTAATTGTTAGAGGTTCCTCACATCTGGTATCATAACACATTCTTGGGCTCATTGGTTGTAATTTATGCCAATTTTGTTTTTTGCATCTGTATTGTTCATTTCAATTGCAGGTTCAGATCTGAGAATAATCCCTATCCACTTAACTATGGGGAGTACTTAGGCATATCCCTAAAAATCATTGTGAGGAGTACCATAGGAACCCCGAAGTAGTTAGCCCATTGAGAGGACCTGCAAGCGAAAAGGGAAACGACCCCTACCTGATTGACTAGTTCCCACACATGAGGTAAACCAAGAGTTGTTGTTTGTGGCAAAGGGGATATCAATTTCACCTGAGCTATGGAGTGAGGGGTATTTCCCCAATACGCAAGCCGTTAGACAACATTGGTATCCGAGTGAATCCCCTAAACCTTTAGGAAGTCGCGCATACCTAGGGTCCATATCTCTTTCCAACTGATAAATCACATATTACATTTATCCATAACTATTGTAGATCACTTCCATGTCGTTCTAGATCCATTCCAAAAAAATAAAAATAAAAATTTCACTGACACCCATATCTTCTGTTTTAACTCTGTTTCCCTTGAAAATTCACTGACATGCCACATATTCTTGTTTTAACTCTTTTTCCCTTGAAAATTCATTGACACCCCTGCCATCCCATTCTTCATATTTCATTCCTTATGAACCTATCCCAAACTCCACTTCCCAAAGCCATAAATCCCACATCTGTCTATTTTTAGGGTTTGCCATAACTTCTTCGATTTTCACCCAATCGCTTTCAAATTTTGCCACAATGTTCATTTCCTATTTTTGCTTCTTTGTCCCTCTTTGAAAAATTTTCTCATTCTTTCATCCCACTTCTAAAATCCCCATATTCTGCTTCCCTGTCCATCAGAAAGTGTCCAAAACCTCATCAAACCCCAAGTACCCATCAGAGTTTTTCCCAAATCCAAATTTTCCTTTACTAAAGAAGCTTCTGTTTTTGTTTTTCTACACATTCAAAAAAAAAAGAACTCTTAGTTATGGTTGTTACCCGCGTAGGAGCAAAAATTAGGGAGGAAGAACTTGCAACCCTCAAAACCAAACTCCAAGATCTGGATGAAAAATTTCTCAGCCTCCATCTTCAGCATTCATCCATGAACAATAAACAACAACCAGAATCTTCTACAGACATTGGGTTCTCTTCTTCGATGAATTGTTGTGGGTCGAAGCTTGATTTTCCTCGTTTCAATGGTAATGATCCACCAGGATGGATATACCAGGAAGAGAAATATTTCAGTCTGCATAATACTTTTGATGTCAACAAAGTTCTACTTTCATCCTTCCATTTGGAACATGAATCCCTTCAATGGTATCGTTGGTACATCAAGGCTCATAAAGAGCCAAAATGGACAGATTTTTGCCCAACTCTTTTTGCAACGATTTGGTCCTAGTGCTTTTGATGAATTCACATGAGCACTCACTAAACTTCGCCAAATGGGAACTGTGAGAGAGTATCAAACATAATTTTAGAAACTATCCAATCAGACAGAAGGATTGTCTGATGAACTCTACAGGATTTGTTTTGTCAATGGTCTCAAGGATGCAATCCGATTTGAGGTTAAAATGTTTTGTCCCAACACAATGATGGAAGTCCTAGGGTTGGCTAAGTTCGAGGAGGACAAGATCACAACCCAACAACACTCCAAATCCACTTTTGTTCCATTCTGAAATATGGTTTCCCAACAACCTCCGATCACGCCAGCTCCTCGACCAACTCCTATCAAGAATTTTTCTGAAGCAAAGATATAGGAATAGAGACAAAGGGATTTTTCATAAATGTGATGAGAAATTCACTCAGGGCCATAGATGTGTTGAGAAAAATCTCTATCTCTTGGATTTGGATTCTCCACCTGCCTCAGAACTTGGTGAAGAAGCTCCAGATACAATAGATGATCAAGTCGACATTCAACAACCTCCCATTGACCCCCCGTCTCAAGATGACCACCCAGAGATATCTCTCCATGCTTTATCCGGATTCACCACCCCACAAACAATGTGGGTTAGGGGTTACTTCAAGAAGCTCCCTCTTACAATACTCGTTGATTCTGGTAGCACTCATAACTTCATTGTCCCTCGGATCGCCAACCTGGCTGATTGTTTTTTCCATCCTTGCTCCAACTTTAAAGTCACGATTGCCAATGGGGTCACCTTACCTTTCAAGGGGAAGTGTCTCAATGTGCATATATCTATGGGATGTTATAACATGTGCTTTGACATGTTTTCCTTGGACTTAGGAGGTTGTGATGTGGTTTTAGGCACTCAATGGTTATGCACACTTGGCCCCATCTTATGGGATTTTGGTGAACTTTGGATGCAATTTTTAGTCAATGGGAAAAAACACACATCGACGGGCTTACAACTAGGGTCTCTTCACATCATCAATTCCCATCGCATGGATAATATCCTTAAGAATAATTCACATGGTTTCATCGCTCAACTCCATTCCACTTAGATGCACCCATCAACGGTCTCCACTACTCCTTTGGATCTACAACAAATTTTGGATAGATATGCAGGTGTCTTTGCTGGCCCAGTGGGATTGCCATCTTCAAGAGCCCTTTCCGGTACGAATTTAACCGCCTCTACATATGAGAAGTAAATGATGGCTATTTTGCATGCAGTACAAAAGTGTCGACCATACCTATTAGGGAATTATTTCTACATCAAGACTGATCACCAGAGTCTAAAATATTTCCTGGAACAATAGGTCTCCTCACCAACACAACATAAATGGGTTAGCAAACTCATGGGTTGTGCTTATGGGATCACTTACAAAAAGGGTAAGGACAATCTGGTGGTGGATGCTCCTCCTCACACATTTGATGACCAAGTTTCTCTTTTAGCTATTTTTATGCCTGTTCCAAATTGGTTTCCATCTATTCAACAGGGTTATATCAATGACTCCTCAATATATCAAATCATCCAACGGTTGGCCAAGAACCCTTCTACTGTAACGCATTACTCTTGGGATGGTAATTTCCTAAGCTACAAGGGTCTTCTGGTGCTTCCCAAGAGCACAAATATTCAAAATGTTGTCTTCTACGAACTCCATGCTTCTCCATCGGTAGGGCACTCTAGGTTCCTCAAAACGTATGATCAGGCACAACGTAACTTCTTTTGTACAATTCAACAGATGGTGGTTGAATGTGATACTTGCCATCTTAACAAAGGTGAAATGACACTCCTTCCTAGATTGCTCAAACTCTTTCCCATCCCTACACAGATTTGGACATATATTTCTCTGGATTTCATTAAAGGGCTCCCTAAATATGGAGGGAAAACAATGATTTTGGTTTTGATTGCTCACCCAAATATAGTCAATTGTGTGCCCTCGGCCATGCCTATACAACCTAATCAGTCGCACAAATTTTCCTAGACCAGATATTTCGTCTTCATGAAATCCCTTCTTCCATTGTCTCAGATCGCGACGTAACTTTCACTAGTCATTTTTGGACAGAACTATTTCGCCACACTGGCGCCAAACTGTAGATGAGTTTGGGGTCTCACCCACAAACAGATGATCCAGCTGAAATTACCAATAAATGTTTGGAAACTTATCTTCGTTGCTTCACCTCCGAACAACAACCTCAGTGGGTGTTACACCCAAAATCTACTCATCATAAGATTCAATGTGTACACCCCTGAAGATACATGGGCTAATTAATCATCCTGGGAGGATTTGTACCCAATTGTGCTAAGTTTTGAAGGCTCGTCGTAGGATGCACACTAGCAACATGCGACATCGCACCTTGCTCCATTACAGGGTGCGACGAAGTTAGTTAGATAGAAAATAGCTTCTTCGAGGTCCATCTCCAAGCTTGTTGACTTGGGAACCTATCCCTGACCTCTTGGAAGAGCTGGTACTCGATTCCTAAACGTTTGGAGAGATCCCTTAAGCCTCTCCTACCATCTCTCAACCTATCCTATCCATACCCTATCCACTCACTCCTATATAAATGAAGCTCACTCCCATCCCAAAGGGAGGAAGTCTATGCTATCTACATGCTGGTGAAATCACTCTTAGAACATCTCCACTCACCTATTGGAGAACTCATACTTCCTTGGAAGGATATGGCAATTGGCTTTGTCGGAGAAGGGCTACATCGTTAATCCTTGGTTGTAGTTCTATATCTCCATTATGTACTCCTTTTTTGCAGTAATACAAATGCTTTCCACCAATATTGTTCATGTGTGTAATGATATTGAGTAGTTTACCTGCTTAACTGTTTACTTAGATCTCTTATTCTATAGATTTCTTTTACTGATTTCTCTTGTTTCGTGTCTTGACAGGTCTTGCAGATTGGATCCGATGACCGTGAGATGTGGAGCAGCATTCGGGAGAAAGGATTGCAAAGTGAAAAGTAAGACATCTAATACTCGATCCTTAAGTAGATCTAGGAAATGCATTAGTAGTCTATTCTATTTGTTCGAGAGTCACTTTGAGCTAGGGAGATCCTGCTCGTGTCGGCTCGAGTGGATTGTCCGATAACAAATCTGGTGACCATACTGGGGAGTATAGAATCTGGTCAGTAGTTTCCAATCTAAGAGTCATTTTTAGTTGATTGCTTGACACAAGCCTTTTTCTTTTTTCCATTTACTTCTAGAAGTTGATTTCACTGTTCGATCTTCATATTGAAGACTCTAGTCTACTTCCTCTGAGTTTATATAACTCATTCCCAAACCATTCCATGGTTCATTTCTGTGAGATCTGATTCATTTTTGAATCTAAACTTCGCCTGTTGCACCTGGGTAGTGGGAACAGAGCGACACTGTGTCATTTTTTAGTCTCTGTTCTTTACCTGTTAGTTACTCACCACATCCCTTGCATTGGTAAACTGTGACATCGTCGCACTTCCCATGTAGGTAAACTGCGACGTCGCACTGTGTACAAGCACATAGTGCGTCGATTTATCAAAATTTTGGCATGCAGGTATCCCTTCTCCATTTGAATGGTAGGGTTTGTTAATCTTTTAGGTGATGAGTACTTGGATACGAGTGAGCCACGTAACCCTTAAATTATTCCCATGCAATGGATCACCTTTCCATAGTTTGTTTACGATAATGATAATACCATCATTTGGTCAATCAAAAGGATTAATATGGATATTCTCTAAGGTTGCTACACCATATGATTGAATCCATGAGTTGATCATTGCAATCAAACGTTGCACAATAATAACATTACGTTGCCAATGACCCATAATTCAACACAAACATTCTAGCATCTAACATTCTTATGGAAATATCACCTATAGACCAAACAAATCATAGTAACCATAAAGCAAATTATTTTTCAGTGATATGGTTATTTACAATTGTTTAAGTTATCATATAAAAAAATTTGATTGGTGAATATCAAATGAAAAACCCAATTCTTGGAAGAAGTCTACACATCATGGAGATATATCAACAAGTAGGGATGCATCGACATTTCCAATTTTACCATAACAAGCTTTCAATTACTTCACTTACATATAAACATTTAAAAACAAATTCCTCCGTATAAGCTTACAATCATCGATATAAAGATAATTTGATCAAGTTATACAAGACTGAAATGATTAGATGGAGACTTGTAAAATATCTAGTTAATACTGAAGATCGGTAAGAGATTTGTTCTCACCGTGCTAGATATGAGATGCAATTACAGTACAGAATCATCATCAATAACAAAAGTATCTACAGACTTGTTAAATGCTTGGACACTTCCAAAGTACGGCTATCCTCGTCGCTGAAAATACAATTTCAACAAAGGAAAGAATTCGAGAAGTTGGTAGGCTGAATACTACCTCCAAATACTTGGAAACTGAGCGAGCAAAGACCTTTTATCTGAATAACTTTTTGTACAGCTAGTTTGCATATAACATTTCAAACGATAATTGTCGTAACCGCACTTACCTGTAGATCTGTAAAGAGGAAAACAGTTCGATGCGTTAGCTCATAAGCTAAGTAAGCCAGCCTGTTATGGCAAGTTCTCCTGGAGTTTACGACACATTACAACAACTTAAAAAAAAATACATCTATATATATACAGCCATAATAACACTTAAGTACAAAAAAGATCCTTCAAACACACTTACAACCAAGTAAGTTAAACAGACGGTTAAAAGACTGCTCTTACACAACATTTATTGCTATCATAAAAATTTTAAATTTTTCGGAAATTATCGAGTTTTGACATGTGGTATCAGAGCATGGTTCAGACACTAGGCATTCTTATGGCTCCACTAATTTCCGCAGAACAGTGCAAATGACAATAAAATTTTAAATTGTGTTATGTACTAACTTATAATTTCTGTTTCATAAAGATAGAGTAGAAAATTTCTTTTCTGAATCTGACAGGCAGGTATGGAAAAGCTAGAAGAATATGCTGAACAGGAATCTCCAAACACTGTAACAAGACAGATGTCAAGAGAACCTGAGACAGAGGAGGTAATTGCTCACACCACTGAGCTGATGCAGACCATAAAAGGTTTAAAGACAGAGATAGAAACAGTCAAGAAAGATAATGAAAGGATTCTGAAAACACAAGAGCAGCTAAATCAATTATTATTAGAAAAATTTCAGACAGAAGGAAGGAGCAAACGAACTGGATCAGAAGAAGTTAGTCATCAAAGAGGGTCTAAAAGGATGAAACCAACTAAATCTGACAGCAGTTCATCATCTGAAGAAAGAAAGGGACAACACAGTTATCACATTAGTAGTGACAGCAGTGAAGCTGAGCTGCACAATAGAAGGAAAAAGTACAGGCCTTATGAAGAGATTTCCGGGGAGTTTAAAAAGATAAAACCCCCAACTTTCAATGGAGAATCTGAAACAGGAGAAGAAGCAGAATCCTGGTTATCCGGGATGAGAAAATATTTCCAGATTTATAACTATTCGAATCAGCTGAAGGCACGAATGGCCATCTACAACCTTTCTGGAAAGACGGACATATGGTGGCAAGATATGAAAAGGGTCAAGGGGATTAAAGAGAAAGAAGTTAATTGGAGTACTTTTAAAAGGTACTTCAAGAAGAAATTTCTGTCTGAACAGTACTATGAAGAGAGGGCCAAGGAATTTTATGAACTGAAGCTAGGTTCTATGACTATGAAGGACTTAAACAGTAAGTTCTTTAGTCTGTTACGGTATGTGCCGTATTTTGTCGAAGAGAAACCAAAAATACAACGGTTTCTTAGCTGTCTGCCATATCATATCAAGGACAGAATTGAATACGACAACCCCAAAACACTGGAAGAAGCTATGCGAAAAGCTAATTTATGTTATGAACAGAATAAAAAGAAAGAGGGGATAGCCAGCTGGAAAGCCAAAAAGAACAACAATCAGATCGAGTACAAGAAAAAGGAGTTTGCCTCCCATAAAAGTTTCAAGAATAGCAAAAACAGAAACCATTTTAATGGTAAAAGCTTCCAGGGAAACAAAAATGGAGCTGCCAGTCATTCCAACAATTTCAAAAACAGCAAGGAGGCTCCTAACAATCATGGAAACTACACCAAAAATTTTGAGCGAAAGGAACCTGTCAAGTGCTGGGAGTGTAATGGCCCACATTATGCTTGAGTTTACCCAAATAGAAAGAAACAAATCAGCAATATTCATACTGTTCAAGATGAAATGATTGTTGGAGACTTTGCAGGGACTATGCCCCGAATCAATGCAGCATTGGAAAACCGCCAAGCTGACTATCAAACTTCCATGGTGGAAGTAGGAGGTATGATTAACAAAACCCCTGTAACTATTTTAATAGATCCGGGTGCTAGTCTTAGTTATATTTCACCCCAGCTAGTAGAAAAATGTAATTTGACTGTTGAAAGATTTGATAATTCTTGGTCTGTACAACTAGCTACTGGGGCAAAAAGGAAAGTAAACTGTTATGTAAAAGAATGTATCTTAAATATGAATGATTTTAGAACTACAGTTAAATTAAACGTCTTGCCACTTGGCTCTTATGACATACTTATCGGAATGGACTGGTTGGAACAGCATAGGGTAGTTTTAAACTGTTTTGACAAAACTTTTAGATGTGTAAACAGTAATGGACAGCCTATAACTGTCAAGGGTATTCCTAGGAAAACAGTAGTTAGGCAGATTTCTGCCTTACAACTAAAAAGGGCAGTCAGAAAAGGGTGCAAGACCTATGCTGTAACTATTACAGATGAGACAGAGAAGTCTGAAAACAGCAAGATGACAGTAGAGAACATCCCTGTAGTTAATGAATTTATTGATGTTTTTCCTGAGGAAATCCCAGAATTACCTCCCAAGAGGGAGCTAGACTTTACAATTGAGCTGATACCCGGTGCTGTTCCCAGTTCAAAAGCCCCGTATCGTATGAATATTTTGGAGCTTAACGAATTGAAAACTCAGTTAAAGGAGTTAATAGACAAGAATTACATTCGACCCAGTGTATCCCCTTGGGGGGCACCAGTAATTTTTGTTAAAAAGAAGGACGGAACTATGCGACTTTGCATAGATTACCGTCAACTGAACAAAATGACGATTAAAAACAGATATCCGTTGCCTCGCATAGATGACCTGTTTGATCAGCTACGTGGAGCTACGGTGTTCTCTAAGATCGACCTGAGATCGGGTTATCATCAGGTGAGGATTAAAGAAGAAGACATTTTCAAAATAGCTTTTAGAACAAGGTACGGACATTACGAATTTGTCGTAATGCCATTTGGGCTTACTAATGCCCCAGCTGTCTTTATGTGCTTAATGAATAACATAATGCATAAGTAATTAGATAAATTTGTTGTCGTATTCATCGATGACATTTTAGTTTATTCTAAGAATGAGGAGGAGCATAAAGAACACTTACGTATAGTCTTACAAGAACTAAGAGAGCAGCAGCTCTTTGCGAAATTCAGTAAGTGTGATTTCTTTAAAGACGAAATCCAGTACTTAGGACATGTAGTCACTAAGGAAGGGATTTCAGTTGATCCTGAAAAGATTCGGGCAATTGAAGAATGGCCAGTACCAAAAGATGTAACAGATGTTAGATCCTTCATGGGCATTACCGGTTACTACCGGAGATTTATTGAAGGCTTTTCAAAAATAGCCAACCCAATCACTTCTTTGCAAAAGAAAGGCAATACGTTTGATTGGAACGCGAAGTGTGAAGAAAGCTTTAAGAAACTTAAGACTTTATTGACAACTGCGCCTATTCTCAGAATAGCGGATCCAAATAAAGATTTCATGGTTTGCACCGACGCTTGTAATGATGGTTTAGGCGGAGTGTTGACTCAAGAGGGACAGGTCATTGCTTACGAATCTAGGAAGCTGAAAATTCATGAAAAGAATTATGCCACTTATGACCTAGAATTAGCTGCTGTAATCCATGCTTTAAAGATGTGGCGACACCACTTAATAGGCAGAAAATTCACTTTACTGACAGATAATAAAGGTCTAAAATACCTTTTAGATCAGCCTAATTTAAATGCAAGACAAGCCAGGTGGTTGGCATTCTTAAGTGAATACGATTTTGAAATTCAACACATAAAAGGAAAGGAAAATAAGGTGGCTGATGCCTTGAGCAGAAATGCAAAGCTGAATTTTGTATCAGCTAGCAGCACTTACACCTCTGATTTAAATGAACAGTTGGCTGAAGGGATAAAATCAGATGAAAATTACCAGCATTTACAAGCTGCAGCCAAAGAACAACCTACAGAAAGCGTGATAAAAGGATATAGTTTAAATGAAGACGGATTTTTATTGTTTAAAGACAGGCTGTATGTTCCAAATGCACCTAAAGTTAAACTTTTAATTCTAGACGAAGTTCATAAAACCCCTTACTCAGGGCATCCAGGCTACCAGAAAACTGTCACCATGTTGAGAAAAGAATATTTTTGGCCCAATATGAAATCTGAAACAGCCGAGTATATAGCTAGATGTTTGGATTGCCAACAAGTGAAAACAGAACACCAACATCCAGCTGGATTGCTGCAACCTTTACCTATTCCTAACTGGAAGTGGGAGATAATTAGTTTAGATTTCATTACAGGATTACCCAAAAATCAACATCAGAATGATTCAATTATGGTAGTGGTAGATAAATTAAGTAAATCAGCACACTTTATTCCTGTTAAAACCACATACAAGGCTACAAACATAGCAGATATCTTTCTAAAACAGATTTTTCGGTTACACGGTATTCCAAAAGTTATTATATCAGACAGAGATCCTAAATTCACAGGGAATTTCTGGAAATCCTTGTTTAAAGGATTAAACACCACATTAAATTTCAGCACTTCTTTCCATCCTCAGACGGACGGACAAACTGAAAGGGTTAATCAGGTATTGGAAGATCTGTTGAGGATGTATGTTAAGGATCAACTAGGAAAATGGGAAGATTATTTACATTTAGCAGAATTTGCATACAATAACAGTTATCAATCGTCAGCTAAGTTTAGTCCTTTTGAAATTTTGTATGGACGTAAATGTAACACTCCTATCTCTTGGAGTAATCCAGTAGACAGGTTAGTGTTAGGACTTGATTTATTAAAAGAGATGGAACAAATTGTGAAACAAGTGCAGGTAAATTTGAAGATTGCCCAGGATCAGCAAAAGAGTCAAGCAGATTTGAAAAGAACACCTAAAGAGTTCCAGGTAGGTGAACATGTGTTCATCAAGGTAAGGCCAAAGAAGAGCTCCCTAAGACTAGGAAGTTGTGCAAAATTAGCGCCACGTTACTGTGGTCCGTTTGAAATTTTATCTAGAATCGGTCAAGTTGCTTATCAGTTAGCATTACCACCTAATTTAAAAGTACACAATGTTTTTCATATTTCTGTTCTGAAAAAGTATGTTCATGATGCTACTCATGTTATTGACTGGAACATTGTACAGGTAGAACCAAAAGGGGAAGTTTTGGTGGAACCGGATTGTATCCTCGGGAGGAGGGAAATTACTCCGCGGAACCGCATAATTGGACAGCTGAAGGTGCAATGGAAGCACCTTAGTCCTGAAGAAGCTACCTGGGAACTGGAAAGTAAGATGCGGGAAGCATACCCACATCTATTCCAGCAGGTGGCTGAAGATGAAGAATAAGTAACATCGAGGACGATGTTACATTTTAAGGGGGTGTGTATGTCACATACCCCAATTTTTCAAAAATAATGTAATTATTTTATTAATATTTCTGAGACATTATGTTAAATTTAATGCTAAGTAGGAATTGATGACTCATCAGAGTCACTAGAAATGGAATGTAAATTCTGAATATTTTATTATTAATAAATAAATTATGGAGACAGCAACATGGGAGAGCTGTTAAAAGAGGTTACTGGTCTAACTGGTGGATGGAACTAGGTGGAAAGACAAAAGACAAGTGGCAGCATCCTCAAACACTTCCTAAGTTGCAGGTGGCAACTTCCCTATATTTTGGGGTCATGATTCCCCAAGAAAGTGGAATCTGAGCAGGTGGCTCATTAATGACAGTTAACCCAACTAAGACCTAGGCAATCTTTTAAATAGTACTCAATGAACTGAGCTGGGGGTTCATGAAAGTTCTGGAGGGAGAATACATTCAGGTGAATGCTATTCAGGAGTCCCATTGAGGAAGTGCGAAAAACAATAAGGAAGTGTTTTGAGTTAGGAATTTGCAGTAACTTGGTTCCAGTGTAGCTGCTTTGGCTGAGGGAATTGTTGGCTGTACCTAGTTCCATCCAGTTAGACCAGAGCAAGCTTGGGGGTCCTGAGAAGTGTTGTTTGGGCACTCTCCAAGAATTGGTAGGGAGGAACAGCCTCCCATTGCTATTATTGTCTACCATTGACACAGGTTCTGCCACTTTTTCCTGCTGTCTATTGAATAAATTTAAACTTAGAATAAGACTATCTCATCTGTGTTTGAACAGGATTTATTTTAGTAAAGTTATCATCTCTGTATTGTTATTAGATAGAATTTGCAGAACTAATATGTCTTAGAAATTCCCTATTTATCACTATAGATTGAGTTATTGTTCTATACAGAATATGTTTTGTTATTATTAAAGTAATAGAATATTATGGTGATTTTACATTGGTTTATTTTCAATAGTTGAATAGATAAATATAGATGATTTATACAGTAAATATTCCTGTAAATACACTTGTTAAAACAATTATAGGAACAGAATCATCGACAACTCTATAATTACAGTGAATCTTTTTCATAGATAGTTTAACAGTTATAAACCCTAGCTAAACAATCATACCGGTCTGTATCTGTCTCATGATTTAGTTAAATAAGTATACAGGTTATTATCTGTACCCAGGATAGGTGAACAGATTTATGTTAGTAAATTTATTTATTTACTGTCAGAACAGAGTTGAATTTGTTATTGTCTCAGTATAGAATTCGAATAGCAGTTTAGCCACATCATTAAACTCTTTATCTATAATATGCTTTCAACAAAATCTTGGCCAAAAAAAACAGTTAAATTTATAAACAAAGATCGTGGCGAAAGATGTTTATTTCAAAAACCTATCTCTATCGTTATTACAACCAAGAAGTTAGCAGCAGAGTTTGACAGAGCTAATAACCATAGGGCAGAAGGAATTTAAAGACAAACATAATGACTAGCTCGAAGCCGAGCCTTTACAAGTTAGAAATTTAGTTTCTTTTGTCAAAACCTTTCCATCGTCACAAGTATAGTTCTGCTCATTATCGAGCTCATTCCTCATGTAATGCAAAGCATTGTTAGGGTTCTATAATAACAATAGTTTAAACATCACTCACAGATTTAACATTTGAACTCAGCCATTGTTGGCATTTCAAAATCAAACCCTACTTCAGCTATTAACAATGAGACATTCACTACAGTATGTAAAACATTAAAAATTTTACATCAACTCGTTCCCAGCTACAAAGGAGATCAACAGAGCTTGAACACTGTTCATACATTTTTTTTTTATATATATATATCTTCCAAACCAGGGAAGAAAACCCCATCTTGACAGAGTTAGTTTAACAATAAACATTTACATCGTTACCACTTAAATACTTAAAAACAAAAACGCTGAGAAGTAATATTACGTATTCACTCACGACCGTGTCATTTCTTTCACCAAATTAAGAATTACAACCACATAATCATATTTTATTATAATACACAGTATCGACGCAACAGAGAACCCAGATTATCCTTGTAAGACTTTCCAATCTTTAGTACCTATATACCTACGGCTGTAGCCTTGTAACTGATAAAAGCTTGTTGTAGAAAATCAACACTCTGTACACACTAACTCAAACTGTACCAATTCTTATTCAACCACAAATTACCAACGAAGATGTAGGGTTTAACTTTTAGTTAAATACATTGTTCTATCAATAGCCGACTGCACGCTTTTTCTGTTGAAGTGTTGTAAAAAAATAGAACATAATACCGAACAACGGAGTAACAACACTTTTAACAAGCCAATTCCACGAGCAACCTTATATTAAAATAATTCAAATAAAAACCTGGGCATTACTTCCCAAAACCCTTCATAAGTACAGTACTGGAGGTAGAACCATAGGGTCGTAACCCCACTCTCAGAACCAGTTCTAGCCTGGCTCTTTACGTCGTAAACCTTTAACACAACATTTGTGGAAACCATACAATACCCTAGGGAAAACCATAAACTTACAGGCAGCCGAAGCTACAATGATTCTATCCTATGACAGAGATAACACCTGTCGAGGTCACGCAGGGCTTAGCTATTTAAAAGACTCAACAGAACAGTGATAGCAGTAGAAGCATGCCCCTTAAAGACCAACCCTTTTCATCCACACAACAAAACCCCAAGGAGAAAATGCCATGGTAAGGACCAGGCTTACCCGGAGGAGCCAGATGCCGAGAGCTCTGTCCTGTACGCCTGATGAAGCGTTCAAAACCTGCTGAGATTTGGAAAAACACAAGTCAGTTATCAATTACATTATTTTCAATAAACAAAACTCACAAACCATTGATTTTAAATATTGAAATAATACTACGAACCACAAGATTTACTCACCAGAATTTGGATTGAAGTGACCACACTGTGACAGGTCTGGAAACTACGAACAATGGAGTTTGAACCCAAACCCTGGCCACCAAGGAAGCAATGGCAGACTCAAAGATGTATTCTCGATGAAGGTGGTTACAGAAATAGGTCAAGGGAAGGCAACACTGGAGGCCACGACTGGTATAAAGCTTGCAACCGAAAGGATAAAAACCTTAGGGTTCTCATAACAAATCTTATAACTGTGGGAAGGCTAATAAAACATATACAACTCCTAAACCTTGGCAAGGAACTAGCGCAGCAAGAACTCAACAGTGAGGAAGGGAGATTCCACCATGGTTTCGGCAATTTTGGACAGGAGAAAAACCCCAGAGCGGCCGAGCCCGAAGGTGAGGGAGGGAATGTAGAATGGTAGGGTTTGTTAATCTTTTAGGTGATGAGTACTTGGATATGAGTGAGCCACGTAACCCTTAAATTATTCCCATGCAATGGATCACCTTTCCATAGTTTGTTTACGATAATGATAATACCATCATTTGGTCAATCAAAAGGATTAATATGGATATTATCTAAGGTTGCTACACCATATGATTGAATCCATGAGTCGATCATTGCAATCAAACGTTGCACAATAATAACATTACGTTGCCAATGACCCATAATTCAACACAAACATTCTAGCATCTAACATTCTTATGGAAATATCACCTGTAGACCAAACAAATCATAGTAACCATAAAGCAAATTATTGTTCAGTGATATGGTTATTTACAATTGTTTAAGTTATCATATAAAAAAATTTGATTGGTGAATATCAAATGAAAAACCCAATTCTTGGAAGAAGTCTACACATCATGGAGATATATCAACAAGTAGGGATGCATCGACATTTCCAATTTTACCATAACAAGCTTTCAATTACTTCACTTACATATAAACATTTAAAAACAAATTCCTCCGTATAAGCTTACAATCATCGATATAAAGATAATTTGATCAAGTTATACAAGACTGAAATGATTAGATGGAGACTTGTAAAATATCTAGTTAATACTGAAGATCGGTAAGAGATTTGTTCTCACCGTGCTAGATATGAGATGCAATTACAGTACAGAATCATCATCAATAACAAAAGTATCTACAGACTTGTTAAATGCTTGGACACTTCCGAAGTACGGCTATCCTCGTCGCTGAAAATACAATTTCAACAAAGGAAAGAATTCGAGAAGTTGGTAGGCTGAATACTACCTCCAAATACTTGGAAACTGAGCGAGCAAAGACCTTTTATCTGAATAACTTTTTGTACAGCTAGTTTGCATATAACATTTCAAACGATAATTGTTGTAACCGCACTTACCTGTATATCTGTAAAGAGGAAAATAGTTCGATGCGTTAGCTCATAAGCTAAGTAAGCCAGCCTGTTATGGCAAGTTCTCCTGGAGTTTACGACACATTACAACAACTTAAAAAAAAAATACATCTATATATATACAGCCATAATAACACTTAAGTACAACAAAGATCCTTCAAACACACTTACAACCAAGTAAGTTAAACAGATGGTTAAAAGACCGCTCTTACACAACATTTATTGCTATCATAAAAATTTTAATTTTTTCGGAAATTATCAAGTTTTGACAATTCCTGAAACCAACCGAGTTAACCATTTGGTCATCTTGGCAAAGCAATACACCGAGAATAGCACTCAGGGAGATTAGCACACATGTACTATCCAAGTAATTGGGTATGCAGGCAAGGGTATGGTCCCAATCCTCCTTGTCACGTCATAGTGTTGGACCCTGCAGTAAATCGCGGTTTGCAATGCCTTGATAATCCCGTGAGGTTCCAAACTTTTGAATCCACTCTATCACATAAGTCTGCTTGATGCCTTAGTTTGAGTAGGTTTTTCTAGACTGCTTTTCTTTTAGCATACCCTTAGGAGAAATGTTGTTTCAGCCATCCTGGCTGATCATCTTGACGCTCTGGTGGATTTTCCTTGGAGAAGATCTTGTAGGATCTTAAACTTATCACCCTAATATCCCCTTAATCTGGAGGTTATTTCAAGGGTAAGAATGGATCATTGTAACACAGTCGTAGTTACTGAAGTGGAAAAATCCACTCTGAATGTTGGAGGACTTTTGTTTCCAAAAATTCCTCCGGATTCACCTACCTCTCATCCCCCGCGGGATGAAGGAGCACATACTGACCCCAGGACCCCAGGATGACCCTACAGCAGCTATTGGTCCTTCAGTAGCTTATTGGGCCTCTTCTACAGACCACCCAGTGGCTCATTTTTCCATCTCATCCCCACCTAACTGGACTACTCCAGATCTCTCTAGACCTTACTACAGGGCTCACCCCACCGATATTTTTTGCCCTATCCGTGAATGTGTGGAATAGTTACGTCTTAGGGGTGATGACCTTTGAAGACAGAGTCTCGAGCAATGCTCTGAAGAGTTTCGAAATCAAAATTTCCAAATAAGATTCGACAACATACCCATCCCGATTCATCCGATATCTTTTGGGTCACCTGAAACATCCCTCCACAACCAGACCATTAATAAGACTGGTCAACCCTCACAAGAGTCCAGTCCTACACCTCATGCGAACCAACCTGTGGAAGAACAACAGTCCAACACACCCGTCACTAATGAATTTACTTTACTAGTTCCTCCCCCACCTCAAAATTCGAGGGGAGGGTATTCCATTCCTCGGATTATCTTATTGGTAATGTTATTACTATGGTAGCTAGTCAACAACCTACGTTGGTTCAACCTTTGAATAGTGGTAAACCTGTTGTGGCTGTTAGTTTTTCATAATTTACTTCAATCTTATCTAGGATATTAACTGAGAGAACAACATGTACAGCATATCTACATCATATCAATCATGGACAGAATAATGCAAGCACACAAGAGACACAGATTTTACTTGGGGAAAACCATAAAGGTGAAAAACCCCAATAACTTCCTCAGAGATAGATAAAGCAATGATACAACCCAAGCATAAGAGATAGACATCTCCTAGTAGTAGCTTCTCCTCCTCCACAAGTGCACCACTCTCCAAAGAGTGTGTGTGAGAATAGAATGATCAAATAGAGTGCCTCCCGCACTCTATTTTTACTTGACTTGACTTTCCTAATAACCTTTACTAGGTCAGCCTTAACTTAACCACATAACATAATGCTAACTGGGCCGACACCCAATAGGGTGGTCTAATAACCCTTCGACCCACATGACTTATACAGGGCCAACCCCAACAAGGTGGTCTAATAACCCATCAATTATAAGTTACGACATTTACAATAAATGACGACACTTCCGTATAGAGGAATAATAACATCTCTATAGGAATACAAACACTTATGTATAGAGGAATAATACCATCTCTATAGGAGTACAATATACATATATGAAATAAATTCCGAAGTTACATATACATCAATACTCCCTCTTAACTAGGAAGGTATTTCTCGACAGAGGTCTTCTAGCACAAGTCTTCTTCTCTGAATCATTGTCATCGATGCATCATCCTCGAATCATCGTCATCGTCACTGCTGCTGCTATCTCAATCAATCTCTGAATCTACTCGTCATAGGAAGTTCTACAGAGCTAGTTCTTTTTCATATTGGATGTAGGCCCACCACCTACAGGTCTTCATCATCACTGGACATACTATGGAATACTCAGGACTTATTACGTGCATCACAAAACCTCGAAAGCGCATCCTAGGCTGTTACGAGCACACAGCTCTACCTGTCGGATCTCCCAGGGCTAGTATTATATGTGACTGTCACAAAACCTTAAAAGAGTCTCTTGACTAGTAAGAACCCTAAAGAGCATCTGAGGCCTTTTTCATCCTGTCCAGATCTCCAGGACTTATTACATTTTACCCCCACCGCAAAACCTTAAAATAGTGTCTTGCCAAGAAAGAACCCTAAAGAGCATCTGAGGCCTTTTTCATCCTGCCCAGATCTCTAGGACTTATTACATGTGGTCACGGAAAAACCTCGAAAGAGCATCCCATGACTGATTACGAGCACACAGCTCAACCTATTAGATCTCCCAGGGGTAGGATTACATGCCATAGGACAAAACCTTGAAAGAGCATTTGCCAGATCTCCTAAGGAGCTATTATATGCCAGTGGAAAAACCTAGTAAGAGAATCTGCAAACCTCCTAGTGCTAGGATTATATGTCCTCCAAAGAAAAACCTCGAAAGAGCATTTGCCAGATATCCCAGGGCCAATATTACATGCCATAGGCAAAACCTCAAAAGACTATCTACAAACCTCTGAGGGCTAGGATTATATGCTTTATCTGCACAACCTGTTCCATGGCCACAAAGTATCAACCTGATACTCACCATACATCATCCTGATGTACACATGATCATCTTGATCATCGTCACTGCATCGTCCTGATACATGTCATCTGGAGCAACATCCTGAAGCTCGTCATCCATGATCATCCTGATCATACAATGCATCCACCTGATGCATACATAGTATCTTCCTGATACATATCATCATACATGATCTACTTGATCACACAATGTATCCACCTAATACATCTATAGATACATACACATGATCCAACTGATCATATCCAGCATCCAACATGATGCATACATACACATATAGAGCAGTAACTGGAGAATCGTCCTGATGCTCATCATCCAGCACTTACATCCACATCCATGTGAAGGATCCTCCTTCCAACATGTTTGGAATGGATTCAGCAAATGTGTCCATCACTTCTTCCTCGAAGTGTCGTCAATCTGAAGAACACCAAGCCTCTCTCTGAAGTACTCGAACTTCACTCTGGCTAGTGGCTTCATCAGTACATCTGCAATCTGCTCATCTGTCACAACATACAAGAGCTTCACTGCTCCTCTTTGCACCATATCCCTAATATAGTGATATTTGATCTCTATGTGTTTCGACCTATCATGGAACATTGGGTTCTCAGACAGCTTCACACAACTCTGGTTTTCAAAAAAGATACTAGTAGCCTCTAGCGGTAGATCAAATAACTCAGACAGTAGCTTCCGAATCCATACTACCTCATAACTAGCTGAACAAGCTACAACATACTATGCTTCAGCTGTACTCAGTGCTACGCAAGACTACTTCCTGCTAAACCAAGAGATCACAGCTGATCCCATACTGAAGCAACACTGCGATGTGCTATTCCTATCTGCAGCATTGCCTGCCCAATCGGAATCAACATAACCCTGCAAGTTAAACTTTTGATTCGCATCATACTTGAGCCCATAATCAACTGTACCCTTCAGGTACCTCAGAATATGCTTTACAGCAACCAGGTGAACACTCCTCGGATCCGTCTGGAACTGGCTCAATGTGTTCACCGCAAAGCAAATATTTGGTCTCGTGTTCGTCAGGTACATCAAGGACCCAATCATCTGACGATACATAGTGACATCAACCGGATCAGATGAAGCATCACATAGAAGCTTCAGGTTTGATTCCATAGGTGTGGTCATGGCCTTGCAGTCCATCATCCCGAATCTCTTCAGGATCTCCACTGCATACTTCCCTTGTCCAAGGAAGATTCCATCTGTACTCTGCCACACCTCCATGCCTAGAAAATAGTGTATCATCTCCAAGTTCTTCATCTCGAACTCGACAGCAAGATTCCGCTGCGTGTCGACAATCAATCTATCCTCACCTATAACAAACAGGTTACCCACATACAAAATTAGTATCAATGGATTGCCTTCATCAACCTTGTAGTAAAAGTTGGAATCCGCTTTACTCTTGGTAAAGCCCAAACTGGATAGAAAGTTGTCTATCCTACCATACCAAGCTCTAGGAGATTGCTTCAAGCCATACAAGGCTTTCTTCAATCTGCACACATATGAATTCCCATCATGTGTCTCAAAACCAAGTGGCTACTCCACATACACTTCCTCTTCGACTGCACCATTCAATAAAGCTATCTTGACATCCATCTGGTGTATCTTCCATTTCATCACTGCAGCCAGAGCAAGTACTGATCTGATGGAAGTGTGCCTGGCTATAGGTGTATAAGTCTCTTCATACTCAATCCCTCCTTATGGGAGAAGCCACGAGCTACAAACCTTGATTTGTGTTTCTCCATGCTACCATCTACAGCATACTTGATCTTATAGATCCATTTGGAAGTCACATCAGACTTTCCTTCAGGTCTTGGGATTGCATCCCAAACATCATTCTTCATGATCGAATGATCATGGCATTCTTCCATTACTTCATCCCAGATCCTGGGAACTTCAATATCTTCAATAAATTCAATATCTTCAATAGATATCTTTCTTACTAGAACAAATGTTGTAGTCCTTCTTTTGTAGGTGAAGGTATACGATCTTTCCTACAAAACAAGTTAAATTGCATGATTAGAAACATCTCATAGTTTTCAGAACAAATTCTTACACATAAATAAATATGTCATACAGTCATGCAATTATCTTAGGAAATGCTTTAATACAACATTCATCCATATCCTTTAACTTTCTAGATGCCTTCCAATCTCTACCAGAACATTGTTAAGAGTTTGCACTACTCCAAACATGTCAACAAAGAGGTTTCATTCTAGATAAGTAGCAATGGAATGTTGTACAGTTCCATAGGCCACTTACCCATTACATGCATATTAGTAGTATATTGTTCATTAATGCAATTATTCTAATATGCATAATACACACCCTAAGTCTAGGAACATAAGCATATACATCATTGAACAATATTATTTAAACAAACAAATATGCAAGAAATGACAATTAAAATACTTATCTTTGTTTGGTTGTAGAGTTGACTCCCTCTCAGTCTTTGCTTCCTTTCTGTAACTCCATTCTGATGTGGATTGTGAGAAGTGGTCAACTCCCTCTGAATATCTGCATCCTTGCAGAAACTACTGAAGTGTGCTCCCTCTTGATCTTTGCTTCCTGGATTACCTATCCTTGAACTTATATCCATCCTTAACCACTATGCATGCTTATTAGTATCATCATTGTGTTATCCCCTAGTTCTCATACATAATCACACATTCATTAGTATAATCTTAATACTATCAAAACACAATAATCTTAAACATGTATAGTCATGATCATTTCAAACACAAATAATAAACATTAGTATTCAAGGTTTCAGGGAAGACTTCTTTTACTCATGCATATTCTTATTTGATCATAGGACTCTTCTGGTTAGTCAAATCATCAATCAAGATAAGAGACATAATATGCATAAACCCTTCATTTCTAACTTTATGAATAAACATAATCAATCATATGAAGTATACTTATATAAGGGATCCTAACACAAGGTAATATTCTAACTTGATATAGGAAAAACATACTTGGATTACTATGTTAGCTAGTTATGTCTAACATACATGCATGATGTCTTCTGGTTCTCTTCAATGACTTGTGCTAGTAACCTGCATGTCTCATAAGTTAACTATTGTAGAGCCAAGTTATACATACCTCGTAAGTAGATCTTCTATGTGATCCATGACAATGGATGAATCTTTGTCTTCATGTCACCATGATCATATGTTCTTGAAGTAGAACATTATTTGTCTTTCTTGGTGTACCTTTCATGTTAGCAGACAACATAAACCTCATACAACACCATAATGCATTATTACAATCATAAGTGTCAACGCCCTAATTAATGAATATCTTCTATCATGCATTCATAATTTTATTAAGGCGATACGACAAGTCTAAATTTAATCAAGATTGTACTAACCATAATATTATGAAGACAAACATACCATAAACTTAATCATGAACAAATCTCGAAATATACCTGGATAAGTCATACCTATCAATATTGCTTGTAATCTTCTTATGTAAGGCCTTAGCCTCATCTCCCTCTGAAACAGGAACTTCTTCACTTATGCAGGTGACCAATCCATTCTCTTCTAGGATTAACCCAATCCACTTGATTTGCAGGAACTGGATCTGAAGCTAGATTAGGGTTTGTCAGAGAAACCCTAAAATTCAAACTTTGAATTTCAAACTTCTGAAGGACAGAAAGATGCGCCTTGATGAGCTGATCAAGCCGGTATATTCAGAATTTGAAAACTGCAAGGTTTCACCCCTCAAATGTGCCTTTGAAACTTAATGATTCACTGGACATGACCACGAACTAGGGTTTGATAAAGCCCACCCTTCTTCCCAATCAAAAGGTTTGATCCAAATCTCTAAGCTTCTATTTTTCTGAGGAGCTTCCATCCGTGGTCACAGATTTCAAAAACTTTCCATTTTTGCAGAAGCCCTAATTTTCCACTTTTTTGATCAAAGTCCCAAACTAGGGTATGAACAAGCCCGGCCTTCTGCCCAACCAAAAATTCTGATCTTGGTCTCTAAATTTTGATTTTGATGAGTAGCATTCAGCCATGGTCTCTGATTACAAAAATTCCAATTTTCTCCGAAACCCTAAATTCCTGAAGCCATGAATGAAGGTGCTAAAAAATAATTCTGTTTTGACAGAAATATGTACCTGATTGTTTCTGGTGTAACTATGAACTTTCTGATCCACAGGGTCTGAAAATTCTATTTTTGGTATCCCAACTTGTCATCTTTCCAACCCCACATGTCTGACCTCAATTGGATTCTCTGAGAGAGAGTTATTCCAAGTGTCGCAACGTCACCTGTTTATGGGATAAAACCGGAGATCAAACTTGTACGATGTGCCACGTGTCACTGGTTCATTTTCCACCTGTGAAAACGTTACCTGAGAAAGTATAGTCCGTGCACTACCTGTCACTATTTACAAAATTTCATTTGGAGCTTCCTAGCCCAAGTTATGACCTTTTTTCCTAGGTCACCTATTTATGACTCAGACCTTGAAGAGGTAGAAACCCCAGATTGTACAAATCATAAAACACAAAGTACAACGAATTAGAAGTTTTTATTTGGACACAAGGTACATGGGGATCTTATATTCGACCTGTAAAAGTTTCAGATCCAAAAAAATCACCAAAATGGATTTATAGTGAAAGTGCTACGATGACTGGTTTTTTCTATATCAAGCCCTAGCATCGCAAGTGCAACAAGTGTCATACATGCCATACCATGCCTTCTTTTAGGCTAGCTCTGATACCATGTTAGTTTTTCATAATTTACTTCAATTTGATCTAGGATCATAATTGAGAGAACAACATGTACAGCATATCTACAACATATGAATCATGGACACAATAATGTAAGCACACAAGAGACACAGAGTTTACTTGGGGAAAACCATAAAGGTGAAAAACCCCAATAACTTCCTCAGAGATAGATAGAGCAATGATACAACCCAATAATAAGAGATAGACATCTCCTAGAAGCATCTTCTCCTCCTCCACAAGTGCGCCACTCTCCAAAGAGTGTGTGTGAGAATAGAATAATCAAATAGAGTGCCTCCCGCACTCTATTTATACTTGACTTGACTTGCCTAATAACCTTTACTAGGTCAGCCTTAACTTAACCACATAACATAATGCTAACTGGGCCGACACCCAATAGGGTGGTCTAATAACCCTTTGACCACATGGCCGACCCCCAATACAGTGGTCTAATAACCCTTCGACCCACATGACTTATATAGGGACGACCCCAACAAGGTGGTCTAATAACCCATCAAGTATAAGTTACGACACTTACAATATAAATGACGACACTTCTGTATAGAGGAATAATAACATCTCTATAGGAATACAAAAATTCCGTATAGATAAATAATACCATCTCTATAGGAGTATAATATACATATATGAAATACATTCCGAAGGTACATATACATCAACAGTGGCTGGGGGGAAAACCCCGTTTCCTAACCAAAACATAGGTGATGGAATCCCCAACAGACCTTCCATTGGACCTCCCCAACCCGCTAGACCATCCACCATGGGATTATCTCATGTTGGGGGGTTGTCCAATGTAACTCAACCCTCATAGAGTCAAGCGTATCCAAGTTTTGTTAACCCTGTGCCGAGCCAATCTAATCCCGGAAATGCACCATATGGGATACCTTATCCCGGGAATCCATGCACTCTATGGGGGAAACAACTTGTGTTGCCACACGGATCCCAACCGACTCTCCCTCAGGTACCACCACCCCTGATCGGCCCTCCCCCACCTCCTGTTGGAGGTGGCGGGCCCCCACCTAACCTTGGTGGAGGTCCACCTCATTTTACCAACAATATCCCTCACCCTTCCAGAAGCGGCGAGAATGGTCCACCACCCCCTCCAAGTGGAGGTGGCGGGGGACCACCCTATCATGGTGGAGGAGGAAATTTCCCTTCGGGTGGCGGAGGTGGTCCACCACCCCCTCCAGGTGGAGGCAGTGGAGGAGCTAATTACTATGGTGGTGGCAGTGGTGGTGGAGACCCTCATCCTTCCGGCGGCAGAGGTGGTGGAGGCCGGAGGAAGAGGTGGTGGAGGCCCCCATCCTTCTAGAGGTGGAAGTGGTCCACCACCCCCTTCAGGAGGAGGTGGTGGTGGGCTGCCTTATTACGGTTATGGACCCCCACCTCCTCCCGGTGGTGGAGGCAGACCTCCACCCCCTCCCGGTGGTGGAGGTCAACCCCCACCTTATTGGAATCGACCACCTTATGGTGGTGGACCCCCTTATGGTCTGGGTGGCACACCCCCCTACAGCCAATTTCATCCTGGTACACCTTACGGTCAGTTTGGTCCTTACATGCCTTATCCGTATTATCAATATGTGCAACCGAACCTGCAGCTGCCATTCCTGGCTACTTTGGACCTGCCTAACCTATCCCGTTTAACCAATGATCCTATTTACCAGGGATCTAACTAGCCACCAATTTCGGTGAAACTCTCGTCTGATATCCCCAAATTTGATGGCAAGCCGAGTAAAGACCCTAAAAATCACATGATGACATACCACTTATGGTGTTCATCTAATTCATTAATGGACGATTCAATTCGTCTTAGATTGTTTGAAAGGACTCTCACCGGTTCAGCTGCCAAGTGGTACATTGAGTTGCCACCCCACTCTTTTCCTGATTTTGGTTCTCTTGCCATGAACTTTTTAACACATTTCCAACTGCCCATACGGTATGAAACTGGTACCGAGCTTTTAACCTCGCTCCGTCATAATACCGCCACTCATATTTCAGATCATATCCACGAGTGACGAAGGAGACGACGTCTCATTAAATATCCTATTCCAGATCAGCTCCTAGCAGACTGCTTTACAAAATCCCTCATCCCTACCATAGCAACAGATGTTTCCATGTGAGGTGTTGTCACCGAATAACAAGCCATCACGAGTGCCCATGTACTAGACCTAGTCTACACTCAATCCAACACTTTGTTTAATATTCTGCTTGACGTACCCTGTGACGTTAATGATCCTACGAAACCACATAAGGGACCCCAAGATGATGGAATCATTGGTTCCCTTAACACCTAGCCTACTTCTAGCACTGTTGGATCATCCAACCTTCACGGTTCCTCCTCATTACTGACTCAGGCTGGCCACAGCACCACCAAATCCACCACTCCTGCTCTAACTGAAAAGGTGAATTCTGTCCAATCAGCTTCATCTCAGAATTCTGGCAGTAAAAAGAAGAATAAGGGGAAACCCAAAAATTCTTTTGCCCAGCAGGAACAAAAGAGCACTCCTGACGATATCAAGCAGAAATGGAAACTAAAGTATCCTTGTTTACTGTGTGGAGATGACCACTTCTCCAAAGAATATCCCCATAGAGACGAAGTACAAACGTTTCTTCGGGGTAAACCAACTCCTGCAGTCCTTAACGATCCATTTCCTACTCAGAACTAGCAGATGATTGCTCAACCTCCCCCATCCCAGGGGGAACCATCCAATATTGCGCATGTTCTCATGGTGCGTAACAAGACAATCAATTTGAACACTCACTCGTGATCTTATGAACCGGTCCCTTCGAAGGAATCCACTGGAAGTAATACTGAAAAATCTTCCGACTCCTTAACTGATGTCACTGCACCATCAACTTCTCTCACCATTGAGAAACCCTCCTTAGACTCGATATTGCGACCACCCAAGAGTACGATTCGAAAAGCGGTTTTCAATCCTAACGCTTGGGTGGCACAAAATTACAATATCATAGAAGACTTGGCACAAGCTCCTTGTGCCATGTCTACCCTAGAAGTTTTGCAAAATTGTCTTAATCATTGCAAAACTCTCATTGCAGCTATTGGTGTAGTCGACCCCGATTCCTTGAATACCATCATGTTCCGACTTGACCAGTTCAATCCGAGGCTCTCCCACTAGCTCGCATTCCACGTTTCTGCGAACATTGCTGGGAAAATTGTCCATCGTACCCTTTTAGACGCACGTGCCTCCACTTCTGTCATGTCGATTGCCTGTTGGAGAGCCATTGGCTCCCCCGAATTGAATCATTCTCCTACCACGTTGAAAGCATTCGATGGGCGTGGCTTTCAACCTCATGGGCTCTTACAAGCTCTTGTAGTTGAGTTGGGCGGTGAGACCATAACCGTTAACTGGAAGTGGTCTCGGCCCCGATAGATTATAATCTCTTGCTTGGTCACAATTGGTTTTACACCATGCAGGCGGTAGCCTCTTCAGTCTTCTGCATAGTACAATTTCCCCATCAAGGATGAATTGTTAGTATCGACCAATTAGATTTTTGTGCACTAGACGCTACTACTCATCCTGGCGACCATGTCCCTTCCATTGGACAAATTTCAAAACAGTATGAGAGTATAGGGGTTGGCCTGTTGAAAGATTCATCTCTCATGGGTGTTTTTCTGACGACGGACCCCCCTAATCATGTCGCTACGGTGAACATGATCTCCACAGAGATTTTATCTCACTCTACCGATACTTGGCTTGTATTGG
This sequence comes from Larix kaempferi, assembly GCA_027924585.1. Taxonomy (NCBI): domain Eukaryota; kingdom Viridiplantae; phylum Streptophyta; class Pinopsida; order Pinales; family Pinaceae; genus Larix; species Larix kaempferi. The sequence goes on from BSBM01000094.1 coordinate 9,395,518, forward strand.
ATGAAGCCACAACACACCTTCTTGGAGATATAATGCCTCCTTCACCCGTTGAACGTATTTACGAGGCTATCCAATCAACACCGGAGGACCATTTAACTGTGGCCTCTCTATCATGTTCTCTACGATGGACGTCATCTCTACCTGATCTCTTACTTCGAACTTTTCACTCAGACGAGTCCATCATGGAAGTTATAAATGTTGACGACGGTCCGAGGGATGATCTCCACCATAGGTCATCTTTTCTTCCTCCTTTGGAGTACATAGAGGACAACATCCACACCCTCTTTTCACGAAATATCTACCCATTCCCTCATTCCCCCATCCTTACATGTCTTACGGACATCGAGGGCAACTTGGCCCACATTGAGCCAACCACCCTGGTAGACATCTCGGTGAAACCTGGTATAGTGGAACACATTCGCATAGGCCAGAGGTGTTCCCCTGAAGAAATAGCCGTTGGCACAGCCTTATTCAAGCAATTTCGAGAGGTATTTGCTTGGTCCTATGAGGAGATTCCTAGATAAACCCCACAATTGTTTCTCATGAAATAAAAATCTATCCTGACATCAAACCTGTATGCGAAAAGTTGCGACTGGTACACCCCCAGAAGACGGCAGCAATCAAGGAAGAGATTGAAAATCTCTTAAAGGATAGTTTTATTTATCTTGTCCCATTGATGGATTGGGTCTCAAACGTCGTCCCTGTGAACAAAAAGCAGGGTACCATTTGCGTTTGTGTCGATTATCGGGACCTTAATCGGGCTTGTCCAAAAGACAACTACCCTACCCCCTTCATCGACCAGATTATCAACAATTGTGCTGGAAGCGTCATCTTCTCATTTATGGATGGATTTTTTGGTTACAACTAGATTGAGATCAACCTCGCCGACCAACATAAGATGGATTTCATATTCCTCTAGGGAACGTTTGCATACCGCAAACTCCTGTTTTCCTTAAAAATGCTTAGGCCACGTTTCAACGGGCTATGTCGTATGCCTTCCATAATATTAAGGACTTTGTGGAACCTTACCTGGACGATCTCCCTTCTCATTCAAAGCAGCATGAGTTCCACATTGATCATCTAAGGGCCATTTTCCTCAGATGCAGACATTACAATATCCATCTGAATCCTCATAAGTGTATCTTTTGCGTTGAGTCTGAATGCCTCTTAGGATTTATCGTTTCGAAGGATGGGATCCACATCGATCCATTAAAGGTGGAGGCTATCATCAACCTGCCACCCCTGACTGATGCAACGAAACTTCAAAGTCTCCAAGGGAAGGCGACTTGTTTAAGACGTTTTGTTTTCAATTTTGCGGAGAAGACTCAGGGGTATATGAGACTGCTCAAGAAGGACGTCCCATTCATTTGGGATGACCAAGCTCAAAATTCTTTCGACAATATCAAACACACCATCACGCATGCCCCCGTGCTCCAACCGCCCAATTATTATCGATATTATATCTTATATCTCGCCGCTTCTGCTACCACTATAGCCATGGTTTTGGTACAGGAGGATCAAAATGCCCAGGAACATGTAATATACTATGCAAGTAAGGGTCTTGCTGACGCTAAAAATAGATATTCACATGTCAAAAAACTCGCATTCGCGATGGTCATCGCCATCTAGAAGTTCCGGCACTATATCTTGCTCCGCACCACCACCATCATCGCAGACTCGAACCCCATGTACCACGTCCTGACACATCATGTGCTTGGGGGAAAGTATTCACGTTGGATCGAGATACTGTAAGAATTTGATCTTCTTTTCTAGAAAGCCAAGTCAAAAAAGTCTTTGGTGTTTCCCGAGTTGATCTGTGACCTTCCCCATCCTGATGCAGAAATTGAGCACAATGACTCTTTTCCTGATGAATCATTGTTTCTCATCAGTACGAATGACCCATGGTATGGAGCTATCTTATTATATCTTCAAACTCAACACACCAACCTTTAATTGTCTCGTGATGACCGTCGTAAGATACGTCACCATGCGAAGCATTATTTAATCCTCAATGATATTTTGTACTGCCGTGGCATTGATTCAATTCTTCGACGTTGTCTCACTCACGATGAAGTCGAACGTGTTCTAAATGACTGTCACACTGGGGCATGTGGTGGTCACCTCTCTGGGATGGCTACAGCCTAGAAGATTTTGTGTGCAGGATATTATTGGCCTACCATCTTCAAATATTGTATTGAGGCCATAAAAAAATGTCCTCCTTGCCAACACTTCCATACGAAGAAGTGCACCCATCCTGCCCCGTTACACCTGGTTATTTCCGTGGGCCCCTTTGCAAAATGGGGCATCGACTTTATGCATTGTAATCCTACCTCAGCTGGGGGGCATAGTTAGATCATTGTAGCATAGTTACATAATTGTAGCATAGTTACATCATTATGCATTGTAAACCGCCGCACTCTTCATGTTCAATCATGTAATAGCGCGGTTCGTAGTTCCTCAAGCAATTGTTACTGATCATGGTTCCCATTTTCAGAACCATATGGTTGATGAACTGAGAGATAGGTTGGGTTTCTGCCGTGAAAATTCAACACCCTACTACCCACAGTCCAATGGATAGGTCGAGGCCATTAACAAAGTCTTGAACACTATGGTCCAAAGGATGGTAGGTATGCAGAAATCCAATTGGCATAACATGCTCTTTTCAATGTTATGGGCTTACAGAACCTCCGTTAAAACTGCCACAGGTTACACTCCTTTCCAACTAGTTTATGGATTGGAGGCTGTCCTACCTATAGAGTGTGAAATTCCATGTAATGTCCCCTCCCATCATACCAACATGATAGAGAGGACGTGACACTAAATCCGGAAATCTAGTCCCATACTTAGTAAACAAACATTCAAATTGAAATGAAGATAGACATATGAAAAATGCATAACTATTTGAAAACACAGCGGAAGTAATTTCAATAACACATCCATCATACATTCAAGATATTCATCAAATAAATAATTGCAAAGTTAACACAAGAGAATACTTATCTTAACAAAGTAGTCCCAAGCAACCAGCTATGCATCTGCAACGTTCCACCCAACCATAGGCCAGTTGTGCTTATCAACCTCTTGATACAACTGCCACCCCTGAGCTGGGCATGATCTCTACAAGGAATCAGGGAACATCAGACTCACACATAGCCAAGCATACACCAAGATGAGCCAAGCCAATCTGCAATTGGGTTTATCAGGCTGCTAGGAAATGGAAAGGAAGAATTGCTAAGCTAGTGAGCTCAACCACAGAGCTATGGATACCTCTACAAGATCTATTTAGCTTGGCACCCACAATGCCTACACACCCCACTCAAGGAAATATTCCCTTCACCAATTCACAATATCTCAGGCCATACCTTCCAATTCTAGAGTGTTCCAGGTGTGCATATAAGAGTAGCCAACCCTCTTGATCTTCTTGAGAGGTTATTCTCCCCATTAGGTTTATCAAGCCAATTCTATCCACTACCACTCCAAATCTTTTGCTCACAAGTTCAAACTAAAACAGGGATGCACATAACAGCAGAACCACAATTATTGGGCAGGATAAAAACTTTTTTACAGTGAGTTGCCCAAAGATGGGGTTTCTACCAGCCCAAAAAAACGTGGGAAGACCCAAAAACGAAATGGCAATTGGGGATTCAACCCTGGAGAGAAAAAACCGTTTTCAGAAAAATGCCCATGGTTATTTTGGGGCAAAAACGGCCTCTATAAACCCCCAAACGTGACTCCCTTTCTCCCAACTGCTATACAACACAAAAACGAGCTCCTAGCTATGGAAAATGCAGGAAATTGGTGAAAAACGTGATGAAGGAAAGACCCAGTAGTTCAGACTACGTGAGAGAGGAAAGACTATGGGTTCAGAATGGATTTGCGAACCATTTCATGGGTGTTTTCTTGCCCAAGGAGACAAAATATGATTTCCCAGGTTGATGGCTTTCCCATACACGAAATTGGCTGCCATACCTCTTCATTTCCAAGGCATTAACTGCCTCAACCAATTTCCGGAAGAATTAAATGATTGGGTCCATAACCCAAAATGGGTAGTTGGTGGTTTATGGATTTTCTCATTGACACATGGATTAACACCATTGGATCAAGGGTTTGAATAATTTCCCTCCCTATTCCTTGTAGAATCATACCCCCATCTCTTTGTTGCATTGCATAGCTAGTTGTGGGTATTTTCATTAAAATTCGTATTTACATGATGTCTTATTTACATTGTGCCTATCTAGCACAAGAACCATAGGCATCTATTTCTTTAATTGTCGATACATAAAACACTAAATCAATGGTGGGGCCTTGGCCTTGAGCTCCTCACCATGATTAAATAACAATATTTACATCATTTACGATTTAATGCAAAGGGGGTCAAAATGAGGACATTACATTCCATCTCTACAACTCGCTATCGAACTTCTTCCTAACACTACTGCCGAAGAAGAATGTCTCCTGCACTTAGAAAAACTTGACGAGTCCCGCCGAGATGCCGCTCTTGCTAATGAAGCACACAAGAAAAGCATCAAAGCCCAATACGACAAGTCAGTTGAACCTCGTATCTTTAACAAGGGTTCCCTAGTCCTCACTTATGACTAGAAGCACGACAAACTAGGAGCAGGAAAGTTTGAATCCATGTGGCATGGACCTTACATTGTCAAATGTGTTTTGGAAAAGGGAGCTTACGAGCTTGAAAACTATGATGGAATCTCTTTGGGTGAACCCTGCAATGGGCTTTACCTGAAGAGATACTATGCCTAAACTCGTCATGCTTAGAATTTCTTGTATATACTGTACATGGCGTGTTTTTTGTGATTTTGTGTGCTGTGACGCTTTTGTTTTTGAGTGTCTTTAGATCTTGTTTCCGCTCCTTATACCATGTTCTGTCTGCATGTGCAGATGGCAATGTGCTATGGATTCACGAACGGCACCAGCCGGCATACCCGTAACCTTGCTTCAGTAGCCTCGGTACTATATTCCCCAACAGGTGAGCTCATTAGCTCAGGAGGAAGTTGCCTAGGGTTTGCGACCAACAATGCCGCAAAATATCAGGCAGTAATTGTAACCCTAGCCAACGCCATTTATTTGGGTATGAACCACATGGTCATCCACATGGACTCTCAATTAGTGCTTTCCCATCTTAACCGGGTTTACGCCATCCGTGATCCCACCTTACTCCGTCTCTTCAGATGAGTACGTCTCCTGGAAAGGTCATTTGAATCCGTTCAGTACCTATACATTCCACGAGTGTTGAACATAGTTGCTGACTCAATGGCCAACTTCATTTTGGATTGGTACATCACACACACATAATATTCATAATATGTAAAAGCATTCACAAAATGTAAATAATGCACTGTATAAAAGCAAACATGTAAACGAGATCACATCACTCATAATTTTAAAACACATAATGTATAAATCACCAAGAATGTATGTATATATATATCACTCAAAAGTAGTGCTGGTACAAAATATGAAGCACGATGGCTTTCAGTGAGTCTCTACAAAATATGAAGCATCGTAGCTTTCAGTAGTACAAAACCTGAGGCCTCTAAGCTCTCAATACAAGTATAATAGTGTCATCAGGCCTGACGCCTAACCCGTACACCACCCCTAGCATGAACAGTCCGTTGTCGCTGAGTGAGGAAGCAATCCACGGTCCTCGCTACCTTGCAGAGTAGGGCATTGAAGCGTACAGACACTCCAACCCCAAACCTCTGCATAGGTCTCGGGAGGTCATCTATCGCTGGCTCAGAAACCTCTACTGTCAACTGGGACAAGTTCCTGTATACCTCCTCCATCTCCTCGATGGCAGCATGGGCACCTAGGGGAACAACTGCTTCCCCACCTCTGTCTCTCCTCGCCAGAAGGGAAATTCCTACCGGTCGTATGGGCCACACATCTGCACACACATGTTATATACTTGTCATCACTGCATAAAAAAATGATAAATATACAAAACTAAAAGTACAATGGTTTTTGTTCTTACCTATGTCACCCCATGCTGCACCCTAGGGCAGCACCAAGTCAGGATCCTCTCTGAAATCCATACCGCCGTATGGGAAGTCCTCAACCATGAGTAACTGGCCTTCTAGCCAGCTGAAGAACTCAGGACCAAAGCTGATGATAGGTCCTCCACCGTGATGGGTCATCACCTCTACCCTTCTGAGCATGTGGGGATCTCTAGGCTCCCTGTCATATAGTACTAGCTGTGGACGCAAGAGAGGGATCCTCTCCAAGAGGAACGATACCAAGATCGATCCATAACCAAACTTCTTGAGCTCTCCCCACCGACACTTGGTCAGCTGAGCTCAGAGGTTTGCAAGGAGAGCCTCACACAAGTTGAAAACCATGGGGGACATCCAGTCCTTTGCATAAAGCATCTGAGTCCTAGTAGCCGTGTGTGGGGCTTGGCTTCCCACCACTCTAGTAATAGTAAACAATATGGTACGCAGTGGGCATCTCACCACATCCATGATAAGAATCTTCCCACTGGAAGATCGAGCAAGAGCAGTACAATGCTGTGATACCATATCATCAACTATGCGGTCACTGGCCCGTGTTCCAGTAATATGTACAGGTTCCCCTCTCCGGGACAAACTGTGAGAAAATAGATGTCCTCAACATCTATTGTAGGATGTGCTCACCAATCATGAAATGTTGTTGGGCCACATCCCAACTCTGGAGCATGTGTGATAGCAACGGGATTTGTGATCTCATCCCCTGAATCTCAAAGAACTTGAGCAAACCGCAGTTCCTCAAGGCATCCACGCATTGTGAATCATTGGCAGATTTTTCATATTCTACTTTGTGTTCTCGTTCCCGCCACTCTAAAACCATGTTGGCTTGTTAGTAACCTTCCAAAAGGGACATTTAAACACTGTTAGATCCTGCTTCAACCAAAGCAAGTTCTTGTTTTTTAGTTCATTTTGATGTTTGGCAAATGCAACTCTGTCGTTGCACTGTACTTTTGCGTACAGTGCGATGTCATTTCACTTCACTCATTCGGGACTTGCGCCGAGTCGGTCTCGTTCTAGTTCCCAAAAGGGCCAACTGCGACGAGCCGAGAGTGCAGTAGCCCTCCATGAATTCATCAAAAAAACCCAAACTTGAACCTAAAAACAAAATCTAATCCACTGGAAAGTTGCTGGATGAAGTTTAGTCTTACCTGCTCCTGACGGTGGGTAAAATGGCGGATCGTAGCTCCCAGAATTGGCAAAGGAATTTTTGGCTCCAAATTGGTACTTCTCCTCCCAAATTGGAAAATGAAACAATGAAATCTATTTTTGCCCATTTTTCTATTTATAAATAGAATGGAATACTCCTTTTAAAATATTTTGATACTCTTGGGCCATTTATCATAGTTTTTGACCATTTTTGTTGTATTTGAGGCTATTTGACACATTTTCTAGTGTGTAGGAGTTGTAAGTAGTCTTTTGTGTCGTTTCTCGTATCATAACGGTCATCACAGGTATGAACACTCCCTTGAATGTGTTGTCGTTATTTTTGAAACGGTTAGTCTGTAATTATTGTGTGATGATGAGTTTACTCTTCATTTATTCTCATACTCAAGGAACTATGGGAACAAGTACCGAGTTATGATTTATAACTTTTTCGGGCTCGTTAAACTTCCACAGAAAAGGACACCCCCCGGAGTCTACCATTAAGCTCTTTTCAGGCTCTCAAAAAACGAAAAGATTTCCAAGCGAACTTGTCACGTTCACGCTTGTTAAAGTATTTGAATGGTCATCTTCCTGGTGATAGTTTACTCCAGCCAATCATGACTGGAAGAGTCCTCTCCCGCATTGTTTTACCCTTTTTCGGGCGATGAGGCTAACTTTACGAAAAAGGATCGCTGGAGTCTTCTTTAGTTCTTTTCAAACTCTCTAATCATGAAATGACGACTGAGTTTTCCTTCTATGGACTTGTTAAAATTCTCACATTGAAGGGCCCGTCATGGGATGAACCCCTCCTATCCCAGGTTCGAAAAATATTTGGGATTGGACTCATCTATGAGATGAGCTATACCGAGCATCTAGTTACCCTAATCAAGCTCGTAAAAAACACATGAGGCACTCATCATTCATGATGGGGAAAAAGAAAATCATTTTTGTTACATACCTTATTAGTGGCAGTATGTAGTCGTTCTTGAACATGGCACTCATCTGCATTTGCATACAACACTTGGATATCGAGTTCCACTTATTTCCTGAGCCTTGTTACTCCTTTGATTCATTCAAAGAAAATCTTCCATCATCAGTCACTTTGAGAATTTGTGTTGCACTCATCGTGTCAATATTTCCAAGTCATGCCATGCCCATGTTCAAGAATATGTCTATCATTTATCATCCGTAGTCGGTACACGCGCCATTACATCGGTCTACTCTGAGCTAGTCTTGTATGTTATGGTACCATCCGATCTACCCTATACATTTTTGTCGTGTTTCGTGTTGATTGATGGGGGATTCATCATGGCCCTCCTTCGACAGATTCATCCTTGTCGACTTCAACACATCATCCAAGGATTGAATCTAGAAACCAATCAAGTACCTTGGCCCTGCATGCCTCAATGGCAGGTTACCTCGCTTTCCTCATGAGTTTACATCGTTGAATCTTGATCAAAATATTTCATCTTGTGTTCGACTTCAACTCATTTATTCATGCTTGATGATATGTACTGTGATACCTTGGGAATCATTGACATCAATGGTGATCTCCCTCGCACTTGTTAACGGTTTACATCAATGGCCGGTAATCAAGTGGTTTCTACCATGTTCGACATCAAGACATTTGTAATCACATGGATAGATTCATCATTGTGGGTTTAGCTTGAAGACCCTGGGGAGTCATGTTTTACCCAGGTTGCAATTGAGTTTGTATTCAGTTATATCACACGGATGCACATTTGTATTGGTCGTGGCTCTGTTATCATCTCATCATGGATCTACGCTTGTGTCTAGTAGCCATGATTGTGTTCAGTCGGTCATTACTACCATGGATCTTCACTGTATTGGTTGGCAGCCATGTTGTACTTCACATGAGATTGTCAGTTCAGAGTCCGTGGTACTGCAGCAGTGTCCTTCGTCCGACAAGCCTATTGGCATTACTTCTATCAAAGCACTTCACCTGTCTATCTTAAGCAGCTTCATGCTTTGGGGGGAATTCTATTACACCCAAAATCTACTCATCATAAGATTCAATGTATACACCCGTGAAGATACCTGGGCTAAGTAATCATCCTGGGAGGACTTGTACCCAATTTTGCTAAGTTTTGAAGGTTCGTTGCAGGTTGCACACTAGCAATATGCGACATCGCACCTTGCTCCATTACAGGGTGCGACAAAATCAGTTAGATGGAAAAAATATCTTCTTCGAGGTCCATCTCGAAGCTTTCTGACTTGGGACCCTATCCCTGACCTCTTGGAAGAGCTGGTACTCGGTTCCTAAACCTTTGGAGAGATCCCTTAAGCCTCTCCTACCATCTCTCAACCTATCGTATCCATACCCTATCCACTTAGTCCTATGTAAATGAAGCTCACTCCCATCCCAAAGGGAGGAAGTCTATGGTATCTACATGTTGGTGAAATCATTCTTAGAACATCTCCACTCACCTATTGGAGAACTCATACTTCCTTGGAAGGATATGGCAATTGGCTTTGTCGGAGAAGGGCTATAGTGTTAAGCCTTGGTTGTAGTTCTATATCTCTATTATGTACTTTTTTGAAGTAATACAAATGCTTTCCAACAATATTGTTCATGGGTGTAATGATATTGAGTAGTTTACCTACTTAACTGCTTACTTAGATCACTTATTGTATATATGTCTTTTACTGGTTTCTCTTGTTTCTTGTCTTGAAAGGTCATGCAACTTGGATCCGACGATCATGAGACGTGGAGCAGCATTCGGGAGAAAAGATTGCGAAGTTAAAGGTAAGACATCTAATACTCGATCCTTAAGTAGATCTAGGAAATGCATTAGTAGTCTGTTCTATTTGTTCTAGATTCACTTTGAGCTAGGGAGATCCTGCTCGTGTCCGCTCGAGTGGATTATTTTTATGATATTGAATTGTAAGTTATATATAATTTATATGAATTTAAATATTATATTTAATAGGTTAATATAATAGAAAAAATTAATATAATTTTGTTGCGGATGGATGAGATACATTTGTAGATAAGATAATTTATGAGAAACTTAACATAATTGCTATATTAATATCTACTCCTCCCAACTCTATTAGTATACTTTTTATTTTAGTTTTTTATGTTTATCATAGGCATAGCATAAGAACTGTAGTTAAAAGTCATGGCATATCTACAACTAATGGCAATTTTTGTTATTTTTGTTATTTGGTGTGATTTCCCTGTTTTAATATAATTTAATAATTCACAATAATAATAATAAAATAATATATTATATTCATAAAAATTAATTTGGGTGGAAAGATATTTTTAAAGTATGAAAGATATGTTATCACTTAAAAAAGACTAACATTACTATATATCAAACTTGATAGCAAATAGTAGTAACAATACTTTTTTACCCGGGGATCACACTCGTCTTGGGCCACACTCACAGTAACCCTCAATTGGTTGGATTTTGGGTGTCTCCTCCCAACTAGCTCACCCCTAATAGGAATTGAACCCGGGTCGCCTTGTTGACAAGACCCACACCTTAACCGAATGAACTAGCGAGAATTGACTCTTTTTATGAGGACAAGGGGTGGGATTTAGTACAATCTCAATCCCTATGGGTGGAACCACGCATTCAACCACTACCTCAAGATGCACCATGCCTATTCGGCCCTCATTTGAATTGAACCTTACCTACTAGTGAAAAACTCCTCACTCTTCACCAATGGATCCAACCCCTTTGGGCAATAGTAACAATACTTATAGAAAATAATAGTAAAAATATTATTATATATAAAGATATATTATGTTTATGATAATAGAATTTTATTTTAGCATATATATAAGTTATGAGTTTTTGAGTTCTATGTGTTATGTGTAACCATTCTAAATCTATTTTAAATTATAAAAAGATTTACACCTTAATATTTTGATCCTTTTTTGCTGATGGTAATAAATCATTAAAATATTTTTTCAAAAAACTTTTAAAATAATATCATAATGTTTGCAATTAGTAGTCACAACATTGTTATGAATCACCATAATTCTAAGAAAATAAAAATAATACATTATTAAACTTGATATGTCATTAATAACCACCTAGAAACTTAATGGGGAATAAAAATGACCGTTAGCTAACTAACCTTAAAGAAAAAAAAGAAAAAAAACTTTAATATTTATAATAATTGCAAGGGAATCTTGTAGTCCGAACCCTAAAAGCTCAATGTTGGGTGGGAAGGGGTTAATTAAGACAATGCAATCTAGCTACCTTGAAAGAAAAAATAAGAATGACATTAATATTGATTAAGACAAGCAAGGGAAGCATGTAACCCAAACCTTAAAGACTTAGTGTTGGGTGGGAAAGGGTTAATAAGGGACAATGCAAGCTAACCAACTTGAAATGAAAAATAGGCATCAATTTAATACTTATAAAGACCGGCAAGGGAAGTATGTAACCCAAACCACCTTTATGCAAAAATAATGTAATAGTAATATTTACCTTTTAATAAAGTAATGGAGATAAGTACTACATTTTCCAAGGAATTGTATTTGTGAGATTACTCCAAATCAATGAGTTGAAGGGTTTTACCATGTCAAACATCACAGCAAAAGTGGTAGCACATCTTGACTTGAATACTTGAAGGGGTTAATCAAGGACAACTAAAGATAACTACCTTGAAATAAAAAATAAGAATGACTTTAATACCAACAATAAAGATAAGTAAGATAAGCATGTAACCCAAACCTTAAGGAATTAATGTTGAGTGGGAAGGGGTTAATCAAGAACAATGCAGGCTAACTAACTTGAAAAGAAAAGTAAGAATTAATTTAATGCTTATAAAGACAAGCAAAGGAAGCATGTAATCTAAATCACTTTTCTCCCAAAATGATGAAATAGAACCAACTACTTTCGTGCAAAAGCAATGTAATAGAAATAATGATATTTTCCAAGGAATAGTATTCATGATTCCTCCAAATCAATGAGTATAAGGGATCCACCATCTTAAATAGAAAACTAAAGTAGTAGCACATCTTGACTTTAATACTTGAAGGGGTTAGGGCAACACAGGTAAACTACTTTGAAAGGAAAAATAAGAATGACTAATATCAGTAAAGACAAATAAAAACAAGGGAAGCATGTAACTCTAAAGAAAAGTTAACCAAGCATGAAACACAAACCACGAAGACTCACTCTTAGGTGGGAAGGATTAATCATGGATAGCACAAACTAACTAACTTGAAAAGAAAAATAAGAATGGATTTAATACTTACAAAGCCAAACCACCTAACTAACTTACTTGAAAAGAAAAATAACAATGAGTCTAATACTTATAAAGACAAACCACCTAACTAACTTACTTGAAAAGAAAAATAGCAATCACTCTAATACTTATAAAGACAAGCAAAGGAAGGTAACTCAACCACCTTTATGCAAAAATAATGTAATAAAATAACTGTGCAAAAGCAATATAATAGAAATAATTATGTTTTCCAAGTAATAATATTTATGTGACTCTTTTAAATTAATTAGTTTAAATGATTCACCATCTTAAATCAGATATTAAAAGTGGTAGTACATCTTGATTTTAATATTTGAAGGAGTTAATTAAACATTTCACAAGTTAACTTAAAGAAAAAATAATAATAACTTTAATAATAATAATAACTTTAATATCAATAAAGACAAGTAAAAGATGTAACCCCAACTTTAAAGATTCACTATTGAGTGGGAAAAGGTTAATCATGAACATCTCAATCTAGCTAATTTTAAACAAAAAATAAATATAAATTGTAATACTTACAGAGACAATTAAGAAATGCATGTAGCCCAAATCAATAAGTTTAAGGACTCCACCATATTAAATAACATGGATGTTAACTTTAATAACGGAGAGGGTTATCTTTACGATATCCGGGAAGAATTACTCACCCAACCCAAGAAGGGCGAGGTTTGTTAAATGAAAGGAAAAATATAAATAACTTAATACTAATAAAGATAAACAAAAGAAGCGTGTAACCTAAATCCCTTTGTACAAGGACAATGCAAAAATAATATAATATAAATATCTATTTAAAAATAATATAATAAAAATATCTAGTATAGTTTTTATAATATTATTCTTAAAGCTCCACCATCTTGAAGAAAATAGTAACACACCTTAACTTTAATACTTTAAGTGGTTAGTGAAGAGTAATGTAAATTAGTTAACTTAAAAGAATTTTTTTTTTAAAGATACAAAGTTTTAATATTGAAATAATAAATTGATTTATTTAAAAAAAATGTATATTTTTAAATTTAAATAAAAATATTCTATGTATAAAAGTAAGAAATAAGTTTAAATGTAAAATATTTTTTAACGTGGTGGTGGTTTAATTGGTAAGAATGATGATGGTGGTGGTGGTGGTAGTGGTGGTCACGACGGCCACGACCACGACCACGATGATGATGATGACGACGATGATGACGATGACGACAATGACGAGGATGAGAACGAGGACGACGATGACTTCTTTGATCTATTGGAACTATTGATTCTTCTATTTTTTATAAAAATTAAGTAAATTTAAATAAAAATATTCTATGTATAAAAGTAAGAAATAAGTTTAAAAGTAAAATATTTGTTAAGGTGGTGGTTTAATTGGTAAGAAAGCTAATGATGATGATGATGATGACGACGATGACGACAACAACGACGACGATGATGATGATGACGACGACGACGAATTTGATCTATTGGACCTATTGATTCTTCTATTTTTTATAAAAATAGGTAAAAATGATATATACTATTGTAATGTCCTCATTCAAGTAAATCTCAAAAAGAGAAAATTCCACCAATATGCTAGTTTCCTAGGTTGGGGTGGAAACATTAGATTTGGAATAAGGGAACTATAAGACCCCAAATGGACATTAGCTTGACCAAATATATTAAATGGGGAATAAATAAATAACTAAGGTAGGAAAATAAGGTGGCACTTGGTCATGAGGGCACATTGGAGGTGTGGGTCCCACTTAAACAAGATTCCCCATGCCACATGGCATTCCACTCTCACCCATTAGAATCCTAGGTGGAGTCCACATTCTTGGGGGAGTTGGAAGGTCAATATACTTGGAATGATTCAATGAAGGGCGAATTGGAGTGGAAGAGTAACTCCCATGGAAGAGGAAGAGGCAATTGAGAGGAATTGAGACACTTGGGATAGATTCCCTAGCTTCTATGAGAACAATGATGAAGATTCTATGATACCTATGACACAAATCAGACCTGATTGCTGAAATCTGACATATATGACATGTCAAGGCTAAAAATAGGGAGTTAGGGCATCCAAAGATTCATCCATTCGAATTGAGTGAAGGAGGAGGCTATGAATCAAGGGATAAGTGGCACACATTGGAATCTCTTCCCAATTTGAGATGGCATGAATATCATGGATGGAATTAAAGATAAGGAGGTCTTTGAAAGTTTATAAAATTCAAAAAAAAAGAAGGAGAATGGCTTTTGATCATTTCTCATTTTGTATATTGGAGAGCATAGCTTGTCCATGCTTGTGGAGTGTTTACTCTACGTACCTTAGTACCAATTTCGAGGGTGAAAGATTCCCATCCTAATTGGAAATTGGAGAGGTCATTCAAAACTTTCATTTGGAGCTATAATGGAGTCATTTGTTGCAGGTTGAAGCTACAGGGAAGCTCATGGAATTCTCATCCTCAACTTGCTTCCACAACTTTCTCACTTTGCTCTTCATATTTTGGCTCTTGGATGAAAGGTGCACTTGGTGAGATGTTGTTATCTTTGGGGGAGCTCTTGTGGCCCCATTTATTTGTATTATTATATATATACTCTGTATTTAATGCTCAGAATACTCTCAGGTCTAAATACCAAGTGGAACTATGTAAAAATACCAAACAATTTATAAATGGTGCCATTTTCCCTACATCTTGTTATGAAATCTTGAAGTTTCTTTATTTCGACTTGTATCAGTTCATATCTATTATTTTTATTATTTATGGAGAGTCATTAATGTCTTGAAGAATTTTAATATACATTTCATAAGTCTTTGGAACATAAATCTTGAATTTCATAGCAAGTGGTGAAGTTTACTAGCATTTCCCCCTATGTGAAGACATGTCCACAAACCTCTAATTTATGGGAGTTGCAGAAGCCTTTAGGAAATGATTGATAATGTATTTTGGATTCCATTGAATTCCTTTAACAGTACCATGTATCTATTCTAAAATTTTGGAAGTTCGTACAACATTTGGAGATCCATCTTTGACCACTACCCTTGGGGAATTTGAACCTCGATTTGATTAGAAAATTAACTTGTTTTTCCATGATTGTAATTCAATGTTGCAGAAGTATTTTGAGAGTTTCCAAGAATCCATAAGCCTCATTTGTATGTATTAATACCTTCCAAACACATTTAGAACCAATTTGGAAGCATTTGGAGCCATTTGGAGACATTTGAGTCAATACTAGTCTAAGGGTCGAATTGGCCAAAATTTTCCATTTTTCCAATTTATACTAATTTCTTAAATAGGGACACTAAATGTGATATCAGAGCATGTTCCTTGAACCTGATGTGGATGACCATTTATGAATACAAGAATCCAAATAAAACATCCCCCACCCTTACAAACTGAAACTGAAAGTCCTTTTGGTGAAGAGGAAGAAGAAGGAGAAGAGGTGTATTCTACTAAAACTATGGTTAGGGATTAGAAGGGAACCTCAGAGGATAAAGAGGAATTTGATAAATTCATGAAACCATTCTTTGAATACATGAAAAAACAGATCATGAAAGGGTTCGAATGGTTGGCTAGTGAACTTGGAAGCAAAGGAGCAATAGGAGGAAGTAGTAGTTCTTCTTTCGAGGAAAAGAAGGCAATGAGTGAAAACATTTTCTCAAGGACAGGACCACATAATAGACCTAATGAATTTTATATTTCAATAAGGCATACTACACCTAAATTTATTGAGTCCAAAGAAGAACCTAACACCCAATTTGATATGCAGGAAGTTGTAAAAGAATGGGAAAAGTTGAGTGGAGATTGTAGAAGGACTCTACCCTTTGAGCAATACTTTAATGTTGCAAAAAAACTCAAAATGAGGGGAGGTAATAGGAATCCATTTCAGAATAAAGAATTGAACCATGCCATTGGAAAAATTACCCTTCCCACTTTAGATGGCTCAGCTCAAAGTTCTGCAAATACTTGGGTACAAAAACTAGGTGTGTATTTTCTGCTGAATCCAATGGTGGAAGAGGATGCTTTAAAAATGACTATTTTGCATATCGAAGGAGAATCCAATGATTGGTGGTTCCATGGTATGAAAACCTTGGGAAATTATCAGGTTACAACATATGGAGAATTTGTTGACAGGGTATTAGAAATATTTGAGCAAAAAGACCTAGAAATGCCTTTCAAAGAACTAGCACAGTTGAAGCAAAGTGGAACACCAGATGAGTACATGTTAGAATTTCAAAAATTATTAGTTAAGGTGGTTGATATATCTATGGTCAGATTAGTATTGCTCTTTACTGAAGGTTTGGCTGAACCTTTGAAGGGTTTAGTTAAGGCCCACAAACCTACTTCATTGAAAGATTCCATGAAGTTGGCAAGAGATTTGCAATATGTGCTACCCAAGACAAGGTATCCTCCCAAGCCCAACCTTCCTTCACAGTTTAGATTTAAAAAGAATCCATGGAAAGAAGATGCAATTGGAAAGGATAATAAAGAGGGACCAAGTAGGAAAGAACTTAGAAGAAAAAAACTCTATTACACATGCTTCCAACCATGTGTACCAGGACATAAATGTGCTAAGGGGAAAGCACAATTCATTGAAGTATTTTATGATGATAATGAGTATGAAGGGGGTATGAAGGAAGGAGGACATATTTCATCCCAAGAAGAGGGATATGACACAGTAGGAGAAGGGAAACAAGAAGAAGAGCATCCATTACCTGACAAAGGGAGACTGGCAGTGCTTCCAGGAGTGCCTGATTTCCACACTATTCGATGCCAGGGAGTGGTACAAGGAAAAAGGGTTTCGGTATTGGTAGATGGATGAGACACACATAAATTTATTGATGCAGCCATGGTGGATAGGAGAAATCTACCTTCTAAACCATTCAATGGATTCACATTCATCATTCTAGGTCACCATACTATGGAGTGCAAAACATGGATTCCAAAGCTACAACTCACCAAAGGTAATTACACATTTTTTGATAGCATGTATGTGGTTGATGTTGTTGATACTAATTTGGTCTTGGGAGTGCAATGGTTTTACTCTATAGGGGAACATGCTGTAAATTATCAAGTTCTTGAAATGAGATTCAAAGATTCAGAAGGAAAACAAAGGTATTGAGAGGAATGCACACCTATCCGAATCAAGTAGGGTCCTCCCACAATATGAAGTCCACATTGAGGCATCCCCATGGAAGGCCACCTGGTAGAGAAGGGACAATTTTGTAGCATCCTAAATTGAAATTGCTTGAGGGAAATAAATCTTGGGTGGGGAGGACTGTAATGACCCCAATCAAATAAATCTCAAAAAGAGAAAATTCCACCAATCTACTAGTTTGCTAGGTTCCGGTGGAAACATTAGATTTGGAATAAGGGAACTATAAAACCCAAAATGGACATTAGCTTGACCAAATATATTAAATGGGGAATAAATAAATAATTAAGGTAGGAAAATAAGGTGTCACTTGTTATCAGACAATCTACCAAGAGAAGACTCAAAGCATGATCTCCCTAGCTCAATGTGAGACTAGAACAAATGAGACAGAATAGAAATAAATTTCCTAGATCTAATTAGAGATCAAAGGACTAGATGCTTTACCTTTCAGATCGCTAATCCTTTCTCCTTGATGCTGCTGCAAGCTTGATGGTCTTCAGATCTCAGCTGCAAAACCTGCTAAGACGTACACAACAACACAAGTAGTAAAATGCATCTATGCAATAATAGATCTAAGTAAGAAGTTAAGCAGGAAAACTACACAAATGTAATCAATGCAACAACATTTGGTGGAAAGCATTTATATTACTGTATAAAAGGGAAAGTACATAGAAGGAAGTGATTACAACCAAGACTTAACGTAGCAATCCTTATCCAAACAAGCCAATGCCAAAGCCTCCCAAGGAAGTATGAGTCTCCCAATAGATGAGTAGGGATCTCTTGAGATAATTTCACCAGCATGTACATACCATTGACTTCCTCCCTTTGGAATGGGAATGAGCTTCACTTATATAGGACTAGGAGGATAGGATAAGTTGAGATATGGTAGGAGAGAGGTAGGGGATCTCACCGAAGGGATAGGGAACCGAATGCCATCTCCCCTATAGGCTAGGGATAGGGATCCACATCACTCAGCTTCGAGAATGGGCTTGAAGATACTTTTTTATCTAATTAACTGACATCGTCGTAGGTTGCATTAGGCCAACCTGCAACGTCGTAGGTTGCACAAGGGTGAACTGAGACTACCTCCAAAAATAGGTCAGTTAATCCCTCCAGTCATGGGGAAATTCATGGATGTTTACACTGGGTCTCATGGTAGCAATATTTAGGTGTAACAGAATGCCCCCTAAAGCAGGAAGTTGTTGAAAATAGACAGGTGAAATGATTTGAAAGAAGGAATGGCAAGGACTTGTCGGACGAAGGATGTTGCTGCAGTACAACTGACTCTAAGTACACAGTGTCATACAACTCACAACATGGATGTTGACCAATAAAATGCATATCCATGATAGTAATGACTGACTAAACACAATCATGGCTACTAGACAAAAGCATAGATGCATGACGAGATGATAACATAGCCACGACCAATACAAACGTGGATCTGTGTGATATGACTCAAAACAATCTCTATCGCAACCTGGGTGAAACATGACTCCCCAAGGTCTTCAAGCCGAACATGCAATGATACGAATCTATCCATGTGATTACAAATTTCTTGACATCGAACATGGTATAAACCACTTGATTACCGATCATTGATGTATACCATTAACAAGCGCGAGGGAAATCACCATTGATGTCAATGATCCCCAAGGTATCACAGTACATATCATCAAGCATGAATAAATGAGTTGAAGTAGAAAGCCGGATGAAATCTTTCTATCAAGAGTAAATGATGTAAACTCATATCGAAAGTGAGGTAACCTACCATTGAGGCATGCAGGCCCAAGGTACTCGATTGGTTTCTAGATTCAATCCTCGGATGATGTGTTGAAGTCGACAAGGATGAATCCGTCGAAGGAGGGCCATGATGAATTCCCCATCTTCGACACAAAACATGATAACATATGTTTGGAGTAGATCAGACAGTACAGTAACATGCAATACTGACTCAGAGTAGACTGACATGGTGGTAGGTGTACTGACTGTAGATAATGAGTGGTGAAAGTATTCTTGAACATGGGCATGGCATGACTTGGTAGTATTGACTTAACAAGCATGACGCCAACTCCTAATGCAACTGATGATGGAAGCGTTCTTCGAATGACTTAAAAAAGTAACAAGACTTAATAAATAGGCAAAACATGAAGGCAAATGGATCGTCCAAGTTCCATATGCAAATGAAAATGAGTGTTATGTTAAAGAACAACTAGGTATTGCCACTGATAAAGAGTGTAACATAAAATATTTCATTTTTCCCCATCATGATTGATGAGTGCCTCATGTGTTTTTTATGAGCTTGATGAGGGTAACCAGATGCTTGGTATAGCTCATCTCATAGATGAGTCCAATCCCAAATATTTTTCAAACCTAGGAGAGGAGGGGTTCGTCCAATAACAGGCCCTTCAATGTTAAATTTTAACTAGTCCATAGAAGGGAAACTCGGTCATCATTTCATGTTTAGAGAGTCCGAAAAGAACTAAAGAAGACTCCAATGGTCCTTTTCCGTAAAGTTAGCCTCTCCGCCTGAAAAAGGGTAAATCAACGCGAGAGAGGACTCTTCCAGTCATGATTGGCTAGAGTATTCCTTTTTCGTAAGTAGTGCCCCCTGGTCCGAAAAAGGGGTAAACTATCACCAGGAAGATGACCATTCAAATACTTTAACAAGCGTGAACACGACAAGTTCACTTGGCAATCTTTTCATATTTCGAGAGCCTTAAAAGAGATTAAAGACAGACTCTGGGGGGGTTCCTTTTTCGTAGGAGTTTAACGAACCCAGAAAAGTGATAAATCATAACTCGATGACTTATTCTCATGGTTTTACGAGCACGAGAAAGAACAAAGACTGAGCTCGTCATCATTAAATAACCAAATCTAATGGATAGAAATAACAAAAAAACATTGAAAGGGTCGTTCATACCTAAAAATATTTATGAGATGATCGCTACGATGCGAGAATGGTGTAAATGAAACACTTAACGTCTCTGGCATGCTTGAAATCTAGGTCAAATAGTCAACCGGGTATTCAAATGCAGTAAAATGATCCAAACTATAGCAAATAACCCATAGAGCATCTAAATTTGAAAAAAGAATATTTCCTTTTTTTTATAAAATAGAAAAAATGACCAAAAATAGTTACCCATTGTCATTTGCCAAATTTGGGGAGAAGAACGTGCCATTTGGAGCAAAATTTCATTCATTGAATGTCAGAGCTACAAGTGACCATTTCACGAACCATTCGGAGCAGGTAAACCTAAATCTCAGCCAGCAACTTTCTAGTGGTTTAGAATTTCAATTTTTGTTCATTTTTAAGGTTTTTGGGGTTGATTTATGAGGGGTTTGTGTGCCCTCGGGTCATCAAAGGCCTCGCTTACAGGAACTGCAATGAACCCGAGTCATCGCAAAACCCGCAAGGGTGTTTTGTGATGATGTCGCCCTATCTGCAAAGATGGGGTGCGACAACGGAAAACTCCATGTTCAACTCAAAACCTAGCCCACAAGAAAATATTTTAATGGCTTGGGTGAGTCCTAATGATGTTTAAATGCCTCCATTGACAGGTTTGTGGCCACCAACATGGTTCTAGAATGGTGCGAGCGTGAACATGAAGTGGAAGATGTACAAGCCACAAATGATCCATTATTTGTGGACGCATTGAGGAACTATGGACTGTTGAAGTTCTTCCAGGTCCAGGGCATGAGGGCCCAAGTCCCACTACTAGAGCACATGCTCCGGAGTTGGGACACAGCGCAGCAATACTTCATGATCGGGGAACACATACTGAACATAGATGTTGATCACATTTATTTCTCGACAAGTCTATCCTAGAGAGGGGATAATGTGTTAGTCACCAGATCACGAGGGAGTGACTGGACAGTAGATGACTTGATCGTCCAGCACTGTACTCCACATAATCGTGCCTCTAGTGGGAAAATTCCCATCAAAGAGGTTCGAGAACATCCACTTCGTGTTATACTCTTGACCATAGTGAGAATAGTAGAGAGCCAAGTGGCTCATCTGGATACCAAGTCCCAAATGCTATATGCGGAGGACTGTATGTCTCCGAAGTTGTTTAACTGTTGTGAGGGACTCCTCACCAATCTTCGAGCTCAGTTGACCAAGTATCGGCATGGTGATCTCAAGTAGTTCGGGTATGGGTCAGTAGTGATCTCATTCTTGTTGGAGCGGGTTCCTCTCTTACGCCCGCAGATGAATTTGGATGACAGGAATCCTAAGGATCCACACATGGTCAGATGGACGGAGGTGATGGCTCACCATGGCGGCGGGGGTCTGATCATCGGGTATGGTTCCAAATTATTCACCTGGAGGGAAGGCCAACTACTCATGATCAAGGACTATCCGTACAGTGGTACGAACTTTAGGGAAGATCTAGACCTAGTGCTTCCTGAGGGAGTAGAGTGGGGAGATATTGGTAAGAACAATGACCCTTGTATTTTTTCATTTTGTGTATTTAAATTTTCTTTTTGGGTAGAGTTGATGAGTCAATAACATGTGTGTGCAGATGTGGGCCCTTCACGACCACTGGGATTTTCACTTCTCGCGAGGAGAGGAGAGGCAGCGCCAGTAGCCCTAGCCATGCATGATGCCATGATAGAGATGGAGGATGTCTATGAGAACCTTACCAGGTTGACATTAGACGTTCCTGATTCAGTGAACTGCTCTGCAAAGTAGCGAGAGCGGTAGACTGCCTTCATGGTCAGCAGGCGAGAGCTACGAGATCCAGGGGTGCATGGGCCAGGCATTAGGCCTTATGTTATTATGTATGTACTAAGAGCTTGTGAGCCTCAGATTTTGTACTACTGAAAGCTATCAGGCTTCAAATTTTGTATAGACTCAGTGAAATCCATCGTGCTTCAGATTTTTGTATCAGCACTACTTTATCTTGATATATATATACAGACATTTTGGCGGCTTTATAGATTATGTATTTTAATGGATGAATGATGTGATCTTGTTTATGTGTTTGCTTATACAATGAATTATTTACATGTTATGTCTGCTTTTACAATTCATGAATATGCTTATGTGTGTGCAATGTACCAATCTAAGATGAAGTTGGCCATCAAGTCGACAACTGTGTTCATGTCTCGTGGAATGTGTAGGTACTGAATGGATTCGAAGGACCTTTCCAGAAGATGAACTCGTTGGAAAATACTGAGTAGGGTAGGGTCGTGGATGGTGTAAACCCGGATGAGATGAGAGACCACTAGTTGCGAATCTAAATAGATAACAATGTGGTCCATACCCAAGGAAAGAGCGTCAGTTAGGGTCCAATGACTTCTTGATATTCCGCAGCATTGTTGGTTGTGAAACCTAGACACATATTTCCTGAGCTGATGAGCTCGCCGATGGGAGAATAGAGCACCCAGGCTGCCTAAGAAAGGTTACGAGTATACCGGTTGGCGCCGTCTGCGAATCCGTAGCAAGTTTCCATCTACACACGCAGACAGAACAAGGTATAAGAAACGAATCAAGACCTAAGCAGGAAAAAAACAAAGAGTCACACCACACAAAACACACGCCATGTACAGTATATACAAAGTACTTATGCATGAAAGACTCAGGCATAGTACCTCTTCAGGTAGAGCCCGTTGCAGGGCTCGCCCAAATATATCCTATCATAGTCTTCTAGCTCATAGGCTCCCTTCTTCAGGACACGTTTCACTATGTAGGGTCCATGCCACATCAACTCAAATTTTCCTGCCCCCAGCTTATCATGTCTTTGGTCGTATGTAAGGACCAAATATCCCTTGCTATAGACGCGAGGTTCTACCGACTTGTCATACTGCGCTTTGATGCGTTTCTTATGAGCCTCGTTGGAAAGAGTGGCATTGCAGCGAGTTTCATCGAGTTTAGCTAGGTAGAGGAAGCGTTCCTCCTCAACAGTAGTGTTAGGGAGAAGTTCAACTGTGAGTTTGAGGGACGAAATATCGCACTCTATCAGAAGGACGACCTCCAATCCATAAGCTAATTGGAAAGGGGTAAATCCAGTGGCAGTCTTGACGGAAGTTTGATAAGCCCACAGTGCGGAAAAGAGCATGTAGTGCCAGTTGGACTTGTGCGTACCCACCATACGTTGGATCATGGTTTTCAAGACCTTGTTAATGGCCTCTACTTATCCATTGGATTGTGGGTAGTACAGTGTTGAGATTTCATGGTGAAAACCCAATCTAGTGCTCAATTCATCAACCATGTGGTTCATAAAGTGAGAACCATGGTCGTTAACTATAGCTTGAGGAACTCCGAACCGTGCTATAACATGATTGAACATGAAGAGTGTGGCGGTTTTTCTGTTGTCGATGTATGTAGGAATAGCCTCGGCCCACTTTGTAAAGTAATCCACGGCTACTATGATGTAACCATGCCCCCCGGCTGAGGTAGGATTACAATGCATGAATTCAATGCCCCATTTAGCGAAGGGGCCAACGGAAATAACCGAGTGTAACAGGGCTGGGTGGGTGCGCTTCTTAGTTTGGAAGTGCTGGCATGGAGAACATTTTTTGACGGCCTCGATACAATATTTAAAGATAGATGGCCAAAAATATCTTGTGCGAAGTATCTTCTGGGTTGTATCATTCCTAAAGAGATGACCACCACACGCCCCAGCATGACAGTCATTCAAAACCTGTTCAACCTCTTCATGAGTGAGACAACGTCGAAGAATAGAATCGATACCACGACAGTACAAAGTATCACTAATGATCAGATAATACTTTGCATGGTGGCATATTTGGTGACGGTCGTCCCGAGAGAGTTGGGGGCTGAAAAGTTGGGTCAAAAGATATAAATTTATATCTCCATACCACGAATCAGACGTGCTGATGAGGAACAATGATTTGTCTGGAAGAGAATCATTGGGCTCAAATTCTACATCAGGAAGAGGAAGATCACAGATAAACTCAGCTAACACCAAAGACTTGACTTATCCTTTTCGAATAGGAGATCAAATTCCTGTAGTATCATGATCCAGCGTGAATACTTTCCCCTAAGCACCTGATGTGTCAAAATGTGGTACATGGGGTTTGTTTGTTTTGCCCAATAGACGATTTACTCGCAGCATGGCCGCTAAAGAGGGAAGAAAGGAACCTAAGGGTAAAGAACCTGTCCAAGTCGAATTGTCATCATCCGATGCTTCCTCTACCCATGTTAACTCTGATTCTCCTGGTTCTCCTCATTATTCTACAACATTGAGTCCTGTCAGTGAACCTTTGCTGCCAATATCCCCTTCAAAGTCAAGTTTGAAATCTGTCAAAGTATCCTCTTCAAAATCGAGTTTAAAATCTGTCAAAGCATCACTTTCCAGATCAGGTTCGAAATCGGAGGCTTCAGCATAGGGGATTGATTATTTTAGGAAAAAGAATTTTAAATTGACAAGGAAGTTGCAAGAGTATGTGAGGTTGGATCAGGTTATCAAGCAGGAAAATGCCATTTTAAAGGCTAGAATAGTGTCTTTACAAACCCTGGTTGATGAGGTTAAAGGGACAAATCACAGTCTTCGCAAATAGTTAAAGAAGAAAGACAAACAGTTTGAACAGTTGGTTAGCATACAGCAACAATCTGCCCCCTCTCCTCCTTAGGTTCAAGTCATGTTTAATACCTCAGCCTCAGTCTCTCTAGTTGGATCCAAGGATTGATAATTCACTTTGAGGATTTAAATTTTGTCTATCTGAAATTCTCTTGCATAGGGACATGCAAGACCTTTAGTCTGGGGGAGATGTTGGTCCTCTATTTTGACCATTCAGTATAATGTTTTCTAGCTTAAAGTCTTAATGGAATCCAATAATAATCAATTTTGTTGTGTCTTTTTGGAGGTCAATACTGCTAAAGCTATGGTAAGTGATTTTAATTGCTTGTTTGTTATGTTTTCTTGTTTTATGCATATGATTGGGTTTTAGGTTTCATTAAATGATATGTTAGTAATAAGTTCAGTTTTCTCTTCTATACAGGGTTCTTTTGGCTACCCGACTCAGCGTTCAAAGGAGGATTTATGCAGAGATTGGGGATTCGATCTACAATGAGGGCGTTTTTCCTGGCTTCATATCATCTTTTAGATGCTTGTGAGGATTGCTCAACTACTATTTTAGGGATGATCTTCGATCGAGGAGCTGTTGTTGTTTTCTCTTTAGCAATATGTGTATATTTGGGAATCTGAGCTCCCATTTTTTGCTCAGATATGCTAAGATATCTGTGGGTTGTTATCCATATCGACCCGTGTTTCCAGGACGATCTCACTCTGCATATTCAGTATAAAAACGACTATGGAAACCCTAAGTGAGGAGGATTGTAAAGAACTTCATTTTATCAATAAGATTCAGTGCTTGTTTTCATCAAATCTGTGATTTAAGATTGTTAGGCGTTGAGGGCAGGGCCCACCTTCAACACCAAACTGTGATATTTCAGTAGTGTGTAGTTTGCAGTAGCAGATTAGTGTTTTTATCATTTTACATTGCTTTCCAGAATGTTAATGGATTTGCTCATCGCTGGATTGAAATATAATGCGTGACTGCTTATTCTTAATTAATATTATTTATTAGTTAATGTTAATGGATTTAGCTTGTTAACAGTTTGTATCTCAAACTCTCTCTGGTTTTTAGGGCAAATTGTTGTTTAAAACTAGGGTATGCATAAATCATGTGATGGATTTGATGTAGGTTATGGTAGACTCGATTTTATGAAGGGTTACAAATAGATTGAGTTTTATATTTACCAGCATACAGTGATATAATGATAGCTACAAGAATGGTTTTGAACTTTTCTTATTCACAGGACTGTAAAATGAATTAAGGAATGGTATGGATTTAGATATTTCCTTTGATCTCCAGTGTGTGGCGTAGTATTGGCAACATGAATCATGAATTCGACTCTAGCTATTAAAAACCTTTGTGTTGCAGCATGAGAGTAATTTATAAATAGCCTATTCTTTTACTGTCGAGTTTGCAAGATTTGAGCAACATTTGCAAAAGAGTGGAGGGTTTGAAGACTGTAGTCATGGAGCATCTAGGGTTTATTTCTTTTTGAATAAAAGATTGAATATAAACTGAAGCTGTACTTGAATGAGTTTTGGGAAGGAGTCCTTGTTTATAGTATTGAGCCCTCGAATCAACAGTTAGTTTCACAGTATGTATATATAACCCAAACCAGTGAATATTTTTACACAGCCCTAACATCTATTGATGAGCAGAATCTGAATAGTTTTGGTATTCTCTTGTGTGCAATTGTATGCACAAATCATAAACAGAGTATATTCGGATATCACTAAGCAGTCAAGCTCCCCTTTGGGAGGCTGTAGGTGTTGGCAATTCAAAGTCACAAGATCATGAGTTTGTTTCAGTTTTAGAAACGTTTGTATGAACTTAAGTATTAGATTTGGGGTTTAGATAGGAAACAAGGTCAATGGAAGTCAATTAAGCATATGCATTTGATAGATAATTTCTTTTCCTTAGCAGGCTGATTGTTTTAAACTGTAGTTACTATAGCTTAAGATTTCTGTAGAGATTGTCAATTGCTTTAAGGGATTGCTGTAGACTAGCTTTTCTGTCAGCCAAGCATTAAGACCATATTGCCTGCACATATAGTGTAGCAACTCAAAGTTCATGTACCCTAGTCGATAATTAAATCAAGGTGAATTAAGTATCATTAATTTACACCAACATTTTGGCGCCGTTGCCGGGGAGTTGCTCCAAGGTATGCTGGTATTTTGCTCATTTTTTGAATTGGTTGCTCAGTTTGAAGTTCAGGTAGATAGGATCTTTTTACAGTACACAACAAGGTGGAGGGGAAACATTAAGACACAAAGACGAATTCACTATGGGATTCCCATGGTGTAACAGCCTGCCGCAGCCACTTTAGTGGGTTACCCCAAATTTTTGTTGTGTCCTTCTGGTAAGTGTGGTTGTTTTTCTTCACAAGTTTGAATTATTTTACTACAAGAAGTGTGTTTATCTTTCCTGTAAAAAGTGTTTATTTTTAGTTTACTCTCATACAAGTGTGGTTATCCTTTTGTAGGTGAGGTGTGTTTAATTCCAGAAATATAATTTTACAATAGTTGTTAGGTGTGACTAGTTGTGGCAGATTGGAGGAGGAGGATTGGTAAGGCAAACTTGCGCATTTCATAACAGGTTCCTTCAAACCCAACTGTGGCACAGGTATTTCAATTTATTTTGATTAAAAGTCTTGTTATTTTCATAAATTGTTTTGATGAGACCTAGAGATAGTAAGGGTAGATTCATTAAGGTTCATTCTGATCTTTTTGTAAACAAAAAAACCCCCCCTTTCACTAACCCTAGGGAAAGGGATACTGGCAACAAAACTGAAAACAACAACATTCAAAATTCAACGGAATTTGGGACCAAACCAGTAGGAACTGAGGTTATACTCAGTGAACAGTTACATTCAGAAGAAATCCCACAGATCCAACAAGCTTCACCTTTAAAGGAAGATCCCAATTTGGTTGACATAGTGAACATAGAAAAAGTGAACTTCCTTCTTGGACATAACCAGAATCCGGTGGTTTCTCAAGTAGAATCCACTACAGATTTACCTTTCAATTTTCAAACTTGGCCTAGGCCAGACCATTGGGATTTTATTCTATCCCCAAGAAGAGACAGGGTAGGTGTCAGCTGGTTTAGGAACCCTCTTGTCATGAGTGATCAGGAAACTGGACACCAGATGGAAGGAGAAGGAGAACATGAGGGACGAACTGAAACAACTTTTGGCTTCCCCATTCTGGATCTTACACGGGATGTCAGTATGAAAAATATCCCAACATCTTCATTACCTACCTTCTATGGGAAAAGTACTGAAGATCCGGATACCTTTCGATTTGAGTTTGACATATTATGTAGGAGTTATAATTATCTACAGGATGCTGAAAAGTTAAAACTATTTCCAGCCACCCTTAAGGATTCTGCACTTAGATGGTTTATGAGCCTGGGGGAATCCACCATCCGAACTTGGGAACAAATGAAGAGTGCTTTCCTCAAAAAATACCGAGACTACTGTGGGCCTCGAGACTCCCAAAATGATATCTTTAAAATGCAACAGCATGAAGAAGAGAGTCTGGAGGACTTCCTAGAACGATTCTGCTTTGTATTACAGAAGTCTAAGTATAATACCTTACAGGAGGATGCAGTCAGAACTCTTTTTCTAAAAGGGATTCTGGATGAATATGTGGAAATCCTCAACTTGATGGCCTCAGGTGATGTATCTCATAAATCCTTTGAGGAGATTACTGAACTATGCAGAAAATATTCGAGGAGTAGAGCCAAGGCAGGAAAAAGCACAAGGGAAGGTCCTTCCCGTACTTCTAGAACAGCAGGAACTAGCGGGGTCACAAGAGTTGAATTGGGAAACCTGTTAGAAAATTTCAAAACTGATATTTTAGGCACCTTAAGCTCCCAATTTGATGCATTGAAAACAAAGAAACGGCAAGAGGAGGAGGACATAGCAGCATTACACATATTCTGCCCCAAGTGCAGAAAAAGACACCCTTTGAAAGAGTGCCCTCTAAATACCATTTCAGTCTGTGCTCTTTGCTCTGCTCAACACCCAACTGACAATTACCCTTCTTTACCAGAACTGCAAGCTTTTTACAAGCTTAATGCTGAACCTACCGATGCATCAAGAAGGCCTTGGCAGCCTAGACCTCAAAACATGTACCCAGAGACTGTTTTCCCGAACCCTGCATATTATTATCCCATGCAGCAATCTCAGTAGCCATGGAGTCCACAAATGTGGCAGAATTGGCCCTCTCAACCTACTCAGACCCAACCTTGGCAGCAAGGCTGGCGGGGACAGTCATATGGGGGACCACAAGGACAACCCTATGGAGGAACACAATCAACCACCCCTCCTAGTTACTGTACAATGCCACCAAATATACAGTAGCTATTACCAGGCTTTACACCACCTGCCCTTCCTCCTATACCCCCAGTTCCACAACAATATCAAAATCCAAATCCACCTCGACCCACGTTGTTGCCAGCCCAACCTATCCCAAACCCTAATAACAGACCTCCCCAGCCTCTTCATAACGCTGAAATTCAAATGGCTCCAACTTATGTAATTCATTCATCTCCTTTACAGGAAATACAATTAAGGTCTGGGAAAACATTAAATAAAACCCCTCCAGCAGTGATTATTCATGAAGAGACTGGAGAAGAAAATGATGAAAAAGAGATTACAGAGGAAGAAGAAGTACAGATTGTCTCAGAAAACACTCAAGCACTGGGAACTCATTTTCAATCACCTTCTCCCCCACAAGTAAGTAATAACCCCCCTTACCCAAAGAGGTTATTAATGGAGAAACCTGCGGTACGTCCACAGTTTGATTTGGAAAATGAGTTGAGAAATGTTTGTATCAAGATTCCATTACTTCAGGCTATTAGAGATGTCCCTATTTATGCAAAACTGGTAAGGGAACTGTGCTTAAAGAAACCTGGTCGAAAACAGAAAGACCCACCCAAGATAAATGTTTTAGGCCAGCTGTCCAATTATATTTCAGACTGTCCCTTACCCCCAAAATTTGCAAATCCTGGGAATCCAGTGGTGACCATTTACATCAATGAGATTCCAATAGGAAACACTCTAGTTGACCTGGGGGTTGCCATTAATGTCATGTCTATGACTACCATGCAAAGACTTCAGTTGCATAATCTCCTCGGATCTACTCCTACTATTTTGGAGTTGGCTGATAGGAGCATAGTCAAACCTGTGGGGGCCTTAGATGACATTACTGTCACAGTAGCTTCTTGGGAGTATCCAGTGGATTTTCTGGTACTCCAAACCAAACACCCAATGGGGGAACATCCTATTATATTAGGCAGGCCCTGGTTAGCCACTGCCAACGCCTTTATAGGATGCAGAGAAGGTATTTTAACTATATCAAATGGCACTTCTCTACAAAATCTAATTATTTATCCTCCAGCACAGCTTGTATCGGAAAACATGTTATGGTTAGAAAATCCTTATGGGGATGAGGATGTGGGACAACCCTTACTGTCCATCAGTCAAAATAGGGGGCTGGAACACCAGACTGAGGATGATATCCTAGATCAATTTATTTCAGCCACTACTAGTGTTGAGTTCCCTCAGTCCTTCTCTGACTTAGACAATGTTCTCTCAGAAGATTTTCAGGAAGACTATTACCCTTCATCCACCTCATCATCAGTAGTTTTATTCATAGATGAGAAGATTGGAGCTGCAACTATACCAATGGAGATTAGTCCAGGGAGATCTTTGTCTATTAATGCAAATCTGTCTCAAAGCCAGCAAAGTCAGGTAGTTAATTTACTTAAGGCACAGTCTGGGGCATTTGCTTGGGTTTATACCGACATGAAAGGAATTCACCCTAACACATGCATTCATCACATCTATACGCAGGAAAATATTAGACCAGTAAGGCAGCCACAGAGAAGAATGAATCCTGCGCTTAAAGACATTGTGAAGGATGAATTACAAAAATTGTTGGATGCTGATTTCATCTATCCCATTTCTGATAGCAAATGGGTATCTCCGTTGGTGATTGTTCCGAAGAAGGGAGGTAAGTGGAGAATATGTGTTGATTTTCGTGAGTTAAATAAAGCAACTCTCAGAGATTACTTCCCTCTTCCTTTCATAGACCAGGTTTTGGATACATTGTCTGGAAAGAAATACTTTTCTTTTCTGGATGGATACAATGGATATAACCAGATAAGAATAGCCCCAGAGGATCAAGAAAAAACCACTTTTACCTGCCCATGGGGAACTTATGCTTACAAGGTGCTACCATTTGGACTGTGTAACGCTCCTGCCACTTTCCAGAGGGCAGTATTAGGTATTTTGGCTGATTTAGTCCATGACTGTTGGAAATATATATGGATGATTTTACAGTCTACGGTAATGATTTCAAAGAAGCCTTGGATAACCTGGAGAAAGTTTTAATTAGGTGCCAAGAAACAAATCTTGCTTTAAGCCATGAAAAGTGTAAGATGATGTTAACTGAGGGTATTGTTTTAGGGCACCATGTTTCATCAGAAGGTATTAAGGTTGACCCAGCAAAAATTGAAATCATTACTAGCCTATCTTCACCAACTACACAAAAAGAAGTCAGAAGTTTTCTGGGACATGCAGGGTACTATCGTAGGTTTATTGCTAATTTTACAAAGATAGCAGCCCCACTGTTCAAATTGTTGGCCAAAGACAGTGGTTTTGATTGGGATCAACACTATCAGACAGCCTTTGACACATTAAAGTCAGAATTGTCTTCAACACCAGTTCTGCGGGGGGCAAATTGGTCTTTGCCCTTCCATATACAAACTGATGCTTCAGACACTGCCTTGGGGGGAGTGCTCGGACAGAAAGAAAATCAGTCCTCCTATGCTATTTATTTCATCAGTAAAAATTTAACACCTTCAGAACTGAACTATACCGTGACTGAAAAAGAGTTTCTAGCAGTGGTTCATGCCATCAATAAATTCCGGCATTATATTACAGGTTACGAGGTATTTGTTCATACCGATCATTCTGCTATTAAATTTTTAATGAATAAGCCAATCACTAGTGGCAGAATTACTAGATGGTTACTTTTGCTACAGGAATTTAACATTACTATAGTTGACAAACCAGGGAAGGAAAATCTAGTTGCAGATTTCCTCTCCAGATTGACTCATGCTGATGATAATGTTCCTGTAGATGATACATTCCCTGATGAACACTTGTTTGTTGTTTCTATTAAAACACCCTGGTTTGCAAATGTAGCCAACTATTTGGTTACAGGGAAACTACCTGCTCATTTGTCATCTTACGAAAAACGAAGAATCATATAGCAAAGTGCTAATTATTCATGGGTAGGTAATGACCTCTTTCGAACCGGTCCAGATCTGATTATCAGGAGGTGTGTGAGGGAGGATGAGATGTGTGACATCCTTCAAGCCTGTCATGATGGACCCTGTGGAGGCCATTTTTCAGACAAGCGGACAGCATATAAGGTGTTACATCAAGGGTATTACTGGCCTACCCTTTTTAAAGATGCTGAGAAGTATGTACAGGGCTGTGACAGCTGTCAAAGAATGGGGAGACCCACTGCTGCTGATCAAATGCCTTTACAAGCCCAGGTACAAATTGAACCTTTTGAAAAATGGGGATTGGATTTTGTTGGCCCAATCTCACCAATGTCAAGAAAAAAGAGATATATTTTAGTCTGCACTGACTATGTGACTAAGTGGGTTGAGGCAAAAGCTCTATTGAGGGCCACTGAGAAATCAGTCATAGAATTTATTTACGAAGAGATTTTTACTCGCTTTGGCATTCCTCGTGAAATTGTGACTGACAATGGAGCACAGTTTGTCTCTAAATCAATGAAAGCACTTACAGAACAATATGGAATTAAGCACTATAAATCTTCTCCTTACCACCCCCAAGCAAATGGTCAGGTGGAATCAACCAATAAAGTGCTAGAATCCATTTTAACTAAGACAGTGCAGCTACATCACAAGGACTGGGCAGACAGGCTACCCGAGGCATTGTGGGCTTACAGAACTACGTGGAGAAATACCACAGGGTATACCCCATATCAGCTTGTTTATGGTAAACAGGTCCTGCTTCCTATAGAATTTCAGGTGAAAACTTTTCGTACTGCTGCACAATTGAGCCTGAATTTGGATGAATCCCAGGAGCAGAGGCTGATGCAATTAAATGAACTTGATGAAATCAGACAAGATGCTGTCCAACGAACTGTGTTGATAGAGAATCAGCGGACTAAGTGGCATGATAAATTTTTGAAGAAGAAGACTTTTGAAGAAGGTGATTGGGCTCTGTTGTTTGACTCACGATTCAAACATTTCAAAGGTAAGCTTACCACTAGATGGATGGGGCCATATGAAATTGTGACTGTTTTTGATAATGGTTCTGTCAAAATAAAAACAATAGATGAAGAACAAACTGCCTTTGTAGTGAATGGACATCGGTTAAAGGTATATCATAAACCTCTCTCTAAGCAAGAGTTCATCCATAACATGAGTCAGCAGTCTAAACTAGAGATGGTAGGTGAGGAAATGACTTCTTCATCTCTTACTCTCTCTCAGTAATCTTCAATGGAATTGTTTTTTGTACATATGTACAGGAATTTGTTTTATTAGGTCTCTTTTTGAAAGGGTGCAGATATTCTTTTCAGTGAGGCTCAGAATGTTTTGAAACCTAACGGAAGTGTTTTATCACTACTCTATTTTAGCCTTTGGATTATTTTTGCAAAACATTTTCTTTAAGGACTGTGTACATTTGGGTCAATTTCTGAGTTTCACTGATTTATTGGAATGTCTGCATTTGTGTGTGTCAGATTTTTCAGAACTGTTTTGGCTATTCATAAGAGTACGTGCCCACCAGGCATTGCCTACATTAATATTTTCTGCTTATGAACCTATGGCTGCTAGGACCATTTGATTTGGTTTCACACTAGATAGAGAGAGGGAATTGATGTTAGTTACAGCTATGGGCATGAAATTATTTTTAAGATAGGAATCATGTTAAAAAGGTGTCCAGGACTGAGCAGTTTGGGGGTTATTATCTCTGGGCTGTTATAATACTAAACACATATATATATACATTGTCTTTAGCCACTTTATGACTTTCACTTTCTACAGTTACAAAGGTTAGTTGTTCATATGGGAAAATATTTACAGGCATATACAAAGAATACTCTTCCAATTCTTGTACCATCCCACTCCTCGATGGTTTTCAGAGCAGCTCCCCCACTCATCTATGCTTGAGAAAATCATAAATTTTATCTTTAAGATGAAATTGGGACAAGATCCTCTGATAGAAAAAGGGTGTAAGAGGTTAACCCGCCGGGATACTGAACAGGTCTGTTGGCAGCAGGTACCGACCTGTGGTATGAACAGGCAAACCCATCAGGGTGCTGAACAGGCCTGTTGGCAATGGGGCATCTGCCTGGGGAAGAAGCTTCTTAAGATGTTACAGTTACCCCACCGGAGTACTGACCAGGCTTGTCGGCTGTGGGTTCTGACTCTAATATCTTCTTTAACAGCCTCATCTATACTTGTCTATATGAACAACGTACCTATGTGAAGGTAAAAGAGAGGCCATAAGGATGGTTAATTAAAATTTAATAAATTCATTAAAAAATAAAATGATAGCCAGTTGATAATCATCTCCAACTGTTCTGCATTTTGGGTTACCTGATTCTAGAAAAAAAAAAAAGTTTATGCTTGATGCCTAAACATAGCTGAGAAATTTAGTACTATTTGTTCCACTACTCAATTTATCCTGTGTGAAGCTGAGTCAAAATGGACCAGTACCCCATTAGCTTCTGTTGGTATTTTCCTTGTCCTGTGGCATATGTCCTGGTGGAAAAAGTTCTGTATGGATGACAAGGATGAAGTCTGAATTTCTGATTGTTTGAGTTATGATTGATTGATGATGTCTGAATTTCAGATTGTTTGAGTTACATAGAAATAAGAGTGGTTGATGAAGTCTGAATTTTTGATTGTTTGAGTTACATAGAAGTAAGGGTGATTGATTGAAGTCTGCGTTCCTGATTGTTATTTGTATTTTCAATAAAAGGTGGTTTCATAGCACAATTAAGTTTCCTATGTGATTAGATGGAGCAGCAACCTTACAATAAGGAAATCATGCCACAAAACTGTTGAGGGTCCAACAAATCTTTTAATCCAGTTTACTTGGTTATTAACTCATCCAAGTGATGTATATTTGGGAGATCAATGGTTTTTCATCACTATTCATAGCCTAGCAGCTGCTCCAGATGCTGGTACTTACTACTATGCTGGTAAATTGTTGTGCATCTTTATCAGCCTGAAAGCACTGCTGTATTTGTTGAAGTGCCGGATTGAGTGCCGTAAGGAGTGCTGGAAGACATATTGGGAAATTGGCATGTATATGGTAATCAACGTTGATGGAGGTAAGGAAGGGTGTACGATTGGCTAAGTCTTAATTGTTAATAAGGATTATAATTAAAATATTTTTGCCATTATATGAAAGTTGAGGAGCTATGAATTACCATAAATAACTTTGACAATATCTCATCCTCTATTATTGTTGGCAACCTTTGATAAAAAGAATTATAACCTTGTTCTATTACAATTGGGGTTCTTACGTGTTATGAGATTAAGATTAGTCCAAACGTGTTACATCATGGTCATCATCTCCTGCGACATGGGCAGTATGTGCCACCGCTTGTAATGATTTTCTCTTGTCACGATTATTGTCTTCATTACCTTTACTTCCTATCATTACCATTCTTTACCATGATCATTCGGGTTTTCTTTTACAGTCTCTATCGTTACCACGGGAAAAATATTGATGAAATTTTGGCATTGCCTGCGAATTGCCTGTCCGAATTCTCTGCTAATTCTCTGCTAATTCTCTGCTAATTTGCCATTCTTCGTGTCTCCACCATGCTTAACCGGCATGAACCCTCTGCGTATGAGCAGTTATTAGCCATCCCTGAGTTCGTAGCATGTAAGGAGATGTTTACTCGGGCTGGATGGCATGCATTTTTAACCAATTTACAGGGCCACGATGATGCTGTCTCTTTACAATTCGGCTTGAGTTTCGATGGGCATACCACTAGAGTGGGGACCCTGGAGTTTGCAGTGACAGAGAAGTCCATTTCATTTGCTACGGGACTTCCACGCACCGGTGATAGATGGTTTAAGAATTTTCGGTTGCCACGAAAAGAATATGACTGTGTTTTCAAACCAGAATATTTGGCCGTGAAGGGTGAGAAGGGTTTCTCCAAGATGTGGGTTAGAGAAGAATTTCATAATTCCTTGATGATCATCACCAAGCTGATTACCTATGAAGGCCGATTCTCCACTTATAAAGAGTGTCATTTTCGCCTTCTAGCTCACTTCGAGTTTGGTAAGCTTCTGAACTTTCCATTTTATTTTTGGAAGAGTTTGAGTAAGATGGCTTCACAAGTGAGGAAGAACCTAGAGCATCCAACTCATAGTCTTTACCATCATGGGCTTATTAAAATGCTCGTTTTAGCTGAATTAAAGAAGCAAGGTCGGGTATGGGAACAGTTTGTGTATGAACTCTCTAACCCTCATCTTCAGTCATCCTTGAGGAATGAATCAGGTAAGCCTTGTATTCCTGATCTAATGGAGAAAGCTTCCTCTACAAACAATTATGTTCCTCAAAATGATTGCCCTCAGGAACCAGCTGTTAATAGTTGCAAGAAACCTGCCCCATTATATAAGAGGTCCCCAATCTCTAAGAGACAGTGTGTTAGCTCTCGGTCTGGGGGAGATAAGGAGCACGAAAATTTGTTTGTTTTGCCCAATAGACGATTTACTCGCAGCATGGCCGCTAAAGAGGGAAGAAAGGAACCTAAGGGTGAAGAACCTGTCCAAGTCGAATTGTCATCATCCGATGCTTCCTCTACCCATGTTAACTCTGATTCTCCTGGTTCTCCTCATTATTCTACAACATTGAGTCCTGTCAGTGAACCTTTGCTGCCAGTATCCCCTTCAAAGTCAAGTTTGAAATCTGTCAAAGTATCCTCTTCAAAATCGAGTTTAAAATCTGTCAGAGCATCACTTTCCAGATCAGGTTCGAAATCGGAGGCTTCAGCACAGGGGATTGATTATTTTAGGAAAAATAATTTTAAATTGACAAGGAAGTTGCAAGAGTATGTGAGGTTGGATCGGGTTATCAAGCAGGAAAATGCCATTTTAAAGGATAGAATAGTGTCTTTACAAACCCTAGTTGATGAGGTTAAAGGGACAAATCACAGTCTTCGCATATAGTTAAAGAAGAAAGACAAACAGTTTGAACAGTTGGTTAGCATACAGCAACAATCTGCCCCCTCTCCTCCTTAGGTTCAAGTCCTGTTTAATACCTCAGCCTCAGTCTCTGGAGTTGGATCCAAGGATTGATAATTCACTTTGAGGATTTAAATTTTGTCTATCTGAAATTCTCTTGCATAGGGACATGCAAGACCTTCAGTCTGGGGGAGATGTTGGTCCTCTATTTTGACCATTCAGTATAATGTTTTCTAGCTTAAAGTCTTAATGGAATCCAATAATAATCAGTTTTGTTGTGTCTTTTTGGAGGTCAATACTGCTAAAGCTATGGTAAGTGATTTTAATTGTTGTTTGTTATGTTTTCTTGTTTTATGCATATGATTGGGTTTTAGGTTTCATTAAATGATATGTTAGTAATAAGTTCAGTTTTCTCTTCTATACAGGGTTCTTTTGGCTACCCGACTCAGCGTTCAAAGGAGGATTTATGCAGAGATTGGGGATTCGATCTACAATGAGGGTGTTTTTCCTGGCTTCATATCATCTTTTAGATGCTTGTGAGGATTGCTCAACTACTATTTTAGGGATGATCTTCGATCGAGGAGCTGTTGTTGTTTTCTCTTTAGCAATATGTGTATATTTGGGAATCTGAGCTCCCATTTTTGGCGCAGATATGCTAAGATATCTGTGGGTTGTTATCCATATCGACCCGTGTTTCCAGGACGATCTCACTCTGTATATTCAGTATAAAAACGACTGTGGAAACCCTAAGTGAGGAGGATTGTAAAGAACTTCATTTTATCAATAAGATTCAGTGCTTGTTTTCATCAAATCTGTGATTTAAGATTGTTAGGCATTGAGGGCAGGGCCCACCTTCAACATCAAACTGTGATATTTCAGTAGTGTGTAGTTTGCAGTAGCAGATTAGTGTTTTTATCATTTTACATTGCTTTCCAGAATGTTAATGGATTTGCTCATCGCTGGATTGAAATAGAATGCGTGACTGCTTATTCTTAATTAATATTATTTATTAGTTAATGTTAATGGATTTAGCTTGTTAACAGTTTGTATCTCAGACTCTCTCTGGTTTTTAGGGCAAATTGTTGTTTAAAACTAGGGTATGCATAAATCGTGTGATGGATTTGATGTAGGTTATGGTAGACTCGATTTTATGAAGGGTTACAAATAGATTGAGTTTTATATTTACCAGCATACAGTGATATAATGATAGCTACAGGAATGGTTTTGAACTTTTCTTATTCACAGGACTGTAAAATGAATTAAGGAATGGTATGGATTTAGATATTTCCTTTGATCTCCAGTGTGTGGCGTAGTATTGGCAACATGAATCCTGAATTCGACTCTAGGTATTAAAAACCTTTGTGTTGCAGCATGAGAGTAATT
Organism: Larix kaempferi; assembly: GCA_027924585.1. Classification (NCBI taxonomy): domain Eukaryota; kingdom Viridiplantae; phylum Streptophyta; class Pinopsida; order Pinales; family Pinaceae; genus Larix; species Larix kaempferi. Next base: position 9,434,238 of record BSBM01000094.1, read on the forward strand.
TATAAATAGCCTATTCTTTTACTGTCGAGTTTGCAAGATTTGAGCAACATTTGCAAAAGAGTGGAGGGTTTGAAGACTGTAGTCATGGAGCATCTAGGGTTTATTTCTTTTTGAATAAAATATTGAATATAAACTGAAGTTGTACTTGAATGAGTTTTGGGAAGGAGTCCTTGTTTATAGTATTGAGCCCTCGAATCAACAGTTAGTTTCACAGTATGTATATATAACCCAAACCAGTGAATATTTTTACACAGCCCTAACATCTATTGATGAGCAGAATCTGAATAGTTTTGGTATTCTCTTGTGTGCAATTGTATGCACAAATCATAAACAGAGTATATTCGGATATCACTAAGCAGTCAAGCTCCCCTTTGGGAGGCTGTAGGTGTTGGCAATTCAAAGTCACAAGATCATGAGTTTGTTTCAGTTTTAGAAACGTTTGTATGAACTTAAGTATTAGATTTGGGGTTTAGATAGGAAACAAGGTCAATGGAAGTCAATTAAGCATATGCATTTGATAGATAATTTCTTTTCCTTAGCAGGTTGATTGTTTTAAACTGTAGATACTATAGCTTAAGATTTCTGTAGAGATTGTCAATTGCTTTAAGGGATTGCTGTAGACTAGCATTTCTGTCAGCCAAGCATTAAGACCATATTGCCTGCACATATAGTGTAGCAACTCAAAGTTCATGTACCCTGGTCGATAATTAAATCAAGGTGAATTAAGTATCATTAATTTACACCAACAACTCTGTGACATTATGAACAAAGAGCCTTCCAGTTATGAAGAAGCAGCGAAAAAGAAAGAATGGAAGGATTCCATGGTTGAGGAATACCAGTCAATAATGAAGAATGATGTTTGGGATGTTGTCCCAAGACCTAAAGAGAAGTCTGTTGTGACTTCCAAATGGATCTACAAAATCAAGCATGTTGCAGATGGTAGTGTAGAGAAATACAAGGCAAGATTCGTAGCTCGTGGCTTCTCTCAGAAAGAGGGAATAGATTATGAAGAAACTTTTGCACCTGTAGCCAGGTATACTTCCATCAGAACAGTACTTGCTCTGGCTGCAGCAATGAAATGGAAAATACACCAGATGCATGTCAAGACTGCCTTCTTGAATGGTGTAGTTGAAGAGGAAGTATATGTGGAGCAGCCACTCGGTTTCGAAATACATGACAGGGAGTCGTATGTATGCAGATTGAAGAAAGCCTTGTATGGCTTGAAACAAGCTCCCAGAACTTGGTATGGTAGGATGGACAGTTTCCTATCTAGTTTGGGCTTTACCAAGAGTAAAGCGGATTCCAACCTCTACTACAAGGTTGAGGAAGTGAATCCTGTGATTCTACTCCTGTATGTCGATGACTTATTTGTAATAGGAGATGACAGACTAATTGCATATACTAAGAGGAAGCTTGCTGCTAAGTTAGATATGAAATATTTGGGAATTATGCACTATTTCCTAGGTATGGAGGTGTGGCAGAGTGCAGGTGGGATATTCCTTGGTCAAGGGAAGTACACAGTAGATATCCTGAAGAGATTCAGGATGATGGATTGCAAGGCCATGGCCACACCTATGGCATCGAATCTGAAGCTTCTATGTGATGCTTCATCTGAGCCGGTTGATGTCTCTATGTATCGTCAGATGATTGGGTCCTTGATGTACTTGACAATCACGAGACCAGACATTTGCTTGGCTTTGAAAACATTGAGTTAGTTCCTGACAGATCCGAGGAGTGTTCACCTGGTTGCTGTAAAGCATGTTTTGAGTTACCTGAAGGGTACAGCGGATTATGGGCTCAAGTATGAAGCGAATCAAAAGTTTAACCTGTAGGGTTATGTTGATTCAGATTGGGCTGGCAGTGCTGCAGATATGAAGAGCACATATGGATGCTGCTTCAGTACGGGATCAGGTGTGATCTCTTGGTTTAGCATGAAGCAGTCCTGCATAGCACTGAGTACAGCTGAGGCAGAGTATGTTGCAGCTTGTTCAGCTGGTTGTGAGGCAGTATGGCTACCGAAGCTACTGTCTGAGTTATTTGATCTCCCGTTGGATGCTACTGGTATCTTCTGTGATAGCCAGAGTTGTGTGAAGCTGTCTGAGAACCCATTGTTTCATGACGGGTCGAAACACATAGAGATCAAATATCACTATATCAGGGATATGGTGCAGAGAGGAGCTGTGAAGCTCCTATATGTTGTGACGGACGAGCTGATTGCAGATGTGCTGACGAAGCCACTAGCCAGGGTGAAGTTCGAGTACTTCAGAGAGAGGCTTGGTGTTCTTCAGATTGATGACACTTCAAGGAAGAAGTGATGGACACATTTGCTGAAGCCATTCCAAGCATGTTGGAAGGAGGATCCTTCACATGGCTATGGATGTAAGTGTTGGATGATGAGCATCAGGATGATGTTCTGGTTTCTGCTTTGTATGATCAGTTGGATCATTTTTATGTATGTATGCATCATGTTGGATGCTGGATATGATCAGTTGAATCATTTATATGTATATGTATGTACGCATCATGTTGGATGCTGGATATGATCAGTTGGATCATGTATATGTATGTACGCATCATGTTGGATGCTGGATATGATCAGTAGGATCATTTGTATGTATTTTGTATATGCATCATGTTGGATGCTTGGACCATGTATTTGTATATGTATCAGGTGGATACATTGTATGATCAGGTAGATCATTTATGGTGATATGTATCATGTATTTGTATTTGTATCAGGTGGATACATTGTATGATCAGGCGGATCATGTATGATGATATGGATCAGGTAGATACTTGGTATGCATCAGGTAGATGCATTGTATGATCAGGATGATCGTGGATGACGACTTCAGGATGTTGCTCCAGATGACATGCAACAGGATGTTGCAGTGATGATGATCAGGATGATCATGTGTACATCAGGATGATGTATGGTGAGTGTCAGGTTGATACTCTGTGGCCGTGGATCAGGTTGTGCAGATGAGCATATAATTTGGCCCTGGGAGATTTGCAGATAGTCTTTCGAGGTTTTTCCTATGGCATGTAATTTGTGCCCTGGGATATCTGGCAAATGCTCTTTCGAGTTTTTGCTATGGGAGGACATATAATTTGGCCCTAGTAGATCTGCAGATAGTCTTTCGAGGTTTTTCCTATGGCATGTAATTCGTTCCCTGGGATATCTGGCAGATGCTCTTTTGAGGTTTTGTCCTATGGCATATAATATGTCCCTGGGAGATCCGATAGGTTGGGCTGTGTGCCCGTAATAAGTCTTGGAATGCTCTTGCAAGGCTTTTCCATGACCACATATAATCTGTCCCTGGGAGATCCTATAGGTAGAGTTGCGTGCTCGTAACAGCCTGGGATGCTCTTGTGAGGTTTTGTGGTGACCACATATAATCTGTCCCTGGGAGATCCTATAGGTAGATTTGTGTGCTCGTAACAGCCTGGGATGCTCTTGTGAGGTTTTGTGGTGAGGTCACATATAATATGGCCCTGGGAGATCCTATAGGTAGAGCCGTGTGCTCGTAACATCCTGGGATTCTCTTTCGAGGTTTTGTGACGCACGTAATAAGTCCTGAGGATTCCACAGTATGGCCAGTGATGATGAAGACCTGCAGGTGGTGGGCCTACATCCAGTATGAAAAAGAACTGGCTCTGTAGAACTTCCTATGACTAGTAGAGTCAGAGATTGGTTGAGATAGCAGCAGCAGTGACGATGACGATGACGATGCATCGATGGCGATGATCCCGAGAAGAAGACTTGTCTAGCAGATCTGTGTTGAGAAATACCTTCCTAGTTAAGAGGGAGTGTTGATGTATATGTAACTTCGGAATGTATTTCATCTATGTATTTTATATGTATTTATTGTACCCTTATTAGAGATGTGTTATTCCTCTATACGGAAGTGTCGTCATGTGGATTGACAAGTTTCGCAAGTGTGTGTACTTTCCGATGGGTTATTAGACCACCATGTGGGGTCGGCCGTGAAATATATATATTATAATGTGGATGTACCTAGCTAGACAAGTCGGCCCCATAAGGTCACTGGGAAAACAAGTTAGTATAAATAGAGATCAGGTGATCTCTATTTAGATCATTCAGAAAAGTGTATCTCTCTCACTTAGAAAGTGGCACACTAGTGAGGACGAGGATCATCTGCTACTAGGAGACTATCTCAGTGTATTTTGGTTGTACTTTGGTTGAGCCATTTCTCTCTCTATCTCTGAGGAAGTTGTGGGGTTTTTCACCTTAGGGTTTTCCCCATGGAAACTCTGTGTCTCTTGTCTCTCATGATTTTGATTCTTGTGATGCTTGTCATGCTTATTGTGATTGTTATGCATTGATATACTATACATGTTATTCTCTCAGGAAAGATCCTAGAGTATTGTGAATTAATGCTCAAAATTTAACAAATGGTAGGCTCGATGTTGGCCAAGTTGCCTTCAGAGTCTGTTTGACACGTGAGGATCGGGGACAGGGAGCCAAGGTAGACATCCGCTATAAATATGGTGGTGATGCTATTCTCCACAGTATCGAATGAAGGAAGGAAAGATGACCGATGATGGAGGTCTTCCCATGGAGGATCATCCGGACTCATGATTTCCATAATGGACTGAAAAGTCCGGAGCAGAGGGTTGGGTAGGGATGATGTCTGCTGTAGAGAACGGGAGTTGGAGGCCATAGCTAAGTGGTCCTTCGGGGCCAACTGGATATCCTCGTAAGTGAGTTCAGTGAGTGAAATAGGCATAATGTCTCCAATCAAGTGTGTGGTGGATTCATCAGGTATAAGCCATTAATTAGTGGAGTTGGGGATGGATGAAAACTGAGAGGATATCATGTTCACCGTGGTAACATGATTTGGGGGATCCGAGGTTGGAAAAACGCTCATAAGGGATGAGTCCTTGATGAGGCCAACCCCCACGCTCTCATAAGGATGCGAATATTTTCCACGTAATGGAACATTATCACCCGGATGAGTAGCGGTGAGAGGTGTACATAAATCCAGTTAGTCGACAATAACAATTCGTCCTTGATGGGGGAATTGGACTATGCGGAAGATAGATGATGCAGCCATAGTCATGGCGTAAAACCAATTACGACCAAGCAAAATATTATAATCTAATGGGGCAGCGACCACTTCCACGTAAATGGTTGCAGTCTTTCCCCCCAACTCGACTGCTAAGGCTTGTAACAGCCCATGAGATTGAAAGCCACATCCGTTGAATGCTTTCAAGGTGGTGGGAGAACGGTTCAACTTGGGAGAGCCAATGGCTCTCCAACAAGAAATCAACATGACTAAAGTAGAGGCACCTTCGTCCAAGACGGTACGATGGATTGTATTCCCAGCAATGTTTGTGGCAACTTGAAATTCCAACTGATGGGAAATCCTCGGCTTAAAGTACTCAAGCCAGAACATGATGGTATTCAAAGAATCCGGATCAAATGCGTCGATAGCAGCAACGAGAGTCTTGTGCTGATTAGGACATTTTTGCAAGACTTCCAGCATCGACATAGCACAAGGAGATTGTGCCAGGTCGTCTACAATGTTGTAGTTCTGAGTGTCTCAAGCATTGGGATTGAAAACAGATTTTTGAATCGTGCTCTTGGGAGGACGCAACACTGACTCTAAAGGAGGATTCTCAATGGTGAGAGGAGCATGCGGTATGGTGACTTCGGGAATAGAAGTGGAAGCTTTTTCAGTATTACTTCCAACCAGTTCCTTCGGAGGGACTAAGTCATATGAACGAGAACGTGTATTCAAGTTGATGGTGTCACTATGCATCATCAGAACATGCGCGGTAGAGGATGCTTCCCCTTGGGTTGGGGGGGTGTTAAATCAACTGTTGATTCTGATTGGGGAAGGGATCGTTGAGAACTGTGGTAGTAGGGTTTCCCTTTAGAAACTTCTAAAATTCTTCTCAGTGAGGACATTCCTTAGAGAAATGGTCACCACCACACAGTAAACAAGGATACTTCAGCTTCTGTTTCTGTTTGGTGTCGTCCTGAGTGGGATTGGGCTCCTACTGATTAATAGATTTCTTAGGTTTTCCCTTGTTTTTATTCTTACCACCGAACTTCTGAGATGAATTTGATTGCACAGAATTCACCTCTTCGGTGGAGGCAGGAGTGGTGGACTTGGTAGTGCTGTTGCCATCCTGTGTCAGAGATGGGGAAGAACCCTGGGGGTTCGACTATCCAACAATTTGAGTAGAACACTGGGAGGAAAGGGAACCAATGATGTCGTCGGCCTGTTGTCCCTTGGGTGGTTTTACGAGGTCATACGTAGGGCGGGGTGCATTAGGAACTATTTCATACAATTTTCCAGATTGAGCATAGACCATGTCTAAGTAATGGGCACGGGAAATAGCCATTTTCTCGGTGACATCCCCTCCCATAGCTACGTCTCAAGCTAGGATAGAAAAAAGTGACTTTGTGAACCAGTCAGCTAAGAGTTGGTCGGGAATATGAGCCTTAACGAGATATCACCTTCATCTCCATTCATGAATATGATTTGAAATATGAGTGGCAGTGTTATGGCGAAGGGATGTCAATAAGTCTGTAGAAGTCTCATAGCGGATCGGTAACTGGAAGTGGGTCAAAAATAGCATAGCAAGAGATTGGAAATCTGGAAAGGAATTGGGTGGTAGTTCAATATACCACTTAGAAGCTGGGTCGGTGAGAGTCCATGTTGTAGGCACAACAGATCCCATGCTTCGTTCTGATCATGGGAGCCCCATTATGTAAAACAAAGGTATTTAGATAAAGTTTTAAATTTTGGTTTGCTATGATATCATACCCTTTGTTTGGTTGTTTAGTTATCATTATTTTCTCCTTTGAAAATTTCTAAGTTTCTGGTTGTTTTCTTGATTTGCAAAAAGCCTTAGATTCTTTGCCAAAAATCATTTTTTTACTACAAATCCCGAAATCCCAAAAATCCCGAAACCGGAATCCCGAAATTGCAGATTGCGGGAATCATTTGTTATTCCTTTTGGAATTTTGTCAGCCCGAAAACACAACCCGAAACTCGAAATTCTAGAATTTCGGATTTTGGAAACTCGTTTTTCCAATAAATCATGTTGTGTGTTTTTGAAACCCGCAACGAATTGTGGATTGCGGGTTGCGGGAAAGTTATTTAAATTTTAAAATCTTTGTTTTCGTTTCCAAAACCTGAAACCCGAAAAATTCGCGTTGGGGATTTCGGAAACACATTTGTTCATTTTGCGAAATTTGTAAACCCGAAACCCGCAACCTGGAATTTCGAATTGCGGATTTCGGGAATTTTGAATAAAGTTTGATTTTCAAACTTATGAACCCAATCCTGCATCCCACAGGGGCTAATCTCATCCGTTCTTTTCTTTTAAACCTACGGTCCAGATTTAATCCGACCGAAAAACCATAACTTTACGATTTTTTCTATTTTTTATTATCATTTTTATCGTCGAAAATTTACGCTCCTATGTGGATTTTATTGTCAATTTCTTACCAGGGTCACCTACACAAATTTTCAGTCACTTACAGGTTGGTTTGCTGTCAGTTTTTCATTTTCTATTTATGGTTTTTTTGTTTATGGTTTGGTTTTGATTTTGTTTTATCTATTTATCGAATTTCCCAGGCTTCTCCAAAATGTCTCGGAATACTCGGTCTAAAACACTTCACAGGTATTTACTAACCAAAGACCCCAATTTTGGCATTTTCTCAGACACCAGTGAGAGAGTCACTGAAGCCCATCAAATGGACTGGACCAAAATATATGCAATCTTTGACAATGATGACCTTTCCGATATCAAAGAAGACCAGCCTGCATATGAAAAAATTAGGGCTTCCCAAATCCATGCCATTGCTGCTCGCCCTGCTATCCTACCTTATACAGACCATGTAAAATGGATTGTGGAAAATGCTAACCCTAAGGACTGGTCATTTAATGATACTGTAGGGTCAAAAATTGGCAACCTTCCGTCCTGAAGTTTTTATCATGGATTTTTCTCCCAAGCCGGCTGTACAAATCTTGAGCCCTGATTTCATTCAATCCTCCAAGACTAGATACAATTTTGAAGAAATGATGAAATCATGGATGGTTAAACCTAGAAGCTTTGTGGTGAAAGTTGATAACCTTTATCCGATTTCTTGGTTCAAGGAACCTTACTCTTTACTCGCAACCATGCTTTGCAGGCTCTTTGGCCTTCCCAATTGTTTAGTGTTTAAAACCGAATGGGCGCCCATAGCTCACCATGTGTTAACTACAGGAGAATCTTTCCCTTGGGCATCTATCCTGTCTTCAGAGCTTAAAACAACAATTCAAGATTATCATAAGGAACCCGCCTTAAGAAAGACACATTTTTACCTATCGGCCTTCATCCTTGATGTCTTTTCCTCTGAGTTTCAATATCCTAACTTAGGGTGGAATTGGACCCCTGAAGCTCCTCCAGTTCATATATACCATTCTGCACTATGGGAAAGTAAATATGTGCCCTTGCTTTATGACATTTGTGACCATTTCATGGGCAATATTTATTTCAAGATATTCAAACAGGAAGCTCCCGCCTTTTCAGCTGATGTCAGGACCTTCATCAATACAATTGGTGATTGGTATGTTTATGAGTCCTTTTCATACATCAAAGTCTGGGGATGTCACATTGTTCACCTTCTACCCAAAATATGTTGATGTATATGTAACTTCGGAATGTATTTCACCTATGTATTTCATCTATGTATATTGTACTCCTACAAGGATGTGTTATTCCTCTATAAGGAAGTGTTGTCATTTGTATTGACAAGTGTCGCAAGTGTCATAACTTGCCGATGGGTTATTACACCACCATGTGTGGGGTCGACCCTGATTAAGTTAACCATGGGTTATTAGGCTAAGCTAGACAAGTCGGACCCATTAGTTTATTGGGAAGGATATGATAAGTATAAATAGAGATAGGGAGATCTCTATTTGGACATCTCATTACTCACTTCTACATCACTCGGAAAGTGGCGCACATGTGAGGAGGAGGATCATCTGCTAGGAGAAGACTATCTCTTGTACTTGTGTTGTACTTTGGTTGTATTATTGCTCTATCTATCTCTGAGGAAGTTGTGGGGTTTTTCACCTTAGGGTTTTCCCCACGGAAACTCTGTGTGTCTATTGTCTCTTATGTTTTCCTCTTGTTGTGATTGACATGATTGACATGCTTGATATGATTGATATGTTGTACAAGTTATTCTCTCAATAAAGATCCTAGAGTATATTGAATTAATGCTCAAAAATTAACATGGTATCAGAGCTTCCCTCAGAAGAAGACATTGTGTAGTGGCGGAAACTAGGGTTTCTTATTTATTGGGTTTCTCTCCACATATTTTGGAAAAGAATTAAGGTAGACTGACTCTAATCATCAAGGAGAATATATCTGTCCAATCAGAATTCAATTCTGAGCACTTTCCGTTTTGGCCCTAAAATTAGGGTTTCCACAAAAATAGGAATTTCTGAAATCTGAAGACATAGCTGGAAGCTCCTTCAAAAAATCGAAGTTTAGAGCTTTGGATCGAGATTTTTGGTTGGGTGAAGATCCGGGAAACTTAAACCGTAATTCAGGGTCCTCCCTAGTGAATCCGAGAAGACTAAAAGGCATTTCTGAAGGGTGAAACTTTGCAGATCTCAAATTCTGAATATACCAGGCTGATCAGCTCATCAAGGGGCATCTTTCTATCCTAATCCGGGACCAAATCCAGTTTTCAGCAAATCAAGTGGTAAGACCTAAATCTTTTCTATTTCCATTTGAAGTATTCTTTAAGATGTCTCACCACACCAAGATTGAGGATAAGCTTGAAGGGGCTGATAACTTCCGAGCATGAAAGTATAGGATTGGGTTAATCCTAGAAGAAAATGAGTTGGACACTTATATAAGTGAATAGGTCCCTGTCCCAGAGGGAGAAGAGGCTAAGGCTCTTCACAAGAAGAACTTGATGAAGGAAAAGAGGATTATTGTTGATTCTATCAAGGATCATCTCATCCCACATGTGTCATATCTGAAGACACCCAAGGAGATGTTTGATTCCCTAACCAAGCTATTTGAAGGGGAGAACATAAATCGGAAGATGACCCTGCAAAACCAATTGAAAGGGGTAAATATTCAGAATGGAGAGACCATTCAATCCTATTTCTCTAAGGTCTCTCAGATCAAGGAACAACTCGAAGCTATGGATGAAATTGTGGATAATGGTGAAGTTTTCATGACCACACTAAATGGCCTACCTAGGTCATGGGATTCCTTTATTCAAGGAATATGTGCAAGAAAGAAACTGGTCTCCTTTAGTACACTATGGGAGGAATTCTCACAAGAAGAGGATAGGCTTGTATCCCAAGAAGAGAAGATGGGAAATGAAGATCAAGCTCTCACAACACACACCAAGAAAGGAATGTCCAAGAGGGAGCATTCTCATGCAAAGAAATCTTCACACTACCATCAACATAAAGATAAGAAAGATCTTAGATGCTTCACCTGCAATGAGAAGGGACACTTTGCTGCAGATTGTCCCAAGAACAAAAGGGGCAACAACAACAACAACTTCAACAAGAATAAGAAGAATAGCAAAAGAAGATATCATGCTCATGCTGCTGAGGATGATGAACCTCCCAAGAAGAAGGCTATATCATAAAGTGATGACTCATCAAGCGAAGAGGAATATGTTCTAATCTCTTCTCTCACAGGTACTATCTCTCATGGTTGTAATGACTGGCTTATTGACAGTGGGGCTTCTAAACACATGACTGGGTTTAAAGAATCTTTTGTAAATCTATCTGAACATGAATCACCCCATAAGGTGAAACTTGGTGATGATTATCAATATCCTATTAAAGGAAGTGGAGAAGCCTCCTACAACCTAGACTCTAGGAAGTCTTTGAAGATGAAAGATGTGTTATTTGTACCTAGGCTCAAGAAGAATCTACTCTCCATCTCTGCATTGGATGCAAAGGGCATGAGAGTTGCATTTGTAGATGGCCAAGTCGTAATGTGGCCAAAAGGTAAAACTATTGATGATGCAGTGGTGATTGGAGAGCAAGAGGGAGGATTGTACAAATTGAAGGAACAACTTGAACATGCCATGGTACATGAATCCATGGAGCCAAGTGAACTTTGGCATAGGAGGCTTGCACGTGTGCACTATAGAGCGCTACCAATTGCAAGTAAAGCTGTAGAACGTCTTCCTGAAATCAAGTCAAAGCATGAAGGTGTTTGCAAAGGATGTGCAAAAGGAAAGAACATTAAGAAGGCATTTCCAAGCAGTGAAACCAAAGCAAAAGGGATCTCGGAAATTATCCACTCCAACGTATGCGGTCCGATGTCATCCGGTTCTCTGAGTGGGTATGTTGTAGTGTCCCCTCCTACCATATCAGCGTGATAGGGAGGACGTGGTGCTCAATCAGGGCAATTAGCCCCAAAACGTTTGGATTAAAAATCATAGATGCAAAGAACTGCATCTGTGCATGCTATGGAAAAACGACGGTAATCAAATAAATGTTGTTGATCTCTAACACACATTCAGGATTCTGTGACAGCCATGAAATAAAGATATGTGCAGAATTATACAAGATCATATGGAAATGCCTAAACTTTTAAAAACACAGCAGAAGCAAATTCGTTTAATACATCCACATACATTTATAACATTCATCAAATGATAATTGCCAATTTACACAAGAGAATACTTATCTCAATAAGGCAGTCCCAAGCAACTGGCTATGCAACTGCAACGTTCCACCCAACCATAGGCCAGTGTGCTCCTCAATCGCTCAGCACCACTCCCACCCCCGAGCTGGGCATGATCTCTACAAGGAACCAGGGAACAACAGACTCACACATAGCCAACATACACCAAGAGGAGCCAAGCCAATCTGCAATTGAGTTTATCAGGCTGCTAGGACATGGAAAGGAAGAATTGCTAAGCTAGTGAGCTCAACTGCAGAGCTATGGGTACCTCTCCCAGATCTATTTAGCTTGGCACTCACAATGCCTACACACCCAACACCAGGAAGTATTCTCTTCACTGCCACACAGTCCCTCAAGCCATACCTTCCTTTCTAGTGCTCTCAGGGCGTGCATAGAAAAGTAGCCAGCCCTCTTAATCTTCTTGAGAGGATACTCCCTACACTAGGTTTATCAAGCCAATTCTGTCCACTACCATTCCAGTTTCTTGCTCATGGATTCCAAACAAAAAAGGGATGCACCTAACAGCAACCTACACTTGTTGAGCATGAGAAAACATTTCCAACAGTGGGATGCATGAGATGGGGTTTCCTGGGCTTCAGAAAAACGTGGGTAGACTCAAAACGTATTGGCACTTTGGAAATTCGACTGGGGAAGCAAAAACCATTCCAGAAAAATGCCCCAGGGCAAAAATGCCTTCTCCCTCAGTCCCAATTCGCGTCCCTCCTTCCCCAGCTGTTGCATAATCCAAAAACGAGTTCCTGGGCATGGAAAAACGTAGGGTTATGGTGAAAAACGTGAGGATAACTTCCTGTGAGCTCAATCTGCATGAGAGGAAGAACGTAATGCATGAGGAATGGCCTTGGGTAGCATTTCGTGGGGTTTTTCTTGCCCAGCAAGCCAAAAATATGATTTACAGCTTGGTAGCTTTCCCATGCACGAAAATCTGACTACCATACCTCTCCCATCCCAAGACATTAACTGCCTTAACCAATTTCTTGGAAGAATTAAATGATTGGGTGCATGAGACAAAATGGGTAGTTGGTGGTTTTATGGGTTTCCCCATTGACACATGGATTAACACCATTGGCTCAAGGTTTTGAATAATTTCCCTCCCTTTTCCTTGTAGAGTCATGCCCCATCTCTTTTTGTTGCATTGCATAACCGGTTGTGGGTTTTTCATTGAAAATTCGTAATTACATGGTGGTTTATTTACATTGTGCCCATCTCGCACAAGAACCATAGGCGTCTATTTTTAATTGCCGATACAAAATGCTAAATCAACGGTGGGGCCTTGGCCTGGAGCTCCTCACCATGATTAAATTACAATATTTACATCATTTACGATTTAATACAAAGGGGTCAAAATGGGGACATTACATTTCCCTCCCCTTACATTAGCACTGTCCTCAGTGCTCATCAAAATTGAACAAAAATGGATATGCCACCCTCTTGGCATCCTCCAGCTCCCATGTAGCCTCATCGGGACCGTAGTGCTTCCATTGCACCTTTACCTATCCGATGGCTCGGTTCCGGAGCAATGTTACTTTCTTGTCTAGGATGCGCAATGGATCGGTTTGGAATTCTCCCTCGGGTTCCACCTGGATCACATCCCAATTAATCACATGGTTAGGATCATGTACATATTTCCTTAGCAAAGAGACATGAAAAACATTATGAGCTTTAGTGCTAGCAGGAAATGCAAGTCTATATGCAACTGGTCCTATTCTTTCAAGCACTTCAAATGGCCCACAATATCTAGGTGATAGCTTGGCACAACTCCCAAGCTTCAAGGAACTCTTCCTTGATCTTACTCTAAGATACACATGATCCCCAACATTGAATTCCCTATGCACTCTATGTTTATCTGCATAGCTTTTCTGTCTATCGTGGGCTGCTTTTAAATTTTTCCGGATCTTTGCAACCTCTTGTTCCATCTCCTTAAGCAATTCTGGCCCAAGTACAATTCTGTTCACTGGATTGTCCCAAGTCACTGGTGTCCTACACCTTCTGCCGTACAAAGCCTCATAAGGACTCATTCCCAATGATGCTTGTTGCCCATTGTTATATGTAAATTCTACCAAGTGTAGATAATCCTCCCACTTGGATGGTTTGTCCATTACATACATGCGGAGCATGTCTTCAAGCACCCGATTTACTCTTTCAGTTTGACCATCTGTTTGAGGATGGTAGGCGGTACTAAAGCTTAGTTGTGTACCCAAATCTGTAAAGAGCCCTTTCCAAAAATTGGAAGTGAACTTGGTATCTCTGTCAGAAATTATTGCCTTAGGCAACCCATGTAATCTGAAAATTTCCCTCATGAAAATATTCGCAATGGCATCGGATTTATGTGTGGACTTAACCGGTATAAAATGTGTTGCCTTTGTTAACTTGTCCACCACAACCATGATGGAATCATGTTGTCTCTTAGTCATTGGCAACTCTGTAATAAAATCCATGGAGATTACTTCCCATTTCCATTCTGGAATCGGCACTGGAAGCAATAAACCTGTTGGATGTTGGTGTTCACTCTTCACCTGTTGACATTCCATGCACTTAGAAATGTATTCAGCAACATCCTTCTTCATGCCTGGCCAGAAATAATATTTCCTTGCTGTAGCAATTGTTTTCTGGTATCCTGGGTGACCAGAGTATGGAGCTTTATGGATTTCATCCATAACCATTCTCCTTAAATCTGCCGCATTTGGAATATAGACTCTATTCTTATAAGTAAGAAGTACGCCTTCTTCCAAATGATAGCCCTCGTACTTCTTTTCAAGGTTTTGCTGCTGCAATTTCTCTTTATCTGCTCATACACTTCATCCTCAACCATATGGTTAACAATTTGCTTCCTCAAATCTGGTTGGCAAGTACTAAGCGCTGCCATATGCACTTCATGTGCCTTCCTGCTGAGCGCATCGGCCACCTTGTTCTCTTTCCCTTTTATGTGTTTGATCTCAAAATCAAATTCACACAAAAATTCCAACCATCTAGCTTGCCTAGCATTTAAAGTTGGTTGATCAAATAAGTACTTTAGACCACAATGGTCTGTCCTTAACTCAAATTTTCTTCCCATTAAGTAATGCCTCCACATCTTTAAAGCATGTACTATGGATGCAAGTTCTATATCATGAGTAGCATAGTTCTTCTCATGTTCCTTCAACTTTCTTGACTCATAGCATATCACGTGGTCGTCTTGCATAAGAACTCCTCCAAGTCCTTGATTGCATGCATCGGTACACACCACAAAGCCCTTTTCCGGGTCTGCAATCTTCAGAATAGGTGCACTTGTAAAAAGATTCTTCAACCGTTGAAAACTTTCCTCACATCTTGGTGACCATTCAAACTTTATCCCCTTCTTTTGCAAAGAAGTGATCGGGTTAGCAACCTTGGAGAATCCCTCGATAAACCTCCTGTAGTAACCAGCAAGGCCCATAAAAGATCTCACATCAGTCACATTCCTTGGAGTTGGCCAATTCATAATGGTTTCAATCTTCTTAGGGTCTACAGATATCCCTTCGTCGGAGATGATGTGACCCAAATAATGAATTCTATCTTTATAAAAGTCACATTTACTCAACTTTGCATACAGCTTATGCTTCCTTAGTAATTGCATTGTCATTCTCAAATGTTCTTCATGCTCTTCTTCATTCTTAGAATAGATGAGAATGTCGTCTAGGAATACAAGAACAAACTTGTCCAAATATTTGCTAAAAACATTATTCATGAGACACATGAATGTAGCTGGTGCATTTGTGAGACCGAATGGTACCACTACAAATTCATAGTGTCCATACCTCATTCTAAAGGCTGTCTTATGAATATCTTCTTCTTTGATTCTTACCTGATGGTAACCAGACCTCAAGTCAATCTTTGAAAATACCTTTGCTCCTCTCATTTGGTCAAAAAGGTCATCAATTCGGGGCAAAGGGTATTTGTTCTTCACAGCGACTTTGTTCAACTTCCTGTAATCAATACATAACCTGAGTGTTCCATCTTTCTTTTTCACAAATAGAACAGGTGCTCCCCACGGGGACACACTTGGCCTAATATATTTCTTTTCCAGCAACTCTTGTAATTGCATTTTTAATTCCAGCAATTCCGGTGTACTCATCTTGTAGGGTGTCTTGGACACTGGTGCCGCTCCTGGCACAAGCTCAATTGTAAAGTCAATGTCTCTCTTTGGAGGGAGTCCTGGAATCTCATCGGGAAAAACATCCTTGAATTCTTGCAATACCTGGTAGTCCTCCAATTTAAGAGTTTCATTCTCTGCTGCCTCTAAAATGTGGGCTGCATACAGTTGACATCCCTTCCTGCAGAACTTCTTCAGCTGCATGGCTGAAATCTGTCTAACAGAAGTCACCTTTGGAATGCCTTTTACAAACCTCGGGTTTCCTTCTTCGTCCATGCATTCAAATGTCTTATTGTAGCAGTCAAGTTTAACCCTGTGTGCTTCTAACCAATCCATTCCAATAAGAATATCGTAGGAACCAAGTGGCAAAATATTCATATCTGCATAAGTGAATAGCCCATCCATCTCTAATGGACATTTCTCTACTATTTCACTAACCTTTCTCTTGGTTCCAGTGGCTAGTTGAACTAACCATGATTTACTATGCTTTAATTTCTTGAAAGCACACATCTCAACAATTCTAGGAGTGACATAACTGTGAGTAGATCCAGGATCAATCAAAATAGAAACAGATTTCTTAGCAATCTTACCTTCAACCTCAACCACAGTTGACAAATGATCTGCTTGGCGGTCGTCCACTGCTGCATAGATTCTAGGGATTGTCCTCGCCACCTGACCCACAGTTCCAGCTCCTTGGATGTTGTGAACTTGATTTCCATTCCCATTCGGATGTGGACAGTTTCTAAGCATGTGGTCTCCTCCACAACCCCAACATTGAAGTGGTTCGCTTGGCTCCTTTGAATCTCTTGGCTTGTCTCCCATCATCCTAGTTGGCTTAGTCACAACCTGTGATGGTTGCCTTTGTTGATTTCGGAATTGAGGAGGCTTGAACCCCTTCTTCCTTTGATCAAACTTCTCATTTTTCTTATCCTTCCATGCCTTATGGAATTCTGGTTTGCTTCTGTTTTGATCAAAGCAATACTTGGCCTTTCTTATGGCCTCCTCTAGAGTTCGAGGTTCATCGAACTCAATTCTGTCTTTATATGACTGTGGTAGTCCACTTAGGAAACGCTGAATTTTCACCTTATCATCTCGGATGTACCTGACATACCTCAACAGCTCCAAGAACTTGTTTGCATATTCTTCCATGGTCAATTGTCCCAATCTCATCTCATGGAACTCTTTGATCTTGTCATCATAGTACCTATCAGAGAGGTACTTCTGCTTGAAGTATTTCTTGAACTGCTTCCACACGATCTTCCTTTCGTTGATCTTCTTCACTTGCCTGGTGTGTTCCCACCATATAGATGCTCTTCCATTCAAGTTGAAGATGGATACCCTTTCCTTCATATTTCCCGAGTAGTCTTGGACATGGAAATACTTTCTCATCCCAAGAAGCCAAGCTTCAGCTTCTTGACCAGACTTTACTTCTCCATCAAATGTAGGAGGTTTTTCCTTCTTAAACTCCCCATGTGAATTGTTCTTGTAGTGCTTCTTTCTCTTACTCATGTGAGATGAAGAGCTTGAATCCTCAATGGATTCTTCGGAGTCAGATGATTCATTAGAAGAGATTTCTGGAGTATATGTCCTGTCTGTAGAAACTCTTCTTGGGCTACTGGCCCTCTTACGGGAATTTCTTCTAGAGCTACTCCCACCCTTTTCCGGATTTGATATCTGATGCCCAGAGTTTATTTGCCTTTGGATGTCTGTTAAACTCTGCAGCATGGCTGCATTCAGCTGATTTTGTTCTTCTTGAGCTTTAATCATCCTTTCATTATCTTCCCTACAGCTTTGCAACTCCACCCTTAGGCTTCTCATGGTGGCTGCAACATCTGGAGGGGTCTCTTGATTTCTTCTCCCATTAGATTCTATTTCAGCATTCTCAACCTGTATGTTTTCCCCCATGGCATCTGTCTCAGGCTCATAGGGATCCTGTGCATCATTCATGATGTTCATTTTCTTGGCCCAACCAAGATCCAAAATTTTTCAACTGTATTAACTAGAGTGTTACCTTGCTGTAACTGTGGCTCTCTGAAATGTGTTCATCAGCACAATTGTTAGCTGCATTATATTTTCAGAATTCATAACTTACTTCATGCACATGGAAAAATGCCATACTAACAATTTGTCAAATCACAACAATGAAATATGAGGGGGAAAGAAAAAGGGGGTCAAGGGGAAGTTCGCTGAATACGAATCACGCCTCATCGGGCGATTCGCTGAACCCTGCCGCAACGGGCAGTTCGCGAAATCCGGCCGCGACGAGCGATTCACAGATTACTCCTGCAACCGCGGGGAGGTTCACGGTATGCTCCCGCAACTGTGGGGCGGTTGGCCGTAGGCTTCCGTAGTTGCGGGCTGGTTCGGCGACGGCTTCCGCGCGACGCGGTTCGGCAACGGCTTCCGCAATTGCGGAGCAGTTCGTCGAACGCTTCCGCAATTGCGGAGCAGTTCACCGAACGCTTCCGCAATGGCAAAGCAGTTCGCCGAACGCTTCCGCAATGGCGGGGCGATTTGCCGAACGCTCGCACAATTGAGGAGCCATTCGGCGAAGGCTTCCGCAGTTGCGGAGCCATTCTGCGAATCCTCCCGCAATTGCGGAGCCGTTCGGTGAAGGCTTCCGCAACTTCGGAGCCGTTTGCGGAATTCTTCCGCCGTTGCGCGGAATGCTTCTGGGGTTTTCGGGCGGTTTTTGCAAAAATATTTTTCAGAACGACTTGCTGAACGCTTCCGCAATTTCAGAACGATTCGCTGAAGTCTTCCGAAATTGTGGAACGATTCGGCGAAGTCTTCCGCAGTTGCGGAACGATTCGCCAATGTCTTCCGCAACTTCGGAACGACTTGCCGAACTCTTCCGCATTTGCGGAACGATTCACGGAATCCTTCCGAAATTTTGGAAGAGAATTCCTTCCGCAATTTCGGAAGAGAATTCCTTCCGCAAAGTTTTCGTTCGACGCCGAGACTTAGAAAATTTTTCGCTTAAAAACATTTTTCTCCGCTGTTTCGGAGCCATTGGCTGAATTCTTCCGCAATTTCGGGAAGGTTCGCGGAATCCTTCCGCAATTTCGGGAAGGTTCGCCGAACTCTTCCGCAATTGCGGGAAGGTTCACGAAACCTTTCCGAAATTTCGGAACGACTTCCCGAAACGGCTCAAAACAAAATTTCCAGAACAGTCTTAAAAACAAAAATTTCCAAAACAAACTTAAGAATTTTTTTTTATTTTTTATTTTTATTTTTTTATACATCTTTATAATTGCTATCAGATTTGGCCCATAGAGGCCCAATGCTGCAACGCAGCTCTGATACCATAATGTAGTGTCCCCTCCTACCATATCAGCGTGATAGGGAGGACATGGTGCTCAATCAGGGCAATTAGCCCCAAAACGTTTGGATTAAAAATCATAGATGCAAAGAACTGCATCTGTGCATGCTATGGAAAAACGACGGTAATCAAATAAATGCTGTTGATCTCTAACACACATTCAGGATTCTGTGACAGCCATGAAATAAAGATCTGTGCAGAATTATACAAGATCATATGGAAATGCCTAAACTTTTAAAAACACAGCAGAAGCAAATTCGTTTAATACATCCACATACATTCATAACATTCATCAAATGATAATTGCCAATTTACACAAGAGAATACTTATCTCAATAAGGCAGTCCCAAGCAACTAGCTATGCAACTGCAACGTTCCACCCAACCATAGGCCAGTGTGCTCCTCAATCTCTCAGCACCACTGCCACCCCCCGAGCTGGGCATGATCTCTACAAGGAACCAGGGAACAGCAGACTCACACATAGCCAAGCATACACCAAGAGGAGCCAAGCCAATCTGCAATTGGGTTTATCAGGCTGCTAGGACATGGAAAGGAAGAATTGCTAAGCTAGTGAGCTCAACTACAGAGCTATGGGTACCTCTCCCAGATCTATTTAGCTTGGCACTCACAATGCCTACACACCCAACACCAGGAAGTATTCTCTTCACTGCCACACAGTCCCTCAAGCCATACCTTCCTTTCTAGTGCTCTCAGGGTGTGCATAGAAAAGTAGCCAGCCCTCTTAATCTTTTTGAGAGGATACTCCCTACACTAGGTTTATCAAGCCAATTCTGTCCACTACCATTCCAGTTTCTTGCTCATGGATTCCAAACAAAACAGGGATGCACCTAACAGCAACCTACACTTGTTGAGCATGAGAAAATGTTTCCAACAGTGGGATGCATGAGATGGGGTTTCCTGGGCTTCAGAAAAATGTGGGTAGACTCAAAACGTATTGGCACTTTGGAAATTAGACTGGGGAAGCAAAACCCATTCCAGAAAAATGCCCCAGGGAAAAAACGCCTTCTCCCTCAGTCCCAATTCGCGTCCCTCCTTCCCCAGCTGTTGCATAATCCAAAAACGAGTTCCTGGGCATGGAAAAACGCAGGGTTATGGTGAAAAACGTGAGGATAACTTCCTGTGAGCTCAATCTGCGTGAGAGGAAGAACGTAATGCATGTTGAATGGCCTTGGGTAGCATTTCGTAGGGGTTTTCTTTCCCAGCAAGCCAAAAATACGATTTACAGCTTGGTAGCTTGCCCATGCACGAAAATCTGACTGCCATACCTCTCCCATCCCAAGACATTAACTGCCTTAACCAATTTCTTGAAAGAATTAAATGATTGGGTGCATGAGACAAAATGGGTAGTTGGTGGTTTTATGGGTTTCCCCATTGACACATGGATTAACACCATTGGCTCAAGGTTTTGAATAATTTCCCTCCCTTTTCCTTGTAGAGTCATGCCCCATCTCTTTTTGTTGCATTGCATAACCGGTTGTGGGTTTTTCATTGAAAATTCGTAATTACATGGTGGTTTATTTACATTGTGCCCATCTCACACAAGAACCATAGGCGTCTATTTTTAATTGCCGATACAAAATGCTAAATCAACAGTGGGGCCTTGGCCTGGAGCTCCTCACCATGATTAAATTACAATATTTACATCATTTACGATTTAATACAAAGGGGTCAAAATGGGGACATTACATATGTATACTATGTCTCTTTCATTGATGATTTTTCTAGGAAGACTTGGGTTTACTTCTTGAAGAACAAAGATGAAGTGTTTGATAAGTTCAAGGAATTTAAAGCCTTGATGGAAAATCAAACTGATAAGAATATTAAGACATTCAGACCCGACAATGGTGGAGAATTCACTTCAGGTGATTTCAAGAAACTATGTAGTGATTCATGGATTAAGAGGGATTTGACTGCTCCCTACAATCCACAAAAAATGGAGTTGCAGAAAGAAAGAATAGAAAAATCATGGAAGCAGCACGAGAAATGTTGCATGACCAAGATCTACCTATGCATCTATGGGAAGAAGCAACTAGGACAATTGTATATGTGCAGAACAGAACACCTCACAAGATATTGGACAACAAGACACCAGAAGAAGTCTTCACTGGTAAGAAACCTGAGGTCATCCATCTCAGGATATTGGGTTGTCCAGTATACACACATGTTCGAAAGGAAAAGAGGATAAAGCTAGATCCTTCAGGAAAGAAGGGCATCTTTGTGGGGTATAGTGAAAGCTCGAAGTCTTACAGAATATACTTTCCAGGGTTCAAGAAGATTGATGTCAGCAGGGATGTAACATTTGATGAAGACTCAGCTTTCATTAGGTCAAGAAAGGCACCTATTGAAGATCATGAAGAACCAAATGAAAACAGATTTCAAGACACCACCATGAATGAAGCAATTCCAGAAGCAGATCGTGAAGTTGAAGATCCAAAAAGACCTGTAGATACACCCCGTGAGAATAAGTCTCACAAGAAGAAACCTGCATGGACTAGAGAGCTCATTCAAGATGCAGAAATGTATGGCATTGCAGAAGAAGAACACAGAGCAAGGAAGAGAACTAGATCACACACCAGTTATGTTGCCTTACTCTGTGATATTATGAACAAAGAACCTTCCACTTATGAGGAAGCAGCGGAAAAGAAAGATTGGAAGGATGCCATGGTCTGGGAATACTAGTCGACCATGAAGAATGATGTTTGGGATGTAGTCCCAAGACTTGAAGGGAAGTCTGTGGTGACTTCCAAGTGGATCTACAAGATCAAACATGCTGCAAATGGAAGCATAGAGAAGTACAAAGAAATATTTGTAGCTCGTGGCTTCTCCCAGACAGAGGGGATAGACTATGAAGCAAATTTTGTTCCTGTAGCCAGGTACACTTCCATCAGAATAGTACTTGCTCTGGCTGCAGTGATGAAAGGGAAGATACACCAGATGGATGTCAAGACAGCTTTCTTGAATGGTGTAGTCGAGGAGGAAGTGTATGTGGAGAAACCACTTGGTTTTGAGACACATGACAGAGAGTCATATGTGTGCAGGTTGAAGAAACCCTTATATAGCTTGAAGCAAGCTCCTAGGACTTGGTATGGTAGGATAGACAACTTTCTATCCAGTTTAGGCTTTACCAAAAGTAAAGCAGATTCCAACCATTACTACAAGGTTGAGGAAGGAAATCCAGTGATACTACTTCTGTATGTGGATTACCTATTTGTTACAGGAGAAGATAGTTTGATTGTTGATACCAAGAGGAAGCTTGTTTCCGAGTTCGAGATGAAGGACTAGGGGATGATGCACTATTTTCTAGGCATGGAGGTGTGGCAGAGTGCAGATGGAATCTTCCTTGGACAAGGGATGTATGCAGTAGAGATACTGAAGAGGTTCGGGATGATGGATTGCAAGGCCATGGCCACACCTATGGCATTGAACCTGAATCTTTTTTGTGATGCTTCATCTGATCTGGTTGATGTCATGATGTAACGTCAAATGATTGGGTCCTTGATGTACCTGACAAACATGAGACCAGATATTTTCTTTGTGGTGAACACATTGAGCCAGTTCCTGATAGATCCAAGGAGTGTTCACCTGGTTGTTGTAAAGCATATTTTGAGGTACCTGAATGGTACAGTTGATTATGGGCTCAAGTATGATGTGAATCAAAAGTTTAACCTGTAGGGTTATGTTGATTCGGACTGGGCAGGCAGTGATACAGATAGGAAGAGCACTTCTGGGTGTTGCATCAGTATGGGATCAAGTGTGATCTCTTGGTTTAGCAGGAAGCAATCCTGCGTAGCACTGAGTACAGCCGAAGCAGAGTATGTTGCACCTTGTTTGGCTATTTGTGAGGCAGTATGGCTCAGGAAGCTACTGTCTGAGTTATTTGATCTCCCATTGGAGGCTACTGGTATCTTTTGTGACAACCAAAGTTGTGTGAAGCTATCTAAGAACCTGGTGTTCCATGACAGGTCAAAGAACATTGAGATCAAATATCACTATATCAGGGATATGGTGCAGAGAGGAGCAGTGAATCTCCTATATGTTGCAACGGATGAGCAGATTGCAGATGTGTTGATGAAACCACTAGCCAGAGTGAAGTTTGAATACTTCAGAGAGAGGCTTGGTGGTCTTCAGATTGATGACACTAAGAGGAAGAAGTGATGGATACATTTGCTAGAGCCATTCCAAGCATGGTGAGAGGAGGATCTTTCCCATGGTTGTGGATGTAAGCGCTGGATAATGAGCATCAGGATGATGCTCCAGTTACTGCTCTGTACATGCATCATGTTGGATGCTGGATATAATTAGTTGGATCATGTATATGTATATGCATCATGGTTGATGCTAGATATGATCAGTTGGATCATGTATATGTATATGTATCAGATGGATACATCGTATGATCAGGTAGATCATGTATGTTGATATGTATCAGGTAGATGCTTTGACATGATCAGATGGATCATGTGTGATCATTCCGAGGACAGAGATGCACAGTGCCTTTCCGACATGGTGGTAGATGTGTTCTCCCATGTGCATTGATGTAAGTGCAGAGCCTTTCCGACATGGTGGTAGATGTGTTCTCCCATGTGCGGTGATGTAAGTGAAGATCCTTTCCGACATGGTGGTAGATGTGTTCTCCCATGTTCGTTGATGTAAGTGCAGATCCTTTCCGACATGGTGGTAGATGTGTTCTCCCATGTGCGTTGATGTAAGTGCAGAGCCTTTCTGACATGGTGGCAGATGTGTTCTCCCATGTGCATTGATGTGAGTGCTGAGCCTTTCCTGGATGGCCAGAGGAAAGTCCTTCCATGCTAGTGAGTGTAAGTGCTATGTTGTGTGCATCTAAACTGTGATTTGTGGACGATGATCAGTATGATTATGAGTATCAGGATGATACTCCGCAGTCGTGGACAGTTTGTGCAGTTACATGTAAAAGATCCTGGGAGATCCGATATGTTGAGCAGTATGCTCGTAATCAGTCCTGGGATGCTCTTTCAAGGTTTTGTTGATGCATGTAATCAGTCCTAAGGATTCCACAGTATGGCCAGTGATGATGAAGACCTACAGGTGGTGGGCCTACATCCAATATGAAAAAGGACTGGCTCTGTAGAACTTCCTATGATGAGTAGATTCAGAGATTGATTGAGATAGCAACAGCAGTGATGAGGACGATCATTCGAGGACGATGATTCGCTGATGATGATCCAGAGAAGAAGACTTGTGCTAGCAGATCTGTGTTGAGCAATACCTTCCTAGTTAAGAGGAAGTGTTGATGTATATGTAACTTCGGAATGTATTTAACCTATGTATTTCATCTATGTATATTGTACTCCTATAGAGATGTGTTATTCCTCTATAAGGAAGTGTCATCATTTGTATTGACAAGTGTCGCAAGTGTCATAACTTTCCGATGGGTTATTAGGCTAAGCTAGACAAGTCGGCCCCATTAGTTTATTGGGAAGGATATGACAAGTATAATTAGAGATCGGGAGATCTCTATTTGGACATCTCATTACTCACTTCTACATCACTCGAAAAGTGGAGAACATGTGAGGAGGAGGATCATCTGCTAGGAGAAGACTATTTCTTGTACTTGGGTTGTACTTTGGTTGTATTATTGCTCTATCTATCTCTGAGGAAGTTGTGGGGTTTTTCACCTTAGGGTTTTCCCCACGGAAACTCTGTGTGTCTATTTTCTCCTATGTTTGCCTCTTGTTGTGATTGACATGATTGACATGGTTGATATGATTGATATGTTGTACATGTTATTCTCTCAGTAAAGATCCTAGAGTATATTGAATTAATACTCAAAAATTAACAGAATAGTGCCTGACAGGTGGTTCATTCAAGAAGTTTCCTATCAAACTATCACCGATGGTGTCTACAAAAAGCTTACTGGTCCCAAAAAGAGGGGATGGCCTAAATTCTCTTTAAATCTTGGGGCATTAGTCATCCCTACCTCAACTTGGGCTATAGTGCTTGGTGATCAGATGGTTCCTCTGAAGTTGGGTAAAGCTACCAAAAGAAGTTCCTTGATGCACATTTCAAGCAGTATCATATGAAGATGGACTATGTCCATGAAGAACTCCTAGATGACTCCATCTACCAAGGGGTCGATACTTTTTTTGAAGTCTTGGCAATGGCCAAGAGATTAGATGAGCAGCAACAGATTCTGGCATATCAGAAAGAAATGAAAACTAAAGTCTACAGGCAAAGGGCATTGGAAATGAACCTTATTGAGCAAATGAGAAGAGATAAAGAAAAAAAGCAGGCCCAATAGGCTAATTCCCCTCTAATGATGACTTATCCAGATGGAGATAGAGGTAAAACCCCCATAGAGAATCCTCCTCAAGTGAAAACAATTGAGCAGGTTAAAGCTTTGCTGCAAACCTCTCAACATTTTCAGCAAGAGTTAGCACAGCTCACTTCGGTGATTCATACTCAAATGACTGAACCTCCTAAGATCACTATGGATGTGCAAGTGACTACTGCAGCTTTGCAGGTAGTTGATGATTTGAAAATGGCTGAGGTTAACCCAGTCAAGAGACAAAAGTTCAGGTTTCTACATCGAAGATCCCTACTGTTGATCTCATTGACAGTGATGTTGAAGATGATCCACATCCTACAGTTCAAGCGACTGAAGAAGTTACTGAAAAGGTGACTGACAAGATTGATGAAGAAATCACTGAAGAAGTGATTGACAACTTATAGGAAGTCACAGACTTGCTGGATAATATTGAAATGGATCACTCTGATCCTGATCAAAAAGTATTGGAAGTTACTGCTGCTCTTGACATGACAACTTCATCATTTCTGTTGTCATCCATTCATGATCTTTCTGCTCTACCTATAGGGGTGATTCCATCATTCTCTATTTCCCAATTGTTTGACACTCTGACTTACAAAGCCACCCCTTTTCTGGATAACTCTATCTCTTTTTCCACCCCTCATCTTTTTTTGCAGAATTTCAGTCTTCCACTGTTCCCCTACAATTATCCATCTCTACTTCATTATCCACTCAGAATGAGCCACCCTCAACTCCTTCTCCATTATCACCATCTACTAATGAGGATCAAGTTCCACTTTCTGAAGCCTTAACTTCAATCCCTTCCCCAACTTTTGTCCCATCAGTTCCTCAAGCTGTCTATACCCCTATTGTTGTTGCTCAAGTTACCATGCCTATACTCAATCTTATGGCCACTCAAACTTCTTCATTGGTTTCAACAAAAAATGTAATCTCAATTAATTCTAAGATAATAAATGAATATGGACATGATATGGTAGTCCCTCTTGGACATTATTTTTACAGCAAGGAAAACAAGGCAGTGGTAAAGAGAGGTAAGAAGAAGAGCAAGGATAAAGGTGAATTGGAAGTATTTGTTCCCAATCAAATAGTATGGACTCAACAAGAAAATGACCCCCATACAGGAGCAATTGAAACATCCACAGCCTTAGGAGCATTTGTTGGTGCAAACCTTGATTCAGTCCAGATACTGAATAAGGAGATTGATCAGAAGAAGGAGGAATTGGAAGGGTTGACAAAAGAACTGTTGAAGACCAAGGAAGAGCATGAGATTTATATTGATGAACTCAGGAGAATATGGGAAGACAGATTAGAATTTTTGGAGCGAAGCAATATTCTTTGCAGGTTGAGCTTCGTGATGTGTAGATTGAAAACTCTGCCAATACTCAGAAGATTTCCTTATTGCAAAAGCAATGTGAGGATGCAACTGCAAGTGTAGCCTCTTCTACTTTCTTTAAGATGTCATCTCAGGAATTTAAATATTTGCCCCTTCAAGTCAATGAAGAGTATCACAAGTTTCCGGAGAAGCTATTTTGTACCTTGGATGAGATTAGGGAGACTCATATCACTTTTGGTAAGATGTATAGTGCCCTTGAAGAGAAGAAAGCCAAAAGGCTGGAAGCTTCTAAGGAAAATGAAAACATTATTGAATGGCAGAGATATATCAAGGACACACCAGAAGGATTCCCCATTCTTAACATCTTTCAATTTAATAAAATTAGAGGTGCATTGAACACTTGGCTTGAACTTAATGAGTCAGTTGAGGATATTCTCAAGAGAGCGCAAGCCATGTGTAGCAGGCGATGGTATGCAGCAGATAATTTCATGGAGAGTCTCAAGTTTCCTGCCATGGAACTCATCGAGGATGCTTGTCCACCGAAGTTGAAGATCGAGGAAATTGAGCGCAAATGCGAAGAAGCCCAACAGCAAATTCAACTCCTTGAAGAGGTCAAAATTGATGATGTGGAGTGATTGGTCAGGAAACCGATCTCCCTAGAACATAAAATTCAAGTATTCATCCGCATTTGGCATAAGCTGGCAAAGAAGGAAATGGAAACATTCGAATTCAATGTTCAGCTAGGGCTTGAGTCAGCTAATTATCTGATTGTGGATGAGTTGTTAGAGATATAGGACAAATGGCAAGTTTTTCTAGGCCATTAGGTTATCTTTGACTTTGTAATCCTGGTTTGTCAGAATTTTCTGTCTGTATTATTATTTTGTAAGTCTTATTTAAAGAGATGATCTCTCATAGACAATGAGGATGTAATTTGGAGACCAAATCTACAAGAGAAGCTGGAGATGCTCTGTTTTGATACAATCTTGTAATTTCTTA
Organism: Larix kaempferi; assembly: GCA_027924585.1. Taxonomy (NCBI): domain Eukaryota; kingdom Viridiplantae; phylum Streptophyta; class Pinopsida; order Pinales; family Pinaceae; genus Larix; species Larix kaempferi. Next base: position 9,462,040 of record BSBM01000094.1, read on the forward strand.
CAGACTGTCATTGAATACAGTAAAGTTATTTTCAGATCTACTTTTGTCAATTTATTCAAGTTTATTTGATGAATGTGATTTCTCTCCAAGTTGCTTACCTAACACTGCTTTTATCCTTTGCGATCTATAAATACATTGATCTACAGTTTTGATTTCTCTCTACTTATGATCTGTGTATCCCTAAAATATTTAAAAGAGTTTATTCAATTAAAATCTTTATCGATTTCTGCAAATGATTATTATCAGTGAATCATAATTGATGTTGATTTTTCAATTAACATATCATTTACAAGTTAGATATTGAATGTATGCAACCCCTAATTCAATGTTTATTATTTTTTATTAGTTAATGGCAATTTGGGCAAATAAGTTATAAATCTTTTAACATTTCTGTTAAGTTGATGAATATGCTTATTTAATTTCAGATCAAGCTGACTTGAAACTATCTCAAAACACCTTCTTAGAAATGATATAACTTAGCTTAGATTCCTTTTAGATAGATTTGGGTTTATAGACTTTTACACTTAGGTTTTCTTCATTTGAAAACTGATCATTCAGATCAAAACTTACCAACTCTTAGAGTGCCAGCGGAGGCCGAATATCCGTGGGATATTACCATACCAAATAGGCTGGGGATAGAACTATCCTTGCATATGATATTTTGAAGCCTTTCAGTATGGGTTTTCACCCTTTGTTGATAGCTTAGGAACCCATTCCAACACTTTGCATACCTTGCACATCCGAGGCCTCAACAAAGCGCTAGAAGGAGGGCCATTAGTAATCTATGCCTAAACAGAATACTCAGAAACCTCCTCCGTCAAGAATATTGATTGTCACACATAGCCACATGTAGGCATCTACCTCTGTTGAGCAACCGGTGATACATCCTAATACTATCCCTACTACCCCTACAGCTCATCGAGATCCTAGGACAAGGAATGTCATTATTATATCACCGACTAGAGAACCTATCTTACTTGAAGAGATACTCAAAAGTTCTAATGATAGCACTGCCAGGTTACATCAAAGGCTCTCTGTAGAGATAAATCAAGGATTAGAAGCAATTCACCAAGAAAATACTAATCCATGGGAAAATATTCAAGATAATCAAGATAATCCAAATTCAGCACAGCGGAATACTAAACAAAACAATTCATCAAACCAGCAGTAGCTCCGTGAATTTGATCTTGATTTATTGTTTACTGAAACAGAACAAGTCTCACACACTGTTGTTTCAGGTGGACCACCACCCTCTCCTCCATCATCATCCTCCTCATCTGAAAGTGACCATTCCTCTAGCTCTTCATATGAAGAAGAAGAAGAACAACCTATGGATGGGAAAGGCTAGAATAGGCCTTGGCTTGACCAAGATGTTGTGTTTATACTCGCGGATCAACATAGATTGCCTAAAAACCCTAGGAAATGGATTCCTAAGTTTGATCCAGACAATAAGTCACCTGCATTAGATCACATCAAAACTTTTATGCAGGCTATTAGACTTAGGAGTGTTATCCATGAGGATGTTGTTTGCGGACTCTTCCCTTACACATTTGAAGGAAAGGCATCCACATGGTATTTTTCTTTAAAAGCCAGATCCATAACCTCGTGGGATGAATTTGAAAAATTGTTTATATTGAAATTTGGGGATGATAAGACACCAGAGGATTTAGTTTTGGAATTATCTTCCATGAAAATGAAAGGTAAAGAAAGGGTCAAATATTACAATTAGAGGTTTTCTTATTTGAAGAATAGAATTCCTGCCACTGTTCTTCCTGTAGAACAACTTTTGGTTTCATATTATGAAAAAGTTATGTTTGTACCTATTGCAATGTGAGTCAAAAGGGCACACAAAGACAACTTGTTTGAAGCTTATGCTGAAGCCATTCAAGTTGAAACAGATATCTATTGCCTGAAAGATAATCCTGAGCCTTTAGAAGAGAAACCCTTTACATCCAGAAAGAAAATTGACATTGTTCCCAAGACTACTACCCAAAACAAAGATCCCTTTGAAATGACTGATATTAAGAAGTTTCTCCAGAAAATGTCAAATGAGATGGTGGATCTAAAAAAGAACAATAATGAAAACCAAAATAATAACAGAGGTTTTGTAAGGCCACCTTTCAGGAGACCTTACCAACCTCCCCAAAATACACCACCTCCTAATCCTAATGAAGGATTGACTTCTGATGAGATCTATTCCATTTTCAAATCCCTTTCCACTAAATCACAAAACGTCCCTAAACCTTCTGAAGACCAAGCAAACCAAGATTCACAGTTACCAGAAGGAGAAGATGAAGAAGAGGATCCTCAGGTAAATACTGTTAGATATTTATCTGAATTACCAATGAATGAAGAAGAGGAAGAACCTGAGACAGTGTTCAACGTTCAAAACCCTTATAACACTAGGTCAATACAACAACCCACTCAGGAGCCTTCATCTTCAACAACACCTCCCAACAAGAGTAATATTGTTCCCCAAAAGGATACAGTCATTCCTGAATTGGAGTACAGTTTGGTTGAAGATTTGAAGAGAGTCAAAGCAAATATCTCTTTGTTTGAACTTCTGAAAATCCCTTCTATGAGGGATTCTTTACCTAAAAGCATGATAATCAAACAACTTAGGGAATCACAGAATAATAACTTAGACTCTTTTACCAGGCCAGAAGATCAGAAATCTAGAAGCAAGAGGACACCTCCATTCTTGCTCACTTTTGAAATATTCAACATGAATGTACACAATTGTATGATAGAATCAGGAGCTTCTTCCAATGTAATGCCCCTATCTATCTGCAGAAAACTTAATGCTACTTGGGAACCTTTCCCTACTCAGATTGTCCAACAAGAGAGATCTAAGGTAAGAGTAGTAGGGATATTGAGAAATGTGTTGTTGAGTTTGTCTGCTGACCCTCGGATTCACCAGACCATTGACATTGTTGTAGCTGACATTCCTGAAACCTATGGGATGTGGCTGAGTAGAGACTGGTCAGAGAAACTTAAAGGTTACTTTTCCACTGAATGGTCTCACCTGTGGTTACCCTACAATGGACAACCAAATAAGATTTAGATCAGTAGGGAACCATTTATGAATCAAACAGTCAATGACCGTAACAATTCAAGTGAACCTTCTTGCTATTTCAGTTCACATATTGATCATTTCACTTTTGACACCTTTTTTGAAGATTTGTCGGCTGACTCTTCACCAGATGAGAATGTGCAGAAGGAATCTCAGATTGCTAATGTTACCACTGACCATTCTCTAGAACTATTGTACATAATGTTTATAATGTCAATTCCAATTTTAGGATAGAGCCCACTGCATGGAATTTATTTTTTTATGGCTCCAGATCCAAGGATGGAGCTGGTGCAAGTTTTGTACTTATTGATCCCAAAGGGACAAAAACCATTATTGCTTGCAGCTTGAATTTGATTGTACAAATAATGTAGCTGAATATGAGGCTCTTGTGCAGGGGCTCAAAAAATCTATTGATATGGGTTCTCAAGTGATAGAATGTTTTGGTGATTTTGAAATTATAGTTAAACAGGTAAGGAATAATATACACTGTTTGTCCCCTCGTTTAACCATTTATCAAAAAATGGTAAGAGAACTCACCAACTCCTTTTCTGCATTCAACATTAATTCAATCCCTAGGTCACAGAACTTTGATGCTGACCTTTTAGAAAATACTGCATCTTGGTTGATACCACCAGAAGGCTTGTCACCTAAAACCTTTTCAATTGAATTGATGTATAGGCCCTCCATCCCTGATAATGTTACAAGTTGGAAAGTGTTTGATGATGACCAGCAAATCCTGTATTTCCACTCAGCTCACGATACATTTCAAGATATGTCCATAGATGAAGTTGAGCAAGAAAAATATCTGACTGATCCTTCCAACATTATCCTGAAATCAGTGATCAACCTAGAAAAGTGTTACGACCTGCAAGACAAGTTTAAACACAAGACCAACTGTAAAACATAAATCTCTTCCTGGAACTATCAAGCAGTCAATCTAGGCACTGAACAAAATCCTAGATTTATTAACCTTGGAATTGACTGTTATGTTGAAAAAAAAAGAGCTTTCATCAGGTTGTGTAAAGAGTATAGAGATTTTTTTTCTTGGACCTATGACGAACTGAAAACCTTTGATACTAGCATTATGCATCATAACATACCCATGAAGCCATAAGTGAAACCTTACCAACAGAAACTCAGGAAGATGCATCCTAGTTTGGAACCCTCTGTGAAGAAAGAACTCGAGAAGTTGTTGACAGCTAGAATCATATTCCCTGTCAAACACACACAATGGATAACAAATATATTGCATGTTCAAAAAAAAATGGAGAAATCGGACTTTGTGTCGATTTCAGAAATTTAAATAGAGCTTCCAAAAAGGATAACTACCCTATTCCTCCCATGGAACAGATTCTCTAAAAGGTAGCAGGGTCAGAAATGTTCTCTCTCCTAGATGGTTTTTCAAGATACAACCAAGTGATGGTTTCCCCTGATGACCAACTGAAAACAACGTTGAGAACCCCCTGGGGTACCTTCACCGACAGGTGAATGCCCTTTGGACTGATAAATGCAGGGGCCACGTTTCAGAGAGCTATGGACATAGTTTTCAGAGGTTTAATGCATAATTTTGTCGTATTATATTGTTGATGCCCCGAAGATCGCAGCATCAAGCAGAAAGGAATTCACCCCGGTAAACTATCCCAATTAGATTGTCCACCGTTTGGTGTGGGGAATCCATCCAGTTAACGGTTCCGACTACCATAAGATTTAAAGTTTGCTATTCTTTCTACCAGTTACGGCCCGATCCACTGTTTATGTATTTTATTTTAAAGATGATATGCAGGTGCCCTAAGCTAATTTAATCTAAATGCAGAGCTTAAACAAATCTGTATCTAAAACTTGAAATAAATCTAACCTATCCTTGCAAGGAGCAAAACTGTAAATATGAGTAATGTGCTGAAAGAAATATCTAAAGATTGCATGGATAGCCATTTAAATCATAAAGAAACATTTTCTGCAGAAGGTTAAAGATATTAAATATAGCTTTAATTCACATGAAAGCATTCTATTACTCATTTAGGAGAAACATCATTGCACAGAAAATAGTAAGATCATTCATTACACATAAATAATTCAGAACAACAAAAAAAGATCTCACAGCAGTGTCTGAATGTCACAAGAATAATCCAGCAAGCATCTAATTCACATTTCAAGGCAAAGATGTCCTCTCCAGGCTCTTATTAGGCAAAATCACTTTCTTAGAGCAAGCTACAAAGTAGTTCGTACAAGCTAAGAAAAATATTTTCCCTACAAAAAGTCCCTCTACTCCTCTTCTTATCTTCTACTTATAACTTTACAAAATGCTCCTTGAGCTGACAGGTGTACCCCAATTCTAGAATATTCTAATTTGGATTTTGGTGTATAATTACCTATTTCCCAGATTCATGGGATACCTTTCATATAAGACAAAGTGACAGCCAGCTGTCCCCTTAAAGTATTTACAAAATAAAGGAAACAAAACAAATCAACTTCTGATTTCAGCTGGCTTCTTTCTGTTGATTTGCTGATCCATCCCCAACAGTAGGCTTGCTTGTAGATGCTTGCCATCTATGCTTTGTATATGAGTGGCCCAAATATTAATCTCTTTCACTATAATCTTGCCCCGAAGAAATACTGTCGCCTTTGCCGTGATTTCATGTTTGCGCAAGTCCGATTTGACTTGTGCTGCCCCTGAAGTAGCCTCCTGAGTGATTTCCTCTAGAAAGTAAATATGTACGACAGGATGAGCAATGAACTACTGAAGATCGTCTTGGGTCATCAGTTCTGTTTTTCTAATGTACTCCAAATCCTGGTCCAACTCACCTTGTAATTCAGTCAGCCATTGTTCTTGTGTTGGGAATTAATAGATCAACTTCGGTAGGATCAAGTGGCACTTGCCGAAAGATTCTTTAATCTTAGAGTAGAAAGAGTGACAATTGCGGAAAGTCCTTTTAATGTCCAAGCTTAGCCTGGTGCCACAGTCTTTACTGAAATCCAGAACTCCTACATCTAGGTCACATTCATCTTCAGTGGGGACGTGCAAGTTTGAGGGGAATCCCAACTTTCCTTTTCTCCATTCAAACTGTTTCTTTAATTCCTCCACATGTTTGGAAAATTTGTCCCTATTCCTCAAAGCTCCACCCTCGATGATTGACATTTTATTCATCATTTCTTTCACGCTGCAAACCTCATGTGAGATCTGCACTAGCAGCTGATGGGCTTTTATGCACATATCACATGCATGCTTGTGAAAGGTGAGCAGATCTTGTTTGGCCTCTGCTGCATCTTTGAGTTGTCCCAATAATTGCTCCTTCTCTTTAACCATCCCTTCATACTCATGTTTGTGGAGATGAACTTGTTCAGCTCTGTTGACCTAGAGTTCCTCTAATTCTGTTATGTGGGATTTTAAATTCTTTTGCTCATCTTTCGAGATGGCCAGCTGCATTTCTAAGGCGTTTTTCTCATTCTCAAGCTAGAGAACTCCTGAATTTAGCATTAGGTGCTCTCCAACCAACTCATTGTATTTCTCTTTCAATTTGTTTGCTTCCAACACCTCCCTTTTCCTATCATCTCTAATCTTAAAGCATTGATCCCTGTAATTATTTATCTCACCTTTAAAAAATTCAATATTGGCTTTAGTTGCCTCAGCTGATGCTACAATGCATTGGGCTTGGAACGAGGGGCCGACATCAGTTCCCTGGACCAATGTGGTCTCTGATACCCATAATTCATATTCATCAACCCCGCTTTCCATTTTCTTTACCCTCCTATCAATGATGGCCCTTTTCCGCTCATGGAAATATACAGTATCTAGGTCTGCTACTTTGCGGTGCTTCCTAGGGTTATATGGGGTCAGTGCTAATCCTTCTATAGGATCCACCCCTTCCTGAGTTTTCCTTGGAGAGTTCATCAATGGTGGGTCCAACTCCATGTCTTTCGGAGTAGACGGTTCCGGCTTGGGAGACTTCTCTGTCTGCTCTCTCTCCTTCTCTCCTGCTAGCTCTTCTTGTTGTGTCTGTAATCTAGCTGCTTCTTCTGTCATGAGCCTTTCTTCTTCCTCATTTTGCTGCTTGGAATCTTTCTCTTGGAACACCCGATCTTCTTCTTCCTTCTAGTTCCTGGCGGCCTCTTCCTGCTGTTTCAACTGAGAGGCTTGCTCTTGTTGCTTCCTTACAACTTCCTCTTGCTGAAGCTTGGCAGTCAGCTCACTTTGAACTCTTGCTTCTTCTTGGTCCTGTTGCTGCTTGAGGGTTTTCTCTTGGAGCAATCTGTCCTTCTCCTCCTACTCTAATCCTGATGGATCCCCTGATTACGAGGCCGATGTCTCCCGCTCCCTTTGGATTAGACCAACGGTTTTGGGGCTCGGATCCTTCACGATTTTCTTCTTGTAACATTTCCCTAATGTAGTTAGGTTGCGGGTGCTTCTGAAGAATTCCTCATTTTGTTCCATAGTATGGGTATATTCAAAAGAAACCTTGAGGTCTGCACAATGCTGATTGGCCATACCACAGGGGTCATGCCTTCTGAAAGGGACCGTGCCAAAATGGAATACTTCTAAGCCTTGAGCATAGTTTTCCCCATCTCTTGCTCTTGGAAGGCTGTAAGCTCCGATGGTAAATGGCATGGGAGGATACATGCTCTTCTTTCAGTCTGTTATGATCTTACTTATGGCGTCGGTGCTGAATAGTTGTCTTATGGCCTCCTTGTGAATTAAAAAATCTGTAACATACCGAGGGAACATAAATGGAGCTTGAGTTCCTCCACTCATCCTGATGTACATGCCATCATTGGTGTGATAATAGTCCCCGAATGTTTCAATGATAGGCGTTGCATTCTCCGACATACAATCTGGTTCTTCTATAAAAATAAGCTAGTACAATGGCATAATAAATCTCTCACAAATCATCTTATAGTGGTTTGCGTATTTACTTTCCCATGTACATTGATAAGCCATGAAGAGAGCAGTTTCTTTTGGCTTCCACGAGCATACCAAGTCCGGGAACATATGCTTTCTTAACAAACATTCAATCAAGTATGAAGACAAGAAAAACTCTGCCTTCTTTTGGGTTAGTCCTCCCTGGGCCGCTGTCAGTTGCGAGGCCAAACTGTCTGAAATTATATCATCCCAATTAAAGATGGTGTCATTCATGGCTATATGAAACATCACCGACACCCACCCGATCTTAAACACACTACCATTAGGCATGCTGAAGAGTCGACATAACATCAGCACAGTGAGTTTGTAAGGAGTCTTTAGGAGGCTGCTTTCGTATTCATTGTTCTACCTCTTCCTAATCTGTCTGTCATTTATTGTCATCTTCTGGGCAGATTCTAGGGGGTCCATTAGATGTCTTGCTATCCAATCATTGTCCAAACAAGCTCTGTGTGTAGGAAATCTATAGGGAGCAGCGACATTCTAAGGAGCGAAATATGCCAAGCTCAACCTATTTTTATCATTCATGAGCCTCGTGTCGGTCTGAATGTCGGGAATTAGCGATCCAATAACTTCGGAACAAGGGAAAAACTCGGGACGAGTCATTGCCTTATGCAAACAAGACCGTCGGATGTTGGCATACACCAAAGCATCCTCTATGGAGGCTGTTGTACTATCCTGAGCCATAATTAACCTGTACAGATCGCCCCATTGAAATTCAGGGGCAGAACTCCCAGGGGAAACACCAGTGGTAGCTTGCGTATCGACAAACATCGTTTTGAGAGAAGTATCTAATAGGATTTCCACATCTGAATCTGAGTTTATTTTCTGCGCGACCTTCTTCTTTGCTGACCTGCTATGCATGCCAATCCTATGGTGAGCAAGGCAATGCAAATAAGGAGTATGGATACATCTGTTAAAATGTAAGTTGACAAAAAAAAAATTGACAGAGCTGGCATTAGTGGGATGATTTTCAAGCATGGGTAACCATTATGGCAAGAATTGAAATATCATAACATGGAGGCTATTTCAAAAATAATCAAATTTATCACACTTTCAAATGTCAATTCACAGTTGAAGAACATGAGAGAATGTCAATAATCTAAATTGAAACATAGCTTAAGATAACAGCCACTTTGACTTTATGTTTATAAGGCTTGTCATAGTCAGGCCAGCTCATAACGATAAGCAGGATATCAACATGGTAGAGGGGTGGCAAGATAATCTTCTATTTGCGCTGCTCACTTTACAACGCACAAGTGTCTTTTACAATTCCACACAAACTTACTGGGAAGAAGGGATCGGAACAATAATGGTGCAAAGGCAATTGTAGAGATGCGTGAGCTTAAAGAAAATTTATGTGTTAGCGCCTAAAGTCATTTATGCGCCAAGGCCTAAATCTTAACATGCGCTAGCCAAATCTATTTTATGCGCTATTGCTGAAATAGTACATGCGCCATCCTAACATTATTTCTGCGCCAGCGCCTAACATTATTTTTGCGTCGACGCCTAACATTATTTCTGCGCCAGTGCCTAAATGTTTAAATGTGGTACTTTTCATGTGCCAATATTTGAACAGATTTTATGCACCAGCATTTGATAGTGGAGTTTGCGCAAAGATGGGGAAAACTACATAGCTGTTGGCTTTTATGGGTTAAACTTCTGGGATTGGTTATCAAGTTTCCATGCTGGCTCGGTGGGTTGATTTAACACATCCTAAAGTAGTTTAGGCTGAGCATTGTGGGTTTTATGTGCCCTCGGCGTGAATGAATCAGTGCTCTCCATTGATCTCTGTGCATTTTACCTTGGTGTCCATAGAATAAGACTCTTAGCTACAAGAATGGGAAGAAGCGGGTTTTACGCGCAGAAGTCGCTTGGCAGCGAAAATCACTCTTTATGGGGTGTCACGTGAAAGCAATTTCTATGGGTTTCAACTTAGAACAGGACTCTGTGGTCATTAAGATACTACTGGGACGACTCAGGGATTTCCAAGATGTGTGAACACTTACTCAGGATGCCGAGGACATGACAGTAGAACAAATTTCATGCTCACAAGCGAGGGCAAAGCTTTCTGAGTTTCGGTTCGCATAGGGCGACTTCGGATTCTCATTTTGGGACCAACGACAAGACAAATCGTTCTGTGCCTTCAAAGATCCTTGAAGAGTATGCAAAGAACTTCCTATGGTGTAAGACAAACTCATGAAAACAAAAGGGGCAAAGAGCCTACCTGTCAGACTGGCAGGGTCCGTCGAGGGCGAACATTCCGAGGCAGGCGATGAATGTCGCAGGCACCTGGCAAATAGAAAACCTCGCTCTTGATGAGAATGGTGAACTCTGGTCACTCGGCAAATACAAAATATGTTGAAAACCCCATTGTACTTATTTAAATAGGGGTGGCATTTATGTCACATACGTCGAAAGGTTTCCGGATTTAATTTCACGGGGCTCGAGGTTTTTCTGTCATTAAAATGGCACATGGCCCTATTAAAGACCCCACCAACTCCGCCGGTGCACAAGGATCGATGAGATTTTTTTTCGTGCCAAGTGCCGAGTGACGATTTAACCTTTTGTGCTAAGGTGGAAAGCGTATCTTTTTCACTTTGCGCTAAGCACGGGTTTTATCATTAAATCTCATGCTCAAGCGACGATCCTGCCATTATGGATGCGCTCTTAAAACTACGCAAGAACTTGGGCTATTGAGAGAGACAAAGCACGAACTTGCAAGAGGGAGGGATAGGTATAACTCCTGCGTCATTGGATCCGATTCTATCGTCACGATTTGCACTGGGAGAAACGCACCAACTCATGATTCTTCTAAGAAAGCGAAGCACAACTCCAAAGGCGGGAGGGATAAGTATAGCTCCTGCGCCTTCGACAGCTGAGATAAGGTTACAACCTACATTGAGCGGCATGCGACAAGCAGGGAACTTAGCTTTGGGAGATGCGCCAAAGCGGCGAAAGACTTAGGGCTAAAACTTGCGCTACAGTGGGTGACTGAAGACTAAACTCCACGTTGAAGAGGAAAGAAAGATTTTGCCTTAGAAAAACTAAATGAGAAGACTCTTTTGGAAGTAGGTGATTAAATTATGCCAAGTTAGGGAAAGAAATAAACCAAAAAAACAAAGGAAAAAAAAACTACCTACAAAAGAGCTAGAAGGAGGGGCCCTAAATCTTCAAAATTTTGGGGAAGGATGTTGCATCAACAACAATTGGTGAAATGCTGGAAAACACAGATCTCTGAAAAAATCCCTCGTTCATCAGAAGAAATCTTTTAAAAGTTGTTCACCTTATGTGCAGCAGTCGGCTTAAGCATTCAAATCTCGGCGAAGAAAGTGGTCGCTTTATCCGTTGGTCATCGGGACAGGGGAGCTTTGATAAAGATATCCTCAAAACTTTCCAAGGGCCAAAGTATGGGGTTCATTTTAGAGGATTCATCTTTCAGACGACCACTGTCATCGAACTCCACAGAACTGTAACAACATCTCGTAGAAATTATTGCTCTTGTTCCTCATTCCCATGCTGTTTGCATCCCTTTTGGATGTTCATGCATTTGGCAGCTTTTGCTGTTTGAGCCTTCCACAAATATTTTCCTTAGAATCACGATCCTTAATTTTGGTTCTTCAATCCATAATGTCCTTTTGAGTGAGCGAGAGATTTTATTGATTTATCAAGACTCACGAACGGAGAAGAACCTAGCTTGAGCTGAGTCTTTTGGACAGCTTTCTTCACTTGAACATTTTGCTTTTGTCTCAACCATGCTTTGATTGAGGCAAGAATTTCTGGAAAATAGACCCTTCATTATAAGCTTTTTGGCTTTTGATTTGCAGCATGGAGTCATTTCAATACCCCATGCCTTCGAGATGTGCTTCCTCTCCGTGGGCCCAACTATAGTGATCTTCTTGAGATGCTTTTAAGTGTGATGGTGGATGGAGTCCGAAGATAGTAACAAAGATAATCATAGATCTATGATATTTAAACAAGGGCTAGTGTGACCAATAGAACAGGATTTCTTCATTCTGGAGAACGATCAGCCAAACCCAAAATGCATGGATGAACTTTCTTTTGAGGATCCATTTCTAGCTTCACGAGTTGTGAGATTTCTCGAGAGATTTATCTTCATGAAAGGCCAAATTGTGGGGCTAGCAAAATGAACTATACAAAGAAAAAGGGGAAAAGGACAACTTGGCTGAAACAAAAGAAAACAAGAGACTAAGTAAAAGAAAAAGAAAGCTTTATTTATGTATAGAAAACCTCAATGAGACTATGCAAAGTATTGTTTCAAGGCGAGGCCGTTGAGAGGAAGTGTTACTTCCTCTCCCTGGAGGTCTATTAGCTCGTAAGAGGATGGGCCGAGCTTTGCATAAATATGGTAAGGGCCTACCATAAGTGTTGGAATTTCGTGTGCATTCCCTTGCCTTCATGATTGTGGTCCCATTTCAGAGCTAAATCTCCTACTTTGAAACTCATTTTACTGGAATACCTTTTATCGAACCATCTTTTGACTATATCCTGGTGATGATGAAATCGGCCTTTGGCTTTCTGCTGGGCTTCTTCAAGCTGAAGCAGGGTTTTGATTCTGGATTGTAAAACCTGACTAGTAGACCCTCTGGAGGCTTGAGACAATTGCAAGGATGGAAGTAAGATATTGGGAGGGAGAATGGCTTCCTTACCATAGACAAGGGTGTAAGGGGAAACCCCTAATGCATTCTTTGGAGTCACCCTATCTTCCCATAAGGCATTTGGGAGAGCTATATGCCAACTTCGCTAATTTTCGATCACAGTCTTCTTGAGAATTCAGATGAGTTTTTTGTTTGAAGATTCAGCTAATCCATTTCCTTGGGGGTAATAATTGGCTGAATAATTCAATTTAATTCCCCATTCATAAACAAATTCATTTATTTTAAAATATGATAAATAGGTGGCATTATCAAATACTAGGGAAATTGGAATCCCAAACCTGGTTATGATGTTCTCTTTCAAGAAACTGATGACTGCATCTTCGTTGATCTTGCGCAATGGGATAGCCTCCGTCCATCTGGTTAAGTAGTTGGTGGCCGTCAGGATGTATCGATGTTGTAGAGAAGAATTTGGGTTTATCTCTCCGATGACATCTATACCCCATTGTTCGAAAGGTTCTAAGATGATAACCGGTAGCAAGGGTCCTACTTCCTTAGGTAATTTCCCATCACTTCTTTGGCATATATCACAGTTCCGCGCATAAGCATGGGCATCTCGGAATAAAGTGGGCCAATAATATCCAGCTCTGAGTATTTTGTGAGCTGTCATCTCCCTTGAATAATGTCCACCAGCAGGACCATCGTGTAACTCTTTGACAACTTTACTTGCATCTTCTTTCTCTAAACATCTGAGAAAAATTCCATCCTAATTTTTTCTGAAAAGTACTCCATCAATGATTTGATAAGCTGTTGATTTTAAACAGGGTGCCCTTCTTTGCTTAGAACTCCAGTGCTCAGGTAGGTATCCTTGCTGCAAATAATGCACTAGATCCCTATACCATGATTGAGGAGCTGTGAAAATGGGACATACCTCGACTCAATTCAGCTCAGCTTCATTCTCCCAATGTTGCTCTTCATCAATCGAATGTTCTGTAATCAATTTACACAAGCCTTGTCCTTTGATGATGGTGGCTGGTTTAAATTCTAAATCATATTCTTGAAGAGCTGTGACCCAGTTTCCTCTTATTTCTCCCAACTCCTTTTGAACAAAAAGGGATCTAACAGTTGGGTGGGGAACTATACCTTTAGTTCTTCTCTTAAGAATATAAGGTCTAAACTGTTTTACTACTTTGAACACGGCATACACATGTTTGTCGACAATGGGATAATTCAGTTCAACACCTTGCAGACCAGTGCTCATAAACAAGATTGGGTATTCGTCCCCTAATTCTACCTTTTGCATGAGCACCGCTACGAGAGAGTCATCTGAAGCAAAAGTATACAAGATAAAATCTTTGTCAAAATATGGGCTTCTTAAGGAAGGAGATTTAGCTATGGCTGCCTTAATGTCTCTGAATGCATCCTTTTCCAACTCTGTCCACTTGAACTATGTGCTTTACTTGACCATTTGCTGCAAAGGTTTAACAATTTGAGTGAAATCGGGGACAAATCTTCGGAAAAAATTGATAGTGCCTATAAATGAGTGCATGGATTTCTTGTTATGAGGCATGGGAATTTTATTGATAGCTTGAAACTCCCCTTTTTGAAATGATGTGACCCAACAGTTTACCTTCAGGGACGGCGAACACACTCTTCTTAGGGTGTAAAGAGATACCATATTTTCGGCAACGATAAAAAAGATGCTTCAAGTGAACAACATGATCTTCTCTTTTCTTTGAAAAAACTGTCGCATCATCTAAATAGACCACAACATAGTGACCTCCCAATCCTTAGAAGGCGATGTCCATTGCTCACTGGAACGTAGCTCCTACGTTTATCAGGCCGAATGGAATCCTTCGGTATGCGAAATTTCCCCACTTAGTGCGGAAAGTAGTCTTAAGACGATCTTCTTCAGCTACTAATACTTGATTGTAACCAGAGAAACCATCAAGAAGGGAGAAGAGTTCTGATCCTGATACCATCTGGAGAATCTGTTCCATTGAAGGGACGAGATAGTTGTCTTTATCTGAAGCTCTGTTCAAATTTCTGAAGTCAACACATAATCTTATCTCTCCTGACTTCTTTCTCGCAGAAACCAAGTTAGCAACCCACTCGGAATGTTGGACTCTAAAAATTATCTTAGCATCAAGTAACTTCTTCAATTCCTTTTGAATAAAAGGTTTGAGAGTAGGATGCATTCTTCTTAATTGTTGCTGAAATGGCTTGACACCTACTTTCATTGGTATAATATGTTGGATAATGCAGGTGCCATATGTTTTCAAATCTTCATAAGTCCACGCAAAAATGTCCTTGTATTGTCGAAAAAGCTTGATGAACTTATCTCTTTCTCCCGGTGAACAACATTTGCCAAGGTTAACAAATTTTGGTTCAGCTTCGGTGCCCAAATTTACTAATTCATGCTGCATCGACGAGCTATTGGTCTTGGTATTTGCTGGCCTTTTGAATTTATTCTGCAGATCGAACAGCATTTCAAGTGACCTTACCCCTTTGGGGATGAAATTTCCTCTAGCCTCATCTTTCTCTTGTAAAACAGCATCATGTTCGTCTTCATCTATCATAGCTTCTTGGAACATGTCTTCATTTGTTAGGAAACTGATAATATGTTTGTCATCATAGAAAAATCTGAAGTTTGTGATATTAATGTCAGGGACAGAAGGCCTGAAAACCAGTTCAATTGAACATTTGTTATTAGTCGGCACCAATCTAGAAGCGGAAGTTGCTGATAAATCAGCTGCAGCATTTTGCAGTCTAGGAACAGATTTTATATTGAAAGCATCAAAATGCATAATTAAATCCCATACCTCAGCCTGATAACCTTTCAAATGAGGTGAGAGACAGTGAATGGTATCTCTTACCTGTCTTACAACTATTTCCGAGTCACCAAAAACTTTCAGGTACTTGATAATCAAATCAATGGCTTTCTTCAGTCCATGGACTAAAGCTTCATATTCAGCAGTGTTATTAGTACAATCAAATTCTAATCTACAGGACAAGAAGTACTTATTTCTTTCTGGATCCATCAGAACGCAGTCGGCTCCAGATCCTTCCAAATTTTTAGAACCATCAAAGTATAAAGTCTAAAAAACATCGTTTGGTTTAACTAAGTTAGTGCCTTTATGATCTAATTCAGTGATTAAGCTAACTATGTTACAGTCAATATCATCAGTCTGAGAGAAATGAAGGAGATCAGACTGTTTATCTGATTCATGGCTAATAATTTCAGATTGATAATTACCCGGATCGATTTCTAAGAAATAATTTCCTAGGACTGAAGATGAGAAGGTTACAACTTCGTTATTTCCTTCTAGCTAAGTTACATTTTGTTTCATGTGTGGTTCTCTCAGGACCTTGATCTGATTCTGTCTATTCTGATATGGAAACCATAAATGGAACCAATCAGTGGCAAAGTAACCATTCAATTTTGTGGACCAGTGCCTACTTAGGATCAAACCATAGGCTTCGGGAATGTCAACTACCATTATGTCAATGAACTGACAAACTCTAGAATCTGCTGACAACCTAATGAGGACAACCTTCATTTACCTGATAACTTTGACAGCAGACCTATCTAACTAAATAATATGGGCGGGAGATGGAATTGGTTGACCATTAATCTTTTTACAGATTGATAGTGGCATGACATTTGAAGATGCTCCGGAATCTACCAGACAGTTGTGCACATTGTGATTGAAGATTTCAAAAGTTAAAAGGAAAGGAAACGTCTGAGATTTGGATTTCCTGCCGATACTGGCTTCACTAATTTCAGGATCCTCTTGAGTGTCTATTAATGGAGTGTTGGGCTAGGATTGAAGAGATTGCAACAACTTGTCTCGTTGTTGGGGCAAACTGCACATATCGAATATTGAAACATTTTCCTTTACTTTCTTTATATCTTCAATGATGTCATATCCCATATGACATTCTTTTACAATTCTAGTTTGATTGTCTGTCTTACTCAGTGTGACCTTTGGTTGTTGGACTGTTTTGTCAATGTTAGGCTGCTTGTCCGCTGTTGGGTTAGCTTTAGGTTGCAGTGGAATGACTGTAATGTGTCTTTTAGGTGTCTCTTTGGAAATTTTAGGTTTGGGTGTAGTTGAACTTGGAACTGGATCCGCAATAGGACCTTTACTACAAGTATTAATGTTTACAGCCGAAACTGGCTCTCCACGGGGTTGCCTCCTATTGATTTAGTTAACGGCACCCAGTCCCATAATACCATAGTAGTATCTAGGGAGGGATCCTCTATTCCAAGAGTTTGTTCTTCTAGAGGATCATCTTGATCTAGAATCTATGAATCCAACATTTGGTTCATGACTAAACTCATAGAGTTAATCCATTGTGGGCAGCTCTTTTCAGAGTGCAGCTCTTGATGAAAGGTACAAAAGTGTTCCATCCCTATTTCATTTAGATTTAAAACAGGGGAAGTGTTCATAGGTGGATGAGGTTGGTCATTGTCTTCCCTTTTCTTGTAGAAAGGTTTGAAAGGCTTCCTAGAGGTACTAGCTGCCTTATCTTTCTCGAGATATACAATTTTATTTGACAATTTCTGCATCATCTTAACTACGTTTTCCATGTCTGCTGATGACTCTTCTTTATTCCTGGTAAGCAGCAAGGTCCTTTTATTAGTTGCTGGTTTTGTTTCCACGTCTAAGGCATGTTTATCAATGCTATCTGCTTCCTCTTCCACCTTTCTAGCTTCTTCGAAGTTTTCTATCAGGGTGTTTTTCTTAGTTCTTTTAACGAACATTGCTATGGGACCTTCAAGCACTGTTGTATAATATTCAATTAAAGATTCTTCTGCAGGTTTAGTTGCTTCGCTAAAATTATTCAAGAGCGTGGTGAATCTTTGGTTAAAATCTTGAACCTTTTCTTTCTTTTCCATTCTCATGGACAATAATTCCTTCATAAGTGTAGCTACAATTTTTTGATTTCCATACTTCTTTAAAAAACAATTTTCGAACTCTTCCCAATTGGAAATTGAGCTAGCTTGTAAGCTAAAATACCAGGAAGAGACTTTTGGTTCGAATGTGTATGGGAACAGTCTACAGACTACATCTTCATGCTGTACATTTAAAAGATTCAAAGCTAAATAAAAACTCTTAAGATGATCTTCAGCAGATATGCCCCTACCTAGGTCATATTTGGGTAAAACTTTCTCTGGGTTTTTAGGCAAATTGTGGAATGGCCCAGCTAGATTTAATGCCCCCCTTGCTCTTCAAGTAGCTACAACCATGGTTCTTTGTGGAGAATTGGGTGGAGAATCACGTGGTGAATTAAGTGGAGTGTTTCTTGGAGTAAAAAGTTCTCCAAGATTTTCTGGATCTCCAAAATTTTATGGGTTTTCAAGATCAACTTCTTTAAAAGGTTTTGTGATCTCTTCCAAAGATAAATTTACAAGTTCTTCAAAGTCCTGCACAAGAATCGAATCACGGGTGTACTGTCTTTCTTTTCTAGGAGTGATTTTCCTAGGGAGACAAGCTACTGCGTTTAAACCACCTAGTTGTCTCACATAAGAACATGTGTGTCTTCTGAAATCTTCTATTTCTACAAAAGGTACAGCATACAATACTTCTTGATGTTTAGAATCAGAATTGGGGATATCTTGATTTGTTACTTCCAGATTTGGACTATCTGAAATTGTTATTCCAAGCGCGTTTTCAGTAACATCTCTGACAATGGGAGAATTTCCTGTATCAGCCATGCACTTCAGGCCCTCCTTCTAGCACTAAAAAATGTTGATTCCCTGAAGATCATAGCATCAAGCAGAAAGGGATTCACCCCAAAAAACTATCCCAATTAGATTGTCCATCGTTTGGTGTGGGGACTCCGTCCGGTTAACGGTTCTGGCTACTGTAAGATTTAAAGTTTTCTATTCTTTCTACCAGTTACGGCCAAATCCACCGTTTATGTATTTTGTTTTAAAGATGATATGCAGGTTCCCTAAGCTAATTTAATCTAAATGCAAAGCTAAAACAAATCTGTATCTAAAACTTGAAATAAATATAACCTATCCTTGCAAGGAGAAAAACTGTAAATATGAGTAATGTGTTGAAAGAAATATCTAAAGATTACATGGATAGCCATTTAAATCGTAAAGAAATATTTTCTGCAGAAGGTTAAAGATATTAAAGATAGCTTTAATTCACATGAAAGCATTCTATTACTCATTTAGGAGAAACATCATTGCACAGAAAGTAGTTAGATCATTCATTACACATAAATAATTCAGAACAACAAAGAGAGATCTCACAGTAGTGTCTGAATGTCACAAGAATAATCCAACAAGCATATAATCCACATTTCAAGGCAAAGACGTCCTCTCCAAGCTCTTATTAGGCAAAATCACTTTCCTAGAGCAAGCTACAAAGTAGTTCGTACAAGCTAAGAAAATTCTTTTCCCTGTAAAAAGTCCCTCTACTCCTCTTCTTATCTTCTACTTATAACTTTACAAAATGCTCCTTGAGCTGACAAGTGTACCCTAATTCTGGAATCTTCTAATTTGGATTTTGATGTATAATTACCTATTTCCCAGATTCGTGGGACACCTTTCATATAAGACAAAGTGACAGCCAGCTATCCCCTTAAAGTATTTACAAAATAAAGGAAATAAAACAAATCAACTTTTGATTTCAGCTGGCTTCTTTCTGTTGATTTGCTGATCCGTCCCCAATAGGAGGCTCGCTTGCAGATGCTTGGCCATCTATGCTTTTTATATGAGTGGCCCAAAGATTAATCTCTTTCACTATAATCTTTCCCCGAAGAGATACCATCGCCTTTTCCGCAATTTCATGTTTGCACAAGTCCGATTTGAATTGTGCTGCCCCTGAAGTAGCCTCCTGAGCGATTGCCTCTAGAAAGTAAATATGTATGGTGGGCTGAGCAACGAACTGCTGAAGATCGTCTTGGGTCATCACTTCTATTTTTCTAATCTACTCCAAATCCTGGTCCAACTCACCTTGTAATTCAGTCAGCCGCTGTTCTTGTGTTGGGAATTCATAGATCGGCTCCGGTAGGATCAAGTGGCACTTGCTGAAAGATTCTTTAATCTTAGAGTAGAAAGAGTGACACTTGCGGATAGTCCTTTTAATATCCAGGCTTAGCTTGGCACAAAAGTCTTTACTGAAATCCAGAACTCCTGCATCTAGGTCACATTCGTCTTTAGTGGGGATGTGCAAGTTTGAGGAGAATCTCGACTTTCCTTTTCTCCATTCAAAATATTGCTTTAATTCCTCCACATGTTTGGAAAATTTGTCCCTGTTCCTCAAAGCTCTGCCCTCGATGACTAACATTATATTCATCATTTCTCTCACGCTGCAAACCTCACGTGAGATCTGCACTAGCAGCTGATGGGCTTTTATCCGCATATCACATGCCTGCTTGTGAAAGGTGAGCAGATCTTGTTTGGCCTCTGCTACATATTTGAGTTGTCCCAATAATTGCTCCTTCTCTTTAACCATCCCTTCATACTCATGTTTGTGGAGGTGAACTTGTTCAGCTCTCCTGGCCTCGAGTTCCTCTAATTCTGTTATGCGGGATTTTCAATTCTTTTGCTCATCTTCCGAGATGGCCAACTTCATCTCTAAGGATTTTTTCTCATTCTCAAGATGGAGAACTCCTGAATTTAGCATTAGGTCATCTCCTACCAACTCATTTTATTTCTCTTTCAATTTGTTTGCTTCCAACACCTCCTTCTTCCTATCATCTCTGATCTTAAGGCATTCATCCCTGTAATGCTTTATCTCACCTTTCAAAAATTCAATATTCGCTTTAGTTTCCTCAGATGATGCTACAATGAATTGGGCTTGGAACGAGGGGTCCGCATCAGTTCCCTGGACCAATGTGGTCTCTGATACCCATAATTCATATTCATCAACCCCGCTTTCCATTTTCTTTACCCTCCTATCAATGATGGCCCTTTTCCGCTCATGGAAATATACAGTATCTAGGTCTGCTACTTTGCACTGCTTCCTGGGGTTATATGGGGTCAGTGCTAATCCTTCTATACGATCCACCCCTTCCTGAGTTGTCCCTGGAGATTTCATCAAGGGTGGGTCCAACTCCATGTCTTTCGGAGTAGACGGTTCCAGCTTGGGAGACTTCTCTGTCTGCTCTCTCTCCTTCTCTCCTGCTAGCTCTTCTTGTGTGTCTGTAATCTAACTGCTTCTTCTATCAGGAGCCTTTCTTCTTCCTCATGCTGCTTCTTGGCAGCTTGCTCTTGGAACACCTGATCTTCTTCTTCCTTCTGGATCCTGGAGGCCTCTTCCTGCTGTTTCAACTGAGAGGCTTTCTCTTGTTGCTTCCTTGCAACTTCCTCTTGCTGAAGCTTGGAAGTCAGCTCACTTTGAACTCTTGCTTCTTCTTGGTATTGCTACTACTTGACAGTTTGCTCTTTGAGAAATATGTCCTGCTCCTCCTACTCTAATCCTGATGGATCCCCTGATTGCAAGGCTGATGTCTCCCGCTCCCTTTGGATCATACCAATGGGTTTGGGGCTCGGATCCTTCACGATTTTCTACTTGTAATGTTTCCCTAGCACAGTTAGGTTGCGAGCACTTCTGAAGAATTCCTCGTTTTGGTCCATAGTATGGGCATATTCAAAAGAAACCTTGAGATCTGCACAATGCTGATTGGCCCTACCATAGATGTCATGCCTTCTGAAATGGACCGTGCCAGAATGGAATACTTCTAAGCCTTGAGCGTATTTTTCCCCATCTCTTGCTCTTGGAAGGCTGTAAGATCCGATGGTAAATGGCATGGGAGGATACATGCTCTTCTTTCGGTCTGTTAAGATCTTACTTATGGCGTCGGTGCCGAATAGTTGTCTTACGGCCTCCTTATGAATTACAAAATCTGTAGCATACCGAGGGAACATAAATGGAGCTTGAGTTCCTCCACTCATCCTGATGTATGTGCCTTCATTGGTGTGATAATAGTCCCTAAATGTTTCAATGATAGGCATTGCATTCTCCAACATACAATCTGGTTCTTCTATTAAAATAAGCTGGTACAATGGCATAATAAATCTCTTGCAAATAATCTTATAGTGGTTTGCGTATTCACTTGCCCATTTTCATTGATAAGCCATGAAGAGAGAAGTTTCTTTTGGCTTCCACGAGTAGCCCAAGTCTGGGAATGTATGCTTGCTTAACAAACAGTCAATCAAGTATGAAGACATGAAAAACTCTGCCTTCTTTTGGGTTAGTCCTCCCTGGGTTGTTATCAATTGCGAGGCCAAACTGCCTGAAATTATATCAGCCCAGTTAAAGATTGTGCCATTCATGGCTATATGAAACATCACCGGCACCCACCCGATCTTAAACACACTACCATTAGGCATGCCGAAGAGTCGACTTAACATCAACACTATGAGTCTGTAAGGAGTCTTTAGGAGGATTCTTTCGTATTCATTGTTCTGCCTCTTCCTAATCTGTTTATCGTTTATTGTCATCTTCCGAGCAGATTCTAGGGGGTCCATTGGATGTCTTGTTATCCAATCATTGTCCAAACAAGCTCTATGTGTAGGCAACAGCGACATGCTCAGGAGTGAAAGATGTCAGGCTCAACCCATTTTTATCATTCATGAGCCTTGTGTCGGTCTAGATGTGGGGAATTAGCCATCCAATAACTTCGGAACAAGGGAACAACTCGGGACGAGTCGTTGCCTTATGCAAACAAGACCTTTAGATGTTGGCATACACCAGCGTATCCTCTATGGAGGTTGTTGTACTATCCTGAGCCGTAATGAACCTGTACAGATCGCCCCATCGAAATTCAGGGGCAGAACTCCCAGGGGAAACACCAGTGGTATCTTGCGTATCGGAAAACATCATTTCGAGAGAAGTATCTAATAGGATTTCCACATCTAAATCTGAGTTCATTTTCTGCGCGACCTTCTTCTTTGCTGACCTCCTATGCATGATAATCTTGCGGTGAGCAATGCAATGCAAATAAGGAGTATGCATACATCTGTTAAAATGTAAGGTGACAAAAAAAAATTTGACAGAGCTGGCATTAGTGGGATGATTTTCAAGCATGGGTAATAGTTATGGCAAGAAGCGAAATATCATAACATGGAGGCTATTTAAAAAATAATCAAATTTATCACACTTTCAGCTATCAATTCACAGTTGAAGAACATGAGAGAATGCCAATAATCTAAATTGAAACATAGCTTATGATCACAGCCACTTTGACTTTATGTTTATAAGGCTTGTCATAGTGAGTCCAGCTCATATCGATAAGCAGGATATCAACATGGCAGAGGGGTGGCAAGATAATCTTCTATTTGTGTGACTCAGTTTACAGCGCACAAGTGTCTTTTACAATTCCACACAAACTTATTGGGAAGAAGGGATTGGAACAATAATGGTGCAAAGGAAATTGCAAAGATGCGCGAGCTTAAAGAAAATTTTTGTGCTAGCGTCTAAATTCATTTATGCGCCAAGGAATAAATCTTAACATGCGCTAGCCAAAGCTATTTTATGCACTACTGCTGAAATCGTACATGCGCCATCCTAACATTATTTCTACGCCAGCGCCTGACATTATTTCTGCGCCAGTGCCTAACATTATTTATGTGCCAGCGCCTAAACGTTTAAATGTGGTACTTTTTGTGCGCCAATGTTTGAATGGATTTTATGCGCTGACATTTGATAGTGGAGTTTGCGCAAAGATGGGAAAAACTACATAGATGCTAGCTTTTATGGGTTAAACTTCCGGGCTTGGTTATCAGGTTTCCATGCTGGCTCGGTGGGTTGATTTAACACATCCCAAAGTAGTTTAGGCCGAGCATTGTGGGTTTTATGCGCCCTCGGCGTGAATGAATGAGTGCTCTCCGTTGATCTCTATGTAGTTTACCTTGGTTTCCATAGAATAAGACTCTTAGCTGCAAGAACATGAAGAATCGGGTTTTATGTGCAGAAGTCGCTTGGCAGCGAAAATCGCTCTTTATGGGGTGTCGCATGAAAGCAATTTCTACGGGTTTGAGCTTAGAACAGGACTCTGTGGCCATTAAGATACTACCAGGACGACTCATGGATTGCCAATATGTGCGAAAACTTACTCAAGACGCCGAGGACATGACAACAGAACATATTTCATGCTCACAGGCGAGGACAAAGCTTTCCGGGTTTTGCTTCGCATAGGGTGACTTCGGATTCTCATTTTAGGACCAAGGACGAGATAAATCATTCTGTGCCTTCAAAGCTCCTTGAAGAGTATCCAAAGAACTTCCTATGGTGTAAGACAAACTCATGAAAACGAAAGGGGCAAAGAGCCTACCTGTTAGACTGGCAGGGTCCGTCGAGGGCGAACGTTCCGAGGCAGGAGATGAATACCACAGGAACATGGCGAATAGAAAACCTCACTCTTGATGAGAATGGCGAACTCTGGTCACTCGACGAATACAAAATATGTTGAAAACCCCGTTGCACTTATTTAAATAGGGGTGGCATTTATGTCACATACGTCGAAAGGTTGGCAGATTTAATTTCACGGGGCTCAAGTTTTGTCTGTCATTAAAATGGAACATGGCCCTATTAAATACCCCACCAACTCCACCTGTGCACAAGGATCGATGAGATTTTTTTTCGCACCAAGGGCCGAGTGATGATTTAACCTTTTGCGCTAAGGCGGCGAGTGTATCTTTTGCGCTTTGTGCTAAGCGCAGGTTTTATCATTAAATCTCGTGCTCAAGTGGCGATCCTGCCATTACGGATGCACTCTTAAAATTGTGCCAAAACTTGGGATATCGAGAGAGACAAAGTGCGAACTTGCAAGCGGGAGGGATAGGTATAACTCCTGTACCATTGGCGCTGATTCTATCGTCACGATTTGCAGTGGGAGAAACGCACCAACTCATGATTCTTCTAAGAAAGTGAAGCGCAACTCCAAAGGCGGGAGGGATAAGTATAGATCCTACGCATTCGACGACCGAGATAAGGTTACAACCTGTGCTAAGCGGCATGTGACAAGAGGGGAACTTAGCTTTGGGAGATGCGCCAAAGCGGCGAAGGACTTAGGGCTAAAACTTGTGCTACAGCGGGTGAGTGAAGACTAAACTCCACGTTGAAGAGGAAATAAAGATTTTTCCTTAGAAAAAATAAATGAGAAGACTCTTTTGGAAGCAGGTGATGAAATTATGCCAAGTTAGAGAAAGAAATAAACCAGAAAAACAAAGAAAAAAAAAACTTGCTACAAAAGTGCTGGAAGGAGGGGCCCCAAATCTTCAAAATTTTGGTGAAGGATGTTGCATCAACAACATATATCTAGATGACATTACTATCTATTACAAGAAATGACATGAACATTTATCTTCTTTGAAAAAAAATTTGAACGCTGCAGGAGATACGGAATATCCCTAAACCCCAAGAAGTCTATATTTGTAGTAACGAAAGGTAAGCTTCTAGGTTTCATTATTTCCAAAGAAGGTATGATTATTGATCCTGAACGCACCGATGCTATTTCAAATATCAGTTATCCTGGCTCGCGCAAGGTCATGCAGTCATTCCTTGGGAAGATTAATTTTGTACGTAGGTTTGTTCCTAATTTTGCACATATTGTTAAGCCTTTGCAGCAATTAGTTAAGAAAGATGTACAGTTTTTTTGGTCACAGGAACAGAAAGATGCATTTGTTGAAATTCGCAGAGCCATTGTAGAAGCTCCTGCTTTGATGTCCCCCGATTTTGACAAGGATTTTATTTTATAGACTTTCACTACTGATTTTTCTTATGCAGCTATTTTGACACAAAAGCATGACAATGATACTGAGATTCCAATTTCCTTCATGATCTCAACATTTAAGGGAGATGAACTTAATTACTCCCAAATTGATAAGCAGTATTATGCAGTGTACAAGTCTGTGAAACATTACAGGCCCTACTTGTTGAAATCTAGAACAAAGGTAATTGTTCCATATACATCCATAAGAAATGTGCTGGTCCAGAAAGAACTGGGCGAAAAAGGGCCCATTGGATGACTTCTTTGCAGGAATACGATCTGGAAATCAGGCCAGCGAAAATTGTAAAAGGGCAAGGTTTGTGCCTACTTACTGCTTAGTCGAATGAACCTGTACAGCAACAGACTGAGTGGGAGCAGGAGGAAGATCTCCCTATAGGTTTTGTTAATGCAGTAGATACTCCACCATCTGAATGGTATGACCATATCAGGTTTTTTTTAAACCATGGGTTTTCTCCCGAAACTTTAGACTTCAAAAAATGCAAATATTTAAGGTTAAAGTTTGCTCCTTATCAATTCATTAATGGAGTTCTGTTTAGAAAAAATTATGATGGAGTCTTGCTTAGATGCTTGGAGAAAACTGAAACTAATGATATCCTTTTTCAATTTCATGCAGGACCAGTTGGAGGTCATTTCTCATGTGAAACCACGGCACACAAGATTCTCAGGGATGGATATTATTGGCCTACTCTGTTTAAATATGCTTATGCCTATGTCAGGAGGTGTGAACCATGTCAAAAGTGTGCAGGGAAATTCATTAAAACATGCTTTTCCTCTTCAAACAGTAACAATCAGTTCCCATTTTAGCAATGGGGATTGGACTTTGTTGGTCCCACTAATCCTACCTCCTCCCTTCAACACAGGTATATCCTTACAGCAACTGACTACTTTACCAGATGGGTAGAAGCAATCCCCCTTAGGCAGTTCAATGCAAACCAAGTAATCTCTTTCCTTGACAGCCAGATAGTTACAAGGTTTGGTGCCCCCGAGTATCTTGTCTTTGATAATGCATCCTATTTGTCCTCAATTGACTTGACACAGTATGCCCTTGAAAAATGGATCAAATTAAAATTTTCTGCCAATTATTACACACAGGGTAATGGGCTTGTTGAATCCTCTAACAAAAATCTAATAAACATCTTGAAGAAGAAATTAACCTCTCATAACAAGGATTGGCACCCATAGCTCTATAATTCTCTTTGGGCAGATCGAATCACTCCAAAGGCAACTATTGGAAGTTCTCCCTATTGTCTCGTCTATGGCAAGGAAGCCATCCTGCCATCAAACCTTACCATCCCTTCATTATAGTTATCCTAATCCATTCAGGAAGATGATTCCTCTCCTCTTCAGTAGAGAATTGATACTTTCCTTAAGTTGGAGGAAGATAGGGAAGTGGCTAGAAATAAATTATATCATCATCAACAAATGGTTAAGAGATGGTTTGATGAGAAATCCTCTTCCGACAGGGAATTTTCAGTAGGAGATTTGGTACTGAGGTGGGATAAACAACACAAGGACAAAAATCAGTATACAAAATTCCAAGGCCTTTGATTTGGACCTTTCATTATTACAGAAAATATTGGTCCAAGTATAGTTCGGTTACAGACATTGGAGGGGGTCATTGACACTTATCCAGTGAACGTTTCACTTCTTAAAAAGTATTTTGTCTAAAAAGTCTGATGCACTTGGTACATAAGTTTGGTGTGTTTTTCATTTTCTTTGTTTTTAATGGTTTGCTTTTATCTTATTTTTCCTTTAATAAACCCCACACATTTGGTTATGGTTGATGGTCAGTTTGTCTCAAGGGTAATCTGAGCTAAAGTTTTGGAGTACTCTGTCAATCTTAGTTTTCTCAACCTATGTCGATTTTTTTTTTATAAAAATAGACAGTCATTAATTCTAGGACTTTGATTGATATCTTTCCACCTTGGTCATTATCTTACACATGCTTCATTTGTTTAATTGAGATTGTGGAAAGTGACTGACTTTTTGTCTTATGTTTCATATGTGTAATACAACATATCTCAATAACCTGGTCAACCTTTATCTGCTCTGGATCCTATCACAGTCACCTTGAAAATGATATTCGTCAATAATTCTGGATTGCAGGATGGGGGGTCTTATTACAAGCCAACCCATTAGTTTCATAGATGTGACTGGAATGACATCTTCACACCAAGCCACCAAACTTGGAAGATGACTTTCAGTTTACTGAAAGGTGGAAGATCCTATCATAGTTCGGTCCATTCATGATCTGCAAAGCATCAGTGAGTAACACCACTATTATATGGTTACCAAGCCATGGTGGTGTCCTGTAATTCACACCTTAATAAAATTTCTATTTTATTTTTCTTTATAAGACAATGTTGTATATAAGGACAGGGGGTCTTATTACAATCCATCCCTGCCATGATCATAGGTTTGACTTTGGACTGAAATTATCGTTATGTGGTTACCAAGCCATGGTATTTGCTTTCAGTGCAACAGCTGGAAGACAAGGTGTCTCATTACTGAGCTAGCTTGTTCAGTTTCCAGATCATGTTTGTGAGTGGCACTGCCATAATATGATCACCAAGTCAGGGCAGCGGTCTCATATCAACAAGGTCTTATGTACATCTCTTTATTTTGTTGTCTATTTCAATATATATATATATATATATATATAAAGATAAAAAGAAAATAATATATATATATATAAAGGGGGGGAAATGTAAATATTTCCAATGGAATTATTTGTGTATAATAAAGCAATTAATAAGTCGAGGTGATTCATGATTTGGATATCCAGAGTATTATGAAGTTTGCTCCCTGGTTCATCTAAAGCTGTCTTCCTGTGATTACATATTGGAAAAAGGTTTCCTGTTGTTTCCTAAATCTTTTTATCAGATTTGCATTATCTTTAATTTGATCATGGATGGTAGTATATCAATGTTTTGCTAATTCTGCTTATTGATTACCATTTTGTAAGCACCTTCTAATATTTCAGGTTGGAAATCAATAGGCTGACATACTTTCTTCGACTAAAGTTTTGTTTGCTGAGATAACTGGTTCTTCCTAGCCAATCGCCATTTGTTGTAGGCACAACAGATCCCATGCTTTGTTCTGATCATGGGAGCCCCATTATGTAAATACAAAGGTATTTAGGTAAAGTTTTAAATTTTGGTTTGCTATGACATCATACCCTTTGTTTGGTTTGTTTAGTTATCATTATTTTCTCCTTTGAAAATTAATAAGTTTCTGGTTGTTTTCTTGATTTGCAGAAAGCCTAAGATTCTTTGCCAAAAATCATTTTTTTACTGCAAATCCTAAAATCCCGAAAATCCTGAAACCCGCAATCCTGAAATTGCGGATTGCGAGAATCGTTTGTTATTCCTTTTGGAATTTTGTCAACCCAAAACCCACAACCCAAAATTGTGGGTTGCGGGAAGACTGTGTAAATATTTTAGAAATCCCAATTCTGTAACCCGAAACCCGAAATTCCTGAATTTTGGATTGCGGAAACTCGTTTTGCTAATAAATCGCGTTGTGTGTTTCCAAAACCCGCAACCCGCAAATTGCGGATTGTGGGTTGCGGGAAAGTTATTTAAATTTTAACATATTTCTTTTCGTTTCCGAAACCCGAATCCTGAAATTTCAGGTTGTGGCTTTCGGAAACACATTTGTTCAATTTTTGAAATTTGTAAACCCGCAACCAGGAATTTTGGATTTTGGATTTCGGGAATTTTGAATAAAGTTTGATTTTCAAACTTATGAACCCAATCCCGCATCCCGTAGGGGCTAATCTCAGTCATTCTTTTCTTTTAAACCTACGGTCCATATTTAATCCGACCGAAAAACCATAAATATACGATTTTATTTGTTTTTTATTATCATTTTTACTGTCGGAAATTTACGCTCCTACGTGGATTTTACTATCGATTTCTTACCAAGGTCACCTTCATGAATTTGTAGTCATTTATAGGTTGGTTTGCTGTCATTTTTGCATTTTCTATTTATGGTTTTTCTGTTTATGGTTTGGTTTTGATTTTGTTTTATCTATTTATCAAAATTTCCCAAGCTTCGCCAAAATGTCTCGAAATACTCAATCTAAAACACTTCACAGGGATTTACTGACCAAAGACCCCAATTTTGGAATTTTCTCAGACACCAGTGAGAGAGTCACTGAAACCTATCAAATGGACTGGGCTAAATATATGCAATCTTTGATAATGATGACCTTTCCGATATCAAAGAAGAACAATCTGCATATGAAAAAATTAGGGCTTCCCAAATCCATGCCACTGCTATTCGCCCTAATGTCCTACCTTATACATACCCTGTCAAATGGATTGTGGAAAATGCTAACCCTAAGGACCGGTCGTTTAATGATAATGCAAGGTCACAATCGACAACCTTCCGTCCTGAATTTTTTATCAAGGATTTTGCTTTCAAGCCGGTTGTACAAATCCTCAACCCTAATTTCATTCAATCCTCCAAGACTAGATACAATTTTGAAGAAATTATGAAATCATGGATGGTTAAACCTAGCAGCTTTGTGCCGAAGGGTGATAACCTTTATCCAATTGCTTGGTTCAAGCAACCTTACTCTTTACTCGCATCCATGCTTTGCAGGCTCTTTGGCCTTCCCAATTGTTCAGTCTTTAAATCCGAATGGGCTCCCATAGCTTACCATGTGTTAACTGCAGGAGAATATTTCCCTTGGGCATCTATCCTATCTTCAGAGCTTAGAACAACAATTCAATATTATTAGAAGGTACCTGCCTTAAGAAAGCCACATTTTTACCTATCGGCCTTCATCCTTGATGTCTTTTGCTCTAAGTTTCAATATCCTAACTTAGGGTGGAATTGGACCCCTGAAGCTCCTCTAGTTCATATATACCATTATGCACTGTGGGAAAGTAATTGTGTGCCCTTTCTCTATGGAATTTGTGACCATTTCATGGGCACTATTTATTTCAATATATTCAAATAGGAAGCTCCCGCCTTTTCAGTTGATGCCAGGACCTTCATCAATACAATTGGTGATTGGTATGTTTATGAGTCCTAAATTCTCATTAAATATTGGGCCATTAGTCATCCCTACCTCAACTTGGGCTACAATGCTTGGTGATCAGATGGTTCCTCTAAAGTTGGGTAAATATCCCAAAAGAAAGCATGATATAAGTGTTAAATTTTCAGAATTTACTTCAATCTGATCTAGGATCTTAACTAAGAGAACAACATCTACAGCATATCAATCATGGACACAATAATGCAAGCACACAAGAGACACAGAGTTTACTTGGGGAAAACCATAAAGGTGAAAAACCCCAATAACTTCCTCAGAGATAGATAGAGCAGTGATACAACCAGAATACAAGAGATAGTCTTCTCCTAGCAGTAGAGCCTCCTCCTCCACAAGTGTGCCACTCTCCAAAGTGTGAGTGAGAGAATAGAATGTGTAAAATGAGAGAGAGACACTCTCTATTTATACACTAACTTGACTTGACCTTTACTCAACTAGGTTGGCCTCAACTTAACCACTTAACATAATGTTGACTGGGCCGACACCCAATAAGGTGGTCTAATAACACTTTGACCCACATGGCCGACCCCCAATAGGGTGGTCTAATAACCCTTCGACCCACATGACTTATACAGGACCAACCCCAACAAGGTGGTCTAATAACCCATCAAGTATAAGTTACTTACAATATAAATGACGACACTTCCATATAGAGGAATAATAACATCTCTATAGGAATACAAACACTTCCGTATAGAGGAATAATAACATCTCTATAGGAATACAATATACATATATGTGAAAAACATTCCGAAGTTAGATATACATCAACACTCCCTCTTAACTAGGAAGGTATTTCTCGACACAGGTCTTCTAGCACAAGTCTTCTTCTCTGGATCATCGTCACTGGATAATCGTCATTGATTCATCATCATCGTCACTGCTGCTACTATCTCAATCAATCTCTTAATCTACTCGTCATAGGAAGTTCTACAGACCCAGTCCTTTTTCATATTGGATGTGGGCCCACCACCTGCAGGTCTTCGTCATCACTGGCCATACTATGGAATCCTCAGGACTTATTACGTGCGTCACAAAACCTGGCTGCAGCATCCTAGGCTATTACGAGCACACAGCTCTACCTGTCAGATCTCTTAGGAGCACATTACATGTGGTCCACCACGAAACCTGGCTGAAGCATCTAAGGCCTTTTTCATCCTGTCCAGATCTCCCAGGAGAAAATTACATGCCATAGGACAAAACCTCGCAAGAGAATCTCAGGATGTTACGGGTACACAACTCCAACCTGAAGATCTCCCAGGGCACAAATTACATGTCCTCCCAGAGCAATGTCTCGAAAGAGCATCCCAGGCTGTTATGGGTACGCAACTCTGACCTATAGGATCTCCCAGACATGCTCATATGCACAACCTGATCCATAGCCACAAAGTATCATCCTGATACTCACCATACATCATCCTGATGTACACATGATCATCCTGATCATCATCATTGCATCATCCTGATGCATGTCATCTGGAGAAGCTCGTCATCCACGATCATCCTGATCATACAATGCATCCACCTGATGCATACCAAGTATCTACCTGATACATATCATCATACATGATCTACCTGATCATACAATGTATCCACCTGATACATATCAACATACATGATCTCAGTATCCACCTGATACATATACAGATACATGGTCCAAGCATCCAACATGATGCATATACAAAATACATACAAATGATCCAACTAATCATATCCAGCATCCAACATGATGCATACATACATAAATGATTCAACTGATCATATCCAGCATCCAACATGATGCATATATATATAAATGATCCAACTGATCATAACAAGCATCCAACATGATGCATATATACATATACAGAGTAGTAACTGGAGCATCGTCCCGATGCTCATCATCCATGATCCTCTTGATCATCATAGCATCGTCCTCTTCAGATCATCTCATCGTCCACGAAGCACAGCCCAGATGCACATCATCCAGCACTTACACCACCGACATGGGAGAACACATCTACCACCATTCGGGGAAGGCTCCAGCCCTTACTTTTTCACCATGGGAGAACACATCTACGACCATGTGAAAAATGGCTTAGCAATTACATCACGACCAAGGGAGAACATATCAACCATGTCAGAAAAGCTCATGTCCATCTGCATCTTCCGGACTCATCACTTCCCTTTGGAAGGAACCTTGATCTGAAGTGCACCAAGCCTCTCTCTGAAGTACTCAAACTGCACTCTGTCCAATGGCTTGGTCAATACATCTGCAACATACTCTGCTTCGGCTGTACTCAGTTCTACGCAGGACTGCTTCCTACTAAACCAAGAGATCACACCTGATCCCATACTGAAGCAGCACCCAGAAGTGCTATTCCTATTTGCAGCACTTCATGCCCAATCTAAATCAACATAACCCTGCAGGTTAAACTTTTGATTCGCATCATACTTGAGCCCATAATCCACTGTACCCTTCAAGTACCTTAGAACATGCTTTACAGCAACCAGGTGAACACTCCTCATATCCTTCAGGAACTGGCTCAATGTGTTCACCGCAAAGCAAATATCTGGTCTCATGTTCGTCAGGTACATCAATGACCCAATCATCTGACGATGCATAGAGACATCAACTGGCTCAAATGAAGCATCACAAAGAAGCTTCAGATTCGATGCCATAGGTGTGGCCATGGCCTTGCAATCAATCATCCTGAACCTCTTCAGGATCTCTACTGCATACTTCCCTTGTCCAAGGAAGATTCCATCTGCACTCTGCCACACCTCCATGCCAAAAACAAATAGTGCATCATCCCCAAGTTCTTCATCTCAAACTCGGAAGCAAGCTTCCACTGCGTGTCGGCAATCAATCTATCTTCACCTGTAACAAAGAGGTTATCTGCATACAAAAGTAGTATCACTGGATTTCCTTCCTCAACCTTGTAGTAAAGGTTGGAATCCGCTTTACTCTTGGTAAAGCCCAAACTGGATAGAAAGCTATCTATCCTACCATACCAAGTTCTGCACATATATGACTCCCTGTCATGTGTCTCAGAACCAAGTGGTTGCACCACATACACTTCTTCTTCAACTACACCATTCAAGAAAGTCTATCTTCCTCTTCATCACTGCAGCATGCTTGATCTTGTAGATCCTCTTGGAAGTCACTACAGACTCCCCTTTAGGTCTTCGGACTACATCCCAAACATCTTCATGATCGAATGGTATTCCTCGATCATGGCATTCTTCCCAGATCCTGGGAACTTCAATATCTTCAATATTTTCAATAGATAACTTTGTTGCTGAACAAATGTTGTAGTCCTTCTTTTGTAGGTGATGGTATACGATCTTTCCTACACAACAATTTAAATTGCATGATTAGAAAACATCTCATACTTTTCAGAACAAATTCTTACACATAAAGAAATATGCCATACAGTCATGCAATTATCTTAGCCAATGCTTCAATACAACATTTATCCATATTCCGTAACTTTCTAGATGCCTTCCAATATCTACCAAAACATTGTTAAGAGTGTGCACAACTCCTAACATGTCAGCAAAGAGGTTTCATTCTAGATAAGTAGCAATGGAATGTTGTACAGTGCCATAGGCCACTTACCCATGTATATTAGTAGTATATTGTTCATCAATGCAACTATTCTAATATGCATAATACACAACCTAATTCTAGAAACATAAGCATATACATCATTGAATAACATTATGTAAGAAATGACAATTCAAATACTTATCTTTGTTTGGTTGCTGGGTGGACTCCCTCTGAATCTTTGCAACTCCATTCTGATGTGGATTGTGAGAAGTGGTCAACTCCCTCTGAATATATGCATCCTTGCAGAAACTACTGAAGTGTGCTCCTTTGCTTTCTTGCAGGAACAACTGGAGTGTGCTCCCTCTTGATCTTTTCTTCCTGGATTACTTGCCATTGAACTTATATCCATCCTTAACCACTATGCATGCTTATTAGTATCATCATTGTGTTATCCTTGAGGTCTCATACATAATCACACATTTATTAGTATAATCTTAATACTATCAAAACACAATAATCTTAAACATGTATAGTCATGATCATTCACAGATAATAAACATTAGTATTTAAGGTTTCAGGGAAGTCTTCTTTTACTCATGCATATTCTTATTTGATCATAGGACTCTTCTGATTAGTTAAATCATCAATGCATAAACCTGTGATTACTCAAACCTATACCTTCATGATTCTTCTAGTTAGTCATATCATCAATTATGGTAAGAAACATAAAATACATACAACCATGACAATTCAAACCTATGACTTCATGAATAGCACAACAGTATAAGATCCTATGACTTCATGAATAATCATTATCAACAGCACAACAGTATAAGATCCTAACACAAGGTAGGATTCTAGCTTGATATAGGAAAAACATACCTGGATTAGCATGCTAGCTAGTTATGTCTAACATACCCGCATAATGTCTTCTAGTTCTCTTCAGTGACTTGTGCTAGTAACCTGCATGTCTCATAAGTTAACCATTGTAGAACCAAGTTATGCATACCTCGTAAGTAGCTCTTCTATGTGATCCATGGCAATGGATGAATCTTTGTCTTCATGTCACCATGATCATTTGTTCTTGAAGTAAAACATGATTTGTCTTTCTTGGTGTACCTTTTATGTTAGCGAACAACATAAACCTCATACAACATCACAATGCATTAGTACAATCATAAGTGTCAAAACCTTAATCAATGAATATCTTTTATTAAGGTAATACGACAAGTTTAGTAATTAATCAAGATTGTACTGTAATGATATGAAGACAAACATATCATAAACTTAACCATGAATAGAATTCGAAACATACCTATAAGCCATACCTGTCAAGATTGCTTGTAATATTCTTATGGAAGGCCTTAGCCTCATCTCCCTCTGAAACATAAACTTCTTCACTTATGCAGGTGACCAATCCATCCTCTTCTAGGATTAACCCAATCCACTTGATTTGCAGGAACTGGATCTCGAGCTGGATTAGGGTTTGTCAAAGAAACCCCAAAAATTCAAACTTTGAATTTCAAACTTCCGAAAGGATAGAAATATGCACCTTGATGAGCTGATCTAGTTGGTAAATTCAGAATTTGAAAACTGCAAAGTTTCACCCCTCGAAATTGCCTTTTAGATTTTCGGATTCACTAGGGAGGACCTTGAATTAGGGTTTGAGTTTCCCGGAGCTTCACCCAACCAAAATATTTGATTCAAAGCTCTAAGATTCTATTTTTCTGAGGAGCTTCCAGCAGTGGTCATAGATTTCCAAAATTCCAATTTTTTCAGAATCCCTAATTTTCCATCTTTCCGATCAAAGTCCCGAACTAGGGTTTGATCAAGCCCGGCCTTTTTCCCAACCAAAAAAAATGATCTTGGTCTCTAAATTTCGATTTTGATGAGTAGCATCCAGCCATGGTCTCCGATTACAAAAATTCCAACTTTCTCCGAAGCCCTAAATTCCGAAAGCCATGAATGAAGGTGCTCAAAAAATAATTCTGTTTTGACAGAACTATGTACCTAATTGTTTCTGGTGTAACTCTGAACTTTTCAATCCACAGGGTCTGAAAATTTTTTCTTGAGATAGCCCAACCTGTTGTCTTTCCATCCCGATAGGTCTAACCTCAATTGGATTCTCTGAGAGAGAGAGTTATGCCAAGTGTTGCAATGTGACATGTTTATGGGATAATACAGGCGAGCGAACTTGTACAGCATGCCACATGTCACTGGTTGAACTTCGGCCTCTGAACACTTTTCCTGAGATTGTACAGTCTATGTACTACCTGTCACTTTTTACGAAATTTCATTTGGAGCTTCCTAGCCCAAGTTATGACCTTTTTCCCAAGGTCACCTGATTTTGACTCAGATCTGGAAGAGGCAGAAACCCTCTATTGTACAGATCATAAATCATAAAGTACAACGAATTAGAGGTTTTCCTTCGGACAAAAGGTACATGGGGATCGGATCTTCGACATGTAAAAGTTTCAAATCCGAAAACTTTTCCAAAATGTATTTATAGTGAAAGTGCTACGATGACTGGTTTTTGCTATATCAAGCCCTAGCATCGTAAGTGCAACAAGTGTCATACATGCCATATCATGCCTTCTTTCAGGCTAGATCTGATACCATGTTAAATTTTCAGAATTTACTTCAATATAATCTAGGATCTTAAATGAGAGAACAACATATACAACATATCAATCATGGACACAATAATGCAAGCACACAAGAGACACAGAGTTTACTTGGGGAAAACCATAAAGGTGAAAAACCCCAATAACTTCCTCAGAGATAGATAGAGCAATGATACAACCAGAATACAAGAGATACTCTTCTCCTAGCAGTAGAGCCTCCTCCTCCACAAGTGCGCCACTCTCCAAAGTGTGAGTGAGAGAATAGAATGTGTAAAATGAGAGAGACACACTCTCTATTTATACACTAACTTGACTTGACCTTTACTCAACTAGGTCGGCCTCAACTTAACCACTTAACATAATGCTAACTGGGCCGACACCCAATAGGGTGGTCTAATAACCCTTTGACCCACATGGCTGACCCCCAATAGGGTGGTCTAATAACCCTTCGGCCCACATGACTTATACAGGGCCAACCCCAATAAGGTGGTCTAATAACCCATCAAAAATAAGTTACGACACTTACAATATAAATGACGACACTTCCATATAGAGGAATAATAACATCTTTATATGAATACAAACACTTCCGTATAGAGGAATAATAACATCTCTATAGGAATACAATATAGATATATGTGAAATACATTCTGAAGTTACATATACATCAACAATAAGAAGTTCCTTGATGCACATTTCAAGCAGTATCATATAAAGATGGACTATGTCCATGAAGAACTCCCAGATAACTCCATCTTCCAAGGGGTCGATACTTTTTCTGAAGTCTTGGAAAGGCCAAGAGCTTAGATGAGCAGCAACATATTCTGGCATATCAAAAAGAAATGAAAACTAAAGTCTACAGGAAAAGTTCATTGTAAATGAACCTTATTGAGCAACTGAGAAGAGATAAAGAACTAAATAAGGCCCAGCAGGATCATGCCTCTCTAATGCTGACTTATCTGGATGGAGACAGAGGTAAAACCCCCATGGAGAATCCTCCTCAAGTGAAAACAACTGAGCAGGTTACAGCTTTGCTACAGACCTCTCATCATTTTTCAGCAGGAGTTAGCACAGCTCACTTCGGTGATTCATACTCAAATGACTAAACCTCCTAAGCTCACTATGGATGTGCAAGTGACTACTACAGCTTTGCAGGTAGTTGATGATTTGATAATGCCTGAGGTTAATGCAGTCAAGAGACAGAAAGTTCAGGTTTCTACATCGAAGATCCCTACTATTGATCTCATTGACAGTGATGTTGAAGATGAGCCACATCCTGCAGTTCAAGTGACTGAAGAAGTTACTGAAAAGGTGACTGACAAGATTACTGAAGAAATGACCGAAGAAGTGATTGACAACTTACATGAAGTCACAGACTTGTTGGATACTATTGAAATGGATCACTCTGATCCTGATCAACAAGTATTGGAAGTTACTACTGCTCTTGACATGACAACTTCATCATTTATGTTGTCATCCATTCAGGATCTTTCTGCTCTTCCTACAGGGGTGATGCCATCATTCTCTATTTCCCAATTGTTTCACACTCTGACTTACAGAGCCACCCCTTTTCTGGATAACTCTGTTGCTTTTTCCAATCCCCTCATCTATTTTCACAGAAGTCTAGTCTTCCACTGTTCCCCTGCAATTATCCATCTCTACTTCATTATCCACTCAGAATGAGCCACCCTCAACTCCTTCTCCATTATCACCATCTACTAATGAGGATCAAGTTCCACTTTCTGAAGCCTTCACTTCAATCCCTTCCCCAACTATTGTCCCATTAGTTCCTCAAGCTGTATCTACCCCTATGGTTGTTCTTCAAGTTACCATGCCTATACCCAATCCTATAGCCACTCAAACTCCTTCATTGGTTTCAACAAAAAATGTAGTCTCAATTACTTCTGAGATAATAATTGAATATGAAAATGATGTGGTAGTCCCTCTTGGACATTATTTTTACAGCAAGGAAAACAAAGCAATGGTAAAGAGAGGTAAGAAGATCAGGAGGGATCAAGGTGAATTGGAAGTATCTGTTCCCAATCAAATAGTATGGACTCAGCAAGCAAATGACCCCTAGACAAGAGCAATTGAAACAGCCACATCCTTAGGAGCATTTGCTAGTGTAAATCTTGATTCATTCCAGATACTGAATAAGGAGATTGATCAGAAGAAGGAGGAATTGGAAAGGTTGACAGAAGAACTCTTGAAGACCAAGGAAGAGCATGAGATTTATGTTGATGATCTCAGGAGAATATGGGAAGACATATTATAAGTTTTGGAATGAAGCAATACCTCTTTGCAGGCTGAGCTTCGTGATGTATAGACTGACAACTATGCCAATACTCAGAAAATTGCCTTATTGCAAAAGCAATGTGAGGACGCAACTGCAAGTGCAGCCTCTTCTACTTTCTTTAAGATGTCATCTCAGGAAATTAAAGATTTGGCCCTTCAAGCCAATGAAGAGTATCACAAGTTGTTGGAGAAGCTATTTTGTACCTTGGATGAGATCAGGGAGACTCATATCACTTTTGGTAAGATGTATAGTGCCCTTGAAGAGTAGAAAGCTAAAAGGCTGGAAGCTTCTAAGGAAAATGAAAACATTATTGAATGGAAAAGATATATCAAGGACACACCAGAAGGCTTCTCCATTCTTAACATCTTTCAATTTAAGAAAATTAGAGGTGCATTGAACACTTGGCTTGAACTTAATGAGTCGATTGAGGATATTCTCAAGAGAGCACAATCCATGTGTAGCAGGCGATGGTATGCAGCAAATAATGTCATGGAGAGTCTCCAGTTTCCTGCCATGGAACTCATCGAGGATACTGGTCCACCGAAGTTGAAGATCGAGGAAATTGAGCGCAAATGTGAAGAAGCCCAGCAGCAAATTTAGCTCCTTGAAGAGGTCAAAATCGATGATGTGGAGCGATTGGTCAGGAAACCGGTCTCCCTGGAACGTAAAATCCAAGTATTTATCCGCATTTGGAATAAGCTGGAAAAGAATGAAATGGAAACATTAGAATGCAATGCCCAGCTGGGGCTTGAGTCAGCTAATTATCCGATTGTGGATGAGTTGTTAGAGATATGGGAGAAATGGCAAGCTTTTCTAGGCCATTAGGTTATGTTTGATTTTGTAATCCCGGTTTGAGGGAATTTACTGTTTGTATTATTATTTTGTAAGTCTTATTTAAAGAGATGATCTCTCGTAGAGAATGAGGATGGAATTTGGAGACCAAATTTGCAAGAGAAGCTGGAGATGCTCTGTTTTGATACAAGCTTGTAATTTCTTACATACTGTCATTGAATACAGTAAAGTTATTTTCAGATCTTCTTTTTTCAATTTATTCAAGTTTATTTGATGAATGTGATTTCTCTCCAAGTTGCTCACCTGACACTGTTTTTATCCTTTGCAATCTATAAATACATTGATCTACAGTTTTGATTTCTCTCTGCTTATGATCTATGTATCCCTAAAAGTTTTAAAAGAGTTTATTCAATTAAAATCTTTATCGATTTCTGCAAATGATTATTATCAGTGAATCATAATTGATGTTGATTTTTCAATTAACATATCAGTTAGAGGTCATATATTGAATGTATGCAACCCCTAATTCACTGTTGATTAATTTTTATTGGTTAATGGCAATTTGGGCAAATAAGTTATAAATCTTTTAACATTTCTGTTAAGTTGATGAATATGCTTATTTAATTTCAGATCAAGCTGACTTGAACCTATCTCAAAACACCTTCTTAGAATAGATCTAACTTAGCTTAGATTCCTTTTAGATAGATTTGGGTTTATAGAGTTTTACACTTAGGTTTTCTTCATTTGAAAACTGATCCTTCGGATCAAAACTTACCAGCTCTTAGAGTGCCAGCGGAGGTTGAATATCTGTGGGATATTACCATACCAAACAGGATAGGGATAGAACTATCCTTGCGTAGGATCTTTTGAAGCCTTTCAATCTGGGTTTTCACCCTCTGTTGAGAGCTTGGGAACCCATTCCAGCACTTTGCATACCCTGCACATCTGAGGCCTTAACAGTCCGTTGAAATAACCTAATATGGATCGAGTCGTCCATCAAGGATTTGAATGAACACCATAGATGGTATGTCATCACATGGGTTTTGGGATCCTCATCAGGCTTTCCATCAAATTTGGGCGTATCTGATGGTAACTTAACTGGAATGGGTGGCCAGTTGTGCCCATGGAAGATGGGATCATTCATCAGACAAGACAGATCGGGTAAGTCCGAAGTAGCCAAAAATGGCAGCTGTTGGTTCAGCTAAGGGCACTGATAGTACTGATAAGGCATGTATGGACCAGTAGGACCTTGAATCGAATAGTTGTAAGGTGTCCTCGGAGGGAACTAACAATAAGGTGTCCTCCCGGACCATAATTGGGTCCGCCACCGTAAAAGGGTGGTCCATTACCATAGTAAGGTGGTCCGTTACCATAAGGTGGGGGCCTGCCGCCACCGCCGGGAGGGGGTGGGCCACCTCCAAATGGTGGGGGTCCGCTACTACCACCAGGATAGGATGGACCTCCACCTCCTCCGTCGGGAGGAGGTGGTGGTCCGTCGCCACCATTGGGATATGATGGACTTCCACTGCCTCCACTGGGATAATGTGGACCCCCACCACTTCCGTCGGGAGGTTATGGTGCTCTGCCACCGCCGGAAGGGTAAGGGCCGCCTCCTCCACCTCCACTAGGATAGGATGGTCCTCCGCCACCAAGGTGGGATGGTCTGCTGCCACCACCAACAGGATGGGATGGGCCTTCGCCACAGGGTGGAGATCCGCCACCACCGAGGAGGTGCAGCCACATTGCTGAGTTCAATATTGCTAAAGGCAGGAGCATTACTATTGAGTACAATAGGTAATTTTATTGAGTTGTAGAAATCATACTACAATTACAGAAAATATCACTGCTGAGTTTACATAGAATGTTTTAACTACAAGTTTTAAATTGTAGGTTTTATTTACAAGTTTTAACTCGAGGACGAGTTGTGTGTTCAGCAAAGGATTGTTGAAATTCCAAACTTAGGAGAGATTTAGATGATTAACAAGGTGTTGTTGAAATATTGCGTTATGACATAACCAATAGTGAATGATTTGTATTGTGGACTAATAAATTTCTTTATGTGTGAATGAATGCTAGAGTAAGCAAATATGCCCTCACGGATGAGGATGAATGATAAATGATTAACTTTTAATGTTTGAAATTTTGTATACTTATGTATACTGAAAAATGTTTAAAGATCTGGTATGATCTGTACACAAGTTATGAAAGAAGTATGAACCACAAAGACATGTGAAAGATGTATGAGTTCAAAGATGATCAAAAATAACAAAGGGAGATGACAAGTGAGCTAAAGAATGATGACCCAGAAGGATAGATGAAATACTGAAAAGTGTGAACACCGAGGACAGTGTTATTTTTAAGGGGAGGAGTATGTAACATCCCTCCTTTTTGACCTAACAAATGGTATAAATGTAAATAAGTATTGTAATCGTTTACGGTGAGGAGCTCAAGGCCAAGGTCCCACCAGTAAACGTTGTATCTATTGATAGATATTATAAACCACGGTCACTGAAAAGTGGTGACGCAAACTAAGTGACAGGCGAGTAAACCCACCAAGGAAAAAGGATGAAGGCCATGATAGCCTTCCAAAATCTAACATTTGAAGTTGAATGACATCCTAAGTGCCACGGGCACTTGAGGAGAGTGTTGTTACATGTAAAAAGGACCTTAAAGGTTTAAGTATCGTCATCATAGAGAGAGAATGATGGTTACTTGTTTCAATCATTTAGATAATTATAGAGCAGTTTCTTTTAGTATAAACCCTAATAAAACCTAAAGAAGGTCATTCTTTTATTTTAAACCCTTTAATACCATGAGAAAGTTTTAAATCCCTAAATACTTAGCTTATTGAGTAAAGGGGCTTGACAAGCTTAGCTTACTAAGTTAGTATACTTAATTATAGGCTGAACCATAAGATATTAGTATAAGTTGATATAATAAGTACTACTTGAGTATAAGTTAGTAATATATATATATATTATATTAAGAGTTATTATTAGAGGCCTTTTGCATATGGAAAAGGTTATGTTAGCAATTATAGAGGTATTTATATATTATGTTAAAATTTCTTTTAAATAAAAGGAGGTTTCTCCTATTTTAAAAAAAAGAGCTAATATAAAATATATGTGTAAAATGATATATTTATATTAAACATGACATGTATAATAATAATAATAATTCATAAACACTATGATAAGGCCAAAGAAAAACCTTTGTTCAATTTTGGAGCTTCGCCACTACCATAATTTTTGAATGATGCTGAGCATTTAATAAAGATACTTCTTATGGAGCTCGGCCTTACCTGCAAGTGAAGCCCAATTCCTGCCAGTCCGTCGATGTTCGTAGAACTGAAATCTGTATCATAGCAGTAGATGCACGGAGACTTGTGGAGTTCGCGGTGGGATAGTCTCTGGAGGGAAGACGATGGGGAAGAAGCTGCACTTAGATGGACACATTATATCTCATATAAGAGTTTTCTTCCCCTTTGCAAATTTTGATTAAACTTTTTGCTTGACCCTGTATCAAAGGTTCACCAAAGATCTTCCTGGGTTAAAATCGCATGGCTTGATAGGATCTCTATGTAAACAAAACATTGTTCTATTTATATTAATATCTACCTTGGATTGTAAGTCTCTGTAGATAGTAATCTGCACCCTTTTACGTTTTTAGTTTTTATTGAAAAATCGCAGAAACCTGTTACACATTAAACTAGACCTCATATAATGACTAGTTGACCTCTGAGTACACTTAGTTTTAGAGATTTGTTTATGTAGATCCGCAGAGGCCCTGAGTGCTCTGCATCTCGTTATCTAAAGCCATGTTCTTTTTTTTACCTTTGATGTCGTGATTTCGTTTGGGGATAGAATTTCTTTACTCTGCGTAAATGATTTTTTACCTTATCTCCATTGTATAAATTAATTAGATTATGTCCTTGCGCAAACTCCTTTTCATTGGTGAAAGCCCGGATCCCTGATTTATCTCACCAGGTAGAGTTGTTCTTTTTAGTTATGAATCTCTGAGTGGAATTTGAGTAAACGCCCAGTATTCATGATGATGTCTGTGTGCAATGAAGTCGAGGAAATATTAGTTCTTCTGATTAAATTTTTGCAATGTCTACTTTTCGATCTTAGCAAATCTTGGTAGAGATCAGATACGTAAAGGCCTCGGTGAGCAACAACAAAGGGTATGTTTGTCTTCCACTTTCTAAGAATCCTTCAATGATTGAGCCTATATCCTAAATACCATCACACGTCCTTTTAGTGCATTCTCTACGTAGTATTGTTTACAGAGTATTAAACAAAACACAGCATTTAATTATATCTTCAGTAGTTGTGACCAGTATACCTCCAATGACAAAGATGTTAAATGAAGTATGTGTTTGCCCAAAAGTATTAAAGTAGTTTTATAATGAGATCTGTTTATAGGTTTTGAAATACCCTATAGTCTTGTATACCATTATTGGTAAGATTCGTGTGCTTGAATATGATCGTTATATAGTTACCTATATATGTATTATTAATTCGCATAATATTGCAAGCCTTTATATAACTATTTGGGTAAGTATTGCGAAAAGAAGAAAGATAATATGGGAGAGCTATTATATGGTATGTATATTGATTTAACGTATTTACATGTATTATATCAAAAGTACTTGTTAAGTGTTACTAATGGAGGAAGGGCTTAGAACTTAGTAGCTTAAATAGTCTCTATGAGTCAAAGATTAGCTTTATTAGCTTAGTTACTGATCCTAAGCATTTATAGTTTAGAAGTCTTATGATGTGGAAATTCAGGATCATTTTTACTGGATATAATATTGATACAATTTTTTTACAGCATCTTAGTTATGTATCTTTGGAGGTGGAGTTAAATGATTGAAAAGAAAATCATGGCAACAACTTTGTTGCGGAATTTAATCTTTGATCTTGAGAAATAATATAAACACAACCTTTTGTGGACGTAGCCTAAGGAGTGGGTGAACCACGTTAAAAATGGCCTCCCTAGGTTGTGTCTTGTTTATGTATCCTCTTGATATCTTGTTTCCGTGTTATTCAGTTTGGTTGTCTTATGTGTTACTAACTATGTTGACTTGTTATTTATATCTTGCGCAAATTGTATACATCTATGATAATTCTTGGTTACTTTATAATGACTATAAATTGTATCTAGTATGTGTATACTCTCTCTCTCTTTCTCTCATAATGATTATGACTATGCTTGTCATGTTCATATGTATGAATAAAAGTTTCTTGAAGGATTTATTGCATTTTATGCATACATGTACCTTGTGATTTACCAATGTATAAGTTGCATACTTCATTAATATTCATAGTT
Organism: Larix kaempferi; assembly: GCA_027924585.1. Taxonomy (NCBI): domain Eukaryota; kingdom Viridiplantae; phylum Streptophyta; class Pinopsida; order Pinales; family Pinaceae; genus Larix; species Larix kaempferi. The sequence continues at coordinate 9,507,037 of BSBM01000094.1, forward strand.
AGAAATATAGCTCAATGATAGATTCACATTGTTCCATAGGTAGTAGTCAATATTTTGGTTATCCCAAATGGATAGGGAAGTAGTGTATGGTATTTGAAGGAAAGATCTTAAAGATTATGTATATAATTAAGAAAGATTGAAAATAATATTTTTTGATCTCATGATGGCTTGTCTTGCATATCAAATTAAAACAATTGCTTTAACAAAAGGGATAACTGATTTTTGAACTATGATTTAGTAATTCAAAGTAATGGTAGTAGGAATCTTTAAGCATGATCATTATAATTCAATTGTTATCATGTTTAAATGAAATTAGTGTATCACGTTTCTCATTATTAAATGTTCACGGTGAATGTTTTTTGAAAATTCACATAGTTACACTTATTGAAATTTGGGTTCATGACATTGACCATCCTGTAAGTGGATCTGGATTGCATCATCCGTGGCTTTATGTCCTAAAGAGATCGGGATTGACCATCCTATAAGTGGATCTGGATTGCATCATTCGTGGCTTTATGTCCTAAAGAGATCGGGATTGACCATCCTGTAAGTGGTTCTGGATTGCATCATCCATGGATTTATGTCCTAAAGAGATTGGGATTGACCATCCTGTAAGTTGGTCTAGATTGTATCATCCTTGGCTTTATGTCCTAAAGAGATCAGGATTGACCATCCTGTAAGTAGGTCTGGATTGCATCATCTATGGATTTATGTCCTAAAGAGATCGAGATTGACCATCCTGTAAGTGGTTTTGGATTGTATCATCCTTGGCTTTATGTCCTAACGTGACCGGGAGTGATCATCCCGTAAGTGGATTAGGATTGTATCATCCTTGGACTTATGTCCTAAAGTGAGAGGGATTGATCATCCCGTAATTGGATCATGTGTATTGCAGATTATGATGTTGTTTATCGAGAGATCCAGATGATGTTGTTGATCGGGAGATCCAGATTATGATGTTGTTGATCGAGAGATCCAAATGATGATGATGTTGATCGAGAGATCTAGATGATGTTGTTGATCGGGAGATCTAGATGATGGTGTTGTTGATTGAGATATCCAGATCATGTTGTTGATCGGGAGATACATATGATGATGTTGTTGATCGAGAGATCCAGATGATGTTGTTGATCAGGAGATCTAGATGATGATGTTGTTGATCATGAGATCCAGATGATGATGTTGTTGATCGGGAGATCCAGATGATGATGTTGTTGATCGGGAGATCCAGATGATGATGTTGTTGAGTGAGAGATCCAGATGATGTTGTTAATGTAGCTAATCGAGTGATCAAGTGCTGCATAAGATGAAGACTCAGTACTGAATATATTGATGTTCCAGTATTGAAGATATTGAAGATGTTCCAGTAGTTGTTTGAGTTACTGATGATGATTGAAGAAAAATTCCAATGATTTATAGATGTATCACTGTGATGTAGTTGATGACTCCTTGCTCCTGCAGATGTTGTTAGAATATCCTTCTCATTAAGGGGGAGTGTTGAAATATTGTAACTTCAAAGAATATTCTATTTGTACCTTATTATTATTCATCCGGAGATGTTTTATTCCTCCGTCGGGATGTTATTATTATGTAAATTCATTGAGGTAAATCCTCCCATGTAATTCGGGGAAATATATCCCCTAAGATTCATTTGTAATGGGGTGTTTAAGTCCCCTAGAGGGATCGGCCCAATCAGCAAGAGAATAAACTATTGAGGCTGACCTGTCAAGTGTAAAAGTCAAGTGAATGTAAAGTATAAATAGAGGAGGTGTGTTCCTCATTTGAACACACTCACTCACTTGTGAACTCACATAGGAGAGAGAGAGATCTGCAAAGGAGGAGAAGGAGCTCTTGTTTGGGGATTTCATCTTTGTACTTGTTGATCATCTATATTGAGGAAGTTTTGTTGGGTTTTCTACCCCATGAGGGTTTCCCACAATAAATCTATGTCTCTTTTGTTTATGCTGTGCTTTTTATTATTTTAGTGATCCTGTATATGTTATTTTTGTGAAATTGAATTGAATACTGATGTTATCTATCTTAGCATATTGAATCTTAACAATTATTTCTTCCATGAAATTTGTTTATAAATCATTATCGGTTTAATTTCTTCCCTTGATTATTTTTCGATTCCTCGCCAAATGGGTGATTGAGTGTGAATGAGGATAAGTTTCTCAGTTTATTACCTGTCAAATCATGCTCATGAATGTATGCTCCACCACTCCTATCACATAATTGCACCACTGTTTTCTTAAATACTTAGAAATTAAAAACTATTTTACTTCCAGGTTTCACTCATGGATTACGCTAGTTATTGAATGCAATTTAGAGTTTCAATACTCTTACACCCACCTCCGTATCTTCCTAACTCATGTTGAACGTGTGTTAACTATTCTATTTGTCGGAAAATGTCCCGATTTGTCGGGAAATGGTGACCATTGAAATTTTTTTGGCCACATACTTTTGTGATTAGTTGACTCGCTCATCGTCTTCACAATAAAAAATATTATTTCCTCAACAATGTGGAGAATTTTAACCAATCAAAAGAGGATATTTCTACAAAGAAAGCATCTTAAAAGCATCTTTTGGCATTTTTACTAATGAAATAGGATATATGCTAGTTATGGGTAGAATGTTATGTCCCTATTCATGTTGGAGCCACACCGTTCCACACAATCCCGTTCTTGTTCCCACCCTCAGCATTAGTAAGTACAACAGTGATGGCCACGCTGAATCTCCTTGGGTTAACATTAGGACTTCCTGTGTGGTACTTAACTACTCCTAATCCTCTTCCAACACCACAACTCATCCTCCAACCGATCCAACCAATCACCACTACCAATCGTCCACCCCCCGGTGTGGCGACAACGTCTTCATCCAAGAACACTGGGGGCAAGGCCATACACACCCATAATGCACCACATGCCACCAAAAATACGAAACCTCCCACCACATTCCACGCACCTCCTAAATGTTCTTTGTGTGATTACTTGGGCCATGCTACCCATAAGTGTTGGATGATGACCCCAATATTCTGGTTATCAAACTACAAAACACCCCCCACCCATGCAACAAATCATTGCATACCAACCACCCCTACGCCATATGCGAAGTCTACGGTCATTATTCACATCATTGCTCATATTTACTAGAGTATAGATTGGTTCTCCATGAGCTAAATCAATCTTCTTTAGGTTCATCCATCACTACCATCGAGGAGATTCACCCACCCGAATCCTCCTCCTCGCGAGAAATTAACACCATTTACATGATTTCCATGGATGGCGAAACAATTTCTCCTCCAACATCCAGCTTCCCCTCTACCGATATTTCCACCCATTGTTTTCGCAGCGACGAAGAAATCCTCAAAGCGCTAACCGCACCTGACTTCCCTTGGGATGACATGCATCATCGCTTATACTTTATCCCTAAGGATTCTACCCCTGTTGCAACCAATTAACTTTCGGTAGATTCGAAGGAATTCATTCATAACCAAGTGGATTGGTTTACAAACCCCATCCCAGCCCCCGATGCCTTCGAGGAAGGAAACATGGCCAACATATCTCCTACCATCCAGGTCGACATTTCAACCACCCCCAGTACAGTGAAGAATATTACGTTAGGCACCTCATGCACTCCAGAAGAATTTGTTTCCTATAAGGAGCTCTTCCAATAGGTCCGCGACGTTTTCGCTTGCTCATACACTGAGATGCCTGGTCTTAACCCCGCCATAGTTGAACACCATATCGATACTTGGTCGGATGTCCCACTCATTTTCCAAAAGCAACAACCCATCCACCCCTCCAAACTCCTCGCTTTAAAGGATGAGATTGAGAAACTACGTCAAGCTAGGTTCATTTATCCCATCCCTTACACTACATGGGTGTCTGATCCTGTTCTGGTTAACAAAAAAAAGGAACCATTTGTGTTTGTATCGATTTTCGTGATTTGAATTTAGCATGTCCCAAAGGAAACTTTCCTACACCTTTGATTGACCAACTTATTGATGCATGTGCAGGTCATGAGATTATGTATTTCATGGAGGGTTTCTCTGGTTATAATCAGATTCACATTCACAAGGAATATCAGTACAATACTACCTTCACTACCCCATGGGGCACCTTTTCCTATTGAGTCATGCCTTTTGGTCTTAAAAATCCTGGTGCCACATTTTAGCGGACCATGAATTTTTGCTTTCACGATTTGGTCCATATCATTTTTGTCTACCTAGATGCCCTCACGGGTTGATCCAAAAAATGATCTGACCATCTAAACAACCTCCAGCAAGTCTTTTTGCGTTGTCGCAAGTACAAAATCCACATGAACCCCCTTAAGTGTGTATTTTTCCTTCCTGCAGGCTGGTTGTTGGGTTTCATCGTTTCCCAAAAAGGAATTACGGTAGACCCGTTGAAAGTTCAAGCCATCCTGGACCTCCAGTCCCCACGTACATTCCACCAATTACAAAGCCTTCAAAGGAAATCCAACTTTCTTCGTCGCTTCGTTCCGAGATATGCTACGAAATTTCATGGTTTCCTTCGCTTGCTTCGGACCCACGTTCCTTTCGTTTGGGACGAATAAGCACAAGTGTATTTTGAAGCACTCAAACAAGCCTTGACTTCTGCCCCATTGATTTCACCTCCTGATTTCTCGAAGGATTTTATCCTTTATGTTTCAGCATCCGAATATTCCTTTTCAGGTGTGTTAGTCCAATAAGATAGTGCACGACAATAACATGTCATTTATTATGTGAGTTAGACATTATTGGGTCCACCCTTACACTACCCCCATGAGGAGAAGTTGGCCCTTGTCGTCCTCTTCTCAGTACAGAATGTTCGCCACTATATCCTATTAAGTCGAACTATAGTTGTGGTAGACTCCAACCTCATGGTCTATATCTTGATTCAACACCTTCTTCAAGGCCGCATGGCTAAATGGGTCATCATACTTGAAGAATAGGACCTAATATTCGCTACACCTAAGAACACCACATCCCTTGCATTGGCACAACTCATGACTAACTTACCATCCTCGTCAATGTCACAACTTATCACCTCTAACTTGCTTGACGACCACTTGTTTACCATTTCGTCGGATGACCCCTGGTACGAAAACATCCTAGTGTACCTACAGACACAAAATTTTCGGACCAATATCGTTCGTGATGATCGGCGTTGCATACGCTATCGTGCCTCACTCTATCTCCTCATTGGTGATGTCCTTTATAGGCGTGGTGTCGACACCATTTTGTGTCGATGCTTCACATGAGACGAGGCTTAACAAGTTCTAAACAATTGTCACAGTGGATCCTATGGTGGCCATTTCTTCGGAATAACCACTGCACAAAAGCTCATCCGCACAGGGTATTTTTGGCCCACCCTTTTCACTGATTGCATTACAACAGTCAAACATTGTCAGAATTTCTAGCTCTTTGCCCCCAAGGCCAAGACCCCTCTTGTCCCTCTCCATCCAGTCATCACCGTTGGCCCTTTTTGTAAGTGGGCCATTGATTTTATGGAGTGTAACCCCCCCTCGGTGAATGGCCATAAATAGATCATTCTAGCTATTGACTATTTCACCAAATGGGTCGAGGCCATGCCTACATTTAATTGCAAAGATGGTACCGCAACCCGTTTCTTTTTTAATCATGTCATCAATCGATTTGGGGTCCCTAAATAACTCATATCTGACCATGGAAAACATTTTGAAGACACCATTTGGAAGGAGTTGTCGAATTTTCTGAAGTTTGACCACCAGTATGCCTTAGCCTATTACCCTCAAGGGAACGACCAAGTTGATCCTATCAACAAAATTTTACAAACAATTCTTCAATGAACTGAAAATCAGCACAAGTCCAACTAGCACCATATGCTCTTTCCCACACTTTGGGATTACCGCACATCAACTGCCACGGGTTTTACCCCTTTTCATTTGGTTCATGGTGTAGAGTCTATTCTTCCCATTAAGTGTCAGATTCCCGCTTTACACATTGCTATTGAACTCCTCATAGACACCTCACCACTTGAGAAACTCTTAATCTTCTTGAAGCAAGCCAATGAATATCGTCGGACAACTTTACAAATCACCGAGGCAACCAAACATCGCTCTAAATCCAATTATGACAAGTATGTCCACCCCTCCAAGAAGGCGATCTAGTCCTTTTTTATGACCAAGCTCATGACAAGACCAGTAAAGGAAAATTTGAATCCATGTGGCAAGGCCCATACATTATCCAAACCTGCCTTGGCAAGGGAGAATACATCCTCACCAATTCCAAGGGACACCCCTTGACCAACCCCCATAATGAGTTGTATCTCAAACGATTTTACCCTTAACACTTTTTCGGACCCCATAGTCTGTGTTGTACAATTTTCTCTTATTTTTGTTTTCCACTTTTTGCATCCATAACCTTACAATTTGCTTCCATGCGTGACCACAGATGGATCATGTTCCACCATTCTATGCCATTTTCGCCGACGGTGCAAGTCGATGGTGTCCAAACCTTGCGTCCATAGCTTGGGTATTATATTCCCTCTCACACGAGTTGATCCACCTCGACGGAGTATGTCTCGGTGTTTCTACCAATAATCAGGCTAAGTACGATGCTGTGACCGGTTTATTGACCGTTTCTCTCCAGCTAGGCATAAGTCACCTTCATGTGTTTCTTGACTCCCATCTTCTTGTCGCTAAACTCAACAACTTTTACCAGGTATAGGATCCTTTCCTTTTTAGAAAGTTTCGGCACAATAAACAAATGATTAGATAGTTTGAATCCATTACATTCACTCATGTCCCACGAAATCAGAATAGTGTTGATGCATACCAAATGGCTAATAATATTCTAGACTGGCACATCAATCACAACATGTAGGAATTAAACCATACAAATGCATCATCCTACCATCCACATGCATATATCCATCATATAGGCATACATAATAATAATAATAATAATAAAACAAAAAGAAGACCATCACCATCATAAACTGCATCCACATGCATGTATATATACATATCATCATAAAATGTCATAGTGCCCACAGCATAACATAAACATCAATACATCGAGGAGCCCCAAAAGTTTCCCCATCATAAAAATACAAGCCAAGTACAAAAATTCCCCATGCTCATCACATTAGGGGGCAGTTCCCTCAACTTCCTACTCGTCCTCGTCATCCTCGTCATCGTCGTCGTCATCCTCCTCCTCCTCCTTGGAATCATAATCCTCCTCCTCATCATCATACGGGGCATCACCCCGCGCCATGGCCTTGACCACCTCATCCTCCATCGCTATCCTATGCATCACTGGCCTCCACTCACGTGGAGCATTGTAGAAAATGTCAATCAATCCCTGGTCCAGATACAGCCAGCCATCATCCAACACCCCATCTCATAGGCGATCAATCCCAACCCATAGTGTCGCCAACGTCGTCGAAGCACTCCATTGTCGATGGTATCCATGCAAGGGAGAGTATACCCCGTCCACTCATCCCCTCCGAGCTCAGTATTCTCTCGGCAGTTGCGGTCCCACATCTGCACATCAAAGACACCTCATTAGTCTTAGTGTCATAAAAATAATCTAGCTATCACATATGATATCGAGTAGATACAACATGATACTGTAAACAAAGAACATACATCCCATCTGGTCCCCATTCTTGACTAGGAGGCTGCGGGAACTCGGGATCCCCCCTGTAGTCCATCCTAGCATAGGGGTAGTCCTCAATCACCAACATAAGCTACCTCCACTGAGTGAATAACTCCTGGGTAAAAAACTGACCCACTAACCCCCCGCCACTATCAATCATCATATCGGCCCATCGTTGCATTCACGGCTTAGTGGGGCCTCCGTCGTGCATTGCTCTATGCGATCGCAACGCCGGCACTCGCTGAAAGAAAAATGAGCAGATGAATGAAGGGAAACATAAACCCCCCCTGTATGTAACAAATATAAATGTTATAAATATTAACATTTAATACTAAGTAGGTCAATTAGGGTAATTAATTAATTACTCAAGAGATGACTTGAAAAGTCACCTCCCTTGCCACTTAGGGTATAAAACACCAGACATTAATTCTTATAAATCATCTTACATCTATTCTACTTTACTTGCCTTGCATGGCATTTCTACGTTACTTGTATTTATTATTCTATTAGTGGGAACTTTAGTTCCTTCTGTGGTATCAAAGCCCCTTCTTGGGCAAAATCCAACCATTGGCTATTATTGGGAGTTTCTCCCGTCAATTGGTTTTTGACCATAGAGTGGCCCTTGGCCAAAATCCATTCTCCAACTCCAAAAAGGTAAAAAAACAAAAGGGAAGAAAGAAAAAGACAAAAGTAAAAAAATACAAATAAAAAAAGAAGAAAATAAGAAAAGAAAAGAAAAGTTAAAGAAAAGGAAGAAAAAAGTAAAAACAAAAAAAAAAGAAGACATAAAAAAGAAGTAAAAAATAGCAGGAGAGAGTAAAAAAGAGGAAAGTAAAAAAAAATTAAAAAAAAGGGAGTAAAAAATAAAAAGGTAAAGTAAGAAAAGAAAGGTTAAAGAAAACAAGAACATGGTTTTATAAAACTATTCTAGTTTTATAAAACTATTCTAGTTTTATAAAACTATTCTAGTTTTATTAAAATTCTATTTTTCAAAACCTTAGATATATAAATTTATAATAATAATATTTATTATTATAATTTATCCAATCCAATTTTTTATAATAATATTGTTATTATATATAATGATAATAATTATAAATCATTTTTTAAACCCCTATTTTGTCTCCCATCCAAAACAATCATAATATTATTATTATTATTATAAATAATAATAATAATTATTTAATAACTGTATTAAATACAATTATTATTTTGTACAAAAAGGGAAAAGAAACAAAAAATGAAGAAGGTCTAAATGGAAAAGGCGGATTTTATTAAAGCAGGGAAAATATTTCTCAATGTCCTGACGAAGGTGCCTATGGTGATGCTGAAAGTTTATGGGATATTTGATGAAATTCCAATTGCCATCACTATTTGTCCATCCAACAAAGAAAATTTTATAAACATTGATGTTGCAAATCAAGTACAAGTTCAAGAATCAATGAAGAATGAGTCAAATGAAGATCAAATATAAGTACCATTACAAATCGATGATTATCATTTTGTAGCTCAATTCATCGTTGCAGCTATAGACGGCTATCTCATCGACATAATGTTGGGTTATAACTAGTTGGAAACACTAGGAATATTCTCCATCAATGCAAAAAAGAAGTGCATCACCTTCTTCCATGAGAAGAAGAAAATAACGCTACATGATTTCTCAGTGATGGTTCCCTTATAGAAAACTACAGACGAAGAATCAACTGATGGACGATATGAAGAGTTAGAAGAACAAATAAAGATTTTAAACAAACTCATCATGGACAAAGATAATGAGTTGGAGCACGTCCAGAGAAAGTTAGAAAATCAGGAAATAGAGTTATGTCATCATTAACAGCAAAACGAAAAACTCCAGCAGTAGTATGACGACAATAAGAAGACACATAAGTTGGAACTAACAAAAGTAAAAAATGTATTATCAAGCAATACCGAAGAGATTTTCCGATTACAGAATCATAACAAAACACTGATTACAAAGATTAAAAAATTAAAATACAGTAGCAAGAGGGAACACTCCAGTGAAGACCTTGAAGGAAGAACAATGGAAAAGCAGGAAGAAAACCAGTGTCTAAAGAATCGTAATCAGGAACTAGAGAATCAAATCAAGAAGTTATAAATTGACAAAAAGTCGCAAGATGAAAGAATCAAAAAGATTCAAAATCATAACAATCTACTAGAGAACAAGGAAGCGCAAATCCAGGAAGATGCATCCAAAAATCAAATCGAGGAAGTGAAGGCAGTCCTTGCTGCAGTTCAAAAGAAAGAAAAATAAACAACACATACACCTTACAGACATCCTAATTATAATCATCATTTTGACCAACGACAGGGTCAAAACGAGCACTCACAGAAGAATTATGTTGACAGGTGAAAAGATCGACATACTAAGCAACAATTGGAACAACCTGTCCCACAAAATGATCTCAGAGATCTGATAAAAATAGATCTGGGATGGACCATAGCAGATACAATGCGACAATTCTCCTTGGGAATCCAGAACTCGTATCGTCTCATTTCAACAAGTGTCGCAATTACAAAAAGGAAAGGATCCCAAGACGACAATTCAAGGGAATTCAAACATCGTTTTCAATACAGCTTTGAGGAAAAAGCTTCCCTTAAGGGGAAGGCAATGTAACAAATATAAATGTTATAAATATTAACATTTAATACTAAGTAGGTTAATTAGGGTAATTAATTAATTACTCAAGAGGTGATTTGAAAAGTCACCTCCCTTCCCACTTAGGGTATAAAATACCCAACATTAATTCTTGTAAATCATATTACATCTATTCTACTTTACTTGCCTTACATGGCATTTCTACATTACTTGTATTTACTATTCGATTAGTGGGAAAGTTCCTTCATTGTACAACTCACCTTGTTTAGCTCTCGCCGAACAATAGTCAAATACAACTGACGCCAGCCAAAATAAGTACCTACTAAGACCTGCTCCACCAACACCATTTGTCCCCCTGAGACCTTGTGGATTGAATTCGACCCCATTATGCACACTACCAGTGACGCTATAGCCCAAGTCTCCAAACTCTCTATGTCATAGACAAGAATCGCATTGTCATGCACATGCGTTGTGGCATAACAGTGGTGATCTAGTAATTCCTTCATGGACACATCACTTGGATTCCTCGGAAGGGTGTCATAAATCATGCCCAACCACAGGATCCCCATTAGGAAATACAAATCCGTGAGCGATATGTCTAATAGCTCCCCCTGTATCATGAATGCCCCTATATTGGCATCCAAGAACTCCACCATATTGTTCAGCAGTAATTTTGTTGTACGCATTGACGACACCTTTGCGAACTTCAGCAGCCCACAATGGGCCAATGTGTCCTGACAATGCTCATCATCTAGGATCGCATCCCGTAACTTCCCGAGCTCACTCTCTTGCTAATTAAGTATTGACATCCTGTCAACACAAAAACACAACCCACATTCGGTCCATATAAAAGATCAAACGATCTCCTCCATATCGCCGTATCCAAACTCAGGAAAAAAGGCGTGTTCCAAAGAGCGCATTTTTTCCCCATAGATGTGCCATGGAGTGCACTTTTCTCCTCAAAACGTGCACCCCTCGAGCACACATGTGGGGCCCACAGCCGTGCTCGAAGTGCGTGTTTCCCAAGAAATGCCGCACTTCAGAGCGTGGTTGTACAGTCCACAATCGTGCTCCAACCACATGACTGTATGGCCCAGAGCCACGCTTGAAGCTTGTGATTTCTCTCGAAATTCGCGCTCCAATGTTGTGGTGCCCAAGCCATGCTTGACACGCCTCCCTAGAGGCCCAAAACCAAATAAAAATGCATCAAAAGCGTAAAAAATCACTTCAAGACTTACCTGCAAGTCTTGGAACTCGATTCCACCGGTCAGATTGAGGGAAATCAGAATTTCCCCTTCTGGACACCTCCACCCTACTCCCAATTTGCACAGTGAAAATGACATGTGGAGGTGGACCCCTTTACTGTTTATAGCCACTTTTCCCTAGTTTTTTCTTTGAAAATTTCGGGGTCATATGACCTCCATTCGCCACACCGTTTGCACCGCTTGATTCATAATTCTGAGCCTGTGATGATGCTTGAGATAATTTATTGCTCACTTAAAAAAAATTGGGCATTTTTTCCATGCTCCTTGCCGCCTCAATTTTTTCAACCATATGAGGATCATGTAGACTCCCATACAACAATTCATCCTCCAAACTACAATGATCCTCAACACTAGAAATTTGATCCTCTCCACTAGAGGACTCAACCATATCCATATCCTCCCTGGAAGTCGATGCAATATCATGATGACACAAAGCAATATATAAATCAAAATTGTGTTCATACCTTTGCATCACATATTCCTCTTCATGTGGTAGATCTATGGTGGTATTTCCTTCCACCAAACTTTTTGGTTCACCTGACTAATGTGTGCTTGTCTTCTGGTTCACTTGGAAGCTCAAGTGGTGATTTGAAATATGATTTATGTTCTTCTTTTGGATATGATCCAAAAGATGTCTCACCACCCTGAAAAGTGTCAATCTCCTTTGCAATTATCTTGAAATAACCAACAAAGAAGTTTGAATGTCCTGAAGTGGAACCTCTTTCCACATTGTTCATAGCTTCACAACTTGTTGCTTGGTCTTGTGTTGCGCATTGTTCTTTTGACTCCTTGGAAAATTGTACACTATTAAGTCCATCGTGCTCATTTGATGTTTTCCTTTTGAATGAGGGATTCCTTATTTATAAATCATGAGAAGCTATAGATGCCCCATTAGTCACTAGCTTATTGGGTGTAGAGCATTGTGATGGTGATTATTCACTCTACTGCAACATATGCTCTGCTTCTTTGCACACTCTATTGACATTATGACTTACTCTTCTTTGATATGTGCTACTACAAGAATCCTCATTTGGAAACAACCTTTCAACTTTGAAAGTGCAGAAATATCAGAAAGGAAATACCTCTTGGATCTCCTTCCTCATTGTTTGGTATTCTCTGAGGCACTCAGATGGATTGCCTCCAAAAAGATTTCCCCCATAGCACAATCTGCCATCAACAATAATGAAATATAGTGGATTAGGAATTTTTATCTTTTTGAAAATAGTATCGCACAAGGATTCATCATCCTCATGCAAAATGGACAAGCCTCCATCTATGTAAATGACCTCTTCATAATCAGAAAAGGATTCTTCATCTTCATACCAATCAGAATCTTTTTTTCACTGAACGAGTCCATGGTTGCAACTCTACTTTCAATTGAGTAATGGAGCTTGGTCTTGCTGCTAGCAAGTGAAAAGGACCATACTTTAATACCACTTTATCGTACCTAATCTGATCGTAGGCACATTAACTCAATATTTTCAAAATTACACAAAAACAGTGGATAACTTGGAACAATTAGCTAGCTAGTTTGGCTATAATTCATAAGGAAAAAACCAAAAAATACTAGACTCTTCCAATTTATTCCAATATGGAACTTGGGACCTACTAAGGCTACAAATAATATGACAACAAGGCCAATACTTTGACAAAGGCACATTTATGGGTGCTTCACGCTTGGGAATATTTCCTTGGGAGAGCCAAGGCTATCAATGCACATTCCTTGAGAACTTATGTGGAAACCCAAGTATTTTGGTGCTCATTGGAAGTAATAAAACCTGATATAAGCTATGTGTATAGTCCCCACCCTACTACATCAAGTGGTCAGGTATAGAAATCATATTTTAAATGGTCTTTAGAAGGAATTTGGAGAAAACATGCAACAGTGGACAGCTTGACTAGTTAACTTCCAATTCAACCCAAATAGCCTTTAACCCTCCCAAAAATTAGAACCGAGGCTGGGTATGGATTTGAAATTTTCTCAAGAATCCACGACAACTGACAGAATGAAAATTGGTTGCATAGAAATCAGTTTATTGCCACTATAATAAAAACTAGTCAAATTGTGATTTGAAAAGATCATAGGTTCAAATACACTTGAAAGAAAAACATGTAATCTACAGAAAAGAAGCATTGGAATTTGATTTATCATTCAAAATAAAGGAGGTTACATATCATATGCTTATTGGAGAATCATCCAAGTCTCTAGGGGCACAATCTCTCATTGCCTTCACCAACCACTAGAAAATTACATGAGAATAATTGAGAGAAGAGATACTCGAATTGATTGGAGATTTGGCACACTGTCTGGAACGTGTTGGATATGAAAATTGATGAGAAGACCTGTAATTAAAATCAATGAAAATTTTTGAATTCCATTATCCTCATGAACTAGATGAATATTCAACTAGATGGTAGCACAATAGGGGCACATCTCCCAACTAGTTACTAGGGGAACATCTCCCAAATCTTGAAAGTTGAGCTCTCTCAATGCAATAATCAAACAAAGAAAAAATATGAGAGTGGTGCATTCCTATTCTTTTATAATATTATTTGTCTTCATTAACAAGCTACTCTTCATGTGTCCCACTTGCCTCATCCAATGCGCCCTCCTTGGATAAATTTGGACTTGCAGCTTTATGAGAATCTTTCCTTGCTTTCTTTCCTTTGCTTTAGTCTACTTTATTACTTTTGGAAACATCTGATTTGTCATGATTTTCTTCTACTTTCCTTATTTTCATAACTTTCCTTCTTTTTGGCCTCTTTCATGATTTTATGTGCTTTCTTTCTTTTACTATTGTTTTCCATCTTTTCTACTTTATATTGTTTTTCTTCTAGTTTCCGCTTTTGAGTGACAACCCACAGTGCCATACTTATCTCCTTATGCACCCTCATGGGCCCCTTAGAATTTTCCAACTCATATTATAATTAAAAATAATTAAATATTTAAAATCATAGACTTCATCAATCCTAATTTACTTGATTATAAAACACCATAGCCATAATTTATTCCCTAGCTAATTTAATTAATTACATAAAGTACTAGGCCAAAATTACTCCCTTATTAATTAATTTAATAATTTTCACTAGAACCCATGGGAATGGAGTGGTTAGTGGCTTGACCATGGTTCCCTTAGGGAAGGGACATTATAAAATGGCTAAGTCACTGCCCCGGGGGATTTAAATGGTAAAAATTATAGGATGCCTAAGATAATGATTTAGATGCAGATTAAAACTTCCTAACATTTGAGATTAATTGCTTGAAGAAAGATATGACAATATCTAAGATTACAAGCAAGAGGAGGAATCGCAGAACAAAATAAACTGGCCAAAACCCTAGGAGGGTGAACTGCCTACAAAATAGTTCCTTATCAATAGGGAATATGGAGTCCTATAATGTAATGTCCCCTTCCATCATACCAGCATGATAGAGAGGACGTGACACTAAAACTGGGCATCTAGCCCCATGAATTCTTTATATAAGCATTCTCATAATATAAAAGAATATATGGAAATGTATAATTATAGGAATACACAGCGGAAGTAATTTCAATTACACTTCTATCATACATTCAAGATATTCATCAAATAAATAATTGCAAAGTTATCACAAGAGAATACTTATCTTAACAAGTAGTCCCAAGCAACCAGCTATGTATCTGCAATGTTCCACCCAACCATAGGCCAGTTGTGCTTATCAACCTCTTGATACAACTGCCACCCCCGAGCTGGGCATGATCTCTATAAGGAATCAGGGAACAGTAGACTCACACATAGCCAAGCATACACCAAGATGAGCCAAGCCAATCCGCAATTGGGTTTATCAGGCTGCTAGGAAATGGAAAGGAAGAATTGCTAATCTAGTGAGCTCAACCATAGAGCTATGGATACCCCTCCCAGATCTATTCAGCTTGGCACTCACAATGCCTACACACCCAACACAAGGAAGTATTCTCTTCACTGCCACACAGTCCCTCAAGACATACCTTCCTTTCTAGTGCTCTCAGGGTGTGCATAGAAAAGTAGCCAAAGCCCTCTTGATCTTCTTGAGAGGTTACTCCCTCTGCTAGGTTTATCAAGCCAATTCTGTCCACTACCAGTCCAAGTTTATTGCTCACAGGTTCAAATCAAAAACTAGGATGCACATAACAGCAGATCCACACTTATTGGGCATGATAAAACGTTTTTACAGTGAGATGCCCAAATATGGGGTTTTCATTAGCTTCAGAAAAACGTGGGAAACCCAAAAACGAAATTGGAAGATGGGGAACAACCCTGGGAAGCCAAATCCGTTTTCAGAAAAACGTTCATGGACATTCTGGGGCAAAAACGACCTCCATAAAAGTCCCAAATCGTGGCCCCTCTCTCCCAACTACTGTACAATGCAAAAACGAGCTCCCGGGCATGGAAAATGCAGGAAAAATGGTGAAAAACGTGATAGGGAAAGACCCAGTAGTTCAAACTGCATGAGAGAGCAAAAACTATCTCTTCAGAATGGATTTGGGCACCATTTCGTGGGTGTTTTCTTGCCCAAGGAGACAAAATACGATTTCCCAGGTTGATGGCTTGCCCATACACGAAATTGGCCGCCATACCTCTTCATTCCCAAGGCATTAACTGCCTCAACCAATTTCTGGAAGAATTAAATGATTGGGTCCATAATCCAAAATGGGTAGTTGGTGGTTTATGGGTTTTCTCATTGACACATGGATTAACACCATTGGCTCAAGGGTTTGAATAATTTCCCTCCCTTTTCCTTGTAGAATCATGCCCCATCTCTTTGTTGCATAGCATAGCTAGTTGTGGGTATTTTTTTTTCATTAAAATTCGTATTTACATGATGTCTTATTTACATCATGCCTATCTAGCACAAGAACTATAGGCATCTATTTCTTTAATTGTCGGTACATAAATGCTAAATCAATGGTGGGGCCTTGGCCTTGAGCTCCTCGCCATGATTAAATTACAATATTTACATCATTTACGATTTAATGCAAAGGGGTCAAAATGGGGACATTACATTCCCCTCCCCTTACATTAGCACTATCCTCAGTGCTCATCAAAATTGAACAAAAATGGATATGCCACCCTCATGGCATCCTCCAGCTCCCATGTAGCCTCATCGGGACCGTAGTGCTTCCATTGCACCTTTACCTGTCCGATGGCTCGGTTCCGGAGCAATGTTACCTTCTTGTCTAGGATGCACAACGGATCAGTTTGGAATTCTCCCTCGAGTTCCACCTGGATCACATCCCAATTAATCACATGGTTAGGATCATGTACATATTTCTTAAATAAAGAGACATGAAAAATATTATGAGCTTTAGTACTAGCAGGCAATGCAAGTCTATATGCAACTGGCCCTATTCTTTCAAGCACTTCAAATGGACCACAATATCTAGGTGATAGCTTGGCACAACTCCCAAGCTTCAAGAAACTCTTCCTTGATCTCACTCTAAGATACACATGATCCCCAACATTGAATTCCCTATGCACTCTATGTTTATCTGCATAGCTTTTCTGTCTATCCTGGGCTACTTTTAAATTTTGAAGGATCTTGACAACCTCTTGTTCCATTTCCTTAAGCAATTCTGGCCCAAGTACAATTCTGTTTACCAGATTGTCCCAAGTCACTAGTGTCCTACACCTTCTGCCGTACAAAGCCTCATAAGGACTCATTCCAAATGATGCTTGTTGACCATTGTTATATGCAAATTCTACCAAGTGTAGATAATCCTCCCACTTGGATGGTTTGTCCATTACATACATGCGGAGCATGTCTTCAAGCACCCAATTTACTCTTTCTGTTTTCCCATCTGTTTGAGGATGGTATGCGGTACTAAAGCTTAGCTGTGTACCCAAATCTGCAAAGAGACCTTTCCAAAAATTGGAAGTGAACTTGGTATCCCTGTCAGAAATTATTGCCTTAGGTAACCCATGTAATCTGAAAATTTCCTTCATGAAAATATTTGCAATGGCATCGGCTTTATGTGTGAACTTAACCGGTATAAAATGCGCTTCCTTTGTTAACTTGTCCACCACAACCATGATGGAATCATGTTGTCTCCCAGTCATTGGCAATCCTGTAATAAAGTCCATGGATATTACTTCCCATTTCCATTCTGGAATTGGCACTGGAAGTAATAAACCTGCTAGATGTTGGTGTTCACTCTTCACCTGCTGACATTCCATGCACTTAGAAATGTATTCAGTGACGTCCTTCTTCATGCTTGGCCAAAAATAATATTTTCTTGCTGTAGAAATTGTTTTCTGATATCCTGGGTGACCAGAGTATGGAGCTTTATGGATTTCATCCATAACAATCCTCCTCAAATCTGCCACATTGGGAATAAAGACTCTATTCTTATAAGTAAGAAGTCCGCCTTCTTCCAAATCATAGCCTTCATACTTCTTTTCAAGGTTTTGCTACTGCAATTTTCCCTTTATCTGCTCATACACTTCATCTTCAACCATATGGTTAACAATCTGCTGCCTCAAATCTGGTTGGCAAGTACTAAGTGTTGCCACATACAATTCATGTACCTTCCTGTTGAGTGCATCAGCCACCTTGTTTTCTTTCCCTTTTATGTGTTTGATTTCAAAATCAAATTCACACAAAAATTCCAACCATCTAGCTTGCCTAGCATTTAAAGTTGGCTGATCAAACAAGTATTTCAGACCACAATGGTCTGTCCTTAACTCAAATTTTATTCCCATTAAGTAATGCCTCCACATCTTTAAAGCATGTATTATGGCTGCAAGTTATATATCATGAGTAGCATAGTTCTTCTCATGCTCCTTCAACTTTCTTGACTCATAGCATATCATGTGGTTGTCTTGCATAAGAACCCCTCCAAGTCCTTGATTGCATGCATCGGTACATACCACAAAGTCTTTTTCTGGGTCTGCAATTTTCAAAATTGGTGCACTTATAAGAAGATTCTTCAACCGTTGAAAACTTTCCTCACATCTTGGTGACCATTCAAACTTTATCCCCTTCTTTTGCAAAGAAGTGATCGGGTTTGCAACCTTGGAGAATCCTTCGATAAACCTCTTGTAGTAACCAGCAAGGCCCATAAAAGATCTCACATCAGTCACATTCCTTGGAGTTGGCCAATTCATAATGGTTTCAATCTTCTCAGGGTCTACAGATATCCCTTCGTCGGAGATGATGTGACCCAAATAATGAATTCTATCTTTATAAAAGTCACATTTGCTCAACTTTGCATACAGCTTATGCTCCCTTAGTAATTGCATTGTCATTCTCAAATGTTCTTCATTCTTAGAATAGATGAGAATGTCGTCTAGGAATACAAGAACAAACTTGTCCAAATACTTGCTAAAAACATTATTCATGAGACACATGAATGTAGCTGGTGCATTGGTGAGACCGAATGGTACCACTACAAACTCATAGTGTCCATACCTCGTTCTAAAGGTTGTCTTATGAATATCTTCTTCTTTGATTATTACCTGATGGTAACCAGACCTCAAGTCAATTTTTGAAAATACCTTTTCTCCTCTCATTTGGTCAAAAAGGTCATCAATCCGGGGCAATGGGTATTTGTTCTTCACAGTGACTTTTGTCAATTGCCTGTAGTCAATACATAATCTGAGTGTTCCATCTTTCTTTTTCACAAATAGAACAGGTGCTCCCCACGGGGACACACTTGGCCTAATATATTTCTTTTCCAGCAACTCTTGTAATTGCATCTTCAATTCTAGCAGTTCCGGTGTACTCATCCTATAGGGTGTCTTAGACACTAGTGCTGCTCTTGGCACAAGCTCAATTGTAAATTCAATGTCTCTCTTTGGAGGGAGTCCTGGAATCTCATCAGAAAAAACATCCCTGATTCTTGCAATACCTGATAGTCCTCCAATTTAAGAGTTTCATTCTCTACTGCCTCTAAAATGTGGGCTGCATACAATTGACATCCTTTCCTACAGAACTTCTTCAGCTGCATGGCTGAAACCTGTCTAACAGAAGTCACCTTTGGAATGCCTTTTACAACCCTCGGGTTTCCTTCTTCGTCCATGCATCCAAATGTCTTATTGTAGTAGTCAAGTTTAACCCTGTGTGCCTCTAACCAATCCATTTAAATGAGAATATCATAGGAACCAAGTGGCAAAATATTCAGATCTGCATAAGTGAATAGCCCATCCATCTCTAATGGACATTTCTCTACTATTTCAATAACTTTTCTCTTGGTTCCAGTGGCTAGTTGAACTAACCATGATTTACTATGCTTTAATTTCTTGAAAGCACAAATCTCAACAATTCTAGGAGTGACATAACTGTGAGTAGATCCAGGATCAATCAAAATAGAAACAGATTGCTTAGCAATCTTACCTTAAACTTCAACCACAGTGGACTGATGATCTGCCTAGCAGTCTTCTACTGCTGCATAGATTCTAGGGATTGTCCTTGCCACTTGACCCACAGTTTGAGCTCTTTGGATGTTGTGAACTTGATTTGGATTCCCATTCCGATGTGGACAGTTCCTAAGCATGTGGTCTCCTCCACAACCCCAACATTGAAGTGCTTCTCTTGGCTCCTTTGGATCTCTTTGCTTGTCTCCCATCATCCTAGTTGCCTTAGTCACAACCTGTGATGGCTGCCTTGGCTGATTCCGGAATTAAGGAGGCTTGAACCCCTTCTTCCTTTGATCAAACTTCTCATTTTTCTTATCCTTCCATGCATTATGGAATTCTAGTTTGCTTATATTTTGATCAGAGCAATACTTGGCCTTTCTTATGGCCTCCTCTAGAGTTCGAGGTTCATCTAACTCAATTCTGTCTTTATATGACTGGGGCAGTCCACTTAGGAAACGCTGAATTTTCACCTTATCGTCTCGAATGTACTTGACATACCTTAGCAGCTCCAAGAATTTGTTTGCATATTCTTCCATGGTCAATTGTCCCAATCTCAGCTCATGGAACTCTTTGATCTTATCATCATAGTACCTATCAGAGAGGTACTTCTGCTTGAAGTATTTCTTGAACTGCTTCCACACGATCTTCCTTTCATTGATCTTCTTCACTTGCTTGATGTGTTCCCACCACATAGATGCTCTTCCATTCAAGTTGAAGATGGCTACCCTTTCCTTCATATTTCCCGAGTAATCTTGGACTTGGAAATACTTTCTCATCCCAAGAAGCCAAGCTTCAGCTTCTTGACCAGACTTTATCTCTCCATCAAATGTAGGAGGTTTCGCCTTCTTAAATTCCCCATGTGAATTGTTCTGGTAGTGATTATTCCTCTTACTTCCGTGAGATGAAGAGCTTGAACCCTCAATGGATTCTTTAGAGTCAGATGATTCATTAGAAGATATTTCCGGAGTATATGTTCTGTCTGTAGAAACTCTTCTTGAGCTACTGGCCCTCTTACGGGAATTTCTTCTAGAACTACTCCCACCCCTTTCTGGATTTGATCTTTGATGCCCATAGTTTATTTTCCTTTGGATGTCTGTCAAACTCTGCAGCATGGCTGCATTCAACTGATTTTGTTCTTCCTGAGCTTTAATCATCCTTTCATTATCTTCTCTGCAACTTTGCAACTCCACCCTTAGGCTTCTCATGGTGGCTACAATACCTGGAGGAGTCTCTTGATTTCTTCTCCCATTAGATTTTGTTTCAGCATTTTCAACATGTATGTTCTCCCCCATGGCATCTGTCTCAGGCTCATAGGGATCCTATGCATCATCCATGATGTTCATTTTCTTGGCCCAACCAAGATCCTAAACTTTCCAACTGTACTATCTAGAGTGCTGCCCTGATGTAACTATGATTCTGCAGAATGTGTTCATCTACGCAATTGTTAGCTGCATTATATTCTAAGAATTCATAACTTACTTTCATGCATGTGGGAAAAGGTTATATTGACAATTTGTCAAATCATAGAATTTTCTCACAAACAACAACATATGAGGGGGGGGGAATAAAGGGGGTCAAGGGGGCTTGCCCCCTTGTGGCTTCCGCCACTGCAGGACGGGTCGAGGGAAGCGCCCTCATTTTTTTTTTTTTTAAGTAAATCTTTCCGCAGTTGCAGAGCAATTCGCCGAATGCTTCAGCAATTGTGGAGCAATTCGCCGAATGCTTCCGCTGTTGTGGAGCAATTCACCGAACGCTTCCGCAGTTGCAGAGCAATTCGCTGAATGCTTCCGCAGTTGCGGAGCAATTCACCGAATGCTTCCGCAGTTGCGGGGCAGTTTGCTGAATGCTTCCGCAGTTGCGGAGACATTTGGAATTTCTTTCCGCAATTTCGGAAGACATTTGCAATTTCTTTCCGCAGTTTCGGAGACATTTGCAATTTCTTTCCGCAGTTTCGGAAGACATTCCAGAATTCTTTCCGCAGTTTCGGAAGAGAATTCCTTCCACAGTTTCGAAAGACATTTCGGAATTCTTTCCGCAGTTTCGGAATTATTCGCTAAAGTCTTCCGCAGTTGTGGGACGATTCGCCGAAGTCTTCCGCAATTGCAGGACGATTCGCCGAAGTCTTCCGCAGTTGCGGAACGATTCGCCAAACTCTTCCGCAATTTCGGAACGATTCGCTGAACTCTTTCGTAATTTCGGAATGACTCATCGAACTCTTCCGAAATTTCAGGACGACTTGCAGAATCCTTCTGCAGTTTCGGAAGAGAATTCCTTCCGCAATTTCGGAAGATAATTCCTTCCGAAAATTTCCCTTCAACGCTGAACACTTAGAAAAAAATTTCGCGTTGCGGGACAACTCGCGGAATCCTTCCACAATTTCAGAAGAGAATTCCTTCCGCAATTTCGAGGCGGTTCGCAGAACTCTTCTGCAAGTTTCGGAACGATTTCCCGAACTCTTCCGCATTGCGGAACGATTCGCGGAATCCTTCTGCAATTGCGGGGCGACTTCCTGAAACAGAATTTAAACAATTTTTTTTTTCTTTTTAAACACTTAAACAGTTTTCGAGTTCCTTCTTTTCTTCTTCCTATGATGACTACTGCTCAGTAGGAGGTGATCTTACCTCTACAAACTATCCAACTTAGCCAGTTTAGGCCCTATGCTGCTATCTGAGGTGATTAGGGAGGGACCTTCCCTTGTGACTATAATTGGATTTGGCCCATAGAGGTCCAATTCTACAACCAGTAGCTCTGATACCAAAATGTAATGTCCCCTTCCATCATACCAGCATGATAGAGAGGACGTTACACTAAAACTGGGCATCTAGCCCCATGAATTCTTTATATAAGCATTCTCATAATATAAAAGAATATATGGAAATGTATAATTATAGGAATACATAGCGGAAGTAATTTCAATTACACTTCTATCATACATTCAAGATATTCATCAAATAAATAATTGCAAAGTTATCACAAGAGAATACTTATCTTAACAAGTAGTCCCAAGCAACCAGCTATGCATTTGCAACGTTCCACCCAACCATAGGCCAGTTGTGATTATCAACCTCTTGATACAACTGCCACCCCCGAGCTGGGCATGATCTCTATAAGGAATCAGGGAACAACAGACTCACACATAGCCAAGCATACACCAAGATGAGCCAAGCCAATCCGCAATTGGGTTTATCAGGCTGCTAGGAAATGGAAAGGAAGAATTGCTAAGCTAGTGAGCTCAACCACAGAGCTATGGATACCCCTCCCAGATTTATTCAGCTTGGCACTCACAATGCCTACACACCCAACACAAGGAAGTATTCTCTTCACTGCCACACAGTCCCTCAAGCCATACCTTCCTTTCTAGTGCTCTCAGGGTGTGCATAGAAAAGTAGCCAAAGCCCTCTTGATCTTCTTGAGAGGTTACTCCCTCCACTAGGTTTATCAAGCCAATTTTGTCCAGTACCAGTCCAATTTTCTTGCTCACAGGTTCAAATCAAAAATTGGGATGCACATAACAGCAGAGCCACACTTATTGGGCATGATAAAACGCTTTTACAGTGAGATGCCCAAAGATGGGGTTTTCATTAGCTTCAGAAAAACATGGGAAACCCAAAAACGAAACTGGAAGATGGGGAACAACCCTGGGAAGCCAAATCCATTTTCAGAAAAACGTCCATGGACATTCTAGGGAAAAAACGACCTCCATAACAGTCCCAAATCGTGGCCCCTCTCTCCCAGCTACTATACAATGAAAAAACGAGCTCCCAGGCATGGAAAATGCAGGAAAAATGGTGAAAAACGTGATAGGGAAAGACCCAGTAGTTCAGACTGCGTGAGAGAGCAAAAACTATCTCTTCAGAATGGCTTTAGGCACCATTTTGTGGGTGTTTTCTTGCCCAAGGAGACAAAATACGATTTCCCAGGTTGATGGCTTGCCCATACACAAAATTGGCTGCCATACCTCTTCATTCCCAAGGCATTAACTGCCTCAACCAATTTCTGGAAGAATTAAATGATTGGGTCCATAACCAAAATGGGTAGTTGGTGGTTTATGGGTTTTCTCATTGACACATGGATTAACACCATTGGCTCAAGGGTTTGAATAATTTCCCTCCCTATTCCTTGTAGAATCATGCCCCATCTCTTTGTTGCATAGCATAGCTAGTTGTGGGTATTTTGTTTTTCATTAAAATTCGTATTTACATGATGTCTTATTTACATCGTGCATATCTAGCAGAAGAACTATAGGCATCTATTTCTTTAATTGCTGATACATAAACGCTAAATCAATGGTGGGGCCTTTGCCTTGAGCTCCTCACCATGATTAAATTACAATATTTACATCATTTACGATTTAATGCAAAGGGGTTAAAATGGGGACATTACATATAAGATGACACCTCATGGAGGCTAGTGTGGTCTACGGGTAAGGAAGAATACCCAGAAAGGATTTGCTGGAATTTCAAGAAGTGTGACCCCGGGAATTTTTATAAGATTTTATTGTTTATTTTAAAGAGTGACAAATGGTATGGAATATGAAGCAAGAGAAAATAGAGAGGATAATACCCATATGTCTTTAATATTCCAAGTGCAATGACGTTCTACCCTGATTGTATCAATTTCAAACCGATTTGATGAGATCCCAAGTGAAATCGATTTTCCCAATGCATGGAACTTTTTCGGGGTAAAATTTCGCCAATTGGCTATTTTTGGGGATTTTTTTCAAAAACTAAATTTGTTATTTGGTTATTTTTAGTCTCTAATATCGCCTATATTTACATAAAATATGTTTTTTTATCATAATATTCGCCAAAATTCACAAGTTTTAGTAGTAAAATGTATGTTTCAAATTTAATATTTTCCTACCTAACTATATATATATGTTGTTTTCAATCCAATAAAATTGCCTAGAATACTATACTTAAGTATACTATATTAAACCTTAAAAAATACCCTGGCCCAATGGAGCAATCTTCCCTCTCTCCTGCAAATACAAACTATGAATATATTTGATTCACAATGAGAAAAGACTAGTGATACAAAGAAAATCATTGAGAATAACATTGATCAAAGATACAATGCAATAACTTTTTTATTATCAAACTCTTTCAAATGGAGATATATGGAGAAACCCTACAAAATCACCCCAAGACAAATCACCCCCTGCAAGCACACACTCTCTCTACGAAATAATATATGGGAACATCACCAATAGCTAGAACATCTAAGAGAATAGATTCACAATCACTCACGAGAACAATATTTTACAAAGACACAATATTTCTCCAAAAAGTTCTCTCTTTATTATCAATAGTCCAATAGCCAAAAGTCTCGATCCCTTACAATGAGGGGATCACCTCTCTTAAATAGGAGAAGAGTGGTGTCCACTTTATAACTAATTTCCATCTAACGGATAAGATTATAACATCATCAACGGTGGAGATCTAATTTTACATTAATACATGGATCAAGCTCATAAATGGGGGCGCACTTTTTCCTCTAAATCCCAAGCTAGGAGAAATACATCATAATGAATTAATATAACATGTGACACATGATGTGGGGGGATTCCTAGGGTCTCAATTCACCCTAGAGCATCATCAATACACTAATAACAAAGATACATCAATAATATCATAAGATGCCATGGTGAAGTGCAACCCTCATGGAGGACGTCATCCCTAGGCAAGTAAATAAATAAGTGATGATCCAATCGCTGAGAGAAACACATGAAGAATGGTACATAGAGCCTCTAGACATCATATCAAGTCATCCCACATCACTTCCAAGCGATACACTAACCAAATCAAATTCCTTGAATAGTCATGGTCACCTTTTTAATGAATTAAAATGTTGATTTTATTGTTGTAGAATAAATGTGCTAGTATTTCCATTTCCCTTGCCTGTATCAACAACCTGACTACGCCAATGGATTTAGATACCTCAAATCCACTAATAATGACTACTAGAACCTCATGAATCCATCTGAATATGTATATGGAAGCCAACGTCATGTCCAATAATAAAAATATGGCCATAATAATAATAATAAACCATAATAATTGGATAATTGCCAATAATGACCAATTGAAACATGGAATGGTGTACGGAACCCATATAGGTGACAAATAGGAAATCTCGAACAATTGTATTCATATCTTCCTCAGTACCAGCGTTGACTAGGTCAAACTAGGTTGAACAAGTCAAATATAGTCAAATTGATTACTGAACTGGAATTTGGATGATCCTGCAATGCATAAGGGGTCCAAGCTACTCTCTTATTCATATTATTATCCATCTATACATTAGTAACATGTCAATGGTGATATATCGATCAAATAATAGAAATAATATAACTTGTGTTAAATTAGGATGCATGATCTTTCATGAAGCCCTTTACATATGCTCACTTAAAAATTTAACCAGGTTGTTATGATGGGTGAGGTGAATAAAAAAAGGCTAGGACAAGGGGAGTTTAATTTTGACTTCAACACAGTGATCTCTTGGAGAATAAGGGACAAGAGGGGATCCACAGTGACATGTACATGATAGATAACATTAGGGAAAGGAGGTGTCTTACAAATGTAATAAGTTGATTAAGAAGTGTCCCTTCAACTCTAACAAGTGTCCTATGTCTCACATCCAAGCATGATTCAGGCTCCGTGGGGATATTTTCTAGAAGCATTGTGCTAGGTGCACAATCAACCGTAACTCTGAGGTTCTGTGGACACTTAGAATTAGCAATCCCTTACTCCATCCCACATCCACGTCCTTGAGATCCATGAGGAATAATCATTACATAAAAACATGGCTAGCAATCATTTAGATTTTCAATAAATGCACATCTTCTTTTATTTGGCCAATTTCATAACATGACCCTCTTACGATTTTACATGTGTTGAAAATCACAACTATTCGCATCTTTCATCAGGGGTCTTTTCATTTAATTTCATTAGGATTTCTTGCACTTCTTTGGATATAACAAATTATAGTGATGCATGTAATTATGATATGATCACTTTCTTCAATTCTAGCTGACACTACTTGAGAAACTAGACAGTCTTAGCTCATGTCACAACACCAACAGGTACTCCTAGCCTAGAAGTGAAGCATGGGGTTAACTAGCGGGAAACATTCACAGTCAGGACCAAACATTGGGGTTAACTGATAAGAGAGGTCAAGGCTTTAGAATCCCAACTCACATTGGCTTAAGACCCAACATCGATGGGTTCCTTTGTCCCATAAGGATCAAGTCTTTGGCAAGATTTATCATACAACTCAGGTTCGAGACACAAAACAACATGGAGTCTATAAAATACAGAATTCAAAGTGGGGGAAAGCTCCTCAATATCACAATTCAAAGTCACAAGTCAGGGATTGAATCAAAGGATGGAAGATCTTGTATGGATGGAGACATGACAAGTGATTCCACACATAACAAAGGCGAGTCTAAGTCTGCATTAGGTAGGAAATACGAGTGAGCACAAGAAAATTTCATGCATTCAAGATCATACCTTCATTTTCCACAAGTTCATAATAGAAACACATGATAAGATCACCATTTCCAGTCACTATGTTAAGTAAAAGCTAATAATATCAGTAAGAGAGACAAATAATAATACCCAAATGCAACCTAAATACCTACTCAATCATATACTTGTCTTTGTAATGAAGATCAACTTTGAATGATCGTGGGAAAGGGAGAACATACCAGTTGCTTGGTCTTATAGGTGAACCATAGCTAAACCAAGTCCTCTCAATGGGGTCATGCAAGGCCAATTCATGACATTGGACACTACTGGGATGCTATGTAGTCTCTGGAAACTCTGAAAAAATCCACCACTTGACTGGATGAAAAATATGCTCAACTTGTACGGGACTAGCAATAACTACAAGCAAAATATGGACCTCTACATCATGGTAGCTCCAGCTACTATGTATTAGATAACAAGGGGAACTGTAGGGCACTCTGTCTCTCAAAAATTTTCCAATCAACCTTTGGAAAAGGTCATAAAAAATAAAACAAAAAACAATCCAAATTCGACTATCCCCCTATACCATATTGACACCTTGTAAAACCACATAAGTTCAACCCATAACCAATTCTCATTTGCATGCATTAGAATTTGTTTGGGAGAGTGTTGTTGGAGATCAACAATGAGACGCAATTATTGAACTATACGAATTAGAGCCACCGATAAATATTTTTTAATATTATATTATAAATTCAATTAAAGATACAATGGTGATTGATCAATTATGATTGTTACACTTACAACTTACATGCCAATGTGAATATTTATACCATGTTTCCATCCTTCAAGTTTGATTGACTCGAATCATAAATACATTGTTTTTCATATGATAAGATTTAACAACTAGATGTATCATTCATATTTTTCTATATATATTTTTGAACTTTAGTTCGGATTTTGGTCAAGGTCCTCTATCTTTTAGATCTAGACATATCCTATGGCGTTTCCTAAAATTTGGGGGATGTGTTCACACATTCCCTGAATGCATATCCCCTTTCCTTTATCCCCTATTCCTACAAACTTGGTGGAACATTGCTTTCATGTAATTAGGGCCTAATCACTTGTATTAGTAACTTGAAATTTAAGTTAGATTACTACCTATTTTTGGTATAAGTAGGATTTTCTCCCTCTAATTTGTATATCTCTTATCATTTTAGTAAAATAAACATGTTTCATTGGAGAATTCTCCCTCCATGTAATTCATATTTGTAGGTACAATCCACCTAGGTGTGGAAGTGGTCCAAACCCTTTTTGTGTTGTTATTTGAGCTCAATTTTATTAACCTTTTGTTGCTAGTTTAAGTTACTCTTGTAGTTTCTATGTTCATACCATTTTGGATGCATGTCTATTGGATATCAATATACAAAAATCAAGCCATTTGTTCTCTTGTTGCATAACTAGAGTAAAAGAATCAATCTATTTGT
The DNA here is from genome assembly GCA_027924585.1 of Larix kaempferi. Lineage (NCBI taxonomy): Eukaryota > Viridiplantae > Streptophyta > Pinopsida > Pinales > Pinaceae > Larix > Larix kaempferi. Next base: position 9,535,893 of record BSBM01000094.1, read on the forward strand.
GCTCTTGTTGCATGAATAGATCCCTAACCCATTGAAAAAAATGCTAAGGGGAAGTTATTAGTGTGTGACTAAGAGGAATTTGAGCAAAAGCATTGGAATATTTGTAGAAGAAATAATGTGTGAGATGCAAACCCTATACAAAAGGACCAAGGACCCAACATTGGATACCTTAATCCACAATACCAAAATATTTGAGGAGAAGAGGGAGGATGTAAAACCTAATGGAAAAAAGATAACATCCCTTTGAAATTGTTGTCTACACAAAATTCACATAGACCCACTTTGAATCTCTAGATGACCTTGTAAAAGGATTTTGGAGGTGAGGTGGAGGTGTGCATTTAATTTTGCAAGATCAAGTTAGATCTCAAGGTGCAATGCATTTACAAATAGGATGATATATTAATGTGGCCCTACAACATTTGGATAGGAAACACACACATGCGGTTTGAAATACAGATCTCTAAATCATAAAACCCCTATAGGGAATTTGGTGAGTCTATAGATGCATTAACTCAAAGAGTATATTGTGATTGGAAAAATCCCTATGATGTTCATATCATGCTTCTCTTCCCAAAAGACTTGACAATTGAGGACTACACTATGAAGTTACAAATATTGGAGTCAAAGGCTAAGGTCTCTATAGATTTCGTGAAAAATATCTACATCTCAAACTTTAGGTTAGAAATCCAGACCAAGGTGAGAGCATTTAAACTGTTTTGGAAACCCTTACTCATGTATCCATTGGATTGTACTTTTGAGTCCCATTGACCTACATTTTGGTCGTTCATGGACATTAATAAAATTATCTTATCTTATTTGGAAAAAGCCATCACTGTAGCTAGAAGAGAAAATAATAAAGTTAAATCTATAAAAGAAAGATAATTGGCTCTAGTAATGTTGAGATGATGGTGTTAGATTTACTTGAATCCAATGTTGATGTTGTAATCATTATTATTGTGCAATGTTATGTTTCTAGGTATAGCTTAAATCTAACCTCTTCAACACTCCTATATTATATTCCTATATTGTTAATATTGGCTTATTTAACATAGTGGGCCCATGGTTATCTTGGAAAAAGAGCCATATCCCTTGACTTTTGTATAAATACACAACACACATCTTATCTGTAACATCATTCAGTATACAATTTATTCATTCATTATGGGCATGATATCTAGCATTGTGTTCTATTGTTCTTGGGTGATTTCTTTCTAAGGTAGATCACACATGTTGATTTCTTTCTATTATGCACTAGTGCTTATTTATCTTCTCTTTGTGCATATTTAGGGTTTTTTGGAGGTTTCATTCAATCATTTCTCTCTCTTTTGAATCTCAACATTGTTTCAGAGCATGTGTCAACCTCCCTTACTCTATCAAACGACTGATCCAAAGAATTCTATCTAGAGGCATTACCCTAAGGGTTTTCGATCTATGGTTTACGGTTTTTTTCTCTTTACTTAGGCTTCCTAAGGTTTCTTCTAGGGTTTAAACCCTCTACCAAGGAATTATTTCAATACATGTTCTAAATAATTTAACTAGTGACAATCACTGACAATTTACATAACTAGGTTTTTGGATCATCTCTTATGAATGTGCCATGGATCTCTCTCTAGTGCACCAATGCTCTCTCTCTCTCTCTAGTTCATTAGTGCAAATTTACTACTAGTGGTTAAGATATGCAATGTTTTGGCCTGATAAAATTGTTATCAACACTTGTTTTTGCATTGGCTCATCATCTAGGAAACATAAAACTTGATGTTGTAATTGTTAGCCTCATTTTCAGATTGTGTGGGCTTGGTTTAGTTTGATATGTGGGGTAAGTTCGTGATTGATGGGCTCTTGATACATGCCAACCACATTTCCTTTTTCAAGCAACTCATATTTTTTCTCATCAACTCACTTTTATGAGCCATTTACAACTCGAGTATGTTTTTCTTTGGGTTAAATTGTGCCATTTGGCAAGTTGACACTCAAAATTGGGTGCTCCAGTACTGAATCAACTGAGAAACTTGTACACACTCAGTGTTTCTTGCAATGTTTGTATCAAATCTATGAAACATATCATATTTTGTTGGAACTCATGGATAGTTCACTTAACTTCGATGACATATTTGAATTTTTCACATATTTTAAGCTTTGACATATATATGGAGATGGAGATATCACAACTACAAACTTGCCAATTAAAAAGGAACCATTGAGCCTCTAAGTCAAAATGAGATATAACTTCCACATAAGGGCCCAGATAAGAAAGATGATAGTTTCTAGAGTTTGAAATTCCACATTAAGTGAACCATCCTTATACCACTCAAAGGAAACCACACAAAAACTCTTCATGGAACTTCATTTACTATTCTCTTTTTGAATTCATGAAATCTAGTTTACTTCCCAATTTTTTTTTTTAGGAGTTCCTTTGCGCCTCATCGGGAAATTTCTAGTAATATAAGTGTAAGGAAAAAGAGAATATTAAAATCGAAGCTTCACATGAACATATCAAATAATTTCAAGGTTGTTGACATATTCGAAATTGTTGAATATGTGAATTTGAAGTTATCCACAACATGAGGTGCCGGGTCAATTTGTCAATTTTCCAGCAATTACTTTGAAGACAACGTAAAATCATGACGTGGACATTGCACTATAAATGCGTGGTGTTTTTACGATATTGTATTTAATTGATATGACTTTGCAGCGACTGAGGAATGGGTTGGAGAACACAAATTTCAAACACCAATACACACAGGGTAAAGGAGGTCGTTGAATTGATAGCGACATTGATAGAGATGCACAAAAGGTGGAAGAGACCCATAAAAAAAGTGTCCGTGGATCTTCTCCTGGAATTGCCACCGTACCATGGTCCTGCATGCACTTACGCCTGATGTGAAGCTTCATGTGATACCTTTCCAAGATACCCAACAACTTCAATGTTATCGCTCTCGCTCTCAAATCACGTACTCTTCATCATCCATATAAGAATTATTAATTAATTCACAGTTAAGAAAACCATATAATTTGTAAGTTGCTTCGGATCTAGTTTCTGTGATAGGCTCTCGGAAGCATCTCTATCTAGAAAAATGTTCTACTCTAAAAAAATGTAATACAATGTACATTATTTCTCAATAGAAATGGATCAATGTTGAAACTCGCATTCCATTCTCCTGGGTGGATCCTTCTAGTGGGTGGTATCAGGGTTGGAATTTGGATTCACCTTTTCCCGTTGTTAGCACCAGTTTTGGTTTGAAGGGTTGGAAGGGTTTAGATCCCTGAAAATAATGAGTAAGTCCACAGAGTTTTAAGTCATGTGACCTAGAGGCTGCAATTAAGAGCCCTAAACGTTTATTCCTAAGTTTGGAATGAAAATGATCAATAATCCTAAGTTTTAACATTGCAATGAAAATGGACTGTGAAAACCCACTCAAGGTTATATGAGGGCACAAATGGGCGAACTAGATCTGCGGCGATGGAGATCGATGACCGCAAGCGCTCTTAGAAAAGTAAGATGGAGGGGTTTAAGCATAGGTGGAATGTTGCTAGCTCACGAGCGAGTTGGAAATCAGAACAACAGGCGGAACGACAGATCTATGGTCATCGTTTTGTTCGTGATTTTAAAATGCGTGGAGAAACGAACTTTCTAAATCAGCGAAGTTTTGGTAGGGACCGCATGTTTCGACAGTGCAGATCTAGCGGGGAAAGGCATCGACGGTGGATGTGTAGTTTGAAAATTTAACATGTACGGGTTATTTACACTTTCAAATATGTGAACCTTGGTAGGGGCCGCATCTTTGGACGGTTGAGATGCATATCAGACCCAGATCAACGGTCACCATTAGATTCGCAGATTGAAGGTGCGAGGAAGGAAACAGTTGAAAGGATGGAAACTGCGGAAGGCTGTGAGGCTAAGCATGGAAATAGATCGACAGTACCAGATCGATCATGCACAATGGACGGCCCAAAAAATCCCTTTATCACTAGAGGTGCAAGATGGATAAGAAAGGGATAAATAATATAAAAATGGAATGCACGGGGATCTGAGTACTGTTTGATTCAGTTGCATTGGAAAATGATAAACGACCACTGTGCAGAAGCAAACAACTCAGCCAGGAGCTCATACCATCTATCAGTAACCAAGTAGGCCTTCTGTCCCATACAAAATTATTTAAATGGCTGAGTTAGGAGAGATAGAGCCGCCAGGTTTTGAGCTCTAGAAATTAGAGGCATTGTTAGAGGATAAAGATGCCGAGGTTTATGATAAAATTTTGAAAAATGGCCCCATTGAGATAGAAAAGGGTATATTTAAGCTAATTAGGGAGCGTAATATATATCTAAATAAGGTTTACCAGTCATTTTTCCATTTATTTGTGGTCGACCAAACCCTGAACTATCCCAAGTTCGTCGACTGGTGTGCCACCAATCACTCCTCCTCTGAGAGTGTTATTATGGACGCATCTCGTTCAAAGATCCTGTGCCAACTCAATCCCCTCACTATTAGGAAAGCCCTGTCAATCCTAGATGAGTTCTGCCAAAAATCCAAAGAATACAGGGAAGAATACCTAATTCAGTATTTCAGACAATCCATAGTTGAATCAAAGCAGAGATTTTACAGGGCCTGCCTATAACTGAATGTCCCATTGCAGAGCCATGCCTTCCCAGTTGAAATCCGTCTCTTCACTAAAGAATCCAAATGTGTTATAACTATGTTAAGCCAGTTCCTAGGACTAGTTATAGACATGTATGTCACTGAGCCTTTAATGAGCCTTTTGTTTGTCCTTGGCACATGTCCACTTGAGTCTGATGAGCCTAGTCAGTCCATCTAGTGTGCCTGCCTTAAATTTGATGAGTCCCTAGCTGAGAATATCCATTCTCAACTACTGGATTTCCACAAAACTCGAAGCTTCAGATTCTAGTCATATCTGCTGAGAATGTTCCTTTCCTTTAATGAAGTGAACTTGCAGCTTCCTGAGCTGATGCTTACAAAGGACATGCTCACAGACTACAGTAAATTCATGAACAACCTCATGTCTAAGGTTTATAATGTTTTCTTTCAGAAGAAACTTCCCAAAGTGTTAACAGAAATGAAGGAATTGTTGCAACCTTCTCCTTAGAAGAAGATAGGGGACTGGTTTCTCTCAGAGCATAGTACAACAATAAGAGTTTATGTGTTTTCTCATTCACCCTATGTGCTGCCAGCTTTTTTAACCCCTAGAGTATTTACGCTGGAATTTATCAGGTAGAAGCTAAGAGCAGAAGCTGAACACTTTTTGGACCATAAGAAAGCCTCAGATATTGCATTCCCATGGGTTGTGGGCCCACTCATCATCAAGAGTAAATCTTCCATTCCAACCATTGAGTGTATGGTAAGAGATATGGGATTCATAACAAAGGAAGCCATCAATTATGACCCCCACCACATCATGTCAGACAGGAAAAGAAAGCAAGAGAAAATGATTTATACATTTTGAGCTTGCGGGTATGGCAGAGACTGCCAACTAGTTAGAATATCCCAACAAAGGGAAGATGGATTTTCATGTCCCAAATTTGGCATTGGGTCACAATGGCCTAATCCCAATGACCATATTCATGAGATTTTGTCAAATTGATGTTAAGGGTCAAAATATTGCCAAGGAGGAAAATTACTAGTTTCCTAGGTTGAGGGTGGAGGCTTTGGGATTTTAAATAAGGAGAGTAATAAATGATGTTTGAAAATTAGAATGGCATAAATATTTGATAAAGGAGCTAAATAAATAAATACAAAATAAAATCAAAGGGACAATTGATCATGAGACACATGGAGGATGTGGGACCCACACAAGTTATATTTGCCATGCCACGTGTCATCCTACTCTTGTCATTTCGAATTCATAAGAAGCCCAATGTTCTTGGGATGAGTTATAAAGTCAATATACTTGGTATAAGTCATGTAAGTTCGAATTGGAGTGGAATAATAACTCCCATGGAAGAGGAAGAGGCAATTTGGAGCTAGTGAGACACTTGGGCTAGATATCCTAGCTCTATGAAAACAATGACGAAGATGCTATGACACCTATGACACAAATCAGACATGATGTCTGACATATGAAATTTATGACATGTCAGGGTTAAAAATAACCTCCAAGAGGGCGCTCAAGTGAGTTAGGGCAGCCAAAGAGACACCAATTCTAATTTGGAGAAGGAGAGAGCTAGAATTGGAAGGACAAGTGGCATACTTGGGAATCTCTTCCCAACTTGAGTTGCCATGAATCTCGTGGAAGGAATTCGACCCATGGAGGACATTAGAAGTTTATAAAAGTCACAAACAAATAATAATAACAGCTTTTTATCATTTTTAGAATTTTCAATTGCATTTGTGAAGAGGGAGAGCTAGTGGATGACTAGTTTCTTGCCTTAGCCAATTTCAAGGGTGAAAGATTCCCATCCAAGTTGGTAAATGGAAAGGCCATTCAGACATTTCATTTGGAGGTTTAAAGGATTCATTTGTTGTATATGTAATCTACAGGGAAGATCATGGTTCCTTCTAGTGGAGCACTTTCTCTCAACCATTTCCAGTTTTGATGGCATATTCTTGCTCCTTGAGGGAGGGCATTTTTGGTGAGATATTATACTCTTTGTGGGAGATTCTAATTGCCCATTTATTTTATAATATGAATTAAATACTCTTTTATTCATCTCTAGAAATTTTCAGGTTGAAATTCCAAGTGGAAATTTATAAATGTGATTTTTAATGAAGAACTGGTGCCATTTTCCCCATAGCTCTTGCATAGCGCTCTTGTGGTTGCATATAGTAGTGAAGGAATGCCATTTATAATTCATGTACATGTAATATGATATATATATATGTAATAACCATATCATAATATCCACAAGTAGATATTCCAAGAAAAACTAAGTTAAATTGATCATTAATGGACAAACAGTGCCATTTCCCCACTACCTTGTTGTGAACCCATGTAATGTTGATGGATTCGAATGGATAAGTAAAATAATGATGGTTTATTGATGGATGGAATTTTATTGATGTATTATACAAGTTTCATGTTCATTATATAAGCATTTGAAGTCATTTTGTGAAGTTTCATTACATTTGGAGAAGATTTGATGCCATTTCCCCCAATGTCGAACTAGTGATTTTTGATGTTGTTTGGGATAAGGTTAGAATAGAATTAATAATTGATTAATGGTGCACATGAGACCTAAATAATGTAATTTAGACATCCCCTACCTCTATTCATAATTTAGAGTGGTTTTGGAGGCATTTGGAGAGCAATTTTCAGAACTTACTCTGGGGGGATTTGAACCTCAAATTGCTAGTAAAATTCCATACTTGGTCCAGAATATTAAACAAGTTTTCAGAAGTATTTGGAGGGCCATAATTCATCCCTGAAAATCAAATTCAAGTCTTAATATCCTTCATATACCTACTCAGAATATTTGGGATCATTTGGGTCAATTTGGAGACCTAGACATCAAAACTAGTCAAAGGTCAAAATTGGGGAAAAAGTGAAAAATTTGGGCATTTTAATAAAATTTTAAAAAGGGACATTATAGTGGTATCAGAGCATGGTCTTGGAACCTGATGTGGTAGACCATTAATGAAGATCATGAGTCAAATAAATAAGCCACCACCCTTAGAAACTGAAACTGAAAGTACTTTGGTGAAAGGGAAGAAGTAGGAGAAGAAGTGCATTCCTTGGTCACCATGAGTAAGGATGAGAAATGAACCTTAGAGGAGAATAAGGAGTTTAGAAAATTACTGAAACCATCCTTTGAAGACATGAAAAAATAACTACTGCAAGGGTTTGAATTGTTGGTTAGTCGATTCGAAAGCCAAGTGGCAAAAAGAAGGAGCAATGGTTCTCTTTACAAGGAAAAGAAGGAAATGGATGAAATAATTTATGTCACAAAGGAGGAACCTCATGTAATAGTGGAACATGAGATACATGTTGCTGTGCATATGCTTGAAGATTCTACACTCAAACTTGAAGAAAATCCTATTGAAAATACTGAATATCATTTCGAGACACATTCTACCTTGGACATGAATCAGGGAGCATCTACTGATGGATGCTTGAACTATGAAGGAGTACCTACTGATGGGTGCTCACACCTCTATGTTGGTGACATAGAGATAACTTTTGAAAGTGTTTCTACAAGCCAACCTTCCATTAAACATGAAAATGAAGACCTTGTAGCAGTTGAAGAAGAAACAAGATCAACTTCCCCATCACCACTTGAGCTTCATGAAGTTGGTCCAAGCAAGAAGGAAGAAGATGAGGAGGTTCATTTGCAAGATCCTCATTTTCTTGAAGGGTCCTTAAAGATGAATGAAAATAATATCCAACATTCTCTCAACATTCTCCATGACACTCAAGAATTGGTGTCAAATTCTTGTTGGAGAGCTACTTCATTGGAGGAAACATCCTTCCTTGAAGACATGGAGAAGATTCAAAGAGCAATGTGCCACATCAAAGGTAATTTCATGTCTTTGTTTTTTTATAGAAAACATTTTTTTGAGCTTAATGAATTGTTACATGATGCATACTTGAAGAATAATGAGGATAATCATAAGCTCACAATTCAAAATGAACAACTTCTTGAAAAGTTGCAAGATACTTGTTTTTCCTTCCAATTTTCAGATTGTCAAATGATAGATTGTTTGGAGGATTCTCATGACATGGTGGATCATGAGAAATATGGAAATTTGAATTTGCTTGATGTGTTTGAAGATGAACTTGAAGAGATCCAAACACTTGATATGGTGGAAGAGGAACTTGAATTGTCTCTTGATGAAGCTTATGCAATTTTTAAAGAAGAGCATGATTCCTCTACATTGGAACCAATATATGACACAGTTTTCACATTCTTGAAGGAGATGCATGATACTACCCATATGGATCCTTCCCATGATGAAAATTCTGCACTTTTTGATCATTTGGGTGAGTTAGTTCATTCTCCTACCTCCTACAATTCCATGTTTTGCAGCATTAGTCTCAATGAAGTATGGGTGAAAGGGTTCTTTTTTATGGTGCCACATGAGGAGTATGGAACTCCTAGATTTACCTTTTATGATGACATGGTTGGAGAACACTCTTATTCACATTTGAAGCAGCATCCTTTGTTACTTTATGATTATGCACATCCACATGGATGCACCTATGATATGCATTTGAGTCACTTGAAGACTCGTGGTTTTTTTTGCTCAACACTTGGTTCATTTGATGTTGGAGGAACTTCATCCAACACTTGGGTGAATAGATTTATGATTGAAGAATATTTTTGTTGTAAGCCACACACCTTGTTATATATTTATGATTCTCACATTCATGGATGTATGGGTGAGACTTCTTTGAGTCATTTGAAGTCTCCTTGTTTTTTCTGCTCACTATTTGGTTCAGATTTTAGTGGAGATTCTCCATTCACTTCTTGGATGAAAGAATACATGGCTTATTATTTTGATGCATATCATATTCTTTTGGAGAAGCATTATAGGACATGGGATCCTCACCTATGTCATTGGAGCAAATTTGATTGGTTACTTGCTGATTGTATGCACTTGGAAAATGGTGGTCTACTTGCTTGGAGGTATAAGCACTTTCATGACTCTTTGATGAAGCATTTTCTTGATGTACATTTTCATTATGTTGTTATGTACTTTGATGATATATATTTTGTACTCATGATTTTTGGAAGAATGAATACAAGAAAATGAGATCCAATAATCCTCTTATCTGATGGTGTGGGTTGGAGAGCACTCTTAATTGTTGGGGTGCAATACAAGCAATGGGACCCTGGAATCATTTTTGTTTCATTGGTTTAATTTTTTTTTGGGAAACAAGCAGTATGGGATATGGATTTCCCACTTAATAAATTTATTTTTATCAGAGTAGTGCAGCAGCAAGCATGGTGGTTCCTCTCTAAAATATTCATGGAATCTCGAAGACTCAAAGTTGGGCAACTCAGTGGCAACTTCAAAGAATAATACAAAAAACAGGTTCTTCAACACCCATGTTTGAAATTGCTTGAGGACAAGAAATATTGGGAAGGGAGGATTTGTCATGTTCCAAATTTGGCATTGGGTCACAATGTCGTAATATCAATGACCATATTCATGAGAGTTTGTCAAATTGATGTTAAGGGTCAAAATATTGCTAAGGAGGAAAATTACTAGTTTCCTAGGTTGAGGGTGGAAGCTTTGGGATTTTAAATAAAGAGGATAATAAATGATGTTTTCACATTAGAATGGAATAAATATTTAATAAAGGAGCTAAATAAACAAATACAAGGGAAAATCAAAGTGGCAATTGATCATGAAGACACATGGAGGATGTGGGACCCACACAAGGTAGATTTGCCATGCCACATGGCATCCTACTCTTGTCATTTCAAATTCATAAGAAGCCCAATGTTCTTGGGATGAGTTATAAGGTCAATATCCTTGGAATAAGTCATGTAAGGTCGAATTGAAGTGGAATAATAACTCCCATGGAAGAGGAAGAGGCAACTTGGAGCTAGTGAGACATTTGGGCTAGATTCCCTAGCTCTATGACAACAATGATGAAGATGCTATGACACCTATGACACAAATCAGACATGAGGGATGACATATGACATTTATGACATGTCAGGGCTAAAAATATCCTCCAACAGGGTGCTCAAGTGAGTTAGGGCATCCAAAGAGACACCAATTCTAATTTGTAGAAGGAGAGAGCTAGAATTGGAAGGACAAGTGGCATACTTGGGAATCTCTTCCCAACTTGAGTTGGCATGAATCTCTTGGAAGGAATTTGACCCATGGAGGACATTAGAAGTTTATAAAAGTCATGAACAAAGAAGAAGAGCATATTTTGATCATTTTTAGAATTTTCAATTGCATTTGTGAAGAGGGAAAGCTACTGGATTACTAGTTTCTTGCCTTAGCCAATTTCAAGGGTGAAAGATTCCCATCCAAGTTGGTAATTGGAAAGGCCATTTAGACCTATCATTTGGAGATTTAATGGATTCATTTGTTGAAGGTGTAAGCTACAGGGAATATCATGTTTCCTTCTAGTGCAACACTTTCTCTCAACCATTTCCAGTTTTGATGGCATATTCTTACTCCTTGAGGGAGGGAATTTTTTGTGAGATATTGTACTCTTTGGGGGAGCTTCTAATGACCCATTTATTTTATAATATTAATTAAATACTCTGTTATTAATCTCCAGAAATTTTCAGGTCGAAATTCCAAGTGGAAATGTATAAATGTGATTTTTAATGAAGAACTGGTGCCATTTTCCCCATAGCTATTGCATAGCGCTCTTGTGGTTGCATATAGTAGTGAAGGAATTCCATTTAGAATTAATGTACAAGTCAGATGATATATATATGTGTAATAACAATATCATAATATCCACAAGTTGAGATTCCAAGAAAAACTATGTTAAATTGCTCATTAATGGACAAACAATGCCATTTCCCCACTACCTTGTTGTGAACCCATGTAATGTTGATGGATTCAAATGGATAAGTAAACTAATGATTGTTTATTGATGGATGGAATTTTATTTATGTATTATACAAGTTTCATGTTCATTATATAATCATTTGAAGTCATTTTGTGAAGTTTCATTACATTTGGAGAAGATTTAATGCCATTTCCCCCAAGGTCAAACTAGTGATTTTTGCTGTTGTTTGGGAGAACGTTAGAGCAGAATTTATAATTTATTAATGGTGAAAATGAGACCTAAATAATGTAATTTAGACATACCTTACCTCTTTTCATAATTTAGAGTGGTTTTGGAGGCATTTGGAGAGCCATTTTCAGAACATACCCTAGGGGGATTTGAACCTCAAATTGCTAGTAAAATTTCATACTTGGTCCAAAATATTAAACAAGTTTGAAGAAGTATTTGGAGGGCCATAATTCATCCTTGAACATCATATTCAAGTATTAATATCATTCATATACCTCCTCAGAATATTTGGGATCATTTGGGTCAATTTGGAGACCTAGACATCAAAACTAGTCAAAGGTCAAAATTGGGGAAAAAGTGAAAAATTGGGAATTTTAATAAAATTTTACAAAGGGACATTAAATCGATGTAGATGTATAGGATGAATCCACCTATTTGGTGCAGAAAACCATATCCCCACTTCCTATCTCCTCCATCTTGGTCCCAACAGTTGGAGAAGATATAGCCCTTGCCAGTGACTCTGGAGGATCCAACAAATTGGAAATCATTGATCCCATGGATGTGGAAGATGAGGACGCAGAGAGAGATTAAAAAGGGTAGAAAGTAGAAGAACCTAGGCAGCAGATGGTACTGGTGACAACTGGTCAAGGAAAGAATAAATAGGTGAAGGTTAAGGTTCCTTCCTTCGAGGTCAAGGAATATGTGTTCAACAGAACAACTATTGATCCTTTCCCACAAGACAAAAGCAAAGCAGAGTTGTTGGATGAGTATAAAGAGAGTGCAGAAGCAGCATCAGAGGAGTCTAAGCTGTATGCATAGGTGAGGCATATTTCCAATAAAGATGTGTCTTTGGTAGCTAGCAAAAGTCGTGCCCAGAACACCTTGAGCTTGGCCTTAGCTACAAAAAACAAATCCACTGATCTGAAAATGAAATTGGAAGATATTCATGTTCTTGATATGATCCACTTGAACAAAGAAACTGGGGAGGTTGTCTATGCCAAACTGTTAAAGGATGCACTAGAATTGTCCAAACTCCAAGTCAGTAAGAACAAGGTTGGAAATCAGCTCAAGCAAGAAAGAGTGGAAAACAAAGCCCACAAGGCCCAAATAAAAAAGCTACAAAATGAAAGAGTGGCTACTGAGGGCCAGGAAGACAAGAGAGCTAGTATTAAAAATCTTATAAATGAAAAAGACAATACCATTCAGACATTAAAAAAGAAGCTAAAGATCCACTCCACCCAGCTGGTAGCAGCCTCTGAATTGACAGAGCTAGAAGAGAAGAGGGAAGAGCTGAAGAATGAGTTGACAGATTGCAAAGCTAGATTGTTGAAGTTTGAAGAGAAGGAAAAGCAGTGGCAGGTGGATATATCTCTCGTGGTGGAAAGTGAGAAAGGTTTGAAATCCAACGCCAAATACCTTGAAAGGAAATTGTGGGAGAAAGGCAAAGAATTGGAGAACATGATCACCCCCTCCTCCATTGAATCCGGTGACTTATCCATTATGCAAGCCATGGAACAGGAAATTCTAAGGGATTTAGAAGTAGAAAAGTTGCAGAAGCAGAAAGTAGACCTGGAAAGCAGAGTTACAGAGGAAGAGTAGGAGAGGAAGACATGGGAAGCCAAGTACCTAGAGCTACAGGTTAAGTATGATGAATTGGAAAATCAGGATACAGTTTAAGTTGCATTACAGGAGGCCAAGCAGGTCATTTGGGATGACATAATTGCTAAGACAGACAAATTAATGCCTTACCTTGACTTTGTTTTAGACAAAGAAAAGGTAATTAAGTTTTCTAAGCAAAGCATAACAACAGTAAAGGAGAAATTGAACAAGAAGCCTATGGAGTGTGTTAAAAATGCCATTGAGTTTTTGAACAGGTTGACTGAGGACGAGTTGAAGGATGCTAATGTCAAGGACAGATTGTATACAATCATTTGGGCAAGGAAGGTGGTGAACAAGCATCACTAGCTGGACACAATTCAGGAAAGGATAGACATTTTAACACATCAAGTAAAACTCTTCAGAGAGATGTTTGATCCACTATTCAGGAAGGGACTTCCCCTCTTTTGGGAAGAAGATGGCACCATGTTGGCACAAGAAGAATATCAAAGTAGGTTGATGGGGTGCAAGTTGGATTATACAGACTTTGCTGGCATGAACCAGTCATTGTCAGGAAAAACAATGGTGGATAAATTGGCAAAGGAATTTGAGCTAGTTTTAGTCTTCAAAGAACCATGTACACACCTTCAAAAATATTTATACAGGGATCATACAGAGATGCAAGTATTGTTAAAGGAGGTGGCCACATCAGACTTTCCATCTCCAGACCAGTGGAAGACCATTGAGAAGTATGGAAAGGCCAAACTAACACTGCATCCATAAATATTCGAGGATCATGAAGATTTGAAGCCTAAGAAAGTAGTTACCATGGATTTTTGTTTATTTACTAGAGTTTGTTACTAGCTAGTAAATGCTTGAGGGCACTTGTAAAGGCTGTTAAGCCTACCTGTCAGCATTTACTGTTTTTGTTGTAATTGATTCTCGAAGAGGATGACGCTGTCTGCATAGTTGTCATCGAATTTTGTAACAACTTTCTGTTTGGAACCTAAAGTAGAATATATCGAGCTGGAGAACTAAGGTTATCACCTCCTATATATATTCATATGTAATGGAGATTAAAGGGTTGTTGGTTGGAACCCGTGAGTCCTTGTGTTGTGTAAATTTGAGATACTTCTTTAATAAAATGGGCAGAGCCGAGCAAGTGATTTAAAGCAGAGATTCTTGTGTTATTTTTTTTGTAGTCTCTACCTCCTTTTCTTCATGTGAATGTTTCCTTGTTATCTATGCCATATTGTTTTCTTTTCATGTTTGGATAAGTGTATATTGAGGCAAAATTCATATGTTTATGATCTATTTCTTTGATCCAAGCATCCACAAACCTTTTTCTACTAAATTTAATGCAGAATTCATCTTATAATGCTCTGTGTTAATGTACTGTTCTTATTTTCTTCTCTATCACCTGACAAACATCTCTTTGACTGGAAATGAGTGACTACCCTTCCTCTGTTAAGAATTCTTATGCAAAGCATTGCCCCTTTACCATCTTAAGTATTTTGACTCCATTTCCCAATGAATGTTCACCTTGCCTCAACCAAACAACGATCTGATCTTAATTTTAATTCATATATATGGACTTGATAAACAAACATTGAGAGATCCCTCTCTGGGAAAGATAGAAGCCAACTCTCTTTCCTAAAGTTGGTTTTGTGTGTTACCTTGAAGAGACCTTTCCCAAAACCTTAGGGTCAATTTGAGTGCTAACATAATTGGCATCGTTTCCAAGGAGCCAAAGTTGTATGGTCCCTGGGAGAAATGACAAAGATTTCAAGTTATCATAGAAAGAAGAGATTTATGTGAGAAAACATATATTTATGCATTTGAAGAAGCTTGTACATTTTCCCTGGCGACTCCACTCCTCAAGATTTCAGTTTGAAAGTAGCTCCATTGGGGAGATTGGCAACTCCACATTGATTTCCAAAGAAGGTTTCAGAAGGCATCCTGGCCCCTAGAAGGATCCATACAAGAGGTAATCCAAATTCTGAAATTTTTATAAGTGTAGAAAACCCAGAATGTTTGCTTAGACAGTGAAGTGAAAAAGAAAAAGCTAGCACTTCTAATATTGAAAGCTCTTTATCTCAAGAAACATTTCATGGTTTTCAAGATTTGGATTCAGAAGTAAGTGTTGGAAAGTCTTTATTAAGATCCAAATCAGAGTCATACCTAAAGCAAATAGAAGTAAATCCAAATAGGTTTGAGTCAAACTTGCTAGATCCCTTGTGGTATAATTTGCAAAACATTGTAAAGGTTGAAGAAAGTAACCCTCATTCTCTAACCTCTCAGCCACATATTACAAACCTTGCTAATAATCCTCCTCAGAACCCTCCTATACCAAAGAATCCACCTAGACCAATGGCAGCTAGGTTTGCACCCTTAGCTTTGCCAGCTATTTGGCATGATCTCCCCCAAAATTACTCACAGAGAATTTCTCTATATGATGGAGATGGAAATTTTATAGCAAGACAATATATAAATAGATTTGAATATTTTATTGATTTAGAGGAGGTGGATCATGATGATGCAAAGATGAGGTTGTTTGCACAGAGTTTGTCTGGGGAAGCTAAGAGATGGTTTAAATATTTTCCAGCGGCATCTATCCCTACCTTTGAATCTTTTCAAATGTTTTTTTTAGATAGGTGGGAGGCAGAAAAGAGTCCCTTACAAATATTATCTCTATATGACCATTTACAGAAGGGAAACTTTGAGTCGGTGCATGAGTTTTCTAGCATATTTATGAGGGTGTACAATTCCATCCCAGCTGATATTAAACCCTTGGTAGGTGCTACTAAGCTTCATTATGAATATGCCTTTAATGGGGACTTTTCTTGTATGTTGAGAGAGAGGAAGTCAGCCACATTGTCAGCTATGTTGAAAGATGCTCTAGAAGTGGAAGCAAATATGATGACTTTGGGGAAATTGAAAAGTAAAGTAGATACTGATAAGAAAAGACAAGAAAACCAACCAACCAGTTATGCTTCTTCCTCTGCAAGTGATGTTAAGTTTGAAATGATGATGAAGACTATGGAGAAATTGATGGATACATTGGCCCTAGATAACAGACCACCTAATAGAGAGCAACCTGAAAATCAAGTGAGGAATCCAAATTTTAGAAGACCATTTCCTCAAAGGACTCAAAGAAACCCTGAAGATCAGCAGATAAGACCACCATTCCCTGAAAATTTGGTTGATGAAGAAGGAAAAGAAGATCTAATGGATGACTAGATTCATCACTTGATGACATTGATTCTGAAATACATTTAACTAAAGAAGAGCATAATCTTTTCACTCAAGAAAATGTCTGTCATATTTCAGAGCTAGATTCAGACCAATATCAAAGAGGGTATCAGAATGCCATTGATGATTTTTAGAGAAAAATAAAGCTGAGAAATCATGATGTAGTAACAAATAAAGAGAAGTACAATCCAAACTGACTTTCAACCACTCAATAGAATTCAGAAAAAACAGAAAGAAAAGTAGGAGGCTATTATACAAGAGAACCCATAAAATAAGGAACAACGGCCAAAGGAAAGTAAACAGTCAAATCCAATTGAAGTAGATAGACCAAATTCATCTTTCAATTTGAAGTCAGAGCTATCAAAGGTTAATATTTCTATCCCCTTTAATGAGCTCTTGAGGAACAATGAGTACAAAGAATAAATTACCAAAATGGTCAAGAATCAAGGTGAGTGTCAACCAGATATTTTAGAAGTAACAGATGATGCTCCCACTATTGTCTTTGGACCTAAAATTGAAGATACATATGATGAAAAAGTTCCCACATTTTATCTAAGTCTGAATATCCATGATATAATTTTGCACAATGCAATGCTAGATTATGGTGCATCTCATAATCTAATGCCGAAAACAGTAGTGGAAAGTTTGGGTTTGGAGGTTACTAGGCCTTATAAAGACCTGTTTTCTTTTGATTCTAGAAAGGTCAGGTGTCTAGGATTAATAAAGGATATGGTGGTGACTCTTGCACAGCTCCCAACTAAAAGCATTGTGATGGATGTTGTAGTAGCTGATATTCCTGCAAAGTTTGGTATGATGTTATCAATATATTGGCAATCAAAATTAAGAGGAACCATGCAAATGGATTTGTCATATGCCACTATACCCCTGTTTGGAATCAATAGAAGGTTATACAGAGAAAAGTGATTATCCTATGTGGTTAGCAGTCAGGATAAGCCTGAAAATAATCCTATTTATGTTGTTAACACTGATTTGGGATCCTCTACATTTTTCAATGATGGACCACCCACTGATCCTGAAGTTCCTGTACAGATTTATGTTAAGGAGGATGAGGAGTTTGCACAGAGGCAAGAAGCCTTAGAAAAGAAACCAAATGAATAAGGCTTGTGGACCATGTACTTTGATGGGTCTCTGAGTAAAAATGGAGCTGGGGCAGGTGTTTGGATTATATCTCTAGACAGAGAATTTAAAGCTTTGTCTTATAAATTGACCTTTGAATGCACTAATAATGTGGCTAAGTATGAGGCTCTATTGCTGGGTTTGCAGGCTTTGAAAGATATGGGGGCTAAAAGAATAGAAGTGTTCGGGGACTCTGAACTTGTGGTAAACCAAGTGAATGATAGTTACCAAACTAAACATCCCAGAATGAGAGCTTATAGAAATGAAGTTTGGGACATGTTTCGCAATTGTTTTATAGAGCATAAAATCATAATGGTACCCAGAATTGAAAATCAAGTAGTAGACTCTTTGGATACAACTGCTGGTGGTTTCAAGGCTCCTATCTATTCTCAGAAAAAGTATGAAGTTGAAGTTGTAAACACTCCCTCAATACCAGAAAAATCCAAATATTGGCAAGTTTTTTATGATGATATGCAAACCAAGAGATTTTTGGAAATGTCTGATGAGTTTGTGAACACCCAGATAGATTCAGAAAATGAAAATTTAGAGTGCTTCCAAGATGGTGAATTAGTTGAAGATGAAGAAGCTGAAAACAGAGATTGGCAGAATACGTTGGGAGGAAAGGACATAATCCAGTTGAAGAGTAATTTTATTCCACGAGGCCTGATTCCACTAGAGAAGTTGTTTGATCATAACGATGTGGCCAAAGACCCTAAAGTGAAACCTACTGATGATGCCATTGAAGAGAAGAACTCAGGTACTGAAGAAGCACCATGAGTCGTAAAGCTGTCCAAGAATTTACCTGCAAAAGAGAAGGAAGAATACATCAATTTGATGAAGAAATACACAGATTTCTTTCCTTGGATCTATGAAGACCTGAAAGAGTTTGATACCTCTATCATACAGCATGACATTCCAATAAATCCTGGGGAGAATCCTTTCAAACAAAAGTTAAGAAGAGTAAACCCCAAGTTGGTGCCTGTGATAGAAAAGGAGATCAGAATATTGTTCAATGCTAAGATTATTGTAACTTTGATGCTTTCAAAATGGGTGGCTAACTTAGTTCCTGTCAGAAAGAAAAATGGTGAGATTAGGCTCTATATTGATTTCAGAAACCTCAACAGGGTTTCATTGAAATACAATTACCCACTTCCTAAGATGGAGAACATTCTGCAAAGGGTGGTAGGGTCTGAAAGGATTTCAACTATGGATGGGTTCTTAGGCTATAACCAGATCAAAGTGCTCCCAAAGGACCAAGAGAAGATTGATTTTACTACACCCTGGGGTACATTCATGTATGCCAAGATGCCCTTTGGGCTGATGAATGCAGGAGCTACATTTCAGCGTGCTATGGACATTGCTTTTGCAGAAGAAAAGGACAAATTTGTGGTTGTTTACATGGATAATATCACTATGTATTCCAGGTCTGATAGGGAACACATCAAGCACTTGGGGAAGGTATTTTTGAAGTGCAGGAAGTATGGCATTTCACTAAACCCCAAAAAATATAACTTTGCACTAGAAGAAGCTAAATTTCTTGGGCATATTATTTTGAAGGATGGTATTAAGATTGATCCAAAAAGGGTCAAGGCAATTTTAAAGGTGGAAGAGCCTAGGAGAAAGAAGGAGATTCAGTCCTTTATTGGACAGGAAGGTTTCCTAAGTAGATCCATTCCCAGCTTTAAAGAGATATTGAGAAATATTACTAACATGCTAAAGAAAGAGAATCAAATAAAATGGACAGTGGGTGCTAGAGAATCTTTCAAGGGTATTAAGAAGGCCATCACTGAAGCTCCAATTTTGGCAAGTCTAGATTTCACTAGAGATTTCCTAGTTTTCTCTTATGCATCTGAGCATACAATAGTTGGAGTCCTATTGTAGAAGAATAACGAAAATGTTGAGCAGCCTATAGCATTCTTCAGTAGGGTATTGAGAGAGGGGGAGTTGAAATATGATATCATGGAAAAGAAGGCCTATGCTTTGGTAAAATATTTGAAAGATTTCAGGGTATACATTCTTCATTCACACATTGTTGCACATGTTCCCAATAATGCAGTAAAGAGAATTCTTACCCAACCAGATCTAGAAGGGAAGAGGGAAAAATGGATTGCTGTATTGTTGGAGTATGATCTTGAGATCAAGCCTACTAGGTTGATTAAAGGGCAAGGACTTGCCAAAATGATGTTAGACGCTAATTGTGAATCTTTACAACTCAATTTCCTGACCGGTCATGCAAACCAGCTAGACATGGGGATGCAGGTAATGCCAGAGTTTTCTATGTCTCCATGGTACATTGATATTGTATATGTATTACAGAATCTGCAAGCTCCTGGAGGATTGAGTAAAACAAGAGCTAGATCTGTAAAGCTAAAGGCTGCAAAGTTTTGCATCATGAATCAATACTTATATTGGAAAGACCTTGGTAGTGTATTGTTGAATTTCTTGTTGGAAAATGAAGCACAGAAAACAATGAAGGATTTTCATAAAGGAGACTATGGAGGGCACCACTCATGGAAGGTAACAGTGAAAAAAATTCTAAGGGCTGGTTTTTATTGGCCCACTATGTTTTCTGATGTTTATAAAGAGATTACCACATGTCATTAGTGTTAGATCTTCGATGGCAAGAGGAAGTTGGTTTCACTTCCTCTTAATCCAATTTCAGTAGAGGCACCCTTCCAGCAGTGGGGGTTAGACTTCATTGGAGAAATCAACCTAAATTCCTCAAGTCAACACAAATGGATTCTGACAGCAACACATTATTTCACAAAATGGATTGAACTCGTACCCACAAGGAGAGCAATTGATGCTGTGATCATGGAATTTCTAGAGAATAACATTTTGGCTAGGTTTGGATGCCCTAGAAGAATTGTGACAGATAATGCAGTTGCCTTCAAATCTAAGAAAATGATAAGTTTCTGCCATAAGAACCACATAAACCTGAACCATTGTACTGCCTATTATCCACAAGGGAATGGATGGGCTGAGTCTTCCAACAAAATCCCGGTAAGAATAATTAAGAAGTTGTTAGAGGAGAACAAAAGAGCTTGGCATACAAAGCTCAAATATGCTCTGTGGACTGGCAGGATTAGCACAAAAAGGGAAATTGGAATGTCACCATTCCAGTTAGTATATGGAGCTGAAGTTGTTTTTCCAACATATTTAGGAGTTCTAGACATGAAGCTATTACAAGGGCATGAGGATGAACCAAATCATATGTAGAGAAGGATAAATCAGATGATAGAGTTTAATCAGATCAGAGACAAAGCCTATGACAAGGTACAAGTGCATCAGGAGAAAATGAAGAATACTTTTGACAGGGAGGTGAAAGAAGAACAATTCCAGGTTGATGATTTGGTCTTAAAATGGGATGCTCCCAGGGAGGATAAGAATGGAAATTTTGATCATATGTGGGTAGTTCCATACATCATTGCAGCATATAGAGGCACAAATTCATTCATTTTGGAGCATCAGGATGGGTCTTAGTTGAATAATGGCCCAGTGAATGAAAGATTTCTGAAACATTACTTGTCCTGAGGATGACAAGTAACCCTGGTATCATAGATGTATATATTTCTTTGCATTTTATCAGTATTGATGGTGAACCAAGAGATTGGAAGCCCGAGGAGAAGGACCTGAGATCTAGAGGGATAGCCATTTCTTTTGTTTTGTTTTTACATGCATAAAACTAGGAACAATGGTTTGAAGTTTTGGAGAGTAGCCCAAATGGATTAGGCACTGGGTCTGTGGGGTTCTTTGCTAGCTCACAGGGAGGATGGCATCTCCAATTGGATCCAGTTGTTAGCACCAATTTTGGTTTGAAGGGTTCGAAGGGTTTAGATCCCCAAAAATAATGAGTAAGGCCCTAGAGTTTTAAGTCATGTGACCTAGAGGCTGCAAATAAGAGCCCTGAACGTTTATTCCTATGTTCGGAATGAACATGATCAATAATCCTAAGTTTTAACATTGCAATGAAAATGGACTATGAAAACCCGCTCAAGGTTATATGAGGGCATAAATGGGCGGACTAGATCTGCTGCGATGGAGATCGACGGCTGAGAGTGCTCTTCGCAAAGTAAGATGGAGGTGTTTAAGCATAGGCAGAGTGTTGCTAGCCCGCGAGCAAGCTGGAAATCAGATCAACGGGCGGAAGGATAGATCTACGGTCATCGTTTTGTTCGCGATTTCAAAATGCACGGAGAAACAAACTTTCCAAATCAGCGAATTTTTGGTAGGGACCGCATGTTTCAACTGTGCAAATCTGGTGGGGAAAGGCATCAACGGTGGATGTGTAGCTCGTAGATTTAACATGCACGGGTTATTTACACTTTCTAAATCTGCGAAACTTGGTAGGGGCCACATCTTTGGATGGATGAGATGCAGATTAGACCCAGATCAATGGTCACCATTAGATTCGCAGATTGAAGGTGCGAGGAAGGAAATAGCTTAAAGGATGGAAATTGCGGAAGGCTTTGAAGCTAAGCATGGAAAGAGATCAACGTTACCAAATCAATCATGCACGATGGATGGCCCAAAGAATCCCTTTATCACTAGAGGTGCAACATGGATAAGAAAGGGATAAATAATATAAAAATGGAATGCACGGGGACCTGAGTACTGTTTGATTTGGCTGCATTGGAAAATGACAGACGATGACTGTACAGAAGCAAACAACTCAGCCAGGATCTCAGACCAGCTGTCAGTAACCAAGTAGGCCTTATGTCCCATACAAAACTATTTAAATGGCTGAGTTAGGAGCGATAGAGCCCCCAGGTTTGAGCTCCATAAATTAGAGTCATTGTTAGAGGATAAAGATGCCGAGGTTTATGATACAATTTTGAAAAATGGCCCCATTGAGATAGCAAAGGGTATATTGAAGCTAATTAGGGAGCAGAATATATATCTGCATAAGGTTTACTAGTCATTTTTCCATTTATTTGCGGTCAACCAAACCCTGAACTGTCCCGAGTTCGTCAACTAGTGCGCCACCAATTACTCCTCCTCTGAGAGGGTAATTATGGATGCATCCCATTCAAAGATCCTGTGCCAAGTCAATCCCCTCACTATTAGGAAAGCCCTGTCAATTTTAGATGATTTCTTCCAAAAATCCAAAGAATACAGGGAAGAATACCTAATTCAGTAATTTAGACAGTCCACAGTCGAATCGAAGCAGAGTTTTTACAGGGCCTGCCTACAACCTAATGTCCCATTGCAGAGCCATGCCTTCCTAGTTGAAATCCGTCTCTTCATTGAAGAATCCAAATGTGTTATAACTATGTTAAGTCGGTTCCTAGGACTAGATACAGACATGTATGTCACTGAGCCTTTAATGAGCCTTTTGTTTGTCCTCAGCACATGTCCACTTGAGTCTGATGAGCCCAGTCAATCCATCCAGTGTGCCTACCTTAAATTTGATGAGTCCCTAGATGAGAAAATCCATTCTCAACTAGTGGATTTCCAAAATACTAGAAGCTTCAGATTCTAGTCATATCTGCTGAGAATGTTCATGTCCTTTAATGAAGTGAACTTGCAGCTTCCTAAGCTAATGCTTACAGAGGAGATGCTCACAGACTACAGTAAATTCATGAACAACCTCATGTATGAGGTTTATAATGTTTTCTTTTAGAAGAAACTACCCAGAGTGTTAACATAAATGAAGGAATTGTTGCAAAATTCTCCTTAAAAGAAGATAGGGGATTGGTTTCTCTCAGAGCACAATACAATAATAAGAGTTTATGGGTTTTCTCATTCACCCTATGTGCTGCTAGCGTTTTTAACCCCCAGAGTATTTATGCTGGAATTTATCAAGAAGAAGCTAAGAGTAGAAGCTAAACAGTTTTTGGACCATAAGAAAGCCTCGGATATTGCGTTCCCATGGGCTATGGGCCCACTCATCGTCAAGAGTAATGCTATCATTCTAGCCATTGAGTGTATGGTAAGAGAGATGGGATTCAGAACAAAGGAATCCATCAGTTATGACCCCCACCACATCATCTCAGACAGAAGAAAAGAAAGCTACAGAAAAGGATTTATACATTTTGAGCTTGCAAGTATGGCAGAGGCTGCCAACTAGTTAGAATATCCCAACAAAGGGAAGATGGATGTAGATGTATAGGATGAATCCACCTCTCTGGTGTAGAAAACCATATCCCCACTTCCTAGCTCCTCCATCTTGGTCCCAACAATTGGAGAAGCTATACCCCTTGCCAGTGGTTCTGGAGGATCCAGCAAATTGGAAATCATTGATCCAATGGATGTGGAAGATGAGGACATAGAGAGAGCTTCAAAAAGGAACAAAGTAGAAGAACCTAGGCAGCAGATGGTACCAGTGACAATTGGTCAAGGAAAGAAGAAACAGTTGAAGGTTAAGGTTCCTTCCTTCGAGGTCAAGGAATATTTTTTCAACAAAGCAGCTACTGATTCTTCCCCACAAGACAAAAGCATAGCAGAGTTGCTAGATGAGTATAAAGAGAGTGCAGAATCAACATTAGAGGAGTTTAAGCTGTATACAGAGGTGAGGCAAATTTCCCATAAAGATGTGTCTTTGGTAGCTAGAAAAATTCATGTCCAGAACACCTTGAGCTTGGCCTCAGATACCAAAAACAAAGCCACTGAACTAAAAATGAACTTGGAATATATTCTTGTTCCCAATGTGATCCACTTGCACAAAGAAATTGGGGAGGTTATCTATGCCAAATTGTTAAAGGCTGTACTAGAATTGTCCAAACTGCAAGTAAGTAAGAACAAGGTTGGAAATCAACTCAGGCAAGAAAGAGTGGAAAACAAATCCCACAAGGCCCAAATCAAAAAGCTGCAAAATGAAATAGTGGCTACTTAGGGCCAGGAAGACAAGAGAGCTAGTATTCAAAATCTGCTAAATGACAAAGAAAATACCATTCAGACATTAAAAAAGAAGCTAAATATCCCATCCACCCAGCTGGTAGAAGCCTATGAATTGACAGAGCTGGAAGAGAAGAGGGAAGAGATGAAGAATGAGTTGATAGACTGCAAAGCTAGATTGTTGAAGTTTGAAGAGAAGGAAAAGCAGTGGCAGGTGGATATAGCTCTCATGGTGGAAAGTGAGAAAGGTTTGAAAGCCAAAGCCGAAGACCTTGAAAGGAAATTGCAGGAGAAGGGAAAAGAATTGGAGAACATGATCACCCCCTCCTCCATTGAATCTAGTGACTTCTCCATTGTGCAAGCCATGGCACAGGCAAGTCTAAGGGATTTGGAAGTAGAAAAGTTGTAGAAGCAGAAAGCATATTTATAGAGGAAGAGAAAGAGAGGAAGACATGGGAAGCCAAGTACCTAGAGCTACAGGATAAGTATGATGAATTGGAAAAGCAAACTACAGGTCAAGCTGCATTACAGGAGGCCAAACAGTTCATTTGGGATGACATCATTGCTGAGGTAGACAATTTAAGGCCTTACCTTGACTTTGGATTAGACAAAGAAAATGTAATTAAGTTGGCTAAGCAAAGCATAACAGCAGTAAAGGAGAAATTGAACAAGAAGCCTATGGAGTGTGTTGAAAATGCCATTGATTTTCTGAATGGGTTGACTGAGGATGAGTTGAAGGATGCTAACATCAAGGACAGATTGTCTACAATCATTTGGCCAAGGAAGGTGGTGAAAAAGCATCCCCAGCTGGACACAATTCAGAAAAGGATAGACATTTTAGCACATCAAGTAAAACTCTTCAAATAGATGTTTGATCTACCATTCAAGAAGGGAATTCCCCTCTTTTGGGAAGAAGATGGCACCATGCTGGCACAAGAAAAATATCAAAGCAGGTTGATGGGGTGCAAGTTGGATTATACAGACATTGCTGGAATGAACTAGTCATTGTGAGGAAAAATAGTGGTGGATAAATTGGCAAAGGAATTTGAGCTAGTTTTAGTCTTCAAAGAAGCATGTACACACCTTCAAAAATATTCATACAGGGATCATACAGATATGCAAGTATTGTTGAAGGAGGTGGCCATGTCAGATTTGCCAGATCCGAACCAGTTGAAGACTGTTGAGAAGTATGGAAAGGCCAAACTAACACTGCATCCATAAAGATTCGAGGGTCATGAAGATTTGCAGCCTAAGAAAGTAGTTACCAAGGATTTTTGTTTATTTACTAGAGTTTGTTACTAGATAGTAAATGCTCAAGGGCACTTGTAAAGGATGTTAAGCCTACCTGTCAGCATTTGTTGTTTTATGTTGTAACTGATTCTCGAAGAGGATGAAGCTGTCTACATAGGTGTCATCGAATTTTTTAACAACTGTATGTTTGGAAGCTAGAGTAGAATATCTCGAGCTGGAGAACTGAGGTTATCACCTCCTATATATATTCATATGTAATGGAGAGTAAAGGGTTGTTGGTTGGAACCCTTGAGTCTTTGTGTTTTGTAAATTTGAGATACTTCTTTAATAAAATGGGCAGAGCCGAGCAAGTCATTTAAAGCAGAGATTCTTGTGTTATTTGTTTTACAGTCTGTACCTCCTTTTCTTCATGTTAATGTTTCCTTGTTATCTATGCCATATTGTTTTCTTTTCATGTTTGGATAAGTGTATATTGAGGCATAATTCATATGTTTATGCTATGTTTCTTTGATTCTAAGCATCCACAAACCTTTTTCTACTAAAGTTAATGCGGAATTCATCTTATAATGCTCTGTGTTAATGGACTGTTCTTATTTTCTTCTCTATCACCAGACAAACATCTCTTTGATTTTAAATGAGTGACTAGCCTACCTCTATTAAGAATTCTTATGGAAAGCATTGCCCCTTTACCATCTTAAGTATTTTGACTCCATTTCCCAATGAATGTTCACCTTGCCTCAACCAAACAACAATCTAATCTTAATTTTAATTCATATATTTGTCCTTGATAAACAAACATTGAGAGATCCCTCTTTGGAAAGGTAGAAGCCAACTATCTTTCCTAAAGTTGGTTTTGTGTGTTATCTTGAAGTGACCTTTCCCACAACCTTAGGGTCAATTTGAGTGCTAACACCCGTCATATAATTATTATTTTTACATTTTGTGTCCTTATACTCCCCATCAAAAAACATTTTGTCTAAACTTTTGACTTTCAACAATGAAGTTTGTATGAGAAATTAACCCTTCAATAATAAAGCTTTAATTAAAAAAAATATTCTTCTCTAATAAAGTTTGAAATTAAAAACAACTTTTGACTATGTGAATGGTTATTTTGAAATTTCCTCCATTCATCATGAAATTTTTGTATGCACACACGCATAAACTAAAACATTTATATTCTACATACCATTTTGTATTCAACCTTCATAATCTGGTTTTGTTTTTATGACTTTTTTGTGAAAATCATTTGTTGAAATCTTAAAATGTAGAAAAGTCTTTACCTACATTATAAGATCTACTATTTTAGTTTCAAATTACAAAATACAATAAATCTTTCATGAAACTACAAAAACAATAAGTTTTCCTTAAAACTACTAAAATAAAATAAGAACTAACAATGTTTCATATAACTAGAGTGAATTCAAGATTAACATGCATATTTAAAGCTTCAATAGTAGGCCACCGTGAATTATTTGTACTCCCATTGATGGTGGGAGGTGGATTTGGCTACTTAATACTTATCTTCATGACTAGTGCTTATAAAGACTAGGGAACCTGCTTATTCTCTCTAGCATGCCTGTAGTTCATCTTCTTATGTTTCTGGTAGGTTAGATATGGTCATCTTCTTCTCTTGGTATATCAATAAGCATGTAGAAAGAACCAATGAATATCAATAAATATTTAGTTATATTGGAACACACCTTCTTTCTATTATATTTTCTTGATAATGTAACTTATGGGTATTGTCTCGATGATGTAGCTAATGCAAAAGTAGCTAATGAAAAAGTAAGACAAGACAAGTAACATTTAATGTAGCTCGTATTCCTCTAACCAATGGTTACTGTTGTGATTTTTGAAGAAGAATTGACAAAATAGGCCACTAAGGATCCATATATGCAGAACAGATATTATGCGAATATGCAGAACATAACGCTTTCTTCCTTCCATACCATCGATATATATAATTGGATAGAAACCCAACCAGCTATATATTGGATGAAACGATGGAATTATATATCTTTCCTAACTAGAAATTCTTACTGGCTCGTGCATGAGTAACAAAGTCTTATGCCGCAAACACTCAATTTATGGAGCTTTAAATTAACCTGCCTAAAAGAAAAATAAAAGGATAGTTTATGTGATTTAGACGTCAGTCTCTTCAGAAAGACAGTCGATATAAATATTTCTATGCCAGGGAAGATAGCATACTCATTAGCTTTGTTATGGATAGTTAGTAGGAAGGGCCGCATAACGGGATGGCTAAAGTACGCGTTGCATTTCCTTCTTACCAGTCAGTGCGGAGACAGATGATTGATAATTTCTCTATTAAGGTAAGGATAAGGATACAAATTGGGATACTGAATACAGAATTTTACAAATACTAATAAGATTTATAGTATTTCACGAGGAATTTTTTTTATTTTAATAATAAAATTGCTACCAAGCATTACCAATTCATGTATAAGAATGAAATGTTATCCCTTGAGATCTAAAGGGAATAAATTAATATAAAACAAACAAAAAATTCTAAAAAAAACAAAACAATTTTAAATTTATTAAAAAATAAGATATATCTGTAAATTTATTAATGGAACGACAATGACTACAAGAAAGGAGAAAGGTCTAAATATAAGCAATTTTCTTTACCTGTTTTTTGAGATAATAAACAGTCACCGCCTTTTTAATGATGCACATTCAAATGGTTTCCACAAATAGCCTATTTAGTGGAGTAGATAGTTTATAAACATGGATTTAAAGGCCTCGCTAGGAGATATAGTCACCAGTAGATTTGAACTTGAACTTACAACCTTCATAAACCGCAAAATCATTCCCACTATAATGTTGAAAATGGATGTGTATTCCCTCAAAATATATCTTGTAGCTTGCAACGTCTTGGAGTCACTAAATAGCTCCCAAATGGGTAACATGAGATAAATCAACCCCTTCGAC
Organism: Larix kaempferi; assembly: GCA_027924585.1. NCBI lineage: Eukaryota > Viridiplantae > Streptophyta > Pinopsida > Pinales > Pinaceae > Larix > Larix kaempferi. The sequence continues at coordinate 9,564,578 of BSBM01000094.1, forward strand.
ATTGGAGGAGATCATCTTGAAATTCAGACTCGAAGACATATACATAAATCAATGTTTGAAATTGATCATCAATCTTTACCATGGGAGTTGGAACTTGGTACTAACTTACTACACCATAACGAAAATGGGAGTTTAAATTTCTTCAACCAAGCTTAGTTCTAAAATGTCAAGTTTAAAATTCTATAATAAGCTGCCGTAGTTTTTCAAAATGGTCTAGGAATAGGTAGCTACTGCCCATAGCCGCAGGTAACAAGTAACAACTACGGTCTTCAGGATGCGAAGTTAATTCCAACCTAATACATTAACCACAACATTAAGCAATAACAAGTAATGATTAAAGTGGTAGTAGGTGGTACTGTGGCTAGAGTTTATTATAGCATTAAACACTCGTCTACTGCTGTGGCTAGAGTTTATTACAACATTAAGCACCTGTCCACTACCAATATAACTACCTCCTTACATGTATTTGTTCGTATAGCCTGCAAGATCAGGTAATTAAATTTTGGGCTTTGGAAACTCTCTTCCACTTAGAAAACCGCAATTCTTCTCATTGCCAATCAGGGTTGGAATTTGACGAGCATTTTTCCCTTCAAATGCGCTTAAATTTTTTACTAACACGTCAAACCGAATGGGAAAACATTTTGATTACACTTATTTTTTACATTTAGCAAATTTTAATAACCGTCATTATTTTTTTATTATTCGGTCCATCCACAGTATTGTACAGTGTTACGGTTGGAAATTTGGTGGTATAATCAACTGCTATTTCATTATGGTTGTGTGATTGTATCATCCCCAAAAGCTAGTGGGTCAAGCTCCAAAAACCTCAATAGTATTTCACAGGTGTTACATAGGGATAACATTGAAGTTGACGGGTATCTTCGGAAGGTAGCATGGGAAATTTCACATCAAACGTAAGTGCATGCAGGACAATGGTACAGTGGCAATTCAAGAGCAAGCTCCAACGAGAGTCTGAGACTAATTTGTTTATGGCTCTCCGCCAACTTTTGCATCGCTACAAAGTTGTTTCCTTTAGGATGTCTTGACGACTATCCTGAATAATATTGAAGTTGTCGGGTATCTTCGAAAGGTAGCACTTGAAACATCACATCAGACATAAGTGCAGTCCTGGTACAATGACAAGTGGCAATTGAAGTTGTCAAGTATCTTCGAAAGGTAGCACATGAAACTTTACATCAGACATAAGTGTAGTCCTAGTATAGTGACAAGTGGCAATTGAAGTTGTCTGGTATCATTGAAAGGTAGCACGTGAAACTTCACATCAGACATAAGTGCAGTCCTGGTATAGTGACAAGTGGCAATTCAAGAGGAATCTACACCGTGATTTTGTTTATGGCTCTCCGCCAGCTTGATTTTTTGCATCGCTATAGTTGCTCCCTTTATGACGTCTATTAGTATCTTGGATAACATTGAATTTGTCGGGTATCTTGGAAAGGTAGGACTTGAAGCTTTACATCAGGTGTAAGTTCATGCAAGACCATGGCTGTTCGGCCCTCATTTGAATTGAATTTTTCCTATTGGTGAAAAAATCATCGCTTTTCACTAATGGATCTAACTTCTTTGGGAAATAGTTAAAATACTTATAGCAAGTAATAGTAAAAATATTATATACTCACCAAATAGAGATACAAATATGAGATGTGGGATTTAAATATAAATATTTCCATAATATATAGAAATACTATTATATAAAAAGATATAATATTTTTATGATAATGGAATTTTATTTTAGTATATATATAAGTTATGAGTTTTTGAGTTCTACATGTTATGTGTAACCTTTATAAATCTATTTTAAATTATCAAAAGATTTATACTTAAGATTTTGATCCTTTCTTGTTGATGGTAATAAATTACTAAAATATTTTTTCAAAAAACTTTTAAAGTAATATCATAATGTTTGCAATTAATAGTCACAACATTGTTATGAATTACCATAACTCTAAGAAAATCAAATAATACATTATTAAGCTTGATATGTCATTAATAAGCACCTAGAAACCTAGTGGGGAGTCAAAAATGACCGCTAGCTAGCTAACCTTAAAGAAAAAAATAAGAATAGTAAGGAAATCTTGTAGTCTGAACCCTAAAAGCTCTAAAAGCTCAATGTTGGGTGGGAAGGGGTTAAGCAAGACAATGCAAGCTAACTACCCTGAAAGAAAAAATAAGAATGATATTAATATTGATTAAGATAAGCAAGGGAAGCATGTAACACAAACCTTAAAGACTTAGCGTTGGGTGGGAAAGGGTTAATAAGGGACAATGCAAGCAAACTAACTTGAAATGAAAAATAGACATTGATTTAATACTTATAAAGACAAGCAAGGAAAGTATGTAACCCAAACCACCTTTATGCAAAAATAATGTAATAGTAATATTTACCTTTTAATAAAGTAATGGAGATAAGTACTACATTTTCCAAGGAATTGTATTTGTGAGATTACTCCAAATCAATGAGTTGAAGGGTTTTACCATGTCAAACATCACAGCAAAAGTGGTAGCACATCTTGACTTGAATACTTGAAGGGGTTAATCAAGGACAACTAAAGATAACTACCTTGAAATAAAAAATAAGAATGACTTTAATACCAACAATAAAGATAAGTAAGATAAGCATGTAACCCAAACCTTAAGGAATTAATGTTGAGTGGGAAGGGGTTAATCAAGGATAATGCAAGCTAACTAATTTGAAAAGAAAAATAAGAATGAATTTAATGCTTATAAAGACAAGCAAAGGAAGCATGTAATCTAAATAACGTTTCTCCCGAAATAATGAAATAGAAACAACTACCGTCATGGAAAAAGCAATGTAATAGAAATAATGATATTTTCCAAGGAATACTAGGCATGATTCCTCCAAATCAATGAGTATAGGGGATCCACCATCTTAAATAGAACATTAAAGTAGTTACGCACATCTTGACTTTAATGCTTCAAAGGGTTAGGGCAACACAAGGTAAACTACTTTGAAAGGAAAAATAAGAATGACTAATATCAATAAAGACAAATAAAAACAAGTAATGGAAGCATGCAACTCTAAAGACAAGTTAGGGAAGTATGAAACATAAACCATGAAGACTCACTCTTGGGTGGGAAGGATTAATCATGGATAGCAGAAACGAACTAACTTGAAAATAAAAATAAGAATCGATTTAATACTTACAAACCCAAGCCATCTAACTAACTTACTTACTTGAAAAGAAAAATAACAATGAGTCTAATACTTATAAAGACAAGCCAGGGAAGCAGGTAACCCAAACCACCTTTATGCAAAAATAATGTAACATAAATAACTACTTTTGTGCAAAAGCAATATAATAGAAATAATTATGTTTTCTAAGTAATAATATTTATGTGAATATTTTAAATCAATTAGTTTAAATGATTCACCATCTTAAATCAGACATTACAAGTGGTAGTAAATCTTGATTTTAATATTTGAAGGGGTTAATTAAAGATAACACAAGTTAAATACATTGAAAGAAAAAATAATAATAACTTTAATATCGATAAAGACAAGTAAAATAAAGATGTAACTCAAACATTAAAGATAAGCATGTAACCCAGACCTTAAGGACTTAATGTTGAGTGGGAAGGGGTTAATCAAGGACAATGCAAGATAACTAACTTGAAAATAAAAGTAAGAATGAATTTAATGCTTATAAAGACAAGCAAAGGAAGCATGTAATCTAAATCACTTTTCTCCCGAAATAATGAAATAGAAACAACTACCTTCATGCAAAAGCAATGTAATAGAAATAATGATATTTTCCAATGAATAGTATGCATGATTCCTCCAAATCAATGAGTATAAGGGATCCACTATCTAAAATAGAACATTAAATTAGTAGCACATCTTGACTTTAATACTTGAATGGGTTAGGGAAGCACAAGGTAAACTACTTTGAAAGGAAAAGTAAGAATGACTAATATCAATAAAGAAAAATAAAAACAAGTAATGGAAGCATGTAACTCTAAAGACAAGTTAGGGAAGTATGAAACACAAACCATGAAGAGTCACTCTTGGGTGGGAAGGATTAATGATGGATAGCACAAGCTAACTAACTTGAAAAGAAAAATAAGAATGGATTTAATACTTGCAAACCCAAACCATCTAACTAACTTAATTACTTGAAAAGAAAAATAACAACGAGTCTAATACTTAGAAATACAAGCAAGGGAAGCAGGTAACCCAAACCACCTTTATGGAAAAATAGTGTAACATAAATGAATACTTTTGTGCAAAAGCAACATAATAGAAATAATTATGTTTTCCAAGTAATAATATTTATGTGAATCTTTTAAATCAATTAGTTTAAATTATTCACCATCTTAAGTCAGACATTAAAAGTGGTAGTACATCTTGATTTTAATATTTGAAGGGGTTAATTAAAGATAACACAAGTTAACTACATTGAAAGAAAAAATAATAATAACTTTAATATCGATAAAGACAAGTAAAAGAAAGATGTAACTCAAACTTTAAAGATAAGCATGTAACCTAAACCTTAAGGAATTAATGTTGAGTGGAAAGGGGTTAATCAAGGATAGTGCAAGCTAGCTAACTTGAAAATAAAAGTAAGAATGAATTTAATGCTTATAAAGACAAGCAAATGAAGTATGTAATCTAAATCACTTTCCTCCCAAAATAATGAAATAGAAACAACTACCTTCGTGCAAAAGCAATGCAATAGAAATAATGATATTTTCCAAGGAATAGTATGCATGATTCCTCCAAATCAATGAGTACCATCTTAAATAGAACATTAAAGTAGTAGCACATCAGTGACTTTAATACTTGAAGGTGTTATGGAAACACAAGGTAAATTACTTTGAAAGGAAAAATAACAATGAGTCTAATAATTATAAAGACAAACCACCTAACTAACTTACTTGAAAATAAAAATAACAATGAGTCTAATACCTATAAAGACAATCAAGGGAAGCACATAACCGAAACCACCTTTATGCAAAAATAATGTAACATAAATAACTACTTTTGTGCAAAAGCAATAAAATAGAAATAATTATGTTTTCTAAGTAATAATATTTATGTGAATATTTTAAATCAATTAGTTTAAATGATTCACCATCCGAAATCAGACATTAAAAGTGGTAGTAAATCTTGATTTTAATATTTGAAGGGGTTAATTAAAGATAACACAAGTTAACTACATTGAAAGAAAAAATAATAATAACTTTAATATTGATAAAGACAAGTAAAATAAAGATGTAACTCAAACATTAAAGATAAGCATGTAACCCAAACCTTAAGGACTTAATGTTGAGTGGGAAGGGTTTAATCAAGGACAATGAAAGCTAACTAACTTGAAAATAAAAGTAAGAATGAATTTAATGCTTATAAAGACAAGCAAAGGAAGCATGTAATCTAAATCACTTTTCTCCCCTAATAATGAAATAGAAACAACTACCTTCATGCAAAAGCAATGTAATACAAATAATGATATTTTCCAACGATTAGTATGCATGATTCCTCCAAATCAATGAGTATAAGGGATCCACTATCTTAAATAGAACATTAAAGTAGTAGCACATCTTGACTTTAATACTTGAAGGGGTTAGGGAAGCACAAGGTAAACTACTTTGAAAGGGAAAGTAAGAATGACTAATATCAATAAAGAAAAATAAAAACAAGTAATGGAAGCATGTAACTCTAAAGACAAGTTAGGGAAGTATGAAACACAAACCATGAAGAGTCACTCTTGGGTGGGAAGGATTAATGATGGATAGCACAAGCTAACTAACTTGAAAAGAAAAATAAGAATGGATTTAATACTTGCAAACCCAAACCATCTAACTAACTTAATTACTTGAAAAGAAAAATAACAACGAGTCTAATACTTATAAATACAAGCAAGTAAAGTAGGTAACCCAAACCACCTTTATGCAAAAATAATGTAACATAAGTAAATAATTTTGTGCAAAAGCAATATAATAGAAATAATTATGTTTTCCAATTAATAATATTTATGTGAATCTTTTAAATCAATTAGTTTAAATTATTCACCATCTTAAATCAGACATTAAAAGTGGTAGTACATCTTGATTTTAATATTTGAAGGGGTTAATTAAAGATAACACAAGTTAACTACATTGAAAGAAAAAATAATAATAACTTTAATATCGATAAAGACAAGTAAAAGAAAGATGTAACTCAAACTTTAAAGATAAGCATGTAACCTAAACCTTAAGGAATTAATGTTGATAGGGAAGGGGTTAATCAAGGATAGTGCAAGCTAGCTAACTTGAAAAGAAAAGTAAGAATGAATTTAATGCTTATAAAGACAAGCAAATGAAGTATGTAATCTAAATCACTTTCGTCCCAAAATAATGAAATAGAAACAACTACCTTCGTGCAAAAGCAATGCAATAGAAATAATGATATTTTCCAAGGAATAGTATGCATGATTCCTCCAAATCAATGAGTATAAGGGCTCCACCATCTTAAATAGAACATTAAAGTAGTAGCACATCAGTGACTTTAATACTTGAAGGTGTTAGGGAAACACAAGGTAAATTACTTTGACAGGAAAAATAACAATGAGTCTAATACTTATAAAGACAAACCACCTAACTAACTTACTTGAAAATAAAAATAACAATGAGTCTAATACCTATAAAGACAATCAAGGGAAGCACATAACCGAAACCACCTTTATGCAAAAATAATGTAACATAAATAACTACTTTTGTGCAAAAGCAATATAATAGAAATAATTATGTTTTCTAAGTAATAATATTTATGTGAATATTTTAAATCAATTAGTTTAAATGATTCACCATCTTAAATCAGACATTAAAAGTGGTAGTAAATCTTATTTTAATATTTGAAGGGGTTAATTAAAGATGACACAAGTTAACTACATTGAAAGAAAAAATAATAATAACTTTAATATCGATAAAGACAAGTAAAATAAAGATGTAACTCAAACATTAAAGATAAGCATGTAACCCAAACCTTAAGGACTTAATGTTGAGTGGGAAGGGGTTAATCAAGGACAATGCAAGCTAACTAACTTGAAAATAAAAGTAAGAATGAATTTAATGCTTATAAAGACAAGCAAAGGAAGCATGTAATCTAAATCACTTTTCTCCCGAAATAATGAAATAGAAATAACTACCTTCATGCAAAAGCAATGTAATAGAAATAATGATATTTTCCAACGAATAGTATGGATGATTCCTCCAAATCAATGAGTATAAGGTATCCACTATCTTAAATAGAACATTAAAGTAGTAGCACATCTTGACTTTAATACTTGAAGGGGTTAGGGAAGCACAAGGTAAACTACTTTGAAAGGAAAAGTAAGAATGACTAATATCAATAAAGAAAAATAAAAACAAGTAATGGAAGCATGTAACTCTAAAGACAAGTTAGGGAAGTATGAAACACAAACCATGAAGAGTCACTCTTGGGTGGGGAAGGATTAATGATGGATAGCACAAGCTAACTAACTTGAAAAGAAAAATAAGAATGGATTTAATACTTGCAAACCCAGACAATCTAGCTAACTTAATTACTTCAAAAGAAAAATAACAACGAGTCTAATACTTATAAATACAAGCAAGGGAAGCAGGTAACCCAAACCACCTTTATGCAAAAATAATGTAACATAAATAAATACTTTTGTGCAAAAGCAATATAATAGAAATAATTATGTTTTCCAAGTAATAATATTTATGTGAATCTTTTAAATCAAGTAGTTTAAATTATTCACCATCTTAAATCAGACATTAAAAGTGGTAGTACATCTTGATTTTAATATTTGAAGGGGTTAATTAAAGATAACACAAGTTAACTACATTGAAATAAAAAATAATAATAACTTTAATATCGATAAAGACATGTAAAAGAAAGATGTATCTCAAACTTTAAAGATAAGCATGTAACCTAAACCTTAAGGAATTAATGTTGAGTGGGGAGGGGTTAATCAAGGATAGTGCAAGCTAGCTAACTTGAAAAGAAAAGTAAGAATGAATTTAATGCTTATAAAGACAAGCAAATGAAGTATGTAATCTAAATCACTTTCCTCCCAAAATAATGAAATAGAAACAACTACCTTCGTGCAAAAGCAATGCAATAGAAGTAATGATATTTTCCAAGGAATAGTATGCATGATTCCTCCAAATCAATGAGTATAAGGGCTCCACCATCTTAAATAGAACATTAAAGTAGTAGCAGATCAGTGACTTTAATACTTGAAGGTGTTAGGGAAACACAAGGTAAATTACTTTGAAAGGAAAAATAACAATGAGTCTAATACTTATAAAGACAAACCACCTAACTAACTTACCTGAAAATAAAAATAACATTGAGTCTAATACCTATAAAGACAATCAAGGAAAGCACATAACCCAAACCACCTTTATGCAAAAATAATGTAACATAAATTACTACTTTTGTGCAAAAGCAATATAATAGAAATAATTCTATTTTCTAAGTAATAATATTTATGTGAATATTTTAAATCAATTAGTTTAAATGATTCACCATCTTAAATCAGACATTAAAAGTGGTAGTAAATCTTGATTTTAATATTTGAAGGGGTTAATTAAAGATAACACGAGTTAACTACATTGAAAGAAAAAATGATAATAACTTTAATATCGATAAAGACAAGTAAAATAAAGATGTAACTCAAACATTAAAGATAAGCATGTAACCCAAACCTTAAGGATTTAATGTTGAGTGGGAAGGGGTTAATCAAGGACAATGCAAGCTAACTAACTTGAAAATAAAAGTAAGAATGAATTTAATGCTTATAAAGACAAGCAAAGGAAGCATGTAATCTAAATCACTTTTCTCCCGAAATAATGAAATAGAAACAACTACCTTCATGCAAAAGCAATGTAATAGAAATAATGATATTTTCCAACGAATAGTATGCATGATTCCTCCAAATCAATGAGTATAAGGGATCCACTATCTTAAATAGAACATTAAAGTAGTAGCACATCTTGACTTTAATACTTGAAGGGGTTAGGGAAGCACAAGGTAAACTACTTTGAAAGGAAAAGTAAGAATGACTAATATCAATAAAGAAAAATAAAAACAAGTAATGGAAGCATGTAAGTCTAAAGACAAGTTAGGGAAGTATGAAACACAAACCATGAAGAGTCACTCTTGGGTGGGAAGGATTAATGATGGATAGCACAAGCTAACTAACTTGAAAAGAAAAATAAGAATGGATTTAATACTTGCAAACCCAGACCATCTAACTAACTTAATTACTTGAAAAGAAAAATAACAACGAGTCTAATACTTATAAATACAAGCAACGGAAGCAGGTAACCCAAACCACCTTTATGCAAAAATAATGTAACATAAATAAATACTTTTGTGCAAAAGCAACATAATAGAAATAATTATGTTTTCCAAGTAATAATATTTATGTGAATCTTTTAAATCAATTAGTTTAAATTATTCACCATCTTAAATCAGACATTAAAAGTGGTAGTACATCTTGATTTTAATATTTGAAGGGGTTAATTAAAGATAACACAAGTTAACTACATTGAAATAAAAAATAATAATAACTTTAATATCGATAAAGACAAGTAAAAGAAAGATGTATCTCAAACTTTAAAGATAAGCATGTAACCTAAACCTTAAGGAATTAATGTTGAGTGGGAAGGGGTTAATCAAGGATAGTGCAAGCTAGCTAACTTGAAAAGAAAAGTAAGAATGAATTTAATGCTTATAAAGACAAGCAAATGAAGTATGTAATCTAAATCACTTTCCTCCCAAAATAATGAAATAGAAACAACTACCTTCGTGCAAAAGCAATGCAATAGAAATAATGATATTTTCCAAGGAATAGTATGCATGATTCCTCCAAATCAATGAGTATAAGGGCTCCACCATCTTAAATTGAACATTGAAGTAGTAGCACATCAGTGACTTTAATACTTGAAGGTGTTAGGGAAACACAAGGTAAATTACTTTGACAGGAAAAATAACAATGAGTCTAATACTTATAAAGACAAACCACCTAACTAACTTACTTGAAAATACAAATAACAATGAGTCTAATACCTATAAAGACAATCAAGGGAAGCACATAACCCAAACCACCTTTATGCAAAAATAATGTAACATAAATAACTACTTTTGTGCAAAAGCAATATAATAGAAATAATTATGTTTTCTAAGTAATAATATTTATGTGAATATTTTAAATCAATTAGTTTAAATTATTCACCATCTTAAATCAGACATTAAAAGTGGTAGTAAATCTTGATTTTAATATTTGAAGGGGTTAATTAAAGATAACACAAGTTAACTACATTGAAAGAAAAAATAATAATAACTTTAATATTGATAAAGACAAGTAAAATAAAGATGTAACTCAAACATTAAAGATAAGCATGTAACCCAAACCTTAAGGACTTAATGTTGAGTGGGAAGGGGTTAATCAAGGACAATGCAAGCTAACTAACTTGAAAATAAAAATAAGAATGAATTTAATGCTTATAAAGACAAGCAAAGGAAGCATGTAATCTAAATCACTTTTCTCCCGAAATAATGAAATAGAAACAACTACCTTCATGCAAAAGCAATGTAATAGAAATAATGATATTTTCCAACGAATAGTATGCATGATTCCTCCAAATCAATGAGTATAAGGGATCCACTATCTTAAATAGAACATTAAAGTAGTAGCACATCTTGACTTTAATACTTGAAGGGGTTAGGGAAGCACAAGGTAAACTACTTTGAAAGGAAAAGTAAGAATGACTAATATCAATAAAGAAAAATAAAAACAAGTAATGGAAGCATGTAACTCTAAAGACAAGTTAGCGAAGTATGAAACACAAACCATGAAGAGTCACTCTTGGGTGAGAAGGATTAATGATGGATAGCACAAGCTAACTAACTTGAAAAGAAAAATAACAACAAGTCTAATACTTATAAATACAAGCAAGGGAAGCAGTTAACCCAAACCACCTTTATGCAAAAATAATGTAACATAAATAAATACTTTTGTGCAAAAGCAATATAATAGAAATAATTATGTTTTCCAAGTAATAATATTTATGTGAATCTTTTAAATCAATTAGTTTATATTATTCACCATCTTAAATCAGACATTAAAAGTGGTAGTACATCTTGATTTTAATAATTGAAGGGGTTAATTAAAGATAACACAAGTTAACTACATTGAAAGAAAAAATAATAATAACTTTATTATCGATAAAGACAAGTAAAAGAAAGATGTAACTCAAACTTTAAAGATAAGCATGTAACCTAAATCTTAAGGAATTAATGTTGAGTGGGAAGAGGTTAATCAAGGATAGTGCAAGCTATCTAACTTGAAAAGAAAAGTAGGAATGAATTTCATGCTTATAAAGACAAGCAAATGAAGTATGTAATCTAAATCACTTTCCTCCCAAAATAATGAAATAGAAACAACTACCTTCGTGCAAAAGCAATGCAATAGAAATAATGATATTTTCCAAGGAATAGTATGCATGATTCCTCCAAATCAATGAGTATAAGGGCTCCACCATCTAAAATATACATTAAAGTAGTAGCACATCAGTGACTTTAATACTTGAAGGTTTCAGGGAAGCACAAGGTAAATTACTTTGAAAGGAAAAATAACAATGACTAATATCAATAAAGACAAATAAAAACAAGCAAGGGAAGCATGTAACTCTAAAGACAAGTTAGGGAAGCATGCAACACAAACCATGAAGACTCACTCTTGGGTGGGAAGGACTAATCATGGATAGCACAAACTAACTAACTTGAAAAGAAAAATAAGAATGGATTTAAATACTTACAAACCCAAACCACCTAACTAACATACTTGAAAGTAAAAATAACAATGAGTCTAATACTTATAAAGACAAACCACCTAACTAACTTACTTGAAAATAAAAATAAAAATGAGTCTAATACCTATAAAGACAATCAAGGGAAGCACATAACCCAATCCACTTTTATGCAAAAATAATGTAACAAAAATAACTGCTTTTGTGCAAAAGCAATATAATAGAAATAATTATGTTTTCCAAGTAATAATATTTATGTGATTCTTTTAAATCAATTAGTTTAAATGATTCACCATTTTAAATCAGACATTAAAAGTGGTAGGACATCTTGGTTCTAATATTTTAATGTGTTAATTAAAGATAACACAAGTTAACTACATTGAAAATAATAATAATAATAACTTTAATATCGATAAAGACAAGTAAAAGAAAGATGTAACTCAAACTTTAAAGATTCACTGTTGAGTGGGGAAAATGTTAATCATGAACATCTCAACCTAGCTAACTTTAAACGAAAAATAAATATTAATATTAATAGTTATAAAGACAATTAAGAAATGCATATGACCCAAAGGCTCCACCATCTTAAATAACATGGATGTTAACTCTAATAACGGATAAGGTTAGCTTTATGATATCTAGGAAAGTTAGATAGATCGTGAACAATAGCTCTTTTAAGATCCTCGAAGAACATGAACGAAAGAATTACTCACCCAACCCAAGAAGGGCAAGGTCTGTTAAATGAAAGGAAAAATAAAAATAACTTAATACTAATAAAGACAAACAAAAGAAGCATGTAACTTAAATCCCTTTGTACAATGACAATGCAAAAATAATATGATATAAATATCTATGTAAAATTAATATTAATAAAAATATCTAGTATAGTTTTTATAATATTATCCTTAAAGCTCCACCATCTTGAAGAAAATAGTAGATAATTTAAGGGCATATTAAATTTAATACTTTAAGCAATTAGAGTAATGTAAAGAAAATATTTTTTTAAAGATACAAAGTTTTAATATTGAAATAATAAATTGATTTATTTTAGATGATGATGATGATTATTATTTAAGGGCATATTAAATTTAATACTTTAAGTGATTACTGAAAAGTAATGTAAAGAAAATATTTTTTTAAAGATACAAAGTTTTAATATTGAAATAATAAATTGATTTATTTTAGATGATGATGATGATGAATACTATTATTAAATTTGATACTTGATGATGATGATGATGATGATGAATACTATTAAATTTGATACTTACATATTTATAATAAAAGCCAAGTGGTGGCAATGTCCAACATTGCCACTAGTTTTTTTTTAGGCTAGTTGTTACCAGAAATTTTTTGCAAAAGTCTTTTGGAACTCTTTTTGAATATCTACTAATCTGTCTTCAGCGATATATTAAAGAGAATCATCCTGTAATTTTTGTTTTCCAGTTCTCTTTTGTATTCAACTTATTATGTACTGGCCATTTCTCCTAGTTAGAGTAGAAGGTGCCATTTAACAACATAAATTGTTGTTTGTCCTACCCATTGTAAAACATACGTGATGGAAATGGAACTTCATTATGACCAACCTAACATTCATTTCATTATGTTATGTCGTAGTCTGCCACTTCCTAGTGATCGAAGGCTAGAAAAGAACTTCAAACAATGATTTCTTTGTTGGCTTTGGTCTACTCGATTTGTTGGCCATACATTTCCTTTTCATTCTGTTGTTTCATTCTTCGCATGATGTAATTTTTGTACATGGTCTTCAAATTTCTATAGAAATGTACCATAACAATTGTAATCATTTCTGTAGACGACAATATTATCTTTGTTGGTATGCATCCTAATAGGCCAATTTATTTGTTGGGCACATTAACTCTATGGAGTCACTTGCATTTTTGTTACTAATTTCTTGAGTGTTGACATAACCTCTTCAATAATTAATACCTTTCCAAATATGAGATAAATATAGACTAATTTACTTTCTTAATTTCATAAAAAAAAACTAACCACATCATAACCTCTTCAATAGTTAATACCTTTCCATTAATGAAGACCAAAAGGGCACAAACCTAAAGAATTATATGCTCTTGATTGTGCAATGGTTAGGTATTCCCTCTTGAGATGAGGAAGAGACAATGCAACTTTCACATTTTCTCATACAAATGTCAACTATAAAAGTACATGTGTTGTCGTTGCCTTTATACCATCCTCCCGCTACCTAGGTTGGCCCGATCACTAGGAAGTTGTCAATTACTCATGTAGAAACTTACAAAGGTATAGGTTTTGGTGGAAATGATATTACGAATACATTAATAGCTCTATCTTTTGGATCATGGAGGAAAACTTCTCCATTCATGAATTCAAAACTCCTTTATGTTTTTTCCCTCTTTGAACACTTTGACATCCTTTTCGACTATTGTCTACTATAACATTGTTTGAATCCTGCAATCCTTATAGTCTGGAAACTTCATCTTCATGCAAATGGAAAGATATGCTCTTAGACCAACAAGAATAATCGCGCTAATCCAATTTTTCGTGGTGAATTTTACAGATAAGTTGAGTAGTTTGTAAGTTGAGTTAACCTACATCTATCATGACAAGATCTTAGTGTTTCTCTTTATAAGTGTTGATAAAAGTCTGGGAAGTATCCAAAACTCACAATTTATTTAATGTAAAGTGCCATGGCACCTTCTGTATTCACTTCTGCATTGGCAATTGATCTGGTTTTCTAGCACCCAATGCAAGAGGCTCTAGTTGTTGATGTAGAGTATGAAGATATTCACCAATGTTGATAACATAAGGTAGGAACTAAATCATTGACCTCTTCAACTGAGGTCCAAATTATCCTTTTGTTGATAACATTCGAGAAATCTCCAACCCTTTGAGCATGAAATTGCGGATCTATTTCCTCTATATGACATTAGTAAATATGTTATGGAAGGTGACCACCCTATCTGCATACGTATTGCATCCTATCATTCTGTGTTGAGATTATGATGGGAGATGCTCTTTTTCCACCACCCATTGTTGCCATAAATATTTGTAAGAGAATCATTGCATGCCTACAAACCTGCAATTGTTTTTATTTAGTAATCCTATTCTAGTGTGCCTATACACTATTCTACCTATAACTGACTTTTCCATCCTCCCGTTATTCCACTTATGGTCTACGTTCTTTAGGTAACGCCGATTGATATTCATTATCTTCTTAACTGTGGCATGATACATCAGGGGCTATCACATCTACCCTACTTTCCTTTCATTTTTAATGTAAATAGATCTTTTCCAACGATATTCCAAATTATATATATATTTGGTTCAACTGGCCACGGGCTCCATCCTTATTAAGAAAGGCTAATCATCCACTCGTTCGAACTTCAGTTTCCAACCATGTAGTTTAGTGAGAAGTTATGGTGTATTTCAATAGGTTTTTAGTGACATTTGTCATATCATTCTAAACTACCACTCCCATTTGACATTCCAGGAACTTTCTTGAAACCTTTTACCATTTGAACTCCACAAAAATCCCTATAGAGTAGCATATAAGACTTCACCAATTTCTAAGTTCGAAAGTCCCTTCACCATCCAAGCAATAAAATCTCATAAGAGCCTGCAGAAGATTACATGTGTAGTATCCAAGCGTCCATCTGAATGTAGAATCCCTTTCTAAATCGAGAATGATGCATTAAAACCATTTATAGATTGATAATTGTATCCCCAATGCAATGAGATAGTTAAGAATTGTCGTTCATCTTTATAATTGGAAACCTACAGAAGCCTCTGCTTATGAATATCTTTCACTTCTTGCTTCAATCGCCTATAATTCACAAAATCATCCTTCCACTCTGGGACCGACTGAACCTCAAACTACTTTGAGAACTTCACCATTTTCTTGAGGAGGTAATGGACAAGAGCATTATCTTACCAGTCCATTCGTGCGTATCAAAATCAATACGCAAAACCATACACTAGAGACTGACTCACTTGAATTTCCTTAGTGGGTAATATCAATATGAAAATGGGCACAGGAGCTAGAAAAAACGACAAGCTTTCTTTTCAATGATTTCCAGCAACAAAGCTCTATAACACTTCCCATCCAAGGACTTGTTGATGTCGGGGAATCACGTCAAACAGACTCTAGATGGATAAGATATCGTGATCTAAAGTTTCAGCAAAATATTGATTTGAGGGTGCATAATGGAAAAAGGGGGGCGCCATGTGGCACCAATGAAAGGGTGATACGTGGCATCTATATAGGTGTACGGTGTTGATATGGTAGGCCCTCATAGCGCCACATGGTAGGATTGATGATGTGGTAGTTTGCATAATAGGTGACTGGGCATTGAGTCGGCATAAGGTGTACCAATGATGTTTTGACACGTGGCATTTGTGCATGGGTGGATCAATCTAGGGCCACCATGTGTCAACCCCTCATTGGATGGTTGTTTTCAACACATATAAAAATAAGGGTGAAGGTGATGAGGGTTGAACCTGCGACCTCCCAAATAACCCGAATACGCACTCACCAATCCGCCTAACCATGGTGTTTATCGACCATATGACAAAAATATTATTTAAGTTTGAATGGTTATGTGGTTTGGGAAAAGGTCTGGACCAACTAGCACCAAATCTAGCGACAAAACCATCCAAGCCCTAAATATACGCTGGTCAACGCAAATGTGGCAAGAGTTTCAACCAACAATGCACATATATATTTATGTTTATATATATGTTATATAGTTGCACCAGAATGATAATTGGCAGGAGGTTACACATGGATCAAACAAAAACCATATATTTATATATTGCAACCAACGTTTTATATATTTACGCCGTAGGCGTTTCACCACGGAGGTCCATAACCTCCATGTCGGCTAGATTCCTCACTCATGGAGTGAATGGAATCCTGCCATGTTGAGGTTGCTCTCGGTCCGTTGGATCAACTGCTCGCGAACCGGCCGTCAATTTGTCTTCTCCGGGTTTTTCCTGGTTTTGCCTGGTTCCCTCTGCCAGCTTGCTCTGGCTTCGAGGTCTTTTGTTAGCCACCCTGATGCTCAACCAGAGAGCCACGGACCTATCTCCGTGCTCTCCTATGATGTAGACCTGCACATCTTGCATTTTCACGTCCAAAAAACCTCCATACTTTCCCGTTGTTGCGGAAACGATACGCACACTTGCCCGCCATTGCGGAAAGGATATGCGGACTTGCCCGCCTTTTCCAAAACATGAAACGGAAGGGCAAGGAATCGACGGCCAAATGATTCCACTGTTGCGGGAAAGATACACGGACTTGCCCGCCGTTGCGGAAAAGATACACGGCCTTGCCCACCTTTGCGGAAAGAGAACCCAAGTTTGCCCATCGTGGACGGGCGCGAAAGCATAAGGCAGGAAATTTAGCCAAATGGTTCTTCCGTTGTGGAAAAGATACATGGACTTGCCCACCTTTGCGGAAAGAGAATTCAATTTTGCCTTCCGTGGAGAAGCGCAAAAGCATAAAGCGAGAAATTTAGCCGAGTTTTATCTGCTTTTGTGGAAAAGATAAGCGAATTTTTCCGAGCTTGCAGGCGATTTTACGTAACTTAAGCGAAACAATTCATCAGAGAAGAAGGAAAGCTTCATATACAGAAAGAGAATTCAATTTTTCCTGCCTTTGCGGAAAGAGAATTCAAGTTTTCCCACCGTGGACAGGCGCGAAAGCGTAAAGCGGAAAATTTAGCCGAGTTTTATCCGCTTTTGTGGAAAAGATAAGCGAATTTTTCCGATCCTGCGGGCAATTTTACGTACCTTAATAGAAACAATATGTCCGCCTTTGCGGAAGAGTTGATTGAATATGTTCTCCTTTGCGGAAAAAATGGGCGAGTTCCTCCGAGCATGTGATTCGATCCGGCGACCGAATGAACAAACCCCCCCTACATAGAAAAATGCAGTTTTGTTTTGGTTTTCTGAGATGGGCCTCTGCATTGCTTTGATTGAATCATCCATCTCCCGTAGATCAAATATTTTTTCTATGCATTTAGTTTTCAAAAATAATCATATTCCCAGTGTAAGGCTTCGATCCATCTCTGCATGGAAAAAGCTTACCAGGTATAAATTTTCTTTTTCTAAACTTGAGCATTCAATTACTGATTGGACATGGAACAATCTTCTATAAGGTTTCCCACATCAACATTTATTTCCTTGGGTTTAATCCATGACGAAGTTATGAATATCACTTGAGTCATACAGATCTTTTCCTATTGACGCAGACCAAAAGTTGACGGATTGGACCTGCTGTACATTGTATCTTCTGCAAATACAATAACAGATTTCAATGCAAGAATGCTTAAATGTGCTCAGACACCAATGCACCACCGCCTTTCCTCGTAATCCTCTATAAAATTCAATGGGTCAAGCCTCTGTCATTGTATTGTTGTTTGCTACTATTATTGTGACATCATCTCACTTATTCGAATCCCTATCAATTTACGAAGCAACGGTCCTCTTTAGGAAGCAAAGCTTTTTGTTTTGTATTCAAAATCAAGGTTTTCCTCTCAAACCAAACTCATATTTGTTGTTTAGAATTTAATCATGTATGTGATTTGTTTACTAGTTTCACATGCAACCGTGCTTGATTGATATATATTCAGTTCCTTGTGTTTACCAATATATATTTCTACTAACTTGGGAAAATATACTTGCACTGCAATACATTTTGTCTCCTACAAAAGTTGCCACTTTTGAAAAGTTGATCTTTTATTTCTCAGAATTTTCTTGTTTCCTGGTTCTACAATAATCTATTCGTGCTACTGACCCCTATTGAAATTCCTTATTGGTTCTGTTCCTTTTGTCCTGTTTGGTTCAAATTTATTTTTCACATCTTCTGTTCTGCACCACAGATTATTTTTACCAAGATACTCTTTACTCGTTCCAACTTCATTTAAACCTGCTTCTTATAACTTTCTATCATCTGGATCAAGTTGTTTTCCCACATTTGTAGCTTTACCGAGATAAAAAAAAAAAAACCATATATGCATTAGCTTTATATTTGCTGCAACAACCACAGGTGCTTGAACTTCTATTGAGCTTCCACTACAACAGAGTCAAAAGGTGTTGTAGTTCCTATGCACACACCCAGATTGTTCTTAGTTTCTTCAACTATGCATATGTTTTTTTCATTCTGCATTCTCAAATCATAAATATGAATATAATATTGGATACCAACACTGCAGACTAGAACATGTTTCCAAGCAGAGCATATTTTGTAACACAATATAGAATATATAAAATACATCAATTGTACATTGTTACCAGGTTACTAACAAGGCCGAGGTTCCAAGCAAAGAGCATCAAGTATTGCTCCCAAGTCACTACTCAAATGTTACTCATCTGTTTAAAAACTACAAGGCCCCAAGATATATCACAAAACAAGACCTAGAAAGATATCTAGCTATAACAACTTCCACCTTTCTATGGAAGCAGCTACCCTTCCATTTCAAGAGTGTTTACTTTCATGTTCCCCATTGTCAGTTGACTTTCCATCTTGTAAAAAACAAATGCCTTAGTGCGATACATGACCACTAGAGATTGTTCCTATCAGTCAAAGATCCTAAAAGGATCCATCTATTTCCATCAAGCAATGAAGGATACCACTACAGCCAAATTAAATACAAGGTTGATTGCCTTGCCATCAAAGTCTATTGTTCTGATTTTCTGTTCACCATACCAAGTATTCTATGTAAACTCTGTAACTCTATTTTCAAAAGATATTTGTTCTAAGAATGAAAAAGGCATTTCAAAGCATAGGTTTCCACTTCATTGATTCACAAGAGATGTGTTTGCTACATATGTATACCCTGTTTCATTTTCAGCAGATTCGTTCCAAGTTCGGTTAAAGTGCGATACTGTTAGAACAAATTGTCATAGATTTTTATATGAGAATTCCCAAGACTATAATTCACATTCTACACCATCAAACTGATATTTCTATCTATTGTGCCCTTTTTCTTATGTTCTTAAACTGCTAACTTGAACCCAACACCTTTTTTTCTTCTTTTTACATGCCAACTACTCTTCTAACCTTCTACCAAATCTTAAGTCTTTCAATAATGTACAGTTTAAGTTGAAAAATTAACTAAATAATCTATGATGTTGTTTCTACTTGTTTCCTTATTACTCGAATAGAAACATTGATTGCTAATAGCAATCTTGCCCTTTTCTAGGTTGCTTTTGTAGTTCCACTATTTTCAGTACGCTTGTATGGGGACTCAATTAACTGAAAACACTATTTCGCTTTTGATGAATGGTGTTGTTGACCTCTGCCTGCTTGTACAAGTTGTTGCTCTCAAACAAGTAAACTCTCTTCACTCAACAACTGCCCACTTCCAAATTTGTATCTCTGATGGAATTCATTGCCACAATACATTGCTTCCAACTAGCTACAACAACGCTGTGGAAAACCACCAGCTCCAAGCAGGTTCAATCATCAAAGTCATCAAATGTACATGCAACATATTGCACAATACCATGTATGATTTGATTTCTACCTCTTGTTTTAACTTGTTTTAGGTTTCACACCCAATCATTTTACAGTTTTTTTACTTATACTTACTTAGCTTAATGCTTATTGCCAAGATTGTCGCATTGGACACATTTGAAATTGTCACTTCGGAAGCAGCAATAGTCGGAGACCCATCACCTTTCAACTTTACCCCCAACTTTACCTCCCCTAGCAGTGTATCTGTTCCATAAATGAACACCATTGATCCCCAAAACCCTTCACTTGACATGCCTTGCTTGCAAAACGCAACCACAAACCCTATTGCACCTTCTCTTTAATTCACATCACTCAACCCTTCCAACAAAAGTTGGTCGATTCAAGGTCGCGTTACTGCAAAGACTAGTATGACAACCTACACCAATAAAAAAGGGCCTGGTCAACTTTTTGGCTTTGACCTTGTTAGTGCTATCAAAGATGAGATTCATGTCTCTGCTTTCAATGAACTAGCCAACTCATTATATGAAAAAATACAAGTTGGCACAGTTTACATTATCTCAAATGGCACAGTTAAAGTAGTCAACCCAACATACAACCATTTGACAAGTTCTTTTGAGGTTTTTCTTACTCCCTCCTCAACCATTGAACCATGTTTGGAAGAGTATGCATTAATCCCTTTTCATTGCTTCCACTTTAAATCTATCCATGACATCAAAACTACACCTATCAATTCCATGGTTGACCTTATTGGAATTGTGATTTCTGTTTCCCCTGCATCAACTATACGCAAAAGGGATGGCTCTGAAACCATTCGACGAACAATTGGGTTGAGGGACATGTTGAGGTATAGCATAGACGTAACACTTTGGAATGATCACTGCACAATCGAGGGTTCCCACCTTGGAATCCTTTGAGGTTTGCATACTCCCCCTATCCTTGCAATTAAAGGTGGTCATGTTACAGACTTCAATGGAAAAACCATTGGCACCCTCTCAAACACCAACCTCATTATAAACCCAAATATTGAGGAAGCTCATCTTCTCCAAACATGGTTTAATGACAATGGCTTTCGTTCATCCTCGCCATCTTTGAGCAGAAAATCAACCTCACCTTCTTCTAGCTCTTGCAAATGCATTTCCATCTCTGTGCTTCAATCTCTGCAACCGTCTGAAAAAACAACTTGGTATTCACTTATTGCTACAATCACCCATATTAACATCGATGACTTCTATTTCCTTGCATGTCCTCTATTTGTCAATGGAATACAATGCATGAAAAAAATTTCCAACAAATTTGGTAATGTATGGCATTGTGCAAAATGTGATGGGGAGTTTGCAGAATGTGCTTATCGATACATCCTAAAACTTGATCTACTTGATCCCACTGGACAAATGTATGGTGTCATAGCTTTCGATGATTATGCGCAACAACTAAGGGGCATATCTGCACAGAATTTATGCCTTCTCTCAAGTGATCCAGCATCTATGTCGGAAATTGTTCAATGTGTTTGTGCTCACAAATACCTTCTAACCTTATCAGTGAAGACAAAGACTTTTAATTCAAATGCTCGCTTGAAGGTGCTTCTTGTTATGTCTGAAGATGCTTCATCGTCATCACAACCTGTTGCTTCAGTTGATCCAAACAAAGCCACTATGCTTAATACACACTCAATTGTTCACAGGATTTGAAATCTACCTTGGATAATCCTTTGTCACACAATTTTGGGCAATTCAAATGTAGCTTTTTTCTCTTCCTGCTTTATACTTATCCACTACATACTTTTTGTATAGACAATGCTATGTAATTAATACTTGTAACCATCAATGAGCAGCCTTCAATATTATATGATTTAGTTTTGTTGTAACATTTTGTCAAATTACATATTCATTGCAACCTATCTTGCCACTTTCAAATTTATACTTTTAATAAAGATTACTTTGTCAACTTTATACTTCTTTGTTTATAAACAAATTTTTGCTTAAAATGAACATTGTTTAACTACTACTTGTAACCATCAATCAGTAGTTTTAAATATTATATGATTTACTTTTGTTGTAACATTTTGTCAAAGTACATATTCATTGGAACCTATCTTTCCAATTTCACATTTATACTTAAAATGATGCTAACTTTGTCAACTTTATACTTCTTGCAATAACTTGGCATATATTATCCATGCTCCATTTATCTTTTACACTCTATCTTTGTTTAGTTGTTCAATTATTCAATATATACTATGTTTGTCTTCCAACAAAGGCACAATAAAGTTGATAACCACAAAACAATTTTTTTGTAGCCATGTCAACCAATGATGTCAATGATCAAATCAATGCACGCAGAAGAATTGTTTATGCTGAAAAGAAAAAACAAAACAACAAACTTCAACGCCTTCTATATAGAGCTGCTCGCCAACTTGTTCATATCCCTTCTCCATTTCACATTGTTCAAGCTTCCTTACCACCCTCAACACCATGCACAACCACCGCAACACATCCAACAAATATCCACCTAGAGAGTGTGCAACATCAATTCCGTAAAAGGGTTGACAAATTATCTAGCATGGATGTATGCTCTATATGCATGGAGTCTTATTGTGGAATTAAAACAAAGCACTCTTCTTGTGCATCTGCATGCTCTCATTGTATTGCAGAAAAAAATGTCCATCGCTACTCCTTAGCAAACAACATGGACCCAGGGATACAACCAACTGTGCTAGCTATCCTTACTCAAGTTGAAGAAATGCTCATTTCTCGTGTTAACCCAATTTTACAGGTCACTCATGCTCGTGGGGGTCAATATACATATTCTGGACACACTATTAGCTTCCCGCAAAACATTTCAAGCATTCCCAATTTCCTCCCTCGCTTGCTCTCAGACATTGACATCCTAATTGTTTGTAAATCCAATCCTAACAAGAAGCCTTATGAATTCTTTGTCAGCTGAACACATGTTCTTGCTTCTCTTGAATACAAGCTTTCCAATGACCCCTACTACAAGGATATTCAAGTTAACTCAATCGCATTGTCTTCTTTGCCTCTTGAACCAACCGACATTTCCTCCCTACTTCGGCATGTCAGAGCCGAAGAAACCCCACTTGTTGCAAATGCCTCAAATGCTACTATTCAATCACTTGCCTTCCTTGAACCCCATGAATAACAATCCTCCTCATTTATATCTACACAAACAAATTGTAGAACTGAGGTTGATGAAATCAAACGCTTCTTAAGCACAAGCAATACACCCACTCCGACTTGCATTGACTGGCCCCCAATAGATACTTCCCCTATCAATGAATACAACACAATTGGCCTCCTCTCAATGGCCTTCCCAACCTTGTTTCCCACTGGAGTTGCAATGCTTAAACAACCACACATTCAAGAGGTTGGTATCGACAATTATGCACTACATCTACTTCGATACCACGACAATAGATTTGGACAACATCCTCGCTTTCATTATTACATATATAATATCATGATGCGCCACCGTAGCCATGCTACTGGTTCCATGTTTGTAAAACGTAACATTGAAGATACGTTGCCTCCAACAGTCACAGAACTCAACAACAATTAAAAGATGTTCCCAATACTAAAATAGTTGAGCAAGTCATGCGGTTTGGCTCCACCCTTCGCGGAACACGCTCATACTGGAACAAAAGCATAGGTGAACTAACTGACATGATTGCACAACAAGGGACACCAACATTCTTCTTCACACTCAGCGCAATTGACATGAAGTGGTCAGACTTGCACTCTTTGATGCCTGGACAAGCTCCAACTAATTCACATCAACAATACCAATGGAGAATTCGCAACCTTATATCCAATCCACACATTGCATCTCAATACATGGAAAAACAATTCAAAATATTCCTGGAAGAAGTTCTTCAAAAAGGCCTTTCTACAAAAGACTACTGGTGCAGATTGATAACAAACCATAGTCTGATGGATTTTAAATATATTCAAAACCTCAAATATTTGTTCCTAACACTTGTATTTTTCATGTAAGTATGAATGGCAACATAGGGGATCAACACATATACATGGATTCCTATGGTTAGACAATGCACCAAATATGGACACATTAGATTGGGCAAATGTTGCAAAGGTCGAAGACGCAAAACAATACTTTGACAAGTTTTTTACGGCATGGAATCCTCGCATCAACCATTCTCAAACACCATCTTTGCAAGCCTCTACTATAAATGATCCATGAGCCATTGCATCAGACTCCATACTTGCAACAAATCACCTCGATGACTATGAAGAACTTGTTAACTGTGTCCAAAGGCACACAAAATGTTCTGAATCTTCTTGCCTCCGCAAAAAAGGACCATCACTTCAATGTCGTTACGGATTTCCATTTTATCTACAACCTACCTCTTCCTTATTCATTGATGAAAATGGGCGAAAAACATACAACCTTGCAAGGAACGATTCCCTCCTAAATATTCACAACCCTACCATGCTCTCAATTTGGCGAGCTAATGTTGATTTCCAACCTGTTCTCTCTAGACATGCTGTACTCAAATATATTTCAAAATATGCAGCAAAGGCAGAGCCGAAATCAGAAATCTACCATGCACTTCTTTCTCGGATTGCACATGCAAGTCCACATGATGCACCAGTCCTTCAACCAATAAGACACTTCCTTTCTGAAACTGTTGCAGATCGAGACATTGGCGCACAAGAGACTTGCCACATGCTCCAAAAGATCCCTCTTTGTCTTTGTAGCCGTTCATTTTTATCCTTGAACATTATCCAAAGTGTTTTTCGATGTATTTCCAATGACTCTCTCGATACCCCACCAACACCAAGCTTCATTTTTGCATACATGCAACGACCCACTGCACTCAAACATCTTACCCTTCTTGAAGTTGCACGTTCTTGGTCATACTCGTCTCGTAGAAATTATTCCCAATGGAAACCAAACATCCCTACCAAAATTGTACATGTCTTTCCTCGCTTCACTACCATTCCACCCTTTACTGTATATTCCTTTGTTTCCTTTTGTTGGAGTGAGCTCCTCTTATAAAAACCATTTCGCAACCTCCACAATCACATTGGTTCCACAGAATTGGCCATAAATTATAATTGGCTTCGCATTAAAGACACATACACTGCATGGCATGTTGATCGTTTTCCAGAAACACCCAATACACCTCCCTCTGATGATTCTACTTCTGCTTCCAACCACATTCCCTTAGCACCTATCATGGATGAATGGGAACTCCTCTTTGTTGATGACCTTGACATGCTCGGGAAACAACCTCTTTGTTGATGACCTTGACATGCTTGGCCATCGTGACTTTGATAAAGAACATAATTGGTCTGAAAACCATATCCCCTCACACATGCATGCAACAGCCATATCATTTGTAATGTCCCCTTCGCCCACCATCAAATGCAGGGAAGGAAACATTAACAACACACCGGGCTTTTGGAAAAATTAGCCCCAATATTTTTCCTCATAAAATATTAGCAATTAAAAACTTCTCTATACAGATGTAAACTTCAATAAAACACAGCGGAATTAAACATATCAACACACATAAGCACAAACATAAGATGATTCCATATGCAGGGATTCAATCCCATTCTTATGCTATGCACAGTCTTTATTACAATATCAATCTCATGAATAAATAACATTCAGATTTAGCACATTGCAGAACATAGAATACATATATAAATTAAAATCACAGAGAGCAGTTATCTTGCAACGCAAATGTCCAACGACTGGATACATGAGAGAAACGTTCCACCCAACCATAGATCTCTGTCCATCATATATTCTTTTAGCTGAGAGATCACCCCCGAGCTGGGCTGTGTATTTACTAAGGAGGAACTAGATGGCTCACTCACAGTTAGGGTTTCACTCAAACAGCCATGCTAAGCCAACACACAGTTGGATTTTTCAAGCATGCAATAGGAGATGGAGGAGGATGCTAGTCTACTGAGCTCAATTCCAGAGCCACATACACTTCAAGCTGGACTCAGCAATCTCATCCTCTATTCATACATCCACTCTTGGATTTCTCACAACTCTGTCACAAATAACTCCCAAAACCGTCACTGATTTTATGGGCAGTTTAAACTGGGTTTCCCCATGGATTTTAGGGTAGGTATTGCTCCCAAATTTGCCCCAAGGCTCATACCAACGGATCCCCCATTGGATTTCACTGTCCAATACCCATTCTGGGCGTTTTTGGCTTCCCAAAACGTGGGTTCTCTCATAGTCGCGATTTATGGTTTTCTCCCTACTGGGAGATTGTTTTTGGATGGAGAATGAAGCTCCCTCCCCCACCATGGAATGGGGATCAGAATGAAGCAACCTTCATGAGGTTGAGTGACTTCTTCTCCAAGAAAACAAAGCCCATACGCACCCATACGAATTTCAGGGCTGCCCATGCTCCATTGAAGCCATGGGTTGACATCTCAACCACTTTCTCACAACAGGAATAAATGTCATCTAGAAAAGTCAAATGGTTTCCCATAATGACATATGGAAACCTATGGTTCACTCCCATAGCCCCCTCACCACTCCCTAGTGGATACACGTGGCCCCTTCTCATTCGTTGCCTCCATAGCCAGCCTTGGAAATTTTATATTGCATGATGTTTATTTACATCCTATTACAATGTTCCATGGCTTCAGAGCACATGGTATCAAAATATCAAATACTCGCCCTTTAAATAAAATTCGGGATTTCACTAGAGGGGCCTTGGCCTTGAGCTCCACGCTAGGAAAACATACATCACATGTACACATTATTTACATTAAAGGCTAATATATCCTAAGGGTCGAATTGGGGGTATTACATCATTCATTGATTATGCGTGACTTTCCTCCCAAATACCCCAAGACAGGTTCTCAACTTCGTGTTCTTCTGCCTCTTTGTCTCCCACACAACGCATGGCCTTTGACCTTATCCTTGCACACTCCACAAATGCTACAAATATTCCCCCACTCAAAATGGTTATTCAAGGAACAGCAGGAATAGGAAAGTCTTTTTTGATTTCTTGCCTTCAATCTGCACTCCAACATCTCGCGAGCAACAACCCTTCCCCCTTACTCCTCCTTGCTCCCACCGGTATTATTGCCTTTAACATAAATGCACTTACAATACATGCTGCCCTTTGCATACCCATTTTTGACATGCATCCTCTTGAAGGCCAATCCCTTTCAACTTTCCAAGAACAATTTTTCCATATCCGATACATCATCATTGACGAAATGAGTTTTGTTGGCCCAAAAATGCTATCCCAAATTGACTCTCGCTTACGTCAAGCCTTCCCTTCACAATGTACAACCCCCTTTGGTGGTTGCTCCATCATCTTCCTTGGTGATTTTGGACAACTACCCCTGTAAAGGACATCCCCATGTATGCTGGCACATCTCGAGGAAATGCTCTTTGGCGCACATTTGACACTTTTGTCACTCTTTCAACCATCTTTCGACAACAAGGCAACGACCCTTCTCAAGTTTCCTTCCATCAAATCCTACTCAATCTCCGAAATGCAACACCAACTCTTGAAGATTGGGCCCTCCTCATGTCAAGGACAATGTCATCCCTTTCACATGAATAGAATAATGCATTTGATAGTTCCACTCATTTGCATGCAACTAATAAGTCTGTTGAGTTGCACAACAAGCAAATGCTGAAAGACCTAAACATGCCAATTGCACATTGCTTTGAAGAGCAAAAGAAACAACATGTGAAAACCTCAATAGATGATGTACAACTTCCATTCAAGGTTCTACTAGCAATTGGTCAAGAAGTCATGTTGACATCAAACTTGTGTGTATCTACATGACTTGTAAATGGCTCAGTTGGGAAAGTTATTGCAATTGTCTACAACTCCAATGATCAACCTCCTAGATTACCATCTTATGTTGTGATCAACTTTCTACACTACCAAGGACCCCCGTGGGATTCTTCCAATCCAAATTATGTCCCCAT
Organism: Larix kaempferi; assembly: GCA_027924585.1. Lineage (NCBI taxonomy): Eukaryota > Viridiplantae > Streptophyta > Pinopsida > Pinales > Pinaceae > Larix > Larix kaempferi. The sequence goes on from BSBM01000094.1 coordinate 9,592,836, forward strand.
CCCTCCTATCACAAGGGCTACACGGAGGCAAGTACCACTTCAAATGGCATGGGGTTTGACAATCCATAAAGCACAAGGGATGACTCTGCAAAATGCAACAATAGACATTGGCAACATTGACCGCTAAGGCCATACATTCACTGCAATATCAAGAGTTAAATCTTTGTCAGGGCTTCGCATATCTCCACCTTTTTCCTTCTGTAGGTATTCACGGATGAAAGATAGTCCATATGTGCACCGCAGAATACAAGAAGAGACTTTGCTTTTTTCCAAGTCTTTGCAGCCACATAATCCATAAAGTTCCATCCTACTCCTTTGCTGAACAGAAGCTGCAATAGGGTTTGTGGTTGCGTTTTGCGAGCAAGGCATAACAAGTGAAGGGTTTTGGGGATCAACGGTGTTCATTTCTGGAACAGATGAACTGCTAGGGGAGGTCGAGCTGGGGTTAAAGTTGAAACGTGATGGCTATCCGACTATTGCTGCTTCTAAAGTGACAATTTCAAATGTGTACAATCCGGCAATCCTTGCAATAAGCATTAAGCTAAGTAAGTATAGGTAAAAAAACTGTAGATTGATTGGGAGTACAATCTAAAACAAGTTAAAACAAGAGGTAGAAATCAAATCATACATGGTATTGTGCAAAATGTTGCATGTACATTTAATCACTTTGATGATTGAACCTGCTTGGAGTAGTTGGCATGTAAAAAGAAGAAAAAAAGGTGTTGGGTTCAAGTTAGCATTTTAAGAACATAAGAAAAAGGGCACAATAGATAGAAATATCAATTTGATGGTGTAGAATGTGAATTACAGTCCTGAGAATTCTCATATAAAAATCTATGACAATTTGTTCTAACAGTATCGCACTTTAACTGAACTTGGAATGAATCTGCTGAAAATGAAACAGGGTATACATATATAGCAAACACATATCTTGTGAATCAATGAAGTGGAAACCTATGCTTTGAAATGCCTTTTTCATTCTTAGAACAAATATCTTTTGAAAATAGAGTTACAGAGTTTACATAGAATACTTGGAATGGTGAACATAAAATCAGAACAATAGACTTTGATGGCAAGGCAATCAACCTTGTATTTAATTTGGCTGTAGTGGTATCCTTCATTGCTTGATGGAAATAGATGGATCCTTTTAGGATCTTTGACTGATAGGAACAATCTCTAGTGGTCATGTATCGCACTAAGGCAGTTTTTTTTTACAAGATGGAAAGTCAACTGACAATGGGGAACATGAAAGTAAACACTCTTAAAATGGAAGGGTAGCTGCTTCCATAGAAAGGTGGCAGTTGTTATAGCTAGATATCTTTCTAGGTCTTGTTTTGTGATATATCTTGGGGCCTGGTAGTTTTGAAACAGATGAGTAACAGTTGAGTAGTGACTTGGGAGCAATACTTGATGCTCTTTGCTTGGAACCTAGGCCTTGTTAGTAACCTGGTAATAATGTACAATTGATGTATTTTATATATTCTATATTGTATTACAAAATATGCTCTGCTTGGAAACATGTTCTAATCTGCAGTGTTGGTATCCAATCTGATATTCATATTTATGATTTGACAATGCACAATGAAAGAAAAAAACATATGCATAGTTGAAGAAACTAAGAACAATCTGGGTGTGTGCATAGGAACTACAACACCTTTTGACTCTATTGTAGTGGCAGCTAAATAGAAGTTCAAGCACCTGTGGTTGTTGTAGCAAATATAAAGCTAATGCATATATGGTTTTTTTTTAATCTCGGTAAAGCTACAAATGTGGGAAAACAACTTGATCCAGATGATAGAAAGTTATAAGAAGCAGGTTTAAATGAAGTTGGAATGAGTAAAGAGTATATCGGTAAAAATAATCTGTGGTGTAGAACAGAAGATGTGAAAAATAAATTTGAACCAAACAGGACAAAAGGAACAGAACAAACAAGGAATTTCAACAGGGGGTCAGTAGCACAAATAGGTTATTGCAGAACCAGGAAACAAGAAAATTCTGAGAAATAAAAGATCAACTTTTCAAAAGTGGCAACTTTTGAAGGAGACAAAATGTATTGCAGTGCAAGTATATTTTCCCAAGTTAGTAGAAACATATATTGGTAAACACAAGGAATTGAATATATATCAATCAAGCATGGTTGCATGTGAAACCAGTAAACAAATCACATACATGATTAAATTCTAAATTTAAAAGTTGAACATACAAGTGAACAAGTAAATAATATATAGTGCAATGACATGAACATCCTATACCTTCCAGGAAAAAACAAAAACAAATAGATCAGAATGTTCTTGGTTGTTATAACAACAAATATGAGTTTGGTTTGAGAGGAAAACTTTTTTTTTTTCTTGCGGAAACAGTGCACGGGAAACCCACCAATACTTCCCCACATTTCATGGATGGTAAGGATGCTAAATCGTCGGCTAGAGATAAACAGCTGGCCTAACCCCGAAGGACTCAAGGCTCGAACTCGTGACCTCCCTCATACCGAGAGAGTGTTCGCACGTCTTACCAATTGAGCTAATGCTTGGGGCTGAAGAGAGAAAACCCTGATTTTGAATACAAAACAAAAATCTTTGCCTCCTGAAGAGGACCATTGCTTCGTAAATTGATGGGTATTTGAATAGTTAAGGTTCTTTTCCCCGCGGAAGAGTTAAGCTTCTTTTCCCGAAAACGCGAAGAAACTTGCCTATGTTTACCGCAACAGCGGACATTTCCCATTAACCCTTCCGCAAAAGGGCAGCTAAACCTTTCCCGCCTTACCCTTTTGCGCCTTTCCACAGTGCAAAAACTCTAGTTCTCTTTCCACAATTACGAGCAAGTCCACCTATATTTTCCACAACTGCCGAACCTTTTGGCCTTATCTTTCCGTTTTAACGGTCGCATTTAACAGTGAAAGATTCGATTTTACTTGAGCTGCAACGCTGAAAAGTTTAAAACATTCCGTCCGCTTTGTCGGAGGAAATAGTTTAAATGTCTCCGAAATCGTGGAAATTTTCCCTTAAAGTCCTCCGCAATAGCGGAGGATCTCGCATAAGTCAACCACAACATCCTTTCTGACGAACAAATTTTGCCAGACGGAAAAGTTAACGTTCTCTTCCCGAAACATCGGAGGAACTCGCTTATCTTTCCCGCAACGGCGGTCATTTCCAATCAACCCATCCGCAAAAGGACAGATGAACCCTTCCTTCATCTAACATGAATTGTTTCTCTTAAGTTACATAGAATCGCCCACAACACCAACTAATTTTGGTTATCTTTTCCACCCTTGCGAAAAAAGAACCCAAGTTTTCTTGCCGTGGAAAGGAGCGAAAGCGTAAAGCGACAAATTTAGCCAACTGGTACCGTCGTTGCAGAAAAGATACACGCACTTACCCGTCATTGTGGAAAAGATACGCGAACTTGCCTGCCATTTCAAAAACATGAAACGGAACAGCGAAGAATCGACGGCCAAATGGTCCCGCCGTTGTGGAAAGGATATGCAAACTTGCCCGCCATTGCGGAAAAGCTACACGGACTTGCCCGCCTCTGCAGAAATAGAACCCAATTTTTCCCACTGTGGACAAAAGCGAAAGCATGAGGCAGAAAATTTAGCCAACTCGTTCCGCTGTTGCGGAAAAGATACGCGTACTTGCCTGCCTTGCGTTCACTTTCCGTAGAGGCGGTCAAATCCACCTATCCTTTCCGCAACGGCGAAACCATTTTCCCTTATTTTTTTTATGGTTGCATTTAATACTGAAAGAATCGATTTGACTTGTCCATACGGCTCACTTAACCCCGTTTTTAATTTTCGCACGTGCCCTATTAATGCCACGTACGCGTGAGATCCTTTATATAGGCGATAACCCCGTTGAACAATTTCATTGTTTTCATTCGTTGAAGGTTTTTTTCCATTTTTGTTTGAATGCACGCGCACCTGCTCCAGGACTTTGTTACAGTCGCACCAGTCACAATTTATGCACACTTGCTCCAGGACTTCGGCACAGTCGCACTAGTCACCATCCTCGTCTTAACAGGTTGGTACATTACTATTTCCTATTAGCTCTTTCATGACATCTGTGCCCGTAATTTTCATTTTCATTGGGTCATGCAGCACATTGCTTTTGTTTATTCTACCAACATGCCCTGCTTCTTCTTTTTAAGAAAGGAATTACGTTAAATTGATTTAGCCGTAGATTGATATACCCCAGGGAACTGGCCCCTTTGTACAATACTTTCTCACGCAGCAATGAATCTGGAATTGATACCATGGAAATAAAGCTTTTCAAAACTAGGAATCTCAATGATGTTATACGTACAAAACTGGTTGTATAGATACCCAACTTTACATGTGGGGATTATGACCGGTGCCAAATGACTTGGCAACGCAGGTTTCTTACGCTCTCTTGCTTTAAAATTTTCAAATGTATCATCGTCTTAATTCAAAATATGTTATGCCCACAACCATTTTTCCAGCCAGAAACTTACCGTAGCCCTGTAACTTTGAGATTTGATATTCCTGTGCAAAAGTTCGACAGCGTTACCATTGAATGAGTCGCCTATAAAGTATATGGCTTAATTTTTCATCACGCCTGTATATAAATAGAAGGTCCACATTCTTAAAGAATTTGAAAAGTAACCTGACCCATTTTTACATCTTATAAAAGAATGCATATGTTCGATATATTTGTAATTAAATTGTGTTTAGACTCAGTTCATAATCTTATAAAATTACTAATATGTTTTGAATATTCAAAATGAAAAATAAATGGTATTTATATTTCGTTTATTATTTTAAAAAATTTATTGATAGGTTTCAATACTTGAATCGAAAATTGAATTGGTATTTAGATTCAGTTTATAATTCTATAAAAGTATTTATATGTTGTGCACAATTGAAATAAAAGTCAAATTGCAATTAAATTACAAGGCTACTTGGTAGCATATTGCCTACAAGACAATTCAATTGGTGCATGTTGTTAGATTAAAACTTTAGCTATGTCTCATTGCTTTTGTGTACAATAGCATTCAAAATTAGCATAATGTAATCGCTCTAAGATAATTTCTTGAATAACTTTATTTAAATTTTATGTTGTCATATACTTTATGTATATGACATATGGAGCACATTAAGCTCTAAAGCATTTGCCGTATGGCCCTTGACTTAATTTTGAAACTTAATTTTACTCAAGTAATGACCTAGTTAATTTATAAAATTCCTCAAAAAAAGTATGGCCCTTGACTTAATTTTATGTAAGTAAACAAGCAATGACGTAGTTAATTTATGAAATTCTTTAAAAAAAAAGTTCATAGATATCCTTAATTTAAAATTTGAAAGGTTAAAGTGTGTGTTGAAATTTAAAGATTTGAAAAGTTTGAACGTCCTACCTAGATCTCTCTAAAATCGCAGAAAGTTTTAATTAAAATCCTCCGCAACGACGGAAAAACTCGCCTAAGTCTACTGCAATGGCGGAGAAACTCGTCTAAGTATGCCGCGACGCGACGGCGGACAAACTCGCTTAAGTATACCACCACGCTCTTTTTTGATGAACAAGTCAGGCACGACGGAAGAGTTAGCCTTCTTTTTCCGAAACAGTCGAGAAACTCGCCAATTTTTTCTGCAACAGCAGAGAAACTCGCCCAAGTCTACCGCAACGCCATTTTTTGACGAACAAGTTTGGCACAACGGAATAGTTACTGTTATTTTTCCGAAACTGCGAAGGAACTCGACTAAGTCTACCTCAATGCCCTTTTTTGACGAACAAGTCTGGCACAACGAAATAGTTACTATTCTTTTTCCGAAACGGCGGAGGAACTCGACAAATCTTTATAACAGTCCAAAGTGGTTGACTTTAATTCATTTTTTGATGTGAAACCATATGAATTGCAAACACTATTGTTCAAAGTTGATGCTTGCGCCTTTAAGAAACAATATTTTAAAGCGAAAGAAAGCATTTTTTAATGTTTCTATAAATATATATAGAAACACCTATGAAAATTGTTTGACATGTTTGCATGTAGGTCACTCATCTCACGTTCTAATTTCGTATGACTGATGACGTGTATTGAGGCAGGAATACTTAAAAATGACTAAAGGTGCCAGAAAAAGGTCAAAGGGAGTTGTTACAGAATCCACTAAAGAAGTGAGGATTGTGACCATTTATCACGATACTAAATGCATCACAGGTGCACTACCAGAAGCCCAATGGAGTGACATTTACCGGATGATAAGAGACCAGGATATCCTAGATGCTCTGTTAGAAGAAGGATATCTTTATCAAAACATCAAAGCGTCCTGCATTTCAAAAGCAACTACTCACCCTGAGCTTTTTCCTTGTGCAGAGGTCATCAGATGGATTTTGCAACACACAGATGCCCAGGCGCGAATTTTAACTGATAGCAAGAAAAAATCCTTCACATCCTTTAACCCACTTTATATCTCATCAGCATACAAGTTACCTTGTCCAACTCAATACCTAAATGATGACTGGTTAGCAGAGCTCAAACTGGATAACCTGGAATCAGCAAGAAAGCTGCTCATCACAAGCAAACAGTTCAGGAAGAATGATAATGAAGAGTATAAGATTCAAAACTTGAGACCTCCATTCAGAATGGTTACTCTCATGTTGAGCAGAATATTTGGCAGACCTGATGGGACCATGTTTATGCTTCAATGGGTACCCATTATTCACTATGTGGCTTTCAAAGGAACTATCTTTAATTGGGCTGAAATGATTTCAGAAATCCTGGCATCAGCCATAACTACGGCCAAAGAAGGTTTATAAGTCAAAAAGTCAGAGTTCTACATGCCCTGCTATTTGATAGATTGTATTGTGGCGAAGCAGCTCTTCCCAAAACTACAATGCATATGGAATCAGCCAGGAGGACCGGTTTTCACCGCATACAAAATCTTCTGGCCTCAAAATTACAAGAGCAATTACAAAAAAATTTGTGAAAATTTCATCATGCCCCTCTATGAGCTAATGTTCAATAAAGAGCCTGTTTTCCTATTAGAAAATGACATGGCAGTTCTGGAAGAATATGGTGACTTCTTATTTTCAAAGGATGGCACTTCCATAAGAATGTATGGAGGCACAAAACCCCCCTATATCCTACCAAACTATGCCACGGACTATATAGTTCATAAGGAATTCGTGCGACAAGTTTTCCTAGATGGAATTGGCAGTGCAATGAATAAAGCAAACAAAGCCACATTTCCTCCTTTGCCCTTCTATTTGGGAGCTTATAAATTTTCCAAGATCGCGTCAGCAGAAGATTTTATAGCAGAGCTAACAAGTTTTCATTTTGGATAGAGAATATATCAGAGAAATGATAGACGGGGCAAGGTTTCCCAGCATTGCAAAGCTATACATGGTCATTTCGAGTATGCCCACTATTATGATTCTGAGGAAGAGTCATACCATGGAATCAGCAACGTCACTGAGTTTCTAATTTGCCAAAATAGCAAAAGTGAACCTACCTCCAGTTCCAATGCTCCCAATGGATCAAAACATCATCAAGATAAAGAAGCCTTAGGAACAACTGAGAATTTCTCAATAGAAGAACAAATACTTCTGCAACAAGTTGAGCAGATCAAAAAATGGACCGAGGAAAAGGCAAGGAAAGCACAAGAAGTTAAACTTAGAGAGGAATAAGCCCAGAAACTTCAAGAAGCTCAAGATGAAGCCCGTACAATTCAACAAGCAGAAACAACTAAGCAAGAGATAGCTGCCAAGCAACAAGAAAATGAAAGATTAAGAAAGGAAGCAGAAGAAGAGGAACTGAAAAGGGATGAAGAAGAAGACCAGAAAATTCAAGAAGCTAAGTATGAAGACTGTAGAATTCAACAAGAAGAACAAACTAGGCTACAAGAAGCTGCCAAGCAACAAGAAAACGAAAGATTGAAAAAGGAAGCAGAAGAAGAGGCACTAAAAAAGGCTGAAGAAGAGAAAATACAAAAGGAAGATGCTGGTTCTATGAGTCCAAGCATACAAGACCTCGATATGAACATCCCTATTGAGAATATTCCACTTGTTCCTTTCACACCATCTAAGGGTAGCAAGGTGACCACATATGATAGGTTTTCTTTCAAAAGAAAAGGAAATCCATCATTAAGGAAACCATTACAAGTATCAAAAGGCCTTGTCATGCAGATGTCATCACTAGACATGAGACTACTGTCATGAAGGGTACCCAGAATGACCCTGCCTTCATGGCATCTGTTTCTGTGTCAGTTGTTCTTGCAACTACTGACAATGTCAACATATTGGAAGACAAATTGACAGAAGAAAAGGACAAAACCCGCCAGCTGCAAGAAGCCTTAGTCAAGGAGCAAAATTATACAAATTTAATGATTGAAAATAATGATGCTCTTATGTCTCAAAAGGAGGAGCTTAATAGGAAAATTCAACATCTGGAAGCTGAACAAAGAGCTTTGTTAATCCAAGCAAGAGCATTAGAGGTAGAAAAACCACAACTTGAAGATAAGAACTTGAAGCTGGAATCCAAGAAACTTGATTTCATCCAGCTGATTGACGAGTTAAAAGAAAATATTGCAAACAACAAAGTAGGTGACATGACCCCTTTTCATGAACAAGCTTGTGAAATATTGACAAGGACATGTGATTTCCAGACACTCATATCAAAACAAATCTACAAATTGAAAGCAATGATAGCTAGGATGAAACAGATTAGTGCCGACACCAACAAGATCAAAAAGAAACACACTCATATTACTGGAGATATTAACAAGCACATTGAATGGAGAAAAGGGAAATCAGGATTCCCAAAAACTCTCCCCCTTAAGTCTGTTTCTGAATACATGGCGGATATACGCACTTTGACCTATTCTAAAGATTGTGGAGTAAAGTTGAACAGTGTGGCCTTACATACCTATGAACAATGTAAGAACTTGTACCTCAAAATACGAGCTACTCATGAGTCTTGCAAAATGATCATGCCCCAAAGTATAGAATATTTTCCAGATAAAACACAACGCTTATCTGAGATAAGAAAAAACTTGCAAGAGGAAACTAACTATGTGAAGAAGATAGCCGTTGTAACCCCAGAATACCTAGACCACTTCATCGGAAGAGCCTCCATTCATGCACACCTCCTTGAAAAAAGTCATCAAGCTACAATGGAAGAAATACTCATCCTTGAGGAAGAGCTTGTTAAACAAGAAGTGTCCTTCAGATTTTTGGTTCCCTTAGCTCAAAACATTACTATAAGAGATGCAAATTAGTGGATAAGTTATATAAAAGAGGAAGAGAGGAAACTAGCAGCATCACAAGCCCCATTAGAAGCATCAGCTGCTCCACTAATACCAGTAACTCCAGTAGCCTCACAATCAGAATAAACAATACCAATAGCCATAGAGGTGCCTACATCCCCAAAAGCACCAACCCAGGGATGAAGTACTTTGACCACATTTTGAAAAAGCCAACGCACCCTTCTAAGTTTCTAATTTTGATTTTATACTTTGGGACATCAATAGAACATTCTAAAGTTGTTTCTCATTATTTTGTAAATAATTCAGATATTTATCCTTTTTGTAAAGCTATATATAGCTAGGTTAGCAAGAAGGACTTTTGGCAAATGAAATAATGTTCCTCTTATGTAAAAGAACTACTTGCACTTCATGAATGGAGAAAACAATTTTGGCCTGTGAATGCTGATACATTCGTTTGTATGGAGTTATCATGGATGTTTTTGGAACTATTTCAGCAATCTCCATCTATATTCAATGACATCTTTCTTATCTTATATGAATTAATTCTATGTTGTGAATCATTTTATTTTCTTTGGAAAAATTTCTATGCCTCATGAGTAATGAAATACTATAATTAAAATCAAAGTTATCAAATCTCTGCTCCTTTCAACAATAGGTTTATTTAAGTTAAATAGCTTAGAACATATTGTTTAATTGCATGCATTTAGATTAAAGCACTTGCATAGCATTCTTTAAATCTTACACGGTGGCTGGACTGTTCACCAGTCGGATTCCTCACAACAAATAGTGAGCAATCTAATTGGGATTGCTTCTCAAGGAGAATCCTGTGCTGCTTGATGCTACACATTTCAAGGCATCAGCAAAACATCATCTTTTTCCACAGCCTATTTTCAACATAAACATAAATGCGAAAGCCAGTAGCATTACAATACAATCAACCCTAAACCTTCACTTGACTTTCATACATTTGGCGTTTATTTTGCCCCTCCAAGGGCAAATGCTAGTTATATATTTTTTGTAGCGTATGTCCAAAAGGGGGAGCCCGCAGATTTGACCCTAGGTCTCCCTCCTAACAACCAGGACAAATTGCCAATAAACCAAGTTGGAGGCCTTGGTAGGTCCGCCTACCCACAATTATTTAATCCCATTACATTTCATTGCAAAGGGGATAATCCACATTCCATGGGAATGAAACTGCTATATGGTGACCTGCATTAATTGCAGAGAGAGATTGTTATAGCACAATTTTTCGAGTCGAGTTCATTGGTGTAGTCAAAAGTTGGATGCAGTAACCATATTTTCTCCATCTCCATACTTGAGGTATTGACATGCATTTTTCCATGTATTTTTGTTGAGATAATATAAAGGCCTCTCCACTGAGAAGTGGGCCGAGAGACGTAGTCCATCATTGGGACAAACTCTGTTATCACATCTGGTGTAATTGTGTTCTCTTGTATTAATGCATGTGCTTTTCTTTTATGTTTCTTCATTTATGTTGCACATAAGATTCATTCATTCTCTTTAATGCAATTCATGTGATAGTCATCGAATAAAATATCTTGGATCATGGAACTTCTTCATTATTTGGATAGTGCACGCATTGCCATCTTGTATGGCCACATTGTTTATCAAGGAAATGTTGATATTCGTGTTTGGTCATGTATACAAGCCTCTTTTGTTTAATTTTGCATGCCTTGATTTTTTAGCATACCAAGAAGTACTAGGCTAAGCTTCACTTCCTTTCCTTATAACCAAATCCTTGTATCATCGTAGTACCTATATAGAACCTATCTTATCCTTTTCAAAATCCCTTTCTTTTTTCTAGAGTGTGAATGAAGGAGGTAATACTCAAGAACTGAGTTGCTCATTCTTCCACATACCTTTTGCTTCGCATAATCCTTATCCTTTGTCGAGTGTGGATCATGGAGGAATATTCAACTTCTCTGAAGCTTCAAATTCCCAAAAATCCACGTATCTCTCAATCTCTATTCCTTTTATTCCTTTGTGATTTGAATCATCCTTTGTTCACTATGTATACTTTAAATCCATTGAACCTATACTCAAAGTTAGCTTAGTACAAATGTATACTCAAAGTTTAAACAGTTACTTATGTTAATGATGTTAGAATTTTACTTAAGAGCAATTAGGTTAGAATTTCATTCAATTGATCATATCACATCATAATAATTGCATGCATAAGGATCACTGAAAGAAATACATTCAACAATAGAATCGAATTTTTATCCTGGGAAAACCCTTTCACAGGAAAAACCCAACAAAACTTCTCAGTATAGATTCCTCAACAAAGTACAATGTCAATACAACAAAGAGCTAAATCTCTCTCATACAAATATTCCCCAAGAAAAGAAGATACAAATACAAGATAAGATAGAACCCGAAATATAAGTGTTCCTCCAACTACAGTTACTCTCCCATGTTCACTTATGGAGCGGATATCACTTCACTTTCTTGGTGTAAAAATGAGGAGGAATCACACCTTATTTATACTTGTCTTGTGTGACCTTTTTCACTGTTGGGCCTACTTGTATACTTGACTGGGCCGACTTGTCTAGGGAGCAACATAATATTGTCTATTTATTATTTCTTTTGGAATCTTCTTAAGCCGGCATTACATGTTTTACAACTACAATATAACATTTTTCTTTTAGGGTTTTTACATGATAAAATATATGACAAATAAAATAAGAATATCTTTCGCAGCTACATATTATTTCAACACTCCCTCTCAGCAAGGAATGTATTCTAACATAATATTCAACACTTCTTCTGCTGACTTGTACTTGACCATTTACTTGGTGACGAATCTCTATATCACTAGAAGTTTTGTACGAGAAATCCCTTTGATCACATCATGAAGTCAATACATCAGCATAGCATCTCACTAGTGGGGTGCAGCCTCATCGTCTGTTGAAAAATTATGGGTCTCATCGTCCCATTGGACCTTATGTCATTATGCGACTTCACCTAATTCACACACAATCTAGTCAACTAGTCCGTGAATGAATACTCGCTGCCACAACACTCAGTGTACTACTGCCTAGTCCTAAAATTGCATATGTAACTCATCACTCCCTCTTACGAGGGAATTCCATTTGGAACACTCCAAGATTTTCCCTGAAGTATTCAAACTTTACCCTTGACAGAGGCTTGGTCAACACATCTACTATCTTCTCACTTGTCGCAACATACTGGAGCTTCACGGCTCCCTTCTGTACCATATCACAAATGTAATGGTACTTCATCTCGTCATGCTTGGACTTGTCATGAAACACAAGGTTCTATGACAACTTTATGCAACTCTAGTTGTCACAAAATATACAAGTCACCTCTAACTCAAGATCAAACAGCCCTGGTGACCCTGGTACAATATACTCTACCTCAGTCGTACTGAGTGCCCCACTAGTCTACTTCCTACTGATCCATGAAATCATAGATGACCCCAAACTGAAGCAAGATCCTGGTGTACTCTTCTATTTTACGATACTACCATCCCAATTTGAATCAGTATAGCCATGTAGTTTTATATCACAATCATAAACAAATATGATTCCATGATCTATTGTACCTTTGAGGTACCTCAACACATGCTTTTCCCCAACCAAGTGAACATGTCTCGGATCAACCATGTACTGACTCAAGGTGTTCACATCAAACCATATATCTGGTCTTGTGTTCATCAAATAAATCAATGAACCAATCATCTGTCTATACATGGTGGCATCCACTGTCTTTGAAGAAGTATCACTCAATAACTTTAGGTTTGTCACCATCAGTGTAGACATGGATTTAAAATCCATCATCCCAAATCTCTTCAGGATCTATACAACATATTTTCCTTGGTTAAGGAAAATCTCATCCAGTTTCTACCACACCTCTAGACCCAAGAAATAGTTCATCGTACCTAGGTCTTTCATCTCAAACTCCACAACAAGCTTCTTCTCACATTCACTAATGAGATTCTCGCCCCTTGTCAGAAATAGGTCATCCACATATAACAATAATATCACTGGTACATCATCCACACCTTGTAGTAAAGATTGGAATATGCTTTACTCTTGGTAAATCCCAAGCTCATCAGGAAACTATCAATTCTCCCATAGCATGCTCTGGGTTCTTGATTCAATCCATGCAAGGCCTTCTTCAAGCTGCACACATGTGTCTATCAGTCATGTGTCTCAAATCCTTGTGGCTACTCCACATACACTTCCTCTTCCACTACACGATTCAGAAAAAGATGTCTTCACGTCCATATAATGTACCTTCCACTTCATCTTTGCATCTATCAAAACTATAGCTCTAATCGATATGTATCTTGCTACTAGAGAAAAATTCTCATCATAATCTATTCCTTCTTTCTAGGAGAAGTCGTGTGCCATGAATCTTTCCTTATACATCTTGATACTTCCATCTGTTGAATGCTCCACCTTAAAGATACAATTTGAAGATACCACTGACTTATATTTTGGTCTTGGCACCACATCCCAAACATCATTCTTTATAATCATGGCATCCTTCCACTTTCTTTTATACAGTCTATTCATAACAGGTAGGATTATCATCAATGATATCACATAACAATGCCACATAGCTGGAGTATGTTCTCAATTTCTTGCTTACTCTAGAAGTTCCATCTAGAGCACCATACTTTTCAACATCCTGAATAATCCCATGAGCCCAAACTAGTCTCCTCTTATGTGTAATCATCTCTCGACGTGGCTCTATAGGTATCTGAGTTTCTATCATGTCATGATCCTTCGATACATACTCTTCTAGCATAAAATCATCATTTCTTCCTATATATGTAACTCTAGGAGCTTCAAGCTCCTCATCATGGACTTCATTTGAATGATTATGTTTGGATCTGTTGAAAGTTGCATCTTCATCAAAGGTAACATCTATTATAATCTCAATATGTCTGTAACCATGGATGTAGACTCTGTATGCCTTTGATGTCTCACCATATCCAACAAATATACCTGTAATGCCCCCATTTTGACCCTTGGAATTATTGGCTCGATATGTAAATAATGTAAATATGTGGTGTATGATTCCTAGCATGGAGCTCAAGGCCAAGGCACCGCTAGTGAATGCTCGGCTTATAAAGGCTAGTATTTTATATATTGTGGACATGTGCCAGTTGGCCATGGAAAAATGTAACAACATGTAAATATTTATAATACAAATAAAATTCCCAAGAGCTGACCATGGAGGAAACTAAAATGAGGAGGCTCTGTTTATCCACTAGGGAGAGGTGAGGGGTGTGTGGGGATCCAATCCTTTGTTTCCAAGTGTCATCTTGAGAACCCGTTGTGCCATAAATGGTAAACAACTACCTAAGTGGAGTTCCATGATGATATTTACTTCTATTGTAAGAAAGCAACTGAGATATCAGCTCATGAATTTAATGGAGCATGGGCACAACCCATATATTCACATGGATGAGTATGGGCTCATTTTTTGGTACCCAGAGGTCAATTTCCCTCATGGGAATTCATTTCCCATCACTTCCATTCCAGTGTTTGGAAACCAGACACATATTCTGAGCATGTTATGCATTCCCAGTAAGAGAAATTGCAGAAATCGAAACCTGAGAAGAAACCATGTTTTAAAGTCTCAAAAACACCCAAAAAATCCTATTAGTCGTGAAATTGAGTGGGGGATCCATAGAACTGAACCCTGGGGCGAATTTGAGAGTGCCAGAAGATCAAAAATACGTGGGAGAACCTAGATACGGAAGACCAAAAATTGAATTTCATGGTTGCAAATTAGTGTTGCCAGGAATTAGAAAATCCACGAGGCCATTGAAGTGTGAGAGAGATGAGAGGTTGGAATGGCTTGATAAACCTAGTGAAGGAAAGATATCTATGAAATTCTAGCAGCTTGGACCTTTCTATGCCCACCTTGAATAGCTCTATGGATGAGCTCACTAACTTAGCATTCACCTTCATTTCCTCTCTATATGCTTGATAAACCTAGTTGTTTGTTGGCTTAGCAGGAGAGTGTGTTCCTATGGATGTGAGTGAGTTTGTGTAGTTCCTCCTTTGTGGATACATAATCTAGCTCGGGGCTGGCCTGTCAGCACTAGGGGGAAGGGGCACCTGAGGTACTGTGTAGCAGAGAAAGGGACCTTCCTTGTTTTGGTTGTGGTAGGTATTGTGGGTTCCAAGTCTGGATGAGACCAATTGATATTCCTGTAGCTCTATGGATGAGTTCATTAACTTAACATTCACCTTCATCTCCTCTATGTATGCTTGATAAACCCAGTTGTGCGTTGGCTTAGCAGAAGAGTGTGTCCATATTGCTTTGAGTGAGAATGTGTAGTTCCTACTTAGTGGATACATAGCCTAGCTCGGGGGTGGCCTCTCAGTAGAGAGATAAATTTATGGACAGATTGCCCATGGTTGGGTGGAACGTTGCTCTTCCATATCCAGTTGCTTGGACGACTTCATTTAAAAGATAAGTGTTTATTGTTAATTTGTTGGTGTGGTTTATTGTTAATTTACTGATGTGTTAACCATGTTTGACTTTTATTGTTATGCATGTAATGAAAATGTTGGTATATGCATGATGTATGTGTGGAATGAATTCATCTTCCATTGTGTATTTTTACTATGCATATGCACACGCATTTAAATGCTTTTGAATGTCATAATATGCCCGTGGGGGCGAAATTTAGAACCCACATATTCATCATGTCCCCTCCATTGGTCATATTGATGTGTGGGGACGTGACATAGTGGTATCATAGTGAATAGTTTCATCACTGGGGTTGTTTGGGATAGAATTCACACACACGCAGGAAATTAGGTGCATAATAAGTGATAATAATGTGTTGGTTAAAATCGTGAGTTTAAAATTACAGATGATTTATTAGCAGAGAGAAGGAATCATGATCAATGGGTATGGTTCACAACGCATCTGTAAATTGCACACTGGATAATGGAGAGTGGGAAATCTGTTGCGTAGATACCATATATCCACGTATTCAATTTTAACCAGCAACATCTTCAACAATATATTTTCCAAAACTACTTTCTTAGTGAGTTGTTACTACTCTTGAAAATGGCAAATTGGGAAAATTTGAGGTGGACCCCATATGTGCCATGTGGGCAAGAGGGGGATGACGTGGACCAGTTGCATCAGAAGACACGCAGGTGGAAAACATCCACATTTTGCATGAATCACCGAGTATGGATCCACGACGATCGTCAGTCGGTCGTCGGTCGTGGGTGTGCATCCGCGGGGAGACTTGATGGGTACTCGATTTGGGATGAAATTGATATGGTGCGGTTATTGACTAGGAACACAAATAAATCCAAAATATTGAAGAAAAATTCTAAAATGTGTGAGGATGGTGTGCGAAAGAAGGCCAAAATTCACTATTCTGGAGCACTTTTTAGGGATTGTGGAAAACTTGTAGGAGGTAAAAGTGACTCTAGATGTCAAAACCAGAAAAATTATTGAACTCGAAATTTTGCCTACTCATTAAGATGGACAAATTTCGTTAGACAAATTTTTCCAGAAATGTTTAGTTTATGAGATAGTCAGTTTTGGTAAAAATTCCAAGTCTAGGAAAAAGTGCAAAAGTTAAAACTAGTTAAACACGGAATTTTGTAGAAGTTGATTGGAGCATCGGATAAGAGATATTAAATTTGATGAGTGATCCTTGTTATATGTACTAATTGTACCAGATAGAAAAAAAAAAATTAGTTATTTCTATATGTTCTTCTACAGGTGGCTGAAGTTGGTCTCTGAAATTAATTGTACTTGTAAAAACAATGCATAATTGGACATAATTAGCATTTTTGGGAGTATGTAACTTTCATCTCTGAGATTAGAATGAAGCATGAATATAGGAGTTGGAAATATTATTCATAGGGGAATAGAGGTGCATGGTTAGACTTTGAGTAAGGGATTTAGATGTCTCGGAGATCATAACAGAAAAGTGCCTATAACCTTAATTTGACAAAATTTGTCAATAAATGGTAGTTTCCAGAAATGCATAAATGGAACCAAAAAATGATGATTAAAGAACCCTATGAATTACTCCATGAGACTAATTATATTAAATAATAATTTTTTTTATTTCTCATTGCATATATTAGTAATGTGTCTAATAAATATATCTATGATGCACAGTGCTTGGAGTTGAAAATCTTTGAACAATTGTAGCAGAGGGCATCAAGCATAAGAGAAAGAGTCTCCAAGAGAAAATGGTAACCATGAATGATGCCCAGGAACCCTATGAACATGATGAGGATGTCCTAGGAGAAAACATGCAAGAGGATGATGCTGAGACTAAATCCAATGGGAGAAGAGAGAAAATCACTCCCCAAAATTTGGTTGAAACAATGAGGAGTTTCGATGAGAGGTTGATCAAATCTCAAGAAGAGCAGAACCAAATTAATGCGATCATCCTTCAAAGTCTCACTGATATTCAGTAGAGGGCACATCTTGGATCTAATCCAAGCAATGTTGGTCAAGAAATAAGAAGCACGGGAAGCCGCTCTAGACGTTGCACTAGGAGGAGGACTCCAAGCCCAAGAAATGGTTCTTTGAGCAGCGCACATAAGGCATATTTTTCAAGATCTCCTTCTAGAAAATCATGTGATTCTTAAGGTTCTCAAAGCATCCCAAAGCATGTTTCTAGCAGACTTGAGATAAGAAGAAATTTCAAAAGGATCCCACAAGGAGAATTTAGAAAGGCAATGCCACCTTCATTTGATGGAGAAAGTAAGATAGGTCAAGAAGTAGAGGAATGAATTATTGGGATGAAGAAATATTTTAGGATTCATGATTACTTAGGAAATGAAAAGGCCATAATTTTTATTTACAATATCAATGGTCAAGCTTCAATTTGGTAGGAGCATCTCATGCAAGTAAAAGGAACCAGGGAGAGAAGGATCAGCTAGGAGTGATTTACGAAGTATTTCAAGGAAAAATACCTTTCTTCTAGGTATTATGATAATAAGGTAAAGGAGTTCAATGACATAAAATTGGGACATAAGTCTATGGAAGAACATGTCCAAAAATTTTTGGAATTGTTGAGGCATGTAGATTACATCAAAGATGAAAGAGTAAAAATTCAAATCTTACTTGGGAGTCTGCCCTAATTTACAGAGATAAGATTGAGTTTGTTAATCCACCAACTCTTGATGAAGCCATTGGAATGGAAATGCATTGTTATGAGAAAATCAAAGGACAATCAGAAGTTCATCTAGCATGGAAGGGAAAACCAAAGGGAAGATTTGACCAAAGGAGAAGTGCATTCAAACCTCCATTTAGAAATCAACCAAGAAATTTCCAACAAGGCTAGCAAGTGCGAAGTGGAATTAATCCGGTAGTAGCAGTAGAAAAAGGAGTGAAAGGACCACTTCAGTGTTGGGGATGTGGAGAAAACCACATACTTAAAGACTAGCCACATCGAAGAGAGAACCCTCGAAGCTTGCATAACTTAGAATAATCAATTACAGTGGAGGATATGACAAGAGAAACTCCTCGAATTTATGCAGTGTTGGATAACCACCAAGCAGACCATCAATCAACAACAGTGGAAGTTGAAGGTAAGATTGCTACGAAATCTATTTCAATTTTGAATGATCCAGGATCTACTCATATTTATGTTACTCCAAAATTGGCCGAAATTTGTTCTCTTATGGGTGATTCCATGAAGATGGGTAACTCTTTTTGGCCAAATATGACGGTGAAAAACGGAAATTTTATCCATGTATTAAATTGAAGCCCTCGAAACTCATATTTTCCAAATGAATTTTGACATGCGGTTGAAAAACAAAATGTAGAGAATTATGTTGGCTTTCCAATGATATTTTTTTCAAAATATACCAATGTCATTTATCATGTCGAATTTTCATTTAATGAAACGTGTGTACTTAAAAATTTGAAGGGCAATTAACAAGTAGTTTGTGTTCGTGCACGATAATTTAATGTTAAAGTAATAATTAAAAAAAATGAAACATGTGAACATGATCTAGACAGAATGCACTAGGGCTTACATATTTTTCTTTTAATTTTTCTCGAAAAAATATATTTATTATTCTTTTTCGAAAATGACCAATGAATATTTCAATTGCATTTTGCACACATGTGTGTTCGTGCACCAAATCTTTTGAATTTTTACATAATTTGCAAAACTAAAATACCCTTTTAAAGAGGACGCGTTTATCTAGGGCTTGTGTATTTTTTCAAATTCTTTGGATGTGTATTTTGAATGTGGTGGATTTATCTTTGAGCTCAATCGAAGTTGTCGGCAGGGTTTTTTAGGGAAAGTTTTAGTAGAAATTTAAAAACATAGGACATATGAAGATAAAAATTCGTAAATTTTATGTATCTGGATAGAGGATTCATTGACGAATACAATGGTATCAAGTCTGCTCATTAATGAGTATTTAATGACATGGTTTATCTCTGTGGAAGGAAGACAAAACTTTCATTCTGCAGTGAAAAGGGCTCTCGACCTGTTTTTTAAGCCCTCGATTGAGCTATTTGCTCGATCGAGGGTTTTAAAATACCTCGATCGAGGGTTTAACAACACCTTGATCAAGGTTTTAACAACACCTCGATCGAGGTATTTTAAAACCCTCAATTGAGGTATTTTCTCGATCGAGGGCCTAAAATGGGCCTTTTTATGTTTTTCAAAAGCTAGATCGAGCTTTTGAAAAGCTAGATCGAGGTCTTGTTTCAACCCTCGATCGAGGTTTTTTAAAACCCTCGATCGAGACATTTTAAAACCCTCGATCGAGCTTTTAAAACCCTCGATCGATCATTTAAAACCTCAATCGAGGGCTCTAAAATACCTCGATCGAGGGTCCGAAAAACAAATTTTCCCCATGCAATTCGCCAAAAATGGTGAACGATATTCATGGATTCACCCTTATAAAAATCAAGCATGATAAGTCTTGGCTAGTTCAATTATCCACAGGAATGAAAACAAAATTGAGTGAAGTAGTGATGGAGTTCCCCATAGAGTTGAATGGACTCCTCATGCAAGTAAATTTGAATGTCCTACCATTATTGTATGACTCTCTTATTGGTATGGATTGGTTGAAAAAGCATAGAGCCAAGATAAACTGCTATGAAAAGGTCATTGATTGCATTAATGAATAAGGAAGGCCGAGAGTGGTGAAAGGGATTCCCAAGCAAGTTCTAGTAACACAAATCTTAGCCATGCAGTTGGGAAAATTCTACAAGAAAGGTTGCCACCTATATGAGGTCCATATATCAAATTCATTAGAGGACAGAGACCCAAAGATAGAGGATTATCAGTTCTTGCAAGAGTTCAAAGATGTGTTTCTAGTTGAAGTGCTAGGATTGCTACCAAAAAGGGACATTGATTTTACAATCAATCTTGTTCTAGGGGCAGCCCCAATTTCTAAAGCTCCTTATAAAATGAGCACGCTAGAATTGGTAGATTTAAAGATGCAGCTACTAGAATTAATGGACAAGAAGTATATTAGACAATTTGTGTCTCATTGGTGAGCACCGGTGTTGTTTGTCAAGAAGAAAGATGGGACTTTAAGGCTATGTATTGATTACAGGAAGCTAAATAAAGTGACAGTCAAGAAAAAGTACCCATTGCCTAGAATTGATGATTTGTTTGATCAAATGAAGGGAACCAAAGTGTTTTCAAATATTGAATTTATATCTGGTTATCATCAAGTGAGAATAAAAGAAGAAGGCATACCCAAGACAAATTTCCAGACAAGATATGGCCATTATGAGTTCACGGTGGTGCCATTTGGTCTTACCAATGCACCCACCACATTCATGTGTCTCATGAATATCATCTTCAACAAGTATTTGGATAAGTTCATGTTATTGTTCTTGGATGACATTCTTGTTTACTCAAAGAGTGAAGAAGAGCATGAGAAACACATAAGAATGGTATTGCAAGTTCTTAGAGAGCACAGATTATATGTAAAGCTTATCAAGTGTGACTTCTATCAAGGAAGGGTACAATATTTAGGTCATATTATTTTAGAGGAAGGAATTGTAGTTGATCCAGAAAAGATTGAAGCCATAATGAAATGGTCTAGTCCAAAGAATGTTATAGATGTTAGATATTTTATGGGTCTTGCAGGATATTATAGAAGGTTCATTGAGGGGTTCTCCAAGATGGCTCATCCAATTACATCACTGCAAAGAAAGAATGTGAAATTTGTATGGTCTAAAAAATGTCAAGAAATCTTTCAGCGATTAAAGAAGTTACTTACTAGTGCCCCTATTTTGAAGATTGCAAATCCAAAGAAATATTTCGTAGTATGCATGGATGCTTGCATTGAAGGATTAGGTGGGGTGATTATGCAATAACGCTTTGTGATTTATTCTGAGTCCAGGAAATTAAAGAGCATGAAAAGAATTATGCAACTCATGATTTAGAACTAGCAGCCATAGTGCATGCCCTTAATATGTGGAGACATTATTTGTTGGGAAGAATATTCGAGCTTAGGACATATCACATGAGCTTAAAATATTTGTTTGATCAACCAAACTTAAATGCCAGAAAAGCTAGATGGCTTTAATTTTTGTGTAATTTTGATTTTGAAATCAAACATGTGAAAGGAAAAGAGAACAAAGTTGTAGACACCCTCAGTAGAAAATTTCATGTAGCAGCCTTGAGTATGTGAAAATCCAATTTAAGAAGAAGAGTTCTCGAAGCCCAAAATAAAGATGAAACTTATCTTCAAATAAAAGAGAAATTTTAGCAAAGAAATTTAGATGAAAAGTGTGAAGGAAATCAACTTGGGGAAAATGATCTTTGTATTTATAAAGGTAGATTGTATATTCCAAATTGTGCATATTTGAAGAAGATGGTAATGGATGAAATTCATCAAATTCCATACTCCGTACATCCAGGATATCAAA
This sequence comes from Larix kaempferi, assembly GCA_027924585.1. Lineage (NCBI taxonomy): Eukaryota > Viridiplantae > Streptophyta > Pinopsida > Pinales > Pinaceae > Larix > Larix kaempferi. Next base: position 9,614,950 of record BSBM01000094.1, read on the forward strand.
GGACAATTACAACAACAAGGAAACAATACTTTGGCATGGGATGAAAAAGGATGTAATGTAATACATTTCCCAATGTAAAAAATGCCAACAAGTCAAGGTAGTGCATCAACATCCAGCAAGACTATTGCAGCCTTTGCCCATTCCTGAATGGATTCAGTGGGAAGTAATTTCTATGGATTTTATAATAGGTTTTCCAATGAAAACAAGGCAACATGATTAAATCATGTTTGTGGTGAAAAAGCTATCAAAGGAAACTCATTTTATTCCAATCAAGTCCGCTCATAAAACAAGTGACATAGAAAATATATTCATGAAAGAGATATTCAGATTGCATGGGTTACCCAAAGCAATAGACTCAGATCGAGATGCAAAATTCACATCCAATTTTTGGAAAGGATTATTCCAAGAATTGGGGACTCAAGTAAATTTCAGTACATTGTATAATCCCCAAACAAATGGTCAAATCGAGAAGGTGAATCAATTTCTTGAGGATATGTTGAGGATGTATGTGATGGATATGCCATACAAGTTGGAGGATTACCTACACTTGGTAGAACTTGCTTACAATAATGGACATCAAGCATCATTGGGAACATGGCATTGTATGGCAAAGGATGCAAAACTCCAATGATTTGGGATATCCCAATAAACATAGTAGTACTTGAGCGAGAAATGCTCAAGGAAATGGAACGGGAAATTGTTAAGATCATGCAAAATTTAAAGGAAGCCCAAGACATGCATACGAGATATGCAAATTTAAAAATAATGCACGGAGAATTTAAAGTTGGGGATCATGTCTATTATAGAGTAAATCCAAGCAAAAGTTCCCTAACGTTGGGAAGTTGTGCTAAGTTGGCACCAAGATATTGTGGGCTATTTGAAGTCCTTGATAGGATAGGACCAGTTGCATAGAGGATTGCATTGCCTGCTAACATGAGAGCTCATAGTGCTTTTCGTGTTTCTTTGCTTAAGATGTATGTACATGATCATAATCACATAATTGATTAGAATGTGATTCAGGTGGAACCCGATGGAGAGTTCCAAGTAAAACCTATGCACATTCTTGACAAGAAGGTAACATTGCTATGGAACTAAGCCATCGGAAAGGTAAAGCTGTAATGGAAGCACTTTGGTTCCGATGAGGTTACATGGAAGCTAGAGGAGTACACCAAACTAGCTTATTGTACTTCCACCCAACGTTGGCCCCTTGAAGCCAGGCCACATTTACCACACCCATGCGAAGCCAGAAGGAGAATATTTTCATTAAATGATAAAGGAAGAAGACTCTACACTCGCTTGGAAATGGCCGTTAAAAATACTCATGCCAATGTAGGGAACATTTAAACGAGGATAGCATCGACCCGTCGCCCCCTCCCAAGGAGGGAAAACTGAGGACGATGTCACCTCGTCGCAACCTACTCAAATTTTTTAATTTTTCCCCCCAAAATAAGGTTTAATACACAATAATAAACCACCCAAAACTATAGACCACAACAAAAATTTATAAACCTTGGACAAAATTAATAGGGCATCAACAATGTATATATATCCCCTGTCATAGACATAATAATTTTGTTTATAATGTGATAATCATTAATTTATATTATATAACTATTTAATATTATTAATTTATATTAAAATTAATTAATTTTATTATTTTATGTAAATTTATTTTATATAAGATTATGATGATGGAGAAGTGTATTGTTTCTCAAACTAAAGTTTAGTTAAATATTTAAGGGAATTTTATATATGGATTGTTTTTATATAAATATATAAAAGATTATAAATTATATACATATATAATAGATTATAACTTATATTTGAATAATTTTATTTTTAGTGTGATAATTAATAAATAATGTTTTTAAATATATATATGAAAATGAGGTTGATTGTTAATGTTCACTAAATAAATTTTGGTTTATCGGACCTCAAGAAATAAAAGTAAGGAACTGCTTGGTTTGCATTAGAGTTTTATTTATGTGCTAAAAAAGCTTGGAGACGAGCATTTCTAAATTACTATAATTTTGATGAGATAGAATATTCAATAGGTTCATATTGTAACAAAAAATTTTAAACTGAGATCTTATTTGGGTGTACACAGGGCGATCTAAGAGGAAGTGATTTTCATCCTCAACACTCATAGTCTCACGAAGATGACATATCCTTCCATCCCACGAATTTTTACGAAAGGTCTAGTGCCTTGTTTTAGTATGCATCTCACGAGAGTTTGTTCTTGTTTTAGCTATGTGGATCTTCTTCTTTATGCTATTTAAAATAGAGAGATAATTTTGATCTCCAATATTAGGGTTAATGACTGCCTTGTAATATCTTAATTTTCTTTTATCCTCTAAATTTTCATAACACCACAGCTTCTCTTTGAACTTCGAAGTAATAATATTTTTGATATCATCTATATTTTGCAAAATGACATTTTCATCATTCCGTTGCATCTTTAACCTAGAGGGGGAAATAACCACTTCAATAAGGAGAATAGGATATGGTGTATTGCTTTTAAGTTTAAGATTGTAATTTATAACTTATGCTTCTGAATTTGCTCAATCCTTCTCCAAGATTCTCTAGAGATGTTGCAGCCCCAAACTTCACACCCATATAGGAGAATGGGAGTGACAAGAGTTTCAAAGAGGAATGCCTTTTTATCCCACATCACAAGGTTTGCTGACTTACAATTGTTTTCAAGAGCAGAATAAGCTTTCCACCCTCCATTGATCATTTTCTCAATGTTGTAGTTCCAGTTAAGCTTGTGATGGATATCAATACTAAGATATTTGTAGAAAGTGATTTTCTCCAAGTTGCTATTATCATACAAAAAATGAGTGTAAGTGACTTTATTAGATTTTATAAACATAACTTTGGTTTTGTCGGTATTGACAATGCTCATACATTAGAGGGACATATAATGTAAACATTCTTGAAAATTCTCAATTGCTTATAAATATTAGAGGGACATCTTGTTAGAAGAACAATATCACCAACATAAAAGAGGATGATGGCAATTCCTACTGACGTCGTGCCAATACAACTTACCTCTATTAAAAACCTTCTAACTTATATATAATATGAAAAAATAAAAATAAAATATTAAATTATTCTTTTAACATTAATATATAATAAACATTTAATTTATATAATGTTAACTCAAAAGCTTGCACTGGATTGTATAAGATATCTAAATCATGTTCTCTTCAACCTTGTTTGTATTTATCCACATGTTCTTTTAAAGGATTTAATGTATTTACATGTTTTGATATAATTAGTTTAAATATAAACTTTACCCATTATAAATTGGGTTGGTTTCAAGTTAGAAATGGTAAAACTTTACATTATTATTTAAGATAAGAAGCTAATGCAACTATCACCTCGAATATTTAAAAGATATGTGGTTAAAGAAAAAATATAAGTTCAAAATTTTGTTATTTATTATTATTATTATTAAGTAATATTGTGTTTAGCAAATTTAATAAAGTAATTGTTTATATGTTATTTGTTTGATGAGATTGTGTGTATTTTTTCTTCTTATGGTGATATTTGATATAAGTTTGTGATTTATGGTTTTTTTCTTATAATATATCTTGGGTGAATGGTTCAACCTATTGAGTTAACTCTTGGAGTTAATTAAATATGTAGTTTATATGAATTTATATATATTATGATAAAAGTTTGAATATAATCATTCATAAAATGAATCTTAAATCTTTTAAAGATATTGTAGTAGGATGTCACTTGAGTGTCATAAAAAATAATTGTTTATCAAAATATTGAATCACAAAAACTTTTAAATCAGTATGTACATATTAAATTGAATCTTTTTATAAAATTGAAAAAATAACAATATGGAAAACAAACTCTTTCATCCATATAAAAATAATTTTTAAAAAAATATCACACCAAATATACGTTTCTAAAAGTTCACAGTTATCTTAAATTTTTAATAATATGAACAAGAAAATCTAACCATGACATCTCCCTTCAAATAACTAAATAATATGAGCTTATAAATAATATCCTAAACTTTACCACAAAGATATCCATTAAAATTTCATGAAAATAAATATCAAATAACTAAATAATATGAGCTTATAAATAATATCCTAAACTTTACCACAAAGATATCCATTAAGATTTCATGAAAATAAATATAGTTACTTCCAAATACATTAATACGATTTTTCAGCACACCTTTAATGATACATCATGAAACATTCACTAGTGACATTATTATTATAAATTATAAAAAAGTCATTAATAAATTAAACCATTTAAAGCTTAATTTGGAGTGCCAATAAGAATAAAAAAAAATAATAATGATGATTATAAATAAATTAAAATATAAAGAATTACAAATTAAATAAATATTTTTTTAAAAATAATTATACTTATTTTTACATAATATTTGTTCAAATATTACTAATTAAAATATTATTAATAATCTTTTTGATAATATTTGTTTAAATATTACTCACTCAAATATAAACCACAACTTAATATAAAAATCCAAAGCCACTGGTAACCATGGTCTTCCTCTGTTACATACTCGAGCTGTAAGAAAGAAAAAGAAACTGAAATGTAAACAATAAAAATGAAATGTAAAAATAATGTATTTGGAATACTCTTCCGCATAGTATTTGCTAAAATATCCAAATCAGTATCAGTAAGTTGAAAGGGCATAGTATTTGTTAAAATATCCCAATCAGAAAGTCCATATGACTTGGAGATAGCACAGTGGTCCAATATGACTTGGAGATAGCGGACCAATAATTACAAACAAATCAAATCAACAACTTGGAGATAGCACAGTGGTACATATCTCCACTAATTACAGCACGGCGAAACCTTCTAACACAGTGGTCCATACATTCACTTATGCTCAGCTTCTGGTCCTGTCTTTTGTGTACACGAGGGGACGAGTAATTACAACACTCTCTCTCTCCCTTTATAAATTGTCGTGGGAGTCCCTCTTTCATACATACCTCTGCACTTCTCCCTTTTCAGAACACCTTGCATTTTCTGCTCAGCATTTCAAGCACTATGCCGTTCCTCTTTTTTTATTTTCCTCTCAATTTCCTCTTCATTTTTGTTGCCTTCCACTTCTCCTCCGCCTCTACGCATTCGTCTCACGACGATGGACAATCGCTCTTGGCATTCAAGAACGAGATCACCTCCGATCCTCATGCTTCCATGGCCAACTGGACTCCCGCACTCCACTTCTGCAACTGGACTGCCGTCACCTGCAGCCGCCGTCACATGGACAGAGTCATCTCTCTCAACCTCAGTTCCATGGATCTGGGCGGCACCATCTCTCCTTCCCTCGGCAATTTGTCCTTTCTCCATACCCTTGATCTTGGTTACAATCTGCTCCACAGTTATATCCCACGTCAACTGGGACGCCTCTTTCGTTTGAAGACGCTCGCGTTAGACAACAATCACTTGGAGGAGAGCATCCCGAGCGATCTCGGCAACTGCACAAATTTGGTTTACTTGGCGCTCTCCTTCAACAATCTGACTGGAAGTATTCCCCGCGAGTTGGGTTCCCTCACACATCTGCAACGGCTTTTCTTAGGATCAAACAGCCTCACAGGTACTATTCCCTCTTTGTTTAAAAAGCTTTTGGCGCTGACTATTGAAAACATTGTTAAAATCGTATAACCAGTGACATTGTGAATTTTCAGGTAATATTCCCACTTTTTGGTCAAATATCTCTACTTTGATTGAGTTGGAGATTTACACAAACAAACTCAGAGGAAGTATTCCACCAGAATTCGGCTTCCTCACTAGTCTTCAAACGCTTTACCTCAATCAGAATGAATTATCAGGCACAATTCCCACTTCTTTGTCAAATATCTCCACTTTGATAGACTTGGACATTTCCATAAACAAATTCACTGGGAGAATTCCACAAGAATTGGGACGCCTCTTTCGTTTGAAGACGCTCTATTTAGACAACAATTACTTGGAGGAAAGCATCCCAAGCGATCTCGGCAACTGCACAAATTTGGTTTACTTCGCGCTCTCCTACAACAATCTGACTGGAAGTATTCCCCACGAGTTGGGTTCCCTCACACATCTGCAACAGCTTTTCTTGGCACAAAACAGCCTCACAGGTACTATTCCCTCTTTGTTTTAAAAAGCTTTTGCGGTTGACTATGGTAAAAATCGTTAAAATCGTATAACTAGTAACATTGTGAATTTGCAGGTAATATTCCCTGGTCAAATATCTCTACTTTGATCGTGTTGGATATTCCCAGAAACAAATTCACTGGAAGCATTCCCACTTCCTTGTCAAACATGGTTGACTTGAGTTATTTGAGTTTATGGGGAAATCAACTTAGTGGAAACATACCCAATTCCATTGGAAATTGTTCAAAACTCACAATACTCGATTTAAGTCGCAACAAGTTAAATGGGAGTGTGCCAATAGAGTTGGGTAAGCTATCCTTCCTTGAAAAATTATACTTGAATTCTAACCAGCTTGATAGTGGCAGTGATACATCCATGCCTTTTCTTATGGCCCTTACAAATTGTTCACACCTAAAAGAACTACACTTGGCAGACAATAAACTAGTTGGTGTCTTGCCCCTTGCAATAGGAAAACTTTCTACCAATTTGTCTTACTTGACATTAGCAAACAACATGATAGAAGGAAATATTCCTCCACATATAGGCAATCTCAGCAGCCTAACCTATCTAAATTTATCTGGAAACTTTTTAAATGGTAGTATTCCTTCTTTAAGAAACCTTAAAAATTTAGAAAGATTATATTTAGGAAACAACAAATTAGAAGGAAACATACCTAATGACTTTGCACAATTACAACGACTCGGTCTCTTGGACATTAGCAAAAACATGCTCTCTGGAAAGATTCCCAATTCCCTTGGAGCCCTTAAACAACTAAGAGATCTCCTCCTTCATTACAACCAATTATCAGGAAGCATACCTCCCAACTTAGGAAATTGTACAAATTTGGAAATGCTCGACTTGTCACACAATATGTTCACTGGAAGCATACCACGAGAAATTGTTGAACTTTATAACCTACATTTCTATTTGAATTTGTCATGGAATTCATTAGAAGGCTCCCTACCCATGGAGATTGGTAAAATCACAATGGCTCAAGCTATAGACATTTCTGCCAATCACTTGACTGGAGTAATTCCACCTACTCTTGGAAGTTGTGTTGAACTATTTTCATTGAATTTATCCCAAAATTCCTTCCAAGGATCTATTCCAGATTCACTTGAAAAATTACAAAGTCTAATAAGCTTAGATCTCTCTTCCAACTCCTTATCAGGTACAATACCAACTACTCTCAACAAGTTGAAAATGCTTCAATATTTGAATTTGTCTTTCAACAAGCTCACCGGGGAAATTCCAAAAGGAGGTTTTTTTGCAAATCAATCAAATGAAATGTACTTTAATGGAAATCCTAACCTTTGTGGACCACAAGTATTCCAGTTATCTGCATGTCCAGCACCAAGAGGTCATCCTACAATTGTGAAAAGAGTACTATTGGCAATAAGTGGATCTATTGCTTTTATACTATGTTGTCTTCTTTTAAGATTCCTATGGAGAGGGAATATGAATGCACAAAGCATTGGTTTCTCAAGAGTTATTTTCCAAAAGTTAGAGCACCAAAGGATGTCATATCAAGAGCTCCATATAGCGACTAATGGATTTAATGAGGCCAACTTGCTGGGAAAAGGTAGTTTTGGGTTAGTATATAAAGGAATTTTGAATGATGGCACACTTGTTGCTGTGAAGGTTTTCCAGTTGCAAAATGACCAAGCTGAGAAGAGTTTTAAACAAGAATGCAGTGTCTTGCAAAAGGTTCGACATCGAAATCTGGTGAAAATCATAACCTCATGTTCCAACCTTCATTTCAAAAGTTTAGTATTCCAGTTTATGTCTAATGGAAGCTTAGAGAAACATTTGTATCCTGATAGAGATGGAAACAATGGTGAAGATGTGTGTGAATTAGGATTGAAAGCTCGATTAGACATTGCCATAGATGTGGCCCATGCCATAGAGTATCTTCATTGGGATTCTTTTGTGCAAGTAGTCCATTGTGATATAAAACCTAGCAATGTACTTTTGGATAGAGATATGTCAGCCCATGTAACAGATTTTGGTATTGCAAAAGTAATTGGTGAAAGCTTTACTACTTCACTAACTTCAACACTTGCTTTGAGAGGATCCATGGGATACATTGCCCCAGGTATTGACTTCTAAAATATCACATTCACTTGTCTTTCTTATTAATAATATTCCATTCTTTGGATGAGCAAAATCTAATGAAGGTTTGTATTTAATGTAGAGTATGGATTGAGTGCAATAGTTTCTACTCAAGGAGATGTTTACGGCTACGGGATTCTATTATTGGAAATTCTTACTAGAAAACAACCAACAAGTGCCATGTTTGTTGGAGACCTAGACTTGCACAATTGGGTGAACTCGGCATTTCCAAATAGAGTAAAGGAGGTAATTGACACTTGTCTTTTTAGTGAGGTGGATGGAAATGAATTTGAAGAAAACAATGTATACAAATGCTTAGTTTCTTTGCTACATGTTGGTTTGCATTGTTCAAAACATTCACGAGAAGAAAGACCAACTATGAAAGTTGTGGTAGCAGTGTTGGAGAGCATCAGAAAGGTTTTGATAGCAAATTCAGTTACTTCTAGTGGATTGAGACGAAGCTTATCCAATTTGCTTAGCAATTCAAATGCAACAAGGAATGATGCACTTGCATCGAATGACCAAAGTTATTCTACATTTTAGGTTGTCAAGTCAACAACAAAATAATTTCAGTCTTGTCATTATTCTTAGAATGACAATATTTGTACTTTAGTCTTTCAAACAAATTGCTGTTAGTATGCATTACCTATTTGTGATTATTGTCCATACAAATTAGGCTTTTTTACAACACTATATTAAGTGGACTACAAATCTACAGTTGGTTTGATTTATTATCCATTTGGTTTGATTTATTATTCATCTATGATGTCAATATTCTCTTATTATATTAAGAAACATTTGAGTTTTTAAAGGGAAGGGCAATTGAAATTTTACCTAAGAGAGAATATTGATTCAATTGAATGGGAAGATAAATATGTATTGCAAATCCTGTGTAACTTTCAGATATTAGCAGTGTTAAATCTTATGGCTAGGTCAGTATCTCTTTTATCGTTTCTATTCACTTTCCTTCTTCTAAATTTTTTTCCTATTCTTAAAGATATAACAAAGTAGTAAAAGTTGATGTTGCAGAAATGTGTGTGTGAAAGTTAAAATGAAACCTTCCAGACCTCAAAACAAAGGCTGAAGTACAACATTCAGCACTTGCCCAAAACCAGAGAGCAAATAATCAAACTTGTAGCTAATCTTTGTGTTTGCAATGGATACCTGCCAATAATCTGTATGGATACTTGCTACTACTTTCTATTAACAGGTGAACCATCTGCTCTTAATGATATGCAATGTAGTGTTTCCTTTAGGAGCATTACCCTTTGACGTAAGGCATATCATAGGATTTAATTTCAATAAAAATACAGGGCTTGTCACATAAAAGCAATAGAACTTAAATCTTTTCTCTGCCTATATCGTAAGATCACAAACAACAAATCTTATAGTTTATAGATTGCCACCACATTGCCTGAATAGAAGTACTGGAAAATCAACTACATCTCCATGTGAATTGTTTCAAATCGTTTCATATTAAGGTGCTCCCCCATGTGCTGTTTCAAATCCTTTCATATTAAGGTGCTCCCCCATGTGCTTGAGGTACTGGAATGCAGTTCCCCGTTACAGTTTCCAGTCACCTTAACACTGGGAATAACTACCATGTTGCAAGTCTCCAAGGACTAAAGAGTTAAATTGTTGATACCCAGTTCATCTATTTGAAATACTGTGCAATATGGCTTTTGGACTATACAAAAGATCCTCTTTTAGCCCACAGAGGGACGAAACAAAAGATCCTCTTTTAGCACACAGAGGGACGAAACAAAAGATCATCTTTGTTCTTTTTGGAGGAAGTTCAAAAGGATATAAGAAGCCAGTGGAAGGTTGAGAATCACATACAAGCATTATAAAATTAATTGAATCTACAGAGGCAAGTGATATTAAGTAATTGCCGGTGTACAGAACATACATAAAGCTCAAGCTGGAGCTTTCTTTGAAGCTTGAGAAAGAAGATGTGACCAGCTCCAGTGATCCTCAGTGGCTTCTGGAGATCCCAAAAGAAGGGAACAGGTCCCAACATCACAAAGGAGCGGCATCTCCTCCCAGGGTCTTTTATGCATACTTTCTTTATCATGTTTACTTGGAAAGATACTCATTAACACTTTATCAAAAGTGATGTAACAGTCTGGTGAGGGAAGTCCGACTTTTTTTTTAATATGTAAAACGTTATGCGTCTGTTTTTTTTACCAATTTTATAGACTGATACAAAAATAAATAATAATAAATTTATAATATATAATAATATTATTTAAATTTAAAATAATAATTATATTATTTAAAAGGAAATAAATAAGAAACGCCGCTACCATCAATATGAAGTCCAGTCCAGGCTTTTAATTAATAAAAGATAGAAGATATTCGGGCATATTCAGGCTATTTCTCTCTAAAGGGGTTACGATATGTTCAATGCCATTTTGTTAAATGGACTTATATGGTAAGGTATTGATACTTTTTAGATTACAAGTTTTTCTAAAAACCCTTTTTCCCAAATTCTTACTAATCAATAGTATTATTGTCAAACAATTCAAGCTTTTTCTATATATAATTGTATACCATTAATAATATAATTTAGAATGTGAAACAATTCAAGTTTTTTCGGTATGTAATTGTATACCATTAATATAATTTAGAATAATATGTATTTTTCTCTTAGTTAATTAATAATTAACTATTTATTATTATAGATTTTAATTGATTATTATTATTATATATTTTTTCTATTTAATATGAAAAATATTATAAGTTTTTAATATTGTACTGTGAGTTTCAACATTTTTATATTTTTATAGTAAGTTTATAGATTGCTTTTATATATTTGATTGAGATTGTTTAGATTTCTTATCAATGATGCTTTAAACAATGAATTTGAAAGTCTCAAATTTTAGTAAAACAAATTTTGCATTGCTTTGATTCTTTATAATATTAATTTTATATTTTTATTATTTGTAAAAAAAGTTGTTAATTTTCATTATTATGATAATTTGTTCATGGAATAATAACTTGTGTAGTCATCTTTTTCTATAATATTAATTTATTAGATCTTTAATCCATGCAATGCAACATTAGATTGTGAAGTCTATAATACTTAACATATGGTTTCAAAATATTTTTTTATTATAACATTGGGTTGTGGGGTGTCATGATCTCACATGTAAATAAATGTCTCACTTTCTATTTTAGATCAATATATTTTAGATTTTGTAATAAATAAATAAATGAAGTATTTTTGGATTCTTTTTGCAAGTTAAGAATTGGGCAATTTAGTGTATTTTTTCCCACTAAATACACGTAGCATTTAAAATATGTCTTTCCCTTCTGCAATTTTTTTTCCAGTTGAAAAAACAATAACTTGCTATTCAAGATTGAATCAAAGTTATAATTGCAAATACCTGCCTAATTATTCCATCAAGCAGAAAACTGAAAACTCAAAGAGATCTAGCTCTATTGTGGTACCAAAAACAAATAGCTTGTCAAGACTACACATAAGAGACATGCTTCCTCATGGTACAAAACAACAAATTTTCTTAACTTACACTATCATAAATAGTCTAATGTTGAACTATGTAACAAATATATTGAAAATATGAAACTATAAGCAAGATCCAACTAATAAACTTTGAGGGATCCTTCAGGGACTTTGATAAAATCCTCAAATTATTCAAAGAAGAGGATGTCCTTAGATGCCCACAACTCTTTTTGATAAAAGATCAACAAGCTTGTTGAAGTTCATGTAAATATGTGAAAAGGATAAATGAGTAAAGAAAGACTTAAGAAGCTTCATCCTATCACACTACTGATCCAAAATGGCCACATGAAGAGTAGCCTTCGAACTAATGAGGATCCAAGCAATAATGTCCCCTCACATCCAATTCACAATGGAAATTGAACAAGACCATTCCCTTCCTTTCTTGGATATTCTTGTCATTTTCCAACCTTACGCCTCCCTTTCCCATCAACTCATACCAATAGATACATCCTTGCCAATTCACACCACTTCCTTGCTAAAAAATCATTTGTTCTAAACACTCTCATTACAAGAGCTATTTAAATCTCTATCCCTTAACTCCTAAAGAAACATCAAGACCACTTCTCTAACGTTCTTCAATATAATGGCTGCTCCCTATCTTAATTTAAAACAAGACCTTTTGAGACGTCCTTCATCCTAATCCAAAACCTAGAAACAACCACTCTACTTCTCCTGCTCAAGGACAAATTTCTCTTCCTTACATTCATGACATCATTGACTGCTTACCCCAAATCTTGGCTACAAATAAATTTAACTCTCTTTAAACCTCACAAAACCCTTAAACAATTATTTGGATCCATTAAAGACAAATTAGACCCTTTTCTCTCTCAAGGTGTCTATTGAATTCCTTGATCTTGTGGAAATTCATATATTGGCCAAACCAACCAATCAGTTCACACATGTCTCAAGGAGCATATAGATGATACTATTCATAATCGTATTTCAAAATCTTCAATTACCGGGCACTGTTATAACACTGAACACCTTATGTGCTTTTACTAGACTAAAATCTTAGCCACTATGGCTCATCATTCTTGTCGTATTATCCAAGAAGCCATAGAAATAGATAAACATCCTAACAATTTTAATCAAGAGGATGGTTATAAGTTAAGCCACTTGTGGACACCGCTTCTCCATCACCTTTGTCATTAAATCCCTCTCCACTTCCCATTTCCCCATGCTTGTTTGTTACTTCATCCTTAATCTTTCTCGGTCTACCCCCCAACCTTTTAATTGCTCTTCGTGAACCTATGGTTTAACCCTTAATTTTATGTTCATTTCCTAATTTGTCTCTCTTTTTTATAACTATCGTTATTCATTTTGATTTCTATTTTTTATCGTCTCATCACCTTTTAGTTCATAGTTCTCATAATAATAGGGGCTTCTTCATTCTTTATCATCTACTAATCTTTTTATTTTAAAATTTCCCATTGGCCTTTGATTAGCTATTAACCCCCCATTTTTAGTTCAAGATTTACCATGATATTCTATTATCCCTTTAATCACAAGTTCCATTTACTCAACTCCTTATCTTCTTCTCTTTATATCTATATGGTTTTCACCTTTGACTTCCACTCATCTTTATTTATCCATTTTTATGAACATTTCTTTAGATCAAGTTTGAATGGGTAGCCCTTGGAACGTGTATTTAACCCTTAAATTTATTATTTTCTATCAAGATTATTTAGCTCTCTGAGATTTGGAAACTCATGATGAATTTATTAATTATTTAACAGTTAACCTTTTGTTTCCTCCATTATAAAATCCAAATTAATGGCATTCGCTTTTCATTATAATTCTTTTAAATTTGTTTCATATATGGATAGAGTGTCCACTCAAAAACATTGGATGCATTTCATGGATTTGACATAGATTATCCTCCATAAAATAATACACTATTATAATGAAATGTGAAAATATGCATTCTCAAATTTTAATATTGTTAATGTTAAAAGTGCATGACATTCACCACAACATTAATAAGTTTAAAGTAATAATTATAAAGGAAGAAGGCCCAAGGAAACATAAGTATAAATATGAAGAAATCTCATTGGCATAAAAAAGAAACCAAAAGGAGATGCCATGATCAACTTAAAATTACCCCCCAAAAAAGCCTTTAAGATATAAGGATTAGAGTCCAAGTTGGTACTTGTGAAAACCCTTGGAAAGAGCTCTAAAGAATTTTCCAGTATAATACCTGATAATACTTAATCTAAAGATTCCTAAAAGAGATAAATTAAGCTCCATAGTCTGATATTCGCCACCAAAGCTACTATGATAATAACTTGAATTGAAAGAAATAAGACACATAAAACAATGATAAAGATGAATAATTAATGAGACAAGGGGTTCCCCTTCATAACCAATAGATTCTTCGCCTAGTCAACAATCCAAATCAATGCAATCATTGAAAAAAATGATTTCCCTTGGTTTGAGTCATTGATAAACCTCCACAGAAAAATACTCAATAAGTTATTTAATGTAGATATTCATGTTACCATGATAAATTAAATTCATAAATGAGCCCATGTGTTCAAGTTGAAAGGGGAGGGAATTTTCAGGAACAATTTAAAATCCTAAGATCTACAAGAACATAATTGAGACAATAACATCTAAAAAGAGAACAAATGAGGATTAGAGTATTAGCTAACCAACATTTTCAACAAATCTCATTTCAATTGAAGGCACCCTTCAAATGAACTCCCACATTCCAATTAGTAATCTCTAATCTCACTCTACCTCGTATTTAACTTTGATGAGAGTTTGAGAGGTAATTTAGGAAAATGATGCATATGAAGGACCATTCGAGATAGTGCATGTGACCAAATTGGCATCGTTGATATGTTTCCTTGATACTTGAAATAAATCAAGATGGGTGATTCTGGAAGAGTTCCTTCAATCCCTTAACGAAGTCCTCATTAAAAATTCAATTAGAGAGATCTTTCATACAGGTTTTTAACTTAGCATCAAAGGATGATGGGCTAGAATTCAAGTAAGTCTATGATTTTCCTTAGAGTATTTTCCTCTCTCCCACATGTCGCACCACTTGGTCATTGATCACTGATGTGTGTGTGGGGGGGAGGTGGTGAAATTAAGGAGGGGATGGAATGAAAGAGAATAATTCCACATCTCCTTATTTATTTCCTTTCCTTAACCCCCGCATGATGCATTACTTACTCCTCCCGAAATGAAGGAGGTAGGAAGGGGTGTTCCTTTCCTCATCTAACCTTACCCCACTCCTCACTTCTGCATGTATATCTATTCCAAAATGAAATGAAGGATGAAATGGTTCGATTACTTCTCATTATAGGTTTTTATATTGCATTCCTCTTCCCACACCACCACCAGGCACATGGCCCCACACTACCAAGGTGAACAATCATGAAACAATGTGTGCCATTTAGTTGGTGAGGGATTTAAGGAGGTTTAATGCCACCCTTAAAAGAGTTTCACAAGTACATACAAGATCCTTTTTTTTAATCGGGAAGTGACACTTAACTTTCACTATATGTTTCACTAAGAACCAAAAAGGATATTGGCACATAGAATAGAGCATAGTTGGAAGATAACATTGAAGAATGATTGACTCAGTTCTTTACTATAGAAGTTTCTAATAATTTAGCCTCTCATGACAAAACCTTACACTGGTTGACCATGTATTACCAGTGCTTGAACTTCTCCGAGGAGTAGAGGGAAAAACATCTTGGACCTTTGGATAGGTCCAAGCGGTTTGTGTGGTAGACATTTTTTACTTCAAGGAATTGGTATTTTGGCATGTTGATTCCTTTAACCGAGAACATGAAAGCATGAAAGTCGAGGAACAAGAGAAACTAGATGTGCTTTTTATACCCACATCATTTAGAAGTATGCGCACGACATCATAGGTGTTGGCACCTTATTTGGGGTTGCATTTATGCATTTATGGGTATTATTTTGATTCATTTAATTAATGTAGTAATGAATCACATTAATATTATGAATAATTAATGACTCAATTAAATAATAGTGGAAAATTAGGTTAAGGAGTTACATTTGTAACCACCTTAAGAGTATTTATAGGGTTTTCTCATGGGAGATAGACAAAATATTTAGAGTTGTGTTAATGTATAGAGAAAGAGAGAGTTCTTTAGATTGAGTAGAATCTACGGTTTCATCTCTTTGCCGCCTTGCCTTTTGGTCACTGGTTTTGTTGTACATTGTCTTTCTTGCTCTATGGTTTTGAATGGAGATGTTTATTTATTAATTTTTGTTGGCTATAAATGAACAACAAATGTTGGACTGATGGTATGTTCTTTCTTGCTAAGGGTGGCGAGTTTTAAATATTGGAAAAATGTACGGTTGAAGTGAAATAGGAGTTGTTGAGCAATAATGTTCTAAAACTTACATACCTGTAACCTTACCAACCCATATCACAAGATAGTTTGGCTAGTAGAGAAGGATGCGTAGATGCATTGCAAGACTAGATTTATAATCATTTGGATTATGGAGGGTGATTCACTTTGTCTAATAAGAGGAGAGAAATCAACAAAATTCAAAATTTAGCTAAGCTAGATTAGATAGGATACATGCTTCCAAAGAGGAATTCTCTTTCATGCATGTCAATAGGTGTTCCACAAGGTCTCTCCCATAGTATGTAGGATGAGATCATCTCCAATTAGTGTCCATTTTGAAATATGGGAACTCTTCTGCCCTCCTCATTGTCATTTCTTTTCAACTCAATGTTTCACACATTGAAATGGAAAAGTGTCACTCATGGAATGCCAAGTTTTGGAACCTTAAATCCTAAGCTTCACCTTGAGGTTGGATAAATATTAGAGTGTAAATAAACCATATTATGAAATTTTAATAAAGAAAACTATAAAACTATAACAAAGAACCTACCTCTACTTAATTATGCCAAAGGCCTTTTCTAAGGGGACAGTGCCTCTCAAGGCTTCATCGTCTGTCACGAGCTTAAGAGGATCCTTCCCTTGTCATCATGAATGCAACCATGGATGTCGTACGGGTTCAACCATGAATGCTACATGGACCTAAGAGTATTTTCCATGTCTTTAATGAATGCACCTTGCCATAAATTTGTTTGTGTCGGCGTTTAATGTGAATAAATAATTATTTGCATACAAGCCAGAAGCATACATTCATCAGATGGTTTCCATCAGCCTACGATATGGAGCACTACAAATTGGAAACTACTTGCATATTTAGAAAATAATGAATGGACTAACAAAGTTTCAGTCGATCATTGTGGAATAGTTTAGAACATATGATTTGCAAATATGGAGCTGCTATCACAGGTTCATCGACTATAAGAGAGAAAACTTGGTGTAGATCATGGCTCTGGATTACATATTCCTTTTCAACTATTTGTATTTTTGTGTTAGATACACCGATGAAATATCCCATGTGGCCTCAACTATCAACGTGTCGTACATCACCAGTTCATTTTTTGATCAGATGCACAATCTCTTGGGTCCAATGAATCATGAAATGCTCCCATCACCTCATATGGATCTCGATGAAATTCTTGCACTTCATTTTCTTCTTTAAATCACCTAAATCACCAAGTATCTTGAACTCGTTCAAATATTCAATAATAATATGTTTTTCCACCAAATCACCATGTATCTTGGATCGATTCAAATGTTCAATAACAATAAATATTCTATTGTAATTTTTCTTTGTATTCTTCAACTAAACAAGTGCCACAATGTGGTGATGTCCCTATCGAATGATGAGAAGCAATTGCTAGTTTTTGTGTTTGTATATATTGACACATATATAGTTTGGATTACTTTCTAGATGATGCAATTTTGCAGATATGCAACTGCTTAACCACTTCTACCTTCTAGGCGGCTATAAACCCTGACTAGTGGGTTCGGTAAGAAGTAAGTTGATTGAATTTATTTTACCCACAATAGGGTTTGACCTCTTGATGTACCCGAAACGCTATTTCGAAGAGGAAAAAATAGGATATTATTGTGTTTATTTTGATTTTTTTTTTAAGTTAGGTTATTCCCATGATTCAAGGCTTGGTCATTTTAAATATCAGCAAACAATGTTCTAATATAATCATTGTTACTTTGTTGGTGGCCACTATCACAATTTATTCTATGACATAACCAAACTTATTGTTATAGTTTTCACATTCTTCAACGTATTTAAAAAAGGCCCAACGTCATGGTGCTTAGGGACTCCACTTGTCGTATAGTATTCCCTGTCAATGCCACAAATTCCACAGATGTCATGATGGCCATATTTAATAGCATATGTTGGCACATGGCTAAGTCACTGAAGTTTTGGTACAAACAACGGAAAGAGGGACAACGACAAGGGTAAAGGACCAGTCGTGGAGCACAACAAAGCGGATAAAGCGGAAGTAAAGTGAAGAAAGAGGAGTCATTAGTTAATTAGTTAGTTAGTTAATGGGTCACTTTGTGAAGTGGACCAAGTTTGTAATGGCCAATGAGCCTATAAATAGGAGTAGTATTGTAAGCCTTCGGGCATCTTATGTTTTATCTTTATCTGGATCTGATATCAGGTCTTTTTGTCCATGTGTATCTAATTCGATGGTTCGATTTGTCTTTGTATTGACTGTTATCCGAATTCTTGAGGATTGGTTTTGCGGATGTATGTTTCTTTCAATTTGGTGATTCATAAGATGGTTTTGATGTATGAATCCTACTTTTAATGAGAAAGAATGTTTCGACAATGACTTTGTCTCTCTTTTCATTATGTCATAGTTAGATTACTTGTGTTATGTCACGGTTATGATTAAATATTATATGAAATGCATCACAAGTATGTTAAATGTGTTTCTATGATGTGTAAATGAGTAGATCTGATTAATATGTCTTGGTGTGCAATGATGGTGTTATGATGTGAATGATAATTATGTTGATCTCCAAGTTATGTTGTGATTAAATGTGAAAGATGCATGTCCTATTATACCTGCAGAATCTTGGTTCCTGCATCCCCCTTAGGTATTTCAGGTGGGACCTCACTCACTCTGTGAGTGTTGCTAGAAAGGCTAAACCCTTTCTGGGCCGATATCTATGGGAGTTTGTGTCGAGCTTTGTTGACATTGTGTGGAGTGAACCCTTATCAACAGATCTGTGTCAACAAATGATTTTTTTTCTGGGACCCTAGCGCGAAAGAGAGAGGACATGCTATGGCATCCAACAAAGTCGTAAATCAAGGAGTGGTTCGACAAAAAGACACGAGAGTTCATTGAGGAAGAAAACCAGAAAACTGGATGGTCGACAGAACAGTGGTTGTAGAAGTACATCTATACTGATATCCACTAGGTATATTTTTGTGAGTTTCCTATAGTGCTGTAAGAATGGTTGGATAACCTAACTTTTCAGAAGAAGAATTTCCAAGGAGACAAGCCAGAGCATTGGACCCCAAAACTGATCCAACAATTGGGTCGCGTTAACAATAAAGCTTCAAGGGTTGTCGATTTCTGGGTAGATAGCATTTTGGAAGGGTACATTACTGAGTTTGTTGTCGACATAGTTAGATCATACAATGACATGAAAATGAAATTATTTAAAGGACCCAGAAGAAGGTACCTATTGGCATTACCATTGTTGATTAAAATGCTCATTTGTGAAAAGGGAATATTGAAGATGAACTCCACCGATTAAACTCTGGTGTGCGGAGGATGTGGGTACTACGCAGATGCGGCTCTGATAAAATGATGTGGGGTAGATGGAAATGAGCTATGACGAAATTTTGAGGGAAGTTGTGGTCACCTAAGAAGTGGGGCGGGGTTCTGGCTGGAGAAGAAGAGGAGGACTGAGATAGAGAGAGAGTCCTAGTGTGAACGGAACGGAGGACTGCGAAGTAGGGACACAAGGGACTAAGCGACCTTACAGTGATGAAGAGGATGACCAGGCTACCCCTGAACTTGAGGAAGGACATACCCAAATCTACAACATACCCACAACCCCGTGCACTTTTCCAAACTTTGGAGGAAGAAACACAAGCTCTTCGCACGGTTCGCATGCATGTCACAATAACAGTAATAGTAGAGGATCTATAAAAACTGGTAGAAAACCAAGGATGGCGGGCGACGATGTGAAGTTGCCTCTCTTCCAGGTTAATGGGAAAGAGGATCCCAAGAAATATTGGTTCTTGTGTGAAGCAGTGTGGACAGTAAAACAAGTACAGGATGAAGCTATTAAGAAGGGACAACTGGCGACGACCTTTAGAGGTCATGCGCTAGATTGGTAAATGAATTTTATATAAGTACCTATAGGACTTCAATAGAAGAATCTAGCAGAAATCAGAGCTGGGATGATCGACAAGTTTAAGAAGCCTAAATCAGAGTCGTGGTACATCATAGAATTGAAGGAGATAAAGCAATTCCCTAATGAGTTGGTGTGGGAATTTGATCAGAGGTTCAAAACTTTGATGGCTAAAGTTAGTTTTGGGATGAGCAACATGCAGCATAAGGAATGTTTTATTGCAGGTTTGATACCGCACATCTAGATGCCGTTGATGCAACAAAAGATCATATCTCAAGCGGAGGCGTTGGAAATCGCGATGAAGATCAAAGCTTCGTCGATTGGAGAAACAGGGATTGGCATGAGCGAGATCCAGTCGCAGCTAGCAAACTTGACTATTCAGATGTAGGAGATTAGAAAAGGGAAGGAATTTTGTGAAGAGGTATGGTGTATTCAATGCAAGTCTGAATGGAATCATAAAGATCAGTTTCCTGAATTCCACAAATATCTACAGTCTGGTGCACCCAATTCGCTCAGTCAAGGAGGAATGCCATGGTGCAGAGTTTTCCAGACAAAAGGAAATCATTCGGAGGAATGTGTGTATTTGTAGAAGGTTTTGTTAAATCCAATTAATCTATATATTGTAACTTATGTCAATCTGTTGGACATGATGAGAAAGATTGTCGAGCATATGAATTGCTTCAATAAAGGAGTGTTGATACTTACTTCATGAAGGGAGACAAGAAACATCCAACATAGATGCAGTATAATCCATCACAGTATAGTTAGCTGCAGTATAATCAACCATAGTATAATCATCCACAGTACTATCCTCCGCAGTACAATCAATCACAGTTCAACCCACAGCGAGGAGGACTAAGAGGAAGATATCGTGGTGAAGGTTTTGGTCACAGAGGAACCTTTTGTCGAGGTCGAGGACCGATCACATGCTATAATTGTGGGAAGATTGGAAACTATCAAAGGGATTTCCCAAATATGACCCCGCAGTGTACCTATTGCAATGCAACTAATCACACCATCGAAGATTTCCCTTAGTTAATCACAAAGTGATAGACTAAGAATGCAACACAACTGCAACCAAATCCAAACCCGAATCCAGCTCATAATGTGCAGAATATCTCAACTAAGATAAGAAGTCAACCAGTAAATGTCGTAGTAGTGACTGGAGGAGGAGCTGCAAAAGGAGAAGATAGGCTGTCGAAAAATGTATGGCCCGTGATCTAGAAACAAGTATGATTTGACGTCGAAGCAGAGAAAGAAACTTTTTGGGAAGCATGAGATGCACTGATAAAGAATCATTTTCAATTGACACCTATAGTCCACAAAGAACCTGTTTATGGGATGCCGCGTATTTTTTATCTGACAATGTCACAGAAGTCACCAGGAAAGATCGGTACTTTGAAAATTTTTCTAGAAAGTTGTCTAACATTAGCAAAGGATCAAGAAGCATTAGCAGAGATATCTCACTTCTTGCATCGACCGAAAGAGGGGTGATAGGATCACGCAATCAACCTCCTGTATAGGAAGAAAACAGGAAGGGAGATGAGGATGAATGCCCAGATCGGTGCATATGATATGGATTCCATCATTCTAGATCTAGGATCCAATGTGAATATCCTAACCAAGCAAACCAAGAAAACATGGGAAGCGATGGGGAAACCACAACTGGCATGGCACCCTATGCAGCTCTGTTTAGCAAATCAGATCAAGGTTACACCAATTGGTCGGTTGCCTCACCTACCAGTCGAGGTTGAAGGATTGAAGACATATGCAGATTTTGATTTCATAGAGATAATTGATAACACTAGTCCATATCCAGTGCTGTTAGGGATAGATTGGGTGATGGAAAATTAGGCAGTTATCAATTTCAAGAAGAGAACTATGTCTTTTGAGAACCGCGACATGAGGGTCATTGCTCCACTTGATCCACTTGAAGGAAAGAGATATATTAAACCAATGAGAGACGAGCTCATTGGAGGATGGGACAATATCTATAATATCTCATAAGAATACGTCAATACCACCGTCAATGGAGAATTGGGGTGGTGAAGTATCCGTTCGGCAGCATTAGACTCCAATGAGGCTCTAGAGAATTGGAAAAATTGGCTACGTGAGCTATCATTCAGAAAGTTTGCACAGATCACTCAATCACTAAGATGTACCGCGACAGAAGTATGTGATATGTTGACATACAAAGGACTACCTAACTTGGCAATATTCATCAATGAGTTTGAAGACAAAGTATCTGACCCACAATGCCTGCTAGCATTAGATGAAGCACTAAAGGCCACTCCAGCGAGGTGGTGGGGTGCGCACAAGTCGTCAATAAAGAATTGGGAACAATGTCGATGAGTAATGGAAGTAAGATTTGGGGAAAATGACTTCTACCAAGGAAATAAGTATGATGGAAGGATGGATCCAAGGGATCATCTGGGAAAATGTCAAGCTATATGGGGGGTGAGGCCAAAGAAAGGATGGGTTCATGCATTCATCCACACGTAAGATGAAGTACCATGGATCTGGTATGTCTTAGTAGAGCTATGATGAGGAACAAACACGTGGGAGGATCTAACCATTAGCTTCAGTTGCATGTTCAGTTTCGTTGATGAGAATCCTCTAATTGATGGTGCACTGCAGGTAATCTGCGAAAAGATATTTGAGACAGTTCCAACTAAAAGACCAATGGGTCAGCAATGGAATGCAACACCAAAGACAATGATGGAATGTTACAATGATTCTAGAGGACCTAACGATGACAAAGATCCTAGAGATGTCTATGTCACATAATCAAAAGGAATTTGTGACGTTGAAGCACTAGATATTCCATTTGATAGATTCAAGCAACCATTGAAAATTAAGAAAGTAGATATTGGGACATTGGAGAATCCAAAATTTTCCAGTATTGGAGATGATTGGGACAACCCAACAATCGGGAAGGTCACTAACTTATTGCATGAATTTCAAGATCTATTCTTGACGAATTTTTCTAAGATGAAGGGAATTTTCGGGGACTTGGGCGAGATGAAGATCCCCCTTAAACCTGATGCTAAGCCAGTGAAGCAACGACCGTATAGATTGAATCCTAGATACAAAGAATGAGTGAAGGCTGAGATAGATCAGATATTGGATGCATGGATCATTGATCCTACTTGAGGAGTCAGAATGGATCAGCCCAATGGTCATCCAGGACAAGAAGACTAATGAAATCCGGATCTGTGTCGACTTAAGGAAGTTGAATGGTGCATGCCTTCATGATCCATTCCCCATGCCATTTACTGACGAAGTACTTGAAGGTGTCGGAGGATAGGAATTATATTCATTCACAGATGGGTTCTCGGGATATCACCAAATCAATATTGTGAAAGAAGATCGACACAAAACCACCTTTGTAACCGAGTGGGGCTGCTATTAGTACACAGCAATTCCATTCGGTCTCAAGAATGCCCCTACAATTTTCTCAAGATTAGTTGTCGCTGCTTTCAATTATTTTATTCATAAGTTCTTGGTGGTGTATATGGATGATTGGACTGTGTATGGATTGGTTAAAGACCATGTTGAGAGCCTCAAGATTATTCTTGAAAGATGTCGACAATATAAGATCTCTTTGAATTTAAATAAGTGTATCTTTTGTGCACCATTTGGTATTTTGTTGGGATATATTGTTTGTAAGGAAGGTATGTTGGTCAACCTAGCCAAGATCATGATCATTGTCGACTTACTAGCACCTATGATGGTAAAGATGCTACAGGCCATGTTGGGCCATACAGGATATTATAGAAAGTTCATAAAGGGGTATGCATCGATTACTGCACCTATGGAGAAGCTGTTGAAGAAAGATGTGAAGTTTGAATGGAACGGTGAGTTTCAAAATAGCCTCGACATATTAAAGGAAAAGATGGTTGTAGAACCAATATTATCCTTCCCCGACAGGAAGAAAGAATTCCATGTCCACGTAGATGCTTCGTCAGTCGAGATAGGGGTGATATTGGCCCAACCTGGAGAAGGGTCGATCGACCATCCTATCACGTTTTCTAGCCGTAATTTTTCGACCGTAGAGAAAAATTATACAACGACAGAAAGAGAATGCCTAGTGATGGTATATGCACTACAAAAATTCTGACATTATCTATTGAGAGAACACTTCAAGATGTTTATTGACCACTCAACACTGAAGTACCTGGTCAATAAGCCTGTGTTGGCAGGAAATATCTGTCGATGGTTGCTACTGTTTTAGGAATTTGACTTCGAAATAATTTTGAATCCTAGATGATTGAATGTAGGACCTGACCATCTGTCGAGAATTGAATTGGGTGAGGAACCAAGTAGCATCGACTAGGGTCTTCCCGATGTGTAGTTATTCCGCATTGAAATGGTCGATGACCATTATGAATAGATTGTTTAGTTTTTTACCACAGGAAGAGAACCTGAAGAGTTCACCAGTAATTAGAAGAAGCAATTAGTCGTTAGAGCTGCTAACTTCCAATTGATCACGGGACACTTATACAAGATGGGACTGGATGAAATTCTGTGTCAATATGTCCTTTCGCATGAGTAAGAAAGAGTGTTGGTTGAGGCTCATGGTGGGATCGTACGAGGGAATTATGGAGGGAACGCAACTGACATAAAGATACTTAGAGCTGGCTTATGGTGGCCAACATTGGATGGTGATGCAACAGATTACTCCAAGAGCTACGACGTATGTCAAAGGACGGGGAAACCATCGTGTTGGGATGAGATGCCATTAGTGCCCCAGTTGAAAATACAACCTTTTGAAAAATGGGCAGTAGAATTTGTGGGTCCCATTAACCCACTAGGGAAGAGGACGAGTGTGAGATACATCATTAGCGTGATAGACTACCTAACAAGATGGGATGAAGAAGCAATAGTGAAGGATTGTACAGTTGTGACAACAACAAGATTTCTTTTCGACAATGTGGTCACCAGGTTTGGGTGTCCAAAAATCTTGATGAGCGACCAAGCTACACATTTTGTAAATCAGAATAGTAAAGTAATGACTGAGGATTTTCAGATTCATCATAGAAAAAGTACCCATACCACCCATAGGTGAATGGAGTAGTTGAAGCGCTAAACAAAATTCTAGAGCATGCGCTCACTAAGGCATGCAATACAAACCGTGACGATTGGGACTTGAAGAGTTCTGCGGTATTATGGGCCTATAGAAAAATGTGCAAAAGATTGAAGGCCAGAACACCTTCAAGCTGGTATATGGCACGGGGGTTTCACTAGTGAGGCAACATCATATCAATTCCATTCATATTGGGGGATTGAATACTTAAAAACCTCAAAAATATATTGCCTTGTATTAAGGCGTCAAGGGGGGTTTATAATTTGACATGGTAATATAAATATTGGGGGTTATTTTATTTGGGAGTGATGAGGAATAACCTCCAAATCATGGGATGGATTCATACGTCCAAATCACGGGCTCAATTCATACCCACCTAAACTTAAGGACCTTCCATTTTTATTTGATATTGCTTATGATCTTAAGGTTTGCATAAATTTGATAATAGTGTACCAATGATAATATCGATGGAAGTCTCTTTGGATTATTGGCCTTGAGCAATCCTCATTTAATAGTTTACTTAGGCTTGGTTTGAATTGATGTTATATTGTTTTTCATCTTTAAGTTAAGAGATATAGTTAAATGGGAGTTTCGGACTTGAACAATTGTATTGTATTTTTTGTAGGTATTCAAGTAAAAGATTTACCTCTTCATTTTTTAGGTTGGGGTTTAGGTGGGCATTGAAATTCAATTAAACCTTATTCCATGACAACCAAGAAAAGTGAGATCAATCTTTCTTGGCTCACTAGAACCAATAAAAGTTATATCAATGTTTCTTGACTAATTATTTCTTTTAACTTTTTGTATTCTTATTTAATATTTTCACATTGCTAGTTAGGAATAGTTGTTAGATTGAGTTATATTTGGCACATTCATTATTGTAATTTCAATTCTTATATGCAAGGCATCTGTCGTAATATTGTATTGGAATTAACATGAACATAGGTGAAAATCTTAATCCTTATGTACATACCCTATGTGTTATTATTACAATGAAATGGTATCATATAAGTTTCACCATCTGTGTATCTTTATAACTAGTGCATGCTTGAAACCTAACAATGGATATTTTTCCCTATCCTTTAAAGACAAAAAAAAACTAGATATAACCCAAGAAAAGGTAACTAAATGTTGTTAATTCTCGTGATTGAAAGAATAAATGTAGAGGAAGTGGAGGCAATTCATTGGATCTTGTGAATGAACCAAATCCAAGCTATGCACATGATCATATGGTGTTATTGAAAAGTAAAAGAAAATTTTCTATGTTCATTTGGGTTCAAACATCAATGATGTTTGTTTTGATAGGAAGGTAGGGGTGCCCTTCCACAAAAGGGTTTCAATTTTGCATTTTTATGAAGTTTAATTTATTAAGCTTATAGAAAACATGATTTATCTATGGCTATATTCATATTTACATGATATAAAATTCGTAGATTGGCAAGTCTTGGCAAGTCGTGGTGTGAAACATTTGCAATTCTGATTTTTTTTAAGCATTGCACTAACAATTGGACTATCAATCTTTTACATTCTTTTTTATGTTGATCTATTGACTAGGTTGCGTTTTATGCATTTTTCCTTCCCCAATACTATTTCTTTTGGTGTTCCACTATCCAATGCTACAAATTGATCAGTCTCCCCTACAATCCTAGTGGGATAATTATTAACATTATATTATTATTTTATTTAGCATTTTGTTGTCTTATACTAAGATGTGTTAGGGCTCATTTTTGTTACAACTTGATAATATGATATAAAGGGGCTGTTAAAAATGGGTTGATAAAAATGGATACCTACAATATCTAGTGAAACTAAGGGTTTTCTTAATTGGAAAGGCATATTGGGAGGGGGGTTCAACAATACAATCTTAGGATGCATTTTCCAATATTTAGTGAAATTAGGGGTATTCTTTAATATCATGCGAATGATCGTGCTATGTAACAAGCTCATTGAGTGAACCCCCCGTGTTATATGGAAAAGAAGAATTCATGCCTATGGAGTACATTTTCCGCAGTCTACGCATAACAATAGAGACAGGCATGAGCGACGACGGGGCGATTGAAGAAAGATTGGCATAGTTGCTACAACTGGAAGAAGATCGCTTCATTGCGGGATTTCAACAGCAAGTGGAAAAATATTGAAATAAGGAATGGAATGATCGCCATGTAAAGAAGAAACAATTTTAGCATGGAGACATGGTTCTTCTACACGATAGAAAGTTTGGAAAACACCTAGGTAAGCTCCAAATACATTGGGTTGTTCCATATGTCATAAAGTTCATTACTGACAGAGGTGCAGTTCAATTGCAAAAGTTGGATGGAATGCTTTTGATGAACTTAGTGAATGGGATCCAGCAAAATCCCTATCAAGATAGCCCGACACACCTCAACCGAGGAAGATAACAGGTCGACTTGAAAAAAAAATGAAACAGGTACACTGCACAGTTCGAGAGTGTATTGATGAAACGACGACAAGGTTTGAGTTCATATGTTTGTCGATGGAACTGCAACAAAGTTGGAATACATATTCCTGGTGACAAAAAAATGACGTGGTTTGGGAAGTATCAACACTAGGGAAGACACGGTGGACGACGACGAAAGTGGACCAATATGGATTTAATACCTCATCATTGTGCCAGATTGAGAAAATCAACGGAGGATTTGGGTAAATCGACGAATGATTTGTGTAATCATTGTCCAAATCGTTTCAATGGGTATAAAAGGACACGTAGGGAAACATTCTGAACCATGCGCATTGTGGGTGTTGAAGGTGAAGAGCATTGAAGAAACTAGAGAGTGAAGATAAGAAGAGTTGTAGTCGAAGAGTTATGATGGCCCACGTGATATCCAACACTAGTATGTAGGAGCCACCCAGGGTGATGGCAACAATTGTGGAAGAACAAATAGAGATTTCATCCGCACTAGCTCGGATATTCTGGAATAAAATAAGTGCCAACCAGCCAATAGATATAGAAAGAAGAGGAAATACTACCCGCATCTCTACATGAGCGGAAGCCACATGAGGAGAAGCGGGAAATTCGGGTGCAATATGAGAAGAGAAAACAACAACAAGAGGAAGGGCCATGAAACAGCACAGTCCGACCACAGTCGAAATTCTAGGCTACGCGCCATCAAGGAGAGAAGGGTCTCTGCCAGTAAGAATTGGGAAGAATACCAAGTACACCATAGTAGAACAAGTGGCACTAGAAGGTGTCCACATCACCGTAGGAGTGTTGCAACTGCTACATACATTGCAATACAATGACCACGACATTCTAGTGTATCCGGAGTGCACCCAGTGGACATTTATCAACAAAGTCCATGAAGATGGAGGCCCAATCACCAGGAAACCAATGCAATGGGCATTGGGATTACAATCATCAGGACTTGTTTCAATCATCCACATGCTGCACTTTGGGAACTCAGTGGAGGTGAATGCATGCATCAAGAAATTTCTTGTATGCTTCCACGGTGGTTATTTATGGCTTGACAGAAAGATCCCCATGAAAGTGGATCTTATTGCACAAATTAATGGATTTCCCAACATAGGGGTAGATCCATCGCAGTACTTCCAGGGAAAATACAATGACAAAAATTTGGATGCAAAGATGAAAGCTAAGTATGGGGTGGAGAAAAACACCCAGTGGTACCTAGTCGATACGATCAATGACCAAGCTATCAGGATCACAGTGAATTTGTTGGATACTAAAATAGTGCAGAAGAATCTCCCTAACCAGTGCACATCACAGGTAATCGCATCAGCGAAGCAATGTGCAGTCAGAGTTTAGATGAAATGGTGGCTCTTTTTGTCGAATGAATTGATAAAGGACACAATTGCAACACAAGAGAAGGGTAATCCCTTCACTTACTCATGGATCTTGCTACTAATTGCTCTGGTCACATGGATGGAGCCACTGAAATATCAAGGCATGGAGATGAAGGAATGGAAGTTGTGTTGAGGGCACGATATAAGAACCTATGGCCACTAAATGACAAGGAAAGGAAGCACGAAAAAATATCCAATTTTACATCTACCTAGAAGAGATGCATATGCAGGCAATAAAAATCCTACGATTGATAGAGGTTGCGACAAGAAAGCATCGACAAATTTGTTAAGATCCTAGTGGGAGGCCTTCACTAACATCTCTGGGTTTTGGTGTAACGGTTCATATCATTTGGTATCAGAGCCTTCACCCAGGTTCGAGTCACAGATATGGTGGAAATGTCGGCATTGCAGTGTTTGTCCGTGGCTCGTATGGCTCAAAGGGGACACCTCCATACGTGTGCACATCCAGCCTAGAGTTTGGACCACAAAGCTTGGTGGGATGTTAATATCCTAGTGGGAGGCCTTCACTAAAATATTGGGGTTTTGGTGTAACGGTTCATATCAGAATTGGGTGGATCACTGTGGGGATGTAATCAGTCTTCCTGCAAGCACGTGTAGATCCAGAAAAGAAATGGTTGACTACACAGTATAATCTCACTGAGGAAGATATGGAAACCATAGTAGAAGAATGGCCCAATGAATGGAAGACCCTGATCGACGATGACCAACTGTCGGACCCGGAGGATGGGAAGCCGATAGATGTACCAAAGATGCAGACAGAAACAAAAGATTCAAAAGACGAAGATGAAGGCAGGGATGATCCATCAAGAACTGGAAGTCGTGATGCATCAACCGACACTTCAACTGATCCGCATGTGCCCAGGTGCACGAGGGGGACAATAGTTTGATTGAATGAATTAGTACTGTTATGGAGGAAGCATACGAAATAGAAGAAAAGCAAAAAATACACTACACAAATAAACATACACACACAAATAATATGTAGGAATGCGAACTGTTCTTCTCTATTACTCGATGACTAAAAAATCCTCTATAGATTGGTTGATGCTACAATATTTTACATGCTTATATAGAGTGATGATATGCTTGGGTTCCTACCCATTACATTTAGTTACAAAATAATTTAGGATGGTTTCGGAAGTTCAACCATTACAGTCGACTAGAAGACAGAGAGACAATATGTCGTAGTTCGTTAGTTGCAAGTAGACATTGCATGTCGACGTCGTGGAATTATTAAGGTTGATGAACTTGTCAAAGTCGAGAACTTGTCGAAGTTGTGTCGAAGTCGATGACTTGTCGCAGTTGATGTTAGCATCCGAAAAAAATGCGAACCGCTATGTGGATCATACCTCCTTCCTTAAGAAACAATGGTCCCCATTGTTTGCTCGTATAGGTGAGGAAACTTGTCGGTTAGTTCAATAGAAAAGTATGACTTTCCTTTTGATGGGAGTTGTCCAGCTTTTGAAATATGAAACAAGGGAATTGTGTTCGTCCTTGTATGGCGTAGTCCTTGTCCCACGATGGTGTCGCAAGGAAGAGGCTCCTGAACATATGGATGGATTTCTTATGGTTCTGTTGTATTCAATTTGTTATGTTCCAATAGTGGTGCATGGTATGGTCGAAGTAGATCCACATTGAATACTGGATGTAGACCCAGGCATGAAGGAATGTTATGCTAGAAAGCATTTTCTACAATCTACTGAAGAATACTGTACAGACCATATCGCAAAGGTTTCATCTTCTTGTATGGATCGGTAAAGCATTCCTTCTTGAGATGTAACCAGACCTAATCCCCAATTTGAAAGGAATGAGGAATACAATGCTTGTCGTGTCAGGCCTTAGCTTTTGCATTTGCTCATTGCAACATTTCTTGTGCTTGTTTCTGGATGTCACAGATTCGATCTCAAAGCTTCAATGCTTTATCAACTTCTTGCTGGATATAGTCGTTGTCGTTTGACTATGTCAAGAAGCTGATCAATTCAATAGGCGCTGAGGGTTGAAATCCATAACAGATCTCAATTGGACTCTTTCCTATAGAGTTGTGCTAAGCATGATTGTAGTTGTGTTGTATGTATGGAGGACTGTCATCCCATGTTCGTTGATGCTTGTGGTTGTACATGCGAATCAGTTGTACTACAAAGTGAGTCACAACTTCTGTCTATCCGACTGTATGAGGATGGAAAGCTGTCGATGGGGAAAGTCTTTTGTCGACCTGCTGCCTGAGAGTCTTCCAAAATATGCTGACAAAATTGGCATCTCTATTGGAAGTAATGGTTGTGGGTAAACCAAATTGTTTCTAGACATGTTCAAAGAAGAGTTGAGCGATCTGCTGCACTGTCGTAGTCTTCTTACATGGAATGAGAATGGCCATCTTGGAAAATATATCGACTACTAATAAGATCGTGTCATGCTGATGTTTGGTAGTAGGATATCCCATCAAGTATTCCATAGAAATAGATTCCCATGGCCGACTAGGAACTGGAAAAGGTGTGTACAATCCCTGTCGTCGATTAGGTGGTTTAGAAATGGCACAAACCACACATGATCAAATGTACTTGTTGACGTTAGTTTTAAGTGAAGGCCAAAAGAAATACTTCTGGAGAATAGCAAGGGTATTTGATACTCCAAAGTGTCATGTAGTCTTGTTGTAGTGCATGTCCCAAATGAGCTACTGTCAATGCTCACCAGTCGGTACACAAAGTTGTCCAAGCTTGTATAACAAGGTATCTTTCAGGAAATAGTTGGAGGTCGAGGACTTGTCAGTCTGAAGATGGCGAGAGAATGATGAAAATTCATTGTCTTCCTCATACAATTGAGTCCAAGTGGTGGTTTCAAAACCCTACATACTCATCACTGTAAGAAGGAGAGTAATGGGTGGTCAACTTAGACAATCGATGACGACATTGGCTTTACCTTTCCGATACTTAATTACCAACTAAAATTGTTGCAGGTAAATAGTCCACTTGATTTGTTGAGTTGTTTGTAACTTCGACTAGGACGGGGTGAACTGTAGAGGCTTGTGTTTAGTGAGGATGACCGTTTCCTTGATAAGTCTGTAATGTCTCCATTGCTTGAGATCTTTCACAATGGCATACAATTATTTTTCATACATCGAATATCTTCTAATTGTGTAGTTAAAATTTTCAGAATGAAAAGAGACTGGGTGAGTAGACTGAGTGATCACTATGCCCAGGGCATAGTCCAATGTGTCCGGCTCAATCTCAAAGGGATGATGCAAATCAGGTAACACAAGTAGTGGTGCAGTACAAAACTTGTGTTTGAACTGTTCAAAAGATGCTAGTTGTGTTGATGTCCATTTGAAGACAATTTTCCCATTTCCCTTCGTCAACCGATTCAAAGGCCAGGCTATGTGACTGAAGCCGAGTATGAATCGTCAATAGAAATTTGCCAAACCAAAAAACCTTCTTAGTTCTTGAATGCTTTGAGGAATGGGCCAACCTTTGAGGATTTGTACTTTGTCTAGATCGACGTGAATGCTTGCAGATTCAATTACATACCCAAAATATTTGATGTTGTTCATCGCAAAGGAACACTTGTCCATGTTCAAGTAGATTCGATGTTGCTAGAGAGTGTCGAGGACTTGTTGAAGCTTTCCGACATGTTCTTCGATGATCGACTGAAAATCAATATGTCGTCGAGGTAGACAATGACACATTTTCTGATGAAAGGTTGAAGAGTGTTATCCATGTATCACATGAAGGTCGCAGGTGCATTAGTTAAGACGAAAGGCATGACTAACCATTCAAACAATACTTCCTTGGTCTTGAAATCAATTTTCCATACATCTGAGGGATCGATTGGAATCTGATGATATCCTGACTTGAGGTTGAGCTTAGTAAATAATTTAGCACCTTTCAGACAGTCGATGAGCTCGTCTATCCATGGTAGAGGCTATCTATTCTTCATCAAAATTTTGTTGAGGGCCCTATAGTCGATGCACATGCACCAAGTTCCATCTTTCTTTGGAACGAGGATGACTAGACTTCCACAAGGAAAGGAGATGGGTCGGATATGACCTTTGTCGATCAAATCTTGAATTTGTCTGCGAATCTCTTCATTTTAGAGAATAGATATTTTGTAAAGAGATGTGTTAGGTAATGAAGAACTAGTAGCAAGTTCAATAGAGTATTTTACCTGGAAATGTCGAGGTATATTGTCTTGGAATAGGTTCCGATACTCATCAAGAACATTGTCGATCAACTGTTTCTGTCGGGAGCTGCATAAGGAATTATCAGGCCAAAATGTATCCTAAATAACAAAAAATGTAAATATTCCATCAATATTTCATATTTTGGGAATACATTTTCGCTCGTAACTCAGAATTGGGATTAGTGTTTGAGCCCATAGTATCGGCCCTAGTTGCTTTCACTGTTGGGGTATCAAAGCAAGGAGCTTGCCCTCATCCGGTCAATGACAACACTCATGAATGGTAGGCGGGGTACAGTTCAAGCGAGCTAAAGCACAGTACGCCTAGGCGCATCATACTAATAGCGTATTCATAGGCCCATAAATAAGCAGGGAAGAGATTACCCTTCCCAGATGATATAACTCCCCCTCGTGTGTACACTTTAGAGATACATTATAACAGAAGTACACAATCTGGTTCTACGAAGCACAATGGATCTGTTACAAATAGTGGCATACGGGCACTCCCTTGAGCATATGTCTTCGATTACCTGGTTTCGTTATGTGTTTCAGAT
The DNA here is from genome assembly GCA_027924585.1 of Larix kaempferi. Lineage (NCBI taxonomy): Eukaryota > Viridiplantae > Streptophyta > Pinopsida > Pinales > Pinaceae > Larix > Larix kaempferi. The sequence continues at coordinate 9,648,628 of BSBM01000094.1, forward strand.
GAACAAAGTAATTGGGCAATGCTCTCCGTGTGGGGTGCTTTATGTGCTACCCCTCGCTAATGTCCCGCTGTATATGTCTACCTAGAGTGAACTCATTCCCTCAAACTAACTACTGAGTTAATAAATAGATGAATCCTATACAAAATATTTAAGTAGAATAAGATTAGTTATGGTAGCGACATCTTCTATAAGACTCTATCCAGGTAAGTGGGGTCGGTGGGGCACAAGCAACTGATTAGATTGGTTCACTTGCTCATTTAGTCGGCAAACATTACTGAAATTTAGTGCTTCAGTGGCCTATTAAATTTTACTTTGGACTGTTAGAAATATATTGAAATTATCTACAGCTTTTATATTTTGCATTTTCTCTGATTCCTTACCGTTTGTGAGATACATGAATTTTAGTAAAAACAACATCTTTCAAAAGATGCTTTTATAAAAGCATATTTTGAAAGATGTTTTGTTTTACTAAAATGTTTGCATCTCACAAATGGTAAGGAATCAGAGAAAACTCAAATCATCAAAGTTGTATATAATTTCAAGATCTTTCCAACGGTCCAACGTACTCCCAATTCCGAGTTACACGCAAAACGTTATGCCCAAAATATGAAAGATTCTTGGAATATTTAAAAGCATCTTTTGAAAGATGTTTTTTTACTAAAACTCCTGCATATCACAAACGGTAAGGAATCAGAGAAAAATAAAAACATCTAAGTTGTATAGAATTTCAATATCTTTCCAATGGGACAAAGTCCATCCAATTCCAAGTTACAAGCGAAAATTTATGCCCAAAATATGGAATATTCCTGGAATATTTCTTAAATAGGATACATTTTAGTGTTGGGTAGAATGTTATGTGCATGGATCGTTGAGTCGACTGGCCACTACAGTATTCCTAGAATGCTGTGGGATGATCATGATTAATGCGAAATTCTGAGCATGGTTGATGATCTTCTTCATCTTTTTAGCAAATATCATTGCAACTGTTGGTGTAGGTCATTGCTTTGGTATGTCATACCATTGATTTCCGATTCTGACAATCAGCTTCTGAGGCCGTGACAGGTAACTTCCATGGCGATCCCACAAGTAAAGTTTCCCAAACAAGGAGTTGGTTACGGAGAGTGGTGCCATGTCGCAGAGTACTTCATCTTCAAAAGGCTTTATGAATTAGGTGAGTTTGCATTGTCAGCTGATCCGTAGTTCCTGTCCATCCTTTATCCAATCGATGTTGTAATGCTGAGGATATGGAGTGGCAACAAGACCTAGTTTCTTCACAAAATATTCAGAAACTAAGTTCTTCTAGATACTGTCATCCACAATCAGATGTAATGGATTGTTTTGAACCCATATCTGTGTATGAAATAGGTTCTCTCATTCCTCCTCGTCGACGATAGTCGAGGATGTTGGAGTGGCCAATGTTGATGTCAAAAGGGTCATTGCTTCTGTGTTAGATTCTACCAAATTCTTATCGAATGAGTCGGATGTCGACACTTTTTCCAAAAAATTCTTCCAAGATTCGCATTCAGACATATCATGACAAGATGAATTGTTGTAATCACACCATTTCCTGATAGGGGGTTTTTTTCTACGTTTCCTTTTTTGAAAAGGATTTTTTCCGTGATTTGGATTTCGCATAGTTGGATGAGAATATTTCGACTTGTTGAGGTCGACTGGTGCTTTCTTGTCGGGTGGTCATCCTAATGGTTTAGTCGTGAAACATTCTTTTCCCTTCTGTTTGGTTTCAAGTTTGCTGGCTTAGTGGAATGCATCTGTGAGCATGTTGACAATCATAAATTCCATCTCCTGTTGAATGTACAGCGATAATCCATTGACGTACTTCAGAACAAGCATTTTCTCTTCTTCTTAAACGCCAATTCTAACCATGAGTTGATCAAACTCGTTGGTGTAACTCTGTACTGACTGGTCTTTCCATTGCCTTAGTTGCTGCCATTTCTTACACTGCTGTTCAAGGTATTTGGGAGTGTAAAACTCCTTTTAGAAGTATTCAACAAATTTCTCCCGTGTGTCTATGGGGTCTCCGCTTTTCTCCATCTTTGTTGAGAGGTTCTCCCACCAGCAGTGCACAAATGTTGACATATCTAAGGATGCAATGGTGATCTTTTCAGCTTCTGAGAGTTGATTCACAGAGTAATAGGATTCCAATTGTTGTACCCAATTGTCGATGGATTCCGCGTTAATCTTTCCTTCTAGATTCAATATGTCCAAATTCATTTGCACTTTGAAGGGGCTGATTTTGTTGGAGTTAGGTCTCGTCAAAAATCCTCTTGATGTCAAAGAAAATCGTGTGAGAATCTCATTGAACTAGGAAAACATTTCATTCCATTGTCAAGCCAACGCCTTCTCTATAAGTTGTGTTGTCTTGTCAATTGCATGTCGATTGTCTATTTCTCTTGCCATCTCTGGAGGTAGTGTCTGCTTGGATTGCTGACTTTGCGAGTGTGTTTGAACAGGCATAAGTTAGGTAACTTCGATGGAAGTGTATACGCAAAACTTAAGCATGAACAAAGTTGATGCTTTGATTGAATATGCTCTGAATGAGCTCTAATACCAATGATCTGCACGTGCCCAAGTGCACGAGGGGAACAACAGTTTGATTGAATGAATCGGTATTGTTATGGTAGAATCATAAGAAATAGAAGCAAAGTAGGAAATACACTACATAGATAAACATACACAAACAGACAATATGCAGGAATGTGAATTGTTCTTCTCTATTACTCGATGACTGAAAAAGCCTCTATCGATTGATTGATGTTACCATATTTTACATGCTTATATAGAGTGTTGAGACGCTTGGTTACTACCCGTTATGTTTAGTTACAAAAGAAGTTAGGATGGTTTCAGAAGTTCAACCGTTACAGTCGACTGGAAGACAGAGAGACAATCTATTGTACTTCGCCAGTCGCATGTCGATGCTGTATGTCGACATCGATGAACTGTAGAGGTTGCTGAACTTGTCAAAGTCACCGATCTTGTCGAAGTCAAGAACTTGTTGAAGTTGTATCTAAGTCGATGACTTGTCGCAGTTGATGTTAGCATCCGACAATAATGCCAATTGCTATGTGGATCATCGACAAATTCAGAGTTGGAGGCACAATGACAAGAAATGTACACAAAGAGGAGAATGGAGAAATGCAAAGGGAGCACCACTACTGGTACCCCCGACGAGCAAATGAACATGCTGCTCGACAGAATGGAAAGTGTCGCCGAAGAAAACAAAACCAAGGTGATGCAGCACACAACTGAATATTTTCACCAAGTGTTGTAGCTATTGAAAACACTAAGCAATGCGGTTATGGAGACAAGGGTCCATCTAGGGCTTGCAGAGCCAAGTCCATCAGAAGTGCGATAGGTTGACGTTGATATCGACACTCAGCGGCGGATTGTACAAGTGCTACCTGGTGCGATCAATACAGGAAATGAAGAGTTAGACGTCGCACTAGGAGGACAAGATACGATAAGTATCGATCTCAACATGCTTCCTATGTTTATGCTTCATCACACCCACATTGGGGTTAGGAAAGAAATTAATGAGCAAGAAACGTCAACACATGATAAAATGATTAACTACAAAAGGCAGGTAAGAAATGTTGAAGCGGAGATGGAATGAATCTGCGAGGAAAAGGACGAAGTAATGAATAAAAGGAAAAAAGTGATGGACGATAGGAGGAGACTTGTTATCACCTAAGCTGTAGTTACCCCTATGGATGTATCCAGTCATGGATGGCAATAGGGAAGGGAAACTCAAAAGGTGCAACCACGATCACCTCAACCTCCAATATATGGTTGTCACGCCAGTCGAGGCAACCTTCGCTTTATGTCGTCTAGCCCAGACAACAAAGGGGGAGACCCGATCTACTCCTGACAGGAGAGATCAAAACCAAAACACCAAATCAGGGTATTTCTAAGTGAAGTTAGGTGTTTGGTTTTTCCTAGACCTAAGGATGAAGTCACAAGCCAAGTGAGGGGCTCAATAGGTATAGCTTTGATTCATAGTTGATGTAAGAGTGACTTATAATATTTGAGGTGAGATCTAGGGCTAGTGTACTAGTTCAATGTCAGAAGATCCACTGACTTGGGAACCGTGTCCAATGCAGGGTAATTTAAGGGTTGAATTGGGGCTAACTAGTACAAGTGACAAGCTTGACCATGATATATGATATCTTCAAGGGTTTAGTTCACCATGCAAAAGTCAAACCATAAGTCAATCCAACAATCTAGGAAAGTTGAATTAACTTGAAGAGAAACCAGTGCCTTGGGAATTGGGAAGTGGAGTCAAAGTAGGGTTGACTTGTGGTTTAGGACTCCTAGTACTTGGAACAAGTGGGCAATAAAGGTCTTGATGAATGAATGTGTCTAGATCTAGGTTTGACCCAAGTGGACCACCATCCCTAAAAACAAGGAATGCTATCCCCAAGGCAAGATTTGACAAAGTGATAGTCTAGACCTAGGTTTTGAATTATCCCGGTTCCAAATCTCCGAAAATCTCAAGTACCCACGTCCTAGAAGTGAGTCAACTCACTTCTCCAAGGTGGTGCGACTTTGCCCAAGGAGGCTAAAAATGGGGGTTAGGTAGGTCAAGACAAGTCGGATGGCATCCAAACTTTAGATCCAGGTAGGTTTGCCAAGTAGGAGTATGGATCTATAATTTCACGATAATCCGACGACTAGATCTTACTAGATTTGAGTTTAAGTACACCTAATGGTCCAAGATGGGGTTTAAATCCCTTGAAATGTGGAATAGGGCCCACAAGGTGAATTTCAGAAAAGTAACAACCTGGGTGTATGTTATTGGATGTGTAGATGACGAATCAAGTGGAATCTCAAACACCCACCACCTAGATCTAGGTCAACTTGCTCAAACTAGGAAGTGCGCCTTGCTTGGGAGAGGCTAAGTTGGCATGGGAAGGGGGTCAAACGGAGGTCAATCCTCACCAAACTATAGATCCGGGATGCCGTGGATGCTATAGAGGTGGGTTTTCAATATTACGCCCAACAACCCAATAGATCTAAGTAGATCTGAGAAAATGCAAAATGGGGTTTTGAAATATTTAGGGTTTTTAGATATTTTTGACAATTGGATAGATCATGGAGATAGAAATTACCTTGAGATCATACCTGAATGATGTGAATGAGATGCCTTGATGTTGAGGAAGATTCCCGCAGAGATCAAATGAGAAATTGTTGATTTGCTTGCCGATTTAATGCCCTAGTCCACAAGTGCGCCTTCCTCTACCTGTCAAACCAAGGAACAATGATTCAATCAGTAAGATCAAGTATGGAAGAAATACAAGAGGAATGCAATGATAACATGAAATAGAAGGTCCTGGGACAATAATACTCCCTGTTACCAACGAAGAGCTCCAAAGAAGAAGTAGGGAGAGTCTTCCCCTACCAATACCTCCTCCTCAAAACAAATCAGCCTCCACCTGTAGATGCAAAATTGTGGTACAAAAGATATGGCAAACAAGATCTCCAATAACTCAGTGCAAAGGAAGAACCAACGAACGAACACCAAAAACATTCACCACAACATTGGAGATAGATGCAATAATAATTTTCTATTCCAATAATCCAGAGCCAAAAGTCCCTTTACAATGAGAGGCTCTCTCCTTTAAATAGGAAGGAGAGGCACCAAAACCCTAACCACTTTTTGAATGAGTGGCTAATATTAAAAGATACAAATGTCTAATCAATGGTTGAGATGAGCTCAACAATAAAATACATGGATCACTAATAAAATATTATGTAAGTGGACAAAATCGCCCTATAAGAGGGGAATCCCACCAAATCATGATGACAAAATATCATAAGAGGCTTATGGTGGGTCCAAGGGGTAATTTTATCCCTCCTTGGTCAATCCCCATATCACAATAACCATAAAATAATCATGAATGTACCAAATCGTGCCACTATAGTCAAATCGTGGGCCTCAAAAAGACCTCAGAAATCCACAGAAAGTGCCATACGTGATGGATGTGGGCCCCGATGAAGCTGAAACTGCTGGAGAAGGTGTGGAGGACCCCAATCTATCATCACTGATCATCCCATGCCATAAGTTTGCCTCAGTATCCCAAATCGATTTCCTCAATGGCCATTTCTACCAATCCTGAAATGCCTCGGGAAGCATGAAACTGCCCCAAACTGCCTCCTGGAGTGCCTGCGCTGTCAAGGTGAGGGCACTAGTGTGTCCGAGATGGGGGTAATATGGTAAAAACAAGTGGCTGGACCACCCCCTCCATCATCAGCGCCCTAGGTCAACGAAATAAAAATCACATCTGCTCTGACAGGGCCTCAAACAGACCAAAACTGCACTGGGACAGCCTACTGAGGTTCAATCATCAATGTAAGTGCCCGGAACTGAAAACAAACTATCTCATTGGACTCAGAAGGTCCAAATCCATCCAAGATGTGTACTCATACACCATATGAGTCTCTGCATGATCAAAATAAATGTCCAATATACCGGAACAAGGCCAATAATAATGATCTGTAAATGACCAAACACTGCTGTAACCCAAGAATCATCATCACAACCCTGTAGCTGCTGCATAGAATCATCATGTATGTATACATAGACCATATATCATCTATCCATATCATCATAAGGTCTAACATCTCATGTCCCATGGTCCTCCATGGTCAAACTGGGTCTAACCAAGACCAAATATAACTCAGACCATCATCAAAAGTTGTTGCAAAGTGTCAAGGTTAATACATGCTCTACAACTTATTCAAATAACAATTATAACACAGAGTAATCATAACTGGCGATCTAAATCCCAATACATAGTGTCGTTAATTATTGTTATTACTCAGACTAGACTTTCAGGATCATACTCACTTCATAGTTGTGATCAATTTGCTAGTGAAGGGTGAAGGCTGAAATAACTGGCTGGGCTAAGGGATGACTTGACTGACTTGACTTTGTGACACTTTGGCAAGGGAAAGGGAATACACACCATAGTATATACTGAATGAGCAATAACACAGGGAATGGCGGTGTCTCACAAATGGATGAGTTGTTTAAAGAGGGTTTATTCACCTTCACAGATGCGCACAATCCATAATACAAATAAGGCCAGCAATTGTTTAGATATAGCATTTAAGTTTCATTGCTTTTGGGCCTGAATTTTCCATAGCCTTGATCTATTTGTGTTTATAAACACATTGCATAGATTTACATTTACTTTAGGCTTTCTGCTGCAGGTGTGTTTTTAAGGCACTTGTTTACCTGAGCACTTCTAGGTGTGTCATGGACAGCTTGTTTACCTAGGTATTTATTTTCCAAAAGATATAACATTTTATTTTTATAGCCATTTTCATTTGGCATGCCTCTCATTCATGTGTGTTTAGAAACACATTGCATGAATGGGCTTTTCATACAAGATATATCATTTCATTTTTTCCAGATTTTGTATTCATGGCAGCACCAAAAGTTTCAGGTTTAGTCAACACAACTTTAGTGACTAGGGGGAATTCCAAGGAACTCCAACTCACCATAGGTAAGCTTTGTCAACAACTCACTGCCGAGACACAATAAACAGGGAGGCTCATCCAGTACAGAGGCTACAGTGGGGGAAAGATCCTCCATGTCACTAGTCAAGTAGTAAGTCAGGGTGATAAACTAAAGGGTAGGCCATGGATGGATGAAGACAATGAATAATGGAGCCAACACTAGCAAGCCAAGGTATGGTGGAATGATCACCTCTATTCTCCCTAAGGAGGGTAAAACCAATGAGTATGAATAGTGAACTTCTAAGTCTGAGTAGGGACAATGTAATATATATAATAGATCAACCAGGTCCACATATCTATATGATCGCCAGATCATGACACTAAGTGCTAAGACATGCTATAAGAATAAGTATAAAAGCAATCTAACCATAACACCATGATATACCTGCTGAGTCATATACCTGTATGCTCATCAACCTGTACCATCATCTGTCCGCTGAAACTGCTGCTGCAACTCTGGGCACTACTGACTGCTCTGTACCAATGGTATAATGGCTACATCGGTCATCTCTCTGAGTGTCCTGAGACTCAGTCATGGCATGGGGAATACAACTGCTGTCCACAATCTGATAGTGATCCAATATAGATGCTCATCTCGGCATCTCAAATGTAAGGGAACTGGCTGAATAGTGCACTGGAATGAGAAAAATAATGTATGGTAGCCCAGCTACTATATATGTGATAACATCTGGCTCCGGCTGGGACAAGTGCTCTGCTGAAATGAGCGCTTGAGAACCTCAGAATCTCTGGTCCTCGAACTCTGCTACTCAAATCCACGATCCAACACTCTACCATTTTGCTTCTAGCTTTTATTTTTGCAACCTATTTCTGCATTCACAAACATCAAAAATACCTCATGCCGCATGTGTGGGAAAAATATAAAACCAACTGAAATAAAATCTACTCTATGTCAGGAATATAAATGCAGAACGTAAATTAAGCTACTAACATAATTTGCAAAATTTGAAATTTATTGTGCAGGAAAAGAAAAGTGACAGGTACTCAATTAAACTAAGAGCTTACAAAGGAGCTTAGAGATAAACAAGGTGCTAGACTCAATGGCTGAAAAACTAACTACTGCCCAAGTAGGCTTATTCAGTTCCTACCTACTCTAATCTAACCAGTCATCACAAATGCTAGGTAAAATCATAAATCCAGTGCAACCATTCATCGAACAAGTTAATAATTCTTCTTTGATTTTTGCTTAGAAAACAAGTCAGGACTAGATTAAGGATTAATGAAATTGATAGCACAACTTTCCTCACTTGTTCAAAAATTGAGAAAGGAGTTGAATGACGCAAAATGAAATCATGCCAAGGGAAAGACTAATTACTGCAAACATCCTCCATCCAAGAATTGATAGGATCATAAAATTCATGAAGATGATTGTTTAAAGTTGATGGAGAAAAAATATAAGGCTTGCAACTCAATTCTTTTTCACAAAACATAGCTTCCTCATTTACTTCTTTTACATATTCAATTTGATTCTCCTTGGGATTGATGATCAAATAAAAACCAAGTGGGGATAAATTAAGGTTTAGAAAAGTCAAAATCAAACCCACTTGATGCTCAAAAATGGAGAAAAGGTAAAATTGATCTTTAAATATCTTTTCTAGCCACCAAGAATGATTGATAACTTGACAACAAGCATTATGGTTCCAAAGTGACTGAAAAGGGAAATGAAGTGCTTTTTCTCCAAACATGTAATCATGCTTATACTTCTTTTTGAAAATTTAGAAGGCAAAAGATTGACTAGAGCACCAACCCAAAGATGATTGAAAGAGTTGGGAAGGGAGGGTGGATTGCAGATATGAAAATTCTCCCAAATGGGTAAACAAGTTCGACCTTAGATTTTGATAATAGAAAACATTCTTTATTCTAGGAATAATTTCAAGCTTTTGATCAAATTTAATATTTACAACCTGAGGACAAGATTGACCATAACTATCTAAATCTAAGTTATCTTGATTAAAGATGAAAAAAGGAAAATTTAAAGATTCATTGTAAGAAGTGGAACAAAGATTAGAACACCTAGTATGATTTATTAACTCTTCCTCATCTTGATATTGATCTTTTATTAATTCATCATTAAAATTATAAGAGGATAAGTGATCATTTTCATTTAATTGATCAGGGGTGAAATTAATAATTTCATTTAACATATCCTGATTATTTGCACAATGATCACCTGAAATCACCACTAGAGGATCTTGATCTATGTCCCTACTTTCTTCTTCTTCAGTAAGTTGATAAGGAATTGAATGATCACTAAAGACAGAATGACTAATGAGTTTCTCTGAGGGAGGAACTTCAATAGACCTGTTAACTAAAAGCTCATCCTCAGAAATTCCCTCAGGATCAGGACTAGGTCTAAAGCAATTTGAAAATTTATGGTTTGTACAATGATTAAAGATTTGACTTTCGATTGACTCAAAAGTAGAAGACTCATTATCAGAATAAATTGGGCAGGAAACATCATCTCCGGATGTTGACAAATCAATTAATATTTGATTGTTAAATGATTCCACAATAAGATCGGAAAGGGGAAGATTTTGATCTTGGATTTTATTTGAAAGATACATATCATCGAATTCACTTCCCCATTCTTCTAGGAATTTATTTTCGAACATGTCATAACCAGAAATGCTATTGGGTTTCAAATTCGAAAGCCAGAGACCAGCTCTTTCTTTAAAAGATGAAGCCAATAGTCTCATACACACATCCTCATGGGTTATGGATAACTCTTTAATAATTTCCCTAAAAAGTTCAAGGTGCCTTCTCGCAGAGATTTCATAACTTCCATCGAAAATAGGCAACCTTGCACATGCTTGATGAGGAATATGATGAGGATACCCAACAATTTTTGAAAAGTCAAAAACTTTTAAACGACCGAAAGTTCTAGGTCGCTCAGAAGCAGCCATGGATAATAATTTTTTTTATATTTTTTATATTTTTATATTTATTTTTAAATTCAAGACCCTGAAAACAAAATGATGCACCCCATGGGTTCTAGATAATGATAAGATCTGTCTTAATTCTAGTGTTATAAGGATGTAAATGAGCTCGCTCCTCAGCGGAGTCACGATTGGGAGTCGCCAGGTAGATTTAGACTCTTCTACCAAGATATGTGTCGTTGTATATGTCGGACCAGGGTAAGCCTATGCCCTCCTCGGCAATGGCGCCAAAATGTTATCACCTAAGCTGTAGTTACCCCTATGGATGTATCCAGTCATGGATGGCAATAGGGAAGGGCAACTCAAAAGGTGCAACCACAATCACCTCGACCTCCAATATATGGTTGTCACGCCAGTCGAGGAAACCTTCGCTTTATGTTGTCTAGCCCAGACAACAAAGGGGGAGACCCGATCTACTCCCGACAGGAGAGATCAAAACCAAAACACCAAATCAGGGTATTTCTAAGTGAAGTTAGGTGTATGGTTTTTCCTAGACCTAAGGATGAAGTCACAAGCCAAGTGAGGGGTTCAATAGGTATAGCTTTGATTCATAGTTGATGTAAGAGTGACTTATAATATTTGAGGTGAGATCTAGGGCTAGTGTACTAGTTCAATGTTAGAAGATCCACTGCCTTGGGAACCGTGTCCAATGCAGGGTAGTTTAAGGGTTGAATTGGGGCTAACTAGTACAAGTGACAAGCTTGACCATGATATATGATAGCTTCAAGGGTTTAGTTCACCATGCAAAAGTCAAACCATAAGTCAATCCAACAATCTAGGAAAGTTGAATTAACTTGAAGAGAAACCAGTGCCTTGGGAATTGGGAAGTGGAGTCAAAGTAGGGTTGACTTGTGGTTTAGGACTCCTAGTACTTGGAACAAGTGGGAAATAAAGGTCTTGATGAATGAATGTGTCTAGATCTAGGTTTGACCCAAGTGGACCACCATCCCTAAAAACAAGGAATGCTATCCCCAAGGCAAGATTTGACAAAGTGATAGTCTAGAACTAGGTTTTGAATTATCCCGGTTCCAAATCTCCGAAAATCTCAACTACCCACGTCCTAGAAGTGAGTCAACTCACTTCTCCAAGGTGGTGCGACTTTGCCCAAGGAGGCTAAAAATGGGGGTTAGGTAGGTCAAGACAAGTCGGATGGAATCCAAACTTTAGATCCAGGTAGGTTTGCAAAGTAGGAGTATGGATCTATAATTTCACGGTAATTCGACGGCTAGATCTTACTAGATCTGAGTTTAAGTACACCTAATGGTCCAAGATGGGGTTTAAATCCCTTGAAATGTGGATAGGGCCCACAAGGTGAATTTCAGAAAAGTAACAACCTGGGTGTATGTTATTGGATGTATAGATGACGAATCAAGTGGAATCTCAAACACCCACCACCTAGATCTTGGTCAACTTGCTCAAACTAGGAAGTGCGCCTTGCTTGGGAGAGGCTAAGTTGGCATGGGAAGGGGGTCAAACGGAGGTCAATCCTCACCAAACTATAGATCCGGGATGCCGTGGATGCTATAGAGGTGGGTTTTCAATATTACGCCCAACAACCCAATAGATCTAAGTAGATTTGAGAAAATGCAAAATGGGGTTTTGAAATATTAAGGGTTTTTAGATATTTTTGACAATTGGATAGATCATGGAGATAGAACTTACCTTGAGATCATACCTGAATGATGTGAATGAGATGCCTTGATGTTGAGGAAGATTCCCGCAGAGATCAAATGAGAAATTGTTGATTTGCTTGCCAATTTGATGCCCTAGTCCACAAGTGCGCCTTCCTCTACCTGTCAAACCAAGGAACAATGATTCAATCAGTAAGATCAAGTATGGAAGAAATACAAGAGGAATGCAATGATAACATGAAATAGAAGGTCCTGGGACAGTAATACTCCCTGTTACCAACGAAGAGCTCCAAAGAAGAAGTAGGGAGAGTCTTCCCCTACCAATACCTCCTCCTCAAAACAAATCGGCCTCCACCTGTAGATGCAAAATCGTGGTACAAAAGATATGGCAAACAAGATCTCCAATAACTCAGTGCAAAGGAAGAACCAACGAACGAACACCAAAAACATTCACCACAACATTGGAGATAGATGCAATAATAATTTTCTATTCCAATAATCCAGAGCCAAAAGTCCCTTTACAATGAGAGGCTCTCTCCTTTAAATAGGAAGGAGAGGCACCAAAACCCTAACCACTTTTTGAATGAGTGGCTAAGATTAAAAGATACAAATGTCTAATCAATGGTTGAGATGAGCTCAACAATAAAATACATGGATCACTAATAAAATATTATGTAAGTGGACAAAATCGCCCTATAAGAGGGGAATCCAACCAAATCATGATGACAAAATATCATAAGAGGCTTATGGTGGGTCCAAGGGGTAATTTTATCCCTCCTTGGTCAATCCCCATAGCACAATAACCATAAAATAATCATGAATGTACCAAATCGTGCCACTATAGTCAAATCGTGGGCCTCAAAAAGACCTCAGAAATCCACAGAAAGTGCCATAAGTGATGGATGCGGGCCCCGATGAAGCTGAAACTGCTGGAGAAGGTGTGGAGGACCCCGATCTATCATCACTGATCATCCCATGCCATAAAACTGCCTCAGTAGCCCAAATCGATTTCCTCAATGGCCATTTCTACCAATCCTGAAATGCCTCGGGAAGTGTGAAACTGACCCAAACTACCTCCTGGAGTGCCTGCGCTGTCAAGGTGAGGGAACCAGTGTGTCCGGGAGGGGGGTAATATGGTAAAAACAAGTGGCTGGACCACCCCCTCCATCATCAGCACCCTAGGACAACCGAATAAAAATCACATCTGCCCTGACAGGGCCTCAAACATACCAAAACTGCACTGGGACAACCTACTGAGGCTCAATCATCACTGTAAGTGCTCGGAACTGAAAACAAACTATCTCATTGGACTCAGAAGGTCCAAATCCATCCAAGATGTGTACTCATACACCATATGAGTCTCTGCATGATCAAAATAAATGTCCAATATACCGAAACAAGGCCAATAATAATGATCTGTAAATGACCAAACACTGCTGTAACCCAAGAATCATCATCACAACCCTGTAGCTGCTGCATAGAACCATCATGTATGTATACATAGACCATATATCATCTATCCATATCATCATAAGGTCTAACATCTCATGTCCCATGGTCCTCCATGGTCAAACTGGGTCTAACCAAGACCAAATATAACTCAGACCATCATCAAAAGCTGCTGCAAAGTGTCAAGGTTAATACATGCTCTACAACTTATTCAAATAACAATTATAACACAGAGTAATCATAACTGGCGATCTAAATACCAATACATAGTGTCGTTAATTATTGTTATTACTCAGACTAGAATTTCAGGATCATACTCACTTCATAGTTGTGATCAATTTGCTAGTGAAGGCTGAAGGCTGAAATAACTGGCTGGGCTAAGGGATGACTTGACTGACTTGACTTTGTGACACTTTGGCAAGGGAAAGGGAATACACACCATAGTATATACTGAATGAGCAATAACACAGGGAATGGCGGTGTCTCACAAATGGATGAGTTGTTTAAAGAGGGTTTATTCACCTTCACAGATGCGCACAATCCATAATACAAATAAGGCCAGCAATTGTTTAGATATAGCATTTAAGTTTCATTTCTTTTTGGGCCTGAAGTTTCCATAGCCTTGATCTATGTGTGTTGATAAACACATTGCATAGATTTACATTTACTTTAGGCTTTCTGCTGCAGGTGTGTTTTTAAGGCACTTGTTTACCTGAGCATTTCTAGGTGTGTCATGGACAGCTTGTTTTCCTAGGTATTTATTTTCCAAAAGATATAACATTTTATTTTTATAGCCATTTTCATTTGGCATGCCTTTCATTCATGTGTGTTTAGAAACACATTGCATGAATGGGCTTTTCATACAAGATATAGCATTTCATTTTTTCCAGATTTTGTATTCATGGCAGCACCAAAAGTTTCAGGTTTAGTCAACACAACTTTAGTGACTAGGGGGAATTCCAAGGAACTCCAACTCACCATAGGTAAGATTTGTCACCAACTCAGAGCCGAGACACAATAAACAGGGAGGCTCATCCAATACAGAGGCTACAGTGGGGGAAAGATCCTCCATGTCACTAGTCAAGTAGTAAGTCAGGGTGATAAACTAAAGGGTAGGCCATGGATGGCTGAAGACAATGAATAATGGAGCCAACACTAGCAAGCCAAGGTATGGTGGAATGATCACCTCTATTCTCCCTAAGGAGGGTAAAACCAATGACTATGAATAGTGAACTTCTAAGTCTGAGTAGGGACAATGTAATATATATAATAGATCAACCAGGTCCACATATCTATATGATCGCCAGATCATGACACTAAGTGCTAAGACATGCTATAAGAATAAGTATAAAAGCAATCTAACCATAACACCATGATATACCTGCTGAGTCATATAGCTGTATGCTCATCAACCTGTACCATCATCTGTCCGCTGAAACTGCTGCTGCAACTCTGGGCACTACTGACTGCTCTGTACCAATGGTATAATGGCTACATCGGTCATCTCTCTGAGTGTCCTGAGACTCATTCATGGCATGGGGAATACAACTGCTGTCCACAATCTGATAGTGATCCAATATAGATGCTCATCTCGGCATCTCAAATGTAAGGGAACTGGTTGAATAGTGCACTGGAATGAGAAAAATAATGTATGGTATCCCAGCTACTATATATGTGATAACAAGACTGTATTATGCCATATCCATGGCATGCGAAGATGCACCAGAAATAGCCAAAGAGATGATCACAGAGGCTAAGGAATTGAAGCTGCGAGTAGTTATCGCGGATCTTAGAAAATCCAACGAGGATTTACAAATAAAGGTGGCGCCAAGCACACCACCAGAGAAAGTGGAAGCAAGGAAAAACACTATTGAGGATGTTGCGACGGAGATCACAGAATTAGAGAAGGCGGCGCAACACATTGTAGAGGAGGTATCGCAATTTTAGGGAAGTCTCATGTAAGACGAGAAGTTGCACCAATTGAACGTACAACTTGGTGAGGAAGAGGTGCAACTACAGGCATTAAGGGGCTCACTAAATGAGATCCCCCTACTTGCACAGATGACTAAATAAACAGAACTAAAGCAAATTGCAGCACTAAGTCAACAAGGCGCGGACCAAACAACGGAGGAGAACGAAGCAGTTGGACGAGTTGTAGTCAAAAGCAGAGCAACTGGCAGTCAAAGCTATGCCAGTATTGATGCAGATCAAAGAAAATATAGAGATATTGCAACAATAAGAAAGCGAGCATCCAATGAAGCAGAAGGTTGAAGAATGCACCATGCTCCAAGTTGCAGTGAAGGAAGTTGTCAAAAAAATCAAAGCAGCATACGAAGAATTCAAGAAACAAATGAACACGCTAGCAATGTCTGAATAAAGTGGTTCGAGGGCGATCCACACATTTGTGTCGGGGGCCTATTTTCACATGGCTAAGCCGCAGAAGTTTTGGTAAAAACAATGACAAGAGGGACAAGGAAAAGGGTAAAGGACCAGTCGTGGAGTGCAACAAAGTGGAAGTAAAGCAAACAAAGAAGAGTCATTAGTTAATTAGTTAGTTAGTTAATGGGTCACTTTGTGAAGTGGACCAAGTTTGTAATGACCAGTGAGCCTATAAATAGGAGTAGCATTGTAAGCCTTCGAGAATCTTATGTTTTATCTTTATTTGGATATGATCTCGAGTCTTTTTGTCCATGTGTATCTAATTCGATGGTTCAATCTGTCTTTGTATCAACTATTATCTGAATTCTTGAGGATTGGTTTTGCGGATGTATGTTTTGTCAATTCGGTGATTCGTAAGATGGTTTTGATGTGTGAAGCCTACTTTTAATGAGAAAGAAATTTTTGGCAATGAATTTGTCTCTCTTTTGGTTATGTTGCAGTTTGATTACTAGTGTTATGTCGCAGTTATGATTATATCTTCTATGAGATGCATCGCAGATCTATTAAATGTGTTTCTATGATGTGTTAATGAGTGGATCTGATTAATATGTCTTGGTGTGCAATGATGGTGTTATGATGCGAATGATAATTATGTCGATCTCTGGTTGATGCTGTGATTAAATGTGAATGATGCATGTCCTCTTATACATGTGGAAGATTGGTTCTTGCAGCCCCCTTAGGTATCTTGGGTGAGACCTCACTCACTCTACTAGTGTTGCTAAATAGGCTAAGCCCTTTCCGGGCCGATATCTATGGGAGTTTGTGTCGATCTTTGTTGACATTGTGCAGAGTGAACCCTTGTCGACATATCTGTGTCAACAACATACAAATAATTAAAAAATGTATAGATAAAAGAAAACCTGGATGTTTTTTAGTTTTTTAATTTGACTTATTTATAAATCAATAAGTCAATTGACAATTACATTACATTTACTTAAATAAATAAATAAATAGAACTTTTAACCTGCCATGAAATAATTATATTATTTTGTTGTAGACTGTTTTATGACACTTAAACATTACTTACAAATATTATAAACTAAAAGCACATTGTTCATTGTTATGAAAAGAATTTTACAAATAATTAATTTCGAAACAAAAGATGTTTAACGGAATTGAATTGTACAATAAACTATCCATTGTTTAATGCATTGATGATTGTTTGGATCATGTTCAAAAGAATAAAATGAGTCGGCATGATGTCCACTAGTCGAAAACATGCAGAATACATTGGCATCGATTCCATGTGCCAATGCACAGTAGCAACACATCCTTCTCAGCAGTGTTGGAGAAATGTAATTATGAGTTGAATGCGCATCTAGTTTGCGTCGACTTTGTTAGTCACCCCATCAGATGTTTTTTCAGTCCCCTGTATCGTAGATATGTCAGACAGTATGTTAGAAGGCTTCATTCACTCTTCATAGTATTTATTCAGCCGCGTTTGTATTCCGTAAGTTGAATTTCTTAGGTAGAAATTTATTACAGTCTTTAATAGAGTTCAATAGTTTCCAGGTGAAGCGACCCCAAGTTTACATATAAATGTAAATCACTCTCAATAGATTAAGTAGAGATGAAAGAGATGTAGGAGAAAAGAAGAAGAAGAATTTCATCGTAAAATGCATGAGGAGCCCAAGCTCTGCGTAAAATGGTGAAAGATTGAAGTATTTACCATGTCTTTGTACTGTGGCAATGTTGTCTTATTGCGGTTTGTCAATGTCAACAAGTCCGCCACAAAGTTACGAAGTTACCCAAAGTAAAAGATATCTTCATATCAAGAAGTCCGCAAAGTATTACTTTTCGCAAGGTTAAGCAATATCGCATATCGCACAAGGTTAAGCATGTCGCATATCGCATAGGTGCAAATTAAATTTGGTGCGATTCAATTTGTGCAAAGTAAAGTTCTGCTAAGGTAATATTTGCGAAGTAATTGCTCGGCGAATTGAAAGACTTTCACGAAGTCAAAGTTGGGATTTCCGTCAAAGTCCCCAGAGGAAGAAAAGAATTGTTTACTGCACAGTTAATTTTTAAATTGACTGTGCGGTGTTGCGGTGTGATTTTCCCTTGATTTGGTATCAGAGCCTGGTTTACGGCAAGTAAGAATTCTATTTACAAAAAGGGAAAAGTGATTAAAAATGGCTTCCACTTCTGGTAATTTGCAAACTCCAATATTTTTAGGAAAAAATTATGAATATTGGTCACTAACTATGAAAGCTTTGTTTAGAGGTCAAGATGTATGCGAAATAGTCCAGCATGGCTATGCAAAACCAATAGATCTAGCAGCATATAAAAATGTCACACAAGCTGAGAAGGATGTTATGAAGGAACATAGGAAGAAAGATGGAAAGGTGTTGTTCCACTTACATCAAGCGACACATGAATCAATACTCCCAAGAGTAGTAGCAGCGCAGTCAGCTAAGGAAGCATGGGACACGCTGGAAACATCATATCAAGGCTTGAATAAGGTAAAGACTGCGAAAATTCAAATTCTTAGAAGATTTTTTGAATCTCTGTCGATGAAAAATACAGAGTTAGTAGAATCATTCTATACTCGTGTTATTGGTCTGGTTAATTAAGTAAAGTCTCATGGAGAAACTCCAACTGATCAAAGAGTTGTTGAAAAATTTCTTAGAGTTATTCCAAAGAAATTTGAATCATTAGTTTTGACCCTGGAGGAAAACAAAGATCTGTCCACATTTACTATTGATGAATTGCAAGCCTCATTACTCAATTATGAACATAGAATCAGTGGTTCAGATACATTGCTGGAAAGTGCATTTGCAGCACAGTCATCCATAAGTCGTGGAAGAGGTAAAGGAAGATCAAACTATAGAGGCAGAGGAAGAAGTTATTTCAGAGGAGGTCGCAACAGCAACCATGCACATGTCACTGGTAGAGGTTAGGATCAGATCTCCAATCATCCAAGTGGACAATGGTATGGTAAATAAAAAATTAAATGTCATTACTGAAAGAGGTATGGATACTTCGCATATGAATGCAGGAAGAAACAATATGACCAAGGAAATCAAAGTCAATCACAGACAAGCAACAACGGCACTACGAATAGCTCACTGTTCTTAGCATGCACATCACCACTTCAATGCAATGCTGTCCAAGAAAGTCCAAATGACATATGGTATTTAGACTCAGGCTGTAACAATCATATGACTGGTAATTTAAATCTGTTTTCTAGTCTAGATAAATCAGTTCAAACTGATGTCACACTTGGAAATAATTTTCAAGTCATTGTTTTAGGTAAGGGTACTGTTGATATTCTAACCAAACAAGGGGAGAATAAATTTATGCCTGATGTTTATGATGTTCAAGGTTTGAAGCATAATTTGATGAGCACTGGACAACTGATAGAAAAAGGTTACATAATCCATATGATAGGAAAGCGTGGTCTGATCAAAGACATATATCCAAGCAATCAGTTGATAGCTGAAGTGTAGATGATAAGCAATCACTTGTTTCCTTTAAGGATAACACCAATTATAAAAGGAAAAACAAATCAAGTTGTTCATACAAGTCAAGCTGAAAATTCTGGAACTACGTTCAAAGCAGAAAGCAAAGGAGCAGACATTCACTGCAACAAGGAAGAAAAAGACAGCACAATGCAAGTTACGTTTCAGACAGAAATAAAGGATGAATCCTGGTTATGGCACTTCAGATTTGGACATCTGAATTTTGGTGGGCTGAAGCTATTGCACATGAAGGACATGGTGAAAGGATTGCCATTGATTGAAAAGCCAGAGATAATTTGTGAAGGCTGTATTTTTGGAAAACAGCACAGATAGACTTTTCTAGTCAAAAAGTTATATAGAGCTCACACACCACTTGAAATTGTGCACTCTGATATTTGTGGACCAATGCAAACATCGTCCATGGGAGGATGCACTTATCTTCTCACAGTTATGGATGATTTCACAAGAAAAACATGGTTCTATTTTCTATAACATAAATCTGATGCATTTGGTTGTTTTCAGAAGTTCAAAGCACTCGTGGAGAAACAGAGTGGTTACAACATCAAGATATTAAGAATAGACAGAGGTGGTGAGTATGTTTCGAATGACTTCTTAAATTTTTGTAAAAATCATGGCATACATAGGCAGTTCACTGCTCAGTACACACCGCAAAAGAATGGTATCATAGAGAGAAAAAACAGAACCATTATGGAGATGATGCGTAGTATGTTTCCAGCCATGCATTTGTCAAATGAATACTGGGCTGAAGTAGTGGCAACTGCAGTATACATCATGAATCGGTGCCCAACGAAGAGCGTGAAAAACAAAGTTCCACAGGAAGCATGGACAGGTATGAAACATAGTGTTTTGCATCTAAAAGTTTTTGGTTGTGTAGCATACGCACATGTTCCAGATGATTTAAGAAACGAATTAGACAATAAAGGATAGAAATGCATCTTTATTGGTTATTTTGAAAACACAAAAGCATACAAGTTGTATGATCTTGTTGCAAGAAAAGTCATCGTCAATCGAGATGTTCAGTTTGTCGAAAATGAAGCATAGGATGGAACCATAGAGAAGAATGTTAAAATTGTGTCACATGTTGAACATGATGACATTACAGAAGATGCGGTTGAGACACCGCATGTAAATCAGAATGTCGCATCTCTGTCTACTCCCAGGACAGCGCGACATGTTTTAGCTCAAGGTACTCCAACATCAGCCGTAGCTCAAGCTACTTCGACAAGCACACCAAGTGCGCATCAAACTCCATCAAGCAGTTCGCACAGTTCGACACCAGCAACTCCGCTAAGGACAAGAAGTCTGCGTGAGCTATATGAGACTGGTACATCTAATTCATTCTCATGTTTTGCATTATTTTCTCAAGTTAATGATCTGCTAACATTTGAAAAAGCTGTAGAAGATAAAGTCTGGGCACAAGCCATGGATGAAGAAATGGAATGCATTGAGAAAAATCAAACATGGGAATTAGTCGATGTTCCTATCGACAAGGATGTGATAAGCGTCAAATGGATTTATAAGACCAAGCAAGATGCCGATGGAAATGTGCAAAAGCACAAGGCAAGATTGGTAGCAAGAAGATTTACATAGCAACCTGGAATAGACTTCAATGAAACTTTTGCACCTGTAGCGTGAATGGACACTGTCAGAACCGTTTTGGCCATTGCAGCACAAAAGAAATTGTCTATTTATCAAATGGATGTTAAATCCACATTCCTAAATGGTTATTTGGAGGAAGAAGTATACGTGGAGCAGCCACAATGCTACGAAGTTCCAGGACAAGGACATAGAGTATACAGACTAAAAAATGCACTCTATGGTTTGAAGCAAGCTCCACGGGCTTGGTACAGTCGCATTGACTCTTACCTCATTCAGAATGGATTTCACAGAAGTGAATATGAGCCAACGATGTACACAAAAATCAACAAGCAAGGCAATAAGCTAATTGTCTACTTGTATGTAGATGATTTAATATTCACTAGTGATTTCGGCATAGAAGAATTTAGAATAGTCATGGAAAGTGAATTTAAAATGACTAATTTGGGGCATATGAAGTACTTTCTAGGCATTGAAGTCCAACAGACTGAAAATGGGATATTTATATCTCAGTCGAAGTATGCAAGTGATGTCTTGAACAGATTTAAGATGATAAATTGCAAGACAGCACCAACACTAGTGATAACAGGTTTGAAATTGAGCAAGGATGATGACGGATCTAATGTAGATCCTACACTGTTTAAAAGGCTTGTTGGCAGCCTTATGTATCTTACAGCGACAAGGCCAAACATCATGTATGGAGTCAGTTTAATCTCAAGATTCATGGAGACACCAAAAGAATTGCATTGACAAGCACGTAAAATAATTCTGAGGTATGTAAATGGAACAAAAGACTTCGGTATTTCGTATTCAACTGCAGAAAATTTCAAACTCATTGGGTACACGGACATCGACAATGGAGGCAACATAGATGACAAAAAAAAGCACATCTAGCAATACATTTCATGTAGGAGCATGTGTTATATCATGGACTTCAAAGAAGCAACTGATCGTAACTCTTTCTTCGGCAGAAGCAGAGTATGTCGCAGCTACAAGCGTTGCATGTCAAGTCATTTGGATGCAGAGGATGTTAAGTGATCTGTCGTTGAACCAGCAAGAACCCATAGTCATTTACTGCGAAGTCGCACAGTCAAAGAATCATGTGTACCACAAGAGAACCAAACACATCGACACGAGGTATCATTTTATCAGAGAATTGATAAATAACAAGGAAATCTGTTTAGAATTTTGCAGGTATGAAGATCAGGTAGCAGACATATTCACAAAACCATTGGCGAGGGACACATTCCAATATCTGCGAAGTTGTTTAGGAGTGACAAGTTCTGCACAGTGAACTTCGTCATGCACAGAACATGTTTCAGCTCTGAATCATTTTGTTAAATCTACTTTTGTTTAAAGATCCCCATCCGCTCATAATTAAGGGTGAGTGTTGGAGAAATGTAATTACAAGTTGAATGCGCATCTCGTTCACGTCGGCTCTGTCAGTCACTCCGTCAGATGTTTTGTCAGTCCCTGTATCGCAGATATGTCATACAGTATGTCAGAAGGTTTCGTGCACTCTTCATAGTATTTATTCAGCGGCGTTTGTATTCCGCAAGTTGAATTTCTTAGGTAGAAATTTATTACACTCTTTAATAGAGTTCAATAGTTTCCAGGTGAAGCGATCCCAAGTTTACGTATAAATGTAAATCATTCTCATTAGATTAAGTAGAGATGAAAGAGATGTAGGAAAAAAAGAAGAAGAAGAAGTTCATCCTAAAATGCATGAGGAGCCCAAGTTCTGGATAAAATGGTGAAAGATTGAAATATTTACCATCTCTCTCTAGTGTGGCAATGTTACTTGTTTTAGTGCTGTTTGTCGATATCTTCATATCAAGAAGTCCGCAAAGTATTGCTTTTCGCAAGGTTAAGCAATATCCCATATCGCATAAGGTTAAGCATATTGCATAGGTGCGAATTAAATTTGGTGTGAAGTAAAGTTCAGCGCGAAGGTAAACCTTCGCGAAGTAATTGGTTGCGGTGTGCTTTTCGTTTGAAGCAGCCCGGTGGTAAAAGAAATTGTTGTTGTTGCTTTATTGATTTTAATTGCACCAAAAGTCAACATGCATGTGTACATTAGCTTAGCACAAATCACACTTGTTTCAAACTCAATATACCATGCGCCAACTGGTGTTGAAAGATTGCACCAGTGGTAAACACTGTGATGCACACAGTGGTAAACACAGGAGTCAAGGAAACCACGTTTAAGGTTGCATGTGTAGGAAACCACGAGCACATAAAAAATATGCCACGTTTAAGGCATGCAACTGGAGTCAAGGAAACCACGAGTGCCATGTTCAAGGCATGTCCATTGGAAACCACCAGCTTAGCTCTCTCGAAGGCATGTAGAGCTATCATCGCAGAAATGATGAATTTTACAGCAGTGATTTGGAAGTGGATTTGCTGGAGAGAGTTGCTTTGTCCTTGTTAAATGGTTAAGCTCAGTTACAACATTGAAATTGCATAAACCATTTTACGATCTTACCCCATTCCAAGATGAAATCACTAGCATTACAGACCTTTACAGTGTTTTTTACTCTCGAGGTTCAGCTCACAGCCCTGGAGATGAATACTCTGAGTGCGCCATTCTCGACGCATTCGTTTTCTCAGGGCCAACGCATGTTAAGGTTGAACTTAGCGGCATTTGTCCAGGTGGGAACCAACAGGTATTTCGTCAATGTCACTGCTCCTCCCAATGAGAATATTGCACCAGCCACATATTATATGTTGTTTCCAGTGGCCCAGGCAATCCTAGGAAACCCATCCTGGATTCAAGTCACGAATTAGAGACCAAGTAAAACATATAAGAAACTAAACAATTGTAATATTCCTTTCGTTTGATGGAAACTTACAGTCGTTTACATTGCAGGCACTGGAGATCTGCATGTTGAAGGCGCATATGATTTGAATTTGCTGACTCATTGCTCTGCGATCACGACTCTTCTTGCAGAAAGGATTGTGTCTTTCGAATAAAATTTAAACTTCATGGGATGGCCCTTGGCTTTCCAGGTTCCACGGTTATAATAAAAGAAAAATATAAGGTTGGCTTTCCAACTTCCATGGTTTTAGGGCTGGCTCGGCCTAGGTTCGAGTCGCGTCTAAATCTAGAATGTGCTTGATGGAATGACAGTGGTGATATTCGGCCTTGGGTGGAAGTTTATGCAGACTCTTTAGTTATGAATCCCATGGCATACTATTATGTGCAGGTAAGAATTCAAAGTTGTTTATTTTTCATTATTTTCACATTTTTTAAATACTTCTCAATGAAGAGAGAAAATAATAGTTGAAGGCATGACCATGAAAATTATTGGATGTTCTATGCCATTGGGAATCCAAAGACGCGAAAACATTGTTTCCTTCAAGGAGGAGGAGGAGGCCGCCTCCATAATTTGAATATTTTTGCAGACAGGTATGCCAATATCAATTATGTTGCCATGTTTTAATGATTTGGTGTTGTGGACTTTATTAATGCGATATATATGTATAGATAGATATGGGGACTTTGTTGTTGTGGACTTGAGTGTTTTCTTGGATTTTACAGAGGATTGAATTTATGGAAAATAAGGCAATAATACTTTTGTTTTGTGATTATGTGTATCCAAATCATGGTTTTAGTCACACTTATGGATTTATGCATTGAATAACATTTTGAATTTGCAGAAGTTTTTGTCAACTGTATTTCACATATTTTTGCCAAAAAAACATGGTATGTATTGATGTAGAAATGATTGCACATAGCTCCAAAAATCTATCTCGTGAGTTCACGATATCTTCAAAAATCAATAACAACAATAAAAATGGGCCAAGAGAAAAAAATCACGAAGCCGTAGATTTGCACAATAAAAGTAATTGAAAATCAAAACATGTGCTTCTAATATTTGCAATCAAAACATGTACCGCTAAGATCTACATCACAATAGCAATTTTGTTTTCTAGATCATTGATGTATACTATATAATTTCTATAGATATTATATAGTAGAAACATAGCAGAAACTAAAAAATAATGCTTACCATGTATGCTGTTTGTATAGATTAACGATGCACAAACTAGATAATACCCAATACCACAAACTAACTAAGACAGAAGCGAGGAGCAAGAAGACGTTGCAGAAACTAGCTTAGAATGAAGCGAGGAGGAGCCAGGAGGAAGACACAGAGATAAGGCAATGGACCATAGTAACCTTGATGATTCACTCATGCTTTTTGTGCAAATTTGTTGGATTCTACATCAATTACGATGAGAGAAAATGTGGATATTTCCAATTTGGAGGCAGATGGGTAAATTGAAGGAAATGTGGAGTGTTTTGGGGCATTAACTTGTCAAAAACACAAGCTTGTTGTGGTGACAAATAACTTCACGGTGCCTTCATTGGCCTCAACACACATTTATATATTAAGTCTAGGCGCCAATACTATGGGTCAAAACCATGGGCCAATACAAACTATTGGTAAACAAACACTATGGGCGACTTACAAAGCATATGAGCCCAACAAAAATAGCACAAACTATGGATCAACAAATACTACGGGACATCTTACAAGGCATATGCGTCCAACAACAATATACAAACAAAGTAAAGACATGGGTTCC
Organism: Larix kaempferi; assembly: GCA_027924585.1. NCBI lineage: Eukaryota > Viridiplantae > Streptophyta > Pinopsida > Pinales > Pinaceae > Larix > Larix kaempferi. Next base: position 9,674,311 of record BSBM01000094.1, read on the forward strand.
TAACATCCCCTCTCCCTTAGAAAAAGTTTTGTCCTCAAAGCTTTAGATGTGGAAATTGATGTTGAATCTAAAGGAGTGGTGCCCATGTAGTAGCCTCTGGTTGCATGTCGTACCACTAAATGAATACTGCTATGATAGAGCGAGAGATAAGCGGATGCCCTTTGAGTGTCAGGTAGGATTGCTTGGAAGGCTGTAGACAAATAAAAACCATATCAACTGCTTGAAAAGTGCGCTCGGAACGGTGCTAATCGGTTTGTTGTTTCATTCGAATTCTGGCCATGTGAAGAATGTCCTGCAAAATGCGAAGCATTTGATCGCAGTTTCGAAGAACTGTGTCAATTGCCTGAATTGGTGCACTGTTGAGGGTGTATGGAAGAAGAAATGGCGGTGCCCGACCATAGATTACTTCATATGGAGTAATTTTAGATGTAGTAGGGTACCACCATTTAGCGAGAGGGAGCCACTACCCCCACGGAGGTTGTTGTTCGGAGGTGAAGCAACGAAGATAAGTTTCCAAACATTTATTGGTAATGTCAACCTGCCCTCCAGATTTAGGGAGCCCTTCAATGAATTCCAGAGACATATATGTCCAGATCCATGGAAGGATGGGTACGGGTTCGAGCAATCCCAGAAGGAGATGGAAGGTATCATATTCATCCACCATCTGTTGAATTGTCCTTTGCATTCCCTGCCAAAAGAAGGTATTTGTGCATGTTCATACGTTTGGAGGAACCCGAAGTGCCTAATCAATGGAGATGCATGGAGTTCAGAGAAGACATAGCCTTGTTGAATAGATTTCAATCAATTTGGAACAAGCAGAGAAATAGTTGAAAGAGAAACTAGGGGATCAATTGTGCGAGAAGGAGCATCTGCCATCAAATTGTCTTGACCCTTCATGTAAGTGATCTCATTGGCATAACCCAGGAGTTGGCGAATCCATTTCAGTTGTGTGGGTGAGGAGACCCATTGTTCTAGGAAATATTTCAGACTCTCGTGAGCAGTCTTGATACAGAAAGAATCCCCTTGTGGCTAGGGTTTTACCCCTAGCTTCTGCGAAAGAGCACCTACTAAGGAGAAGGGACTCCTTAGTAGCAGTTCAGTAAAATGGTAAATAACAATGCTGAAAGATAAATTTAAACTACTCTAAAACATGTGCATGAAACATAAACAACAATGTAAAATAAAAGGTTTTGTATTAATGTTACCTCCAATGTGGAGGTTGATGAAGCCCTTGCAATGTCCAAGAGGGTTGCTCCAAGCTCCAATGTGCTCCTTCTCTTTCTCCAATGGTGGGAATGGGCCAAAAGGGGCTCTCAAGGTGAAAGTAGTTCAATGGTGAACTAGGGTTTCGAGAGAGATTTTGGCAGACTAAGGGTATACTTGATTGTGGATGTGAAATAAGGGATCTCCATCACCTATTTATAGTTTTTTGGTGGTGGAGTGCTGACCCATGGTTTTGGGAAACACATGGTTTTGGGCAGCTGTATAGGGTTTTTTCCTCCTTTTCCTCATTATTTTATATTTTTCTTCCCTTTTTAGGGGGTTTTTGCTATTTTTAGAGGAATTTTGGATATTTGTGGAGGAAAAATGGGTTTTTTAACCTTTTTAAGGGTTTTGTGGCCTTTTGGAGGCATTTTAAGCCTTTTGGAGGCTTTTTAGTGGGATTTTTTGGGTTTTTAAGGGAAATATGGTAGGAAAATGGACAAATGAGCCATATAATGTGGTAGATGAGGTAGTGAACACTTTTTGAGTGTTAACAGATTGCCCCCTGATGTGCGAGGGCAGGAGCTCATCGTATGGCCGATGGACATCATAAGTCATGAATGGTTTTCCTGGGTATGGAGAGAAGAGAAGAAACAAACTGAGGCCCGGAACAACGATCCCGAACAACTGCAAGAACTAAAAGTACATAACCTCAATAATGGATGAGGAATCATCTGATCATATGGACGAGGCGGGCATTCCCATGCTCGTATCAGGATATAACAGAATAACAACAATGGGGTCCAAAATATGGGGACCTGAAATAAATATGGCCTCAAACACTGAATGAGGCAAAATCTCAATATATGGACGAGGTGGGCATACCCATGCTCGTATCAAGATACATAAAAAGAACTGTGAGGCCCGAAAATGGGGACCTGAAAGATACATAGAGAACCACTGTGTACATCATAAGGGTCCAGAGTGGACACAAATCTGGGACATACTGCTGGGCTGACCATGTGTAAGCTGAAGAACTGGTGCACTGGAAAAACATCAGTGCTGCTGAGTGGGGTACTAGAGGAACTAATGGGCGGCTGGATCATAGTGAATGGTAGCCATAACCTCGATGGTACACCGAACTGGAACGGAACTGGGTACTCAAGGAAGCATAGAACTGGATGGCTTCCGAATACAAACGCCAACGCAGCCCGGACATCCACGGGAACATACAACTGGGTGTTCCAAAGTGACTCACCAATGTGTTAGAGTCGGGGGAAGTCCGGGGTCTTCGACAAATAATGTAAAGGATGTAACCCTACGCGATTCTCAACGATGCGATCAAGGTGCTGAAGTCGAGCATGTGAGAAACAACCACTCTAAGAGGCAATGATGACTCCTTTTAGAGTGATCCGTAGGCACTGATCACAGATGGTGATAAGTCCAAGGCGTAGGGACCTCTGAGCCTATCCTCTAGAATAGGGGATTTGTCGTCAACAGAGGGAGACCTGCAACTATCAAGGCAATGATGTTTCCTTGACAAGAGCACGAGGTGAAGAACCAAAATGTGATAGTACTGAAGGCAGGACTGACAAACTGTGGGGGGGATAACTGGGCAAGTAGAGTGGGGGGACTCAAAATTCATTTGTTCAGAGTATGATAGTGGTGATGATCGGGCAGCATATGACACTGTCTAGAGGGAAAGGGATCATAGCTTGATGGGATCTGGGATGGTGACTGGGATGAGGGAGACTCAAACTGGTCTAAAATGGCAGGAGACTGCAGAATACTTTGAACAAAGGCGACCTGATTGGGGGTGCTGCCGAGATGATCGATCATAATGCCAAGAGGCACGGGGGCACTTCTTCATGGGTTAAGGAACTAGAAGAAGTGTGTGTGAAAATGGTACTGTCGTGTGGATTTTACGAGCCCAGGACAATTCATGCTCATGATTGCTTTCAATTTTAAGGAGTCTGAAAGCGATAAGAAGACTCTGAATGGATGGAATGGTACTGTCGTGTGGATTTATACGAGCCCAGGACAGTTCATGCTCGTGGTTGCTTTCAATTTTAGAGAGTCTGAAAGCAAATAAGAAGACTCCAGGGGGTTTCTTTTTCGTAAGTTTAGTCTCCAAGGCCCAAAGAAGCATAAAAGGATGCAATGAAGAACTCTTCTAGCCGGTGTGACTAGAGTATTCCTTTTTCGTAATTAGTCTACCAGGTCCGGAAAAGGGTTAAACTTATACCAGATAGACGCCCTTTCAGGTACTTTAACGAGCATGAAAGGAATCAAGATTGCTCGGCGATCTTTTCATTGTTTTAGGAGTAAGAAAAGAGCTTAACGGAAACTCCCTAAGTGCCTTTTTCGTAAAGGACTTGTCCGGCCCGAAAAAGGGATAAAATTATACCGAACAAAAGGAATGGCCAGGCAAGGAGGAAGTGTTCAATCAAGTAACATTAAAGATGACCGAGAACAAGGGTAGGGGGGAACACTGATAGGCCTCCTTGCGGGGTGGATGAATGGTGGAAAAATAACGAAATATTTGCAGTATGACAGGAGTGAAGGGCTCATGTATAAGGGTGGAACAATCCGACGGCGGCCGATGTGGCACGCAAAACGAGGTAGCAAGGTGTAGGGACACAATGTTGAAATTGTACCATGTGAGAGCAGAAATGATCTCAAGCATCATCACGAGCTCGGAAAAATGAATCCGGCGATATAAAAAGTGTCAAGAACGGATCATAACCGATGTGGCACGAAACCGAGGTGACTGGGGGTGTTTTGGAAAAAATACCCAAAAAATCTGGGCGTGAGAGAGAGAAATGACCTCAAGCATCATCACGGGCTCGGAAAAAGGAATCCGATGATATAAAACATGTGAAAAACGGAGAACGGCCAGTGTGGCACACAAACCAAGGTGACTAGTGGCGTCTGAGAAAATGGGCAAAAAATGACGGGGTAAAAATGAGCAACCGAGTGGACCATGATGACGGTCTCGTCGTGCTGATTCCAGTGGTGGAAATGGTTCGAAAAATGGACTCCGTATGGGGTCAGAATGGCCAAAACAAGAAAAAGTCAACTGACTATAAATAGTAAGTGGGTCCAATATGACATGTGTCATTTGTACTATTTGACTTTGACTAGTGATCAGAGTGGACCAGAGCTGACGTGGCATTTCTGGACGATCCGATCGGTCGATTTCAGATCCGGGAGATACAGGTATTCCGTCAAACTCATACCTGCACATTTTTTAGGGTCGGGGATGGGGTAGTGGGTCCCAGGGATATTTGTACGGTCCACGTGGAGTGGACCGCGAGTTTTAGGGGTGAAACCGCAGTTGGGGACCGCGCGTTTCGGGATGAACCACGCGGCTGCATACCGCGGGTTTCGGGACGAACCACGCGATTGCACACCGCGTGTTTCGTGGCTGGTCACGCGGTCATGTACCGCGGGTTCCAAGGAGGAACCCGCGGTGCGAAACCGCGTGGTTAGACCATACAGGCGCGGTGAAGGTCCGCGAGTTTAGGCCTGACAGCCGTGGTTGGAAACCGCGGCAGGGAGCCTGAAAGCTGCGGTTTTGGACCGAGCTATGAGGGCTTCCCGGGGGGGGGGAGACTATTTGATGGACATGAGTCTAATGAGTCTTCTTTGTGTGATTGACAGGATGCCGCAGGTTCTATGGAGAGAGCGGGAGATTCCTGAGGAGATTATGACGGTGATTCGGGGGAATCGCCCCGTGCGAGCAGTATTAGGGCACTGCGGACTACTAAAGTTCACACAGATACCAATGATACGGTCGGCAGCATTGCTGCTGAACCGACTGATTAGCTTCTGGGATCCAGACACACAGTCCTTCAGAGTGCAGGGTGTGAGGGTGGACCTCACTCTGACGGATGTATATTTCCTGACAGGGTTGCCCTGTTTGGGTAGGGTTGCGGATACTCAGCCACGAGTAGCCGCGGATGTTGACATGGAGGACATGTTGGAGCGATACTGTGGTCGGGATGCTCAGGTGTATAGGAATGCACTCAAGGTTCTAGACCTACAAGATCCATCGATACGGGCGATCGCAGCCTGTGTGGTTCGCGTTTTGGGATCCCAGTCACTAGAGAAGGTGTCTGGGGGTCAGATGCAGCTCGTGGAGCGCATCATGGATGGAGTTTACTTTGCATGGGGCCAGATGTTCCTGACCTGCGTTCAGTGGCAACTGACGGCAGCGAAGGAAGATGGCAAGGGGTTTTGCTATGGGTCATTCCTATGTTCCTTCTTTATGGAGAGGGTGCCCACACTGCGGCCGCGGGTGCCGATCAGAGCAGGGGGTCTGAGAGAGCCGCGGATGACGCGGTGGGGCGAGATGATGCGTCGCCGTGGTGGTGGCGACGTTGGCAGATATTTTACATAGGAGTTATACCTGCAGTGGCTCCAGATACCACTGACGCTTGATGACTTCCCGTATAGGGATATGGACTACACGAGAGATCCGGAGGCGCCACGAGCTCCGGGACAGGCATGGGGGCCAGATGGTACGTATAGTTTTACTTGCATGTTATGGATGTCAAGTTATATATATGCTATTTTATTGATATGCTGTGACTAACAATGGGTGATCTGCAGATGTGGGTCCGAGGCCGCCGCCAGGGCATGTGGCACGGATGGGGATTGTGGCCGTTCCAGCTTTGCCGGGGCGAGGAGAGGTGCGGCACCAGGATCCAGAGGTGACTCTGGAGTCTGTACGAGCATTGCTAGATCGGTTGCTAGTGGGGGTGACCGACGAGGGGTGGCGGGACATGGACCCGGACGTGGTTCAGGAGTGCATGAGAGCACCCCGGGAGTTCAGATCCATCGCTATCCGAGTGGCGATCTTGGCAGACAGGGCACGGGAACAGGAGCCCGTAGGGGATGAGGACTTGCCAGAGGAGGAGCGAGGGGAGGACTCAAAGGCAGCAGATGCCGGTAGTGATGCAGGGTACGACTCTCATTAGGGAGTACAGGGGACTCCCCCTGAGTTTTGTAGCTTCGGCATGTATTATATTGAGGCTTTAGGGATGTATAGCCATTTTTTGTATAGCTGAGTACAGGGGTACTCAGGACATGTATAGCACTATTACATTATATTTTTTGATATATATATGCACGTGGATGCACCTTTTTATGATTATGTGTTTTTTGTACGCACGTGGATGCGCTTTATGGTTTGTTGTATGTTTATACTGCATATGGATGCCAGTAGTGTAGAATGTTGGGCACATGGATGCCCCTTGTGTTTTTTATATATGATGCAACATGATTTATGAATGCAAATGTGGTTTTATGGTTTATGTACATAAATGCAAATGTTGATGTGATGCAATCTTTTTGTGTTTTTGTATATATATTTGATGAGATGCTATGGAATGATGATGCATGATGGAGATTTTACATGGTATGGTTGATATGCCAATCTAGGATGGTGTTAGCCATTTGGTCTGCGACACTATTCTGTGCTCTTGGGACATGATTGAATGTGATAGATTCAAACTGTCGGCTAAGTTGTTTTGTGCGCAGGAATTTTCTAAAGAGGCAGGGATCACGCACCTGGTAACAGTTGTTGAGCTGGGAGACAAGTAGCTAGGAGTCAAGGAACACATGAAGGTGACGTATGCCCATCTGGAGGGCAACAGTCAGGAGACCGGTCACAGCATCATACTCTGCCTAGTTATTGGTAGCAGCGCCTATACATATTCCGTCAAGGTGAATCATCTCGTTGGAAGGGGAATATAAGACCCATGCTGCAGAAGCCAGGTTGGGAGACCAGTGGCTTGCGCCATCAGCAAAGCTAGTGTACCAAGGTGGAAGATGGTCCATCTGTGGGCATGCAAAAATGAGGAATGTAAGATGACGGTAAAAAAGGTGAAAAACAAAAAAGATAACAAACTGTACAAGGCGGACCAATGAGGCCGCGGTTTCATTTAGGGATAGAAACGCTTAAGATACAACCCATTACGGGGGTTCCGCAACGGGCGACCTTCGGAGTCGGCTAAAATGTATGCCCCCTTGCCGAGACAAGTTTGTACGATGTAAGGGCCTTGCCACATGGATTCAAACTTCCCCTTTCCGGTCTTGTCATGGGCTTGGTCATAGGCGAGGACGAGGTCCCGTTCGTGGAAAGTTCGAGGGTGAACATGTTTGTCATAACCAGCTTTGGAGTGGTTCTTGGCAGCTTTGATGTTCTGCAGAGTGGCACGACGGTCTTCATCGGCTTGTTCAAGAGACAGCAAACGTTGCTCGAGGGGGGAGGTATCAGGGAGGAGCTCGACGGCAATCTGTAAGGAAGGAATCTGACACTCAATGGGGAGGACAGACTCGACACCGTGAACTAAATGAAATGGGGTAAAACCAGTGGCGGTCTTAGTGGAGGTTCGGTAAGTCCATAGGGCAGGAAACAACATGTGGTGCCAATTGGACTTATGTTTGTCAACAGTTCGTTGGAGGATAGTCTTTAAGATTTTGTTGATGGCCTCTACTTGGCCGTTCCCTTGGGGGTAGTAGGCAGAGGAGAATTGGTGTTCAAACTTGAGGAGGGTGGATAACTCGCGCCAAACGGAATCTTCAAAGTGTGACCCATGGTCTGAGACCAACTGTTTAGGTACCCCGAATCGAGTGATAACATGGTTGAAAAAGAAACGGGCAGTAGTTTCAGCGGTACAATTGAAGGTGGGCATGGCTTCAGCCCATTTGGTGAAGTAATCGACGGAGACAATGATGTACTTGTGGCCATTAGCAGACGAGGGTCTACATTCCATGAAGTCGATGGCCCACTTACAAAAGGGACCAACGGTGACGACTGGGTGTAACGGAGCAGGTGGCGTCCGAGCCTTGGGGGCAAAGAGTTGGCAGTTGTGACAATGCTTGACCGCAGTGACGCAGTCGGTGAAGAGTGTGGGCCAAAAGTAGCCGGCGCGGATAACCTTTTGGGCAGTGGCCATTCCAGAGAAATGGCCACCGCAGGCACCGCTATGACAATCGTTAAGGACGTGTTCCGCTTCCTCATGTGTAAGGCAACGACGAAGAATGGTGTCAACCCCTCGCCGGTAAAGGACATCGCCTAAGAGGAGATATCGAGAGGCCTGGTGACGGATACGACGACGTCCATTACGGGTGACTTTGGGTCTGAACTTCTGTGTTCGAAGGTATAATAGAATATCACCGTACCATGGGTCCTCAGATGAGATAGTGAACAAGTGGTTGTCGGTTAACTCGTCTGAGATTGGTGGGGCCGGGAGAAGGGAAGGGAGATCAGTGATAAGCTGGGCGAGCGCCAAGGCTTTGGTGCTCTTAGGGTTTTTGAATGTGAGGTCATATTCCTGGAGAATAATGACCCATTTAGCAACACGACCTTGCAGGAGCCGCCGAGTTACGAGGTAGACCATGGGGTTAGAATCGGCGATGACTGTGGTATGGCTGAGCAAGATGTAATGCCGTAATTTTTGGACGGAAAAGACCACCGCTAGGGCTAGTCTCTCCTCATATGGGTAACGCAGTGGTGGACCAGACAGGGTCTGGCTAACGTAATAAATGACGTGCTCCTGATGAGAAGCGTCTTCTTGAACCAGGACTCCGGACACGGCATGGTCGGATGCCGAGATGTAAAGGATGAAGTCCTGAGAGAAATCCGGGGGGGAGATCAAAGGAGCCTGTGTGAGGGTTTTCTTGAGGGCTTCGAATGCAGCTTCTGCTTGATCATCCCATACAAAAGGTACGTGAGTACGGAGCAGGCGCAGAAAATCGTGAACGGTAGTGGCGTAATCAGGGACGAAGCGTCGAAGGAAATTGGACCGCCCTTGCAGACTTTGGAGCTGCCGGAGCGTACGCGGAGCGGGAAGGTCTAAGATGGCTTGTACTTTCAGAGGATCGACAGTAATTCCTTTTTGGGAAATGATGAAACCCAACAATCGGCCTGCCGGAACGCAAAAAACACACTTGTGTGGGTTCAAGCGTACTTGATATTTGCGACAACGCAGAAAAACTTGCCGAAGGTCGTTAAGGTGGTCAGGTCTTTTCCGGGAACGAGCTGTAAGGTCATCAAGGTAGACGAGAAGGATGTGGATCAGATCATGAAAGCAATAGGTCATGGCCCGCTGGAAGGGGGCACCAGCATTTTTGAGGCCGAAAGGCATGACGTGGTAGGCAAAGGTGCCCCATGGGGTAGTGAAGGCAGTCTTATACTGATCCTCCTTACGGATTTGGATCTGATTGTATTCGGAGAAACCATCCATGAAAGAGAGGACTTCATCTCCCGCACACGCATCAATGAGTTGGTCAATGAATGGTGTGGGGAAATTGTCCTTGGGACAAGCGCGGTTTAAGTCATGGAATTCAGTGCATACTCTAATGGTGCCTTGCTTTTTGTTAACGGGAACGGGGTTTGAAACCCATGTGGTGTAAGCGATAGGATAAATGAATCCTCCCGTGCGAAGTTTCTCAATCTCTGCTTTGACAGCTGGGAGTTTTGAGGGGTGAATGGGACATTGTTTCTGACGTACGGGGGGCACATCAGGCCATGTGTCAATGTGGTGCTCAATAATGGCGGGGTCAAGACCAGGCATTTCGGTATAGGACCAGGCAAAGACATCACGAAACTCGCGGAAGAGTTTTCTATATGCCTCAATCTCTTCTTCACTGCAGGAGGCTCCTAAGGCGATGCACTCGTTGACGCCAGGGGGGTCAGAGATATCGATATGGATAACGGGTGAGATGTTGGCCATATTACCCTCCTCGAAGGCTTCAGGCGCAGGAATAGGATCCTTAAACCAGTCGACCTTAGCGGGGAGGAAATCTTTGGACTCAACTGTGAATTGGGTAGCTGTGCTAGAGGAGGCTTCTTCTGGGATAAAATAGGAACGGTGGTGCATGTCATCCCAAGGATAATCCGGGGCAGTAAGGGCCTCAAGAATCTCCTCGTCAGTACGAAAGGTTTGGGTCGTCAAATCGGTGGACGAGGGAGTAGTGGTTGAAGAGATCATGTAAATGGTATTAACCTCTCCTGAGGGGGAAGAGACCGGGGGATGGATCTCCTCAATAGTGGTGGGTGCCGTCTCAAGGTCCAGATTGTTCATCTCATAAAGAGCTGCTCGATAATCTGGGAGATCGGGACAATGGTGTGAGTAATGCCCATAGACACTGCATATGGAACAAGGGTTTGGTACGTAGTGATTTATCTTTAGGCTTGGGAGTGGGATCGAGCTTAATGACGGGAATGTTGGGGTCATCGTCAAGCATTTGCATATGCTCCTGCAATGCTGGTAACTGTGGACATTGGTGAGTGGGGTGGCCTAACTCGTCACATAACTAGCACTTGGGAGGAGTGTAGCTAGGGTTTTACCCCTAGCTTGTGCCAATGAGCACCTACTAAGGAGAATGGACTCCTTAGTAGCAGTTCAGTATATTAAACTAATTATGCAAAAACAAAAAATTAAATTATTTTTAAGACAAGCATGAAGCATAAACACCAAAATGAAAGAATGACTTTGTATTGATGTTACCTTGAGTGTCAAGGTTGGTGAAGCGCTTTGCAGTGTCCAAGAGGATGCTCCAAGCTTTTGAATGCTCCTTCTCCTTCTCCAATGTTGGGGATGGGCCAAAGATGGCTCTCAAGGTGAAAATAGTTCAAAGGTGAACTAGGGTTTCGAGAGAGATTTTGGCAGAGTAAGGGTGCTTGTGATTGTGGATATGGAATAAGGGATCTCCATCACCTATTTATAGTTTTTTGGTGGTGGAGTGCTGACCCATGGTTTTAGGAAACACATGGTTTTGGGCAGCTGTATAGGGTTTTTTCCTCCTTTTCCTCATTATTTTATATTTTTTATTCCCTTTTTAGGGGATTTTTACTATTTTTGGAGGAAAAGGGGGTTTTTTAGCCTTTTTTAGGCTATTTTGATGGTTTTTTTGGCCTTTTGGAGGCATTTTAGGCCTTTTGGAGGCTTTTTAATGGGTTTTTTTGGGATTTTTAATGGAAATATGGTAGGAAAATGGACAAATGAGCCATATAATGTGGTAAATGAGCTAGTGAGCACTTTTTGGGTGTTAACAGATTGCCCCCTGATGTGCGAGGGCAGGAGCTCATCGTATGGCCGATGGACATCATAAGTCATGAATGGTTTTCCTGGGATGTGGAGAGAAGAGAAGAAACAAACTGGAGCCCGGAACAACGATCCCGAACAACTGCAAGAACTAAAAGTACATAACCTCAATAAAGGATGAGGAATCATCTGATCATATGGACGAGGCGGGCATTCCCATGCTCGTATCAGGATATAACATAATAACAACAATGGGGTCCAAAAATGGGGACCTGAAATATACATGACCTCAAATACTGACTGAGGAATAATCTCAATATATGGACGAGGCGGGCATACCCATGCTCGTATCAAGATACATAAACATAACTGTGAGGCCCGAAAAGGGGGACCTGTAAGATACATAACCACTGTGTACATCATAAGAGTCCAGAGGGGACACAAATGGGACATACTGCTGAGCGGATCATGTGTGAACTGCAGAACTGGTGCACCGGAACAATCAACAGTGCTACTGAGTGTGGTACCAGAGGAACTAATGAGCTGCTGGATCATCGTGACTGGGGTCATACTCTCCATGGTACACTGAACTGGAACTGATCTGGAACTGAAACTGGGTACTCAAGGAAGCATGAAACTGGATGGCTTCCGAATACAAACGCCAACGCAGCCCGGACATCCACGGGAACACACAACTGGGCGTTCCGAAGTGACTCACCAATGTGCTAGAGTCGGGGGAAATCCGGGGTCTTCGACTAAAAACTGATGGGATATAATCCTACGCGATCCTCAACGATGCGATCAAGGTGCTGAAGTCGAGCATGGGAGGAACAACTACTCAGAGAGGCAATGATGTCTCCTCTCAGAATGGTCCGTAGGCACCTACCACAGATGGTGATAAGTCCAAGGCGTAGGGACCTCTGGGCCTATCCTCTGGAATAGAGGAGCTGTCGTCGACAGAGGGAGACCTGCCCCTATCAAGGCAATGATGTGTCCTTGACAGGAGCGCGAGGTACAAGACCGAAATGTGATAGTACTGATGGCAGAACTGATAAACTGCGGGGGGACAACTGGGCAAGTAGAGTGGGCGGACTCAAACTTCCTTTGTTCAGAGTATGATAATGGAAATGATCTGGCAGCATATGAAACTGACTCAGGGGAAAGGGATCATAGCTGTAATGGATCTGGGGGAATAACTGGCTGAGGGAGACTCAAGCTGGTGTAACATGGCAGGAGACTGCAGAATACTCTGAACAAAGGCGACCTAATTGGGGGTGCTGCCGAGATGATCGATCATAGTGCCATGAGGCACGGGAGGATACTTCTTCATGGGTTAAGGAACTAGAAGAAGCTTGTGGATAAAATGATACTGTCGTGTGGATTTTACGAGCCCAGGACAGTTCATGCTCGTGGTTGCTTTCAATTTTAAGGAGTCTGAAAGCGATAAGAAGACTCTGAAGTGATGGAATGGTACTGTCGTGTGGATTTGACGAGCCCAGGACAGTGCATGCTCGTGGTTGCTTTCAATTTTAGAGAGTCTGAAAGCAAGTAAGAAGACTCCAGGGGGTTGCTTTTTCGTAGATTTAGTCTCCAAGGCCCAAAGAAGCATAAAAGGATGCAATGAAGAACTCTTCTAGCCGGTGTGACTAGAGTATTCCTTTTTCGTAATTAGTCTACCAGGTCCGGAAAAGGGTTAAACTTATACCAGATAGACGCCCTTTCAGGTACTTTAACGAGCATGAAAGGAAGCAAGATTGCTCGGCGATCTTTTCATTCTTTTAGGAGTCAGAAAAGAGCTTAACGGAAACTCCCTAAGTGCCTTTTTCGTAAAGGACTTGTCCGGCCCGAAAAAGGGATAAAATTATACCGAACAAAAGGAATGGCCAGGCAAGGAGGAAGTGTTCAATCAAGGTTTAGTAATGATGACCAAGAACGAGGGTAGGTGGGAACACTGATGGGCCTCCTTGCGGGGTAGATGAAATGGTGGCAAAATAACGAAACATTTGCAGTATGACAGGAGTGAATGGCTCATGTAAACATGTGGAACAATCCGATAGCGGCCGATGTGGCGCGCAAACCGAGGCAGCAAGGTGTTGGGACACAATGTTGAAAGTGAATCAAGTGAGAGCGAGAAATGATCTCAAGCATCATCACGAGCTCGGAAAAATGAATCCGGCGATATAAAGGATGTCAAAAACGGGTGACGGCCGATGTGGCACGCAAACCGAGGTGACGGGGGTTGGGAGGTGGTACAGCACTGTAAGGTTGTGGCCCTCTGCCCCCAGTGGGTCTGGGAGTAGGAGGGGGATCCGTGGAGGTTGAAGGGGTAGAAACACCGGGAGGTGGCTGGGTGGTAGTAGCCATGGGTTGCACCGGTTGGAGGACGACATTTGGTGTCGGCGGGCGAACGGGAGGCGAAAGATACCATACGGGTAATCCTAAGGTTAACCTAGGGAGACTAAGGGTAGCCATGACCGGAGCGCTAACGACTCCTGAGAGAGGGATTAGGAAAGGAATGGTATGGATCGGTGTAACACCAATGTGACTAGGTACCAAAGGGGGTTTAGGCAACAAAGGCGGTTGATTTGTGGGAGGTTGTGTGTCATGGGACAGGGTACATAGGTCAGACACGTCATTAGCGGGTGACGGGGGAGGAATAGACTGAAAGGTGGATGTCATTGGCGCGTCTGAGTAAACGCCAGGCCCCGTAGGGGAGACTAGCGAGGTGGGGGCACTAGAAACAGGTTTTTCAACCATTGGGAGAACATTCTCGGGTGCGGTGGGGGCATTGGGATCATAGTAGGTGAGTTGGTCAACCTTAACTACGCGTCCGTCGTGAGGGAACATCATAGTGCGGAAAACAGAAGAGGCAACTGCCCGCATGGCATACATGTAACTGCGACCAAGTAGTAGGTTATAATCCAGTTGGGCGTTGATTACCTCTATATCAATAAGGACGGTTTTACCACCTAACTGGACGGGGACGTTGGGTAGGAGGCCTTGGGGCTGAGCCGAACGACCGTCGTAGGCACGTAACGCAGTGGTGGACTGCTGAAGAGGAGGGGATCCCAGCTTCTGCCATAAGAATGTAGACATAACGCATGTCGAGGCACCTTCATCGATGATGCATCGATGGATGACAAGATTCCGGACGGAAACAGTAACTTGGAATGCGAGGCTGGAAGGCAGGCGGGGTTCGTATTGGTCCAAATCAAATGCCATCAAATGCGAATCATTTGGGTCAGTAGCCCCAATGGCAGAGAGTAAAGTCTTGCGCTGGGAGGGACAGTTCTTCGAGACTTCTAATGCAAACATGGCTGCGGGAGATTGGGCTAGGTCATCCACAATGCTGTAGTTTGACGCAGCACGCGCATTAGGGTTATTGTTGAGACGGCGAAGTGGTAAACGAGGGGCTTTGGGAGCGCCCTCTAGTGGAGGTGGAGGTATACGTAACCCCTGATCCGAGGGATGAGCGTTAAGGGTTTTCTCAGCAGGAGGGGCTTCAGTGGTTGAGCCATATTGGTTTCTGCGAGTCTGGAGGTTGACGTCAGTGGATGACATCATCAATAAGTGGTGGGTTCCTGAGTCAAACATGGGTTGATCAGGGGCAGCGTAAGTGATCTTTTGCTAGGGGGCGGTGGCTTGAGGTGGAGCCACTGGCTGAGTGTTCACTACGCCTTGAGTGGGTAAAGGATTTTGCAGTACCAAAGGTGGTTGCTGAGGTTGAGGGGGGTTGGGTAGCGCCTAAGGGGCCGCGTGTCCTTGATGATGAGCGTCATCAACCCAAAGTTGTCGAGCTCGCTCTAAATGGGGGCAAGCATGGGTGTAGTGGCCATAGACTCCGCAGATAGAACAAGGATGGTTTGTTCGCAAATTGGGGTTTTTAGCCTGCTTGGGTGGGCGATCAGGATTTTGGTTGGCAGGGGCTGCATTATTATTGTTGGGGGGATTAGCCAGTTGACCAGCTTGGTCGGTCGGTTGGTTGTTCCCACGATTACGGCCCTTGCCGCGGTTCTGTTGGCCCTGGTTGCGTTGGTTGTTCTGGTTTTGCTGCGGTTTATGTTGGGCGTAAACTTGCCCTTGGGCAGTAAGTGGGTTCTGAGGTTGCGCAGGTGCGGGAGCAGGCTACGGTGGATGATAGGCAGGTGGAGGCTGCGCAGGTGCAGCAACTGGAGGGGGTTGCTGATATGGCTGCGGAGCGGGTTGAGGGTGTGCCGCAGGAGCTGCCTGCGGCGGGTAATACGCGGGTGGCGCTTGGGACTGAGCAGGAGCTGGTGCAGCCTGCTGGTGGTAATAGGGCTGAGGTGCAGCTGGAGGAGCGTAAGCGGGAGTCGCATGACCGAAGCACTGAGGTGGACATGAGGGTCCATGGGAATGGTGGTGTGCCATAGGAGCATACGAGTTAGTCGCTCCGGACTGGGAGGTAGCTCGCGAAAGGTCGAGGCCAGGGTTAGGACGTACTATAGAAAATGGTTGGGGATGCGAAGAAACGCGGCCAATGATGCCGTCTGCAGCATGGGATGCCCCCGGTGCATCGTGCCGGGAGGAATCGCTGCGAGGGGCGTCAGGTATAATGGTATAGAGGTAACCCGACTGGGCGTAAATGAGGTCGAACGGTTGGGCCTTAAGGATGGCCTCTTCTTCAGATTGGGGTCTTTCTGATGCCACATCCTTAGCAATGACTGGGAGAAGGGATTTGAGGAACCAATCTAGGAAGATACGATCATCGAGTTTAATCTTACATAAGCTACAGCGACGACGCCACTCATGAATGTGGTCCGTGATGTGGGTAGCCGTGTTTTGTCTGCAAGATAGGAGGATCTCAACGCCCGCGTCGTAGCGAACGGGTAGTTGGAAGAACTGCAGGAAGGTCGAGGCAAGGGAAGTAAAGGTGGCGTGGGTCCCATGGGGTTGCTCGATATACCATTTAGATGCAGGGCCAGTGAAGGTGCGCTGTAGTAGACGAAGGTGAACTGAGTCATCCACTATGGAGTTAGAGGAACACCACAGATGGAAAGACATGATATGGTTTTGTGGGTCCTCACCTGCCTTGCCCTCCAATTTAGGGATGTCCGAAGGAAGCTTGGTAGGCATATGAGGCCATGTAGGGTCGTGTCGAATAGGATCGTTGGTCAATCTGGCTAGGTCAGGAAAATTGAGGCTAGCCATGAATGGAAAACTGGAAGAAGGATGTGACACAGTAGGGGGTTGGGCCAAGTTGGGGCCAGTGCCCCCAAGTGGAGGGGCAGGATTAGGGATGTTTCCCCCAAGTGGGGGAACTGTGGTGGTATAGGATGGTCTTGCACCACCATGAGTAGTATGAACCACTGAAGTAGTGGGAATAGGAATGCTGGCTACAGGAATAGGTGCAGTGAGGGGAGCTGTAGATGGGGGCCCCATGGAGGGCATACCCAAAATAGGTGTAGTAACTGGTGTAGTGGTGGATGTGCCACCAATGGTCCCTATCAAAAACGGAGTGGAAGTCACGCCAGCCATGGGGCTAGTAGGGGAAGTGTAAATAGGGTTCTCAGACTCTGCTTCAGAATCGGAGGTAAAGTAGGGTGCGTCAATATCTGGTGACGGAGTTCTGTGTCGTTGACGAGTGGAGTCAAGTGACAAGGCTCTAGATCTGTGATAAGTGGTATCAAGTGATAATGATCGGTGTCTGTGACGTGTGGTGTCAAGTGAACCGTGCTGTGGGGGCTCGCCCCTGAGGCGCCGAGAATGTCTCGAGGACTCAATGGTGACAGATGGGGTCAAATCTCTGTGGGTTGAGGTGAGTAAAAAACAGCTCAAAAATCCTAATGCAACCGAGTGTGCAAAAGGAGAGCTCAAAAACAAGGCACTCAGGCCAACAACCAACTCAAAACACCCACTGTAACAACTGTGCTACAATAGGTGGAGTAACAACAAAGATGGTCAGAATACCAACAAACAGCAGGTTTCCTAAAAATGAAAAATGGTGGACTCACTAGACCAAAGGAAGGTAAAGGAGCATGCAAACACCTAACTAAAAGTATTCTGACTCAACTAGACATATCCTCTGCAAGGTGATGAAATCCAAGTCAGACAATATGAATAGGAAAGCCAAGTGGCTAAGGTATCCCCCTACCGGGAGGGACACCGGGTAGTCAATCCTAGAAGAATGGCAACTAAGATACCCCGTTCATGACACGTCCAGAAAGGTGAATCTGCCGTTTAGTCCGTTTACTGCAATACCCCTATACAGGGATATCCCGCGAACCGCGAAAGGTAGCCCTTCGGTTACTGAATGGAGTGCGGTATTCCACTCAGGCCTCCGGAACCAGTCTCCCGACTTCAACCCTCCTAAGGGAGAGGCCCTCTGATAAACTGGTCATGACCGTGCCAAAAAGTACTAGGGGATTTTGGTTCCCTATTTGGACAACAACTATGTCTCAAGTGTAATAACCGAGGGGTGTTATTGGAAGCCTATCCCCCCGATCCTACCTAACTACAAAGATTCTTTTGTGTTCCCAAAGTGGGGTTAGAATATTGGTTGAGTTAAGTATTTTTTAAGGCTCACTTGAGTTATGTGTCAGATTGTGTGCTCGTGAGGTGATGAACCCAGAATAAAGGTGCCACAAGGGGGGCAACTTTCTAATTAACCAAACTGAAATTTAATATGCAAAATTTTCTGAATTAAAAATACTAAAATTTTAAAAAGATTCCGTAAAAGGGTACAGAAATTATGTTGCAGAAAAGGCTGTATGGAAAGCTGGCTGCAGGTTGACAGATGGCTGTGCAGAAAATATTGCAGCAGAGGGGGCTGGGCTCAAAACTAGAAAAAATGCAGAAATCAGACCGTGGGTTTTCGGCGAAATTGAGTAGTCGGACCGCGGGTTTAATGGAAACAGGCGCGGACAGGACGCGGGATTTTGGCCGACAGAGGCAGTCGGGCCACCGGAAACAGGGGAAAAGTCGCAGTCGGGCCACGGGAAACAGGGCAAGAGCCGCAGTCGGGTCGCGGGAAACAGGGAAAAAGCCACAGTCGGGACGCCGGAAAAAGGTTCACAGACACAGTCAGGACGCGGGAAGGGAGACGACAACCGTGGTCGGGACGCGGGAAAAAGGGCCGACAGGCGCAGTCAGATCGCAGCAAACAGGCTGATTAGCCGCGGTCGCACCGCAGGTAACAGACTTGAATCCGCCGGCAGGGTGCCAGAAACTGTCTGAGAGCCGCGGTAGGATCGCAGGTAAAGGCCTGAAAGTCGTGGTCGGGACGCGACTACAGGGGGAAAAGTTGCGGTGTACGGCGGCCAAAAGGGACAGCCAAAAGGAAAAAACGGGAAATTATTGCAGAAAACTAAAACTTTTTTAAACTGAAACCAGAAATTCAAAACCTAGGGGAGTCGCCAAAACTGTGGCTAGGGTTTTACCTCTAGCTTGTGCGAAAGAGCACCTACTAAGGAGAAGGGACTCCTTAGTAGCAATTCAGTAAAATGGTAAATAACAATGCTGAAAGATAAATTTAAACTACTCTAAAACATGTGCATGAAACATAAACAACAATGTAAAATAAAAGGTTTTGTATTAATGTTACCTCCAATGTGGAGGTTGATGAAGCCCTTGCAATGTCCAAGAGGGTTGCTCCAAGCTCCAATGTGCTCCTTCTCTTTCTCCAATGGTGGGAATGGGCCAAAAGGGGCTCTCAAGGTGAAAGTAGTTCAATGGTGAACTAGGGTTTCGAGAGAGATTTTGGCAGAGTAAGGGTATACTTGATTGTGGATGTGAAATAAGGGATCTCCATCACCTATTTATAGTTTTTTGGTGGTGGAGTGCTGACCCATGGTTTTGGGAAACACATGGTTTTGGGCAGCTGTATAGGGTTTTTTCCTCCTTTTCCTCATTATTTTATATTTTTCTTCCCTTTTTAGGGGGTTTTTGCTATTTTTAGAGGAAGTTTGGATATTTTTGGAGGAAAAATGGGTTTTTTAACCTTTTTAAGGCTATTTTAAGGGTTTTGTGGCCTTTTGGAGGCATTTTAAGCCTTTTGGAGGCTTTTTAGTGGGATTTTTTGGGTTTTTAAGGGAAATATGGTAGGAAAATGGACAAATGAGCCATATAATGTGGTAGATGAGGTAGTGAACACTTTTTGAGTGTTAACACCCCTAATAGGTATGGCTGCCACGTCTGTACTGCATGCAAAATAGCCATCATTTCCTTCGCAGATGTAGAGGCGGATAAATTCTTACCGGAAAGGTCTTGTGAAAGCGGCGATCCCACTAGTTCAGAAAAGGCACCGGCATATCTATCCAAAATTGGTTGGAGATCCAAGGGATTAGTGGAGACTGGTGATGGATGCATCTGAATGTAATGGAGCTGAGCGATGAAACCATGTGTATTCTTCTTAAGGAGTTTTTCTAGGTGATGTGAACTGATGATGCAGAGAGACCCTGGTTGTAAGCCTGTAAATTTGTATTTTTTCCCATTGACTGAAAACTGCATCCAAAGTTCAGTAAAATCCCATAAGACGGGTCCAAGTGTGCATAACCATTGAACACCTAAAACCACATCATATCCACCTAAGGCCAATGAAAACATGTCAGAACGCAAGTTATAATATTCCATAGAGATACGCACATTGTGACACTTCCCCTTGCAAGGTAAGGTGCCCCCATTGGCAACCATGACTTCAAAGTTGGAGCAAGGATGGATAAAACAACCATCCTGTTTAGCGATCCGAGGGTGAATGAAGTTATGAGTGCTACTAGAATCAATGAGTATGGTTAGAGGGAGCTTCTTGAAGTAACCCCTGATCCGCATTGTTTGGGGGGTGGTGATTTCGGCTAAAGCATGGAGAGATATCTCTGGATGGTCTTCCTGAGACGGAGCGTCAGGAGGAGGCTCCTGAATGTCGACCTGATCATCCATTGTATTTGGAGCTTCTTCACCAATGTCAGAGGCAGGCAGAGTGTTGATGTATATGTAACTTCGGAATGTATTTCATCTATGTATTTCATATATATTTATTGTACCCTTATTATAGATGTGTTATTCCTCTATAAGGAAGTGTCGTCATGTGGATTGACAAGTGTCGCAAGTGTGTGTACTTGCTGATGGGTTATTAGACCACCATGTGTGGGGTTGGCCCTGAAATATATATTATATTGTGGATGTACCTAGCTAGACAAGTTGGCCCCATAAGGTCACTGGGAAAACAAATTAGTATAAATAGAGATCAGGTGATCTCTATTTAGATCACTCGGAAAAGTATCTCACTCTCACTCAGAAAGTGGCGCACTAGTGAGGAGGAGGATCATCCACTACTAGGAGACTATCTCAGTGTATTTTGGTTGTACTTTGGTTGAGCCATTGCTCTCTCTATCTCTGAGGAAGTTGTGGGGTTTTTCACCTTAGGGTTTTCCCCACGGAAACTCTGTGTCTCTTGTCTCTCATGCTTTTGATTCTTGTGATGCTTGTCATGCTTATTGTGATTGTCATGCATTGATATACTGTATATGTTATTATCTCAGTAAAGATCCTAGAGTATTGTGAATTAATGCTCAAAATTTAACACAGAGAATCCACATCCAAGAGATAGAGCTTTTGTTGAACACATCTATGTCCCCGAGTGAATTTCTCATCACAATTATAACAAATCCATTTTTCTCTGCGTGCCTGTATCTCTATTTCAGACAAATGCTTGATAGGAGTTGGTCGAGGAGCTGGAAGGATGGGAGGCCGTTGAAAACCCATATTTCGGAAGGGAACACAAGTGGGTTTGGAGCATTGTTGGGATGCAATCTTGTCTTCTGCCAACTTAGCCAACCCTAGGGCTTCCATCATTGTGTTGGGACAGAACATTTTAACCTCTGAGCGGATTTCATCCTTAAGACCACTGATAAAACAACTCCTGTAGAATTCATCAGACAATACTTCTGTGTGATTGGCTAGTTTCTCAAATTCTATCTAATAATCTCTCACAGTGCCAATTTGGCGAAGTTTAGTGAGGGCTCCTATCAAGTCATAAAAAGCACTAGGACCAAATCGTTGCAAAAGGAGTTGCCAAAAATCTGGCCATTTTGGCTCTTCATGAGCCTTTATGTACCAACGGTACCATTGAAGAGCTTCATGTTCCAAATGAAAGGATGCAAGTAAAACTTTGGTGACATCAAAAGTATTATGCAAACTAAAATACTGTTCTACACGATAGATCCAACTAGTCGGATCAGTACCATTGAAGCAAGGAAAATCAAGCTTCGGACCACAAAAATTGCTGGAAGAAGAGAACCCGTTGTCTGATGAAGACTTAGACTGTCATTTGTTGTTCATGGATGAATGGTCAAGATGGAGGCCGAAATTTTTCATCCAGATCCTGGACTTTGGTTTGGATGGCTGCAAGTGCTTCCTCCATGGTTTTTGCTCCCGCGTAGGTGACAACCATAACCAGGATTTTTTTTTTTTGAATGGGTAGAAAAACACAAACAAAAGCTTATTTAGTAAATGGAAATTTGGATTTGGGAAAAACTCTGATGGGTAATTGGGGTTTGACTAGGTTTTGAACATTATCGAATGGACAGGGAAGCAGAAAATGGGGATTTCAGAAGCGGGGTGAAAGAATGAGAAAATTTGTCAAAGAGGGACAAAGAAGCAGAAGTAGGAAATGAACACAGTGGCAAAATTTCAAGGTGATTGGGTGAAAATTAAAGAAGTTATGTCAAACCCTAAAAATAGACAAATGTGGGATTTCTGGCTTTGAGAAGTGGAATTTGGGATAGGGTCCTCAAGAATGAAAGATGCAGAATGGGATGACAGGAGTGTCAAGGAAGTTTGAAGGGAAACATAGTGAAAACAAGGGAGATATGATGAAAAAATTGATTTTTTTTTTTCCAGAATGGATCTGCTACGGCACAGAAGGGATCAGAAACAGATGGATCTGCAACAACATGGAAGGGATCGGAAACAGATGTATTTGAAAAGGCGTGGAAGGGATCGAAAACAGATGGATCTGAAACGACATGGAAGGGATCGACAACAGATAGATACGAAACGACGTGGAAGTGATCAGCAACAAATAGATCTGAAACAATGCGGAAGTGATCGGCAATAGTTTTGGACAGAGAAAATCTGTGATTTATCAGCTGAAAATAGATATGGACCTCGTATGCTCGACTTCCTAATAGTTCAAGGGATTCACTCGGCCACCAATGTTGTCTGATGGCTTGCTTATTGCAGTAGTACCCCTCACTCCATGGCTCAGGTAAAACTGATAACGACTTTGCCACAAATGATAACTCTTGGTTTACCTCATAGGTGGGAACTAGTCAATCAAGTAGGGGTCGTTGCCCTTTTCGCTGGTAGGTCCTCTCAATGGGCCAACTACTTTGGGGTTCCTGTGGTACTCCTCACAATGAGTTTTTGGGCTTATGCCCAAGTACTTCCCACAGTTAAGAGGATAGGGATTATTCCCAGATCCAAACCTGCAATAGATGCGAAAAAGCATTTTGGCAGAAATTTCACCCAACAAGCCCAAGAAAGTGCTTTGATACCATATGTGGTGAACCTGCAACAATTAATTAATGAAAATACACGAGATAGCAGTAATAACAAAACTCAGAATCATTTTATTGATCACAGGCCACTTCGAAGGGGTAACCTCCTTTGATCAAGCTCAATACAAATAACTTTACGGTGCCTTCATTGGCCTCAATGCACACTTACATACTAAGTCTAGCTGCCAATACTATGTGTCAAAACCATGGGCCAATACAAACTATGGGTCAACAAATACTATGGGCAACTTACAAAGCATATGCCCCCAACAACAATAGCACAAACTCTGGATCAACAAATACTACGGGATGTTTTACAAGGCATATCCGTCCAACAACAATATACTAACAAAATAAAGACTTGGGTTCCTAACACTTGCAAGGGTTGGAACCTTGGAGGCCTAAGAATTTAACTTCACAAAGAGAACCTTGACTCATTTCAAAAAGTTGAGGGGGCCGCCTTGGAAACAAGTGGAAATTGGTGGTATAATGGTGTCCAAATCTAAAATAAAAAATTAAAGTTGAGACTGGATTAATGAAAAACATCTTAGTGGAGTTAGGGGAGATAATCCAGTAACAGTGCATCTTTTTTACCCCTTTTTGGGTAACTTAATTCTCCATGTTCCTGAGCTCTTTTTTCCTCCAAATTTTAATCACATATACATTAGTGTGTTCTCTATCTAACCATATTTGTATTGAGGTGTGACGAATCCAAATCAATGCCATGTCAACCACATACTTCAATAAGATATCGATTACTACAACCTTTTCATCCCATATTTACATCAATCTTGATTTTAAAAAAAACTCTAGATTTGCGAACCTGGTTTGAGAAACCAATAACATGCCTCCAATGCCACTAATTATCTACACATGGTGCTTTAGGAGGGCATCCTTCCATATGAAAGAAATGGTCTACCAATGTCAAGGTCAACCATTGACATTGCTACCACTAAACGTCAAGGCTCATGCACTACAACATTAGAAGGAATGTGAATTGCACCATCGTTCTCCTTTGAATGATATGCAAAGATGAAAGGCACTTCATATGTCTCACTTCGAAAAAAGGAAGAGGCACACCTTCATTCTATATTCCTCACACAAATTGAAACCCTCAATCTCTGCACTCCTCCTACCAAATGAAAATACCAATGTTGATTGCCAATATAATTAGAGTCAAAGTTGATCACTACCTACCTCTTTATCATTTTATTTTACTTGCCATAGATTACATAAGTTTCTATTTATTATGCCTACCATAGATTTGCTACACTTACTTTCAACACATAAAATTATATCATCTACCTACACACAACTTTATATAATTTCGCAACATATCAAAGTTCTCTTTGGCATTCCATTTCCCCGGTTAGGGGGTATGCTAGTTTAAATAATTTATAAGTAAATAAATTTATTTTTTCAAATAATATGATATGGTTTATATTTTCTTAGTATCCACAACTCAAATTGAAGCATTGCATCATAACAGACATAGATCCATCTCAAATTTGGATCTACTAAGCACATCTCCTCCATAATGGGTTGTAAGCATCTTGTTAGTCAGTGCAACCATCATATATCCATATTAAATCCAGATCTATCAAGCACAAAGTGGGATCAAATTCTTTGAGGTGTAATTTTCTTTTAACTTAATTTTTTTACAAATCCAAAAAACTTACACCTCCATAAATTTGATCCCTCTTAGTGTTTGATATATATAATTTATTATAAGAAAAAGGAGAAGTTTAAAATCGAGGAATCATTTACATATAAAAATTTGAGGTTGTCGACATATTTGAAACTGCGGAATATGTGAAGTTGAGGATATCCATGACGTGAGGCTGCTGGGTCAGTTTGTCAATTTTCCAGCAATTACTTTGAAGACAACATAAGGTCATGACCCGAGCATCGTAGTGTAAACGCGTGGTGTTCTTACGATATTGTATTTAATTGATATTACTTTGTAGGCACTGAGTAATGGGATGGAATCGTAGGGTAGGAATTTGTAAATGCATGGTGTTGTTAGTATACT
Source organism: Larix kaempferi (assembly GCA_027924585.1). NCBI lineage: Eukaryota > Viridiplantae > Streptophyta > Pinopsida > Pinales > Pinaceae > Larix > Larix kaempferi. The sequence continues at coordinate 9,699,117 of BSBM01000094.1, forward strand.
GTGTTTAATTGATATGACTTTCCAACAACTGAGGAATGGTCTAGACTCGCAAGGTAAGAATTTTCAAAAGGTTTCACCCTTCAAAACTAACAGTTTTGATAGTATAAACCAAAGTTTCATGCGTTTCCTTTCCTTTCCTTTTGTTTTGTTTTATTTGACTAGAATATTAAATAAAAATTGTTGATGGGTAAAATGGCCAGTCATGGGCATTTTCCCCATCAAATATAGAGAACAAAAATTTCAAACATCAATAAATACATGGTAAAGGAGGTTGTTGCATTGATAGTTGTCATAAAGGTATCCATAAACAAAGTCTCGATGAAGCATTCACAATTGGAGAACACAAATTTCAAACACCAATAAACACAGGGTAAATGATGCACTTACGTTTCATGTGATACACTAGCATTCTTGAACCCAAAATCCGATGGCATATATGTTCGATTTTCGACATCATGCTATGGACCATCCGACAAGCGTCTCCTTTCTTAAACATCGGTTGCACTTCGACAGATATCCAACAACAATATGGTCTCGTCGGATATCCGACACAGCTGTGTCGTATATCTGACCACAACTCTTTTATGAGCTCTATAATGATTTCACGAAACCAATACTTCAGTAGGATAGCTTAAAACCCTAACAACACTGAATGATCCCTAAGAATCAAGAGTGCCCTAGAATTCAACATGCGTTAAAAAGCATCCATGATAAAAGGAATCATAAAGGAAAATTTATAGTATAATAATCTATTGTAGTTGCGGACAAAAAGCATAAAAAACATGATAAAAATCATACCATGTTAATTATTGAATAAAAAGCATGCTGCAAGTTTCTATTCTCTGATAAATTGCATTGTGTGGCATGCTCTTTCAAGACCTAATCTTTCAGTAATGGAGATGTTGCGCAAAGATTAAAATGTCGAGAAAACTAAGAATTAAAAGTGTAATCGTATAAACCAAAACCTTCACCGTGCAAGTGCTATCCGATGTGGCTGAACCATGAATCACTGCAGCCTTTATATAGGAAAAAATCACCCCTGATTTTCCCTCTAATACTAGAAATCGAGGCCTCAAAGAAGGTATAAACATGAAATTGACTAAAAATCCGAGTGAATGCAACCATATGACTAAATTACAAGGAAAATGGAGGGTGAAATAACCCCTAGGAGCCTCCATTATCGAAAATTGGGGGAGAAGGAATGATTTCACTAGAATTTCTCTAGAAATCGAGGGCGAAAGATAGATTGGAGTGAGATTTTGCTAGGGCGAAAATAGTTTTTTTTAATTTTCCTCATTAATATATGGGAGGCTATTTGTTTTGGATTATTTTTTCTCTAATAAATATTGGGAAAATATATTTTAGATGAAAAAACCATTTCCATATAACAAAATAGCCCACTAAATTTTTGTAATCCCCTTAATTTAGCCCATGGGCTAAATTTAGCCCCTAAAATTATCCATGCTTGTAATACCCCTAGTTTTGACTTGGAATTTATTTTACCAAATTATGTAAATGATGTAAAAATGCTAGTGCGAAGCTCAAGGTTAAGGCCCGACTAGTGAATGGCTAGGCATGCATGATGTATATATTTTATTTGGTCTGTTTAGTTGGCTTTTATGCTGATTTAAAATATATGTAAATATTATGTGCATAAATAATAATATGGTCCAACAATGGCTGTGTAAAGAGCACCAAATGGGCTATGATTCCACCAAAGGGAAGAGGAAAGGGGGTATATGGGAGACTAAATACTTGCTGCCAAGTGTCAACCTTAGAACTCACCCAAATTCTGTCATGTGTCTTGAATAAGCCAATTATCTCCTTTTTTTTACTATTCTCCAATCATTGAATGCATGTGTGAGGTTGGTGGGAAAATTCACTTCATGTAATTATTGAAGCATGGGGATGACTGCACTTTTGTGACAATTGTGTCATGACAGAAGTCATCTGTAGCTTCCAGGAGTCCTTTCTTCTACTGTCAGAAGTTATTTCAGTTGTATTTTCACAATTTTCTCATGTGCCTTGGAGTCAACCTTCATTCTCTAATTCTTGCATGCTGATATACACTAGGCAAAGCTCTCCATTTTGCTGTCCATGAACTTACCATGTTGTTTTGAACCCAAAAAATTGAATTTGGAGACCATGCTGCAGATTTGGAAGTAAAAATTATGGTTGTAGGTGAACAAAGAGGTTGGGCAAGCTAGGAACCCTTACCCAATGATTTCTATTGCTCATAGGTGCTTGAGAAGCGATGAATTGAACCTACAAGTGGTTCTATAACAACACATATCATATTGGACTACTTATATGCACACACTAGAAGCGCCATGAAAGATGGATCACTCGAGAGAACTGTGGATCAGTGAAGGGGATGCCTGAGCCAAGAAGGGTGTTGTGTGGGGCAGGTATTGTGGAATCCAAGGCTGTTGTGGCTGAGTGAGACCATTGTAGGGGCTCTGTATGAGCATTTGTCTAAGCATAGAGAGTATAATGAGTTGTGGGATGAGAGAGAGAAGTCTGTAGGTGTTTCCTTCTCCCTGATGGCCTCATAGCCCATCTTGGGGGTGGCCTCCCAATAGAAAGAGTATATGCTAGACGGAGTGCCTATGGTTGGATGGAAAATAGCTCTTACACATCCAATAGCTTGGATTTGCGTTGGATAAATATAAGTATTCTCATGCATTTGAATCTGGAACATTTTTGTTTGATGTTCATGTAATGTTTATGCTTTTATTTGTATTCTATATGTGTGTGGATAGATTTTAATTCCACTATGCATGTTTATTTATGTTTCTGAACACATTGTATATGTTGAAATTTGTATTACAGATTTGGGGAAAAATTTGAGAGCCCAAATTCAGCTAGCGTCCCCTCCTGATGGTCGGATTGGGTGAGGGGGACATTACAATGCTTCTTTTGCTTCAATTTGGCTCCTAAGATGCCTTCCTCTCTCCTAAAGTCTTGCTAGAACTAGGATGTATCAACCACATAGAAGAATGATATCTTTCCCTGCTACTTGTTTTCTTTTTTATAGCTGCAACTTTTCCTTAGGCCTCTATACTTCATTGCCACTTTACCTTTGCAAATCTGTTGGGCTTGATCATAAAACCTCTCCACTTTTATTCTGGTGTGGGATCAATTTTTTCTTTTTCATCACAATAAAATTGTCACCCTAATATGTTTTTGCCAACCTTTGGAGTATTTATTTTGATCTACTTCCATCTTGAAATAGGCTATAATTAGCACTTTAAAAAATTCTCCCTTCAGTTTGATGCCATCCTGCAAATGCCCTTGAATGAGGACCAATGATAAAATAAATCTATAAACTAATAATTTTACTTCATTTGTTTGCTAATGTTCATTCTTGTCAAATGAGGCCTTAAGGATTTTATCCATTCTCTCTACTTCTTTAGATTCAATTGGTAAGCCCCTTGCTTCATTGCAGAAGCAACAACATAAATGCTCAAACAAGTTCTAAGTTTCCCAGTGCCTGCAAAAGACTCAAGATTTGGTGTACTTTTTTACATTTCCACATTCTACTACTCTTTTACACAAATTAAGATGTGGGATTACAAAATTTCTTGAGATGAAAATAAATAAAATGTTGCATACCAATGAAGAAGAGATGTTACATTCCCTAGTCATAATACTACTATCCTTGATAAGAAAGATGCTTTCAAAGATGTTGCAAGTGCATGCAAATGAGATGTTAGATGTTGTAGCCATAATAATACTTCTCCTTGTGAAGAGAGATGTTAGATGTTGTAGTCATAAAAATGCTTATGCGGAGAATTTTTGTTTTCCCGTTAGTGTGTTATGCAACCAAGTCCCAGAAATATCATAAAAAGAGCAGAAATAGACCAGAAGAAAGTAATCCACACCTTAATAATGAATAAAATAGATGGGGTCAACCTCCTTACACAATGTGATAAGTACACAAGGCAAGACAAGATACAGTGATGACTAAAATGAAAATATATTCTTCCTATATATAGACCCACTAATCGACCCAAGCCGACATCAATAATATGTAATGCACCACAATATAAGGGGTAATGTGTGACTCTATAGGGGGTAATGTACCATCATTGAGAGCTTAACATGCCCCTCCCTTTTAAAAAGTGTTGTCCTCAACATTGAAGTAGTTCTGGATACTGTTGTATAAAGGTCTTGTCTTCCCATGTCGAATCTTCTGTGGGTATTGTTATCACACAACTTGTAGTTGCCCCTAGAGGTATCCCATCCGGGATGGTAGAGGAGGCAGGCAACTAAAGAGGTGACCCAAGAGATGCCACGGTTCCCAAGGCAAGGTGGGAGTCACGTCAACCGAGGCACTCTTCGCTTTAGGTCAAGGTGTAGCAAGACCTAGGGGGAGACCCTATAACCAATCACAGTTGATTGGATCCAAACAAAGGTTTCTAAGGGTAGGTAAATGATGAGTTACGGAAACCAATGCAAGGCCAAGTGGACCTAAGAGTTAAGGAATGGTTGAAGGTGGTGTAAGAGATTGTTAGTGTTTCAACCTATGTATGGTTTAGGCCACATGATGGGGTATGATGACTAGGTATAGTACCATGAGTTTACACAAGTGGGTCTTGTTTTCTTGGGAAGTGTGAAATGGTTCTAGGTAGGCCCACAAGATGAAGCTAGGTGTGAAGTTGGTACTAAGAGTTAGGTGAAGGCTAGATCTATGGATCTAAGTTGATTCAAGGAGTACCCACATACTAGATCTAGGGTTTGACACTATTCCCAAGGAGTGCGACTTGCTTAGAGAAGGACTAGTGCCTTGTTGGATGGGCTAATGGGGTCAAGAAGTATGTCAAATTTTAGATCGGGACACCTAGAAGCCAAAGCAAGTGGGCTAAATGAGATCCAATGGTTGGATTGTGCTAGATCTAGGTTTTTCAAAGAATAACCATAAGTGGACCACAATCCCTTGAAACAAGGAATGTTATCCCCAAGGCGGATCGTGACAAAAAGACAGTCTAGACCTAGGTTTCAAGGTATGAGCATTCCAAAACCACGAAAATCTCCAACACCCACCTCCTCAAAGTGGGCAAACTCACTCAACCAAGGGAGTGCGACTTTGCTCAAGGAGGGTTAAAATAAGGGTTAGGTGGACCAAATCAAGTCCAAAGGCCACCAAACTATAGATCCAAGTAGCTAGTACCCCGATCTATGTATGTTCAAAATTTCAAGTGAACCCAATGGCTAGATCTTAGTAGATCTGAGTTTTAAGGTACAAGGAAATTCAAAAGGGGGTTTTAACCCCTTAAAACATGGAAAGATGTCCACAAGGTAGAATTCACCAAAGTAAGAAACTAGGTATAGGTTATCAAGTGTCTAGATTCCAAATCAAGTGTGATCTCACCTACCCATGTGCTAGATCTCACCCAACAAGCTTCTCTTAGGAAAATCGATTTAGGTTCAAGAAGGATTTTTGCATTGAAAAGTGTGTCAAATTTTAGCCAATCACCACCAAACTATAGATCCAACTAGGGGTGGATCCTATAGAGGTGGGTTTTCAATATCTCTTCAATTGCAAGGCTAGATCTAAGTAGATCTAAGAAATACCAAAATTGGGGTTTTAATTGATTAGGGTTTTATGACCAATGAAGATAGAATGGATGAAAGAGGCACATACCTTGTAGATCTTACCTCAATTGCTTATGGCCACCTTGCAAATTGATAGCATTCTCCTATGTGTATATTCAAGAGTGAGATCCAAGAGCTCCAACCAAAACGTCCTTCTCCAAGATAGCCAAATCATCCTCCTCCTACAAGACAAGATCAAAGAAACAAGTCAAGCAAGATGATTATGAAAATGGAAGAAAGATGTAATAGAAAGCATCAACTATGTCACAAAGATACAATAATGATACTCCCTGTCACAAGATCAACCCAAGAGAGAATATGTGGATCCCTCCAACAATAACCCTCATGAAGTCGCCCTCCTCTCCACCAATTCGACTTTCCTGTCAAAAGATTAGAAGAAGCACCAAAATCCACAATGATACATAGAAGAGATACTGTATATTCAATATGCAAGAGAATCCACAAGGCAAGAGAGATGTGCTCCACAAAAAATCTTCTATTCCAATATTCCAGAGCTCCAAAGGTGAGCTATACAATGGGGGGTCTCCTCCTTATATAGGATAATAAAGACCAAAACCCTATACCACTCTACAATACTACATCAAATGAGTGGTTGAGATTATAAGATCTCATCATACAATCAATGGCTAGGATGAACCATAACATAATATCACATGGATCACCCAATATAACAAAAGCGCCCCCACTAAATGATACAAAAGAGGGTGACGTCATCCCACTAGAGGGGTAAAAGTACAATGATCCACCTCATGATGACTAGGACACGATATAATAAGCACATGGTGGGGCTAGGAGGTATCAATCCTTGCTAGCTCATCCCCAAGGCACAATAAAATAATAAAATATATCCAATATAATAAAAATGACCAAAACTGTCCTCAGAATCCATGACAGTCGAGCAATAAATGACCTCCTGTGATCAATCTGGGGATACCCACATGGTGAAAACTGACTGGAAGATAGTGAGATCACCCTAGAAGACCTCTGTGAAACCAAATGCCAAAACCTTGCCTCAATTGCCCAAATCGATTTCCTCAGTGACCACTTTATCCCATTTTTTTACTGCCTCGGTAACTGTGAAAGTGCCAAAACTACCTCCTAGGGTGCTAGCGCTGTCCATCTGAGCCCACCAGGCTCTCCAGAAGGGGGGGTAAATGGTAAAAACAAGTGGCTGGACCCCCCTCTCCATCATCAGCGCCCTAGGTGAACTGGCCTCTCGGGGCCCCTGCTGCTCAGGCTGGGAAATCAGCCCCAAATCTGGTCAACAAGTGAAAAACTGCATCAATCACTGTCAGAAGTGCCCGGAACTGAAAGATAAGTGTCTCATTGGATCCAGAAGACCCAAATCCACTAGGAATGTGTACTCATACACCATGGGTTGCCCAAATGGGCCTGCTGTAGGGTCCACCATATATGGACAATGTATAATCTGCTGATCTGAAGTAGTAATAAAATCTGCTGAACCGGATCAAACATCATCTGCATCATGTGTCCATCATATGATATCATCATAAAACATGTGGGCCCATCAATCATCATCAATAATCATCCATACATGGTCCACATCATCATGGATCCCAAGAATATATAACCAAGGATAAATCACATCAGTAGACTAAGACAATGCCTCTCTAATCATTCTCAAAGCTAAGCTCAAAGTATAACATCCATTCAGTGGCATTAATTAATTTAGCATATTCCTTTGTTATATAAAATTACTTGCACAATAGTTCAAATGACAAACTCACCCATTGGACATGGTCAAACTGCTAGTGAAGGATGAAGGCTAGGAACAAGGTTGGGCCCAGGGTTTGACCTATCTAACTTAATTCAACAAATACTTTGGACTGGGAGAAAGGGGAAAACTACAAACTCTGTGCTGGACAAAGGAACACGGGGGATGGCTGTGCCTCACAAATGGATAAGTTGTTTAGAGAGTGCTTATTCAACTTAGGCATCATGTCTACATCAAGTTGATCCAGGTTCATTAGGATCATTCAATTTTATTCCATGGCCTTTTTGGCCTACATAACCCTTCGGATTTCAGATGTGCTGAGAAGCACAACTAGTTGCAGCTTGCATCCAGGGTATGTTTTTCAAATATTTCTAAGGTCAGCAATTGTTTAGATATAACTTTTAAGAACCACTGCTTTTTGGACCTTTCTTATACTCTTCGAGGAGTATTTTTTAGCTTTTCATCGCTCTTGCCCTTTTTTTGTTTCCATGGGCGAATTTTTTAGTTTCCATAGGTAGAACATGAGCTTTCAGTTTTAGCCAACAACATCTCAAGTGACTAGGGGGAGTTCGAGCCAATGCCAAACATCGGGACAACCGACCAGAATGATTTAGGCCTACAATCCAACTTACGAAAGGCAAGTTTTGTCACCAACTTAGAGCCGAGACATTGAATATACAGGGATGCGGTCCAAACACAGAGGTAGAAAAATGGGGAAGTCCTCGGTATCAGAAAGTCAAATGAGATAGTTCAAGGTACAAAGTCAAACAGGAAGGTCATGTATGGATGGAGTCAAGTGGATATGGAGCCTACACTAGCAGACAACTGGTGTCAGGAAAGACCATATCTATGTAAGGTGAAAAACCAGTGAGTTTTGTTAAATGACCTAAATGTGCAAGTAATTGTCCATTTTGAGATTTACAGTTCATTTTAAATAGTTTGCAACATTAGGAATAATATACCAAGCACATGCTATGATCATGACTAAATCAACAAGATAATAATCTACAGTCAGTGAGAACATATCCATAGATCATACAACATCATCATAATAATAATCATCCAGTATCATCTGAAACACTGTTGTAATGCATCTGTAAGCACTGAACTGAAACTGTATTGGATAAAGGGTCACATCGGTCATCAAATCTGAACTCTCAAGGCTCAGCCTTGACACAAGATCAATATAAATCTGAATAATATACTGCTCTGATCATGAGTGATCCAAAATGTATAGCCATGCTCTGGAAAAATAGAAGCTCTGGAATGTGCAGATATCTACTGTACAATAATAGTAGCCCTGCTACTATGGTGTGATAACATCTGGCTCCAGCTGGGACAAGTGCTCTAAGGGAGAGAGCGCTTGAGAACCTCAGAATCTCTGGTCTCGAACTGATCTGTATCAATCTTCAATCCAGCACCGCACCATCCTTGCTTTCAGCTTCCATCTTGCACCTGTTCCTGCTCTCACAGACACTAGAATACCTCATGGAGCATGTATGGGAAAAATATATAAAAATAAAACTGAAACTGAAATCTATTCTAAAACAGAAATTGAAATGCGTAAAAGAAAATCTAAACTAACATGGCATGTATCATTCATTGTTTTTATTACTGTGCAGGAGGAAAAGAGGAGTTTTCAAGCGGGCAATATCAACTTGCACAGGCAGCCAAATAATAGAAATGATAACTACAATTTCTTAAATGCAATGCAGGAGAAGAGACAAGCTTAGGAAGGAGCAAGGCTCAACTCAACGAAGAAGAAAAGCAAGCAGACACTCCAAGCAGAAAAAGGAAAAGGGACAGTACTCATCACACAGAAAAAGAAAAATTACACACATCCTACTGCTCAAGTGAGCTTATTCAGCAACTACCTACTCTAAACATGCAAGGTAAGGTAGGACGAGGAAGATCAGGGATGGTAATCCCTTAACTCCCTCTGGTTGATAGGGAGTAAGATACGTTGGCCAGTCCCAGTGGTGAGAAAACACATCTCACCCATGCAACGCTCAACAGTGAGTGGTCCAACCCAAAAGTCACCTGATCCCCTGGATCGTATGTAAAATAAATCATTAGGCATCATGACCCTATCACCAATTTCGAACTTTCGGTGATTTACAGATTGAGGGATGGCTTCAATAATGCGTTCAGGAAAAGGTTGGATATCAGAATTGCATCTAGGTTGAGGTGTTACTATGCTTGAATTCCTATTAGGAGGAATTGCATCAAATCTGGGAGGTCCACCGTCTAAAGGTACGGCTATCCTACCAATCAAGACTTCTCTTACTGTTCTCCTAGGAGGACTTTCTACTTGTGGATGAATGATGTTCTTTGGAATTTCGCCCACAGTCCAAAAGTCTCTATCAACATTCTCATCCACTTCAGCTTGGGTTATGGGTGGAGGGCTTTGATTTTCACTACTTCTGCTACTACCCTCTCCTGATGGGATAGGAATGGTCATGTTCTCTAAAAGTGCCAGATGGTCAATAGGAATGGGTATATGGCTAGGAACGGTGCTGGGTATAAGTGCGTCTGTGGAGTCCATGTCCTCTTCACCGCTAGGTAACTCACTAGGCAAAAGAAAGCTAGGGTAAAATGGAAGCAAATGTGGTTCAGCGGGTTCTTCCTGAGAGATGGCTTGATTACTTAAAGAAAAGTCTTTCCCATGGTCATCATGGGTTGAGGCATGTTAATACCAACTCATAGAATTGTCATTTACTTGCCTCAAAACCCCATCCTCCAAGGACAAATGGGACAAATGATCAGGCACATCAGAAAAGTGATAGTCAACTAGTTCTTCGTCACTCTCCTCAGGTGAGGGAAGGTGTGTTCCGTCATTGTTATTTGTCCAAGGAGTGATGTGAGGTAAGCCTTGTCTTCCTCTTTCTGTGTTAAGGTCAACTAGGAAGAGCCACTCATGTACTGTCCTAGGCACATACTCACCCCTTCTAATTTGATCAAAGTTATCCTCTGAAGTGTTTAGCTGAGTAGGAGGTGAAGGTTGTTCAACGTTTGGCCCTACATTATTAGGTTGGTTTGAAGTCCTTAGGTTTTCCGATACTTCACTCCGAATGGACTGAGGGTCAACATCAATAATTCTTTCTTCTTCCGTGCTAGGATCATCATCATGGCCACCCATGACCATAAAGATACCCTCAGGTAATAACTCACCCTCACCAAAAGTGTTTCTCACACCATCCTCATAATTCTTAAGATGTCCATCATAAAACGGCTCCCGATACACCCTAACCAAGGACCCATCAGAGTTGGGGATAGTAGCATATGATAAATCCATCTGAAGATGACCCCCTAGCCCAGCGGACCACTTCCTACAAAGGAGCATACCATAAGCTGAAGGGAGATCTATAACTAGTATATCCATAAGCATGGATATGTCGGGGCATGAAAACAGGTCAGCTCTTAGGTTTTTTATCAAGCCAAAGAATTTTACTGGTTTAGAGTCAATCCCACAAACGTTCCCATAAGGTCTAGTTATTTTTAATCCCATGGGTTCCATGACTTGTAAAGGCATCACATTCATGGAGGCACCAGAATCCAACATACAGTTATGAAGAAGGATATCACCAATGCGAAGTGTAAGATAAAACGGTTGGTGACCTCCATTCTTCCTCTCATATAGGGCAGTTTGGATATTAATGGGAGGGTCATCCTCTTCATCAACCACATCACAAGGTGCTGGGTTTTGAGAAGATGAACCTTCACCACTACTAATGGCAGTCTCAGGGATATTCTCGAAAAACTCAACCACCTGTTCCTTTATTGAAGGGATTTTCATTAGCTCAGTAAGTGGAATATTATGCATAACTTTGTCCAATTCCTTCTCGATGTTGATATCAAAGTCATACTCAGGCAAAGGGGATGGCTCACTTACTGGACTAGGTAGCTCGTTGTTTTTCTTTTCACTAAAAGGTATAGGCTTTTGGCCATCCTTTCTTCGTTGATAGGTTTTAGGGAGAACTTGACTACTACTACTGACTTGCTCTGTGGCATAGATGGAACAATTAGGGTTGGTTTCTTCTAAGGACTCTTCTTCATGATCAACCAAAATCCTTCCGAAGTCCCTGTCAAGTTTTAAGTCATCTACCCAATTGATGTTCTTTGGAGAATCCGGGGTATCATCACCATGGGTGGTGTACTCAGGATTTTCCAAATCTTGCTCTTCAGACCAGTTTATAATGGGAGGTTCTTGGTTCACAGGGTTTCTTCTATCACCTTCGTTAGGCTTCTTTTGTTGATTCCAATACGGTTTAGGGCCATAGGGATGCCTATATCAATCCCCCTCTCTGTTCTTACCTAGATCCCTAGTTAGGAGAGTTAAGTTTTTCATCATTTCATGCATACTCTCCATCATTTCATTGGGATCTTTGCTAGGTTCCTTACTTTTCTTAAACTTAGGTTCAGATCTGGAGGAAGAAGGTCCACTGATTAGGTCAAAGAAGTTTTGTTTTCCCATGGAGGCAGCATTTGCCTCAGCTTTCTTGGCATTGTCTTGGGCTATCTTCAAACTACTAGGGTCTTTGTCTTTTAGATGGTAACCCAAGTAACCTTCATATGCATTGAGGTAATGGATCAAGATGGCTTGATCAAGGGGCCTTATGTTACTTGGGATGTTGGCAACAGTCTTATCAAAGCGTTGGTTAAACTCATGGACAGACTCATTCTCTTTCTTTTTGATGTCAAAAAGTTGGTGTAAAAGGAAACGCCCATCTAACTTGACTGACCACTCTTGCTTGAGTTTATCGGTGAATACATCATACCCATTGATTGATGATGCAGGCAAGCGGTCAAACCATTTACGGGCATCACCCTCCAAAGATGCAAAGAGACCCCTAATAAACACATCCTCTTCCTCAGCCCCATAGGCTTCCATATGAGCCCAAACATTGTCTATGTGATCCTCAATAGAAGTGGCACAATTGCCATTGAATTTTGGGATCTTTTCAAAGTACTTGTCTGGCATACTATGGGGAGCACCCAAGATCTGAGAGAAGTCTAAGGGAGAAGCCCTAGCCTTGTGACCAAAAGCACGAGCAACTGGAGGATTGTTTTGGTTGTTGTTACCGGAGTTGGATTGACCTTGTCCAGCCATTGGATTGACAGGGATTGAACTAGAGTTATGATTAGGAGATGAAGGAGGAATTGGATTGAGCAAAGGGGATCCTAAGGTGCGGTTTGGAGAACCCGATTTAACCAGTTTCCACAAGAAATTAGTTGATTGGGTTCTAGGATCTCTTTTGTGATATGTGAGTGGGGTTCCTTCCAATTGATTTGGATTTGATTTACTTCGAGTGTTGTAAGGATGACTATGAGCTCGCTCCTCAGCGGAGTCACGATTAGGAGTCGCCAGGTAGATTTTTTTTATGCTCTACTACCAAGAGGTATGTCGTTTAAAGTGCAGGGAGATAGTGAGACACAAAGGTGTGTTGAACCAAGGTAGGCCTCTACCTCCCCGGCAACGGCGCCAAAAATGTTATCACACAACTTGTAGTTGCCCCTAGAAGTATCCCATCCGGGATGGTAGAGGAGGCAGGCAACTAAAGAGGTGACCCAAGATATGCCACGGTTCCCAAGGCAAGGTGGGAGTCACGTCAACCGAGGCACTCTTCGCTTTAGGTCAAGGTGTAGCAAGACCTAGGGGGAGACCCTATAACCAATCACAGTTGATTGGATCCAAACAAAGGTTTCTAAGGGTAGGTAAATGATGAGTTACGGAAACCAATGCAAGGCTAAGTGGACCTAAGAGTTAAGGAATGGTTGAAGTTGGTGTAAGAGATTGTTAGTGTTTCAACCTATGTATGGTTTAGGCCACATGATGGGGTATGATGACTAGGTATAGTATCATGAGTTTACACAAGTGGGTCTTGTTTTCTTGGGAAGTGTGAAATGGTTCTAGATAGGCCCACAAGATGAAGCTAGGTGTGAAGTTGGTACTAAGAGTTAGGTGAAGGCTAGATCTATGGATCTAAGTTGATTCAAGGAGTACCCACATACTAGATCTAGGGTTTGACACTATTCCCAAGGAGTGCGACTTGCTTAGAGAAGGACTAGTGCCTTGTTGGATGGGCTAATGGGGTCAAGAAGTATGTCAAATTTTAGATCGGGACACCTAGAAGCCAAAGCAAGTGGGCTAAATGAGATCCAATGGTTGGATTGTGCTAGATCTAGGTTTTTCAAAGAATAACCATAAGTGGACCACAATCCCTTGAAACAAGGAATGTTATCCCCAAGGCGGATCGTGACAAAAAGACAGTCTAGACCTAGGTTTCAAGGTATGAGCATTCCAAAACCACGAAAATCTCCAACACCCACCTCCTCAAAGTGGGCAAACTCACTCAACCAAGGGAGTGCGACTTTGCTCAAGGAGGGTTAAAATAAGGGTTAGGTGGAACAAATCAAGTCCAATGGCCACCAAACTATAGATCCAAGTAGCTAGTACCCCGATCTATGTATGTTCAAAATTTCAAGTGAACCCAATGGCTAGATCTTAGTAGATCTGAGTTTTAAGGTACTAGGAAATTCAAAAGGGGGTTTTAACCCCTTAAAACATGGAAAGATGTCCACAAGGTAGAATTCACCAAAGTAAGAAACTGGGTATAGGTTATCAAGTGTCTAGATTCCAAATCAAGTGTGATCTCACCTACCCATGTGCTAGATCTAACCCAACAAGCTTCTCTTAGGAAAATCGATTTAGGTTCAAGAAGGCTTTTTGCATTGAAAAGTGTGTCAAATTTTAGCCAATCACCACCAAACTATAGATCCAACTAGGGGTGGATCCTATAGAGGTGGGTTTTCAATATCTCTTCAATTGCAAGGCTAGATCTAAGTAGATCTAAGAAATACCAAAATTGGGGTTTTAATTGATTAGGGTTTTATGACCAATGAAGATAGAATGGATGAAAGAGGCACATACCTTGTAGATCTTACCTCAATTACTTATGGCCACCTTGCAAATTGATAGCATTCTCCTATGTGTATATTCAAGAGTGAGATCCAAGAGCTCCAACCAAAACGTCATTCTCCAAGATAGCCAAATCGTCCTCCTCCTACAAGAGAAGATCAAAGAAACAAGTCAAGCAAGATGATTATGAAAATGGTAGAAAGATGTAATAGAAAGCATCAACTATGTCACAAAGATACAATAATGATACTCCCTGTCACAAGATCAACCCAAGAGAGAATATGTGGATCCCTCCAACAATAACCCTCATGAAGTCGCCCTCCTCTCCACCAATTCGACTTTCCTGTCAAAAGATTAGAAGAAGCACCAAAATCCACAATGATACATAGAAGAGATACTGTATATTCAATATGCAAGAGAATCCACAAGGCAAGAGAGATGTGCTCCACAAAAAATCTTCTATTCCAATATTCCAGAGCTCCAAAGGTGAGCTATACAATGGGGGGTCTCCTCCTTATATAGGATAATAAAGACCAAAACCCTATACCACTCTACAATACTACATCAAATGAGTGGTTGAGATTATAAGATCTCATCATACAATCAATGGCTAGGATGAACCATAACATAATATCACATGGATCACCCAATATAACAAAAGCGCCCCCACTAAATGATACAAAAGAGGGTGACGTCATCCCACTAGAGGGGTAAAAGTACAATGATCCACCTCATGATGACTAGGACACGATATAATAAGCACATGGTGGGGCTAGGAGGTATCAATCCTTGCTAGCTCATCCCCAAGGCACAATAAAATAATAAAATATATCCAATATAATAAAAATGACCAAAACTGTCCTCAGAATCCATGACAGTCTAGCAGTAAATGACCTCCTGTGATCAATCTGGGGATACCCACATGGTGAAAACTGACTGGAAGATAGTGAGATCACCCTGGAAGACCTCTGTGAAAACCAAATTCCAAAACCTTGCCTCAATTGCCCAAATCGATTTCCTCAGTGACCACTTTATCCCATTTTTTTACTGCCTCGGTAACTATGAAAGTGCCAAAACTGCCTCCTAGGGTGCTAGCGCTGTCCATCTGAGCCCACCAGGCTCTCCAGAAGGGGGGGTAAATGGTAAAAACAAGTGGCTGGACCCCCCTCTCCATGATCAGCTCCCTAGGTGAACTGGCCTCTCGGGGCCCCTGCTACTCAGGCTGGGAAATCAGCCCCAAATCTGGTCAACAAGTGAAAAACTGCATCAATCACTGTCAGAAGTGCCCGGAACTGAAAGATAAGTGTCTCATTGGATCCAGAAGACCCAAATCCACTAGGAATGTGTACTCATACACCATGGGTTGCCCAAATGGGCCTGCTGTAGGGTCCACCATATATGGACAATGTATAATCTGCTGATCTGAAGTAGTAATAAAATCTGTTGAACCAGATCAAACATCATCTGCATCATATGTACATCATATGATATCATCATAAAACATGTGGGCCCATCAATCATCATCAATAATCATCCATACATGGTCCACATCATCATGGATCCCAAGAATATATAACCAAGGATAAATCACATCAGTAGACTAAGACAATGCCTCTCTAATCATTCTCAAAGCTAAGCTCAAAGTATAACATCCATTCAGTGGCATTAATTAATTTAGCATATTCCGTTGTTATATAAAATTACTTGCACAATAGTTCAAATGACAAACTCACCCATTGGACATGGTCAAACTGCTAGTGAAGGATGAAGGCTAGGAACAAGGTTGGGCCCAGGGTTTGACCTATCTAACTTAACTCAACAAATACTTTGGACTGGGAGAAAGGGGGAAACTACAAACTCTGTGCTGGACAAAGGAACACGGGGGATGGCTGTGCCTCACAAATGGATAAGTTGTTTAGAGAGTGCTTATTCAACTTAGGCATCATGTCTACATCAAGTTGATCCAAGTTCATTAGGATCATTCAATTTTATTCCATGGCCTTTTTGGCCTACATAACCCTTCAGATTTCAGATGTGCTGAGAAGCACAACTAGTTGCAGCTTGCATCCAGGGTATGTTTTTCAAATATTTATAAGGTCAGCAATTGTTTAGATATAACTTTTAAGAACCACTGCTTTTTGGACCTTTCGTATACTCTTCGAGGAGTATTTTTTAGCTTTTCATCGCTCTTGCCCTTTTTTTGTTTCCATGGGCGAATTTTTTAGTTTCCATAGGTAGAACATGAGCTTTCAGTTTTAGCCAACAACATCTCAAGTGACTAGGGGGAGTTCGAGCCAATGCCAAACATCGGGACAACCGACCAGAATGATTTAGGCCTACAATCCAACTTACCAAAGGCAAGTTTTGTCACCAACTTAGAGCCGAGACACTGAATATACAGGGATGCGGTCCAAACACAGAGGTAGAAAAATGGGGAAGTCCTCGGTATCAGAAAGTCAAATGAGATAGGTCAAGGTACAAAGTCAAATAGGAAGGTCATGTATGGATGGAGTCAAGTGGATATGGAGCCTACACTAGCAGACAACTGGTGTCAGGAAAGACCATATCTATGTAAGGTGAAAAACCAGTGAGTTTTGTTAAATGACCTAAATGTGCAAGTAATTGTCCATTTTGAGATTTACAGTTCATTTTAAATAGTTTGCCACATCAGGAATAATATACCAAGCACATGCTATGATCATGACTAAATCAACAAGATAACAATCTACAGTCAGAGAGAACATATCCATAGATCATACAACATCATCATAATAATAATCATCCAGTATCATCTGAAACACTGTTGTTATGCATCTCTAAGCACTGAACTGAAACTATATGGGATAAAGGGTCATATCGGTCATCAAATCTGAACTCTCAAGGCTCAGCGTTGACACAAGGTCAATATAAATCTGAATAATATACTGCTCTGATCATGAGTGATCCAAAATGTATAGCCATGCTCTGGAAAAATTGAAGCTCTGGAATGTGCAGATATCTGTTGTACAAGAATAGTAGCCCTGCTACTATGGTGTGATAACAGGTATGTTCTTCCATTTAATGGGATGCTCTGGAATTGATCGATTCCAAAGCTGTCTAATTATCATTTCATTGATTTCTTCAAGATCCAAGATGATTTCTCCTTCCTCATCATTTTTTGGTAATATCGATTGAATTGGTAGCTTGTCACCGATTACCTTCTTTAAACATGAAACATGGAAAACTGGATGGACTCGTGAAGATGTAGGCAGTTCCAATTTATACGCCATACTACCAATATTTTTTAGCACCTTATATGGACCGTAGTATTTAGGTGATAATTTATTATCCTTCTTGGTGTTCTTTAGAGACATCTGTTTGTATGGTTGTAATATTAAAAACACCCAATCCCCCACATCAAAGCTTTGTTCAATGCGGTGTTGATCTTCTTGTTGTTTCATTCAATTATGTGCCAAAGTCAAGTTGTCCTTTAAAAGTTGAAGAAATTCTTGTTGATGCTCCATGTGGTCTTCCATTGCTTGAACCTTATATGAGTCTCTTAGTGAAGATGCGATGGAGCGTGGATGATAACCATAAAGTTCCATAAATGGGGTCATTTTTGCTGATGTATGGAAGGAGGTGTTACGCCACCCTTCTGCTAAGGGTAACCACTTGATACATTGTGTTTGTTTATCAGCTGCAAAACATAGAAGATATCCTTCCAAACATTTGTTCACTATGTTTGTTTGTCTATTAGATTGAGGATGTTGAGATGAGCTATGAGCCAGCTGAGTACCCAAACAAGAAAATAATTCAGTCAAAAACTTGCCAGTGAAAATCAGATCCCTATCACTTACTATAATATTTGGAGTGCCATGTAGTTTTTGGAATGTCTCCATAAAAGCAGTGGCAACTATGCTAGCTTTGAAAGGGTGATCTAGTTTTAATGTCCCTTGTTAGGAATTTTATTAAAATGGCAATTTTCACTTTTTTCCCTAGTTTGACCTTTAACTAGTTTTGAGCTCTAGGTCCCCAAATTGCTCCAATTTCTCCCAAATCTTCTGAGAAGGTATATGGATGATTTTAGAACATAAATATGTATTTTAGGGATGCTTTTGGACCTTTACAATACTTCTGCAAATCCTCTTTCAATTCTGGCCAATGTAGGGAACTTTACTAGTAATTTCCCTTTGACTAGTATTGGTCTCTAGGCCTCGAATTGACTCCAAATGCCTTCAAATCTTCAAGGAAGGTGTATGAATGATATTAGGAATTGAATATTATGTTCATAGATGATATATGACCACCCCAATACCTCTTAAAACTCTCTTAAGATTCTGTACCAAGTAAGCAATTTTACTAGTAATTTGGGGTTCAAATCCACTTGGGGTTAGTACTGAAAATGGCTTCGCAAATGCCTCCAAACCCACTCAAATTTATTAAAAAATGTAGGGAATGTATTAAGGATGTTATTAAGGTATCATTTTCACCATTAATTGATTATTATATCTGTTCCAACCCTCTCCCATTCAACTGCAAAAATCACCAATTCGACCCTTGGGGAAATGGCACTATTTCTTCTTCCAATGCAATTAAACTAAGTAAAAATACTTCAAATGCTCAAGTATAGTACATGGAACTTGTAAAATACACCCATGGAATTCCATTAATCACAAATTCATCAAATAATCATCCATTCATTTGAAATCATCATCAATACATTGGTTCACAACAAGGTAGTGGGGAAATGACGTTGTTCTTCCATTAAAAATGCTATTTATACATTTCTACTTGGAATTTCGACCTGAAACCTTTTGGATATGAATAAAAGAGTATTTAATTCATATTAAAAAATAAATTGTGCATAAGAAGCTCCCCCAAAGAGTACAATAGCTCACCAAAAATGTCCTCCCTCAAGGATCAAGAATATGCCATCAGAATTGGAAATGGTTGAGAGATTGTGTTGCAATAGAAGAAAACATGATATGACCTGTAGCTTACACCTACAAATAAAGACTCCATTAAATCTCCAAATGAAAGGTCTGAATGGACTTTCCAATTACCAACTTGGATGGGAATTTTTCACCCTCGAAATTGGCTAAGGCAAGAAACTAGTCATCCACTAGTTCTCCCTCTACACAAATGCAATTGCAAATTCTACAAATGATAAAAAGCACCTTTTCTTATTTTTTATTGACATTTATAAAGTTCTAATGTCCTCCATGGGTTGAATTCCTTCCAAGAGACTCATGCCAACTCAAGTTGGGAAGAGATTCCAAAGAACGCCACTTGTACACCAATTCCTAGTCTCCCACTTCTATCAAATCACATGTGGAAGCATCTTAGATTCCCTAACACCCTTGAGCGCCCTATTGGAGTCTATTTTTAGCCTTGACATGTCATATATGTCATATGTCAACCTTCATGTCTGATTTGTGTCATAGGTTTCATAGCATCTTCATCATTGTTGTCATAGAGCTAGGGAGTCTAGCCCAAGTGTCTCACTAGCTCCAAATTTCCTCTTCCTCTTCCATGTGAGTTACTCTTCCTCTATATTTCGACCTTGGATGATTCATTCCATGAATAATACCTTTTGGACTCCCCCAAGTATGTTACCATTCACCTTGAATTCGAATTGGTGAGATAATGATGCCAAGTGTAGTGGGGAAATCTAGCCATATGTGGGTCCCACTTCCTCCATGTGTCTTCATGATCAAATTCCACTTTGATTTTCACTTGTATATATTTATTTATCTCCTTTATTAAATATTTATTCCATTCTAATGTTCAAACATCATTTATTATCCCCATTATTCCAAATCCCAAAGCTTCCACCCCAAACCTAGGAAACTAGTAATTTTCCTCCTTGGCAATTGTTTGACCTTTAGCATCAATTTGACAAACTCTAATGAATAGGGACAATGTTATTAGGCCATTTTAACCCAATGCCAAATTTGGGACATGAAAAATCCTCCCTTCCCAATATTGCTTGTCCTCAAGCAATTTCAAACATGTGTGTTGAAGAACCTGCTTTCTGTATAATTCTTTGAAGTTGCCATTGAATTGCCCAACCTTAAATCTTTGAGTTTCCATGAAGATTTTAAAGAGGAACCACCATGCTTGCTGCTGCACTACTCTGATAAAAATCACTTTATTTAGTGGGAAATCCATCTCCCATACTTCTTGTTTCCCCAAAAAAATTGAAACCAATGAGACAAAAAAATTTCCAGGATCCCATTGCTTGTATTGCACCCGAACAATTAAGAGTGCTCTCCAACCCATACCATCAGATAAGAGGATTCCTGGATCCCATTTTCTTGTATGAATTCTTCCAAACATCATGAGTACAAAATATATATCATCAAAGTACATAACTACATAATGAAAATTAATATCAAGGAGGTGCTTCATCAAAGAATCATGAAAGTTCTTATACCTCCAAGCAAGTAGACCACCGTTTTCCAAGTGCATACAAGCTTCAAGTGACCAATAAAATTTGCTCTAATGACATAGGTGAGGATCCCATGTCCTATAAAGCTGCTCCAAAAGTATGTGATATGCATCAAAATATTCAGCCATGTATTCTTTCATCCAAGAAGTGAATGAAGGATCTCCACTAAAATCTGAACCAAATAATGAGCAGAAAAAACAAGGAGACTTCAAATGACTCAAATAAGTCTCACCCATACATCCATGAATGTGATCATCATAAAGATATAACAAAGTATGTGGCTTCCAACAAAAATTTTCTCCAATCATAAATCTATTCACCCAAGTGTTGGATGAAGTTCCTCCAACATCAAATGAATCAAGTGTTGAGCAAGAAAAACCATGAGTCTTCAAGTGACTCAAATGCATATCATAGGTGCATCCATGTAGATGTGCATCATCATAAAGTAACAAATGATGCTACTGCAAATGTGAATAAGAATGTGCTCCAACCATATCATCATAAAAAGTAAATCTAGGAGTTCCATACTCCTCATGTGGCACCATAAAAAAGAACCCTTTCACCCATACTTCATTGAGACTAATGTTGCAAAACATGGAATTGTAGGATGTAGGAGAATGAACCAAATCACCCAAATGATAAAAAAGTACAGAAGTTTCATCATGGGAAGGATCCATATGGGTAGTATCATGCAGCTCCTTCAAAAGTGTGAACTCTTTGTCATAGTTTGGTTCCAATGTAGAGGAATCATGCTCTTCTTAAAAAATTGCATAACCTTCATCAAGAGACAATTCAAGTTCCTGTTCCACCACATCAAGTGTTTGGATCTCTTCAATTTCGTCTTCAAACACATCAAGAACATTCAAATTTTCACATTTCCCATGATCCACCATGTCATGAGAATCCTCCAAACAATCTACCATTTGACAATCTGAAACATAGGAGAAAAAACAAGTATCTTGCAACTTTTCAAGAAGTTACTCATTTTGAATTGTGAGCTTATGATTATCCTCATTATTCTTCAAGTATGCATCATGTAACAATTAATTAAGCTCAAACAAATGGTTTATATCAAAAATCAAAGACACGAAATTACCTTTGATGTGGCACATTGCTCTTTGAATCTTCTCCATGTCTTCAAGGAAGGATGTTTCCTCCAATGAAGTAGCTCTCCAACAAGAATTTGACACCAATGTTTGAGTGTCATGGAGAATGCTGAGGGACTCTTTCATCTTCTTTTCATTCATATTTAAGGACCCTTCAAGAAAATGAGGCTCTTGCAAATGAACCTCCGCATCTTCTTCATTTTTTCTTGGACCAACTTCATGAAGCTCAAGTGGTGATGGGGAAGTTGATCTTTATTCTTCTTCAACTGCTACAAGGTCTTCATTATCATGCTTAATGAAACTTGTACTTGTAGAAACACTTTCAAAAGTGATCTCTATGTCACCAACATAGAGGTGTGAGCACCCATCAGTAGGTACTCCTTCATAGTTTAAGCATCCATCAGTAGATGCTCTTTGGTTCATGTCTAAGCTAGAAGGTGTCTCGGAATGATCTTCCATATTTTCAATGGAATCTTCTTCATGCTCTTGTGATGTCTCTTCCTTTTGCTCCTTAAAGCAAGCAGATGCATTTTTCCCCTTGTTTTCCTTAGGATCAGTATGTTTGGAATCTCTTCTTCAATAAATCTCAAAAGCTCTCCTCAAGGAAGACATCATTTCATGCACACATATATGATACTCGCTCCAAGGGTTTTTTACAAGAAGGGCATAAACATTTCTTCAATAACTCCACATCTTCATTTTTGGGCCTATTTTCAAAAACATGTTCAGCATAGTACTCAAAATACATGGCATTTTGTGTATTTTTTCTTGAAGCAAGATATTCTTGATATTTTTGATATTGTTGGGGCAAGGTTTTATATTTTTCTCTCCATCTTTGAAACTCGCTCATAGAATTATCCTTGGTTGGTGTGACACACTCATATTCATCAAAATCTAAAGTCATAAGAATAATCTTCATTTCTCTTGAAATTGTATGAAGTGTTGCATGATGCACCTCTTTCTCATACCATTCACATTCTGCTTCATATTGCTCATAAGCATATGCATATTCCTCATAAGAATTGTACTCATAGGATTCATCATAATAGTAAGACATGGATGCCAATTATTATTGAATGTATGCACCTAATCTGCAGGTGCAAGGGCCATGCTCTGATACCACTGTAATGTTCCTTATTAGGAATTTTATTAAAAATGACAATTTTTCACTTTTTTCCCTAGTTTGACCTTTGACTAGTTTTGAGCTCTAGGTCCCCAAATTGCTCCAATTGCTCCCAAATATTCTGAGAAGGTATAGGATGATGTTAGAACATAAATATGTATTTCATGGATGCTTTTGGACCTTTAAAATACTTCTGCAAATCCTCTTTCAATTCTGGCCAATGTAGGGAACTTTATTAGTAATTTCCCTTTGACTAGTATTGGTCTCTAGGTCTCGAATTGACTCCAAATGCCTTCAAATATTCTAGGAAGGTGTATTAATGATATTAGGACTTGAATATGATGTTCATATATGATATATGACCACAAAAATACCTCTGAAAACTCTCTTAAGATTCTAGACCAAGTATGCAATTTTACTAGTAATTTTGGGGTTCAAATCCCCCTGGGGTTAGTACTGAAAATGGCTTCCCAAATGCCTCCAAACCCACTCAAATTTCTCAACAGAGGTAGGGAATGTATTAAGGATTTTATTAATGTATAATTTGCACCATTAATTGATTATTATATCTGTTCCAACCCTCTCCCATTCAACTGCAAAAATCACCAACTTGACCCTTGGGGAAATGACACTATTTCTTCTCCCAATGCAATTAAACTGAGTAAAAATACTTCAAATGCTCAAGTACAGTACATGAAAATTGTAAAATACATCCATGGAAGTCCATTAATCACAAATTCATCATAGAATCATGCATTCATTCGAAATCATCATCAATACATTGGTTCACAACAAGGTAGTGGGGAAATGGCATTGTTCTTCCATTAAAAATGAGATTTATACATTTCTACTTGGAATTTCGACCTGAAACCTTATAGAGATGAAGAAAATATTATTTAATTCATATTACAAAATAAATGGGGTATGATAATATCCCCCAAAGAGTACAATATCTCACCAAAAATGGCCTCCCTCAAGGATCAAGAATATGCCATCAGAACTGGAAATGGTTGAGAGAATGTGTTGCAATAGAAGAAACCATGAGATGCCCTATATCTTACACCTGCAAATAAAGAATCCATTAAATCTCCAAATGAAAGGTCTCAATGGCCTTTCCAATTAACAACTAGGATGGGAATCTTTCACCCTTGAAATTGGCTAAGGCAAGAAACTAGTCATCCACTAGCTCTCCTCTACACAAATGCAATTGCAAATTCTACAAATGATCAAAAGCACCTTTCCTTCTTTGTTATTGACATTTATAAAGTTCTAATGTACTCCATGGGTCGATTTCCTTCCAAGAGACTCATGCCAACTCAAGTTGGGAAGAGATTCCAAAGAACGCCACTTGTACACCAATTCCTAGTCTCCCACTTCTACCAAATCACATGTGGAAGCATATTAGCTGCCCTAACACCCTTCGGCGCCCTCTTGGAGTCTATTTTTAGCCCTGACATGTATTTTATGTCATATGTCAACCTTCAGGTCTGATTTGTGTCATAGGTGTCATAGCATCTTCATCATTGTTTTCATAGAGCTAGGCAATCTAGCCCAAGTGTCTCACTAGCTCCAAATTGCCTCTTCCTCTTCCATGGGAGTTACTATTCCTCTATATTTCAACCTTGGATGAGTCATGCAATGAATAATACCTTTTGGACTCCCCCCAAGGATGTTACCATTCACCTTGAATTCGAATTGGTGAGAGAATGATGCCAAGTGTAGTGGGGAAATCTAGCCATATGTGGGTCCCACTTCCTCCATGTGTCTTCATGATCAAATTCCACTTTGATTTTCACTTGTATATATTTATTTATCTCCTTTATTAAATATTTATTCCATTCTCATGTTCAAACATCATTTATTATCCCCATTATTCCAAATCCCAAAGCTTCCACCCCAAACCTAGGAAACTAGTAATTTTCCTCCTTGACAATTATTTGACCTTTAGCATCAATTTGACAAACTCTAATGAATAGGGCCAATGTTATTAGGCCATTTTGACCCAATGCCAAATTTGGGACATGACACTAGTGCACACAAGTGTGCATATTTAGTAATTCTATCAACAACCACCATGATGACACTCTTTCCTTCATACTTTGGTAAACATGTGATAAAATCCATTGAGAGCTCTATCCATCGTTGGGTTAGAATGGAAAGTGGTTGTAGAAGACTTGGGGTCTTAATTGTTTCCACTTTATTTTGTTGGAAAACCAAACATTCTGTCACAAATTATCGAACATCTGTTTTAAGACCATCCAAAAAAAAAAAAAATTCTTGACCCTGTGGTAGGTTTTTAAGAAACCTAAGTTCCCTCCTACTTGTGAGGAGTGGAATTCCAAAAGTACCTTTTGTTTGACTTGGGAACTCTTAAAAAGATATAAGTGATCCTTGTACCATAGAAATTCATATTTCCATATAAATGTATTAGAGGCACTGGGATCCTCCTACAGCTTCTAAATGAATGTCCATATTTCTTCATCATTCTTCCATTCATCCCTTGCTTCAGTTATCCAATATGGTTGGATGATGGATATAGCATAGAGAAATGCTTCAACATCCTCATATTTCTTGGAGAGTGCATCTACCACAACATTTTTCTTTCCCTTTTTGTAGATTATTTCAAAGTCATATACCAACATCTTTGTTACCCATTTTTGCTGCTCTTCTAAAGATAGCCTTTGTTCCAAGATTTTTTAAGGCTATCATGATCAATTTTAACCTTGAAATGTCTTCCTATGAGGTAGGGGAACCATTGCTTTAGGGTATGTAGAATTTCTAGCATTTCCTTCTCATAAATTGGGTTTTGTAGATTCTTCCCCTTAACTGGACAACTTTCAAAGGCAAGGGGACTTCCATCTTGTATTAGAACAACACCAATGCCATTCCTTGATGCATCACATTCCATGATGAATATTTTTGTGAAATCAGGTGTAGCCAAGACTGGAGCTCTGCACATGGCCTCTTTGAGCTCTTCAAAGGCCTTAGTTGCATTTAGAGTCCATGAAAATGAATAATTTTTCAGTAATGTTGTTAAGGGTGCTACTATTCGCCCATAATTGTGAAAAAACTTGCGATAATATCTTGTCAACTCGAGAAATCACCTAAGGTGTTTTAGGGTTGTAGGGATCTTCCATTCCTGGATTGCTTTAATTTTGTTATGTTCTACCTTACAACCTTCATGCGAGACGATATGACCCAGGTATTCTACCTCCTAACTCCAAGGAAATGTTTGAAGGGTTTTGCATATAATTGTTGTTCCTCCAATAGTGTGAGCACCTTATCAACATGTTGAACATGGGCTTCCCAAGGTTTATTATAAATCAATATATCATCAAAGAATACTAACACAAATTTTTGAAGAAAGGGCTTGAAGATGGAATTCATCAAACCTTGAAATGTGGAATGCGCATTTGTAAGGACAAAAGGCATGACCAAAAAATCATAATGGTCTTCATGAGTTCGAAAATCTACTTTTCGAATGTCCTCTTTCTTCATTCTGATATGATGATAGCCTAAGAGAATATCCATCTTGATGAAGTAAATTGCCCCGTGTAATTCATTTAACAATTCATCAATAACCAGAATGGGGAATTTATCTTTAATAGTGAGCTTGTTGAGCTCTCTATAATCTACACACATATGCCATGAGGCATCCTTTTTGTGCACCAATATTATTGGAGAAGAGTAAGAACTTTGTCTAGGTTGAATTATTCCATCCTCTAACATTTCTATGACCATATGCTCAATTTCACTTTTTTGTCCATAAGGATATCCGTAAGGCTTGATATTAGGTGGAACACTTCCTGGAACCAAGTGAATAGCATGATTATGTTCTTGAGTAGGTGGGAAACCCGTGGGGATATTATCAAATTGTAACGTACCCATTTTGACCCCCCTTTGCATTAAATCGTAAATGATGTAAATAGTGTTATTTAATCATGGTGAGGAGCTCAAGGCCAAGGCCCCACCATTGATTTAGCATTTTATGTATCGAAAATTAAAAATAGATTCCTATGGTTCTTGTGCTGGACATGCACAATGTAAATTAAGACATCACGTAAATACGAATTTTAATGAAATACCCACAACTAGCTATGCAATGCAACAAAGAGATGGGGGCATGATTCTACAAGGAATAGGGAGGGAAATTATTCAAACCCTTGAGCCAATGGTGATAAGCCAAATTTCAATGAATGAACCCCAACTACCCACTCTGACTTATGCACCCAATCATTTAATTCTTCCAGGAGTTGGTTGAGGCAGTTAATGCCTTGGGAATGAAGATGCATGGAAGCCAATTTCGTGCATGGGCAAGCCATGAACCTAGGAAAACGTACTTTTACTTCTAGGGAAAGACAACACCCATGAAATTGTGCCCGAATCCATTCTTCACCCATTGTCTTTCCTCTCTCATGTAGTATGACCTAGCTGGCTCTTTCTCCTTCTCATTTTCTACCATTTTCCTATATTTTCCATGGCTGGGAACTCGTTTTTCTATTGCACAATAGATAGGAAGAAGGGAGTCACGATTTTGGGGTTTATGGAGGTCGTTTCTGTCCCTTGAATGCCATAAACGTTTTCTGAAAACGAATTGCTCTCCCAGGGTTGATTCCCCATCTACCAATTCATTTTGGGTTACCCATGTTTTTTCTTCATGTCCTGCACTTGTGATTTTGTTGTTATGAGCATCTCTATTTTGGTTTGAACTGTGAGCAAGAAATTAGGAGTGGAAGTGGACCTAAATTGGCTTGATAAACCTAGTGAGGGAGGTACCCTCTCAAGAAGATCAAGAGGGCTGGCTACTCTTCTATGCACACCTTGAATAATACTAGATTGGAAGGTATAGCCTGAGGGACTGTGTGGTAGTGAAGGGAATACTTCCTTGTATTGGGTGTGTAGGTAATGTGGGTACCAAGCTAGACAGATCTGGTAGAGGTATCCATAGCTCTGTGGATGAGCCACTAGCTTAGCAATTCATTTCCTTCCATTTCCCTAATAGCCTGATAAACCCCAACTGTAGATTGGCTTGGCTGATTTTGGTGTATATTTGGCTATGTGTGAGCCTGTTGTTCCCTTTTTCCTTTTAGAGATCAGGTCCAGCTCGGGGGTGGCAGTTGTGTTGTGAGATTAACAAGCACAATTAGCCTATGGTTAGGTGGAACATTGTAGTTGCATAGCTAGTTGCTCGGGACTACTTTGCTTTAAGATACGTACTCTCTTGTGTTAACTCTGCAATGTATTTATTTGATTTTTACCATGAATATATTGAATGTATGATAAATGTGTATTTGAATTTACTTCTGCTATGTTTCTTACATTTATACATCTGCATATGTCCCTTTAAATTATGTGAATCTTTCGTTTAGTAAGTTATGGGGCCAGATGCTTAGTTTTAGCATCACGTTCTCTCCATCCCACTGGTATGATGGGAGGGGACGTTACACAAATACCTTGGAATGATTGTTGAGCACCTACTATAGATCTGAAGAGATGGACAATTTAGGTGTTTGAACATCTAGTGAGCAAAATTGTGCAATTACATCCCATTGTTTTTTCCGCAAAATCTTGGTCATGCCAATAGAGTTGATTATATTACCAGGTCTCCCTATGATACCTCTTAACACAAATTATTTTCCTCCCTCGAAATATTTCAAGAAAATCTCTTGAAAATTAAAAGCCACTGTTCCCAGGGATTGTAGCCATTGGACCCCTAGGACCACATCAACCCCGCCCATTGGATTGGCGAGCATTGGACTATTTAGGACATACTCTCCCATAGAGAGATCAATCCTATGACATTTTCTTGGGGAATTTATAGTTCCTCCATCCGCAACAAAAACTTGAAACTCTGGTGTTGGATATATAAAGCAATTTAAAGCTCATGCTATCTTACAATGAATAAAAGTGTGAGTACTTCCTGTTAACTCAAACCCAGTCGACAGGGGTTCCCATCACTATTGACACCAACCCACGCGATCTCCCTAAGCAACGGCCCAGACAGGTTTTACCCTATCCAGCGACACCTACGAAGTAGATGAAGTCTCACCCAAGGCGATCAAGGGAGGGTAGACAGAACCATGTTTCCGCTGAATGAGGGAGGATGGTTGTGGCAATACGCATTAACTTATCGCAGCATTCAGGACAAATCTATGTATCTAAGGTTACCATCAGTCATATTCATGGCATCAATCAACAGAAACATTCATTGCAACAGATACAACATAAAGCATTATTGCAACAGAAATCATAGTATTAATTGCGAATCACAACAGGCATTACACAGGAAATTTCACCCAACAGGTCTGTCATGTCATATTACTTCAGCAAAAACCCTGATACAATATCTCCTCAAAATTGGATCTCAGCAATGTCTCTTGATATTCCGTACAAACACAGATGCGCATAGACAACATACAAGAATCAAGACAAAAGACACAGTCATTTCTCCCCTAACACTTACGAATCTTATCTATATATAGGCTTCCGCCATTACAATGCTTGTCCACTTACTAACAACTTCCTAACCAACATTTGGACAATTGACCCAAAATCTAACTGACGTGGTCCAAATGACCCAAAAACCCGCATATCACGGTACAACTGACTCAAAAATGCATAAAATACATAGTATGTGATCCAAATGACCCAAAGCCCGCCAACTACGGTACACTTAACCCAAAAATGCATAAAATAATCCTTCTTCTGTGACCTCATCCGATATGTCATAGCATTGGCGATACTGCGACATTTACTTATCGAACCGCCTACCAATAGGCCCCCAACACAATCTTGTGGCTTGCCCTTGAGCCACATCAACTGGACATGGTGTACTCCGTGGTCTTCACTCTGAAGTCTTCGTACTGTTGGATGACTGTGGTCACCATTTTGTTGACGTCTATAGTCACTGCCTGACTGTCGACCACATCTTCCGCAGATGGATGCTCGATGACCTTTGCCATCACTTGCTCGCGACCCTTCTGTACTACCTGAAGCACTTCACCTGCCTTGGTCATGAACTGTCCCCCGATATCTTAAAACTGCTCCAACTATACAACATGCTTCTTTTGTCACTCATCCGCCTTAGCAACGCGCTGTTGTAGAGCTTTCAATTTCGTAACCTTGGCGACCTGCTCCATGGATGGCATTACGTGCATCGTTGCTTTGAGTGTCACCAACTACCCCTCCACTTCCTGTCGTTCCTTCATTAGTTGCTTGTGCTGCTTGTCCTGGACAATCTGGCCCCAAAAGTCCACAGTGTCAGCTGTGAGCTTCGTCGTGACTTTTTCCATCTCCTCCAATTGAGTGGCAACCTCCTCAATCACCCTTTTTCTGGCGTCGACTTTATCTTACAGTGTACTAGGATGCAGCTGAGCCTTCAATGCTTGATTCTCCTGCGGCAATTGAACAATGGCAGCCCCCAGTCGCTGAACCCATTGGAGCACATCTGACTCAGCGATGGGCTCCAGTGCATGTTGACATGCGTCACTAATAGCTGTCTCAAGCTACACGATGTGGTCCCACAGAAGGGCCTTCTTCACAATAAGGAAATCCTGGTCCTTCTTGAGTTCTTCTATGGCGTGAACCTTCTCGGCTCGTTCCTTCTTGATGTCCACTTCTATTTCATCCATAGCTTTTCGCGCTATAGCAGCCCTGCCTGTGAGCTCTGCGATTGCTGTGGTCGTGGTTGCCTCACTCTCCTGCAAGTGCCAACAACTCTTACTGATTTCATGCATCCTATCTGCCATCTCTCCAGTGGCGACCATCTGTATTGTTTTCAACGCCGTCTCCAGTAGTGCATTGATGTTGACAGTCACCTGGTCAACCATCTACAGCAAAGCTTTCAAAGCCTCGTTGTCGGTCACAACCGCAGTCGGGGGAATATCCACATTCTCGACCTGGGGTGTGGTGCTGATTGTGGCTGTTTCTTGCATCGATGCTTCTTTGGGTGCCTTCCTTAAAACCACATAACACAAAGAGTCCATATGAGCAGTGAGTGCATGGAAACCCTCATTCGTCTTCATCGCCATCTTATCAGCGGCCGTTGTGGCTGCAAGGTTGAGCGCTGACATTAATTGGCCCAACTGCGCCTCCGCTGGTAGGGACAACCCACTGATCCTCACATGCTCCTGGTGCCATTTTGATCTGTTTTCCTCAAGAGCTCAGTCACTATCATCCGTTGTCGGTCTCCTTGTCGACTCTTGATCGGAATCATGACGACTCTGCTGATCCTTTACCGATACTCAATCGTCTGGGCCTTGCGTCGGGCCTCCAGCCTCTATCTATGCCAACCCCATAGCTTTGCACCATGATTCCGGCCAGTCATGCATAATAGCCGCTAGCTCCACCATCATTACCTTATACTGTGTCAGCAACCATTGGTTATTTGGGTCACGGTGGGCTTGAACATAAATGGCATGCAGTCAAATTGCAAATGCCATGATTGGCTTAAATTGGGATGCGATGTCTTTGGAGAATCGGGGCACCTTCATCGCAGCCGCACAGAGCATCTCCCAGTATACCCAAAACATCAATGTACATTCCCAATTCCTCTCTTGGTCTCGGACAAACCACAGGTTTTGATACTACGCGCCGCGATGCTCTTTGCTTGCTTCAATCTCCATACCTTGGTATGCATCGAGCTCCTTCCAGGCCACGAATTCTATCAACAGTAGAAGCCAGCTATAGGTAAAGGAACCCTTACCTCCTTGAACCGCTGCAGCATCCTCTTCTAATAGATTCAGTAGAAACAATGACTAGTTCATCTGCACCCTAGCCGCGAACTGCTGGGTACACGCCACAATCCCCGAGTTACACTGATTGGGGCGACTGCCATGTACCACTTTACAGGAAAGTATCTTCGTGCTAGTGAGCACCGCCTTGTCATTTATGGTGCTTGTACGGTAACCATGACCATCGGTCTCCATGGTGTATCGCTTTACCAACTATGCAGCCAAATTCTTGTCATTCTCTTTACAGCGGAAGTACTGCGACGGGTCAACCTCATCCTTGGGCAACCCGGTGATCTCTGCAATCAAGTGCACCGTGACGGGAATTGCTTCGTCCAACCACAATGTACCACCGTGAGAACAGGCTAGCAGCTTCTTCACACAAGCATTGACCTTCGGCAACCATCCAAAATGGGGCATATTGATAAGACCTAACAGGACGGCCTGTTTCAACCCTCGCGTGCAATCGTGCTGGACCAGTTTACGGCTCAATCAGGACTCTGGCACATAAGGGTCCACCGAAATCTCTTTGTATGCCACCATATCATGGTCATCATATTTCAGACATAGTAGTGCTAGCCCGATGTCAACAGAGCACTCCATTCCTGCCGGCAGGGAGGGCATCTTCAATGGATGCTTTGGATTCTTCTGCAGCTTCCAAGAAGGTGCCCCAGGGCGACTGGGGGGACATACCCCCGGATATCAATGGCAAAGAGTCCTTCCCATACAGCGGACTCATAAACCTGGTGGTGGGATGACCCAACTTCCCTTTGAGCTTCCCCCGCTGCGGTCATGGAGGACCGAAGCTGATGCTTGCTCTGCGGCGACTCAAAAAGCTGACCTCCCCGATGCTTCTTGGTAATCACGGATGCACCCAACGACATGGTTACAACTTTGGCCTCAAGGTTGACGGCTAGCATAGGCTCTACCTCTTCTTGAACAAATACCGAGATGAAGGGGGACTCGACTTCACTACTGATATCAACTGTCTCCAGCTCGCTTAGCATACCTCACTACACTCAGGAACAACACTCAGCAATTTCAACAAGCCTTTCCCAACTCACAGCGGCGCTCATTAAATAGCAACGATACTCTGCAGCACTCCACAATCACACTAAAACAACTGAATTCTCGGTGCCTTTGGACCAACTTCAACCCGTTCTTATAGCATCCAACCCAATCTTTTGTAATCATGACTAAATACAACATTAACTCAACTTGTATAACTCTCCTGGTACCAACTGGAAATATGCAGCCTTGATTACCAATTGCTTCTTCTAAGTAGTGGTAAACTCTTCTGGTGCAGTACCTGTTGCCAGAAACTGAATGATGTCTTCAAAATAGCTGTTGGCGAATCCCACCTTAAACAGTTGCGCATCAGGAAGCCCGTACCACCATAGGACTGATCCATTCCGACTCCTCAATGGGTTCGATGATACCGACATCCAACATGCGATCCAGTTCTGCCTTGACCCTCTCCTTATGTTGCAGATTCAATCAGTAGGGTCACTACTGGATTGGCTTATTATCTGGTTTTAATGGAATTTTCATCTCCCCTAAGTCGCCCAGAATCCCCTTCATATTAGAAAACTTCATGGGAAATACATCCTGAAACTCATGAAGCAATTCGGTGACCTAGCTCAACATCTCATCATCCCAATAGTCCCCGACATTTGCGAACTTCGGATTGTCCTCTGCCTCAATGTTGATCTTGCGAATCTTCAGCGGCTGACTGAACGGATCACTTGGCGCATCAGGTGGTACCACAGCAAGACTACCTTTTGATTCCGGGATATTCACATTCCATGGATCATCACCATCCTCTAGCCCACCAGTGATATTGAAACATTCCATGAGAGACTGCATCTTGTAATGCGTGTGTGGATCTACTGGATATGCCACCGGAACAACCTGCAAAACTACCTCATAGATGATCTGTAATGCATTATTGACCTCCGGATCAGCATCCGTAAAACTGAATGTATGGGTAAAGCTCACTGTTAGCTTCAACCAAGTGGTAATTTCCCCTCTCAACTTAGCTGCAGTATACCATGATCGCGGCATCTCGTCCAAGGTATGAACAAATGCATGGACCCACTCAGCTCGTGGTCATGATGCCCATAATTGCTGACACTCCCTCAAGTGACCACCTGAATCATTCCATCCATCGTAATTCCCTACGTGGTAGACCTCGGTATCGCCGAAATGAATTAGCATCAGTCGGCGACACTGTGACCATTCTATAATGGATTTCTTGTGGGTCTCCCACCACCGTGCTGGGGTAGCCTTCAATGCTTCTTCTAAGGCTAACAGTCTATGTTGTTCAAAAACTCTTTCCTCGAACTCCACCAGAAAGTCGGATAACCCTGGAAGCCCTTCTTAGATTGGTAGCGTAACAGTTTCAGTTGCAACTTGGCATAAGGACTGCGTTAGCAACGCACACTTGCGGAGCGACACCTGATGCAAGTGGTTCTACCAGTTTTCGAGTGCATCATTATTGTCGGAAGAGGCAGAGCTGGCACTGCGCCATCCAAGCTCACCACTGGCAGTCGGATGAATGTAATCTTCAGAAATATTGAATGAATGATCCCATTCGCTGGGATCATCGTCCTTCACTGGTTCAATGTAGCGGTGTCCCTCAGCTGGATCCAACGGGGCGATGACTCTAAGATCGCGATTTTCAAAAGCCATCATCCGTTGCTTGATGTTAATTACTGCTCTGCTATCATTAGCCCAGCCAATCCCCAGTAACGCGGGATAAGAGCTTCCTCCTTCAACTACTTCTATTACATCAAAATCAACATATGTCTTCATGCCCTCAATTTTTACCACCAGCCTTGGAACGAGTCCAATCGACGTCACCTTAGCGTGATTAGCTAACCGGAGCTGTATAGGGGACCAACTCAATGGGGGACTCCACATCCTCTGCTAAGCCTGCTTGGTTAAGATGTCGACATCCGAACCAAGATCCAAAATAACTGAATCAGCATCATAGTCACCAATCTGAATATTCATCCACATCTCCTTACACGTCTTTCATCATTGTAGGGAATTGACCGTGAACTCTTGTTGATTGTGAGTTGGTCGCCGCAGTACAGCTTCAATCTCGGCCAGAGCATTGGGATCCCTTGCCATGGATAAACAATGTTCAAAAAATGCTTGAAGCATGCTAGACTGCCGCGACGGGCTAGCCTCCGAAGTGGCATCAAAAGTAGAGGGCATATCATAAATAATAGCCTTACCTCAATATTTTTCTAGTGCACGACGTGCTTGAAGGAATGCCTCCTGCTCAGCATCAATGTCAAATGATGCCTTATTCTGTCCTGCCAACCGAATCAACGAATGTGAGCTATCCTCCCCAGTTGTCTTACTTCCGTGAGTGACAACAGCTACTGAAGCATCCCGCGGTCTTGGCTCTGCAGAAATTGTCGCAATGTTCGCACCCCGAGGCTGGTTCAGCGGTGGATTCACATTCTGATTGAAATTTAGATTCGGACGCTGATTATGGTTTTGTACTGGTTTTTGTACTTGGTTTCAGGGCAGGCTGCTGTGCCTAGGGCTGATTCTGCAACTGTGGAGTGTTCCTTGCTTGCCATCATGCAATCAACTGCGGACAATTCTCAACCGTGTGATCATTAACAAAACAGAACCTACACTGGTTCTACAGCAGTGGACAGTCTCGTTGGTAGTGTCCCCATACCACATAGTGATAGCATTGAACAGGTCCATGACCACCTCGTCCGCCTCCACGACCAAATCCTCCACCGTGTCCTCCCCGTGATCCACCCTGCTGCTGGTACTGTGGTTGGTTAAACTGTTGCTGCATTGGCGTCGGTTTCATTCCTTGTCCTTGCGGTGCATACTGCGGTTTTTGTAGATACTATGGCTATTATGGAGCCATCTGCATCGGAACATATTGTGGCATGATTTGCTATGGTTGTGGTTGTTGCGGTACAAACTGCATCTGTGATTGAGGTAACTGATGGGTTACCTGCGGCTATGGTATAGCACGTAGGTTGTCCTTTACATAGAATGTATCACGCATTCTTTCTTGTAGCAACCCATATGCACGACAATCTTTGTCATCGTGACCCATAGATTTGCAAAATGTATAGTAAATATTTCTCGGAGTCGTGACCATTTTCTGCATGTACGGGTGATTATCATGGCTGTGCCCATATACATGGCAGACGCGACACCACGGCATGCTCCCACCATTCAACGGATTTGGTGCTCTTGAAACTAGATAGTTACGGAAGTCAGGGCAATTGTCCTTAGTATGTCCTTCTCCCCGACACCGTGTACACCATACTTAATCACACTGCTCTTTGCCCTTTTTTAGATCCTGCAGTTGTATAGTTAAGTTGGCTAGTTGTGTCTGGATTTGTGACATCCCATCCGCTATTTCCCCAATTGGCGATGATTCCAACCGCATTGCGATCTCCAGCGCTTCACTTGGCATTGTAATATTCTTCTACATCAGTGGTAGCCGAATATGCAGAAGCAACACCATGATGAACCATTCTTTATGTTGAGCTGTATTAATATCAAAACTAACTCTTTCCATCAGTGTCTTAAACCACTGATCGAGGTCCCACACAGACTCGTTAGGAAACTGCTTAATCTCTTTAAGCTCTGTAATATATTGCACTTCATATTTGGGCTTCCGAAACTTGGTGACTAAGCCTACATGCATCTCATCCAATTTTTTTGCTGGGGTGCCAACAAGAACCTGCATAAGTTTCATAAACCAGTCTAAAGTGCGACCTCGAAGAGTGGTTGCCAATTGTCCCTTTTTAGCATCATCATTAGTGATCTGTTTAACGGTCCATACCGCCTCACACAGAAACCAATACTATTCAGGGTTGTCTGTTCCATTTCCGTGGAACAACGGAAACTTAGTATCCTCGCCCGCCATCCTGGGCTTACTTCCTCCAGTCGCTGAACTACCAGTAATTATTTTTTGTGGAATTGATGAACTTGATGGTGTTAAATTCGTATTCCTTACCGATTGAGAGATAGTGAGCAGAGGTGTGGGTATGTAGGTGTTGGGGTTTGATCCTACCTCTATCCTAGGCATAGCCTGGTCATCCTTGTCAGGATTGTGAGTTCACTTTGTCCCGTGTGGTCTTCCTCTGCGAATTTGCGGTTCAACCGCAGCAGGACCTTCTCCTATCCTTTGCCTCTTTTCCTATCGAAACCTCACTCCTCCCCTCGTAACACCACTTTCTTCCTCAGCTTCATTCACAGTCTCATAATGACCCACACCTATATACTCCTGATCATTCCATGTACCGCCCCCGAGTTGTCGCGATATCCACGGCCTCCGCCCACTAGGTTGTTTACTGATCTAGATGCATCTTCAATATACCCTTCTTGCAAATAAGCATCTAAATGGACAGTTGGAGCGACAGTAGAAACCTTCCCCGGGGTCCATGGAATAAGTATCTTTTGGCTTCTCTATAGCACTTCTACGTATCAACTGCGAATTCAGTGATATACCCCTCCAAGATGGTATCGAGCCAGATTTCGACGGTGCGCGATGTTGTATTGTCGACTTCTTGTAGCTCCTGAATCAACTCGGGGGTCCAAGTTGTTGGTTCACCACCTTGGGAATTCCTCTTCTGGAAGGTCAACTTTTCCAACCACTCGTACAAAATTACTGGGAATTCACAGAAAAACCATTCATGTGGACTTTTGTGAATATATCTATCCACCCACTGGTCTACCGTCAGTCGAGTTTTCCGACTTTCTTCTTTAGCAAATTCTTGCAGTTTCTAATCAAACCATTCTTGGATCTCTGGTTTCGTTGGGTGCCACAACATGTTCTCCTTTCACTGCATACATGGTCCCGACAATAGAACCATTTGTTAACTCAAACCCACTTTACAGGGGTTCCCATCACTATCGACACCAACCCACGTGATCTCCCTGAGCACCGGCTGTTATACCTCTATATTTCACAGTGTCGCATCCCCATCACAAAACAAGTTGACGACACTTTCCCTACTGTTTTAAACCATCCAGAAGAGACAGATGATGAGTCAACCTTGAAGGTGAATCCACCCTGGCAAGTTTTGACCCACCTTGGACTTTATTTTTACACACTACCATGCCTTGCTATCTTCCCAAAACGCGGTACTAGACACTACCGCGTGTTGCTTTTTCATCAAAGCGCGGCAGTGCCGCGTTCTGCAGACTTTGCAAAACGCGGTACCCTTTTAATAGCTTTTTTCCCTTGGCTTGTGGGATTTTGGATTTTCGAAGATAATGGAAGATTGGGTTCCTTGATTCGATCTCAACTCATCTCCTTCGATTAGAAACCCTGATCCACTTATCTCTCCTTAGATCCACCCATCTCTCTTGTTGGTTAACCTCACCATTCACTATAAAAGAGAGGCATGCCATTGGAAAAGGGGAGGACTCTTGAGAGCACCAAACTTATGGTCTTGTAGCATTGTGGAGATAGCTAGAGGAGAAGACACTTGGAGTTGGAGGATTGGCTTGGACATCAAGCACCCTTTGTAAGTAATCTTCAAGTTGTAATGGAATAACTTGTCTTGTTTTCCCAAATCATTTGTGTTAATCTTGTTTTAATGATATGATTTGTATCTTTCATAGATTTAGATTCTAACTCATGTTTCAGATTGCTAGAAGAATAGTGCATGCTTGTGTTTTGGTTCCATTTTAACAGGTTTACTTGTGAGGACTTGGAGCTTGGAGCAAATACCAAAAACAAGCGTTTGGATATAAGGTCAGTTAAACTCCTTCTATTCTCTTCAGCATTTTAATACTGGAATGTTTGTTAGATCTAGGGATTCAAGGTTGCATTTGTTTTGTTTTGTTCTTAGCCTAGAGTTAGTTTAAGTCTGCTTTAGTCTAAGGGAATTTTGACTTATCCGTAGGGCAAAATTCCACATAACAAGAATGGCGACTCCGCTGGGTTTGATTACTGCTTGATTGGTTCAATTCACAGTCATTTATCTTTGAATTGTGAGTTTTTATTGCATTTCAAACCAGCTTGAATCTTGGTCTTTTTTGACCCTTATTCACCCCTCCTCGCAGTATTTATCTCCCTATTTAATTACTGAGTCCCCTGGGTTAGCAACAACCCTGAAAACTTTATTTTTTCTTTTCCAGTTGCACTTTTTTCCTCTTGCCACAGTACCGCGCCCTCATAACCACGTCCAGCGCGGTAGTACCGCGTCCTAGGACTTAATACCAGAGCGGTAGTTACACAGTGCCGCGCTTCAGTCAGGCTATAGCCCGCGGTAGTGTCTGCAAGTGTGTAAATTTTTTTATCTTTGCTTGGTTTCCTGAATTCCTCTCTGCCTTAAATAGTCTTTACTGTTGCCTATTAGCATCCTAATTAATTTCCAGTTTGTATGGTCTGCTTATCACCTAGTTTGTGAGTTTGATTGATTGATTGAATTAAGTGGCACTTTTGACATATTGGTCATTTTTCAATTTGATTGCATTGACTTGACTTTTTCCCCACAACCAACTCAACACCACTGTCTTCTGTTACTGAACACTGTAGTTTTATAGTCATATTGTCATTATCATTTTCAGTAAATTAAAAAGATCATTGGTTGAAAGCAAATTTTGTTGTTTAAATTGAAAAAGTCTAGTGGTATTTTGCATAGGGAAATGAACCATTAATTTTGCCATAGAAATTCTCATTATAGAAGCATTGTAGATTGTAAAATCAGTGCATTGAAAAGAGTGTTTACTTCAGTTTGGCTTTGTTCATAAATCGAAAAGAAAAGAAAAATCTTTTACTTTGATTGCTTGTGAAAATTGTTATGCATATTTGATCGAAGAACCTCTATCTTTACCTTAGCTAGATTTCATCGAAGGAAAAGGCTTGCTTGTGATTCATTCTCATTTGCATGGTTTGAGTCGTCATAACACCATCAAGTTTCACGTCCGCTACCCGATTGAGTAAAGACAGCCACTAAAATTAATCACCCTAATTAAACCAACTTTAACCTCACTTGAGGAAATCAAAAGAATTTGGTAGTTAGGTAGGACACCGGGGATAGGCATCAAAATAATTCCCCCTTGTCACTTTCATATGAGACATAGTCGTTGTCTTTAGGGAACTAAAATCCTCTAGTACTTATTGACACGGTCACAGCCAGTTTGTGGAGGGGCCTCCTGACTGTTTCCAACTTTCAGGGGTTAAACGGCCGCGAGATTGAGAACCGGACGGACTCTGTGGAATACCGCACTCCACTTAGCCCTAAGGCAACATCGATCGCTGTCTTCTTCGGAAGGCTGAAGTGCCCAAAACCTTTTCCGACGTGTCATGAACGAGGTGGCTTAGTATCTATTCTACTAGGGCTCTTTTACCCAGGATCCCTTTCGGTAGAGGGATATCCTTCTTATATCGGTCTCTCATGCTGTATTGTTCGACTTGGATTTCATCACCTTGCGAAGGATACAGCCTGTTGAGGTCTCCAGCTCTTAGTTAGGAGTTTGCTTGCTATCTCATCTTTGTAGAGGGTCATTTTTTATTTATAGGGACTGCTTGTTGGCATTCTGGCCAGTTTTGTTGATTAGCTCGCTTATTGAGACACCGGTCTCAGTATAGATTTTAGAGCTTGCCTTTTTGGCCTGTGAGCCTTGCTTTTTCTAGCTCCTCTTTTGCACACTCGGCTGCATTAGAGTTTTTGAGTTCTTTGTTTACGGTACTGCCCCCGATTTTCATTTTTCTGTCATCATGTCAGATCAACCACGAAGATCACGAAGACAACAGGGCCTAAGCCCTCCACCACCACCACCGCCACGGACTTCTGGTCCGCCTGCATCACGCATTCCTGCTCCTCCTGGCCGCGGTGCTGGTCGAGGCAACATTCCACCGCCAATACGTACAACATCTTCAGTTACGCCCGTAACTGCCACACACAGCACAGTCTCAGAATCTATTACAGCTTCTATAACCACTAGCATGTCTGAGACTTCCACTGTCACCTCACCCACTGTCATTCCAGATTTATCTGTAACAGTGGACACAGTTACAGCAGCTGAACCTAGCACAACCCAGAGTACTAGACCAGAGGTCATCCTTCTACCGGATGCCAACACTTCTCGTCCATCAGACACTTTCCACGACGATATAGACGGATCTATTGGCACCACAGAAGGGTCCGACCAGGACATACCTGGCTTAATTTCAGTCCCAGGCGGATACGTTGAGATCATTGAAGATACTCGTCTACCTGACACACCTTTTGAACCTGATTATGGCTTCATTACTTCCCAGACGGAATTTCCGCCTGTTATTACTACGTCACCCAGTGTTCATCCTCAGGAGACAAGTTCTTCTAGCAACGTACCTCGCACTTTACATCTACCCAACATCCCACCGGGACACGAAATCATGGCCTCCATCCAGTCTAGTATGGTTAGCCTAGCGAACTCTCCGTTAGCATCGGCACAATTTAGACGCAACACAGAGCAAATGCTTTCGACAGCGTCTAGATACCCCCCTGTTTCTCGTCCTTCTGACTATAGGGATCCCAACGTCCCGTCTAGCACAGAATTTCATCACTCTTTTGCAGACGGCTCAGGACCTTCAGACTTTACTACACCTAGGTTCCTGCCGGATCCCCAAAATCTTTTTCAGGATATGAACTCGGACCCAGTTCTCGTTGGTCCTCCTATCATTGAACAGTGATGGACGACGCTGATACCCCTGGGCTAAATTCCCCACATTTGCTGTCATCACCAATGTTTGGTGCACATTCTATGAGGGATAACCCAGTTTTTTCTCCGTCCTCACCTGTCCAATATGGACGACCTCCTCCGCAAATCGGTACTTTTGGCGTCGTTGGCCAATCCATGCTATCATATTTGACTAGCGGCGGAAGAACACCTAGTCATACTGCTGGATCTTCCGTTTCGACCGGAGGATCACCTTCAGCCACCATTTATACTATTTCAGGAGGTGGACAACCGACTGCAATGGTCCCTAACTCCAACATCCAAACCCTCCCTGGTGGGCCATCAACCCAACCAGCTGGGGGGCAACCTTCTGTAGGGAACCCCATTGTTAGTCAACAACCTCCAACTGGTGGGCCATCAACCCAACCAGTCGGAGGACAACCTTTTGCTGGGAACCCAGTTCCCAGTCTACAGCCTCCTCATATAGGGCCATCCAACCTAACTGCTGGCGGACAACCTATTGGCTCGATCCAACAAGTTTCCCAACCAGCAGTTTCTACT
This sequence comes from Larix kaempferi, assembly GCA_027924585.1. Classification (NCBI taxonomy): domain Eukaryota; kingdom Viridiplantae; phylum Streptophyta; class Pinopsida; order Pinales; family Pinaceae; genus Larix; species Larix kaempferi. The sequence goes on from BSBM01000094.1 coordinate 9,741,008, forward strand.
CAGTTTGGTATGTACAATCCACCTGGCAGTGGGCAACCTTATTCCAGTATTCCAACCGGACTTTCTTCTCAACCTCCCCCGTCAGGCATGCTTCCTTCTTGGGATCATCAAATCCCACAGAGTGGGGGGTACTCACTTTTTGGAAACTGGAACCAAGCTGGGGGGAAATCTCATATTCCCCCCAACCTAAATTCCGGCTTCCCTTACCCTTCAACTGCTACAACTCCATGGAACCCATCACTTCAATTTCCACTCGTTCCTCAAGCAGGAACGAGTCTTCCATGGACACCACCGTCGCAGCCACCCCCCAACGCTGCTATGGGAAATCCTCCACTTACACAGTATGGTGGCAACATCCCTGGAACACAACAATTCCAAGGAACTTTTCCCCAACAAGGAACAGCAACCATTCCTGGGTATCAACAGCCTCAAGGTACTATACCCACTCAGCAGAACACTTACCAACCGGCTGCTTACAATCAACCGGTTAACCAGATGGCTTACTATCCGCAGAACTTCCAGCAGTATCCCGCGGGAAACACATATGGGCATAACACACAGCAGCATGCTATGCAGGGCCCTCCAGGGTTCTCTGCACCGCATGGTTATTACTTATACCCGCAGACCAACCGTCAACTTCCCTTCTTGGCCACACTTGACTTACCATATTTGTCGAGGCTTATCAACGATCCTATATGGCATGAACCTCACTGGCCTCCTATCCCAGCCAAACTACCATCGGACATTCCTAAGTTCGATGCCAAGCCCGGGGAAGACCCCAAGAACCACGTGATGACCTTCCATCTTTGGTGTTCATCAAACTCCTTGATGGATGATTCCATCCGACTTCAGCTCTTCCAACGTACGCTTACCGGAACGGCAGCAAAATGGTACATCGAGCTGCCACAGCACTCTTTTCGTGATTTCAACACTTTGGCTATGCATTTTCTGACACATTTCCAGCTTCCCATCCGGTATGAGACTAGAACAGAACTGCTAACTTCACTACGTCAAACCACTTCCACACACATCTCGGATCACATCCACGAGTGGCGAAGACGCCGTAGGCTAATAAAGGCACCTATTCCAGATCAACTACTTGCTGATTGGTTTACAAAATCCTTTTTGCCTCCCATAGCCAGAGATATTGCTATGCGCGGACCAGTTACGGAAGAACAAGCCATCTCGGCAGCACAATACATGGATTTAGTATATACTCAATCCGGTACTTTACATGAACTTCTTCCACATGCTTCCCGCGTTCACACTGATCCTACAAAGCCTACTACTGAACCACCCATTGATGGTATCGTTGGTTCAGTTAAGGCTCAGCCTGCTACCAACTCGACGGGGCAACAAGCTTCTGCTTCCCCCGCTTTTACCCAGGCCGCTTCAAAAACTTCCACCTCTCCTGCTGCCTCCTCCGAAGTAAATGCAGTCCAATCTACATCACAACCATCCGGAGGAAAGAAGAAAAACAATCGTGATAAGCCTAAGAAGAACCAGCAGGAGAACCCCAAACCACAACCTACCCAGAATGACCAAAAACCACGTCGGAAAGCTAAGTTTCCCTGCTTGATCTGTCAAGATGATCACTATACGCGTGACTGTCCCTACAAGGACGAGGTCCATAAGTTCGTTAAAGGGTCCTCTCGACCGGCAGTGCTAACTGACCCTTTCCCCCAACAGCAACAGCAAATGGTTGCCCAAGAATCCCCACAAGGGGGCAACCCGACCAATCCTTCCCGTGGAGAAACGTCCACAAACCGCGAAATCCTAATGACAAGTAATGAGGAGATTAATATCACCACTCGTTCAAAGACGTATGACAATCCTCCAAGTTCAACCAAACAATCGGAGACAGCCAAAGGAAAATCTCCTGTTGAAGATCCGATTCCTATTCCCCCCCCTAATGGTCATCTCCATATCGAGAGACCACTTATAGATACAGTGCTACGCCCACCCAAGGGCACCATACGAAAGGCGACATTCAATCCGAATGCGCGAGCTGCCCAAAACTACAACATTGTTGAAGATTTGGCTCAAGCACCTTGCGCTATGTCAACTCTCGAGGTTCTCCAACACTGCCCCACGCAGCGTAGAACCCTACTTTCAGCACTGGGGGCATTGGACCCAGATACTTCAAACTCCATCATGTTTAACTTGGAGCACGCCAAACCTAGGCTTTCTCACCAGTTAGCCTTCCAGGTGCATACGAAAATCCGTGGAAATGTTATCCACCGCACAGTGTTAGATGAGGGTGCTTCCACGTCGATTATGTCTTTGAACTGCTGGAGAGCCCTCGGCTCGCCTGAGGTCACAACTTCTCCCACTACTCTTAGAGCGTTTGATGGACATGGGTTTCAACCATATGGACTCATCCCCTCAATCGGTGTTGAACTGGGGGGCAAAACAGTATCCGTACACATCGAAGTCGTAGATGCACCTTTGGATTACAACCTCCTACTTGGTCGGAACTGGTTCTATGCCATGACTGCCATAGCATCTACAGTCTTTCGGATTGTACAATTTCCTCATGAAGGGAAAATTGTCACTATTGATCAATTGGATTACTGTATCCCAGACTCCCATCCGAACTCCGCCAATACCGTTCCGTTATTGGATCAACCTCGGTACCGGTTCCAAGACATAGGTGTTGGTCTCATGAAGGATTCATCCCTCATTGGAGTTTTTCCAGAGCTGGGAACCCATCTTCAACCCGTCAACATGATTTCATCGCATGTCACCCCGTCCGATGATTCATGGGTGATCCCGAGTCCTACTCAGATCCAAGGCTATGGCAATTCCATGCCTTTGAACAGAAACCTTGCAGCATATGACGCGATCCAATCAGCCACAGATTGGGTCGACTGTTCTACTAATCACACAGTGGCACAGCTCTCGACTGAAACTCATACACACCCACCATTGTTTGATCCTCTCAACTTGATTTTTCCCACCGACGAATCAATCATAGAGTTTATGTGCGGTAATGAACCACCATGGGGAGATTTTCATCATCGATCTTCATTCCCCACCATTCAGTCACTTGAGCCTGACACCAAATCCAGTGCTTCACTTGGGATGGTTCAAACCAAGTTCCCCACTTCCCTCGACGAAGTATTTTCTGAAGGCAACTTGGCCAATCTTATGGCAACCACTCCCATCGATATTTCAGTAAATCCTGGTATCGTGGAAAATGTACACATTGGCAAAACATGTACTCCTCTCGAGACAGAGTTCTATAATGCCTACTTTAAAACTTTCCGCGATGTTTTCGCTTGGAGTTATGAAGAGATGCCAGGAATCGACCCGTCGATTGTGGTCCACGAAATTCCAACTTTCCCTGGCGCCCGACCTGTTCGGCAAAAGCTTCGACCCGTTCATCCTCGTAAGGCAGCCGCCATTAAAGCAGAAGTTGAAAAACTTTTGCGTGCTGGTTTTATCTATCCTGTCCCATTGACAGAATGGGTATCCAACATCGTCCCTGTAGCCAAGAAACAGGGAACGATCAGAGTCTGTGTTGATTACCGTGATTTGAACAAAGCTTGTCCCAAGGACAACTACCCAACTCCGTTTATTGACCAGATCATCGATAACTGTGCCAAAAGTGTTATTTTTTCATTTATGGATGGCTTTTCTGGCTATAATCAGATCGATATCCTCCCAGCCGACCAGCACAAAACGGCCTTTATCTGCCCTTGGGGGATCTTTGCATATCGGAAGTTACCTTTTGGCCTCAAAAATGCCGGGGCAACTTTCCAACGGGCGATGTCCTACGCATTTCATGACATCAAACATATCGTAGAGCCATATCTCGATGACCTTCCCGCTCATTCTCGAACTCGGGAAGAACATCCAAATCACTTGAGTGCCATTTTCGAAAGGTGTCGGCGCTACAATATACGTTTGAACCCGCATAAGTGCGTCTTCTGTGTAGAAGCCGGAAAACTGTTGGGCTTCATAGTCTCCAAAGACGGGATACGTCTAGATCCCGCAAAGGTAGCAGCTATCATAGCCCTGCCTCCACCTACCAATATTCCAGAACTTCAATGTTTGCAAGGGCATGCAAACTTTCTACGTCGTTTTATCTGTAATCTGTCCGAGATAACAAAAGGCTACATGCGGCTTCTCAAGAAGAATGTTCCCTTCATATGGGATGATGAAGCCCAACGCTCCTTTGACAATTTAAAGGCAGCCTTAACCAAAGATCCTGTGATTCAACCCCCCAATTACACACAGGACTACATTCTTTATCTCGCAGCCTCGATTTCCACCATTGGTATGGTGTTAGTCCAGGAAGACCACAACGGCATAGAACATGTGGTGTACTATCTCAGCAAGAGTCTTCTCGACTCTAAAACTCGCTACTCACATGTTGAAAAGCTGGCTCTGGCAACAGTATTTGCTGTCCAGAGATTCCGTCACTACATCTTACTCCGCCGGACCACCGTCATCGCCGATTTCAATCCAATGTACTATATCCTCACACGACAAGTGCTTGGGGGCAAGTACTCCCGTTGGATTGTCATCCTTCAAGAGTTTGACTTGGAATTTGTCAAAGCCAAGTCTAATAAATCTCTGGTCTTTGCTGAGTTAAGTTGTCACCTGCCCCGTGCTACTGAGCAATCCGAGCCCATTGATTCTCTTCCCGACGAATCATTATTCCTCATTAGCACGTCTGATCCGTGGTATGGGGATATTCTCTTATATCTCCAAACCCAACGCTTCCGTCCCGACCTCACCCGCGATGAACGACGACGTGTCAGACATCACGCAAAATATTACCTTATCGTAAACGATACTTTGTATCGATGTGGTGTCGACACTGTCCTTCGACGCTGTTTGACCTTAGATGAGGCGGAACGCGTTCTCAATGACTGCCACGCTGGAGCATGTGGTGGTCATCTCTCTGGGATGGCTACGACCCAGAAAATACTGCGAGCGGGATACTTGTTGGCTGCTTTCTTGGGCAGACCCGGGTTTTAATGAAGCGCAGCAACAAAACCCCTTGGCGCACTGGCCCTCTCGGCAACGAGCTGCGCGGCAGCTCGAGGTCTCACCCGAAGTGGCTATGGGGGGGTTAAGGAATCAGGTTTCCTTAACCGGGGTGACGCGGAGATAGCTTTTCCTTGAATGGTTCCTGCGAAATCGGCGGTCGGACCTTCCCGCAGGCCGCTCGGCGCAGCTGTGCGGGTCCCTTCCTTGGTAGGTCTACTGCGCAGTTTCTCCTTTCCAACGCAGCAGGCAGCTATTTCTTGGGTCGACGCGCGAAACACTTTCTCGCCCTTCGCATCTAGCGCAGTAACGCAGTCTGCTCTCGCCGCAGCGACTGTGCGTTACTACCTCTTTAGTACTTAAGACACTTATAGTTATCAAGGGATCTTTCCAACTCGCTCAAACAGTCACAAAGATAAGACAGAAGTCTTGCATACACAAATAATGAACTCGAAATAGTTATCATTCACACAAACATTATAACAAGAAGATATAAGTGAAGCTCATCTCCTCGAGGAAAACCACGTCCTCAGGAGTTTTATATCAACCAGAAAATGATAGAGTTATACAATATGCTGCGCACACAGCTGCAGCCTTAGAACTTACAGGAAACTCCACGCACACAGCTGGGAGCCCTTTTCTCAAGCTTGTCTCCTCTCTATGGAGATTACAAAGGCACAGACGTCGACTCAGACGGTCTGGCAACTCAGGGATTAGCTCCTCGGCTATCCGGTTTCCTCTCTCTAGTTCTACACACCAGGTAGAAATTACAGTGAAGGATAATCAACACATGATCTATCCCTTTAGACTGGCTCTCTAACAGTCTAGCATCTAACTCTCTAACTCTTCAAAAAGGAAGGAACTGAAGGAGGGGAGGAAGAACCCTCTACCCATTACAGTGATTCATCTATATAGGTAGCCATGACGGTCACACCTTTACAAAACTGTGGGCCTTTCCCAACAGTGATTCCCAAAAACCCTAACCACGCACATGGCTAGGTGTACTGTAGGCGCCGCTTGCAGTCACGTCGCCGCTTCCTGCAGGCTCCATGAATTCCGGCGCAGATTGTGGGTATGGGCGATCGTCCTTCGCCTTCAATGCTCTGGTCCGTTGCTCCTCCTTGATCCGAGCAACCATAACTTCTGTACTAAGCCTTTAAATGAGGGTAGCTAAGCCCTCTACTCCATCACCTTATTTATTATGGTAGCTGAGCCACCTTCATTCTTCGATGACGTGCGCGCGAGCTCCGCAATTTCCGGTCCGTGATCTGCGCTGAGATCATCCATCTGGCACCGTACTGCGCACCGTCTCCTTCTTACCCAAAACTTAGTGCTTGTCCCAAAATTAGCACTTTCCTTCCATACTCGTGCTTTTTCCCAAAATTCGCAGCTTTTACTATAGCTGCGACCTTGGCCCCAACAGGCCCCCAACACTCACTTGTGGCTCGCCCTCGAGCCACTCGCACTAGCGCGTGGTCTTTGAATTTGCGCATCTGCGTTTGCTTGAGTCTCCGCGAATGTTTTCTGCCATTTCACAATAGCGGAGTCCAATTCCTCAATACACTGATCGGCTGTTTGTACTGTTTCTGCGGTTGTTTCTTCTTTAGTGAGTGTATCAATGATCTCTTGAGACTCGGCAATTTCTTTGATTTTTGTCTCAATCTGGCCAACAATTTCAGCATACTCATCCATGAATGGCTGAATGCTGTTGGTGAGCTTCTCATCTTCAGTTCTGAGCTTGTGCAGTTGCTGCTGCATTTTGCGCACTTCGCCCATTTTCTTCATCTTTGGCAAGCCTGTTAAGGACTTGGCTTCTTCATTCAGAACAGCGAGGGACTGCTCTGCAGCTTGCACCTGTTCTGATAGTCCCACTTTAAAAGGGAGGTTCACAAGCTCTGTCCAAGCTTCCATAGCCTGGTTCATCAGGTTCTTGGCTTCCTGTACTCGACCTTTCATTCGTGTGGAAGCTCTGCTCAATGCTTCAAACTGTACCTGCGCATCATCTGTAAGATGCGCAGCAACGCGAGCTTCTAGCTCAGCGATCTGGGTTTTATGGCCTTCTGCCATAGCAGCTATTTCTTGCTCCAGGGTTTTCGCCCTTTCGCCAATAATTTGAATTTTTGCAACCAGAGGGAGGTCTGGTTGAATCTCGCAAGCCGGCAGTTCCTGAGCAATCTCTTCTATTGCGTTTCTGATGCCGGTGTCTTGCGCCTCATAGAGTGCAAGCTTCGCAGAGATATTCTTATGACTTTCCTTCAGCTCTATCTCCTGCGATTGCAGTCGTTGGTTTGCCTGGAAAGTAGAGAGCTCTCTAGCTCTCAACTCAAGAGAAACTTTCTCCTGTACTAGCTGTAGAGTTTCTATAGGAATCATAGACAAATTAATTTCTACAGGTCCAACTGTGCTTACCTGCAGTTCAGCTAGGGGATCTGGAAGTGTCATGCTGGTAGGCGGAATATGCACGACAGTGTGCCTTTCTGTGAGTTCTTCAACTCGCTCGCCAGTTGGGATTTCTTGTGGCGCCTGCGAAGTAGATGCTGGCGCATGGGTCTGCGCAATCCTTCCTGCGAGACCTTTTAGTTCTACAAATTGTAAGTCTAGAGCACCTCGGATGTGAGCATGCATGTTCCGCATCTCACGAAATTGCTCTTTCAAATATTTGTCGACCTCCGAGGGAATGGCCTCAGTGGGATGCGACACTTTCTGCTTCTTTGTGGCTGGTTCTGTTGAGCCTTCGTCGCTTCTTTGCTCAGGGGCTTCCTTGCCCTTATCTTTTTCTTGCGCAGCGGCGGGTGGCATCGCAGGTGCGATGTCAGCTGCTGCTCTCCATTCGTCAGACCAAGACTTAATGGTTTCTTCGACATCTTCTGTGGTCATCCTATAAAGACCTAGCGCCCAGTCACCTGGAATGTCGCAAGGCCGAAGGTAGAGTTGATGGATGTCGGCAGTAAAAGCCAACTTCCCGTCATACAATGTGGCTGTCTCCGCGCTCAGCCTTGGCATATCTTGTATGGTATCGCGGAGGAGATAGTAATACTCACAAAAAACAACGCGATTCATCTTGCGCTTCGCGGGATTAGGGGAATCCCAGAGGTTGATGTAGCGCATGCCGGCAACCTCTCCTGCGCGGCGTGGACGGAACTGAGTATTCGGGGGCTCCTTCCACCCGACGAGAGCACATAGAATTAAAAGCCATGAAAAATGGAATGATTGGCCTGCATTGTCCTGCACATTTAGGCAATCAGCCAAAAAAGAATTCAGCAGGAAGAGAGACCAGTTGTACTGTTCTCCCTCCGCAGCTGCGATAGCGAGCTCTACGACAGCTCCAGTAACTTCTTTTGGTCGGCACTTGGTGAGAAGTCTGCCTGCAAGCAGACTTCCTGTGAAGCGAAGTGCCTCATCTTCTACGGTCGTGAGGTCATAAGCCCGACCTCCTCTTGTCAAGTTATATTTCTGGACCAGCTTTGCAGCTAATTTTCGGTCCTTCTCCTTTCCTGCAGAATGGATATTGGGATCCTTACCAACCTTAGATAGGCCGGTGATACGGTGTATCAAGTCAACATTTAGATCAATTGGCCTCCCGAGCCAAAGGTAACCTCCATGAACGCAGGATAGCAGTGTTTTAACGACTGCGTTCACTTCATTGCTACGCCCAAAGTGCGGTAGCTTCAACAAATTCAAGAGTCCAGGGCGCTCAAGATTTGCTGCAAATCCCTTCGGGATAAACTCATCAACGTTTCTGGTGGGATTATGGACGATATCCAAATATCGGTCCAACTGAAACTGAGGATATGTCTTATAGTCTCCAAGGTTAAAATCAGAGAATTTAACCAGTGGAATGTTTCCCAATAGTTGGCCTTCTACCCGCACACTAGCCGGTAGTGGCGGTAGCGGAATTGGATACTTTGCATTCTTCGGAATCTGGACATCCGGCGCATCGTCTGGACGCGGCGGAAGGTAGTTCACCATAGACGCGAGCGGTTCTGGAACAGGTTCCTCCGGCTGCTGCTGAGATGCTCTTGTGCCTGGAGATGTTCTGGGATCAGTAGCACCAGGGTGTACGTAGGCCGACGGCGTCACCGGAGTGGCCATGCCGAAATCTAAGCCTCGGCGTAGAAATTGACGAATAACTTCTTCAGTCGATAAATTCTCCGTTGTGAACCAATGTAAATAACAAGACTCTGGATAGCAAATGGCGGAACTGCGTAGGGTATAGACTCTGAAAACAAGGGAAAATAGTCTGCACACTCGGCTCTGAAAACAATAGTGCAGATCTTCAAAGACAACTTATGCAACTCGAGACAGTAACCCAAAATTGATACAAGTGTGAGGTATTTATAGCCAGCGGGGTTAGTAAATGCGACCAAGTGGGGTTACGTAGCTATAGGCGGCTACAGATGAGTTGACAACACGCTATCCTCCTTGCCGTAGCGGTGCATTTAGTGTGATTGACGGGTTCTGACAGCCTTCCGGGAGAAGCTAATGGTTTCGGCGCCTGAGTTAAATGCAAATCTTTCGGAGATTAAGCCGAATCCGTCAGAACGGGTAGAATTAAATAGCGGCCTTATCCTTCATTTATTCAAACGCGGCTACATAACTGCTGTAATTCAAAATTTTCCGGCGGGTCATTTCAACTTAGGAAACTGTGCCTCTAGGGGTCCACAACAAAACTCTTTTCAGCGGCAAATTATGAAAGGGGACTTCGCAAGAGCGATAGTCCAATGGTCCATAAAGCAAAACTTCGCCAGAGCGGACCGCTAAGCTTTGTTCAAGCAATTTTTATTCAGGATGCGCGGATATTTCAAGGAACTGCGCAGGAAGCTGGAAACTGAGGGTGTGTCGCAGCTTCCGTGTAGACTAAATGCGATGTCTCTTTCAACTACACTGGGCATCTGCATTCCTGAGTACTATATTATGTCGACAGGGCGGAGTGGCCGTCGCAATAAAGCTTAAGCCGACTCCCGTTTATCATTGTAGGTAGTAGTTCTCCATTCAGCTTCGCAAGCTGAACTGCGCCTCCGTCTGTTATTTTTATTACCTGAAAAGGACCTAACCAATGCACACGAAACTTGCCTGGAAACTTGATGAATTTACTATCATAAAGGAGTACTAAGTCTCCTTCTTCAAAGTGCTTATGCCGAATGTGCCTGTCATGCCAAGCTTTCTGTCTTGCCTTCTGTACCTGTTGATGAAATCCGGCCATAAGTCTGTCTTCTTCTAAAGAAAGCAGTTGCGAAAGTCTTTCATTCATAGTGTCAGGATTTGCCATTTCTGTAATTTGCGCAATTCGGAGACTGGGAACAATGTATTCCATGGGCATAACTGCTTCTTGTCCATACACCAAGCTGAAAGGTGTGTGACCTGTTAATTTCTTGCAAGTGGTTCTGTAAGCCCATAATACAGCTGTGACTCTAAGGTCCCAATCATCTCTTTGTTGATTACAGATCTTCGTCAGGGCATTCTCAAGGATCTTATTGAATGCTTCCACCGTACCATTAGCTTGAGGATGGTAGGGTGTACTCTTATGGTGATTAATTTGAAATTCTTCAGTAAGGGCCTCTATAGTCTCATTGAGGAAATGTGTACCTTGATCACTCATGAGGATCACTGGGCATCCAAACCTAGTGATAATGTTCTCGAAAATGAACTGCGCGGCAGTAGCAGCGTCGCAGTTCTTAACTGGCTTCGCCTCAGCCCATCGGGTGAGGTACTCAGTAGCTGTAATGATATATCTTGCGCCAGTTCTTTTTCCTGGTGGGTTAATAGGTCCTACAAAGTCAATGGCCCATTTATCAAAAGCACGCAGTGTGATCTGGGGTCTTAGCGGCATTTCATCTCTCCTTGAGGGTTTTCCTGTGCGCTGGCACACATCGCAACATTTACAGAATTCCTTAGTATCCTTGTGCAATGTCGGCCACCAAAGTCCTGCGGCTAATATTTTCTGCGCAGTCGGCTTTCCTGCGAAATGGCCTCCTGCGGTACCTGAATGCGCTTCTGCGATGATAGAGCTCTTTTCATGTGGTAAGATACATCTGCGCAAAATTTCGTCAGGGCCCAACTTATAAAGCTGGCCTGCTATCAAAGTGAAGTCTGCGGCTCGAACAACAAGTTGCTTCTTCTGCTGGATTGTAAACTCAGCCGGCGCTTGTCCGGTAGTGAGAAACTTAAGAATATCAGAATAATATTCGTCTGCTGCTTGGATATAAAACAACTGTGCGTCAGGCAGATTGTCCTCCAGACTCGTAGGTTCCTCTCCTAACTCTATTCTGGATAGATGGTCAGGCCCTGCATTCAATCTGCCTGGCTTTACAATAACCTCAAAATCATACTCTTGAAAGAGTAGTAGCCATCTGCAAATTCTGCCTCCTAAGACTGGTTTATTGACCAAATATTTCAAAGCAGAATGATCAGTATACATTTTAAAGTGAGCTCCTAACAGGTAGTGTCTGAATTTCTGTAGGGCATACACCATGGCTAGTCCTTCCCTTTCTGTAGTGGTGTAATTCTTCTCAGCTGTAGATAACTTTCTGCTGGAGTAAGCAATTGGGTGGTCAATACTTCCTTCTCCAGACTGTGTAAGCACGATTCCTAATGCTATGGAAGAAGCATCAACATGAACATGAAAAGGTTTTCTCCAATCCGGGAAAACTAGAATAGGCGCTGTGATCATCTTTTCTTTAAGTGTGTCCAAGCTCTGTTGGCATTCCTCTGTCCATTGGAACTTCGAATCCTTCTTCAGCAATCTTTCCATAGGCGCTGTGATCCTTGCATATCCTTTGATGAATTTTCTGTAGTATCCTGTATGTCCCAATGTAGTGCGCAATTGCTTAACTGAGTTGGGCGCAGGTAAATTAGCAATGATGGCAACCTTCGCAGGATCCATCAAGAGTCCTTGTCTGCATACAATATGTCCCAACAAAATACCAAAGGGCGCACAGAATATACATTTTTTCAAGTTAAGGGAAATCTGATGCTGTCTACATTTTTCTAGCATCATACGCAGATTCGCAATATGGTTCTTTAGTAAACCAAATACAGTCCAGTCATCAAAATAGACTTCTAAAAACTTGTGGATAAATTCTTTAAAAACAGCAACAACAACTCTAGAGAAGATAGCAGGTGCGTTTTTAAGACCAAAGGGCATTACCGTGTACTGGAATGAGCCCCATTCAGTTGCAAAAGTAGTCTTGTGGCGGTCATCCGGATGGATTCTAATCTGATGATATCCCGAAAATCCATCAGTGAAAGAGTAAGCCTCTTGTCCTCCAACATTATCAAGTACTTCATCTGTGAAAGGAGTGGGAAATGGGTCGTGCGCTGATGCATCATTAAGTTTGCGCAAGTCGACACAAATTCTTATTTCACCTTTCGTTTTCTTTTCTTGGACCACCATAGGACTAATCCAATCGCTTTCCTCTACTGGCTCAATAATACCTGCTGCAAGCATCTTATCAATTTCTTCTTTGACTTTTTCTTTGTAGCGCGGGTTCAACCTGTATGGGCGCTGCTTTACTGGCTTGGCGTCTGGTTTCAGAGGTATGCGCATCACTCCTAAGTCTCCTAGGATGCCTTTCATTTCTGTGAACTTGGTAGGAAAGATATCCTGGTAATCACGTAATAAATCTGAAACATGCGCAACGGTTTCATCATCCCAATAATCTCCTATAGAAGCAAACTTTGGGTCAGCTTCTGTGCCAATGTTAACTTTCTTGAGCTTGACGTGTTCTGCGATGGCAGGAATATCAAGCTCAGGACCTTCAATATTGCGTGTCCCTTCTGATTCTGGGATATTGAGGTTGCGAGGATCGTCCTCCTCATCTTCGGCGGTAAAGTTATAACATTCCAGGGCATGCTCCATCTGAACAGCCCAATCTGGTTGGGAATATTCTGTTACTAGACCTGGTTCAAATACCTTCTTTTTAATACACTTCAGAGCCTGATCAATGCTTGGATGCTCTGACTCAAAGCTGAATGTAAGTTGAAAACTTTCTATCATAAGAGCCCAAGTAAGAGTGCCTTTGCGCAATTCTATTTCAGTATACCAATTCCTTGGAATTGTATCTAATGTGTGGATGAATTGGTGAACCCATTCATCTTCCGGAATATCTGACCATTGCTGAATACATGCTTCAATGTGTGACCTGGGGTCACTCTGTCCTTCATATTTGCGTAGCGCTTCGGCTGTGGTGTCCTGAAATCTGCGCAGTATCAATCTGCGACAGTCTTTCCATGTATGAATATTCTCCTTGTGCGCAATCCACCATCTTGCGGGTGTAGCGCGCAATGCTATATCCAGTGCCTGGATGCGCTGTGGTTCTGGAAGCTTTTGTTCATATTCCTGTATGAATTTAGTTACTTTGGTTAGACCATCAAAAGTTGGAGTGTCAGTTAATTCTGTGCCAATCCATCGAATGGATTTAGTCATCATGGCGCAACGTCTTGCAGAAACCTCATGTAGACGATTCTGCCAATTTTCCAATCCTGCATCTGAATCTGATGTGCACGAGCTATCACATCGCCAGCTGATATGGCCGTCTGCTGTGGGGTTGACATAGTCACTGTGGTTAGTGGTCATCTGATACAGGCTTTCCATGTGGCGCGCTTCCTCTTCTGCGCAAATAGGTTCTATATATCTTGGTCCTTGAATAGGATCAAGAGGTGCGATGACCCTGATCTGGTCATCCTCAAAGGTCATCTGTCTTTTCTTCAGGTTAATGACAGCCAAATTATCAAGTGCCCAGTCTATTCCTAACAGCGCTGGGTATGGTCTACTATCATCCATAATTTTGATTACTTCAAAATCTGCAGAGCTTCTTACTCCTTCAATATCAATAGGTACATTGGGTAATCTGCCCAATGGAGAGACTCGTTGTTGATTTGCGAGTCTTAGCTGGATAGGGGATCTTGTAAGCTGAGGGCTTCCCATCTGTTCCCATGTCTGCATAGTGAGAACATTGGCTTCTGAGCCCAAATCTAACATGACTTCGTCCATTTCAAATGCTCCAATCTGCGCTGTGAGCCTCATCTCTTTTCCAGTTCTAATGTGACTCCTAATCTGGTGAACAGCACGCTGTGGTGTGTTCGTCGAAGCAGAGTGTTGGCACCGATCCAACAGGTGTTGGAGTTCTAGAGTTGCTTGTTCATTGCGCAACAATTTTAAACATTGTCGCAGAAACGCATGAACACTGCCTAGGGCATGCTCCTTATCGTCGTCAGGTCTTCCAGCTGTAGTGGCCTGTTCTTGTACCAAGTTGTCTTGTCTTAGCACTTGCGATCTACTATTGTTCTGCGGAATTGCGGTAGAACTCGAAGCTCTCGGATCTGAGAAATACTCTTGAGCTTGCTTAAATGCTTCTTTTTGCTTCTGTAGGTTAAGTGGGGCTGGTTTAATGTTAGCGCGGCGCACCCATTGCGTCGCTTGCTTTCCCGTTCCCATCTCTCGCGCACCAGTTGTAGCTCCACTGCGTGTCACTATATTAATTGTAGGGTCTGGTTCTCTTTTTTCGGCTCCAATCAACTGGATATTCTGATTGACCTGTGGTGTCTTTGCTTGCATCTTAGCCTGTAACTGAGGGCATTCTTCGATGATATGGTCAAAAGATTTACAATATCTGCAGAGGGTTGTAGGATTTTGGCAATCCCTAGCAAAATGACCTTGTTCTCCGCAATTATAGCAAGTGATCTGTCCTCTTCCACGACCCAAATTTATTGTGCGTCCACGTCCTCTGTAATTTGCTGCTCGGGCGTCCCGAGATTGGTCATAAGGTGGACCTGCTGTGGGTCCTTGTGTCTCTGCTTGTACCCTATAAACATCATGCTTTCTTTCTATCATAAGATCATATGCTCTACAATTGTTCTCATCATGACCTACTGATTTACAGAAATTACAATATAGATTCTTTGGAGTTTGTACATATTTCTGAAGTAAGTGGCATTCTTGTGGTCTATGACCTCTAGTTCTGCAGATTTCACACCAAGGCCCTTGTGCCTGTGGTAAAGGATTAGGTGCTCCAGTTGCAATGTAGTCTATGAAAACAGGACAATGGTCCTTTGAATGACCTTGGGCTTTACATTTTGTACACCAAATTTCTTCCTTAATCTCCTTGCCTTTCTTAATATCATGCACTTGCAAGGTTAAGTTTGCTAATTGGTTCTGTAAATGCGCAACATCGTTGCTTGTTCCTGCAATTGGCGAAGCTTCTAGTTTCATAGCCATTTCTAGAGCTTGTTCCTGAGTATTGAGATTCTGTTGCATAAGAGGAAGTCTAATGTGTGGGAGCAGCGCAGCAATGAACCATTCTTTATGTTGCTGTGGTGCAAACTCGAAGCTTACTTGATCTATCAAAGCTTTGAACTTCTGGTCAAAATCCCATACTGATTCTGTAGGTAACTGTTTGATGTCTTTGAGCTCTGTTATACACTGTGATTCTGACTTAGGTTTCTTGAATTCTCTAATCATGGCATTTCTTACCTCAGCAAGCGTCCTATTCTGTGCTGCTGAGTATTTCATGAACCAAGTCAAGGCTCTTTCTCTTAGTGTGGTTGCTAACTGAACCAGTTTAACAGCATCATCATTAATTTGCTTAATTGTCCAAATGGCTTCACATAAGAACCAGTGCTGCTCAGGGTCCTCTATCCCTGTTCCTCTAAAAGTTGGTAGTTTCATGTCATCACCCATCCTTCTTGCACGGGTTTGAGGTGGAGGTACTGTAGCAGTGCCTCCGGGATGGTTAAACAAAGGTGGTACAGAGGTACTAGAAGTAGCGTGTGGGCTACTCGAAGGTGTTACTGTAGGATTATACTGAGCTCCGTCTGGTTTTTGCGGTGTAAAGGGGTAATACGGGATATGAGCACTCCCCTGTCTTTCTATATGGCTTGCTCTAGGGACTTGGCGATTGTCTGGGCTAGACTCAAAAGGATATTGGTCAAGGCCTACTTTATATCGTTTTCCACTACGAGTGCAACCAATAACTTCAGGATCACTATCAGAATCTACGGACATTACTTGACTATGCTATTCATCAGAAGCAATACATAGCTTTCCTTTTTCATACAGAAGCATTTTAATCCATAAGTTCAGAGAATTTAAGAACTTACCTCTGTGTACTTGGAAGAAACTCCTCTCAGCTTCACTGAAACTCTTTCTTGTATCGACTGCAAATTCGGTAATAAAACCTTCCAGTAGACTATTCAACCAAAAGTCTACTGCGCGGGACACAGGATTGTCTATCCGCTTCACAATACTAGCTAGCTCAGGCGTCCACGTGACGGGTCGATCAACATGCAGCGTAGGTCTAGAATCTGCTAACTTGGCTATCCAAGCGTGTAACTCCAATGCAAACGTAACAAAGAAAATTTCGTAAAGGTCAGCATAAATATACTTCTGTAACCAATCTTCTGTTTGAAGCGTAGGGCTTCTATTTTCTTGTTCAGCAAACTCTTTAGCCTTTAAATCAAACCAGTCTCCAATTTCCTTAGTTGTAGGGTTCCAGTAACACATTTGGAACCATTTGTTGGTCACTAGGCAACGGAACCATTTGTTGGACTGAGCAACAAGGTTCAGAGCAACGGAAGTGACGTGATCAAAAAGTCATGAGGCAACGGAACCATTTGTTGCACTGTTCTATCTCGCGCGTCGCCAAAATAACAAGTCTCATTCGCGCGGCAACGGAACCATTTGTTGGCTCCAACAGTATCTCACACGTTGCTGAAAGAACAAGTCTCATTCGCGCGGCAACGGAACCATTTGTTGGACTGTTCTATCTCGCGCGTCGCCAAAATAACAAGTCTCATTCGCGCGGCAACGGAACCATTTGTTGGCTGAGCAACAAGGTTCAGAGCAACGGAAGTGACGTGATCAAAAAGTCATGAGGCAACGGAACCATTTGTTGCACTGTTCTATCTCGCGCGTCGCCAAAATAACAAGTCTCATTCGCGCGGCAACGGAACCATTTGTTGGCTGCTTTCTTGGGCAGACCCGGGTTTTAATGAAGCGCAGCAACAAAACCCCTTGGCGCACTGGCCCTCTCGGCAACGAGCTGCGCGGCAGCTCGAGGTCTCACCCGAAGTGGCTATGGGGGGGTTAAGGAATCAGGTTTCCTTAACCGGGGTGACGCGGAGATAGCTTTTCCTTGAATGGTTCCTGCGAAATCGGCGGTCGGACCTTCCCGCAGGTCGCTCGGCGCAGCTGCGCGGGTCCCTTCCTTGGCAGGTCTACTGCGCAGTTTCTCCTTTCCAACGCAGCAGGCAGCTATTTCTTGGGTCGACGCGCGAAACACTTTCTCGCCCTTCGCATCTAGCGCAGTAACGCAGTCTGCTCTCGCCGCAGCGACTGTGCGTTACTACCTCTTTAGTACTTAAGACACTTATAGTTATCAAGGGATCTTTCCAACTCGCTCAAACAGTCACAAAGATAAGACAGAAGTCTTGCATACACAAATAATGAACTCGAAATAGTTATCATTCACACAAACATTATAACAAGAAGATATAAGTGAAGCTCATCTCCTCGAGGAAAACCACGTCCTCAGGAGTTTTATATCAACCAGAAAATGATAGAGTTATACAATATGCTGCGCACACAGCTGCAGCCTTAGAACTTACAGGAAACTCCACGCACACAGCTGGGAGCCCTTTTCTCAAGCTTGTCTCCTCTCTATGGAGATTACAAAGGCACAGACGTCGACTCAGACGGTCTGGCAACTCAGGGATTAGCTCCTCGGCTATCCGGTTTCCTCTCTCTAGTTCTACACACCAGGTAGAAATTACAGTGAAGGATAATCAACACATGATCTATCCCTTTAGACTGGCTCTCTAACAGTCTAGCATCTAACTCTCTAACTCTTCAAAAAGGAAGGAACTGAAGGAGGGGAGGAAGAACCCTCTACCCATTACAGTGATTCATCTATATAGGTAGCCATGACGGTCACACCTTTACAAAACTGTGGGCCTTTCCCAACAGTGATTCCCAAAAACCCTAACCACGCACATGGCTAGGTGTACTGTAGGCGCCGCTTGCAGTCACGTCGCCGCTTCCTGCAGGCTCCATGAATTCCGGCGCAGATTGTGGGTATGGGCGATCGTCCTTCGCCTTCAATGCTCTGGTCCGTTGCTCCTCCTTGATCCGAGCAACCATAACTTCTGTACTAAGCCTTTAAGTGAGGGTAGCTAAGCCCTCTACTCCATCACCTTATTTATTATGGTAGCTGAGCCACCTTCATTCTTCGATGACGTGCGCGCGAGCTCCACAATTTCCGGTCCGTGATCTGCGCTGAGATCATCCATCTGGCACCGTACTGCGCACCGTCTCCTTCTTACCCAAAACTTAGTGCTTGTCCCAAAATTAGCACTTTCCTTCCATACTCGTGCTTTTTCCCAAAATTCGCAGCTTTTACTATAGCTGCGACCTTGGCCCCAACAATACTTCTGGCCCTCAATTTTCAAAGACTGCATTGAAACAGTCAAGAAGTGTCCGCCATGTCAATTCTTTCATAGCAAAGCACGCTCACACCCTGCTCCACTCCATCCTGTCATTGCCGTCGGCCCCTTCTCCAAATGGGGCATCGATTTTATGCACTGTAAGCCCACTTCAGCCGGGGGGCATAGCTATGTCATAGTAGCTGTGGACTATTTTACAAAATGGGATGAAGCGATGCCTACATATGCTGAAGACGGCAAAACAGCAGCGCAGTTCATATTCAATCATATCATAGCTAGATTCGGTGTCCCACAGTCTATTGTGACCGATCATGGTTCCCATTTCAGGAATCATATGATCGAAGAACTAAGTGCCAAACTGGGTTTTCGCCACGAAAACTCAACCCCGTATTACCCACAAGCTAATGGCCAAGTTGAAGCCATTAATAAGGTCCTGAAATGAATGATTCAGCGCATTGTGGGTACCCAAAAATCCAATTGGCACTCAGCCCTATTCTCAGCACTATGGGCATACCGAACCTCAGTGAAAAGTGCTACTGGGTTTACACCATTTCAATTGGTGTACGGCCTGGAAGCCATTCTCTCGATTGAATGTGAAATTCCATCACTCAAGATAGCCATAGAGCTACTTCCACACACTACTTCCGAAGAAGAACGGTTTCTATACCTAGCCAAGCTAGATGAAACCCGCCGCGACGCCGCTTTGGCTAATGAAGCTCACAAAAAACGCGTCAAAGCTCAATACGACAAATCCGTTCAACCTCGGATCTTCAATGAGGGTGACCTCGTACTTACATATGATCAGATGCATGATAAGCTTGGTAAAGGTAAACTTGAATCTATGTGGTACGGCCCCTTCATTGTAAAACGTGTCTTAGAAAAAGGAGCCTATGAACTAGTCGATTGTGATGGTACACCATTGGCACGGCCCCGCAATGGGCTATACCTCAAGCGTTTCTACGCGTGAGGTTACCCCACGCGGGTTACTTCTTGTACATAATGTACTTAGTTTGCTTTTTGCTTTATTTTTAGTGTGCACGTGGATCTCATGTATCTACTCTTACTTTGACTCGTGCCTTTATGCGCAGATGTCTACCTACTTTGGATTCGCTGACGGTGCAAGCCGACATACCCGGAATCTCGCTTCCGCATCATGGGTGATCTATTCCCCCACTGGCGAGTTGATTTCTTCAAGAGCCAATTGTTTAGGTCCCACAACCAACAATATCGCAGAGTACCATGCAGTCATTGGTCTCTTGACAGAGGTTGCTTCACTCAGGATTGACTCCTTGTCGGTCTTTTTAGATTCCCAACTCGTGGTTTCTCATCTAAACCGTGTTTACACAGTTCGCGATCCTACATTACTTCGTTTATTTCGAAGAGTACGCCTCTTGGAAATGTCATTTGATTTTATCACATATCAACACATACCGAGAGAATTCAATTGTATTGCCGATTCATTGGCTAATTACATTTTGGATTGGCATCTCGCCCATACATAAACACATCATAAAAAATAAAATGCACAAGTCATTGTAAATATTTAGATCATAAATAGGTCCTGTATATAAAAGTGTTTTTTCCAAAATACATAAAGTTTGTGTCAAAGACAAAATTGGGGATTAAATCCCATATACAAAAATTGGCCCTCAAAGCCTACATATCGTGTACATGCCGCAAAAAGATCTAAAGACCATCTATGGAGATCTAGGAGACCTATCATGTCCCTCATCGGACTCCTCCCGCTGATGGTGATAACACATCACAGCTCGAACCACCTTGCGAAGAAGTCGACTAATACGTCTAGGTACACCCACAGTATGCCTCTGGAGGTGGTAGGGGACATCATCCATCCGCATAGCAGGGATACCATGAGTCAATCCCTGCAGGTTCCTCTCAATGTCCCGGACACCTCCTGCCTCGTCTTCATCTTCTTCTTCGACAGGATCAGCTTGACGATCTACACCGCCACGACGTAGTGGAGAGTATCCAGCTGGCCTCTGTGGTCCGCGATCTGCAACATGCATGCGAATATACATTAGAAGTCTTTTACACATTCTAAAAAAGTATTAAAAATTAAATATTCAAAAAGAAAAATACATGTCCATGAAGGTCATACCAGAGTTGTCCCAGTCATCATCTTCTGGCAAAGCCAAGTCAATATCCTCACGGAAATCTACCCCTGAATAGGGATAGTCGTCAATCATGACTATCTGCTCCTCTAGCCAAGAGAAAAAGTCCTCTCCAAAGGCTAGCCGCTGAGGTCCCCCAAGACGTCCAGCGTAGTCACTCCATCGAGCCATCCATGGCTCAGTAGGTGGATGAGGATGCATAGATATCTGTGGACGCAGTAAGGGCACTCTTGCTAGAAAGAAAGTAACCAGGATGCTCCCATACCCAAACTGGGTATTTTTCCCAGTTCTACATTTGTGCACCTGTTCCTTCATGTTGGACAACACTGCATCACACCAGTTGAAAACTGTTCCTCCCATGCACTCTGCTGCGAGATTTACCTGTGTGCGAGTTGCCTGATGTGGGCTCACGCTTCCTGCTGCACGTGTAATAGTGAATAGCAAGGTTTTAAAAGGAAGATTTGTGACCTCTTTTATGGCCACTTTCCCACTCTTCTTACTCGAACCCGCCTGACAATATCGAGCAATCAAATCATCCATGCTTGATTCTGAAGCGGTGTACCCGGTAAAATTCGGCCGGGCCCCTCTTTTCGAGAGGCCCGTGAGAAAATAGATGTCTTCGAGTTGGATTTCAAGCACATGCTCTCCCACTCAGAAAGCTTGGATATCGGGGTCCCACAGTTGAACAAGGTGAGTAAGAAGCTTAGGTTGTTGGCGGATCCCTTTAGTCTTGAAAAACTTTAGCAAACCACATTCTCGCAATGCGGTCACGGTTGGTAGGTCATTTTCGGCTGCAAAATCATCCGCTTCATGCTCCCTCTCTTTCCAACTCACCATTTTGCTCCAAATAAGTTGCAAATCCCTGCAAAAGGGCAAACAAAGTAATTAGTAACTATTTAACAACTTACTTCCAGCAAAAAATTGAGGAAAATTTGATTTTTTGAACTCAAATTTCGCACGTGCCGCGCCTGGAGGACACCCTACCGCGCGGCAGTCCACAGTGCCGCGCCTGGAGGACACCCTACCACGCAGCAGTCCACAGTGTCGCGCCTCATTTTGGGGTTACAGCGCGGCACTGTTCAACAGTGCCGCGTTTTTCGATAGGGGACCCGCGCGGTAGTACGGCAGGCGATTCTTGCCTAAAAGGGCTTGCCAAAAAATTAAATTTTTCCCGGTGAAAACAAAAATTTCTTGCATGAAATGAAAGAGGGGCTCAAGCACTCTTACCTGGCGCAGACGGCGGTCGAAATGGTGTCCCAGAACTCTCGCTATCGATCCTTGAAATTTTGCTCCAAAATGGGTAAAAATGCCTCCTTTGGGTAAAAAACACAAATGAATAGTAAATTCTATTTTTACCATGCCTTATATAGCATTTTTTCATATTTTTTAATTAATTAATTACTATTTCAAATAAATAAACCCTTGTTCACATTGCTAATGCCCAGTTATTGAGCATTTATTGACAGGATCTGCGGTAGAAATGGGATGCATTCACACTGGTGGTTATACATAAATTGAATTAATTCAATGTTTGAGTGTAGGCATTGCTAGAAGCAATGACTATGAAAGCATCTCAAGGATGCGTGTGGACATGTAACCGTCCTAAAGAGCTCAGCATGAGCAGCAATGAAATATGGGGCTAGTGGAACTATGTGAGTCCTAGCAGCCAAGAGTTGTAGATAAACCATGTGGAGGGACTCCATGGTTGAGAGGTCTGAAATAGACCATAGACATTAAGTTTCATAGCCAAGAAGGGCAGGTCAAGCATTCACGTTGAGGTGAAAGAGACTAGGAGCATGAAAACCACAGTGGTGGTGTGGGTTCCAGAATGGAACAAGACTAAGAGAAGACACTCTTACTGCTCTCTCTTTCCTT
Organism: Larix kaempferi; assembly: GCA_027924585.1. NCBI lineage: Eukaryota > Viridiplantae > Streptophyta > Pinopsida > Pinales > Pinaceae > Larix > Larix kaempferi. The sequence goes on from BSBM01000094.1 coordinate 9,763,450, forward strand.
TTTATGGATGCATTTATAAACACAGAAAATTGTTGAATGCATGCATGAATGAAAGTAAAAGTGTGTTTATTTGATTAAAGTGAATTGTGAATGCTAATTAATGAATTTCCTGTGAATGGATGAACATGAAGGAATTCATGTGTATGTTGGGCAAGCATAAAAGTGTGAAAGTCTCATGAATAGAGCATGGGACCTCCATGTCAAATGGGGAAAAACCATTGACGAATTTTTTTTTTTTATGTTTGGGTTATGCTTGGCCTAATGATAATTGTAATGATGAATTTCACAGGTGGAAATTAAATCAATTGGTTGCAGTTGCTATGAGCAAGTGTTGCTTGTGAGCCAAGTGAGAACCGGCTGTGCACAATGACCATGGCAGCAGACCATAGGCTATTAGAATTGGCTGGAAGTCTTCTTCAAACAATTGCCAAGACACAAGAAAATCTTGGAGAGATGTTCAAGATGCAAAAGCAGCAGAACGAGATGAGGGTAGCAGCCATAAAGTTTTCAGACTTATGGATGAGCTGGAAGATCCGAATCAGCAGGAGCAGCTTGTGAAAATCAAAGGACTTGGTCCTGAAAGTTCAAAGTAAAGAACAGAATGCAGGGCAGATTTGCAAAGTTTTTGAAGTTTTGGACATGTGTAAATTGTATATGTGTGCCTAAGTCTTGGAACACCGAGGACAGTGTTATTCTAAGGGGGAGGGGATTGTAATACCCCATTTTGACCCTTAGGATATATATTATCATTTAATGTAAATAATGTGTACATGTGATGTATGTTTTCTTAGCGTGGAGCTCAAGGCCAAGGCCCCGCTAGTGAAAGCCCGAATTTGATTTAAAAAGGGCAAGCATTGATATTTGATGCCCATGTGCTCTTAAGCCATGGAAATTGTAATAGGATGTAAATAAACATCATGCAATAAAGTTCCAAGACTGGCTATGGAGGCAACGAATGAGAAGGGGCCATGTGTATCCACTAGGGAGTGGTGAGGGGGCTATGGGATTGAACCATAGGCTGCCATATGTCACCTTGAGAACCCATTTGACTTTCCTTGATGACATTTAATTCTGTTGTAAGGAAGTGGTTGAGGATTTCAGTCCATGGCTTCAATGGAGCATGGGCAGCCCAGAAATTCGTATGGCAGAGTATGGGCTCTGTTTTCTTGTACCACAAGCCACTCTACCTCATGGATGTTGCTTCTTCCTCATCCCCATCCCATTGTGAAACTAACCAGCACCATTTTGCATCCAAAAACGATTTGCCAGCAGAGTGAAAAACGAGAAATCGCGACTTTGAAAGAACCCGCGTTTTGAAGAGCCAAAAACGCCCATATTTGGCATCGGACAGTGAAATCCAATGGGGGATCCATTGGTATGAACCTTGGGGTGAATTTGGGAGCATTAGCTATCCCGCAATCCATGGGAAATCCCAGTTTTTATAGCCCAGAAATGAAGTGACGGGATTGAGTTATTGGATAACAGAACTGTGAGAAATCCAAGTGTGAATGACTGAGCAGAGGTTTGGTTTGCTTGGTAAACCCAGTGAAGGCTAGAATCTCAAGGAATTAGCAGCTGGACCTTTCTATGCCCACCCTGAAGAGCACTGGAGGGAAGGGACGCCTGAGGGACTGTGCAGCAGAGAAGGGGACCTTCCTTATGTTGGGTGTGGTAGGTATTGTGGGTGCCATGACTGCTGAGTTCATTTGAGATGCCTGTAGCTCTGTGGTTGAGCTCACTGGATTAGCATCCTCCTCATTTGTCATCCATATGCTTGATAAACCCAACTGTGTGTTGGCTTAGCATGGCTGTCTGAGTGAAACCCTGACCGTGAGTGAGCCATCTAGTTCCTCCTTAGTGGATACACAGCCCAGCTCGGGGGTGATCTCTCAGCTGAAAGAATATAGGCTGGACAGAGATCTATGGTTGGGTGGAACGTTGCTCTCACGTAGCCAGTCGTTGGACATCTACTTTTCAAGATAAGTGTTCTGTGTATTATAAATTATTTGCATTTTGTGTTCTGCAATATGTGAAGTTGTCCATGTTTAATGAAATGAGTTGATTATCTTAATTTGGAATCCATGCATGGTATTGTAATGAGATTGAGTCTCTATATGCTGAATCATCCCCCGCTGTGATATATATATACATATATATGTTAGGCATTACTGGTTGTGTGCTTATTAGTATGTTTATTCCGCTGTGTTTATATTGAGATGAATCTGCATATAGAAGTTTTTAATTGTTATGAATTTATGAGTAATGTAATATTGGGGCTAAGTCTGCCAAAAGCCCCGGTGTGTTGTTAATGTTTCCTTCCCCGCATTTGACGAGAGAAGGGGACGTTACAGAGTGGTATCAGAGCTCTAGGTTCAACACTACGGCTGTTGGGCCCTTCACAGAGATATAAATCATTGTGTGTACATGCATTTTGTATTTGGAACTAAAATGCATTAGAGAAACCTCAAGATTGCATGGCTTCTATTTGTTGGAATGGGAAATCAATTCCATGACTGTTTGGGGATTTTTGCAAGCTGCTTGCATTGATTGCATTCTATGAAATAGAGGAAGGAGGGAGAAAATTCATTTTCAGGTTGAATGCTTGCTCTAATTGTCCCCAATGTTGTAGCATTCAGTTTTGTATTTGTTTGTTTGCCTCCATGGAGGAGAGAAAGGAGGGGCAACCTCTGCCATCTTATATTGTTTTGTTGTTGTTGTTGTTAATTGTTGTGCATAGGAGATGATGCATCATGTGCTTGAGACCTTGATTAATGATGAATCCATGTTCCTTGAATGTCCATGATGCTTTGAATGCATGAACTTGAATGTTGAGCATGGCTGGAAATGAGTTCTGTTTGTTTAAAAGCATGAATAATCAGTTGTTACAGCCCCATGTCTTAATGATAATTGTTAATTACAATGAATCCACATTGTGTGGCCAATTGATGGTTTTCAGAAGTGAGGAAAGCCTGCAAATTATGCCCTTATGCTCATGAGTTTCCTTACCCGTGCTTGTTGGCTGCTTGGAGATTAATTGTCAATCTATTGGTTGGATTGTTGAATGTGAAATGAAAAGAAAATCCCTTATTAGAGATGCAAGTTCTTGTCATTCTCTTACTGTTTTTATGCAAGTCTGATCTGTAGTAGTTCACCTTTGTAAGTGGATGAAAGGGCACATTCCAGAAAATTTTCTAACTGTTGTTAGAAGTTGCAGTTGCAGGCAAGAGACAGAATGGTTTTGATGTGGAATTGGGAAGTTGGGGGCGGCATACTGATTGAGAAAAATGACAGGGTCAGACTTCTCAGATGAAGAATAAGATCACATAGGTGCATAGACCTCTTCCAGAGCTTTCCAACGGTACCAAATTCGTCCAATTTGGTTAAGGGACGAAGGAGAAATGGACCCCGGAAGTTACAGGAAACGCAAGGTGTGCGACGGCAGTTTTAAATCTGCGCGGTGCGCGGAATGTGTGCAGATTGCGCGCGGATTATGCGCAGATTGCGCGCGGGGCGCGCACAGATCGCGCACGGATTGCGCGCAGGTCGCGCACAGATTGCGCGCGGATTGTGCGCAGATTGCGTGCGGGGCGCACACGGATCGCGCGCGGATTTCGCGCAGGTCGCGCACAGATTGCGCGCGGATTGTGCGCAGATTGCGCGCGGGGCGCGCACGGATCACGCGCGGATTTCACGCAGGTCGCGCACAGATTGCGCGCGGATTGTGCGCAGATTGCACGCGGGGCGCGCACGGATCGCGCGGGGATTGCGTGTAGGTCGCGCACAGATTGCGTGCGGGGTGCGCACGGATCGCGCGCGGATTTCGCGCAGGTCGCGCACAGATCGCGCATAGGTTGTGCGCAGATGGCGTGCAGGTTGCGTGCGGATAGTGCGCGGATTGCGCGCAAGTTGTGCGCAGGTGGCGCACAGGTGGAGCACAGGATGCAAAGGGAGTTTAAAATGTGAAAAGTAAGGAGTAGTTAAACCCAGAATTTTATAAAAGATGAATGGTGCATCGAAATTGAGATCCGCGAAGTGCCAACTGTTCCTGGTTATATGGACTAACTTTGCCCGATATAAAAGTTTTTGCGAATCTTCATAGATTTTCTTCCACAGGTGGCTGAAGTTGGCATTCTGGACCAAAATACAACTGTGTAAAATGTGCAGAATTGGAGTACAAGTTGTCATTTTTGAAGAGATGCAGTTCCCGCACCTGATGTCGGAATGGAGCATGAAGACAGGCATTGGAAAGCTTGTCCAGCAGGGAACAATGATGCATGACCAGAGTTTGAATGAGGTCTACATATATCATAGATATTTAGCGCAGAAGAGTGCCAGCGGCTGTTTTAACAAACAAATTTTGTTGTCAATGTGGGCAATTTCTACAATTGCATGATATGGAAGAGGAATTCCATGTTACAGTGAGGGATCGAAAAGGGAAGAATTCTTTAAACCCCTGTTTGTTATCATACTTATAATTATGAAATTGTCATATGGCATAAAAATGTTAAGAATGTAAGGGATTACATAGATGTATATGCACTAGATGGCATCTTAACAAACATTGCATAGTGCATATGGAAATGCTTGTGCATAAATGGGATATTGCATATTGGTAGAATAATGAAGTCTGCATATGCAATGAACCACTAATGGAGAATATTGTGGTTGATAATCACTATTGATGTTGGTATTGGTTGTAGGACCAAAGATAACAAAGAGCATGGCTAAATGTGTTGAGGATGTTGTTGCATGAAGCCAACAACCTTATGCAGAAAGGATGGTGCAACAAATCTATGATCATAAAGTTGGCAAAAGGACTGAGCAGCCTTGGTAAGAGGCCAACTGATCAGGTAACATCAGATGATGTTAATGGTAACCATGCAGGTAATGATTATTGGTGCCAAATTGCATGAATGTTGAAAGAGGATTTGGTAAGATCTCTTCAACTATGTTTGAGCTATGATGAGTTAGTTTGCATGTGATATTGAATACCGATTGGGACTGTTAACCTACCAAGCTTGGTGAGGTGTGGGTAAGTGAAGGAAATTATCCTTACACCCTATGACTGTTTAGAAATCTCAATGCATTCATATGAATTTATATCATGCCATGTGTATGTTGGTTATGTGCTTAATAACCAAAGCAAGTGAGGACTGGTGGTCCTGATTATGGTAATGAAAGTTATATGAGATAGTCATGTTTCAATCATAATATGCTTGAATGCATAGTACTCATGAAACAATGCAAGGTATCATTGAGTAGATGTGCATTAAGAGATTTCATAAATCTTGTGACGCATTGTATGAATGCATAGAACTGATGCATATGTTATTGCAAAATAAATAATGAATGAAATGATGAATTGATGATAATTCTAGGATCATTTCATGGGCTGTTATGAATGCAGAATAGTAAGTGCATGAAGAGTCCAATCATGATCGATGGGCTGCTAGAGTGCTCTGTTGGAATGATAGAGTTGTATAAATGATATGACTGTGAAATTTGATCTAGAACTTATGAGAAGGAATCTCATGGTTGAGAGCTCTAAGTTCTGTTAGTAAGAACAGTTGTAAATATCAGATTTGTAAGTGTTTCAGATTTGAAATTTTGCTAATAATTGCTAATGACTGTTTGGCTTACATGAAAATGTGTCAGGAGGACATGCTGTAAGTGGATGCTCATGTATGGCAGCGGGCATAAGACAATAGCGGGCAGAGTGGTGTCACTTACAGGAGCCAAACAATATGAGGATAGCCTCATGGATAAGAAAACCAATTTCTGTAGTAGACAGAGTTGCAAATTCATGCTGAATTTAATTATTAGTGCCATGGATTGGTTATGAAACAATCAGATTTGAATGGTATTGTTAAATGTTGCTGACTGTTTGGCTGTTTAATAAATGTTCCAGGGAGACACATTGCAGTAAGACCGAGAGAGAGAGGTCCTGCAGAAGCCAAACTTCATGGGAAGGGACTCCATGATTTGAAAATGGGTTTCAGGTGAAACGCCATAAGACATTATTAATGTCTCATCTGCACTACATGATTGGTAAACAATATGAGTGAGATGGTGAAGATTATGTCAGTAAGACATGTGAGAGGCATGTAACATCAAAAGGAATTGGGATGGCAAACCGAGGGACTGTCAACTCAGAGAAGGAGCCCCCATTCCTCATTAAAGAAGAGAAATAACATCTGCAAATGGATAAGTGTTTCATAAACCCTGAATGATATATATATATACATACATGCATGTCTAACTATTAGAGTTAATATGCAGAGCATGTTTTGATTTTATTTCCATTATAGCAGACTGCTTGAAGTATGATTAGGACCTTCATAGTTCACATTAGTAAGGAGTGCACGCCTTTCTAGTGCTGAGTTATGTTAGGGATGCCAATATTGACTACGCCTTAAGGGAATGGACGCATTCCTGGTGTTTCAAGGTTGGATAGTGAATGTTATGAAATATGTTTACAGTTTAGAGCAGCAATACTAATGAGCTTGCTATCCATTTTGTGTTGACAGATTATACATATGAAATTCAGTGCTGCACATTAAAGGGAAAAGTGAAGAAAAGAATACTCAAGAGGACTGTATGAGCAGTGGTAACCCTTGTGTAGGGTGAGTGGGTATCATGGGGCCATGATAGCCTGCAGTTAAGAAAGTCACCTAAAGAATTCCTTAATGGAACCGCCGGCTTACACAAGAGAAGAAGTGCCACCCTTGTGTGGGTGAAGAATTGTTATGCGCATTGAGGGATTGTGATACATGTGAAAGGCTGATGCAAGCCTAAGGCAAAGGGTAGTGGAGCCTTGACCTGTAATGGTCGGTGGCGCAGTTACCTTCCATTGGCCGATGACCCAGACGTATGTGCTGGCTCGGCAATGGAGAGGGCCAACCAGGTATGGGACTGGTTGGGCACCACCAAATGCTTGGTAAACCCAGTCGGCGTGAAGGTGTACTGGTAGGGCATTAATTATTTGATGATTTGGAGCAGCCTGCGTGCTAGCCAAACATCCTAGTCTGCAGGAGGATCCCAAGGCTTATAAAGTAAAAGCAGGACCCTGTGGACCAGAGAGGAAATGCACAATACAGATAAGTATTCAATTTCATTCATTTCTTATATGAAATAATGAAGGTTTCAAGCATAAAGCTTGTAACAGTGAGCTGATGCATTATTGTTTCTTTGTTGGAAACCTTGGTCAATGCAGGAAGCAAGGACCCTGAAAGAACTAAAAGCTGCTTGGTAAATCCAGAAGTGACTGGTTGAGCATTGACTATTTGATGTTGTGGAGCAGCCTGTGCGCTGGCCAAACATGCAAGACTATTTGATGATTTGGAGCAGCCTGCGTGCTGGCCAAACATGCAAGATTATTGGTGATTTGGAGCAGCCTGCGTGCTGGCCAAACATACAAGGTTATTTGATGTTGAGGAGTAGCCTGCGTGCTATCCCAACATTCGTTATTATACCCATAGGAGATCCAAGGCTTGTAAAGCAAAGAAGGACCCTATGGAATAAAGTGAAGACATCCAATGCAGATAAGTATTTGGTTATGTTGTAATTTCTTGCTTATGAATATACATGTGTATATGATTTGGTTATGATTTCCTATGAAAATAAACTAAACATGTGAATTAATTCAATGTTTGAGTGTAGGTATTGCTAGAAGCAATGACTATGAAAGCATCTCAAGGATGCGTGTGGACATGTAACCGTCCTAAAGAGCTCAGCATGAGCAGTAATGAAAGATGGGGCTAGTGGAACTATGTGAGTCCTAGCAGCCAAGAGTTGTAGATAAACCATGTGGAGGGACTCCATGGTTGAGAGGTCTGAAATAGACCATAGACATTAAGTTTCATAGCCAAGAAGGGCAGGTCAAACATTCACGTTGAGGTGAAAGAGACTAGGAGCATGAAAACTACAGTGGTGGTGTGGGTTCCAGAATGGAACAAGACTAAGAGAAGACACTCTTACTGCTCTCTCTTTCCTTTTTATGGATGCATTTATAAACACAGAAAATTGTTGAATGCATGCATGAATGAAAGTAAAAGTGTGTTTATTTGATTAAAGTGAATTGTGAATGCTAATTAATGAATTTCCTGTGAATGGATGAACATGAAGGAATTCATGTGTATGTTGGGCAAGCATAAAAGTGTGAAAGTCTCATGAATAGAGCATGGGACCTCCATGTCAAATGGGGAAAAACCATTGACGAATTTTTTTTTTTTATGTTTGGGTTATGCTTGGCCTAATGATAATTGTAATGATGAATTTCACAGGTGGAAATTAAATCAATTGGTTGCAGTTGCTATGAGCAAGTGTTGCTTGTGAGCCAAGTGAGAACCGGCTGTGCACAATGACCATGGCAGCAGACCATAGGCTATTAGAATTGGCTGGAAGTCTTCTTCAAACAATTGCCAAGACACAAGAAAATCTTGGAGAGATGTTCAAGATGCAAAAGCAGCAGAACGAGATGAGGGTAGCAGCCATAAAGTTTTCAGACTTATGGATGAGCTGGAAGATCCGAATCAGCAGGAACAGCTTGTGAAAATCAAAGGACTTGGTCCTGAAAGTTCAAAGTAAAGAACAGAATGCAGGGCAGATTTGCAAAGTTTTTGAAGTTTTGGACATGTGTAAATTGTATATGTGTGCCTAAGTCTTGGAACACCGAGGACGGTGTTATTCTAAGGGGGAGGGGATTGTAATACCCCATTTTGACCCTTAGGATATATATTATCATTTAATGTAAATAATGTGTACATGTGATGTATGTTTTCTTAGCGTGGAGCTCAAGGCCAAGGCCCCGCTAGTGAAAGCCCGAATTTGATTTAAAAAGGGCAAGCATTGATATTTGATGCCCATGTGCTCTTAAGCCATGGAAATTGTAATAGGATGTAAATAAACATCATGCAATAAAGTTCCAAGACTGGCTATGGAGGCAACGAATGAGAAGGGGCCATGTGTATCCACTAGGGAGTGGTGAGGGGGCTATGGGATTGAACCATAGGCTGCCATATGTCACCTTGAGAACCCATTTGACTTTCCTTGATGACATTTAATTCTGTTGTAAGGAAGTGGTTGAGGATTTCAGTCCATGGCTTCAATGGAGCATGGGCAGCCCAGAAATTCGTATGGCAGAGTATGGGCTCTGTTTTCTTGTACCACAATCCACTCTACCTCATGGATGTTGCTTCTTCCTCATCCCCATCCCATTGTGAAACTAACCAGCACCATTTTGCATCCAAAAACGATTTGCCAGCAGAGTGAAAAACGAGAAATCGCGACTTTGAAAGAACCCCCGTTTTGAAGAGCCAAAAACGCCCATATTTGGCATCGGACAGTGAAATCCAATGGGGGATCCATTGGTATGAACCTTGGGGTGAATTTGGGAGCATTAGCTATCCCGAAATCCATGGGAAATCCCAGTTTTTATAGCCCAGAAATGAAGTGACGGGATTGAGTTATTGGATAACAGAACTGTGAGAAATCCAAGTGTGAATGACTGAGCAGAGGTTTGGTTTGCTTGGTAAACCCAGTGAAGGCTAGAATCTCAAGGAATTAGCAGCTGGACCTTTCTATGCCCACCCTGAAGAGCACTGGAGGGAAGGGACGCCTGAGGGACTGTGCAGCAGAGAAGGGGACCTTCCTTGTGTTGGGTGTGGTAGGTATTGTGGGTGCCATGACTGCTGAGTTCATTTGAGATGCCTGTAGCTCTGTGGTTGAGCTCACTGGATTAGCATCCTCCTCATTTGTCATCCATATGCTTGATAAACCCAACTGTGTGTTGGCTTAGCATGGCTGTCTGAGTGAAACCCTGACCGTGAGTGAGCCATCTAGTTCCTCCTTAGTGGATACACAGCCCAGCTCGGGGGTGATCTCTCAGCTGAAAGAATATAGGCTGGACAGAGATCTATGGTTGGGTGGAACGTTGCTCTCACGTAGCCAGTCGTTGGACATCTACTTTTCAAGATAAGTGTTCTGTGTATTATAAATTATTTGCATTTTGTGTTCTGCAATATGTTAAGTTGTCCATGTTTAATGAAATGAGTTGATTATCTTAATTTGGAATCCATGCATGGTATTGTAATGAGATTGAGTCTCTATATGCTGAATCATCCCCCGCTGTGATATATATATACATATATATGTTAGGCATTACTGGTTGTGTGCTTATTAGTATGTTTATTCCGCTGTGTTTATATTGAGATGAATCTGCATATAGAAGTTTTTAATTGTTATGAATTTATGAGTAATGTAATATTGGGGCTAAGTCTGCCAAAAGCCCCGGTGTGTTGTTAATGTTTCCTTCCCCGCATTTGACGAGAGAAGGGGACGTTACAATCTCCCTCGCATTTGTTAACGGTCCACATCATTGACCGGTAATCAAATGGTTTCTTCCATGTTCGACTTCAACACCTTGTAATCACATGGTTAGATTCGTATCTTTATGCAATCGGGTAGAAGACCCTGGGCGCATCACTGTATCTTGACTGCGTCCAGGCTGCGATGGAGATGTCTCTTGTATTGTCACACAGATCCACTTATTGTATTGGTCGTGGTTGTGTTATTATTTTTTCATGGATCTACGATTGTTCATAGTAGCCATGATCTGTCCACAGTTTACATTATCTCAGTACTCATGGATCTGCAATGTATTGGTCGGCAGCCATGCTTTGAGTCATTTGTTTCCGAGCATGGGAATGCCCGCCTCGGTGGTATATCTAACACTTTGTTTCTATTTCAGCTCCGTGTCGCTCTCCTTGATGTTATCTCTGCACATTATATTCGTAAAGTCTTTCGGCCATCAGTCCCTTCTGACCTCACACTTTAGGGGGCATCTGTTATACCTCTATATTTCACAGTGTCGCATCCCCATCACAAAACAAGTTGACGACACTTTCCCTACTGTTTTAAACCATCCAGAAGAGACAGATGATGAGTCAACCTTGAAGGTGAATCCACCCTGGCAAGTTTTGACCCACCTTGGACTTTATTTTTACACACTACCGCGCCTTGCTATCTTCCCAAAACGCGGGTACTAGACACTACCGCGTGCTTCTTTTTCATCAAAGCGCGGCAGTGCCGCGTTCTGCAGACTTTGCAAAACGCGGTACCCTTTTAATAGCTTTTTGCCCTTGGCTTGTGGGATTTTGGATTTTCGAAGATAATGGAAGATTGGGTTCCTTGATTTGATCTCAACTCATCTCCTTCGATTAGAAACCCTGATCCACTTAACTCTCCTTAGATCCACCCATCTCTCTTGTTGGTTAACCTCACCATTCACTATAAAAGAGAGGCATGCCATTGGAAAAGGGGAGGACTCTTGAGAGCACCAAACTTATGGTCTTGTATCATTGTGGAGATAGCTAGAGGAGAAGACACTTGGAGTTGGAGGATTGGCTTGGACATCAAGCACCCTTTGTAAGTAATCTTCAAGTTGTAATGGAATAACTTGTCTTGTTTTCCCAAATCATTTGTGTTAATCTTGTTTTAATGATATGATTTGTATCTTTCATAGATTTAGATTCTAACTCATGTTTCAGATTGCTAGAAGAATAGTGCATGCTTGTGCTTTGGTTCCATTTTAACAGGTTTACTTGTGAGGACTTGGAGCTTGGAGCAAATACCAAAAACAAGCGTTTGGATATAAGGTCAGTTAAACTCCTTCTATTCTCTTCAGCATTTTAATACTGGAATGTTTGTTAGATCTAGGGATTCAAGGTTGCATTTGTTTTGTTTTGTTCTTAGCTTGGAGTTAGTTTAAGTCTGCTTTAGTCTAAGGGAATTTTGACTTATCCGTAGGGAAAAATTCCACATAACACCGGCCTAGACAGGTTTTACCCTGTCCAGCGACACTTGCGAAGCAGATGAAGTCTCACCCAAGGCAATCAAGGGAGGGTAGACAGAACCATGTTTCTGCCAAATGAGGGAGGATGGTTGTGGAAATATGCATTAACTTATCGCAGCATTCAGGACAGATCTATATATCTAAGGTTACCATCAGTCATATTCATAGCATCAATCAACAGAAACATTCATTGCAACAGATACAACATAAAGCATTATTGCAACAGAAATCATAGTATCAATTGCGAATCACAACAGGCATTACACAGGAAATTTCATCCAACAGGTCTGTCATGTCATATTACTTCAACAAAAACCCTGATACAATATCTCCTCAGAATCGGATCTCAGCAATGTCTCTTGATCTTCCGTACATACACATAGATGTGCATAGACAACATCCAAGAATCAATACAAAAGACATAGTCATTTCTCCATCGATTGCTCCCCTAACACTTACGACTCTTATCTATATATAGGCTTCCGCCATTACAATGCTTGTCCACTTACTAACAACTTCCTAACTGACATTTGGACAATTGACCCAAAATCTAACTGACGTGGTCCAAATGACCCAAAAACCCACATACCGCAGTACAACTAACTCAAAAATGCAGAAAATACATAGTATGTGGTCCAAATGACCCAAAACCCACCAACTGCGGTACACTTAACCCAAAAATTCATAAAATAATCCTTCTTCCGTGATCTCATCCAATATGTCGCAACATCGGCGATACTGCGACATTTCCTTATCGAACCACCTGCCAACACTGCCAGAATCAATTAGTACTATTACCTTTTTATTCTTGATATAGCCTTCTATATTGAGAGTTTGAGGAATGACCTAATTCCATTCAAATCATTGCAATATATGGTGGGGTAAATTTCTTCTGCTTCAATCCCTGGTGTTGGTTCCTGGTGTGAATCCTCTTCTTTTGATGCTTCTTGTTCATTTTATTCCTCTTCTTCACAATCTATGTAAAATAGTTTCTTATCAGTGCACTTATGGCCCTATCTGTATTTGCTATCACAACTGTAACAAAGCCCTTTTTCTGTTTTCCCCTCTAGTTGTTGTTGTGTCAACCTTGTAGGTTGTGGATGAATCGATTTTACACTTCCTTCCTTATAGTTGTAAGTGGTAGAATTCCTTGTTACCATAATTTTGTTTTCAAATTTTCTTTCCACCCTAAATGCATGCTCCTAGGTCTTAGGTTCCCTCATGTTGGATGTTATCCTTCAAATTTCCAATAAATAAATCCAACAAATTATCTTCTGACATATTCTTCACTCTGAGACTTAGTTTTTGAAACTGCTTGATGTGCTCTGTAACTAGACCTTTTTGCTTGAGATTTACCAATTGGATAAAGAAAGTGTTTCTATTTTTGAAAATCCTCACAGCAGATCTAAGAGATGATGTATACCTCACAAGAGAATAGTGGATTAAGCAAGAAAATAGAAGAAGAGTGATACATGCAGTATAATGAGCAACAGAATAATATGGTACATTAGAACTCAGATAGAAGCAATAATACTTCACACACACTAGTTAATTAATCACAATATGGACAAATAAATAGTACAATGGTAGAGAGGATTCGAATGCCTAAGGTGGCAATTCGAATTAGCCTCTCAGAGTGATCATAAGATCAATAGAGTGTCATCGGAGCACAACTAGGTGTCCTCATGATCATCAGAGCACAACTGGAAGTTTTCATCATCATCAGTGGAGTCATCAATGCTCAAGTAACTGTCAACCATCAGTTAAACTAACTCTGGTAGGTGTAACTGAGTATAACTCAGTGTAACTGAGGGTAACTGACTGTAACTGAGTGTAAACTGAAGACAACTGGACTGGTAGGTGAAGAAGGGCGAGTTTCTCCCTAAAATCAAGGAAGAAGGGCGCATTAAGCAACTGGAGGGCTAAAACTGAATAGTGAGAAGCTCCTGGGGGCTAGCTAACTAAGGGCTAGGTGCTGGACTGATGACTGGGATGCATGCAAACCCTAAAAGTGCATGCATGACTGAAAATGTAAATGATCAAAATACTAGTGGGACTAGGATGGAGTATAGGAATATCCTAACACTATTTACATCCCCATAATGTGCAATCAATTCTTTTGTGAATATAGACCAAGATATAATAGATTCCTTATTATGGTTACAAATCCATTGGTACCATACAAATTGATCAGGCTCTAAATATAAGGATGCAATAGTTACCTTTTGCAAACTTGGCACCTGGTGTAGATCAAAGAATTGCTTCATCTAGAATATCCAAGTTATTAAATCATTTCCATCAAAATTTCTCATGTCAGTCTTGGGAATAGAGTAGTTCCTTGGAACTGAGTTGAAACCATGATGATGTAGTGAATCATCAAATTTATGGGTCTCAAACTTCTTGTTCTCCAACTGTTTTTCAATTTTCACAGTACATGACTGGAATAAGTCCCATTTTTCCTCCTTATCCTCTTCTTGAGTATATTAATGAAGAATAAAACTATGTTTTATATCATTCATCAATTACTTCAATTCTTGAATATATTCTTTGTTGGCCATCCCCTTGAGATCCTCTTTGTTGGCCATCCCCTGGAGATCCTCTTTACTAGCCATCCCCTTGAGATCCTCTTTACTAGCCATATTTTTGAATTCCTTCTCTATATCAATTTTTTGGTTTAACAATTGAGTAGATGCCGCTGCCCTTTTACTCCATTCCTCATACTTTTCACTTAATTGGGTCAAGTCGCATCTTAATTCTTCATTTTCTTCATATGTCGGGGATGAATCCTCGGATGGTTTGATTGGAGTGTGATTTTTTACACTTCCTTTTGGTGTCATTTTGAACAATATAAATATATATCACAGCCTAAGGTTCCCACAAACAAATCCTTATAGTCAAAGTTATTCAAATTTAAAATGGCATACCTTTTTTTAACCTTGATTTGAAGACTTTTTTATGGCCGACTTGGAACTGAGGTAAATTTGAAATTTTGGTTCCTCTTGGTCTAAAACCTTGGATTTTTGTATCTTGATGTGTCCTCTTTCTGATGTTGTAGGTATGAAATAATTTGGATGCTCTAGTAAGAAGTTATTGCAAATATCCCAACACTTCTTATCTTTGGTCTATCCAGAAGAAAGAACTTGTACGGTATTCCACATGTCCAATAATTTGTACCTAAGGCTGAAAAATATACCACAGTTACCTTGGTCCATATCCTTTCCTATGCAATAGGTATCACTCAATTTGGATCTCGCATGCCCCAGATATGACCGTTCTCCCCATAACACCCATTTTAGACTAGTTTTTGGACTAGTAAAAAACCTTGTCTTCCAAGACGAATATCTTTGAACCTATGATGTATCAAGATCTGAAAATTTCCCTTATATAGATCATCCTTTTTTATATATGGCTTTTTAACATATTTTTTTATTCCTTGTAAAAAAAAAATTATAGAGAAAATGACAAGATGACTCGTTTTGAAAAAACCAGTCTCGAGGAAAGAGCTTTGATACCAAATCTTATGTAACCAAGTTCCAAAAATAACATAAAAAGAGTAGAAATAGACCAAAAGAAAGTAATCCACGCCTTAATAATGAAGAAAATATATGAATATCAAGCCTCTTCGAGGGGAATCCTCCTTACGGCATGTACTAAGTGCATAAGACAAGACAAGATACAATGATGACTAAAATCAAAATATCTCCTTCCTATATATAGGGAACAAAGGTGTACAATAAAAACTAATAGACCCAAGACAACATCAATAATATATAATGCACCACAATGTAGGTGGAAATTTACCACTCTATAGGGGGTAATGTGCCATCATTTAAGGCTTAACATACTATTTTTTTCTCATAAGCAGGCACATGCAAAGAGACTGCTGACATCCAAGGAGACTACCAGAAATTGCATCATAGATTCCTATGCATCATCATTTCAATATCATAAACATGCATATGTAAAGATACTATTGACATCCAAGTATCTAGAGGAGAGTGCCAAAAATTACATAGATGATTAAGTATCTTCATTTGAATCACATATCGGTGCAAAAAAATAGAAGCCACACCCCAACAGGAAACTTCCATGCAACCATAATGAGTATAGTATGCTATAGCCATAAGATGGGGATACTTAATATTTGCAAACCAAAAAACGTTGCACAAATGCCCATGTGTAGATGCTTGACAATAGTGCAGATTCAAAAATGAAGAGAGAGAACTAAATAAAAAACACAACAAACATTTAGAGATTGGGCGTTCAGAGAGATTTTTCACTTGTCAGATCTACCATGTCTTATTTGAGAATTTAATGGTGATGATCCACCTCATTTTGAGAGATTTTTAAGTAGTTGTAAAATTTATTTGGATGGCATCAAACTACCATGGTTTGTTTAGTAATTTTTGCATCAAAATCATCCACATATTGCAAAAGAACATGTCGTCCTAGGACCTACATGTGGGTGTTGTAAGTGTGATATGTGTGCATACTTTGTGATTACGAGGTCAGTGGGAGTTGGGAACAAAACCACATGTTTTGATTAGGTCTATGGAGCTTAGTCTACCCTGAATGCCTCCTTTCAACTCAACAAGATTGAATTTTATTAGCATTCTTTTGAGCTATGGTTTTCTATGGGTTGACCTGGGTTCTGCATAGTACTCAAAGACCCAACAAACCCCTTTCACCGACCCTTTCCGAAACAACCTGCGAACAAGCTGAGGTATCACCCGAGGTGAAGTTATGGGGGGGTTACAGAAGCAGGTTTCTGTAACCTTGGTGATGCACAGATGTGGAAACGACCTTTAGCGAAGTTATCCTTACTTTGCATATACTTCAAATATAACAATACCGATATGTGTTCGCGCACTTTATAGTTACCAATAGTACAAACTTTGCTGAATCATTGTTACTCTTATCTATGTAACTACACATTCATCACATTCATTAACACTTCACATATTCATACACATGAATTTTGCTTATTTGACATAACATCCTCATTGACATTTATGTATTGGTAAATACATGAACATCTCATAATACAAGCAAAAAACATATCATGCATTCATACAATTAACATAGTGATTTACGTGGTTCACCCCCCAGATGGGAGATACATCCACAAGATTTGTTATTTATATTAGAAGGAAGGGGTTTAATAGTTCCATTCTACATACTCAGCTACAGACTCTTCTCTACAATAGATCTCTGTGCACACAACTGTAGAGTCTTTCTCCTCTCTTAGATCTCTCTCTCAGTCTAGATCTAACATCATTCTAACGAAACCCAACAACCCACCCTTCCTTATACAAAATTTCTCTTTTTATAGATTGTGCCCGAAGGTCACATCTTTAAAATAACTATGGCCAACCCCCATAGTACCCTTAAACCCAAAATGACACGGTTCTCCTATTGACCATGCCTTGTATTTACTTTGTTGGAGCTCTATTATCCTTTTGCACCACTTCTATGGATCTGATGCTTCTCTTGACAGTTGCAGTTCTAACCCCGCAGCTCTGACACTACAGTGGCATAGCCTTTGCATCACTTTGTTTCTTTACTCTTCACTTCCGTAGCTGAGATTCCGTCGCTTCATTCATAACTTCTCCAAATACATTGACCATCCTTAGTACTTCATCTTTACTAAGGGGATAGGTCCTTTCCTGCCAACTTCGTGTCATTCCATACCATGCTCCTGGGAATTGTGGAGTTGCTTCTCCCAAAACTGTTCGATGCTAGGCCTCGCCTAACTTGTACCTTCGACATAAAAATTTCCTCCACTTGGGATGTTCCCAACACATTCGAATTACATACATGAGCTAGCCTCTTTTGGGAAATCAATTATTCTAGTCTTTGGACTTTGATTTTTGTTACACACTAGTTGTAGCTCTATGGTATTGCTTTCCT
This sequence comes from Larix kaempferi, assembly GCA_027924585.1. Lineage (NCBI taxonomy): Eukaryota > Viridiplantae > Streptophyta > Pinopsida > Pinales > Pinaceae > Larix > Larix kaempferi. The sequence continues at coordinate 9,781,211 of BSBM01000094.1, forward strand.
CCAACATTATTTTGGTGATTATGGAACTGGACAACCATTTATCTGCTCCTGTAATGAGATGGTTATGACAGATCATGGGAGACAAGTTTAGGAAGTGTTACTTCTGTAGTGTTTTCAAGAATGTATCCCACTAATTGAGATAACAATAATATTAACAAGGAGACCTTGAGACGTAGCTCTTCCCTTATTCTAGCAAGGATGCTATCAAGGAGACCTTGTTTAGGGAGTAGACAACAAAATATTTATTGCTTTAGCACATGAGTCTTTCCTACAAAAGTCATAAGGTGAAATTTCTCTTACCTTGGTCTCAGAGTGCCCAGAAAGGGTAGCACCGGGTTAGCTTGGATTTTCCATGATCTAGAAAGGACGCTAACAATGTTTTATGGTATTCTAATATTCCCATTTTCATTCTTCTAAGGAGGATGGAAAGGATGTTTCTCCTAAACATTTCTAGAGATTAATGTTTAAAAACTAAGGTTCAGTATTAACTTAGTAGGGGTGACTAACTTGGAAAATTGGAAAATCTCTAAAAAAAACCATCCATGCTGGCTGAAAATTCGCATTAAAAGATGCAATATAGTTTATTCCTTTTCATTTAAATTTTAAAATAATATATTTGTTGACACTGATTAAAGACCAATTTTTCCCTATTTAACCATGCTAGAACAATCTTCTCTCTCCCAAAATTGCCAACAACAAGTGAAAAAATTCTAGGTCTTGAAATTGAGCCTTACAAGTGCTTTTTTCTTTTTTCTTTTTGTTGTTTTTGTTTGCAAAATGGATATTTAGGAAAAAAACTGGTGATTTCTAAGGAAGGGGGGAAATCACCAAATTTTCTGAATAATGGTATATTTCTTCAACATTGTTGAAGTGAAAGTGTTACTCCGATACCTATGTTCCATTTCCATATCATTGCTCCAGATCAAGGGTGTCATTTAAGGATGAATGTGCATATAGTAGAGATGATCTATCCCTTTGAAATTAATTTCACATACATCTCTTCTAGAAGATACATATTGAAGTGGGATGATCGTAGTTTGTTATATTAGATGTCATTTTATGAGTTATTCATAAGTCTACTGATGTGAGTTGTTTCAAGTAGTATCAAATTGAGATAAAATAAATTCTAACCCTGCTAAGAGACAATGTTAGGTATCATAAGGTGATATTAGATTGCAAGGTTTAGACAACGCATCCTTTGGTGAAAACTTTCCACTTTCTAGAAAACTACATCAAAATAGTAGTCTCGGATCATAAGTTCAGACACAAAGCATTTGGGAAGAGCATTAAGTTAAGAAATTCATTTGTTGTTAAATTTGCATTAAAGTTAAACCAATTTCAACATTAGTGAATTTAAGGATGGACAAACAAGAAATAGATTGAGCATGTCTTAGCTAGTTCTAATTAAAATATGTGGTGTTGAATAGGTTAACCTCATGGAAGAAGCATTAGAACAAATGTGTGTAGAATATTGACATATAAATTCTGTAATGTAGTTGGTAAATTATTTGCTTGACGAGGAGCTCATCAGTTTGAACCCCACAAATATTTTCTCTCCTATTTTTGTGTTTCCACCAAGGAAGGGGCTATTGGTTGTGACTAACCAAAAGCATGAAAAGATGTAGATAATAACCATAACCACTCTGATGCCTTTATAGGATATATTTAATAGCAAATAGGGAGCATCTAAATACTCAAGTTGTTTCTACAAAAATGTAAAAGGTTTGATCTTATTCGAGACCTTTGACATTTAGGAAAATACCATTTATTATATGATATAAGACAAGTTAGATAACACATATATTTCTTCTTAACAACAATGAAATACAATGATATTCAATAAACTAATTCCAAGTACAAAAGATACAATGGTAACAATAATGACAAACAAGAATGAGAACCTTTGGTGGGACTGTGCAGATTCAACTTTTCTCTTGGTGGCCAGAGATTGTGCCTGCCAAAAAATAATAAAAATATATGATTGGCTTGACAAAGGCGACAAGTCCTATGGTTTATTCACACTTCCCCACCAAAGAACATATGTTTTTAAAATTTTATATCAGAGTTTAAACAAAGAGATTGCACTTTTACAACCCTTCTCTCAACTCTAGCTTCATTTCATCCCGTAAGAAATACAACTAACTACCCTAGTTTTCTCCACTTTTTTGTTGAATATGGTTGCCATTGATGTCAAAGGATTTCAATAATGGAAAAGGAATAACCCAGGACATGATGGCAGGGAAAACTCAGTGAAAGACAAAGGAATAACAAAGGAAGTGATGATATGGCATGTATGATGATGTGGCATGTGTGATGAGGCTAGAAAGACACATGATGGTGTTCTGTTGCTATCATGAAGTCAGCGTTTCAATATGACATCATTATGGAAAAGTATGGAAACTTTGTGAAACTTTGAAATTGTCTAAGTATGAAAAATTAGTCAAAACTGCTCTAAGAAAATGCTCGCCAGAATTCATAGGGTAAGCAAAATGTCCACCCCATCCTATCAGACTATAGCTTGTTGAAGTGGCTATCTAACCATGGTTTCAATTTTATTTAAGCGTGGATGAGGATAAATTTATAAGTCTGCCAAAATAGGGTTTCAAGAGAAACTTTGGAAATTGACTGTGTGTTGGAAAATTGGTCCAACTGGCCTAAGGAAAATTCTCACCAAACCTTATAAGAAAATGATAAAAATTATATGAAAATATCAGGCTATACCTTGTTGAATAGGATATATGACCATGGTCTCATTTCTCTAAAAGGGTGTTTCATGACAAACTTATAGGTTTGCCACAACAAGGGTTCAGGCAGTCTTAGAAATTCTGGAAATTGACTAAGTGTTGGGAAATTGGTCCAACTGGCCTCAGGTAAATGCCCGCCAAAAATCATAAGAGAATTATAAAAATTATATGAAAATATCATGTTATACCTTGTTGAATAGGCTATCTTACCATAGTCTCATTTCTCCAAAAGAGTATTTTATGAGAAAGTTATATATCTGCCAAAACAGGGTTTTAGGTAGTTTTGCACTAGTCCAGTAAAATGCCCGCCTAGGTCAGAGGAAGATGAGTTTGAAGGTGAATTCAGTTTGTTTATGCTTAGTAGGATATATTAAATCAGATGGTATCATTGATTCATGGTTTTTATGAAAGTAAGAATCCACCTTAGTCGACCTAGTGTTTGTAAAAATTGTCTAAGGGTCAGCACAAAAGTTTCAGAGGCCATTTGCAAATGCCCACCAAATGTTGTCTTAGTTTCAATAAATTTGTCCAATTCCATGAGTCTGTTCTTTGGTTATGTGTCTATACAATCATACGTTTAGGTTCCTCCCTGATGGTCACATGTGCAAGAAATTAACCTGCCAAATTGAGAAAAATCTTGTTTTGCATATTAAAAACAAATGAAATTTGTCTTAGTGTTAAAAACAAAAGGTTAAGGGGATATTTGGAAATGCCCACCAGAAATTTTCCTTATCATGATAAATTCATTAGTTGGCATGGGTCCATTCCTTGATGATCTGGCCATCTAGCTATTTTATCAAATTTCTCTCTAGAGGTTACATGTGCAAAATACAAGCCTGCCAAATTGAGAAAATGTTTGTCTTTTTGTCTAAATGAAGGTTGAGAGGCATTTGGAAATGCCCGCCATAAATTTTCCTTGTGATGATAAATTCATCAATTTGCATGGGTCCGTTCCTTGATGTGTTGATGTTTATGTAACTTCGGAATGTATTTCACCCATGTATTTCATATATGTATTTTGTACTCCTATAGAGATGGTATTATTCCTCTATACGGAAGTGTTTGTATTCCTATAGAGATGTTATTATTCCTCCATACGGAAGTGTCGTCATTTATATTGTAAGTGTCGTAACTTATACTTGATGGGTTATTAGACCACCTTGTTGGGGTCGGCCCTGTATAAGTCATGTGGGTCAAAGGGTTATTAGACCACCCTATTGGGTGTCGGCCCAGTCAACATTATGTTAAGTGGTTAAGTTGAGGCCGACCTAGTTGAGTAAAGGTCAAGTCAAGTTAGTGTATAAAAAGAGAGTGTGTCTCTCTCATTTTACACATTCTATTCTCACTCACACTTGGGAGAGTGGCACACTTGTGGAGGAGGAGGCTCTGCTGCTAGGAGAAGACTATCTCTTGTATTCTGGTTGTATCATTGCTCTATCTATCTCTGAGGAAGTTATTGGGGTTTTTCACCTTTATGGTTTTCCCCAAGTAAACTCTGTGTCTCTTGTGTGCTTGCATTATTGTGTCCATGATTGATATGCTATAGATTTGTTGTACATGTTGTTCTCTCAGTTAAGATCCTAGATCATATTGAAGTAAATTCTAAAAATTTAACATGATGATATGGACATCTAGTAATGGTCTCAGATTTCTCTCTGGAGGTTACATGTGCGAAATACAAGCCTGCCAAATTGAGAAAAAGTTTGTCTTTCTGTTTAAATGAAGTTTGAGAGGGCATTGGAAATGCACGCCAGAAGCTATGGTTGTGCAAATAAATTACTCCAAAGGTGTGGATCTATTCTTTGGAAGCTTGTCCATCTAGCCATGGTGTCAGTTTATTCTTTGGTAGTCACACGTGTGAAAAATTGATTTGCCAAGTTGAAGAAAAACTATTTTGACACAGTATGAGAGTATGCCAGCAATAAGCCTGATAAATTATATTAACAAGTTTCTATTTAAATTTCCCGGCTAAGTCAATTTAATAAGGAATAATTAAGATATTATGAAACAAAGGAAATTAAGTACCAACTATTTATCAAAGCAAATTAATTAAACCAAGAAGTATCTTAGTGAAGAGATGTGTTCGATGAAAAGTCACAATTCTCATATTGGAAGGACACAACTATGGAAAGGGTGTGATGTCGAAAATGCGTGACATGATGAGATGCATTGTTGCTGAATAAGGATATTTAAACAGGTACTCGAATTAGAAGGAAGATGTCTCAAAAGTCCAGATTCGAGGAGCAGTGAAAAAAGACATAGACCAATAAAATGAAGTAACATAATTGAAGAAATAAAAAAGTTTTGGAAATCTAAAAAATAAAAATAAGGGTGGAAGGGTGGTGCTAGGGCAAGTTGCAGCCTATTAAGGGTGTTGTAGCATCCAGTCAGTTGTAGCTGAAAAAACAGGGTGTTGGTGCATCCTTCAGTTGTAGCTGAGAAATTTGGGGATTGAAGTCTCCAGCAAGTTGGTGCTTGCAAACTATTTGTAAATATAATTTTGTAGTAATAGAAGGTATTGGTGTTTTTACCAATTGGGATTCCACGATAATATTGTGTGTTCTATATTCTTTGTTGATTTGGTTTTTAAATGTGATAAAATTTTAAAATATAGCCCAATACTGATTCACCCCCCCTTTTTAGTATTGCTTCATATTCCAACAATTGGTATTAGAGCAGGCTCTTCACTAAGAGTTTAAACACTTGAAGAGAAATACTTTATCACTATGGATCAACAAGTAAAAATGTCCTCCAAGGTTCCAATATTCAATGGAGAATATTTTACTTTCTGGAGCATCAGGATGAGAAGCTACATATTGTTTCTTGGGTTAGATGTTTGGATGTCTATAGAAACATAGTACACATATCCCAAAGCCCCTTCTACATATCGTGAAGGAATAAAAAAATTTGGAAGCAATGCCAAAGCTGTTAATGCAATCTTGGATGGATTAGTGAGAACAATATTTGCCAAAGTGATGCATTATAAGACAACAAAGGAAATCTGGGACAAGTTGCAGACCATCTATGAAGGAGACTCCAAGGTAAAAATAACTAAACTCTGCACTTTTATAATCCAATTTGAAAGTCTAAAAATGAAGGAAGAAGAAAAAATTTCAGAATACTTTGAGAGAGTTGATGAAATTGTGAATGTTATTCAAGGGCTAGGAGAAGAATTGAAAGAAAAAGAAATAGTTGAGAAAGTGTTGAGATTACTTCCAATGATTTACAATCCTAATATTTCCACACTAGAATATAGGGAGAGTATTAACGATCTCACCATGGATGAGATATATAGAATTCTTATAGCTTATGAAATGAGGATTGGGCAAGACAATTCTCAAAAGAAGGAAGCAACTTTTAAAGCATAAAAAATAGATAAGAAATCTAAAACAAAATTTCAAGTAGAAGATTCTGATGATGTAGCAACACTTCTAATTAAAAATATTAAGCATGATACTGGTTAGTTCAAAGGGAAATTGCCCCTAAAATGTTTTAAGTGTGGGGGAATTGGTCACTTTTCTACCAAATTTCCTTATCCAAAACAAGAAGAAGATAGTGAGTGCCCTGATAACTTCAAGAAGAACAAAAAGGTTTTTACGAAAAAAAAAAGGAAAACCTTTTATTCCATGGATGACAACTACTCAAATGAGTCTAGTGAAGATGAAGAAGAAGAAGTCTTATTCATGGGAATAGAAAATAAAATATTTGAAGAAGAAGTAGAAGATGATTCAGATGTGGAAGGAGAGGTGGACTTGAAGGCATAACTCATAAGTTACCTTGAAGAATTGAGAAAGAGCAGAATGAAGAACAATTTTATGAAAGAAAATTTGTCAAAGCACCAAGAAGAGCTGCACAATTCAAGACATCAAACAATGGCTAGCATGAAAGAGGCCAGGAGCTTAAAACAGGAAGTTGCTTAATTCAAGGAAGAAGTAAAGAGGCTAAAATACCAACAGAACATTAATGAGAAGTTCAAGGAGAAAGTACAAGACTCTAAAAGACTTGAAGCAGAAGTTAGTTTTCTTAGAAAGAAGCTTGATAAAGAATATATTGAATCAAAATTGGAGAACAACTCAAAGACTTTAGATGAAATCCTAAGTATCCAAAGACCATCAAGTGATAAAACCGGATTAGGTTATGACAAAGAAAAGAAGCCAGAATGTTTGTCTCTTACACTCCAAGATAAGAATAAAAGAAGCTATGTTTTTGCACTCAAAATCCCGATTAAGAAGGATAGTCAGAAATATGCTCCCTCCTCTCATAATAAATATAGAACTGATATGATACCTAAAAGACCAATGGCAAGTAGGTACCCGCAAATGTTTTTCGGTTATTGCTACTCTTGAAATAATTTTGGACATATGGTTAGAGAATGTAAGATGAGAAAGAATGCTTAAGTAAAAGTTAAGAAACAAAGGAAGCAATGGAAGAAGATGGAAGTTGTGAAGCAGAAAGATCAAAGATTCCTCAAATATAAAGGAAATTTCTATGGATATTGTCATTGTTGTCACAAGTTTGGTCACAAAGTTGTTGTTTGCAGAACCAAGGGAAAAGATCAAACTAAAAAATCCAAAAGATAAAGAAGATCAGTAAGCAGGGTAACTCATGCAAATATGTGGAGAAGAAAGTTAGATGACAAATATTCATAAGAAACAAAGACCCCAAGCCACAAAGAAGTTTTGAAATATAAATGTGGAACTAAAGAAGAGTGTCTTTTCTAAAAGGTCTCTCATGACCCAAACAAGAACCCTGAAATTAGCATTATAAGGGATCATATACTAAGAGGGAGTTAATATCAGAAAAAATGCAATTGGTATATGAAAGTAAATAATTTTAGTTGGTAAGAATAAAAGGCTATCTTCATCAAAGACAAGAAGTAGAGTAGAGGTGACAAATTGAAGAAGAAAATTTTGTCTAGAAAACACCTATGTGACAAGTACACTTAATGGTTGAAGTGTAACAAAATCAAAAGAAGAATAAGAGAAGACAAGAGATGATCATGGTTAAATGATAAGACTGGTGTATGGTTGAAAAAGAGAAAAGTGTAAACATGAAAATATTAACATGCATGATCCATGAGATCTATGAAGACTATGAAGTCTGTAAACCAATAGAAGATGAAAATAATCCTTATTATTTAGAAGATGAAATCATGACACATAAATTAAAAACTTTGTTCATCCTAAAAGTATTCATTTGATCACATTAATTTGGGATGACATTCAACATTTCACACTTGGATGATTTGATAATCCTGTCTTCATGGTTGATGAAGCACATGTAATGATTAAAACAAAAAGAAATCTGCATGGTACCATTCATACAATCTTAAGGACCATCTGATAGGGAAAATATGAACACTCATTCTTGTGAGTTTAAATAATTTTTGATATGATTTTATAAAAGTTGTTTTAACTACAAACATTGTTGACAATGAAAGGAAACTCAAGGCTGATCTGAAAGATAAAAAAGCATTTTATTGAAAAAGTGTCAGGACGAGTAAAAGTAGTAGTAAGATTGTGTCATATGAATCAAGAGCAGAAGGCTACAGATACAAATTTTGTACATTGTGTGGAACTTCAGCCAAAGCTCCAACGGTTGAAGTTTGAAAAGGAACAATTGGTATTCAAACGCATATCAGCTTGATAAATTTCTTTCTAAATTTTTCTCTTAGAAGCATGTTTATGAACTTGTAGAAAATCCTATTGTTACCTCAAACCAAGGAATTATGGTGTAGGCTATGAAAGAAGAATATAGTATCAATCAAGCTAGTTAAACCATGGTTAATGTCTAAAGGAACAAGGACATATGGATAATAAATTGCTTTCATGGCATTGAAGACTCCTTAAGAAGAGCAAGTTACATGATACATCTTTAAAGAGAAGTTTATGGAAGAAACTAATAAAGAGTGTAATCTCTGTTACAAAATGTAGAAAATTTTAACAAAGGGGAGGAACATTGAAAGGGGGAGTCTATGAACTAATCATCCATGTTCTCTTTCAAAGAATCACTACAAGAAGGTAAATGAGGATGTTAACCAGAGTATCATAACACAATGATTAGTACCAAGTCCAGTTAACAAGAGGAAGAGAGGCAAAGAGCTAAATTTCTTAAAAGAGGAGATATATTGTCAAGGGCAGTTGTCAGAAAGAAGAAAGATAGGAAATTCTCTATCAAGATGGTTACATCAAGGGCATAACAGGTTGTCCTTTGTCATTGTTGTCAAAGGGGGAGAATGTTTAGATTTTTACATCAATGCCAAAGGGGGGGAATTTTGAATATGGTTGTCAATGATTTCAAAGGAGTTCAGTAATGACAAAGGAATAACCAAGGACATGATGGCAGGGAAAACTCAGTGAGAGACAAAGAAGTAACAAAGGAAGTGATGACATGGCATGTATGATGATGTGGAATGTGTGATGAGGATGGAAAGACACATGATGGTGTTCCGGTGCTATCATGAAGTCAATGTTGCAATCTGACATCATTATGGAAAAGTATGGAAACTTTGTGAAACTTTGAAATTGACTAAGTATGAAAAATTAGTCAAAACTGCTCTAAGAGAATGCTTGCCATAATTCATAGTGTAAGGAAAATGTCTGCCCCATCTTGTCATACTATAGCTTGTTGAAGTGGCTATCTAAAAATGGTTTCAATTTTCCTTAAGCATGTCCGAGGAGAAAGTTATAAGTCTTCCAAATTAGGGTTTTAGGACAAACTTTAGAAATTGACCAAGTGTTGGAAAATTGGTCCAACAGGCCTCAAGAAAATGCCCAACAAACCTCATAAAAGAATGATAAAAAGTATTTGAAAATGTCAGGCTATACCTTGTTGAATAGGCTATTTGACCATGGTCTCATTTCTCTAAAAGGGTATTTCATGACAAAGTTATAGGTCTGCCAAAACAAGGGTTCAGGCAATATTAGAAATTCTAGAAATTGACTCAGTGTTGGAAAATTGGTCCAACTAGCCTCAGGAAAATGCCCACAAAACCTCATAAGAGAATTATAAAAAGTATCTGAAAATATCAGGCTATACCTTGTTGAGTAGGCTATCTGACGATGGTCTCATTTCTCCAAAAGAGTATTTTATGACAAAGTTATAGATCTGCCAAAACATGGTTTTAAGAATTTTTGCACTACTCCAGTAAAATGCCCGCTTAGGTCAGAGGAAGATGAGTTTGAAGGTGAATTCAGTTTCATTGTGCTCAGTAAGATGTATGACATCATCTGGTATCATTGGTTCAAGGTTTTCATGAAAGTAAGAATCCACCTTTGTTGATCTACGGTTTGGAAAGTTTGTCTAAGGGTCAGCACAGAAGTTCAGAAGGCCATTTGGAAATCCCACCAAATGTTGTCTTCATGTCAATAAATTTGTCCAATTCCATGAGTATGTTCTTTGGTGAAGTGTCTATCCAATCATTCTTTTAGGTTCCTCCCTGATAGTCACATGTGCAAGAAATTAACCTTCCAAATTGAGAAAAATCTTGTTTTACATATTAAGAACAAATGAAATTTGTTTGTGTTAAAAACATAAGGTTGAGGGGCTATTTGGACATGCCCACCAGAAATTGTCCTTGTCTTGATAAATTCATCAGTTGGAATGGGTATGTTCCTTGATGATTTGGCCATGTATTCATGGTCTCATATTTCTCTCTGGAGGTTACACGTGCAAAATACAAGCCTGCCAAATTGAGAAAAAGTGTCTTTCTATCTAAATGAAGGTGGAGAGGCATTTGGAAATACCCGCCATAAATTGTCCTTGTGCTGATAAATTGATTAGTTGGCATGGGTCTATTCCTTGATGATATGGCCATTTAGTCATGGTCTCAGATTTGTCTCTGGAGGTTACACATGCGAAATACAAGCCTTCCAAATTGAGAAAAATCTTGTCTTTATGTCTAAATGAAGTTTGAGAGGGCATTGGAAATGCACGCCAGTAGCTACGGTTGTGCAGATAAATTCATCCAATTGTTTGGATCTGCTCTTTGGAAGCTTCTCCATCTAGCCATGGTATCGGTTTCTTCTTTGGTAGTCACACATGTGAAAAATTGATTTTCCAAGTTGAAGAAAAACTATTTTTATAGAGTATGAGAGTATGCCAGCAATAAGCCGTATAAAATATGTTAACAAGTTTCTTTTTAAATTTCCAGCTAAGTCAATTTAATAAGGAATGATTAAGATATTATGAAATAAAGTAAATTAACTACCAACTATTTTTCAAATCAAATTAATTAAACCAAGAAGTATCTTTTAGTGAAGAGATGTGTTGGATGAAAAGTCACGATTCTCATATTGGAAGGAAGCAACTATGGAAAGGGTGTGATGCTGAAAAGGCGTGATGATAATATGCATTGTTGCTGAATACAGATATTTAAACAGGTACTCGAATTAGAAGGAAGACGTCGCAAAACTCCAGATTCAAGAAGCAGCGAGAACAAACAGAGACCAATAAAATGAAGTAACAGAATTGAAGAAATAAAGAAGTTCTGGAAATCTAAAAAAGACAAATAAGGGTGGAAGGGTGGTGCTAGGGAAGGTTGCATCCTGCTAAGGGTGTTGTAGCTTCCAATCAGTTGTTGTTGACAAAACAGGGTGTTGGTGCATACTTCAGTTGTAGCTGAGAAATTTGGGGATTGAAGTCTCCAACAAGTTGGTGCTTGCAAACTATTTGTAAATATAATTTTGTAGTAATAGAAAGTATTGATGGTTTTCCCAATTGGGATTCCACGATAATATTGTGTGTTCTATCTTCTTTGTTCATTTTGTTTTTAAATGTGATAAAAATTTAAAAGATAGCCCAATACTGATTCACCCCCCTTCTCAGTATTGCTTGATATTTCAACATTTGGTATCAGAGCAGGCTCTTCACTAAGAGTTTAAACACTTGAAGAATAATACTTTATCACTATGGATCAAAAAGTAAAAATTTCCTCCAAGGTTCCAATATTCAATGGAGAGTATTTTGCTTTCTGGAGCATCAGGATAAGAATCCACATAATGGCTCTTGGATTATAAATTTGGATTTCTATAGGAATAGGGTACACATATCCCAAATCCCCTCCTACAGATCTTGAAGGAATACAAAAAATTGGAAGCAGTGCCAAAGCTGTTAATGCAATCTTGGCTAGATTAGCAAGAATAGTCTTTGCCAAAGTGATGCATTGTAAGACAGCAAAGGAAATCTGAGACAAATTGTAGATCATCTATGAAGGAGACTCCACTGTAAAAAGAGTTAAACTCCAGACTTTGAAAACCCAATTTGAAAGTCTAAAAATGAAGGAAGAAGAAAACATTTCAGAATACTTTGAGAGAGTTGATGAAATTGTGAATGCTATTCAAGGGCTAGGAGAAGAATTGAAAGAAAAATAAATAGTTGAGAAAGTGTTGAGATCACTTACAATGATTTACAATCCTAATTTTTCCATAGTAGAAGATAGAGAGAGTTTTAACGATATCAGCATGGATGAGCTATATGGAATTCTTATAGCTTATGAAATGAGGATTGGGCAAGAGAATTCTCAAAATAGGGAAGCAAATTTTAAAGCATCGAAAATAGATAAGAAATCCAAAACAAAATTTCAAGCAGAAGATTCTGATGATGAAGAAGCACTTCTATTTAAAAATATTAAGAGAGGTATTGTTAAGTTCAAAGGGAAATTGCCCCTAAAATGTTTTAACTGCGGGGGAATTGGTCACTTTCCTACCAAATGTCCTTATCCAAAACAACAAGAAGATAGTGAGTGCCCTGAAATATTAAATAAAAACAAAATGGTTTTTAGAAAAACAAAAGGAAAACCTTGTATTCCATGGATGACAACTGCTCAAATGTGTCTAGTGAAGATGAAGAAGAAGAAGTCTTATTCATGAGAATAGAAAATAAAATATTTGAAGAAGAAGTAGAAGATGATTCAGATGTGGAAGGAGAGGTGGACCTAAAGGATGAACTCATAAGTTCCCTTGAAGAATTGAGAAATAGCAGAATGAAGAACAATTTTTTGAAAGAAAATTTGTCAAAGTACCAAGAAGAGCTGCACAATTCAAGGAAACAAACAATGGCTAGCATGAAAGAGGCCGAGAGCTTAAAAAAAGAAGTTGCTAACTTCAAGGAAGAAGTAAAGAGGCTAAAATACCAGCTAACCATTAATGAGAAATTCAAGGAGAAAATACAAGACTCTAAAAGACTTGAAGCATACGTTATTTTGCTTAGAAAGAAGCTTGATAAAGAATCTATTGAAAAAAAATTTGAGAACAGCTCAAATAATTTTGATGAAATCCTTGTAAAATTAGTAAAATTAGTCACAACAAATCTAATGAACAAGTAAATCAATCACAACAGATGAACATAGAAAATATGGTGTAAAACTGTGTAAAACATGCACAGTGCTCAATATCCCAATAAGGGTGAATAATTACAATACAATAATCTGACAATGTTAGTGAGCAATTCGATTTGACTAAGAAGGTCATTCAAATCACTGAATGGAGTAGCTTGACTCCAACTAGGAGTCCTCATCATCAATCGGTGGTGGTCATCAATGCACAAGAACTAGTAATCCACGTGTCAAGCTGAGTTTAACTGAGTGTGTCATGTGTAACTGAAGTGTGTAGCACTGATATAGGGAAGGAGACTCAGTGGAGGGTGCATGGGAGGCTTAACTGAAGTCAGAACAAGTCATCTAGTCAATCTGGAGGTCCAACGGAGTGAAACAGTCAGTCGGGAGTGAAACTAGCCTCAAATCAGGGAGAATCAGAGCTAACTAAGTGTAACTGAAGTGGAACTGCAGTGGTAGGTGAATAAGTGCGCCCTTCTCTGGCAGTAGGTGAGAAGTGGGTGCCTTCATGACTAGGAGGGATAAAGAACTGATGTAAGAAGCTCTCGAGTGCTAGAATAAGGTGGGTAAGGTGATGGAGGCATCAACATGGTGACTGGGATGCATGCAAAATGCATGCAAACCCTAAAGTTTGCATGCAAACCCTAATTGCATGCAAGGTCCTCAAAATGATGATGTGGATATCTGAACACCCCCCCTCAAGCTAGACTATGATGTGCAAAAAATAATGTGGGGCCCTGGTTACTAAGACCAAAAGTCACCCTAATACAATAATCCAAAACTAATAACAGTCAATAAACCAAGGAAATGGGGAAAACCTCATGGGAAAAATACCACCCCTCAAAATAGACTGTAGTACACCAAAAGATTTAACTGCTCCAAAATCAAGCAGATATGTCTGGAGGTATCTTACTCTTGGGAGTAAATGGATCATGCTCCAAAAACATGTGCTTGAATTCTCCATCAGTGGATGCAAGTGAATGTGGATACTTTAAGAACTTGCTCTTCATACCAAAAAAGGTGAGAACAAATCTGAAAATATGAGGATGATCTTGGAACCTGTGATTCGAACCAAGTGAGGTAGGAATAGCTCCAATCGGATCAAATAGATCTTGAAACTTGAAATTCTTATCAATAGAAGTTAAATCAGATCCAAAAATAGATGAATGGTTTCTTGAGATCTCCTTTGAACCAACAAGGGTGAGATCAAAACCAAAATCAGCAAGAAGTGCATGAGATTTGAACTCAAGCGAATGGTAGTGCTCTTCATCTTCATTAAAAATCCGAGAAACTTTGCAAATGATAGAACATAAGTCTATAGGAGGCATGCAATCAAGGAGGGCGAATGCTTCACCTCCAAAATCAGATTTTACCTCCAAAACTTCAAGTAGATCATTATTCCGCATGCCGGCAAACTCATGTGAAAGAGAGGATTCAAGAACCTCTTTGGAATCTAGAGTATGAGCTGGTTTATCTTGCTCAGAATTCAAAATAGAAGACTTTGAGAGAGTGAGTTTTGAATCTACAGTTTCTTCATCTTTAAAAATTGTTGAGGCTAACACATGATCGGAAAGAACACATAAGGAGATCTCATTGGGCTTGTTCTCCAAAAGGATAGCATGATCCTCTTCTTCCTGCTTTCCAAATTCTCTGTCAAGTTGGACCCATAGATCACTTGGATTTTCAGCAGTATTACTAAGGTAGAGCATACAAGGATACATAGTAGAACACACTGCTCCAAAAGCTCTGTCACAATCATTGAGCCAATCATTCTCCTCTTCATCGGAATCAAAATCTCTTGTATTACCAATGCACATATCAAAAGGACATTTTCTCTTCAAGAATGCAATCATCTTTGGTTTCCATTCATCATAGTTGAATGGAGTAAGAATATTTTGTGAAGAAGAAGTCTCCATCTTTGCATTAGCAAATGCACATGGAGGAAGTAAGAAACTTGCAAATCACACACAAACAAACACTATGTTTTCATCCTTGCATGCACATGAGCGAATGCACATGAGATTTTGCATACCGCTGCTGAAATATATTGGTGAGCAAAGATTGCTCTCTCTTCATGTAGAACACCTGTAGAAAAGAAATCTTGTCCCTGCCATGGCTCTGATACCATGTAAAATTAGTCACAGCAGATCTAATGAACAAGTAAATCAATCACAACAGATGAACATAGAAAATATGGTGTAAAACTGTGTAAAACATGCACAGTGCTCAATATCCCAATAAGGGTGAATAATTACAATACAATAATCTGACAATGTGAGTGAGCAATTCGAATTGACTAAGAAGGTCATTCGAATCACTGAATGGAGTAGCTTGACTCCAACTAGGAGTCTTCATCATCAATCAGTGGTGGTCATCAATGCATAAGAACCAGTCATCCATGTGTCAAGCTGAGTCTAACTGAGTGTGTCATGTGTAACTGAAGTGTGTATCACTGATATAGGGAAGGAGACTCAGTGGAGGGCGCATGGGAGGCTTAACTGAAGTCAGAACAAGTCATCTAGTCAATCTGGAGGTCCAATGGAGTGAAACAATCAGTCAAGAGTGAAACTAGCCTCAAATCAGGGAGAATCGGAGCTAATTGAGTGTAACTGAACAGGAACTGTAGTGGTAGGTGAAGAAGTGCGCCCTTCTCTGGAAGTAGGTGAGAAGTGGGCGCCTTCATGACTAGGAGGGCTAAAGAATTGATGTAATAAGCTCCTGGGTGCTAGAATAAGGTGGGTAAGGTGCTGGAGGCATCAACTTGGTGACTAGGATGCAAGCAAAATGCATGTAAACCCTAAAGTTTGCATGCAAGGTCCTGAAAATGATGATGTGGATATCCGAACTATCCTAAGTAGCCAAATACCATCTTTTAACAATCAAATTAACACCCTTAGTCATGTGACGGAAGAAGCACATTTTTATTATCAGGTGGTTGAAGAACAGATGCCCAACACAAAAATATGGGGCGTTTTTTTCATGAACATAAGAAGAGATTATCTGGAGACTAAGAGTACGATTGCAGGAGCAGAGACAAGATGCAAGACTTCAAGGTTTTAAAAACTTCGTATTATGTTGCAAATATCGCATTAGGGCTAATTAAAACATAATCAAAGTTGAGCACCAAAAGAAATCTAATTCCAAACAACCAATTAATCGTTTCGAAATTGTTTAAAAAATTCAGTTTCAAAATTTTTTTTTATCAAAGTTTTGTGTGGTTTGGAATCAAATTTTTATTTTTGGATTAAAAAGATTACAAAGAATTCAATTTTTTTTTGTAAAAGTGTTCATGAACTTGAGATATGTCTGGATTTCTATGCATTTGAAAAGATTAAACATTTATTTGATTAAGTTGAAGATGTGGTTAGAATGCCTTTGAAAAAGTTTGAAAAGTCTTCCTTGAGTTGGATTAGGTGTGGAGTTGTATCCCTTAAAAACAAAAAAAGTTCCGTTGATTTTTATATTCAAATATTTAGTTTTTAATTAAAAAGAAAAAAAATTGCAATTTTTTTTACATAGTTTAAAGTTTTGCATAGTGGGATTCAAAGCTTTAGTTTTGGATTAAAAAGAATATTTTTTTTTTTTAAAAGATGAAAAAACTTGAAAAAGTTTTGTTTAGAAAGAGTTGCACCCCTAGAGTTCATTTTTCTTGAAATCTATTGTGTGTGAAGCATTTCTGAAAGAAGCTCATGAACCTCTAACTCTTCCTTAAGTTAGCATATTCATCAAATTGAAAGATAACGTAGCGAACATCTTGCACTGTGTGGTTCATTTTGTTTTCGAGTCAAAACACCACCAGTTTGACTTCCACTCCTGAAACTAAGAAAACTACCCTTAAAATTGGCGCTTAATCTAAAATTGACAAAATTTTTATTTTCATATCACCAACAAGTTTAGGTTAGCGCCCTGTATTAGGATTGGAGAGTTAACACTCTTGGGCTACAAAACTTTGAAACTAGGATTGATTAAAGAGAGTATATCCATTAGTAGCAAAAAACACTTGTCGGGAAAGCATTTTTGAAACATGTGTCAAGCACGAGGTCAATCTGGATAAGTAAGGGTGGTTCCACCCTCTTGCTTATTTAGTGGGACATGAGCTTATTGAAGGGATTCTATGTTCAGTGACAAGTCCTCGGGGTGACATCACTGTTTCTAGAGTTCCTGGTTATGAGAGTTTTCCTCGACTTACAATTGTTCCGCCAGTTTTCCTCGACTTACAATTGTTCCGCCCGACCGTCGATTGTGAAGTGGTAACTTTAGTGGCTATTCCTAGGATATCAGATAGGCTATTGTGAGTGGGACACGCTTGCAATACCTGAGACAGACTTTGGAACTTTTACTCCTCAGGAGGGTGATTGGTCAGGAACCAACGCTTGCACCCATGGTGATTAAAGTTTATCGTAACTGTTTCTCATACCTTCGCTGCTAGCAATTGTTTGAGGCTTGAGATCCCTCAGCAGCTACAAGTTTTGGAATTCCCTCTAATCCAGCTTTTCACCGAGCTTCGGTTTTTTGGAAGAGTAAGTTTGCTTGCTTGAAATCTCTAAGGAATTTTTACTGTGTGGACACTTTTTGCTTTTTGAGTCTAGACTCCCTTAGGATTGTTTGATTCAAATTATCATTTTAAACACATCCTTTTATCAACTTCTTAGAAGTGGCTACTCTCCTGATCCGCCAGTCACAGCGGCAGCGAGGTGAGTACCCAGAAATTGAAAGACCTGCTACATTGCAGAGATAGACACAAAAACCACATCCTAATGACTTGGAAACGGAGCTGATTTTAAAATCAATTAATATTACTCAAGAAGAACAACATCAAACAAACCCTGAACATTCATTATCACATCACGAAATGAATACAGACATAGTTGATGATCTTACTCTAGTTGAAATTGAAACATTGAAAAATCACAAACATGCTCATGTAATTCCTCCTTTGATGAGTCTTTAAGAACCAGTTGTACTTACTATCTGTGAGTCACTGGGTGATATCAAACCTCTTTCTGAAAGTTTGAATGACATGTACAATCCAACAAGTGACCCCATGGCTTCATCGGGAGCATAAGGGACTACATCGTCGCAACATCAAACAGTTGTTGGAGGTAGCAATACTTCCAATTTGGCCTTTACATCAATCCCAATAGTTAGTATACCTGTTAGTAGCACAAGTTCAACCAGCACTTCAGTGCCAGTTGGTATAGTTTCAGGTTTTAATCCCGGAAGTACATCCACGTTGTCTGCGGGAATCCCTACTGAAGGGTATTCCTTACCAAACATTGGTTTTCCATATGGTTTGGCTAATCAAGGTCAAAACACACAAGGAGTAAACCAGAATCCTCATGGTATGCAAATTATTTGTCTAGATTCTACTTCTGGGGGAAACCCTTCACCATGGAATGGTAATATTCCTGGCGGAAGCAATGAACCATGGAACATTTATGCCAATTGGGGCTATGCTTCTTAGATTAGTGGAAATCCCCCAGGGGTTATCCTTCGACTTATCCTAGCACAATGCCTAGCAGAAATCCACCTATCAATCCCATTCCTCCATGGAGTGGGGAGGTTTCATGAAGTATCCAATCTTCTTGGGGCCCACCTTCGCAAGGAGGAAATCAACCTTGGAATTCTTATCTAAACCAAGGAAACAATCAATGGTGTGGTCTGATTCCAACTAGTAACCAATCTAATTGGGGCCCACCCTCGCAAGGGGGAAATCCACCCATAAATCCCAACCAACGATGGAGTGGTAATGTTCCACCAAGTAACCAATCTCAATGGAACATTACCCTGCAAGGGGGAAATCCACCCATCAATCCTATCCCACAGTGGAGTGGTAATGTTCCACCAAGTAACCAATCTCAATGGAACATACCCCCACAAGGGGGAAACCCATACATGCAACCTAGTTCACAATGGACTGAGCAACATTCAGGAAGTAACCAATCTCTTTGGATGACACCTCCACAAAGAGGAAGTCAACCTTGGAACGATTTTCAATACCAAGTCCAACCGCCATGGTATGGTTGGGATCTAGGAAATAACCAAACTTCTTGGGCCCCAACTCCGCAAGGAGGCAATCCACCCATTGGCCATGTTTCAGGAAGTAGCCAAAATTCTTGGGGTCAGTCTCCGCAAAGGGGAAACCCACCTTGGAATTATTATCAAACCCAGGGACCACATCAATGGAGTGGTTAGGTTCTAGAAAATAACCAATCTTCTTTGGACCTAACCCCGCAAGGGGGAAATCCATCCATTAACCCCATTCCGCAATGCAGTTGTCAGGTTCTAGAAAATAACCAATTTTTTAGAACCAACTTGCGATTCCTACATTTGATCTAGCTAGGCTGCCACATGAACCTCATGCCAATGGTATGATGGATTCCATCAACCATCCTAAGCAGAATACCCCACATTCGAGACAAGTTTCTATTCAGAATTTGCAACCCACAGCTGGCCAGGAAATGCAAGACCTTGCTAATCCTTCCAACAATTCTAACATCCTCATAGTCTCATTCATAGACCTGAGAGGAAATAATTAGAAGTACAAGGGTAAGAAAAGTGCTAATCCTTCCCAGAATTCTGAAATCCTTATAGTCAATTCTGAAGACCTTAGGGAAAAGAAGAAGAAATACAAGAGTAAGCAAAATGTTAACTCTGGGAAAAGAGATACACCAACTATGCTTCAATGCGGTGGGCGACAACAACCCACTATTTTTACACCGGAACCCCCGCCAAGGGGAAACCAGCCTACCCCCCCACAAGGGGGCACTGATCCTAATGCCAATGTCTTCATGTGTGATCCTGAGATGAACATTCAAACAAGAGTTGATTCTTATGATGTCTCTCCTAGTACATCGGATCAATCAAAATCAAAGCCAAGTGGTTATCTCTACATTGAGAAACCAGCCATAAACTTAGTACCATACCTACCCAAAGGTGTTCTATGTAGAACAATGCATAATCCTAACACGTGAGCTGCTTAGAACGGTAATGTTCTTGAGGACCTAGGTCAAGTACCATGTGCCATGTTGGCCTTGGAGGTATTGCAATGTCATTCTACGCAAAGAAAAGAACTATTGTCTACAATTGGCGTTGTTTATCCATCCGATGAGACTTTGATCACATAAGACATAGACCATTCAATATGTAGGATCCTTCCCAAAGTTTCTTTTTAGATTAAAGTAACGAATCATGGTAAGAACACCTGTCTAACCATAGTAGATGAAAGGACCTCATCTTGTGTAATGTCATTTAATTGTTGGAAAGCATTTGGATCACCCCTATCTGTCATAGAAGTTTCAAACCAAGCTACTCACATAGCGTTGAAAGATTCAGATCAAAATCTTCCCTTGATGGAGGAATATGATTCGGTTACCTGGCCCATTTGGGCTGTGAGATCTCCCAGCTCACATGACTTCTTGGATTACATTTTATCATCAAATGAATATATCCCTGAAGTTGTAAACATTTGGTTGCACCCACCTAAGGACATGCTTTGTGGGGCCACTGGGAGCATAATTGGATTAAATCTACCCAAGTATAGGAGCATGATCTGCATGTTCCTCAATCTGATCTAGTATATTTGGAAACTTGCATATAGGTTTAGGCCATCCCTTTGTAAAGATGCATTTGAACCTTTTGCAACCCAAAATTTCCATAGGGTCGAACCTATTGGAAACTGGTGGGTCATCCCTTCATATCTGTATTTTCCACCATTTCGATAGCAGAGCCTACCGAACATGGAACACCCTAGTCAGCAACCCATTGCCATGTTGGTGCCCATGTTGAATTATTCTCATAGGCTCGGGAGTCCTATTACTCCCATCATGACTTGGAGTTTGAGACCACATATTTCTCTTTTATACATTTCTAACCATATCTTGATGGGCTCCCAATTTTTTGTCATTTGACATAATCATATGTTAAAATATCCACTTGAACATCCATGTAAACTGCTTCATTTCTTATTGCTTATGTTGGGTATTTTCCTTTGCAGTCACTTTTTGTTTCAAGATGACTATCAACCATTTCTTCTGTATATTTGACCCATACCCATGGAGGAAACATTTACAAGAGTGTAGATAACTAGCTCACCCCTTGTTTGCAATACGGATCATTGGCCTGACCCATGCCCTTGACATTGAGGCACATTCCCTTGAGACACTCGTTTCCTCAAATGTATCATAGCATGCTTTATTATTTTTTCAAGCTAATAAATGGAAAAGGTTAAAAAAAATTGGAAAACACAAAAATCCAAAAAGGGAAAGACTTGAATCACTTCATATTATCAACTTCGAAGAAAACGACAACAATCGGTCCTTGTCTCTCTTGAACACGGCACATAATATTGTATCTGCTGTCAGTACACCATCTACATTTTCCTTAGGAAACTACACCAATATTTTGAACAGATCTCTACCGATGGGTTATCCTTCCCGTCACCAATGGATCTTTCGTTAGTTCATCTGGCGTTAACGGATTTCATTAAGGTTGGTTACTCAAAGTCCTATGTTTCCAAGTGTCCATTCTACATCGTGTTATGTGTTCAAGGGAAGTCCAAACCGAGTCGACCATTCCTCAAATACTCCTGACCCATCATGTTGGCCTTCCTTGTGTTAGTATACAGTGTTGGATCTTGCATATCTACCAAATTATATCAGACTATTGATATTTGTTTCTTATCGGTTGATGTGGGATGCATTAATGCCCTCCTTCCGATGGATCTATTCCTATCGAAATCAAATCATTATCTAGGACATGGATCTAGAAACCCAAGAGTACCTTGGATCTTGCAGTCATTAGTGGTAGGTTTCCTCGTAAATGACAGTGGGTATACATCAATGACCCCTTATTGTTTGATTATACAAATGTTCGACTTCAGAACATCTATTCACACTTGCTAGTTTGTACTCAGTACCTTAGAGTCCATCATCATTATTAGTGGGTCTGTTCGCATCTGTTAATGGTATACATCAATGACCAGTAATCAGATAGTATTTTGTTATGCTCGACATCAGATCACTTATTCTCATGATATAAACTCATACTATCGTTAGTTTGTATTGAAGAACTTGGGAAAAACAGTTGTATCACTCATCGATGCACTGCCCGAGCTGCGCAAGATTAGACTGCCATGTCAGAAGTTCGATAAAGACTTTGTTCTCGCACTCATCAAAGTGCATGTTTATATTTCTGAAATTTTTTCTTTTGACATGAATCCACTATGTATTGTTCGTGTCCATAATTGTTTACTACTGAGCATGGGTATGCCTACCTCAAGAAGATATTATATATTTGAGAAATTGCTATGTTTTGCAGGTGTGATCCTTAATCTTGCACCCGTGAGTTTTCCTTCCCTTATCCTTGCTTTGAACAATAAAGAGTATCAATATACAGAGTATAAAATTCAGTAATGTATTTCGGCCCTTAGCTCTACTTCGGACCTCACACATTAGGGGGCATCTGTTAACAATCAAATTAACACCCTTAGTCATGTGATAGAAGAAGCACATTTTTACTATGCGCCTGCAACATGAAGACATAACACAAGTACATTCAGATAAAAGTCCTCTTTGATCTAATCACTTCTCCCGTAAATGTAAGGATTAGGTGAAGAAAGTAAAGAACCTAAGGAGACCAAGTTCAGCGATTGAACCGCTCATAAAAGGTCCAAAACTAAGCTACACCAATCAAAAAGTGAAGATGAATGCATTAAATTTGCTTAAAGTATGCTAAGTTGTGTAAAAAAGCCTAAAAACTATGGAAAAATGGGTTTTTGAGTGAAAATTATCTAAAATCATGAAAATGGATTATCCCACACTCAAAAGAGAATCCTAAGGCTCATTTCCCAATGCTATATAAGAAAGGCATGGGAGGCATTGTACAGGACACAAAGGAAGAGCAAAGGAATGCTGGAGAGATTCTGAAAGAGGAAGAAGAGCTCAAATTCTTCAAAAGCAAGGGTGAAGTAAGGAAAGCTCATGGCATTGGAGGAGGGATTCACACCAAGATCCAAGGTAGGAATGTATTTCTTCATTTCTTTAATATGAAATGATTCAAGTTTGTTCCATTTGAGAGTTTGAAGTTTTCTTATCATGTATAATTTTAATTCTCAAATAGATTTAGATCTTAATGCGTTTTTATGAATGAATATAGATCTTAAGAAACTTGTAATAATATTTTCATTTCTGATGTAGAAGCTCACCACTTCTTAGTAAAATAGTTAAAATAGTGTAGACACAACCCTACACTAATTGTTGTTATCACCATCAAGTGATAAAAGTGGATTAGGTTATGACAAAGAAAAGAAGTGAGAATGTTTGTCTCTTACACTCCAAGATAAGAATAAAAGAAGCTATGATGCTGCACTCAAGAGACCGATTAAGCAGGATAGTCAGAAATTTTCTCCCTCCTCTCATAATAAAGATATAACTGATATGATATCTAAAAGACCAATGACAAGCAGGTACCCACAAATATTTTTCGGTCAGTGCTACTCCTGAAATAATTTTAGACATATGGCAAGAAGGATGTAAGCTGAGAAAGAATGCTTCAGTAAAAGTTAAGGAAGAAAGGAAGGAATGGAAGAAGATGGAAGTTGTGAAGTAGAAAGATAAAAGATCCCTCAAATATAAAGGAAAGTTCTATGGATATTTCCATTGATGTCACAAGTTTAGTCACAAAGATGTTGTTTGTAGAACCAAGGGAAAAGATCAAAGTACAAAATCCAAAAGACAAAGAAGATTAGTAAGCAGGTTACCTCATGGAAAGATGTGGAGAAGAAAGTTAGATGACAAAGATTAAGAAGAAACAAACACCCCAAGCCACAAAGAATTTCTAAAAGATGAATGTGGAACTAAATAAGAGTGCCTTTTCTAAAAGGTTTCTGATGACCCAGAAAAGAACCCTGAAATTAGCATTATAAGGGATCATATACTCAAGGGGAGTTAATATCATAAAAATTACAATTGGTATTTGAAAGTAAACAATTTCAGTTGTTAAGAATAAAAGGATATCTTCATCAAAGACAAGAAGTAGAGTAGAGGTGACAAATTGAAGAAGAACATTTTGTCTAGAAAACATCTATGTGACAAGCACACTTAATTGTTGAAGTGTAACAAAATAAGAAGAAGAATTAGAGAAGACAAGAGATGATCATGGTTAAATGATAAGACTGGTGTATGGTTGACAAAGAGCAAACTTGTGTAAACATGAAAATATTAAAATGCATGATCCATGAGATACATGAAGACTATGAAGTCTGTAAACCAATAGAAGATGAAAATTATCCTTATTATGGATAATGAAAGAGGCCTAGAGCTTAAAACACGAAGCTGCTAACTTCAAGGAAGAATTAAAGAGGCTAAGATACCAGAAGACCATTAATGAGAAGTTCAAGGAGAAAATACAAGACTCTAAAAGAATTGAAGCAGAAGTTATTTTCCTTAGAAAGAAACTTGATAAATAATATATTGAATAAAAATTTGAGAACAACTCAAATAATTTAGATGAAATCCTAAGTAGCCAAAGACCATCAAGTGATAAAACTGGATTAGGTTATGACAAAGAAAAGAAGCCAGAATGTTTGTCTCTTAGACTCCAAGATAAGAATAAAAGAAGTTATGCTACTGCATTCAAAAGCTTGGTTAAGAAGGATAGTCAGAAATATGCTCCCTCCTCATTGTTGTCAAAGATGGTTACAGTAAGGGCATAACATGCTATCCTTTGTCATTGTTGTCAAAGGGGGAGAATGTTTAGATGTTTCCATCAATGAAAAAGGGGGAGAATATTGAATATGGTTGTCATTGATGTCAAAAGATTTCAGTAATGACAAAGGAATAACCAAGGATATGATGACAGGGAAAACTAAGTGAAAGACAAAGGAATGACAAAGGAAGTGATGACATGGCATGCATGATGATGTGGAATGTGTGATGAGGCTGGAAATACACATGATGGTGTTCTGGTGCAATCATGAAGTCAGTGTTGCAATCTGATATCATTCTGGAAAAGTATGGCAACTTTGTGAAACTTTGAAATTGACTACGTAGGAAAATCAGTCAAAACTGCTCTAAGAAAATGTCCGACATAATTCATAGGGTAAGGAAAATGTCCACCCCATCCTATCAGACTATAGCTTGTTGAAGTGGCTATCTAACCATGGTTTCAATTTTTCGTAAGTGTGTCTGAGGAGAAATTTATAAGTCTGCCAAAATAGGGTTTAAGGACAAACTTTAGAAATTGACTAAGTGTTGGAAAATTGGTCCAACTGGCCTTAGGAAAATTCCCACCAAACTTCATAAGAGAATGATAAAAATTATTTGAAAATATCAGGCTATGCCTTGTTGAATAGTTTATTTTACCATGGTCTCATTTCTCTAAAATGGTGTTTCATGACAAAGTTATAGATCTGCCAAAACAAGGGTTCAAGCAGTCTTAGAAATTCTGGAAATTGACTAAGTGTTGGAAAATTGGTCCAAATGGCCTCGGGAAAATTGACGCCAAACCTCATCAGAGAATGGTAAAAGGTATATGAAAATATCAAGCTATACCTTGTTGAATAGGCTATCTGACCATGGTCTCATTTCTCCAAAAGAGTATTTTATGAGAAAGTTATAGATTTTCCAAAACAGGGTTTTAGGCAATTTTGCACTAGTCCAGTAAAATGCCCGCCTAGGTCAGAGGAAGATGAGTTTGAAGGTTAATTCAGTTTGGTTGTGCTCAGTAAGATGTATTACATCATTTGGTATCATTGGTTTGGGGTTTTTATGAAAGTAAGAATCCACCTTAGCTGACCTAGGGTTTGGAAAATGTG
This sequence comes from Larix kaempferi, assembly GCA_027924585.1. Taxonomy (NCBI): domain Eukaryota; kingdom Viridiplantae; phylum Streptophyta; class Pinopsida; order Pinales; family Pinaceae; genus Larix; species Larix kaempferi. The sequence continues at coordinate 9,807,102 of BSBM01000094.1, forward strand.
TCTAAGGGTCAACAGAGAAGTTCAGAATGCCATTTGCAAATGCCCACCAAATGTTGTCTTAATGTCAATATATTTGTCCAATTCCATGAGTATGTTCTTTGGTGTTGTGTCTATCTAATCATGCTTTTAGATTCCTCCCTGATTGTCACACGTGAAATAAATTAACCTTCCAAATTGAGAAAAATCTTGTTTTGCATATTAAGAAGAAATGAATTTTGTCCGAGTGTTAAAAAAAGAAGGTTAAGGGGCTATTTGGAAATGCATGCCAGGAATTGTACTTGTGCTGATAAATTCATCAGTTGGAATGGGTTTGTTCCTTGATGATCTGGCCATCTATTCATGATCTCATATTTCTCTCTGGAGGTTACACGTGCACAAGCCTGCCAAATTGAGAAAACGTTTGTCTTTCTGTCTATATGAAGGTTGAGAGGCATTTGGAAATGCCCGCCAAAAAATGTCCTTGTGGATGATAAATTCATCAGTTGGCATGGGTCCGTTCCTTGATGATCTGGCATCTAGTCATGGTATCATATTTATCTTTGGAGGTTACACATGCGAAATACATGCCTGTAAAATTGAGAAAAAGATTGTCTTTCTATCTAAATGAAGTTTGAGAGGGAATTGGAAAAGCACGCCAGAAGCTGTGGTTGTGCAGATAAATTCATTGAAAGGTGTGGATCTGTTCTTTGGCAGCTTTTCCATCTAGCCATGGTATCAGTTTCTTCTTTTGTAGTCACATGTGTGAAAAAATTATTTTCCAAGTTGGAGAAAAACTATTTTTAAATAGTATGAGAGTATGCCAGCAATAAGCTTGATAAAATATGTTAACAAGTTTCTATTTAAATTACCAAGCTAATTCAATTTAATAAGGAATAATTAAGATATTATGAAATAAAGTAAATTAACTACCAACTATCTATCAAAGCAAATTAATTCAACCAAGAAGTATCGTTTAGTGAAGAGATGTGTTGGATGAAAAGTCGTGATTCTCATATTGGAAGGACACAACTATGGAAATGGTGTGATGTTGAAAAGGCGTGATGAAAATATGTGTTGTTGCTGAATAAGGATATTTAAAGAGGTACTCGAATTAGAAGGTAGATGTCTCAAAAGTACATATTCGAGGAGCATCGAGCATAGACAGAGACTAATAAAATGAAGTAACAAAATTGAAGAAATAAAGAAGTTCTAGAAATCTGAAAAAGACAATTAAGGGTGGAAGGGTGGTGCTAGGGAAGGTTGCAACCTGCTAAGGGTGTTGTAGAATCTAGTCAGTTGTAGCTGAAAAAATAGGGTGTTGGTGCATCCTTAAGTTGTAACTGGGAAATTTGGGGATTGAAGTCTCCAGCAAGTTGGTGCTTGAAAACTATTTGTAAATATAATTTTGCAGTAATAGAAAGTATTGGTGGTATTCCCAATTGGGCTTCTACGATAATATTGTGTGTTCTATCTTCTTTGTTGATTTTGTTTTTAAATGTGAAAAAAGTTTAAAAGATAGCCCAATACTGACACACCCCCCCCCTTCTCAATATTTCTTGATATTCCAACAATTGGTATCAGAGCAGGCTCTTCACTAAGAGTTTAAACACTTGAAGAGAAATACTTTATCACTATAGATCAACAAGCAAAAATATCCTCCAAGGTTCCAATATTCAATGGAGAAGATTTTTCTTTTTGGAGCATCAGGGTGAGAATCCACATAATCTCTCTTGGTTATATGTTTGGATGTCTATAGAAATAGGGTACACATATCCCAAATCCCCTCCTACAAATATTGAAGGAATAAAAAAAATTGGAAGCAATGCCAAGGATGTTAATGCAATCTTGGCTGGATTATCTAGAACAGTCTTTTCCAAAGTGATGCATTGTAAGACAACAAAGGAAATCTAGGACAAATTGCAGACAATCTATGAAGTAGACTCCAAGGTAAAAAGAGCTAAACTCCAGACTTTTAAAACCCAATTTGAAAGTCTAAAAATGAAGGAGGAAGAAAACATTTCAGAATACATTGAGAGGGTTGATGAAATTGTGAATGATATTCAATAGCTAGGAGAAGAATTCAAAGAAAAAGAAAGTGTTGAGAAAGTGTTGAGATCACTTGCAATGACTTACAATCCTAAGATTTCCACACTAGAAGATAAAGAGAGTATTAATGATATGGAATTCTTATAGCTTATGAAATGAGGATTGGGCAAGACAATTCTCAAAGTAAGGAAGCAACTTTTAAAGCATAAAAAATAGATAACAAATCTAAAACAAAATTTCAAGCAGAAGATTCTGATGATGAAGAAGCACTTATAGTTAAAAATCTTAAAAGAGGTACTGGTAAGTTCAAAGGGAAATTTCCCCTAAAATGTTTTAATTGTGGGGGAATTGGTCACTTTTCTACCAAATTTCCTTATCCCAAACAAGAAGAAGATAGTGAGTGCCCTAATAACTTCAAGAAGAACAAAACGTTTTTTAAGAAAAACAAAAGGAAAACGTTTTATTCCATGGATGACAACTGCTCAAATCAGTCTAGTGAAGATGAAGAAGGAGAAATATTATTCATGGGAATAGAAAATAAAATCTTTGAAGAAGAAGTAGAATACGATTCAAATGTGGAAGGAGAGGTGGACCTAAAGGAAGAACTCATAAGTTCCCTTGAAGAATTGAGAATGAGCAGAATGAAAAACAATCTTTTGAAATAAATTTTTTCAAAGTACCAAGAAGAGCTGTACAATTCAAGACAACAAGCAATGGCTAGCATGAAAGAGTCTTAGAGCTTAAAACATGAAGCTTCTAACTTCAAGGAAGAATTAAATAGGCTAAGATACTAGAAGACCATTAATGAGAAGTTCAAGGAGAAAATACAAGACTCTAAAAGAATTGAAGCAGAAGTTATTTTCCTTAGAAAGAAACTTGATAAAGAATCTATTGAATCAAAATTTGAGAACAACTCAAATAATTTAGATGAAATCCCAAGCATCCAAAGACCATCAAGTGATAAAACTGGATTAGGTTATGATAAAGAAAAGAAGTTAGAATATTTGTCTCTTAGACTCCAATATAAGAATAAAAGAAGTTATGCTGCTGCACTCAAAATCCCAATTAAGAAGGATAGTCAGAAATCTGCTCCCTCCTCTCATAATAAAGATAGAACTGATACGATACCTAAAATAGCAATAAAAAGCATGTACCTGCAGATATTTTTCGGTCAGTGCTACTCTTGAAATAATTTTGGACATATGGCTAGAGAATGTAAGCTAAGAAAGAATTCTTTAGTAAAAGTTCAGAAACAAAGGAAAGAATGGAAGAAGATGGAAGTTGTGAAGCAGAAAGATCAAAGATTCCTCAAATATAAAGGAAAGTTCTATGGATATTGTCATTGCTATCACAAGTTTGGTCACAAAGTTGTTGTTTGCAGAACCAAGGGAAAAGATCAAAGTACAAAATCCAAAAGACAAAGAAGATCAGTAAGTAGGGTACCTCATGGAAAGATGTGGAGAATAAAGTTAGATGACAAATATTCAGAAGAAACAAAGAACCCAAGTGGCAAATGCATTTGGTGTTTGAAAGTAAATAATTTTAGTTGGTAAGAATAAAAGGTTATCTTCATCAAAGACAAGAAGTAGAGTAGAGTTGACAAATTGAAGAAGAAAATTTTGTCTAGAAAACATCTATGTGACAATTACACTTAATGGTTGAAGTGTAACAAAATCATAAGCATAATTAGAGAAGACAAGAGATGATCATGGTTAAATGATAGGACTGGTGTATGGTTGAAAAAGAGAAAAGTGTAAACATGAAAATATTAAAATGAATGATCCATGAGATCCATGAAGACTATGAAGTCTGTAAACCAATAGAAGATGAAAATTATCCTTATTATTCAGAAGATGAATTCATGACACATAAATTAAAAACTTTGTTCATCCTGAAAGTATTCATTTGATCACATTGGTTTGGGATGGCCTTCCACATTTCACACTTGGAGGATTTGATAATATTGTCTTCATGGTTAATGATGTACATGTAATGTTTAAAACAAGAACAGACCTGGAGGTACCACTCAGACAATCTTAAGGACTGTCTCATAGGGAAATTATGAACATACATTCTTGTGAGTTGAAATCATTTTTTATCTGATTTTCTAAAAGCATTTTTAACTAAAAACATTGTTGACAGTGGAAGGAAACTCAAGGCTGATTTGAAAGATAAAATGCAGTTTATTGAAAAAGTTCCAGGATGAGTAAAAGTAGCAGTAAGATCAATCCTAATAATCTACCAAAATTCCATGGGTTGACTTCAGAAGATCCTGACACATTATTGTTTGAATTTGAGGTAGTTTGCAGATCATTTGATTACAATACTGATGCACAAAAGCTAAGGCTTTTTCCTTCCACACTGAAAGACCTATCACTTCGGTGGTTCATGAGCCTTGAAGGGAATAGTATCTTTAGCTGGGATCAAATGAAACAGGCATTCTTAGAATAATATAGGGACTACTGCAAGGCCAAAGATACTATGGATGAAATCTTTAGGATGCAACAAGGAGAAAGAGAGTCATTAGAAGATTATGCCCAAAGATTTCAACTCAGCTACAAACGATCCAGTCATTGCACCTTGGATCCTGAATCACTAAAACTTGCCCTTCTTAGAGGTGTAAAAGAAGAGAATTTTGGAGTCTTAAATATTCTAGGAGATGGAGATATATTCCAAAAATCTTTTGACCAGATCCTGCAAATCTTCAAAACTACTCTAGATATAGGAAAACTAAGAATGGGATAAGGGATACACACACATCTACTGGTGGATCAACATCTTTAGGACCAACACTTACAAAATATGATTTAGGAAACCTACTAGATGATATGAAAACTGACATCCTGCAATCTCTAGCCATGCAACTTGATACTCTTCAAATAAAAAAGAAGCAGGATGAAATTAACCAAGCCTTGGCAGTCTTCTGTCCTCGTTGTAGAAAAAACATGAGAAGGGGTAGTGCACCTTAAACACAATAGAAGTATGTGGTCTCTGCACTGACTACCATTCCACTGATAAATGTTCCCTCTTACCCTCATGTAAGGCGACTATTCAAGACCCAGCAGCTGAAGGAGCAATAGAACAACTCTGTTTTATAAATCAGAGGAGGAATAATTTTGTTAGACCATATAAACAAAGCAATCAAGCCTACTATAATAAAAGACAACCAAATTGGAACTCTACACCAACTACATGGCAAGCACAGCCAAATCCAAACCAATGGCAACAGAATCAACAAACATACCAACCATACTATCAACAACCGTATTATCCACCGTCTTATCCTCAATACCCCCCACATTTTCCATCCACCACAAATTATGCAAATCAATAACCCCCATCCATCAAATTGGAGGGAGCCATTACAACAACCACTTATTATGCCACCCCCACAACCTCAACGACCCCCCAGACCTCCACCCATTCCATCCCAACTAATCATAAATCCTAATAATAACAAACCTCCACAACAGCAACAGACATATAATGTTGATATCACACAATTCCGTACCTATGTTGTAGACGCCATAGAAATAAACGAAATAAACCTGCGATCTGGAAAAACATCACAGAATACATCTCCACACAACATCCAACAACCTGAAGCTCAAGAACAAACAGCAGAACCCTATGTTCAGCATCCAGATGAATCAGACCCTCCTAAGGACGAAACCCAACCACTCCCACGCAACAGAAACCCTCCATTTCAAGAAAAACTAGTCCGAAGTACAAAAGAAGAGGAAGAGAATACAATTTTAAACGAATTCAAGCACTTAAACATCCAAATCCCGATTTTACAAGCCATAAGGGATGTACCCATCTGCAACAAATTTATTAGAGAGAATTGCCTAACGAAACCAGGAAGGAGGAAGCGTGATCCACCAACTATAAATGTAGTGGGACAATTGGCCGATTTAATGCTGGGTGTCATAATAAACCCTAAATATCTTGATCCCAGTAGTCCTGTAGTAAACGTCACCATAAATAACAAGCAAATAAATAAAAGCTTAATAGATTTGGGAGCTGCAATCAATGTCATGACTAAGGAAACCATGTTATACCTGGGACTCCAATCAATGGTCAGACCAACCACAACAATACTCCAACTAGCAGACACATCCACTGTGAAACCCGAAGGAATGCTAGAAGACATTATGATCAATATTGAATCCTGGGAATACCCAGCTGATTTTATAATAATTGAAATCAAAAGCAAACTTAGTGGCTATCCAATTATACTAGGTAGACCTTGGTTAGTAACTGCGGACGCTTACATAGGTTGCCAATCAGGAAATATGACAATCACCAGTGGACATACTAGGAAGAAAATCACAATCTACCCACCAGCAATGAAATCTTCAAAGTTAGAATATCAAAATTGGCCTGATGATTACCAGAACACACCAAATCACAACCTCCGACCTATCCTAAAAATTGATGCTGCAATATCACTAAAAGCAATAGATGAAGATGGCCATATAGATAGATTTATAAAAAATGCATCTTCTAATAATCATGTTATTCAAGAATTGTTTTCCACAGAAACAGGTGACAGTTCAAAACCAAACATGGATGACTTATGGACAGAAGTACTGGAAGAACAAATTGAAAAGGTAAAAGTCGTGGAAATTCACCCTAGCAAAACAGTCAACATAAATTCCAATTTGGAACCAAAGCAAGAAAGGAAATTAATGAAGATACTAGAAGAACAAAGTAAAGCATTTGCATGGACATATGCAGACATGAAAGGAATACATCCTGATATCTGCAAACACTACATTTACATCAAAGAAGGTTCTACTCCAATCAGGCAACCACAAAGAAGGCTGAACCTTGCATTAAAAGACATAGTCAAAGTGGAATTACAAAAGCTATTAGATGCAGGGTTCATCTATCCAATATCTGATAGTGAGTGGGTCTCACCACTAGTTATAGTACCCAAAAAAGGAGGCAAATGGAGAATTTGTGTGGACTACAGGAAGCTGAATAAAGCAACCAAGAAAGATCACTTTCCACTTCCATTTATAGATCAGGTGCTAGACACATTATCTGGAAACAAGTATTTTTCATTCTTAGACGGTTTCAGTGGGTACAACCAAATTTTAATACACCCAGCTGATAAAGATAAGACGACCTTTACATGCCCATGGGGAACTTATGCCTATAGGGTCCTACCCTTTGGTTTATGTAACGCCCCAACAACATTTCAAAGAGACATATTGAGTATTTTCTCTAATTTTATAAATGACAAAATGGAAGTCTTCATGGATGATTTCACACCATATGGACAAACCTTTGACCAGGCATTGAACAATCTTGAATTAGTATTAAAAAAATGTATTGAAATGAGCTCGTGCCTAAGCAATGACAAATGCAGGATGTTAATGGACGAAGGCATCATTCTAGGACATCATATATCACAAAGAGGGATAGAGGTTGATCAAACCAAAGTCTCAGTAATCAGAATGCTGCCACCACCTGTCAAAAAAAGGGATGTGAGAAGTTTTCTTGGATAGACAAGGTACTACAGAAGGTTTATTGAAAATTATAGTAGAATTGCTTCCCCAATGTTTGCACTTCTCACAAAAGACAATGAGTTCATATGGACAAGCAACTGTATGACAGCATTTGAAAGTCTTAAATAGAAAACAATCACAGCACCAGTACTCTAAGGACCAAAATGGGAAATTCCATTTCACATCCACACAGATGCATCAAATAAAGACATCGGATCTGTGCTTGGACAAGAACGAGACAAGAAACCCTATGCCATATACTATATAAGCAAAAATTTGGCTGGGGCAGAACTCAACTACACAGTCACAGAGAACGAATTTCTGGCAGTCGTACATGCAATCAATAAATTCAGGCATTACATCACAGGATACCAAAGTTTTATCCACACCGACAACTCAGCAATCAGATATCTTATGAGAAATCCTAATACTAGTGCAAGAATTATTAGATGGATGCTACTTCTACAAGAATTTGACATTACTGTAATAGATAAACCAGGCAAGCATAATGTGGTAGCCAAATTTTTGTCAAGAGTCACACATGGAAAAGATAATGAATTGGTTCAAGATAACTTCCCTGATGAGCACCTTTTTGCCATATCAACAAGAAGCCCATGGTTTGCTAACATAGAAAACTATTTAGTATCCAGGAAGTTTCCAGAACATTATAGTTATAAAGAAAAGACAAAAGTAATAAGACAAAGTGCAACATACACATGGTGTTACACTGTAATCTTCCACCCTGTGAGCATCAGCATTCTTTGGCCTGTAGGATCCATTTCACTGACTCAGATTCACTTTATATCCTTCAACCCCATTTTCCCTATTTTTATTCCTACCCGCATGTTGCATCACTATAGCGTGCGTACCCGCGATTTGCATCACTATAGCCCGCGGGTATAAAGTAAAATGGTAAAAATCACTAGTTATTACTTTTTACTCCCAAAAAGCGGTCATTGGGTGACCTTTGGCTCTCCATTTGCCCAAGTAACGTCTCGATGTGTCCTTTCACTTACCTTTGAGAGGACTATATATTGAGCACATATGGCTTATGGACGGGAGGAGAAAGAAGAGCAAGGGAACTCTGGTGGATTTTTTCCCTATCTTGAGTCTACACTCATTGATCCTTGTAGTTGTGAACCCTTTATGTTCACCTTCCAAACTCCTATCTATTTTGAGTTTTCCATTCATGGAGGATTGAAGTGGTGGAGGCACAAGTGGATTGATCCAGATCTTGGTTCAGATTGGTTACCGGCAAGAGGTCGTATCACTTTATACTTCTTTTTGTTTATTAATAGAAATACTCATATTCTCGTCCATTAATGAAGTAGATGTCGTCCACTTCCAGTGTGAGGATTTGCCCATTGAGATTGAAGTTTTGTGCATCAACATCCCAATAGTCGATCAAGTGCCGGAGTAATAGGTTTTGGGCCCTCAAACCCCTATACTCCAGAATTTGTACAACCCACATGCTTGCAATGCCTGTTGTGCTTGCACATCATTGCGCATGGCCTCATCAACTTGGTCATGCTCCCTCTCCCTCCACTCTAGAACCATCCCGGATTGAAGAAAAACAAGCATTTTAGTTAAATTCTTTTAAAAAACCAACTACACGGCCGTACCCACGGGCTAAATTGTATACAGGTGCGGGTACCCGCGGTCAACCTTTGCGTTGACTGCGCGTTTTTTGCCCTACCTGCGACCCGTATAGCTATAGCCCGCAAGTAGCGCCAAATCCATTTAGGGCTTGGCCAAACAAAAAATCCCACCACTAAAAATCAAAATGAAAGCATTGAAATGAAAGGTTTTGATGAGACTACCAACCTACTCTGGACGGTTCGATGAGCAGTCGCTCCTAGCTCCCAGAATCGGCAACTGAACTTTCAGGTAAAAACTAACCAAAAGCTCCAAATGGGTGAATAGTAAAAATGAATTATGAATTGTAATTTTTTATTACTATTTATAATTTTCAGGACCCACTTGTCTATAGTTTTTACTATTTTGTGCCGTTATGGACTAATATAATGTCTTGGAGTAGTATTTTTTAATCAGATTTCTTCGGCGAGAGTTGTTCTGGACCTTTTCACACCTACGGCAGGTACGTTTCACACCTAGCATATAGGTTAGATGCCCTTTCCATGTGCATTATGCATTTGACCTATTGACCATTTTCATAAATCCTAGGTGCAACCTCGCTTCGTAACTAACACGGAACCTTCACACTGCTATAGAAGTGTCATTATGTGGTGGTAGGGCTTTTCCGAACATGGGTACCCTAGTTAGAACCCCTTTGTGCATTCTAGTGCCCATGCGGTTATTTGTCCTTAGGTTTGGGAATCCTTTGTAGTTACGACATGACATTGCAATAAAGACTCATACTCTACTTTGCCTTATGCTGGCCATCTCCCTTAAGGACTCCCCTCAGTTATATCATGTTGTGATTGCATTACATCATCCTGCTTGCCGCTTGAGCCTTGTGTCGGCTCCCGCTTACTCAGTTGTTAGCCTGGTGCCTGATCACTTTTCCCTGTCGAGCCTTGCAGAGCTTATATATTTTTCTTTCACAATTTGATCACCTTTTGACCCTGAGGGAACATCCCCCCCGAGTGTCCACATCCTGCATGCACTTCCTTGCATTGATCATAGGTATGATCCATTGCTTGGAACTAGTCTGCTCGCTATTTGACACTCGTTCCCTCACTTGTTGTACTATAAGCAATTTTATTCTTTTTCAAGCTTTTCCCAAATATGAAAAAGACCAAAAAAATCAAATATTCCAAAAAGTCAGACGGGATTATGGTTACTACTTCTTGTTGGCAGTTGTTGTGTCACCTTTGAACAGCGCATTCATTCCACTCCGTACATTATGAGTCGGGACTATAGTTGGACCTTAGGAGCTGTACTTGTTTCTCAGTTTTCTCCACCGATTGGTTAAGCTTCCAGTCATTATGGAGGCCTCTGCAATTCCTCCTGCATTGCATAGTTTATGTCAAGTCTATGTTGCTTGAATCTATCCATTTTCTCATGCTCTTGTTCAAAGAAAGTCCCGAAACCACTGTCAGCCACTCCTCAGATCTCTTGACTACTACATGGTGGCCATCCTTATTGAGTCAGTCTGTTTTACCTAATTTCTTCCAAATCTTTCAGGGTAGCTGGTACCTCGTGCTGGTTGATGGGGGATGCCTTAATTCCCTCCTTCTAGCGAGTCTCGCTCTGTCGACTTCAACCCATTTATTTTGGGATTTGAGGCTTAGAGTTCGGTTGAGTACCTTGAGGCTTGTAGTCATTAGTGGCAGGTTCTCTCTCCATCGACAGTTTTGGGAATACATCAATGTCCCCTAATTGATGGATTCATCCTAGTGTTCGACTTCAAATCATTTATTCACACTTCGATAATTGTACTCTGTGCCTTGATGCCCATTTTCATTATTGGTGGGTCATCTCACGTCTGTTAATGGTATACATCATTGATCGGTAATCAGATGATGTCACATCAGGTTCGACCCCAACTCCTTTTATTCACTTGATGGGACTTGCACCGTCGAAGACTTGTGTAGAAGACCCTGGGCGATAGTGGCATTCAGTATACTACTTATGACTTTGACTTTCTATCTGAGATATCACCTCTCAGATATCAGCAGTTTGTACCTCCAGTTTGCACCAGTTGTTTCCTTTTCAGCAGGAGACCGTATCTTACTGTAGAGGGATCATGGCTATGATCACTTATGACATGTATTCACTATGTACTGCCTATTCATAGCCATTGTATCAGATTGTTGTATTACCGACATGTATTCAGGAATACTATTGTATTATGACGAGTGAGATGCTCTTTCCACTTGTGTTTCCATCACTCCACTTCTGAGTTTTATAATGTATTTCAGCCATCATAGCATCAGTCTCAGACCTCACACATTAGGGGGCATCTATTACACCGGAATCTTCCACCTTGTGAGAATCAACATTATTTGGCTTGTAGGATCCATTTCATTGACTCAGATTCACTTTATATCCTTCAGCCCCATTTTGCCCTATTTTTATTCCTACCCGCATGTTGCATCACTATAGCATGTGTACTCGCGAGTTGCATCACTATAGCCCGTGGGTATCAAGTAAAATGGTAAAAATCACTAGTTTATTACTTTTTACTCCCAAAAAGCGGTCATTGGGTGACCTTTGGCTCTCCATCTGCCCAAGTAATTTCTTGATGTGTCATTTCACTTACCTTTGAGAGGACTATATATTGAGCACATATGGCTTATGGACGGGAGGAGAAAGAAGAGAAAGGGAACTCTAGTAGATTTTTGCACTATCTTGAGTCTACACTCATTGATCCTTGTAGTTATGAACCCTTTATGTTCACCTTCCAAACTCATCTATTTTGAGTTTGCCATTCATGGAGGATTGAAGTGGTGGAGGCACAAGTGGATTGATCCAGATCTTGGTTCAGATTGGTTGCCGACAAGAGGTCGTATCACTTTATACTTCTTCTTGTTTATTAATAGAAATACTCATATTCTCATCCATTAATGTTGTAAATGTTGTTTATCTTACATTGGGTTGCATTTACTTGTTATATCATGGGCCATTGCTATTGATGATGTTAATGTCGTTTATATATTATATGTACTTGTTGTATATTGGCTGTCAAGACTAATTTGCAGGTTCAAGTGCATGGATTGAAAAACTCCAATGGGGATATACATCAAACGTTTGGATCGAGGTTGGTTATCTTCTTCCTTATCTTAGCATTGTCATTTATATAGCATAGTTCTGAGAATTGAGTTGATTTTTGGTAGTCATCTGTCTGTTGTGGTACACCCCAAGCCATAGTGAGTTTTCTCCAAAACACATGGATAGAAGGCATGCTTTTTAAACAGGGACCAGATCAAATACTTAGAAGGTGCATTAGGGAAGATGAAGTACATGACATAATGCATGCCACCCACAATGAACCCTGTGGAGGACACTATGCTGCAAAAATGATAGCCTACAAGATCTTGCAAACAGGGTATTATTGGCCAACACTCCATAAAGATGCTTATGAGTATGTGTCCCACTGTGATGATTGCCAGAGAATGGAAAAACCAACAGAAAAACAAGAGATGCCACTCCATCCAAAAATCTCCTTGGAGGCATTTGAAAAGTGGGGATTTGATTTTGTTGGCCCATTCAACCCACAGTCAAATCAGAAAAGCTACATCCTCGTATGCACTGATTACCTTACAAAATGGACAGAAGTAGCAGCACTAGCTGCTGCAAATGAAACCAATGTGGCCAAATTCTTTACTGAGCATATCTTTCACAGGTTTGGGGTGCCAAGAGAAGTAGTTTCTGATCAGGGCCCACAATTTACATCAAATTTAATTGAAGACTTGATGAAAAGAAACAATGTAAAGCACAGACAGTCATCCTCCTACCACCCTCAAGTAAATGGTCAAGTTGAGGTAACCAACAGGGAATTAGAGAGAATCTTGACAAAAACTGTCCAGCTTCACAAAAGGGATTGGACTGATAGACTTAGTGAGACAGTTTGGGCTTACAATACTACATGGAAAACAACTACAGGATTCACACCTTATGAACTAGTCTATGGAAAAAAGGTCATGCTGCCAATCGAATTTGAAATAAAAACATTAAGAATTGCAGCAAATTTACATATGCTATCATAAATTTAAAAAGAACGCATGCTACAACTGAATCAACTGGATGAGAGCCGCCAACAAGCACTTACACATACCGAAATCATCCAACAACAAAGAAAAAAATGGCATGACCAACATCTGAAGGATAAAAAGTTCAATGAAGGTGATTGGGCACTACTTTACGACTCCAAATTTCACACATTCAAAGGCAAGCTAACCACTAGATGGCTTGGACCTTACATTATACATAATATTTATGAAAATGGAGCTGTGAGAATTATTACAATTGATGAAGAGGAGTTCCCCGTGATAGTGAATGGGCATCGCCTAAAACTTTACAAGAAACCGCAGTCAAAAGAAGAATTTACACAGCAACTCTACCAGCAACAATTGATGTTGATAGAGGAAGCGGAAAATCAGTGAAATTCAACTCATTTAAAAAAATAGAGAGAAAAAAGAAACAAGAGAGAAAACAAAAAAAGAGAAAAAAGACCAAAAACAAAAAGGAAAAAAAATGAAAAAAGACAAAAAGAAAAAAGAGAAAAAACATCCAATATGAAGCATCCACCAACATATTAGCACTCAAGCAAGCCTGCAATTCAATTCAAGTGAGTTGATACATTACATATCAGCACTCAAGCGAGCCTGCAATTCAATTCAAGCGAGCCAGATACATTACATATCAGCACTCAAGCGAGCCATCCACGTCTACATTTAGCAATTAGTAATCAACTACTATGGAATTCTTCAAACGTGCCATTCCATTCTTTTCAACATACTCACGCGAGCCTGCAATTTATTCAAGATATCCAGTCACATACTGTCATTCAATCATCCAATATGAAGCATCATCACATGAGTCGTATCAACAACTGGCACAACTTTCAAAAGAAGCCAGTTTAGCAAATTCAAACGAGCAAAAAGGAAAAAGCATCCCACACACGTAACTACTGACATGCATAAATCTACTACAGAATCCACCATCCATGAAAAACGCAACAGATCATCAATGCAGGTACGCAAACATAGCAAGGTAATCTCTAGAACGATTTTATTTTATTCTTAAGGTAAAACATTATCCCACACTACATTCGTTTCTAGTTAGCTGAGGACAGCTTCTATTTTAAATCGGAGGCATGGTAGAATGACCTTAATAAGTCATGATTGCTACCTAAGTCCTGTCACCTTAATAAGTCATGATCGCTACCTAAGTCCTGTCACCCTCAACAAATCATGATCACAACCCTCATCATATGAAGTACAGAGATCGATCATGGGGAAAAAGGGATTAAAAATGGAAAGTACAAGAATGATGGAAAGGACAGGTGCGGAAATATAGTAAGTAAGGCTACATAATATTCCACGATTTTGCATATAAGGAACCTCTCGAAATTCCCAAGAAGAAACAAACCAAAAAGCTAGTGTGCTCACTCAGCCAGCATTGCAATCCTCGACCCTATAGGCAGAGCCCGACCAGTTGAGGGTATAAACCACATTCCAAAGTTATGGTTTTGTCTGATCATAAAGAAGTTTCTAAAATGACAAAGGGTTTCAAGAAAAGTGAACCAGAGGATCACAACACCATTTATCAGAGCCTGAGAATCCTGCAAATCATTCGCAATGCAGGCTGGATGCCTTTCATCCTTGGACTGAAGGATACGATACAGGGGTAGCTCAGGAGTTTGCAAGAAACTTCAAACATATTAAGGATGAACAGTACGTCACCCGAGTGAAGGGGTTACGTATTAAGATTGATGAGGATGTAATTTCCAAATACACTGGACTACAGAGAGGTTTTCATTGGAGCAGGGATGACAGGGAGGCAAACCAGGAAGCAAAAACAACCTTCTTCAAGCAAGGAGAGGTCTATGACAAAGACAAAAACGGAGTCAAAAGACTCTCCATGCCTTTGCCATGGGAGGACATGGTTGAAATTGTTCTGAGGTACATCACGTGATCTGGTAGGTTAATCTATGTTCCCATCTTTCATTTTTGGATCCTAGAGCTGTTAAGGCACAGAAGTCACATTTCATCAAAAAACAACATTAGTATGCCATTTTACTTGCTCCAATCCCTAGCAGAAATGAGCAAGAAGGTGGCTAAAGGTAAGGAGGATTCCTTGGCCCATCATGGGCTAATCAAGTTAATCGTTTGCGAGGAATTAAAGGCACAGATACCAGAGCTTTCGTGGGAAGAATTTGTGCTGGTATCCGCAGAAGATGTTCAAAGGATGAAAAGTACACCCACAGCTAGCATACCACCAGGAGAAATGAACAAAGTTGCTTCTGCATCAGGGGATAAAGGGAAGATTGACCTATACCATGTGGCAGAGACCTTGGTGAAAATAACACATTCAAGAGAGTACTCCCCCAACGCAAACCTAGAGATTCCTGCCAAAAATCAGGAGCCGAAGAGAAGGAGTAAGAGATTCACCCAAGCATCCCGAATCCGAATAGACAAGGAAAAGAGTAGGGAACCCAGTCCCATTGTTCAAAATGTGTCGGATGGGGACGATGATCAGTGGGTAGATCAGAGAGACCCCACTACATAAGAGGAGCAGGATGAGCAAGAAATGCAAGATGAAGAAGAAGAAATGGATAAAGAAGAAGAGCAGATCTTACAAAAGCAAGGCAACTTCCAGGGGAACCCTCCAGAACATAATGAACACCCCGAGGTCGTTACCCAACTCCCTGAGGCACGGGAAGAATTGGAAAAGCTCAGAAATGAACTGGCAACATTAATAATTAGGCCAGGAAGCTAGCCCACACCTCCCCCGTTCTCAGCTGAGAAGACACAAATCCTGAAGATGCATCATGCAGAGGAACTGCAGCTGGCTGAGCAGAAGAATTCAGTGCTTCAAGAAAAATTGACCGAGGCACAAAACGAATTAGCCAAAAAGGACCAAGAGATTTCCAAATTGAAGGATGTTTTGGCCACTACTGTTGACATATATGATAGACTGCAGGACCTCAGACTGCCGTCAGCAATATTGGCAGTTTATGTATAGGAGAAATGGGGCAAATTCCATCTCCATAGGTTGAAGCAAGGACTCCCTATAGAGATAAGCACTCCCAAAGAGTTTATGGATGCATCCTTGAACTCCACGGAGCTAGAGAAGGACCAATTGAGTGAATTCTTCTTGCATAATTTCATAGTTTCTGGCTCGCCCAACTGGTCGCCAAACCCATATGTGGGTGATTTCCAGTTGAAGGCATTATGTTCGTGGATAAACCATGAAATTGAGCGAGCCTAGGACTACCATATATATTTCGCATCCAAATGGAAAACCCCATTGATGATCAAAGAAGAGCCAAATCACCCTAAAGAAATACTCTACAACCATAGGATCATCACCCAAGACGAGGAGATGATCCCCATTCTCCTTGCAAAACAGCAGGAGGCTATGACTCATTTTGACATTACACTCCGAAGCACACAGAAGGAAGTTCATGAATCCATTCAGGAAAGGTGGAGCAGAGTGGAAAACGATCTGAAAAGAAGAGAACTCCACTCCCCCCTCAGGCTTGATGATGCTCTTTTCAAAGCCACACTCTACAAAGAATCCCTGGCAATAAATCAATTCAGATGGATTGGGATGAGGCTGAATCCCCCATTCTTTCTTTCCCCAGTCATCAAGGGACATATTAATGAAGGGGAAGAGAGGAGGGCATGGGCCAAGAAGGATCAGAATTTTGGATATCACAGGTAGGCAAGGATACCTAGGGCACGGGGGCTTCACTAGAAGGCAATATAATATCACGTTCATTCATATTGCGGTATTAAATATTCATGAAAACCTAAAAGTTATATTGCTTATATATTAAGGGGCAAAGGTTTTTTTTTAATTTAATGTAACAATACAAAAATACTTTGGGGTCTTTTTTATATGGGCGGGCTGACAAATATCTGCCAAATGGAGATGGCGGGATCACGACCAGATGAGAAATTGGGTTGAGGCAAGGCTTGAGCTTACCAATACGCAGGGAAATCGCGTCTTGAGGCCAGGGTTTTCGTGGCGAAGTGGGCTTCCAGTCAATCAAAGTCGAGAGACAGTGGTCATTGACAGCCAATTGTCACCAATCGCACTCAACCAATTGTTACCAATAGCCTTGGGAGGCTCTAAGCCTCTAGGGCCTGTAATAAGCCCTCGATAGACCTTGGGGGCTTGAATACCCAACCATTCATGCCTATTACAGGCCTTGGGAGGTTTAGTCAGCCTCCTAGAGCTTGTTACAAGCCCTCGGGGCTTGGATACCTAGCCCAAAACAGGCTTAGTCAGCGATTGGGGAACTGCAACATGAAATATATATGTTGTACTATGTGCATTGGCTCCAATGACATACAAGAAGTGATATCCTATATCTTCATTAGACCACTAGGTGTTGCAAATCATAATGATATGTGGTTGAGTAATTGCATTGTGGGTGAAGTAATGTGCATCCACAATATACATCGAAAGAAGCAAGGTGCATTGTAGAATGCATGTGGGGTCATAAGAGGGGTATCATATCAATATACTAAGGTAGAAATATAAAGGGGTATAAAAAATGTTAATGAAAAAAATGATACATACAATATATAGTGAAAATAGGGGTTTTTTTTAATTGAGAAGGCATATTGGGAGGGGGTTAAAAAAAACTATTTTGGAAAGCATTTTCCAATATTTAGTGAAATTAGGGGTATTGTTTCATATGCCACAAACGAGCGTGCTATGATAGCGGTTTATTGAGTGAAGCCCCCGTTCCCTAGGGTGGTAGCTTGGGACATCAGGGAGGTCGTCGATGAATTGAATAAGTCACCCAAAGATGGGTGAATCCTTCAAGTATGGGAGAGAATGATGAGTCCAATTTTCAGGTATTTGATAAACCTTTTTCCCGCAGTCAAGCTCAAGCAATGGCGAAGAAACACACTCATTTGTGGGAAAAATGTTTTACTTTAATTATTTAATGAAGTTGTTTTTGACGATTATTCTTGTATCTTTAAAATGCGTATTTCGTAAACTAATTCTGTGGAAATCAAGTGTGATTGAGTAGGTTCAGGGGCATTAAAGGACGAATGCGTAGAAGACTGAGGGATCATGCAGCTCGGCGCCCTATTTCCTGATTTATAGAAAACACACTCCTATTCAAGGAGAATCGTCATTTAGATAGTTAGTTAGGTTCAGCATTAAGAATCATATAAATATGGACCTCTCGGGTAGCGAGAGGTCTCTGTTGACATTTTTGGAGAAACATTGTTTTATGTTCTTGCACTCTTGAGATACTTCTGAGTTACAGACATTTGTGAAGACATGGAGTTTATATTTTAATGGAAGATTGATGTTAAATCTCAGTCAGCGTCTATAAGTTTCGTTCCCTCCTGAGTACGGGTTGGAGAGGTCCCCTCCAACACGTAAGTCAAGGGATTTACATTTTTCAATTATTTACAATTATGTGTTTTTATATCGCATATGGAAGCATTTGAATGATGTCATGATTCTGTAGTAATTTATAATATGTTCTGTAGTTCAGCAATACGGTTTCAGTAGTCCTGTAGCTGCTTTCTTCCAATGCACATTTTAAATAACGATTCCATATATATTAGCATTTCCTTCAAAAATCATGGTTTAGATCTAAGGTTTGTGAATGTTTCCCATCATGATTAATTGCTTCTCGAGATTGATTGCTTTAATTTCTTAATAATAGATGTGTAGCATGAGATGTTAGATTAGAATTCTAGTTTTATGCGTAAGTAATTACAGACCTTGCTTTCTTTAATTTAGAATAGATCTGTTATGGCATTTCACTTTCATAGTCTAGATTCACCATTCTGCATTAGGTAGATTCATAGGAATATCTTTTTCACTTTCAGTATTTTAATTCTCTAAAATAGATTTAGTGCTTTCAGTATTTTAATTCTTTAAAATAGATTTATTGCTTTCAGTATTTTAATTCTCTAAAATAGTTTTACTACTTTCAGTATTTTAATTCTTTAAAATAGACTTACTGCTTTCAGTATTTTAATTCTTTAAAAATAGATTTACTACTTTTAGTATTTTAATTCTTTAAAATAGATTTGTTGTTTTCTAGTATTTAATTCCCTAGTATAAACAGTCTTATGTATTGAGTAGGAAACCTTTAAGACATTGATACTGATACCCAACCGTGACAAAGATGATCCTATAAGAGCACAGATAGTGCCTACACCTCTAAAGTTTGTACGTCCCCCGGGTTGATAATTAAAGTAGGCTCTTAGTAGGCTGTAGATAGTTCCTTGATATCTCCTTTGAACCAACATAGGTGAGATCATGATAAAGGAAACTATGACATGATGATGGTGAATCTTCAACAAGATCACTGGTGCATGCAACAATGATGGTGTCCCATGAACCAATAGGTGCTAGATCTTCAGGTTCTTGTGGATCTGGATCTAGCATTCTCTCAAAAATATTTGTCTTCCTCTTGGGAAGAAATGAATCATGCTCCAAAAACATGTGCTTGAGTTCTCCAACAATGGATGCAAGCAAATCAGATCCAAAACTTGGAAGATGGTTTCTCACGATCTCCTTTGAACCAACAAGGATGAAATCAAAACCAAAATCACAGAAAGGTGCGTGAGTCATGAACCCAAGCGAATGATAGAGTCTTTCATCGTCATTGAAACTCTGAAAACATGTGCCAATGACCAAATAGGAATCCAAAGAAATCATATGATGAGGGAGAGCAAATGCATTACCTTCCAAATCTGATTTTTCCTTCAAAATACTCAATAGGTCATCATCTTGCACATCAATAGGTGCATTAGCTCTATGAAAGTGTATGTAGTTCTTTGATATCTCCTTTGAACCAATAGGGGTGAAATAAGAACCAAATGAACCATATAATGGTGATGGCTCGAACTTCAAATCAGATCCAATATTTTGAAGATGGTTTCTTATGATCTTCTTTGAACCAATAGTGGTGAGATCAAAACCAAAATCCCAAGGATATGCATGAGACTTAAATCCAAGCGAATGGTAGAGTCTTCTATCTTCGGTGAAGTTTTGAAAGCATGTGCCAATGACCAAGTAGGATTCCATAGGAATATTTTGATCAAGGAAGGCGAATGCATTGCCTCCTAAATCTTCCAAGATGCTCAATAGATCATTATTTCGCACATCAGCAAGCTCACAGGAAGTAGAGATTTCAAATATCTCTTCAACTTCTAGAGCAGTAGCTGACATCTTTTGCTCAGAAATCATAGAGGAAGATGGAACAACTGAAACCATGTATTGTACTTCAACTTCTTTCACTATCTCATATCTTTTCAATGGTGATATCAAGCTTTGGAACTTGGGAAAGACATTGATTGTCTCGAAGTTGTCTGAACTCACTGTCTCCAATTTGTGACCTTTCATATCATCTTTCAGTCCAAAAAGATATTCAAGCTTGTCCCAAACCTCTTTAGGAGATGTAAGATCGATGACATGGAAGTGTAGATCTTTAGAAACTGAGAGAAGGAGGAGCCCAATAGCTTTATCAAGCCTATCCAAGTACTTGGAATTTTCAACTGTACTGAGAGGTTCTACCATCGTTCCGTTGAGTATTCGGGTGAAGCCCTTGGATCTCATGAAGAGAGCCATCTTGGCTTTCCACTCAACATAGTTGGAAGATGTGATCTTTAGATCCATATGAAACAGAGAAAGTCAAATAGTTGAAGAAGATTCTGAACGGGTGAATAAACCTGCAAAACAAGAAGAGTTGTGTTGATGGAGAATGCTACACTTCGACTGAACACTACCTTAAGAACACTTGGCACATAAACTAATTCCTTCACACCTGGATAGACCTCACTGGATTTCTCCAATGAATTCAAGTAATAGCACCAGTATTTGCTGTGAAAACTCAGAGGATTCTGGTGCACAAGTGAAAGATAGTTGCTCAAACAAATGTTGCAACTGCTGCAATGGATGTAATCCGAATAGCTTCTTCCTTCTCTGATACCATGTGAAATTAGTCATAGCAGATCTATTGAAGAAGTAAATCAATCACAATGATGTAAAACAATTTGGATTAAAAACTATGCAAGAGAGATGCATCAGTGCTCTATAACTCATAATAGTGAGAATACAATACAATGCAGTCACAATGACTCAGCAATTCAAATTAACCAAGGAGGTCATTAGAATATACTGCATGGAATAGCTTGGCTCCAACTAGGAGTCCTCATCATCAGATCAGTAAAGTCATCAATGCACAAGTAACAGTCAACCAGGTGTCAAACTGAGTCTAACTAAGTGTGGTAGGTGTAACTAGCACATGTAGACACTAACTGAATGAAGGAGGCTCAGTGGAGGCGCATGAGGAGATAACTAGAGTCAGAATAGGCAGTCTAGTCTCACTGGAGGTCCATCGGAGTGATACAGTCAGTTGAGAGTCAGTCTAGCCTTAAATCAAGGAAAGATCTAAAGATAACTCAACTAACTGAAGTGCAACTGAGTGGTAGGTGAGAGAGGGCACCTGGGATACATGCAATTGCATGAAGGGCACACTAAGCACTAAGAGGGATGAAATTGATCAGAAAGAAGCTCCCGGGTGCTGGTAGTCTGGGGACAAGGTGCTGGAGGAATCAAATTGGTGACTGGGATGCATGCATGCATGCAAAGTACATAACTAAATGATGAGATATCCTAACAATGTATCATAACAAGGTAAAATGGGATGTTTCTGCAAAGTAAATAATGAGGTGCTCTAGTCATGTCATCATCAAAAGGAGAGGTAGGAGCTTCACACACCTCATGTGGCACCATCAAAAATAAACTTTTCACCCATACTTCATTAGGATGAATGTTGCAAAATAAGGAAGTGTAAGATGTAGGAGAATGAACCAACTCACCCAAATGATTAGAATATGAAAAAGTGTCGTCATTTGTAGGCTCCATAAGGGTAGGATCATTTACATCCCTCAAAAGGGAAAACATTTCCTCTTCATATACTGCTTCTTCTACTTCACCTATTTCAAAACTAGGTGGCTCATGGGTCTCCTCCTTTCGCTCCTTCAAGCAAGCTGATGCATTTTTCCCCTTGGTTTCCTTAATATCAATATATTTGGAATCTATTTTTGAAGAAAACCCAAAAACTCTCTTCAAGTAGGAAATACATGCATTCCCTGAAGCTTCAGATATTTCACTGCTCTTTTCACTCACACACATATGATTTTCTCTCCAAGGTCTTTTGCGAGAAAGGCATAGACCTTTCTTCACTAACTCCACATCTTTAGTTTTGGGGCTATTTTAAAACACCCAATCACCAAAGTCTTCAAAAGGAATGGCCTTTTGTGTATCTCCCTTGTACACATCAAGATATTCTTGATATTGTTGGGGCAAGGTTTTACATGTTTCTCTCAATCTTTGTAATTCATTCATAAAATTATCCTTTGGTAGTGTGACACACTCATATTCATTAGATTCAAAGTCATAAGAATAACCTTCATTCCTTATAAAATTGTAAGAAGTCCCGCATGTTGGCACCTCTTCCTCATACCATTCACAATCTTCTTCATATTGCTCATAAGCATTGTACTCATAGGATTCATCATAATAGTAAGACATGGATGCAAATTATTAGTCAATGTGTGATATTAATTCACAGGTGCAATGACAATGCTCTGATACCACAGTAGTGTCCCTTTTTAATAAATTTGGAAAATTTGGAAAAATTTCACTTTTTGGCCAATTCGACCCTTAGACTAGTAATGACTCGAATGATTCCAAATTGCTCTGAATGCTTCCAAATCAGGTATGAATGTGCTTTAGAGGTATTAATACATAAAAATGAGTCTTATGTATGCTTGGAAACTCTCAAAATACTTCTGAAACACTCATTTACAATCAGGAGAAAATAGGTAAACTTACTAGCAAATTCGAGGTTCAAACCCCCAAGGGTAGGGGACAAAGATGGCTTCCCAAATGCAGTACGAACCTCCAAAATTTCAGAACAGATACATGGATTAGTTAAAGGACTTCAATGGGAACCCAAATGCATCATTAATCAATTCCTAAAGGCTACTGCAACTCCCATAAATCAGAGGTTTGTGGACATGTCTTCAGATAGGGGGAAATGATAACAAACTTCACTATTGCTATTAAATTCGAGATCTATGCTCCAAAGGCTTCTGTAATGTATATGAAACTTCTTTAGGACATTAATGACTCTCCATACATCATAAAAATCACATATATATGAACTAGTACAAGTCGAAATAAAGTAACTTCAAGCTTTCATAACAAGATATGAGGAAATTGGCACCATTTGTACATTGTTTGGTATTTTGACATAGTTTCACTTGGTATTTCGACCTGGGGATATTCTGAGCATTAAATACAGAGTAAATACATCATATTACAAATAAAATCGGCCACAAGAGCTTCCCCAAAGAGATCATCATCTCACCAAATGTGCCCTTCCTCCAAGAGCCAAAATATGAAGAGAAATGTGAGAAAGGTCTGGAAACAAGTTGAAGAAGAGAATATCACTAGCAGCCCTATAGCTTCAACCTGAAACAAATGAATCCATTTTAGCTCCAAATGAAAGATCTAAATGACCTCTCAAATTTCCAATTAGGATGGGAATCGTTCACCCTCGAAATTGGTACTAAGGCAAGTAGAGTAAACACTCCACAAGCATGGACAAGCTATGCTCTCTAATATGCAAAATGAGAAATGATAAAAAGATACTCTCCTTCTTTGTTCTTGTCTTTTATAAAATTCTCAAGTCCTCCATGGGTCGAATTCCTTCCAAAATACTCATGCCAACTCAAGTTGGGAAGAGATTCCAATGTGTGCCACTTGTCCAACAATTCCTAGTCTCCATCTTCCCTCAAATCAAATGGGTGTCTCTTTGGTTGCCCTAACTACCTTGTGCACCTTCTTGGAGGCTATTTTTAGCCCTGACATGTCATATATGTCAGATGTCAGCATTCAGGTCTGATTTGCGTCATAAGTGTCATAGCATCTTCATCATTGTTGTCATAGAAACTAGGGAATCTAGCCCAAGTGTCTCAATATCTCTCAAATGCCTCTTCCTCTTCCATGGGAGTTAATATTCCACTCCAATTCGACCTTCATTGAGTCATGCCAAGTATATTGACCTTCCAACTCTCTAAGATCATTAGACTCCACATTGGATTCGAATGGGTGAGAATAGAATGCCATGTGGCATGAGGAATCTAGCTTTGTGTGGGTCCTACACCACCAATGTGTCTCCATGACCAAGTGCCACCTTATTTTCCTATCATAAATATTTATTTAACCCCTTTTAATATATTTATGTCAATCTAATGTCCATTTGGGGTTTTATAGTCTCCTTATTCCAAATCTCATGTTTCCACCCCAACCTAGGAAACTAGTAGATTGGTGGAATTTCCTCTTTTGAGATTTATTTGAATGGAGACATTACATAGGGATCCAACAAATTGTACTTCATTAGTGACATCAGTTGCATCCCATTTATTCTTGAAAATTAACCAATATCTTTGTGGGTATTCATCACCTTCATGAAAGGACTATTTCCATTGCTAAACTATTATGTGTTTTCTGTTGATGACTACCCAGACTGCGGTGTCAATGGTATTACATGAATATACTATATTTGGTTATCGACTAAAGGTTCCACACTACTTTGTTATTGACCTCTTTCTCATCCTGGATTTCTTGAAATTTAGTCTAGCATTTCTTGTCTTTATATTATACCATGTTGCTTCTCCATGGTCATGTTCCTCCACTAAATGATTGACATGACTATCAATCAAATCCATTTGGGTTTCTTCATTAATTAAATTTGAAATTGGGTGCAATCCCATGAGAATCTCGACATGGAGTAATACATCATTATGTCCTCCCTCATGGACAATATTTAACAAATTGTCATTAATATGAGGCATCTAAATCCATATTTTGTCTATGACTTAACTATATTAATCTAGTTGACTACATGTCAACTTTAAACGAAGTTCAATATGTAATCTATACTACATTGTCTTCTTGAGTTTGACATTATGGTTAACATGGGTCTTGACTTATTAACCTCCATATACTCAACATTATTTGATTGTTGTAGGGATCCCATGTTGGCCTTTCCATTGTGTAAAATTACTTATCGAACATGAATGATCCCAAATGCTTCCAATTGCAGATTTAGTTGACCTTCCAAAACGACCCTAGATAGGGTTAGTGTCTCATCAACTTAATGCTCTATTGGATATACAACCTTGGAAACTAGTGTAGTGGCTTCTTATTCTACACATAGTAAGTATTCTTAACTCAACTCTAACAGGTTAACATCCTATCAACTTGGCATTCCAATGCCTCTTCTCTTTTTCTTGGTTGACAATGCAGCAACCGTATCCGGTTGGCTCGTTAATAGTCAAATCCGACTCTCATATTGAATAATAAGTAAGAATAATATATTAGTTGAGAGGATAAAAGATGATATGTTACAATGATGGCCCTGCCTTAAATATGGCTCGAGCATTTGATGTTGAGGAGACGCCTCATTTCATAACCTAACTTTAGTTAACCTAATTATTAATTATTTAATTATTATCTTATTTTATGTTTGTAGCATTGCCACTCTCTTAAAAAGGCTTTGTCCTCAAAGCCTTATAATGTTTCTGCATCATTTTATGTGGTGCTGTAGATGACAAAACATGTCGATACGAATTGCTAAGAGTCAAACATAACTTCTGGTACGTCGACAGATCAATCCATCCCAAATTGATTTGTTGTGGACTGATGGGATTCCCTATTGATCTGTCGTCAGGAGATTTGATCACATTAGTACCATTATCTTTCGACATTTCCCACTTTTTCGAATATCGGTTTTTATGGTTGGGGTGTCGATAGGGAACTTTCACAATGTCATTTTTGTTTACAAATGTTGTCTTTTGAGAATTGATTTGAGCTGGAAGTTGTATTTTCGTCTCTTGAGGATTTAAGTTTTTGTTCTGTATCTTTTCCAACTTGTTTTCTAACTACCTGTTATCATTTTGAAACTTCTTAATCAATTCGACTTGCGATTTTCTGTCATCTTCAGACGTCTTAAGTTGTTCCTTAAGATCTTCATTATGACTTTTGATACAACTATTTTCTTCCTGCTTGTCTAGAAGTTTCCCTTCAATATCGTCCATAGATTGTTCTATCTTCCGGCTATTTTTCAACTTCTTAATTTTTGTGACTAGTATCTTGTTATGATTTCTTAGTCTGAAAATTTCTTCAACATTGTTGGATAATGCTTTATTACTCTTCGCGATCTCTGACTTATGTGTCTTTTTAGAGTCGTCACTTTGTTGTTGAAGAACTTTTATCTGTTGTCGACATTGGCCGACCTCTAATTCTTGACTGTCTAATTTATGTCGTATCTGTGTTAGTTCTTCATCTTTGTCACTAACGATTTTGTTCTAGCGTATTATTTCTGCTTTGTAATTATTTATTTCTTTCTTTATATCTTGATTTCCTAACCTCTGATTGAATTCATTTTCGGCTTTTAATTCATCAATTTGCGCATACAATTTTTCTATACGCCTTTCCTAGTCAGGGATTTTTATTTCATTGCATCTTTCGTGTAATTCAATTCTTATTTCTGAACTGTTATTTATGTCGCACAATTCTTCATTGGCTTTTCGATAACATTTTAATATGGCTTCTAATTTCTCTATTTGTAGTTGCAAACCAGCTTCCATGGTCTTTGCTTTCTTCGACGTTAGATGCTTGTTCTGGACTATAGATGGTCTTTAATTGGTCTTCGATTTCTTCAACAAGGGTGGATTAAAAATATGTAATAATTCCCAATGTCTCTATTGGAAAGAACTTTCTTTGACCTCATTATTTTTTTCATTAGGTCAATTAGCTTCTTATTTTTTTCCACAAATAATTATTATTTTAATAAAATAATAATTATTATTATATTTCTTTTTACTATGACTTCTTTTGACTTCTTCTTTCTTTTTTTTTTGGAAAATAATTTTTTTTTTAATAATAATTATTAATTAATAAAATTATTATATATTTGATTTATAAACTATATATATGTATATGGTTTAATATATAGTTTTTTTTTTAAATTTAAAATATTAAACCAATATAATAACTATATTATAATGTTTTAATATTTAAAATTAAAAAAAAACAATTAGGGTTCGATGGCGGGGAGGGAGGCTGGAGGTGGAGGAGGAGGAGGAGCTGGTGTGGAGGAGCAAGGAGGAAGGAGGGGTGGTGGATGCATCAAGTGGGGGTAGTGGCAGATGGAAGTGGGGAGGAAGCATGCAGGTGCAGGAGTGCGTGGGGTGTGGAGGGAAGGCTGGACGGGGGTGGTGGGTGCAGGAGTGGAGGAGCAGTGCAGCGCAGAGGAGGGCTAGCTGGGGAAGGCGCGCGTGAAGGGAGAGCACAGAGGAAAGGGCTAGGGGTGCAGCGTTGAGGTGTGCGGTGGTGTGGAGGCGTAACCAAGGTGAGCGCGTAGGTATGGTTGGAGGATTAAGGATGGACGCAAGTGGGAGGGTGGCACTCGAGGATGCAGAGGGGAGAAGGAGTTCAGATGTACGTGGGAAGAATAATGGGAGGTTGGTGGTGCAGACAGCGATGAAGATAAAAGGTAGGATGGAGAGAGAGAGGTGAAGGTAATGCAGTGTGCTGGTTTTGGGAGTAGCAGCAGAAGGAATGAAGTGAAGCGATGGGGTTGTATGCGGAAGGAGCCAATAGAGAAAAGACTGTGCGTAGGCCTATGTGGAAATGGGTAGTGGGAAAATGAGCGAAGTGTGGGTCGTATATGAGTGCTAATGGGAACGAGCGCAGCGAGTGAATGGCCAAGAGCCAAAATTTCGGTAAATTACCAAACTTCTAAAGAAACTCTGAATACACCAGATAATATCTGAATTTATGGCCAAAGGCCTGAACCAGATAGGCCCAAGAAGGGCTCTGATACCAAATGCAGCAACCGTATCTGATTGGCTCGTTAATAGTCGAATCCGACTCTCATATTGAATAATAAGTAAGAGTAATATATTAGATGATAGGATAAAAGATGATATGTTACAATGATGGCCCTGCCTTAAATATGGCTCGAGCATTTGATGTTGAGGAGATGCCTCATTTCATAACCTAACTTTAGTTAACCTAATTATTGATTATTTAATTATTATCTTATTTTATGTTCGTAGTAGACAAGGGATTGCAACCTCTCTTAAATTGATTGAGAGTTTGTAATCATTCATTCTTTTTTCTATTATTTTCTTTGTTTCTTTTTCCAATTTACATTATCTTTTTCTCTCAGCCGACACTTGCTTACTTTCATTCCTTCGTACACTTTCTTCTTTCATTGGTATTATGTTTTCTATTTAATGCAAGTTGACTAGGGTTTCCTTTTGTAGAGATATCTCATCAATAGCTACCTTCCATTACCAATCCTAAGTCTCCATGTGTAGTCTAATATAGGCTTAATATGAATGGATACCTTTATAATGACCTCATACCAATATATATAATTTATGGGTCACAAGATGAAAATATATAATATAGAGTTATAACTATTAGTGATTTTATTATTTATTAGTAATAATATTTTGTTGTTCTATTATGATTAAGTGAGGTTTTAATTGTATGTCATGTATATTGCATTGCCTAACCCTTTAGAAAATATTTGTCCTCAAAGCACTGGTAGGGATGGATATTTAGCTAAACATTTTACAGCTATAACAGAGAAGAGCACATATCAAAATCAAGGTTAAACCGTTATCACACACCTATCCCTCATCAAAAGACCTTTAAGCTACACATTTTTCAGCTATAACATAGTAGAGCACAAATAAGAATCCACGCTAAATCGCTATTAGATACATAACACTCTTCCATGCTTTCGTTTTCTTTTAGGGTTTTTAGCAAGTTCTCCTAAAAAATTATCCATAATTCCATACTAAACGCCCATTACATTCCTAATACACATCCACATTTTTTTTGGAAATACCCCGAGTCTTGGTGATGTCCAGGGTTGAGAATTTTCAATATTTTTGGGATTTTAATATGTTAGATGTTTAACTGAACATTTTACTGTTACATGCTTAACACATCACACTTTGGAAATGCTCCAAAATACATTGATAATATAAATTTTAGGGCTAACATTGATGATTTTTTGGGGACACTTATATGCTAAATGTTTGCGCTGAACATTTTCATGATACAAAATTAATAATAAAACAAATTCAATCATAAAATTTTCAATTGCCACCAGTTTGAGCTAATTCTCCTAATATAACAGAGCACAAATTAATTCCCCGTTAAGATGAATCTAGATTCTATAGTAGTAACAAAGCACAAATAAATAATCTAGATTCTATAGTAGTAACAAAGCACAAATAAATTCTTCACCACATAATATTACAGAAAAACAAAATTTCAAAGACCTGGAAATTTTATTTTTTTCAGAAACCGATGCCATATACCCAAAAACAAATGAAATCAACTGTACCGTAGTGAAGAAAACTATACCTATTACTGAGGTCGATGGTTCGAAACTGAGGCCTATTATTTGGAAGAGAAAAGTGTACAATGAAGTTGGAACTGGAAAAATCGACAAGAATCTTGCGGGCCGCGGGCCTGTCCACTGTCCAGTGTCACCTGTGGCTTGAAAATCATCGCCGGTCAGAGTCTCGAAGATTTGAATTTGTGCGGCTGCGGCCCAAGGTGACGAGGACTCCAAACCCTAGAGTCCAAACTCTGGTGGCGCTGCGATAGTGACCTGGAGGCTGCAAGCTGCGCAGTGCGGAGGCATAAATGAACTCACTCGTTACTAGGGAACCCAAACCAGGGGCAGGGTTTGCTTGGAATTGTGCAGGCCACGGCTTGTGCAGGCCACGGCTGCGGCAATGGCACATTGGAAATTTGGCATGTAACAATGTTGAACCAAATCCAAATTTCCAATAACCACATTACCAATACAGAATACCAAATTCCAATTAACCATGATGAATGATCAAATTTGGGATTTGGCAATGGATAGTGCATTCAATGGCATTCATGGTTTCACCAAACACATTTAATGGAGAAGTTGGACTTGGAACACGTGGATGCCTCATGCCACTGCCAGGATCGTAGGATGGACATCGTGGCTACTGCTAGACCATGCGGTGTGGAGACTGGACTCGAATACTCAGTTTGGGCAGTGGGACTACAAACTTTTCCAAGTTCCAATCCAACTGAAATGACCGAACCGACGAGCATCGAGAGGGGTTAGGGGACTCGGGGAGGCTCCGGGCCCAGGCCCTGGACCTCTGGGCAATGGGCCCCCGCCCTACTCGTACTCCTGCTCTTAGTCCTGCTCCATATATAATGACGTTTTCATAAAATCTTAGATCGTCAAAACAATGTCTTATAAAAAAAAATTTAACTATCCTACAAAATGTCTCTAACAAATTTTTTTCAGTATTTGACAGGTAAAAATGTCCGAAAACAGGCAAATGCCCGTCTAATTCCATCCCTCATGGGCAAATATATGGGGTTTCCGGGGAGGGGTTGCTGCTTTTTCCGGGGACATGTATGTTTGCATTCAACGATGGGTGATGAAGTACGATCGTGATAAAAACGTTTGGAGTGTTGTGGCTTCTCTTCCGCAAGACAGTCCCTTTCTTACGTGTGCGACACAGTGGTGTGCCTGGATTTTTGTAGACGGATCTCACGTCACCTCTATGTTTAACCCGTCAACGGGGCAGTTCAAGGGATTTGACGGTGACGGTGGCGGGCAGTGCTTCTCAGCAACAACAGTCAAAATTTGAGTACGATCTTGTTTTTCTAATCGATGATCATGGTACGAAGGATTTTGGACCTATTTTTGCTTTGAAATCTAATACCTACTATAGTCATGGCATGAATTTTGAGTATTTTTTCATTTTATACAATGATGCTAATTATAATATTGCCGTAAAGACGACTGTATATGTCATTATTTATATAGGTTGAGGATTAATCTACAGGCGATAGCTTTTGGCTTCACTTCAAATAGGAGAGACATAGGAAGTTCGCACATAGTAGATTAAGAAGAATCGGGCCTCTGTAGATATCCCCAGTGGATACTATTTCTGTTTTTCTTTCCATTTGCAATTTACAAAGTTTTTGGATAATTTCTGTTTAGGGGTGACAGAGGAAGTTGGATCAATTCGCAGTTCTGCTTATTGTGGAATTCAGATTTTGTTTTTTTAGTTATGAGAGATAGTTGAATGCATCATCTACAGTTATATATTTGCATCATATGTAAGAACTATGCTCAGCCTTCTTATTGGAATCTCCCTATACACAAGATTATTGGGATTTTTTTGACAAATATATATATATTTGATATTTCTGAAATTCAGAAAGATTTAGATCTTTTGATCACTAACAGTTTGTATAGATTGATATTTTGATCAATAGATTAAATGTTTGCGGAGGCTTCTGCAAAGGCTTTGATATTACTTACTATTTGTGGTTTATATACAGGAAGTGCTTAAGTTTTTTTGAATTTCTTACAGTTTCCTCAATCATATATTTAAATATTAAATTTTGAAATATAAATATGAGTTTTTTCTAAGGAAAAAAAAATTAAGAGTTAATCTGATCTTAAAAATTTATTTTGATTTTCTTTTAAAAATATTAAATATTATTTGATCTTATTCTTTAAAAAAAGGCCATCTCTTTTTTAAAAGTTATTTATTATTATGTAATTTAGAAATGCAACTATTTATTGTGTAATTTGGAGATGCATCTAGTGATCATACAATTTGGAGATGCAGCTAGTGTTCATATAAGCTAGAAATGCAACTATATATTGTGTAAATTGGACTTGTAATTTTTTATATTATAGAACTATACATTTTATTATGTTGTCACGATTATGTTTAATCATTGGAATGTAAAAAATGAGGATGAGGGTAAAAGAATATGGAGGAGTGTTTATGATTGTCTTTATATTTCTCACTATATTGGGGAATGATTCACTAGAAGGGAATTGTTTATGATCTTATTTATATTTCTCATTATTGGGGAATGATTTAGTGGAAGGGAATTTTGAATAATGGATTAAAAAATTTCATTCTCACAAGCTTTTGAGATATTTGGAAATCCAAAAACTTTGCAATATTTAAAGATAAATTCTTGAATAGTTATGCTAGTGAACGAGGATTGTGAGCATGTATAAAGATTATGCTAATGTTGGGATAAAAAAGAAAAGAGTTTGAGATATCCTCATGTTTCTTCTTATGCAGTAGGTCACTTTGATGGTGCACCACCATTGGGCATATGTGGAGATTAGGATTCCATAATAATTATGAATTGGGCAAACAATTATCTTATTTACAGGTTCTTTCTTTGGATCATTGGTGCATGAGGATTGCATCTCGTATGGATACTTCTGTTGATATTAGTATTGAGCATGTTTTTAGAGAACTGAATTTTGAAGCTGATGATCTTTCGAAGGTTCCCTTAAAGTGGTTGAAGGTATTCTACATTTCAAGGAATATGTGGATGGCTCTCTTTCACACAAAGACTCGGTTTTCTATCTTTCTTAGTTGATAGACTGTATTCAAAGATACTAAACACAAAATCTTCAACTCTATATACACTAGTAGATTTGAACCCAAAATCCGACGAACAAGTCCGACGACCTCCGACGAAATGGACTATGTCGTCGGATTTTTCTTTCAAAATTACTTTTTTTTTGTTTTTTTTATAAATTTCGAGAGGCGGCCATCGGATATCCGACGTCATTTTGAATATCCGACGGATCTGCGAATATCTGACGCCTATTCGGGTATCCA
This sequence comes from Larix kaempferi, assembly GCA_027924585.1. Lineage (NCBI taxonomy): Eukaryota > Viridiplantae > Streptophyta > Pinopsida > Pinales > Pinaceae > Larix > Larix kaempferi. The sequence goes on from BSBM01000094.1 coordinate 9,840,082, forward strand.
ACACTTTGGATGTCGGATAACCGACTCCATTTCTAACCCGAAGAAGTCGGATATCCAACGGTAACTAGATTAGAGTCGTCGGATATCCGATGTAGGTTTGACTTTTTGACTTTTAAAATTTATAAATATCCAACCATTCTGACATGTTTGCCATACCAGCGACGGTTTGCAGATGTTTTTTTTGTTCGGCGGATTGTTTTTCGTTGTTTTTGTTATTCAAGTGAGCAAAGTACTGTGGAGCTTCATTTTCTAAGATTGATAATCTTCATTTAAGCTCTTTACGAGAAAATGTCAACTACGAATATTCCTGATCCAGACGAACAAAATCGACAATTGCTTGCTAGATTGTGGGAAGGAGTTGAAAGAAGGGGTGATGGTAAATGCTATTGTCCATGTAATCAATGAAAGGGCTTTAAGAGGAGAAGAATTTTGATCACAACAGCCACAAAACATTGTAGGGAGCATGGGCACGCCAAGGGGGGCCATGAATACCATCCACTTGTAAGTTTTGCATTATATATATGTTTTTATTTTGATTGCTTTTGTAAATTTATGTATTATTATAATATTTCTTATGTATTATTATAATATTTCTTATTTTTTACCAACAGTACAATTGGTCGTTGTTCTTTTCATCCCAACAGTATAAAATTTGTTAAATTTTTAATGTATCAGATAAATTTTTACATTTTGCATTTGAATTTATTATATTAACTTTTATCTATTGATTGTTTCATGTAATTATAAAGGAAAGACATCCTATGGCATATCGTCCGGATCAGCAAGTGCTTCCAGAACAAGTACCGGAGGAACATGGAGCTATGAATATTAATGGAGAACAAGTTAATGATCACATTGAAGAAGATGATCATACCGATAACATAGTTGAAGATGATGTTACAAATACTTTGATCCATGATTCATTTAATGTTGGAATGGATGATGATGATGATCATGAAAATGATGAACATTTTGATGATATTCATGATATACTTCTTCTTGACAAGGCATACGAACCCCTTTATGACGACTCCAAGACAAATCTTCTATTTGCTATATTGTTGGTAATGAACTTGAAGGTTATGAATGGTCTTTCAAACATATCAGTCACACGGATGTTAAGGTATGTAATATATTCCATCACAAAATATATATGATTGTCATGTATTTTATTGTTAATTCATATATAAGTGAAATTACTACAGATGAAATTTGTTTCATTAATATATATTATTTCTATATTATATTAACTAGATTTTTATTTTAATTTGTTGTAGCATGATAGGTGAATATTTGTTACCAACATCAAATATTTTACCTCGCACATATCAAGATTTATCTGCCATCATGAAAGAAATTGGAATGTAGTATAAAGCAATTCATGCATGCCCCGATGATCATGTTCTTTATTACAACTAGCATGAATTTGCAACAGAATGTCCTGAATGTCATATCAGTAGATATCACATAGATAAAGTAACTAAAAAGGTCCCTCGCAAGGTTCTACGTTATATTCCCATTATTCCCCGTTTGCAACGACTGTTCAGGTGCAAAAACATAGTGCAGTTTATGGATTACCATGCATGGAACAAAAGTCAAGATGACATTATTCGGATGCCTGCAGATGGGTCTACATTTAGAGATATTGAGGAAAAATGGCCTCACTTTAAAGACGAACCTCGTAATCTTAGAATTTCTTTGGCAGTAGATGGTGTCAATCCTTTTGCAGAGATGAGATATGTTTACTCGGTGTGGCCTATTTTTGTTATCAACAACAACATTCCTCCATGGTTGACAATAAAGAGGGAGCACATAATGTTTTCGGTGATTATTCCAAGTACGAACACTACAGTTTTTTTAAATGCAGTGATATATTCTCATTTGTCGTTTTTTGTCTCATGATAATGTTATATAAATATTTAAAGTTTTTCTATTGTGAAATATGGTTTATATATCTAAATGGTACATCTCATTATCAGAATATTTATTTTATATGTTCAAATCAATCAGATAAGTAGCAAGTCAAAGATATGAATGTATATATCAAACCTCTTATTGACGAGCTACTGAAGTTATGGAATGGCATCACTATGTATGACTTATCTAGACCAATACGACAAAGGCAATTCCAATTCCATGCAATGCTTGTATGGACAATACATGATGCCCTAGGGTTAACCCATTTCTGTGGTATGTAATTATAAGTTCCACTTTAGTTGCATTTAATTTTACGAACTACTAGTTAATATAATACACATGCATGTTTTTCTAAATAATCCAGTCATTTTTTATATAATTATAATAGACAATATTGATATTCCATCTTTTTATTTAGGTCTTCAGACAAAGGGGAAATTTGCATGTCCAGTTTGTGGTCTTAATATCAAATCTCGGCGTTCAAAAAGCTTAGGAAAGGAGGTGTTTGATGAGTATAGGCACTTCCTCTCCAAGAATCACAGGTATCGAGCTACCGAAAAACATCTTTTCAATGGCAAGCAAGAGACTGCATTAAAACCAAAGAGAATGACACCTCAGCTATGGAAGCTGCAATATAATAGAAATCGTCAAGGTACGTATAATCAATCATTGTATATGATCATATTGTATTTTATTATATTGTGTGATGTTTAGTGTAATTGGCATGATTGATTTAATATTTAATTTCATCATTGTCGTTCATGTGATCATCATGAAGGCATTAATGGGATTCCACGAGGAATGAAAAGTTATCCCAGACAATTTAGTAGGTTTCCCTACTATGAGCACCTACAAATTGCTCATTTATTTGATACAGTGCATATCGGAAAGAATGTGACTGAAACATTATGGCGAATATTGGATGGAAGGAGTGACAAAGAAAAAATTGTCAAAATTTGCAAAGACATTCAAGATAACTACCATGCAATGAAAGACACAATTCAATTTCATAGCAACAGAGAGCAAATTAATATAAAATCACTTCCATGGATGTTAACAGACCAGCAAAGTAATGTTGTAAAAAAAGTCATTCGAAAAATTAAATTTCCCACCGGATTTTGTGCGAACATGAAGAATATCATAACAAAGAAAGGTGATTTCACGGGGGTGAAAACACACGATTGGCATGTCTTCGTGAAGGTAATAATTAATATGGTATGCATTTAATAATTTATTTTTTTTCTTTTTCCAGTGAATATGGTTGGTATTGTTGTTTGTCTAGTATTATTTTTTGATATACTGAAACTATTTGTATATTATTGTTACAATATGTTCTACCTCTCTCTATCCCGGACAACTTCGACAACAATGTCAAGCAAATAATATATAGTCTCGGGAAATACATGAGGTAAGTGGTGATTTTTCCATGTTCTTACTGTTTGTTTAATTCAACATAGAACTTATTCTTAATTTGATTTTCATTCTCTACTTCATGTTACGTAATATAATGACTTTTTTCTTTAATCTCTTGATTGGCCAGTTGTCATGTCACTTGTAGATGGTTGTCATCTAAAGAATTCCATAAAGAAGACATAAAGTATTGGAGGAGAGAAATTCCTCGTCTCATGTGTGTGAAATGTAGAAGCATCTACCTTCAGCATTTTTCAATGCATAAGAACACTACCTCATACACCAAGTTGAGGAGATTGAACTGTGTGGACCTGCGCACTCAAGGTCCATGTGGATGGTTGAGAGGCACTTGAAATTTATGAAGGGTTTGGTCAGACAATGAGCATATGCTTAGGGTTCTATGATGGAGGGATATATGGTATACCAAAACATGTTGTACATTAGTGAATATCTTCCTATATTGGCGTCAAAGTTCAATTTACGTCACATTTGTGATCCAGACTCCAAAAACAATTTCGAAGGGGAGTACCTGAAGGGGAAAGGTAGATTGAGGAAGGTGAAAGGTAATATAGCACATTTCACTGGTGATTTTTATGTTTATATATCATACATATATATTCTATTTTTTTATTTAGTATTTTGCATCATTTTATACTGTAATTATATACTTTCTTAAGTGACTAATATATATTTTCATTGAATTTTAATTTTATTGTCATCAAACAGTTGGTCAAGAGTGGGCGATTCATTTATACATTGCAAACAATCTTGACTGGATGAAGGTATGGATCGAAAAATGTGAACAATCTGGTCATTGAATATCATGGGAAGGTGTGGCTTCATTGGTTAAAGCTGCACATCGCAATGGAGACACCAATCTAACACAAAGGGAAATTGATTTAGAAAGAGGTTTAAAAGATAAGCAGGTAAGCATATTAATCAACGACACTATTTTTTTTTAAAATATTTTCGTTGTACGTCACGCTAATTATTTTCCTTTTATGGCATTATAATAAACATGCACTACTTTATCATAAATATGGTGTCATTATGTAATCTTTTCCTGTATGGCTTGTTGTACTAGGTAAAACACCATAAGGTTATGTGGTGCAATGGATGTAGATATCGCATCAAAAAGTTGGATGAAACAAATAAAACATCTGATTGTGGGATATCTGCAATCTTTGAGGTGACAGACATCTAGAACTATCTGAAAATTGATACTATGGGTATCTGGAAGACATTCTTCAGTGTGAATTTAACTCCTTCAAGGTATTTCTATTCGTTGTCAAATGGTATAGGTGTTGATTGAATCAACGTGATCCCGATAGAACAATTATTGAACATGATAATGGTTTTACCATGGTAAATACAAGGTTGTTTGAGCCAGGAATGGAGCCCTATGTTCTTCCAACCCAATGTGAACAGGTATTTAACTCTGAGCTTCCAGGTAGGTCATTTGCTGTGAGACACGATCCAAGGGGAAGGCCAGTAAAGTATAACGTAGATGAACTAGGTAATGAAGACGTTCTCGAAGAAGAAGATACCGTTGAAGATGATCATGATCAACATGAGTTAGATGATATTCATGTTCCAGAAGAAGATGTTTAAGAACTTCTTGAATCAGATCATGATGATGTATATTCAGACAATGTCCATGAAGATGATATCGACGATGACATGATGATCGTAACTGACATCGACGACGACGATGATATGGCTAATCCTTACAATGTTGAATCTGGATCATCGGATGATAGTACAGACGATCACTTAGATGAAGAAGATGATGAAGACCATTGAAGTTTATGATTAGGTATGCATTACTAATAATAAATTATTAACTATTTCTTAGCTAATTTCCATTTTTCCTGTATGTTAAAATTAGAAACCTTTCTTGTTATTTAGTATGAATGAGAAAAGACATTTAATTTTTTGTACATAGATATTTTTTTGGGTTATATTGGGGAATTGAGAGTGATGAGAGGGGGGGGGAGGGGCCATAAGAGCTTCCACCTTCACGTGGTTGGCCTTGTTTAGTAGAGAATATTAAACGATTCTCAAAACAGAGAGAAGCTTATAATTAAGGAAATGCAGTACAATTATCATGCTACCCCAAATGGCGTACTGCTTGATCATCAATATCATCTTCATTATGATCACCATCTTCATCATGATCACCAGGATCATCATCATCATGATAATCTTCTTCATCATCGTCATCATCATCATCTTCATGATCGTCATCATCATCATCTTCATAATTTTGATCATCATTGTCGTTGTCATTACCACCAAAATCATCATCATCATCATCATCATAATCATCACCATCATCTTCATCATCATCATCATCATCATCATCATCACATTCATCATCATCATCATCATCATCGTCATCATCAATCTGCATCATGATCATCTTCATCATCATGATCATCAACATCTTCGTCTTCATCATTGTCACCATTCTTCATCATCATGATCATCATCATCATTTGAAATCTTCATATTCATCATCATCATCATCATCATTGTCATCATCGTCTTCATCATCATCATCATCATCGTCCCCATCTTGATCATCATCATCGTCATCGTCATCATCAATCTGCATCATGATCATCTTCATCATCATGATCATCAACATCTTCGTCTTCATCATTGTCACCATTCTTCGTCATCATGACCATCATCGTCATTTGAAATCTTCATCTTCATCATCTTCATCATCATCATCGTCATCGTCATCTTCATCATCATCATCATCATCATCATCATCATCATCGTCCCCAACTTGATCATCATCATCATCATCATCATCATCATCGTCGTCATCTTCATCTTCATCATCATTGTCATTGTCATCACCACCAACATCATCGTCATCATCATCATCATCACCATCATCTTCATCATCGTCATCATCATCATCATCATCATCATCATCACATTCATCATGATCATCGTCATCGTCATGATCATCATCGTCATCATCAATCTGCATCATGATCATCTTCATCATCATGATCATCAACATCATCGTCATCATCATCGTCATCATCATGATCATAATTTCAAGTGAGTATAGGATGTCAATTGAACATTGAACATGGAGGAAGCATTAGATTCAAATAATTAGACTTGATAGAATGCATTAAGTATCTCCCTTGAGAGATTGAGTCTCTCATTCTGCATAAATTTTAGTTTTAATATAAGTATGCATCTATGGAAACATTTAAGTTTACATTTTATTTTTAATACAAGTATAGCTATGTTAACGATGGTTTCAGATTTATTTTGGTGGACAACTAATAAGCAAATTTTTATGGTCTCTTCCTTTACTTAATCTTTGATTCATGCAAATACCTAACTTAACAATTAGTTAAGTTGAATTTTTTTATTAAATCTAATAAATGTTAACAACTTTGGGGAGAATTCTAAATAAATCTATTTTAGTTACTGGCTTGACTCAATCAACAAGTGATGTGTGAGTAGTACCAAGTGAATTTATTGTATAAATTCATGGCTTCAAAGAAACTCTTAAGATTCTTGGCAACAGAGGGAGTATGCCAATCCTTAAAAACCTTGATTTCTCTTCATTTTCTCTTACAACTTATGGAAATGGAGGAGGTCCCATTTGAAACCAAAATGTACTTATCGATATGTGGGTTAAAGTTCTTATCAATACATGGGTTAAAGATGTCATCAATTATCTCATGAAATTGTCATCAAGAATTTTTTATAATTAATACATGTTATTTTGGTATTAGATGTTTCCATGTACATAAAAAATCATCCTTGGTTTTCCAAGACTCAAAACAATAAAGATATCTCACTCACATGTTAAATATTCCCAATTCCATGCTTGTGTGGTGGTTTGGGGAACTTATGAACCTAATTCACATTCACAACCATAACCTATGGTTAGTGTTCCACTAACCATAGGCCATGAATCTACTAGTATCCTAAAACACTAACATAGTACCCCTTAAATAACGATTAATGTCCCATTATAACAATTAACCCACTAGCGGGCCTAACTCCTTCCGAACCTAACCTTGTGCATGGATACAAACAATACATCTTGTTACCCATGTGACCCATATTGTAGGAATTCTTATCACATCGCTAGTGCCAAGAAGATTTTTTAGTTAGAGATACAACATAATGAAAAAAAATATAAATTCATAACTCACACACTAAATTTAACTAATATGCACATAAGTAATGTGCCTAACTAACAAAAATCATGCGTATAAGCAATGCAAATAAGAGATGCACCTAGTCCACAAATCTCATTGGTAAACATTATCCTTTTAATAAAAGGTTAGTTCATGCATTAGTCAAATGGGCAAGGCATATTCCATATGTGGCCTAGTGTGGTTATTTGAGGCACTATATACAAGACATGATCCCCATAGGTGGTTGTATGGTTTAACATCCTAGTTTTTGACCTCAAACCATCGTATGGTTCTAAATAACCTTCCATGGCATTCTAAATAGAAAAATGGACAACATAACCTACTCATAGGCCAAAGATTCCTTATGTACTAGTCCCATGATCCCTAGAGGCAATTGTACTTTCCTAAGACTATATATTTTAACCTAGGACCATATGTCTTTTCCAAAACCTCAAAATAGATGCCCCCAATAAATTATTCTAAAAGGGTGATGTCAAATACATCCATCATATTTACATCGAGTGATACCGATGATATTGTACTTTAAGGATGGCATGCTCTTCTGACAATGACCCGATCATGGACATGTCTTTGGCAATGGTATGGAGGAAAGATTTCATTCTTGCCAATTGTAGTGCCCTTGGTGTAATGGACATAAGATAAGGAGATGTTGTTGTTTCTGAAGAAGATGATGATGATGATCATCTCTATGACGAAGATGATGGTCGTGATGACAACAATGATGACGATGATCTAGTTATCAACATCATCATCATCTTCGTCACTGATATTGTCATTGTCATCACTACTGACATTGTCATCATCGTTATCACTAACTTCATCATTAAAATTTTAATTTTTTTTTAATAAAAAAATATTTTTAAACTTTAAACCTTATTTTTATTTTTATATTAAATCTTTTTTATTTTATTTTTTTATATGAAAAAAATAAATAAATAAATATTAAAATTAATAAATAAAAATTATACAAATTAATAAATAAAAATTACAAATTAATAAATATTAAAATATATATTATAATTAAATATATAAAAAAAAAAATTAATAAAAATTATATAAAAAAAACAACAAATATAACATTAACAAACTTTAAAAAAAAACTTACCATATTACCGCGCATGCTCCTGCCTGCTCCTCCCGACAAGCTCGAACCCTCTCGAAGAGCACGAACCTGCAGTACATGACCACCGAACCATTACATGACCCACAAACCATTAGCCAGTGCCGGTTGAGGAGCTGAGCCAGTGTCGGTTGAGGAGTTGAGCCAGAGCTAGTGCCAGTTGAGGAGCTGAGCCTAGTGTTGATAGCCAGTGCCGGTTGAGGAGGTTGAGGAGTTGAGCGCTGCAATGCTACTAAATCGGTAAGATTCGGCTCTATATCTATGTTTGCTGAGATTTTGAGGATGCCACGAATACCCAAAATGCTAAGGGGTTTGGCCTTGGGGCCCCGTGTCTGTATAAATGTTGATCTGTGTATAAAATATAAGCGTTGGGCATCCGAATGTGCTTCTGCATTTTACTTTTTAAACGATGGATGACTGTATTGGTTGCTATTCTAATTTTTTAATGGAACGAACCGTTTTGCATTTCTATCTAGTTATGGAAAAATGGAAATCATATTTGAACATGGTTTATGAGCTTCGAACCCTGGATGGAAATCGTATTTGAAAAGGGTTTATGAGACTCGAACCAATTTATAAAAAGCTGTTGAAAGAGGTAAATCTAGAAGCCACCCATCCTGAAGAGCTTTTGCCATAACTTGTCCGAGAAGATGGAAATAATTTATTACCTTGGAAAATTGAATTCCCTACAAAGAATCTCCATTAGGTGGCCATGGGCGAGGAAATAACCCTTGAGGAGCCTGCACAAACTCTTCAGTTTCAACTGTAGGGATTGTACTGAATTTTTTTGTATGCAAAAATACTCCATGGTGTTCAACATCCTGCATCTCAACATTTTCTGCCACGGCAACTTCCTTATAACAAGAACCTGACCTCCACATTCCAAGCACTTTCTTTTGTAATTCATGGCTAAGAAGAGTAGGGTAGTATAAACAAATTTAAGAAAACATGTGATGTACCATTAATGTCATCAAACATCATCAACATCTACTTCAAGAAATTTTCAAGTGGAATTTCGTTCGTTGCTCAATTTGGGAGATATCATTAGTAGAAGCACTAACACTAAAGGATTTTACATTGGGTTTCAACAATCAATATCTCACTCCACAAGCCATGGAGGGATGAGTTCCATATACGACTGGAAATATATCTTAAACATCTAACATGGATATCTAATTGAATCCGATTGCTTCGCTTATAGTAAAAATTATGAATAGATTTGCAACAAGAGGTCTATTACTATTAGAATCACTATTTTTCATTGTGATTTTTTACTATTATATCAAATCCACTTTTTCCATGTAAAAATAAACCATCACATTAGAATTCAATGTCAAGGTCAGTCTTGGAAAACGCTCGTTATGCATACTCACAATTACATTCAATTTTGGGAAAATTTGGTTTAGTAGAAACCTTCTCTTTTGACATCTATCTACAGTCATAGACATGTGCCACTTGAATCTTTTCCACCTTTTGTCCTCCATTACTCAACTTAAATCATTTTACCAAACCTTTCTAGTGGATGATAATGTCTTGCAAACGCCTTTTTTTTATTGCATGGCTTCCAATTGTTGATGGTTTATTTGAACAACTCTTTCATGGTTTGTAATTTTTTGTTGAATCAAAGATGGTTTGGATATTTGTATGCACCACATAACTTGAGATTTAGTAGAAGTGATTTGAATTTGGTGAATAGATTTTGGATTGTGACAAATATTCTTGGGCTTATACTTATGAGATCATTCTCTAATTTAAGTCTCCTAGCGTACATTACATGGGTTTTAAATTGAAATAATGTGTCCTAGCATACATGATTATTCACAATATCACAATGTCATGCTTATGCTTGCTAATTAGGTTTAAACATTGTCATGCATTTTAGTCATTAGAAGTAGAAGAAAGTTATTGTTGGATTCATTTAATTTGAAAGAGTAGTTATAGTTTGAAAGAACTCTCTCCTTACCTTAGCTAGCATTCATTGAAAGGAAAGGCTTATTTTATTCATATGCATTTGCATGGTTTGAGTCAGTCATCACACCACGAGTTTCACGTCCATTTACTCGATTGAGTAATACAACCACTAAAATCAATCTCCCTAACTAAACCAACATTAACCTCACTTGAGGAAATCAAAAGAATTTGGTAGTTAGGTAGGACACCGGGGATGGGCATCCAAATAATTCTCCCTTGTCATTATCATCTGAGACATAGTTGTTGTCCTTTAGGGAACCAAAATCCTCTAGTATTTGTTGACATGGTCATACACCAGTTTGTGGAGGGGCCTCCTGTTGTTTCAGGGGTTAAACCGCCACGAGATCGAGAACCGGACGGACTATGTGGAATGCCACACTTCACTTAGCCCTAAGGAAACATTGATCATTGTCTTCCTTGTATTATCTGGCCACCATACTGGTGATACAAGGGTGATAAGGTAGAAGCGCCGAAAACCTTTTCCGACGTGTCATGAACGAGGTAGCTTAGTGACTTTTCTACTAGGGCTCTTTTACCCAGGATCCCTTTCGGTAGAGGGATATCCTTCAAATTCGGTCTCTCACTTCGTATTGTTCGACTTGGATTTCATCACCTTGCGAAGGATACGATTTGTCGAGGTCTCCAACTCCTAGTTAGGAAGTTTGATTGCATTTTCACCTTTTTAGAGGGTCTTTTTCTTTTTAGTGCTACTTGTTGGCATTCTGGCCACTTTTGTTTCAGCTCAATTACTGTGACATCGGTCCCAGTACATTTTTTTGAGCTTGTTTTTTCGGCCTGCGAGCCTTGTCTTTTCATAGCTCCCCTTCTGCACGCTCGGTTGCTTTAGGGTTTTTGAGTTCATACACGGTAGTTACCAATACTTATTTGATGATGTGTGATGTCCTCTTCTCCTAGGTCTTCGAGATGGTTGAGTTAGATGGTATTCTGAAGGGACTGAACACCCCTTCATGGAGCCACTAACACTTGACTGTAGGAGTAGTCTAGAGGGCCACGTGATCACATCACCCGTGTGGACTTTTCCGTTTACTGTGATGATGGTCTTTCAAGTTATATGGAACAATGGTACATTTGAGAGAGAGATGAATGGTTGTACCCCACCTTGGTCGATTGTCTTATGGTCCTTTAATTTTGTCGATAATATTTTTGTGGTACCTTGCCTTTTACCTTTTGGGTGTTTTACTGATATTGGGATATATTGTGATTTGTACCACGTTTTATGTTTTAGGTCTTGTGGGTACTATGGTAGTTTGTCCACATTTGAGGTACACACACTTTCTCCAAATTGTTATGAGTCTTTATACCCACTTCGTACCACCCTCCTGACCTTAGTTAGGAAGATTACATGCTATCATACCTTTTGGTGCTACTATTTGAGTTACAAGAGGTGGTTACAAGGAGCTATTGCATATATGAGGTAGTTACAAGGAGATATTGCATATATGAGATAGTTACAAGGAGATATTGCATATATTGATTTTTTTTTCCTTTTATGTTTTTGGTCTTGTGGTTATTACTATGGTAGTTTGTCCACGTTTGAGGTATTGTACACCCCCTTAGTCCCAAGGGTTATGAGTCTTTATACCCATTCTTTTTTTTTACTTGTACCTTACTGGTTGGTCTTTGTACTGAGCCTTTTTACTGTCATTGAATTTCTTTGATTGACCGTACCATAGCCCAGTCATCTCTCTCTCTCTGGTTTGTATTAGCCCTATCATAGGGTCACTTGGTTCCTAGAGTTGACTGGCCTCTAAGAGGCACAGTCATTTCTGAAAGTAACTCTTCTGAGTATATTATAGGAAACGTCTACACTAAGGTAATCAAATATGTGGTAAATAGTTTTCATTAAGTAGCCAGGACTTGTAGCATTAGAGGAGATACTGTAACGTGTGTGTGTGTAGTGTTTCATGTGTGTTACATGTGTGTTGTAGCGTTAAATCAAATAGTAAAAAACAACTCATAAATATTGCATGAAATTCTACTCTTAAGAAAGATAAATTGGTCATCTTCCGATCATCACTTGAATGCCTACATGTTGAAAAAGGGAATGAGGATCAAGTAAAATTATAAAACGCGATACACGTCAACTTTTAAGAGGCGCTATGCCTTGCGGTCGAATCTAAAATTTTTTCCAATGGTGCAGGTAGAACCAAACAGGTATTTGTATGATCTGTCTTCCTCGAGCGAGGGGAGTTTAGGAAGGCTAGATGAAAGTGAGACATCCAGTAGGTCTAGAAGAATTGTATCAACTAGATGTCAAAAAAACAAAAGAAGATTTGATAGACGCAATGAATTTTTTCACGGTCAAGGGGGGGAATGTTCCTATGGTGATGAGACAAAAGACGACGAAGAGGTGCCCTTGAGATACAGACATTTAGTGAAACAATGGGTACCGAAGGATCTTCCTCCATCGAACACTGATTTTTGTGTGAACGAGAGGAGATATCGAATTGCATCGTCGTCGATACATGGTTTCAGGTTGTTTTCCATGGATTGCATCTTGGTTGGTTACGGGACATGTACAGAATTGATGGAGTATGTTGGACCCATATACAACTACAACGATTGGATGCGCCTTGTCCGATATACAAAAAGTATGCGTAGCTATGGATTGTCAAAAAACTATTTACAATTGAAAGACAAAAATAAAAATAAAGGAGGAACGTTGTACATGGACGGAAGGCCAAAGGCCACAGGGAATATTGCAGGGTTTATAAACAGTTCACAACTAGGGTCTACAATTAAGCAACCAAACTGCGAATTTGAGGGGCGTGAAGGAAACCGTGTTTTTGTAATTGCTATTAAAACAATATCTGCAGGGGACGAGTTGCTTATTAATTACCCTGTGAACCGAGTAGATACAAACAAGGTTACTATAAAACATTTTACCCAACCTTTTAGTAATAAATTAAACATCATAAGGATTTTTTGTTAGTTTATTTCGTTTAAATTTCCCATATTTACTTTGCAGGCCAGTCATCGGGATAAATCCCTGCCAACAAATGGTTGGAGGAGTACTTCTTCCTCGACGGAGCAGGTATACATATTTCTAATAGTACAAATATAATAAGAAAAAAGAGTTTTTATTTGCTTTGTTTTTCCATTATTAATAACTTTCTTTGTTTTATATAATGTTATTTATATTTGATGTAGAACGTTGATCGGGAAATACACCCATCGAATGTTGATCAAACGACAACACCCTCGGCGCAATAGGTAGACCTGATTTGAATTGTACAATTAAAATATGTAAAAATGTTTTAGCATTATATTAATGTTTCAATGAATATTTTGGTTTCGTTTACGTAATTTTCTAGTCTATGTTTTTGATGCAGACTGGTTCCGTAAGGTCGGCCACACTAAGGTCCACGCAACGGGTATACATCTTTGTAATATTAAAAATATAATATGAATAATAATTTTTTTGATGTGTTTTCTCATTAATAGTTTTGGAATCGTTTAGGTGACTTTCACTGTGTTTTTTTATTAGGGTGTTGTTAGGGGCAGCTCCCAAATATTAGTAGATCGGGGCAAGTCGCCTATGACCATTGATCCAATGAGTGGATCGCAATCCTCGAGGTCACAGTTATAATTCATTTCAATTGTACCAATATAATACGTAGCATAATGTTAATTTTGTTATGTATTTTTCATGTGTATACTGGTTTCATTATGATAATGTAAACTGTGTTGTAATTTTACGAATCTATCATGATAGATATGTTACGTTAATATAAAATTTGGAATCTATCAATAGAGAACTCAGTAGTGCTTTATATATGTTTGTTGCATCCCACTAGTGAATCGCAGTATGAATCAACATCGCAAGATTTTCCGTTAGAACCTGAAGTGGCAGAGGTGCTTCATGATTGCGAAAAAATTGGTGAAGCCACACACCCGCTAAAGATGGTAGAGAAATTGTTGAATAGATATACTGCGGAAATCCTTTCTCTACTAATCCAGGTTCCGCAGACAAGCGCAATTACAGAAAGGATTGCATTATTGGAACATAGATCTAATAACTTGCGACTAAGTTGAGGAATCTTGAATCATAGAATAATTCATTTAAATCTTTATAATGTTCTCTTTTATATGATAGTATTGAACATATAAGACGTGGTGTGTATTTACAGAATTATAAGGTACCACACAATAGTGGTCAAGGTGGTGTTGGCCCCAACGAGGCTCGTGAAGAGACTTTGCATCATGACCAAACGACTCCACGTAATTCGAATCCTTTGCCATTGTTGTCGACTGAACAGTCGGCAACACGTTCCAAAACACCACGGACCCCCACTGTGAGCGCAGCAGCCGCTACTGACCAACACACAACGGATCGTCCACAAGAAGGGGTCGACACCGAGTCCCCTATCAATTTTGATGTCGAAGAAGCTACATTTCCAGGATATTCCCGTTTCAAAAGCATATGAACACTAGAGATAACATTTTTGGTGAACGAAGATCTCGTCCCAATAAAGATAGCGAGCATCCCAGGTAATTAATCATAGTTGATCAGGTTAATTAGTGTTTATAATTTCATTGTAATATACCGATAAAACGTTTTTTATCAACTAATTATGATCATGGCATGATCGTTGTGCAGGAAACAATGTTTTCTATAAACATATGAATGACTTTTGCTTGGAGATCTTCGGGCCCACCATCCGAACAAGGTGGGATAGACAACCGAAACATTTAAAAGATGAACTCACTAATCGGTTGGTTGGCCTGTTTGGGGACAAAAACTTCAGTCATGCCAATGTCTTGAAAAAGGCTTGTCAACATGTGAAGGTTGTCCGAGACCAATATAGGACACACCTCGAAAAAAACCAGAGGTATGAGCGCCCACCAATGATTCCAACAATGGAGTGGAGAGCTCTAGTGGAAGATGGAAAGGAGAAGGCTCTAAGAAGAGAAGGCAAGCTAACACCAGGCACAGGGAGGTATGAAATACTTTCTGCAATGTAATTCTAAACCTTATTATCCTTGATTTCTATATCGAACTTGGAACATCTAACGTATCTCAACACTTGCATAGGATATCAGACACATCAAAGGCCACAAAGGCAAGACTAGAAAAAATAGGTCAGCACAAGCTTGGCCTTGGTGGTTATTCAAATTTGGCAGCACGGATTGTAAGTTTTGAGAAACCAACAATGAATACAAATAAGAAATTGAAAATTATTTTTTGTTTTATTGCACCATAAAATGTTAATTAACAACGATAAGCAAATATGCAGGATGATCAATTCAATGAAATACCCACAGAGGAAGACATGAAGCTTGGCTTCCAGGAAGGCTTTGGAGCTGTTGTTGAACGTCGAAGAAGCTTATATGGGCAAACACAGTCTTGTGGTACCAATCCATCCGGTGCACGGGTATATAGAATCTATATAGTTTAATGAAGATTTGTCGCTTGTGGAATATTTTCATTACAAATACTTGATGTAAAATATTGTCTTTGTTTTTAACAGGAAAGCAATGATCCCATTAGTGTCTAGGAGGGACAACAACAAATCGATGATCAAGCTTCGAATCCTGGTAATGAATTTATTCATATGCTACAATTTTATGTATAACATTGCAAATGGTGACCATTAATTGTAGTTCACCGTATTTCAACTGCAAAGCATGTAGAGGGTGAAACTGTACAGGTTGAGACTGGACAAGAACATCAACAACATGATTTGGTCACACCAGGTGAAAAAACACCTTCGTAATGATTTTTTTTAAATGAAAAACTTGTCATTACAATAGCAAAATATAACAATGTAACATTTTCACATCGTTGCAGCAAATCCGAACCCCTTGCCACAAAATCCACATCTAGAACAACAATCAGCTAGGATATTGCAAACATCACCAAAAGCACCTGCTAAAGAACCAAGAACTGGAAGAGAATGTCCAGATGTAGATGGTTCTCTTATAGATTATGTACCACTGAAGAGAAGAAAAACTTATAAAAAGAAGGACAGGAAAACGGCGTCTAAATATTTTTGATAACAATATATCATCCACGATTTTTGGTCTAATGAATGAATGAATGGTTTAATGAATGTTCTAATGTTTTAATGATTCAGTGTAGTAAACTGTTACCTTCATTGAATTTCAACTTTTATTGAATGAATGTGTTGACTGGATGATTAATGAATGGTTTATTGAATGTTATATTTTATTGAATGAATGTGTTGATCGACTGAAACGATGGTTTAGTGAATGTTAGCATTTATTGAATGAATAATGGATGAAAGTTCATGATGAAATATGGATGAATTTGCACATATTTGTTTTTTTCAAGTACATGCATTGGGTATGGGGAATTGAGAGTGATGTGAAGGGGGGGGGGGGCGCATAAGAGCTTCCAACTTCATGTGGTTGGCCCTGTTCAGTAGAGAATATGAAATTATTCTCGAAACAGAGAGGAGATCAATGAATGGATACGATGCGGCTTTCTACAACCCACTCGCGTGTCGTCTAAAATTTGTCAATTTCTTAGAGCTTGTTGTGAATTTTGGTTGCTCCTCATAACCAATTTCAAGTTTCCACATGATGAAATATGTATGGATTTGCACATATATGGATGAAAGTTCATGATGAAATATGGATGAATTTGCACATATTTTTTTTTCAAGTGCATGCATTGGGTATGGGGAATTGAGAGTGATGTGATGGGGGGGAGGGGCCATAAGAGCTTCCACCTTCACATGGTTGGCCATGTTCAGTAGAGAATATGAAATTATTCTCGAAATAGAGAGGAGCTCAATGAATGGCTACGATGCTGGCTTTCTACAACCCACTCGCGTGTTGTCTAAATTTTGACAATTTCTTGGAGCTTGTTGTGATTTTTGGTTGCTCCTCATAACCAATTTCCAGTTTCCACAACTTCAAAGGTTGAGTAAATGATGCACTGGAATCAATATCCTTAACCTTCTCTTTAATTTCCTTGGAATCAATATCCTTAACCTCACATTAAACCCTTCCAAATTGGTATATTTACCATTCAAGGTTGGCTTCTTCTAAAGCATGATATTTGCAACTAAGCTGGCATACACTGACAACAATTAGAGACATGTTTCTTGTTGTCAATGTTCATCTATTTTTTAGGAATGCAACTTGACCATAATGGCTCCTCCTACGCTAGGGAATTAAAGTCAACAGCAAATTAAAGAAAACATATAGTTTGCATCAAAAAAATAACAGGGTACGAACTGAACTGAGGAGATTCGAACCTACAACCTATGTCTAGTCCCAAGGCTACCACCTTCAAGCTTGAAGTGCAGCTGGAAAGGGAAACCACCTTCAAGCTCGATTCATTCTGCATGCATTTCACAATGGGAGATGGCAGGCTACCACATTCAACCTTGATTCATTCTATATGCATTTCACTATGCAATCGTCTCAGATTCTCGTTGTGTTTTCCCTCTATTAGTCTATCAATTCGGTATGACCCACGCCCGCCATCCGAGGAGTGTTTCCGAGGTCTTGAGTTTTAGCCTGACAACGATCACGATTCATTCTATATTTACGTTTCCCTTAAGCTGCAATATGGCAAACTCATAGTTCACTATTAAGATTTCTCTAACCGTCACATTTGTCAGACAAACCTTCATAGTGAACTATGAGTTTGTCATTTGCAGCCGAAGGGAAACGTAATACCATGAATCGTCAACCATTTCCAGGCTGAAACTAAAGACCGCGGAAACACTCATTGGACAGCGGATGTGGGTCATACTGAATTGATAAACTAATTGATGGAAAACACAATGGGAATTTGAGACGGTTGCATAGTGAAATGCATGCAGAATAAATGAAGAGTGGGTGTTGAGAGAAATGGTTTTGGGACGTCGTATGAGAGGAAATGGCGATGGGAATTGATTGATAAGGTCAAGCTTGAAGGTGGTATCCTTGGGACTACACATAGGTCACAGGTTTAAATCTCGTCTAAATATTTTTGATAACAATATATCGTCCACGATTTTTGGCCTAATTAATGAATGAATGGTTTAATGAATTTTCTGATGTTTTAATGATTCAATGTAGTAAACTGTTACCTTTATTGAATTTCAGCTTTTATTGAATGAATGTGTTGACTGAATGATTAATGAATGGTTTATTGAATGTTATCTTTTATTGAATGAATGTGTGGATCGACAGAAACAATGTTTTAGTGAATGTTAGCATTTATTGAATGAATAATGGATGAAAGTTCATGATAAAATATGGATGAATTTGCACATATTTGTTTTTTTCAAGTGCATGCATTGGGTATGGGGAATTGAGAGTGATGTGAGGAGGGGAGGGGCCATAAGAGCTTCCACCTTCACATGGTTGGCCTTGTTCAGTAGAGAATATGAAATTATTCTCGAAATAGAGAGGAGCTCAATGAATGGCTACGATGATGGCTTTCTACAACCCACTCGCGTGTTGTTTAAATTTTGACAATTTCTTGGAGCTTGTTGTGATTTTTGGTTGCTCCTCATAACCAATTTCGAGTTTCCATAACTTCAAAGGTTGATTAAATGATGCGCTGGAATCAATATCCTTAACCTTCTCTTTAATTTCCTTGGAATCAATATCTAGCTTAACCTCAAATAAATATAAGTGAACAAAAGAAAATGCAAGAAAGAGATTAAACTTGCAAAATATAACACTTGTATTAATAAATTCAAAAAGAGAGATTAATGTTCATGGGCCTCTTCGAGAGGATGAGCTCCTTTGAGCAAAGCTTCAATACAATACCAATCTTTGACAAAACAATATACATCCTTCTAGTGCTATAAATAGTTTCTTAATAACTACCAAAACCCTAACTACATGCAATCTCAAAATTAATGACTACCAACCACCTATTGGTTCTTATTTAATAAAAATGAGCCTTTTACATTAAGTAACTACCCATTAACTATCTAATGAGCCTTATTCAAAGAATATGATCTCATACATGAATATACAAACTCCTCAGTATACCAAATTAGAGAATTTAGGTAAGAGTACCTTGACACAATGGAAGCACACTACCAACCATCTCTTTGTGATGAATATGCCACAATGTTACATAAGCATAGGGATTAGAGAACATGTATTCAATATGAAAAGTTTTATTTCAAAAATGTTATTTTTTTTTAAAATGTATTAGGTAGTCGGTTAACCGACGACCTAATCCCGACGACCGCAGGGTAATATCCGACGGTTTTTCCATACTTTCGACAGCTCGAAACATCGGATCCGCCTTTTTTTTTGTATGGCGTACACATCGCTTAACCGACGACCTATCCGACGATCGCAAGGTAATATTCGACGCTTGTGCCATTCTTTCGACGGATCGGAATGTTGGATCTGCCTTTTTTTGTATGGCATACACGTCGCTTAACCGATGACTGAACCGATGCATATTTGATGGCAAAAGGATGGTATCCAACCAATATTGGAAGTTAATGCTGTCACTTATCCGACTACCTTTGAAGCTGGAGGAAGTCGGTTAACCGACGAGGTAGGGTAGTCGAATATCCAACGTCTTCAACTATGTCAAATTTTAGCTGATATCCCACCAACGGTGAAAAAAGACTGGAATTGCCGGATAGGCGACCATAGGTTGTAGCAAATTCGACTTTTTCATTGTCGGGATTTGGGTCAAAAAAACTTAGTATGGAAAACCTACTCTTCCACTTCCAGGGCCATTATGGAGAGTAGAAACAATTTCAATCATGTAGTACATTCTCATTAAGAAATAGTTTCAACATTTGTGGGAGTTCCTTAGTGCAGGAGGAACAAATTCAATCAATTACGCTTACTCTCTGTGTGATACACTTCTCATCAGGGATCCTCCATAGCCATGGCTTATATGATTTCCTTCATTTGTTAGATTGTAAGGTAAATAAAGACAAATGCCAAATATGGATTGAATACACCATTAAGGACTCATCTACTCTAATTCTCTCTCGATGCCCACTAGAAGTACGATCGCACACTTGCCCGTTTGGATGGTGGATCGGCACTCAATATTGTCAATGGCTAAGCCTATCTGAGGAAAACAGGTGATACTTACAAGGTTGAATGTGTCTGTGAAAACATGTGATACCTACTCGGTTAATAAAGGTTACCTATGGCTACTCCCACAGGATACTATTTCGTGCCTGAATCTCTAATAGAAAAATGGAAAAGTATATACTTCCAAAAGTTAAATTATTTTGTTGGTTGATGATCCTCGACTAACTGTTGACATTGGAAAGCTTTCCTACACAACGAAGGACTCTTTCACTCAGTCCAACCAAACATCTTAATACCAATGCATTTTATCTCTTCATCTAAACATTATTCAATGCTTTCCATCATCAATCCATGCTACCAATGTAGTTTAAATCCTCTTTTAAAAAGTATTTAATACTATTGATTAATATAGATGCCTTTAATCCTCTTCTAAATATGATTTAATACTATCAATATAGATTCTTGTAATCCTCTCCTAAAAATTATTTAATATTATCAATATAGATGCTAAAAAGGGAGAAATAGCAATAGGGCATCCTTACTTAAGGCCATATTACCATTCATATTGAACAAAGGTCTCCTTTTTTCTGCTGTCGGGGCGAGGTAATGAAAACTGGAGGACTGCCATAATAGAGACGGTTGTTTCGTCTGCATGAGCCTTCTACTCTCTGCAGCTTGATCTCTTCCCCCTTCGAGTTGGATCGATCAACTGGGAATCGATCGAATGATTCGACTTTGCTCTGCTCCCTTCGAGCCTACGATCTGAGTCATTGTTCCGATCTCTGATTGACTGGAAGCTAGGGATCGGGCCTCTCCTTGATGGCACATGTTGAATTTCCTGACCCCCCTCCGCTTCCTCCTGAACTCAATGATTTTATCAAGCTCATCTCAAAGCAAGGGAAGAAGATTCTTACGGCATCACAGGAAAAATTCGTGCGAAAACTATCTAAAATAACCACGGTATCATTCCCGGTTGAGAAACCGTGTAGAACTGCCCTCAATCTCTTAGAACGAGGCTTAATCAGACAATTTACAAGCCTGTGGCCCTCTCCAAAAGCTACCGAATCTTGGGTTCAAAAAAATTGGAGACCTCTCATTTCTGAAGACGTCAACTCCTACCTTCTTGGAAAGGGCTTCTTCGACTTTGTCTTCGAAAGCAAGCTTGACCGAGAGCTAATATTCACGAACATACTGTATTTCATGGGACTACAGGGACTATACCTGAACAAATGGAAACTAGACTTCGATCTGACTCAAGACTTCCCCTCCGTTGTCCCGGTTTGGGTGAGACTTTTGTATCTCCCTCTTCATTGCTGGAACACTGAATCACTATAAGCCATCAGAAATGCCCTTGGAAAATACATTAACAAAGATGACAAGAAGAATCAATATGCATGCGCAAGGATCTCCATCGAGGTCGACCTCGAACATGGCCTCCTCGAAGCAATAAATCTCATTGTGGCCGGATGGTCCCACATCCAGGAGCTGGATTACGAGCAAATACCTTTCAAATGCAGATATTTCCATGAATATGGCCACTTCGCATGCTATTGCAAAAAAAAACCCATGGATCCGGATCCAGAAAGGAAATCAAATCAATGGAAAGCCATCCAAAAAAACCCTAACCCTAGATTTTGACCAAACGCCCTATCTAAAGAAAGCCATAGCTTGGGAAGGAATCCCTACCAGCAAATATCCAAAAACACCAACAATGAGAACAGATACAAAATCCTTGAAACCCTTGAAGCTCAAGAAACCCACGAAGTCCTTGAAGAAGGAGAAATCTCCGAACACCAAGATCCTCAAGAGACCCCTCTGGCTCATGAATCCCAAAAACACCCCTACCTCAAAATATCGCAAGCCCCAAAAAATTCATAGAAGCACCCTCTCCTTCCTATGTAGAAACCACTAAGTCTAGAGCTTTAGCCTCCCCCACCTCTTCAGAAAACCTTATCGTTAAATCTTCCAGAAAACTCGGACGAAAATTGAGCAAAGATATAAGAGAAGAAGAAGCTGAACGTGAAAAGATGCAAGGATATAAAGCTACTCTAGACATGGCGTTCAGCGGAAACACCAGAGCAAGGATCACAGGAAAGAAATATGGAGACATGCCAGGGAGGGCGTCCATCTACAATAGTAAATAATGAAATTGGTTTCTTGGAGTTGCAGAGGTCTAGGAAGCCTCGACAAAATAGACACCATCAAAGATATTCAAAACATTGATATGCCAGACATTCTCATGTTCCAAGAAACCAGACTCGATGAAAGCACCACCCTCACCATTGGAAATGACAAGTGGAAAAAGAACTCCGTCATGGAATTTAGTGCAAGAAGATCCTCTGGTGGCTTAACAACTCTATGGTCCTCCAACAAGTTCCAGCTACGCAACTCCTTCGTTTCCCAACACTGGATTTATACAGAGCTCACGCACACTCAAAGCAACACTCAGTTCGCGCTCTTCAACATGTATGTCCCTAACCTCTACTCTGAAAAAAAAGACTGTTGGAGTCTATTGGAAGACTTCCTTGAGGCATATGCTCCCCACAATCTTATTCTTGTAGGAGATATGAACATAACCCTCTCTGTATCTGAAAAAAGGAGGTAACCCGAGTAGAGAAGCTTTCAATTCACAGGTTGAAGCCATCATCCACACTCATGATCTTTTGGATATCAAACCAAAAAAAGGAAGATATACCTAGACCAACAAGCGTGTTGGAACTGGAAACATTAGGGCCCATCTGGACAGGTTCCTTGTTCACAGCAGCCTCCTTGATGAAGGTTATATTGTAACAACAAAAATCCTGCCTAATCTATCTTCCAATCACAAACCGATTCTGCTCCATTTCCAGGAAGAAGAGAACCGTGGACCAATCCCATTCAAATTCAGCCCCATATGGATAAACCATGATGGATTCTCAGAAATCTTAGACAAGGCATGGAAAATTCCCATCTCAGGATCCCCCACCTTTGTTTGGGAACAGAAGATTAACTCCACCAAGAAAGCACTCAAGATTTGGGCTAAAGACAATTGCCCCCAACCCTCCAACCCAAGGAAAAACGTTGTCGACAAACTGGAGATCATTCAAACCTCAATGGATGATGGCCCAATTGACAGCGCACAGCTTCAAGATGAGTTCAATCAACAGGTCAAAGTCCATCAAACCTTCGAAATGAAGAAGATTATTGGAGGTTAAAATCACACAGCACATGGCTCAAGGATGGTGACAAAAATACTTATTTTTTTCACAAACAAACAAAAATTAGACAATCGACCAACCATATCTCAGAAATCAGAATGGAAGATGGGCACATTGTCAAAGGGCATGAGAATATTCAAGAGGCAACGTATGATCACTTTTCCAATCTATTCATGGAGGTCGATAACACATGCGAAGAAGATGAGCAGATCCTCCTCAATCACATTCCAAAAAACATCACGCTGGACAACAACATTGATCTCCTTAAACTATTCACCGAAGAATAAGTTATCAACACAATCTGGTCCTTCGACACCGACAAAGATCCTGGACCGAACGGGTACTCAATTCACTTCTACCAAACCTGCTGGGAGTATATCAAGCACAATTACATGAGAATGGTCAAGAATTTTCATTCCAAGCCAAATATCGGAGGGCACCAATTCCACCCTCCTAGCACTCATTTCGAAAGAATCAAACCCAAGCTCCTTCGGCCACTTCAGAACAATCTCACTGTGCAATTCTTCTTACAAAATCATCTAAAAAATGATGGCATATAGAATAAAGCCCCTCCTCGCTGACGTTATCTTCGACAACCAAGGAGGTTTCTTAAAAGGAAGACGTATTCTTGACAATGCAATCCTTATTCAAGAAGCCATCCACTCCAACAAGAAGCGTAAAGAAAAAGGTATGCTCCTTAAAATTGACATGGCCAACGCCTTCGATCGCGTCAACCACTCCTTCTTTCTCAAAATCATGAACAGCTTAGGGTTCAGCAAAACCTTATGATCCGGATTTTATGAGAAGAACGAAATGAATACAGATTATTATCAGATGCTTAACACAAAATAACAGAGATACAGTAAAACTGGTTTTCTATTCAATAAGGAAAAAAGCTAGAACTGTAAAATGCAGCGGAAAACAAGCTTGCTGGAATGGTGGCAGCTTATCTCTGAGAAGAGATGTGACGGTTGCGCTCATTTCGCAAGAAGATCGTTACAATGAGGCTTTCAAGGCCTTTTACAATAAACAGGAATGTCAAAAACCCTAGAAATCCAAAAACCGAACCCTACGAGATGAAGCGCCAAAAGTCATGTGGGCCCCGTTTGGGTAAGTTAGTACATCAACTTCCCGGGGTCGTAACTTTTGCATACGATCTCCATTTGGGGCGCTCGCTAGCCCATTGGAAAGGTCTATTTGAGATTTACAACTTTCGACCGAGGCCAAATGCATGCCGATGGCATCCATTTGGCCCCCCAAATCGCCAAAAAAGGTTGTTTAGGGCCTCAAAATGGCCTCGGAAGTTCAGGACCCCGAAAAACTGCTAAAAATAGTACAATACCAAAATTGCCATAAAACTGTTTTGAGCTAGTTGGAAAGGTAGGTGGCCACCAATATCCACCTGGATCAATCCTCCCTCCTTAGGAAGCAATGGTCTCCATTGCGTTGAGTTCCCCTATCAGATGAGGAAATTTCTGCTGAATTTGGCCTCGATTGAGCCACTTGCCTTGGTGCAGGAGCTGCCCTGCTTTGACAACTCAATAAAGTTGGATTCTTTGATGTCGAGTGCCCTTGATCTGCATGTCTGCAATATGATCACTGGATGCTTGTTGTAGGTAGTCAGGGTTGAGCTCTGTTGGTGTCAACTTCTCTGCTATCTCTGAGGTGTCTAATAGTGGTGGGAAATATGGCAGAAGGAGAGCCACGTTGAAGACTAGATGCAGACCAAGGAAGGGGGGAATGTTGAGCTCAAAAGCATTGTCACCCACCGCCTTGGTGATGGTGTACGACCCATAACGGAGCGGGCGAAGCTTTCGATGGGGCCCTATAAGGCGTTCTTTCTGCAAATGCAACCAAACTTTGTCACCCACCTGAAACTTATGTGGCACCCGATGTTGATCATGGCGCTACTTGTACTTGGCATTAGACTTTTATAGAATATCCTGAACCTATTGGTGGATATGCTAGATCCATTCAATGAATCGGGCACCTTTGTCAGCTTCTGGGGACGAGTCGGCCTAGGTGGTCGCAAGGGGAAGTGCAACATCCATGGGGCCCAATGGTTGGAATCCCAACCCCAGCTGAAAGGGGCTGTGGCCAGTTGAGCTATGCAGGGCTCGGTTGAAGCTATGTTGGACATAGGGGAGACTCTCATCCCATGTGCGGGGTTTGGTTGAATTGTACATGTGCAGGATATGTATGACCATCCGGTTGACGACCTCCGTTTGTCCATCAGTCTGGGGGTGGAAGGCAGTGGATTTGGTGAGCTTGGTATCTAGCAGTGACCAGAGGCTTGACTAGAATGAGCTGAGGAACCGACTGTCACAATCTAAGATAATGGTCTGTGGGATCCAAAAATGTATCCATACTCGTTCAAAGAAGAGCTTGGCAGTGGCTTCTACTGTGATGTTCTTCTTGCAAGCGGCTAGAATCGCCATCTTGGAAAAGTGATCAACAACCACAAAAACATAGTCATTTCCCCTCTTGGTGAATGGGAGGCCCAACATGTAGTCCATTGAGATGGATTCCCACTGCCTGTTACGAGTAGGCAGAGGGGTGTATAGGCCCTGTTTCTTAGTGGTCGGTTTGGCAATAGCCCAACCGGTGCAGGACTTGATATACTTGCCGACATCCTGTCGAAATTTCAGCCAGTAGAAATGTTTCTGCAACACTACCACTGTCTTTTCGACGCCAAAGTGTCTTGCCACCCGACTGTAGTGAGCTTCCCAAATCAGCTTCGCGCGCTCGCTTGATGGAACGCAGAGATGGCCCAGATGACACAACAACCCGTCCTGAAGATGGAAATTAGCAACCACTGAGTTGGTGCCCAACATTTGATAGGTGGCGGAGAAGTCAGGGTCCGTCTCGTAGAGGTGGGGCCATCCGGAGGTCTCGTGGCCGCAAGAGTCTAGCACCGTGGTAAGTGCCGTGACTAGAGGTCGACTGAGGCAGTCAGCAACTCGGTTGGTACTCCCTATTTTATATTTGATGTTGAGGTGGAAATGTTGTAATATGTTGACCACTTCTGATGGCGGTCATTCTGCAACTTTCCTTGGGTCTGCATGAACTGTAGTGGCTTGTGATCAGTGTGGATGACTGTCTCCTTCCCAATAATGTAATGTCTCCACTGGTGGCAAGCTTGTACAATGGAGTACATTTCTTTATCATAGGTAGGGTACTTGCGGACAACATTTGATAGTGTCTCACTATGATATGCCACGGGGTGGTCGTGTTGAGTGAGAACGGCGCCCACAGCATAATCTGAAGCATCTGTCTCGATCTCAAAGGGATGTTGCAGGTTCGGTAATGAGAGTACCGGCGATGAGCACAAACGCTTCTTCAAGTCATCGAAGGCTTGTTGTTGGGACAGGCCCCACACAAATTTTTCCTTACCACCACCCTTGGTCACTTGGCTGAGGGCCCATGCGATATGAGAGAATCCCAGCACAAACCGGCGATAGAAATTGGCGAGGCCCAAGAAGCTCCGAAGTTCAGTGAGTGTGGTTGGGGCTGGCTAGTCACAGATGACCTGGATCTTGGCTGGATCCACATGCTCACCATGTCAATCAACGATGTAGCCTAAGTAATGGAACCTGTCCATGTCGAAGGAGCATTTTTCCAAGTTTGCATATAGTTTGTGCTTCCGCAGGGTGTGCAGAACCTGCTGAATATGCTGCAATTGTTCCTCCCAAGTCTTGTTGTAGATGAGGATGTCATCCAGATACACCACTAAAAAATTGTTGGTGAAAGTTCGTAGGATATCATCCATCGTCCAAATAAAAGTTGTTGGAGCATTTGTCAAACCAAAAGGCATAACCAGCCATTCAAAAAGACCTTCTTTTCACTTGAAGGCAGTCTTCCATACATCTGTCTGTTCTATTGGGACCTGGTGGTAGCCAAACTTCAAATTAATCTTATTGAAGTATTTGGCCCTCGTGAGCTGATCAAGGAGGTTGTCGATTTGGGGAATCGGGTACTGGTTACGGACTGTGATTTTATTCAGGGCCCGGTAATCAATGCAGAGTCGCCAGGTCCCATCTTTCTTCTGCACTAGCATGATTGGGCTCCCACAAGGTGATGAACTGGGATGGATGTGCCCCTTGTGGAGCAATTCTTGGATCTGCCTCTTGATCTCCTCGTTTTCCAACAAAGAGTGGCGATAGATTGGCCCATTAGGTAGCGGTGCGCCTGGGGTCAAATCGATGGGATGCTTGACCTGGCAGTGCATAGGTACCCCCGGTCGGAGAGGAGAAGATATTTGAGTATCCTTCCACCACCTTAACCACTTGCTTCTGTTGTGTGGATAGATCAGTCGTGGAGGCCCGGGATGTGGCTGCGATCTTTCTTTCACTCTGAGAGCGAATCACGAAGAAGACAAATTTCCCGGTCTGAGAGATGACCTTCCTGCATTGCTTGGCAGAGATCAAGGAAATAACACTAGGAGGGACTGCCTCGGGTATCCTGTACAATTTTCTGTTCAAAGAAATAATAACACTATGAGGCCTAGACTCATATACAGCATGACGTTTCCATAAATAAAGGTTGGCCCAAAAGAACATCTGAAACTTCGAGAGGAGCAACATCACACAATACTTCATCCTTGACGGGCTTGATGCCATATGGCAGTCGACACTGTTGGCTGACGTGGATATCACTTCCTTTGTGGAGCCATCCAATGGTGTAGGGTTGTGGGTGCGGCGTTGTCGGTAGGGCCAGGCGCTTGACGATCTCTGCTGAGATGAGATTCTTCTGGCTACCACTATCAACGATGAAGTGCAGCGGGGTGCCTTTTACCCACATCTGTGAATGGAAGAGGCGTTCTCCTTCTTCTGTCTCATCTGGTTCATCAGGCTGGAGCTTGGTGGTAGCAATGGTGGCACTAGGTTCCACGTCAATGATCCGTCTTCCCCTTTCTGGTTCGAACTCAGAGTCAGAACCCGCATTTGATTCAGATGCTTTCACTTCGGCCACCAGTGACTACTTTGAGCGGCAATCAGCAATGTTATGCCAAGGGCTCTTATGGATGTCGCACCACTTCCCGATATCTTTCTTTGTTTTTTCGATGTCCTTCTTTTCTTGTGGCTTGGACTGGTTGTCCTGATACTGTCCATCTTTGATCTGTCCTTTCTTCTGTGGGTTGGGGCCGCCCTTTCCTGTCTTTTGTTGTGAAGGGTTCCCAGGCCCAAATTGCCGCATCTTTTGTTTGAGCTTCTGCTCGATTTTGACGGCATATCGGTAGGCCGCGCCCAAGGAAGAGATGTCCAGAAATTCCATTTCGGTCTGGATGTATCTATGCAGACCACCGTGATACTTGAGCACCAGATGTCGCTCTGAATATTTGATACCTAGCTTTGTGCGCAAGGTATGAAAGATATTTGTGAACTCTGGCACTGCTTGGTCTCTTTCTTGTCGGAGTGTGGTCCATTTGGTATGCAAGTCGTCATAAATTCCAACAGGGTAGTATTGTTCCTTAATAGCATCCCTGAAGGATTCCCAAGTGGTCGTGACTGAAAATAATGAGGCTTCTTCTGTTTCCTTTTGCTCGCAGAATGTTTCCCACCAATCTTTGACATGGGGAACAGCTTTGAGGAGCGCAAAAGTAATATTTTCTTTATTCGAAAAGTTATGGACAGAAAAATACCCTTCTAGTAGATTCAACCACTTATCTACAGCATTTGCGTCTATCTATCCTTCAAATATCGTAATATCGAATTTGATTTGTACCTTGAAGGGGGTGGCGCCTCCGCTCGAGGAAGATGCATCGCTTGTTGATAGTTGCTGAAGGATTTGCACGAAATTATCCATCATTTCGTTCCTCTGCTGCGTGAGGGCTTCCTCAAGCAAAATTTTGATAGGATCTCCTGTCCCGTCATCTTTCTTTTCTCCTGCCATGATAGGTCACTTGGGTGTGCGAGAGCTTTTGTCCTCAAGAGAAACAAGCTCGAGACCCAATTCTTTGTACCCTGACCTCGTTGGGGACATGCATTAAGACGATAAGGAGCAGACCGCTCTGATACCACTGAACCAGATTTTATGAGCAGAACGAAATGAATACAGATTATTATCAGATGCTTAACACAAAATAACAGAGATACAGTAAAACTGGTTTTCTATTCAATAAGGAAATAAGCTAGAACTGTAAAATGCAGCGGAAAACAAGCTTGCTGGAATGGTGGCGGCTTATCTCTGAGAAGAGATGTGACGGCTGCGCTCATTTTGCAAGAAGATGGTTACAATGAGGCTCTCAAGGCCTTTTACAATAAACAGGAATGTCAAAAACCCTAAACATCCAAAAACCTAACCCTAGGAGATGAAGTGCCAAAAGTCATGTGGGCCCCATTTGGGTAAGTTAGTACATCAACTTCCCGGGGTCGTAACTTTTTCATACGATCTCCGTTTGGGGTGCTCGGTAGCCCATTGGAAAGGTCTATCTGAGATTTACAAATTTCGACTAGGGCCAAAGGCATGCCAAAGGAAACCATCTGGCCCCCCCAAATAGCCAAAAAAGGTCGTTTAGGGCCTCAAAATGGCCCCAAAAGTTCAGGACCCGAAAAACTGCTAAAAATAGTACAATACCAAAATTGCCATAAAACTGTTTTGAGCCAGTTGGAAAGGTGGGTGGCCACCAATATCCACCTGGATCACCTTCACACACTGGATTTCTGCATGCATTAGTATACCCTGGATTTCCCCTCTGATAAATGGAAGCCCCACATCTTTTTTCCAAGCTTCACGTGGCATCTAACAAGGCTTCCCTCTTTCCTCCTTTCTCTACATCATCCTGGCAGAATCTCTCAGCCGAAAGCTCAACTTTGATCTATGTTCTAGCTCCCTTCATGGCCTCAATCTTGCCCCCAATTCCATGCCCATGAACCATTCACTCTTTGCTGACGACTCCCTCTTCTTGGGAGGTGGCTCCTCCTTCATAGACCGAAAATTCAAGCAAAAGTTGACTTGGTATTGCAATGCATCGAGATGCAACATTAATCAGCACAAGAGTGTTTTCTACACCTATAACTTAAACAAGAACTCTTCCACCATCATCGGGCACATGCTCAGAATCAAAGTGTATGAGCATTAGGATAGCTTCAAATACATGGGCCTCCCCATCACTCAAGGATACGCTAAGAATAAATTCTGGAAAGAAACTATCTGCAAAATTAAAACCAAAATCAGAAACTGGGGAGGTTACTGGCTCAACCAAGCCAGGAGATTAATATTGATAAAAGCAGTACTCTCAGCTCTCCCTATTTATCAATCATCCTTTCTCCTAGCACCCAAAGGGATCTCAAATCAAATGAGAAAAGTCATAAAATAATTCCTCTGGATCAGGGGAAAACACAACGAGAAAAAGATTCATCTGGAAAATTGGGATATTATCAAACAACCGAAAAGTTCAAGCGGCCTTCAAATCCGTGACTCCCACCGAGCAAATCTAGCACTAGGTAGCGAAATTCTCTGGCATATAATCTCTAATAGACAACACCATGTTAGCCAGCTACTCAGGAAAAAATATCTAAAGGGTCCATCACTAATATGTCTCGACAATCATCCCTATTCTAAAGTATCATCGATTTGGACTCTCTGCATAGCAGCTTGGGGTACATTTGCGCAGAACCTTTACTGGGTTCCAGGAAATGGAAGGAATATCAACATTTTCTTTGACAAAATCATGGGACATCCTCCTCTCCAGGAGAACAACAAGCTTCATGACATCGCAAACTGGTTTGCCAAAAAAATATAAAAACTCTGAAAGATCTCAGTGTCTAGAACTCCAAAGGCGATTGGCAGGCTTGGAAAACTCTCGACATCCCTCATAATCTTGAACATTCCATCACTCTCCTCATGCAAAAACTGGCCAGATGTGCCCCTTCTCATCTCCACAACCAAGAAAATTGTGGCTAGGTGCCAAATGGAATGTATTCTACTCCTCTTGGATTCCAAGCTCTTCAAGACCACGGTAGCTCTATGAAAAGATTTTGGAGCATGGTTTTGAACCCTTTTGGATTACCCAAAGTCAACTTCTTCACTTGGAACCTCGTTCAAAGCAAAATACTAACTGGGGACAACCTCATCAAGAGAGGCATCATTGGGCCACAAAGGTGCATTTTATGTCGAAGAAACAGTGAATCAATTGACCACTTATTCGTAGATTGCCACTTTGCTAAAACAGTTTGGAGCCACATGCTCAACAATATTAATGTAACCTTTCCTAATTTCAACTCCATCAATTTCCTTTTCAAAAAATGGAACTCCATCTATCCCTCCCCTCTGACAAAAATAAAACTCTGGTCCCTCATTTGGCTTATGATCCCTAAATTTGTATGCTGGAAAGTTTGGTTAGCCAGGAACAAAGCCTTATTCCAAGACTCCTACACCTTGACTCTGCAGGTTACTGGAAAGGCCAAAGGCCTCCTCATCGAATGTGTAGACTCCTTCTTTCTCAATTGGAGCACAAATCTCAATGCAAATGAGACCCTCTAGCTCGACCCCCTCCCCCCCAACCCCAACAAGAATGCAAGACTTCGACCTCAAACTTTACCACTTTGGAAACTCAGGCTCACCATTTTTGAATTTCATGATTGGATAATCAGACAAAACATTGGAAGTCTGTTCTTCAATGGAGCTTCCAAGAATAACCCTAGAGCGGCTGGAGCCGGAGGTGTTCTCTTCTCTACAGATGGAACAGTGGAAATCAAGTACAGGTGGGGATTGGGAACCTGCTCCAACAACCTAGCAGAAGTTTTAGCCCTCTTGAAAGGTTGTCAAATAGCCAAAGATCACAAAATCGACAGAATCCAAGTCTTTGGAGATTCCAACTTAATCATGCAAGCTCTCAACACGCACACTGATCCCAATGATCTGGAAATAACTCGAATTCTCCATCGCATCCGGCACATTGTAACCTCTTTCTCCCACTTCAGAGTGTTCCACATTCTGAGAGATTTAAACAACAAAGCCGACAAAGAAGCCAAATATGGTACAAGGCTTGATTATGGGAAGCTTGAACTCTCAACTGGGGAGATAGCCCACCAAATCATCCCTTAATCACTGCAGACGTTAGCTATGAGCAAACCAGATGATTTTCTTATTCTCCTCACGTTCTATTTGAAGCACACTTACAGCCGACACAATCACACTCTAGTTTAATATTTTGCATTCCCTGTTACTCAGACTCCATACAAGGCTCAACCTGGAGCTTATCCCACATGTCAAGACAATTGATCTCTGTCACCATTAAAAACATAACATAAGCGGGATGGAACCCACTCACGCAGGATGTTGGCATTTCTCATTTCATGTTGAGCTCAAATTCTCATCTCTTCAGAAGCGGTTGAGCTCCTACTATCAATCATTTCGACAGGGTCACCTTTTTCAGCATCAAGATCATTTTCAGCATTAAGATCATTTTTAGCATCAAGCCTACATCAACAAAATTAGGACCGCACTAGAAATTACATCTAATTTCTAAATTGGACAATCGGGCATTATCTCTCTGATCAAGATGATGAAAAACTGGTTGACAATTTCATGTTGATGGCTAAATCAGAAGTATCATTGAATCAACAACAGGAATGTTGATGAAACTGAAGGAACAACAAGTACAAAGACACTTGAATCCACTCAACAATTTCTAGCAAAAAGCTAGGAATACTCTGCTAAATTCTGGAACTCATTGATAAGAGCAATATACATTTGAATTTTTTTACTCCTCATCTTCATTATTTGACATAATTCTTGATCATTGTAACATGCTGGTTGGCTTTAGCCACAACTCTATTTTTTACATTTTTATCAATAAAGCTTACGTGTTTCCGTTTAATAAAATAAAAAATTACTATTCATATTATAAATTGGTCATTTTTACATTGCATCATAATATCTTTCCATATAACCTAATCATATCACTACTAAG
Organism: Larix kaempferi; assembly: GCA_027924585.1. NCBI lineage: Eukaryota > Viridiplantae > Streptophyta > Pinopsida > Pinales > Pinaceae > Larix > Larix kaempferi. The sequence goes on from BSBM01000094.1 coordinate 9,873,823, forward strand.
TTGTGATGGAGCTCATGGGAAAAATCAATTTCTTTTAACATTTTCCATAGAGGCTAGCACTAGGCACAATGTCAAAATATTTTCTAAACTAGTCAAAATATTTTCTAAACCAAACAAAAGTGGAAATGAGATATTCTTTTTTGTTTCTCCACTTTTAAATTTTCCAAAAATATTATCAATTTTGTTTCAAGTTTCTTGATTTTAGTGTGTAGACAATAATTCAATGTTTTTATATTGTTCTATGATGCTTTGAAATCATATGATGAATTTTGGATATGTTATAGAAGAGACATTACTCTACCTTCACACAATAAATAAATAAACAAATAAATAATTTTTAGCACAAATTATGACTTCCTATATTCACATTTTGGATTTGTGCTAACATAGGACTATTATTTTGATTGTTGTGCTCTCATAATTTGGATTTTATATTTTAAAATTTTATATGTTGTAGAAGACACATTCATATACCTTCTTACCAAATTTTATAAAAAAAATATTGAGTTTAAGGAATGTTCCCAAGATGCCCCATGTTCAGAGATAGTAAGTAGAAATTTGAGGGAGTTAAATGATTTACCTTACATGTACCTAATACTTTGAATCAAAGTCTGAAACTTTTATGAGTTATAGAGGACACCGTGGTCGAGTTTACTTTAAAAAATTTCAATAAAAATATTGAGTTTAAAAGCAGTGGAAGCTAAAGAGAGAAATATTAGTCACTTATTAAATTTGAAAATGTTTGAGCTACCCAAAGGAAATTAAAAGAATTGAGAACCTAATAACTAATGCCTCAAGCATAAATATGAAGTTTGCACTACAAGAGAAACACCTTCTAACAGAGGTTGTACGAGATGTTTTTAGTGTTACAAGATTGACAAAAATTGTCAAAAATTCATCCACTACAACCTTTGTTATTGGTACCAGAGGTTATAATGGATATTCAACAGAACTAAAAAATTGTGGGCGATCGCAAGTTATAGGGGAGATTTCTTTTGTATATAATTATTTTCATGTCGACTTAATATTTTGTATATAATAAATTTAATGTCTACTTAATATTTATCGGTTGCATTTAATTAATAAATACATGATTATTAAAATGTAGGAAAGAGGCGCACAAAATCTCTATTGCAGGTACAAAAGATTGAAGCAATTACAAAGAATGAAATTTCTACCGTCTGCAATTCTTACGCCATACAACTATTTCTATTGGAAACTAAAGATTCTTCTTAAACTCAGAAGCAAAGGATTATATCGAATAACAATGGAAGCAGAAATATAACCCACATCTGTCATTGAGAAAGCCAAATATTTCAACAGCATGGATGAAGCTTTTGATCTCCTTTTATTATCTATTTCTCTTGAATTATTGTTTCGTGTTGAATTATCCACAACTCCAAATGATGTTTGGACTTCTCTGGAGATACTCTTTGAAAAAAAGGATGAGATACGTGGCCACTTTCTCGAGAATGAGTTAAACTCATTAGATCCAAGCAATTTTGAGAACATCCCAGACTTTTTTACACATTTCAAATTGCTACTACTCCAACTCAAATGATGCGGGATTTATATACATTCTCACCAAATTTTATAAAAAAAATATTGAGTTTAAGAAATGTTCCCAAGATGCCCCATGTTCAGAGATAGTAAGTATAAATTTGAGGGAGTTAAATGATTTGCCTTGCATGTACCTAATACTTTGAATCAAAGTCTGAAATTTTTATGAGTTGTAGAGGACACCGTGGTCGAGTTTACTTTAAAAAATTTCAATAAAAATATTGAGTTTAAAAGGTCCAACTTATTCAACTATAGAATGAAACATAAAAGCAGTGGAAGCTAAAGAGAGAATTATTAGTCACTTATTAAATGTGAAAATGTTTGAGCTACCCAAAGGAAATGAAAAGAATTGAGAACCTAATAACTAATGCCTCAAGCATAAATATGAAGTTTTCACTACAAGGAAAACGCCTTCTAACATAGGTTGTAGCATATGTTTTTAGTGTTACAAGATTGAAAAAAATTGTCAAAAAAAATCCATTACAATTACCTTCGTTATTGGTACCATAGGTTATAATGGATATTCAACATAACTAAAAAAGTGTGGGTGATCGCAAGTTATAGCGGAGATTTATTTTGTATATAATAATTTTCATGTCTACTTAATATTTTGTATATAATAAATTTCATGTCTACTTAATATTTATCCGTTGCATTTAATTAATAAATAAATGATTATTAAAATGTAGGAAGAAGGCACACAAACTCTCTATTGCAGGTACAGAAGATTGAAGCAATCATAAAGAATGAAATTTCTACCGTCAGCAATTCTTACGCCATACAACTATTTAGATTGGAAACTAAAGATTCTACTTCAACTCAGAAGAAAAGGATTATATCAAATGAAAATGGAAGTAGAAATATAATCCACATCTTCCATTGAGAAAGCCAAATATTTCAACTGCATGGATGAAGCTTTTGGTCTCCTTTTCTTATCTATTTCTCTCCAATTATCGTTTCGTGTTGAATCATCCACAACTCCAAATGATGTTTCGACTTCTCTGGAGACACTCTTCGAAAAAAAGGATGAGATACATGGCCACTTTCTCGAGAATGAGTTAAACTCATTAGATCCAAGAAATTTTGAGAACATCCATGACTTTTTTACACAGTTCAAATTGCTACTACTCCAACTCAAAGGATGCGGGATCAATAAATCAAAGCAAGAAAATTAGTTAATTCTCTATATAATATAAAAGTTGGGTCTAGAGTACGTTGTCTTCATCTCCACATTTCACACAGTAAGGATCACATTGGGTGCAACTTGGAAAATTCCCACATTGGACGCATTCATTGAGTCCTCGTTACATGAGCAAGTCAAGCTCATCAAGATAGGAACACTCATAAACACAAAATCCCACACATTTTCTATGCATGAAAGTGATAGACTAACTCCAAATCCAAGCAAGAATCAAAGGGAAAGAATGATCTTGATCCAAGAAAGGGAGGAAACTTCAAACCCTCTAATGAATCTTCCAGCTCAAGAGAGGGAAAGGGAAAGAAAGCGAAATCAAAGTGTGGCTATTGTAATCATGGTTATAATCATGAATCATCTTGCATGAAGAAAACCATTGGTCACAAGGTGAAAAGACTCCAACAGAACAATCTTGGTGACTTGATTCCTAGGAATTCGAAGAAGAAGCAGGGAGAAAATGCACCAAAAAATTGAGGTTATGCACATGCTTTAATTTCAATTAACTCTTCGCTAGATGCAAATATCATTTATTTAGGGGAATCAAACTACTTGGTAACCACAAAATATGTCCTTCCATCTTTAAAATCATGAACAAGTCCTCATATTTTAATGGGAGATGACCCTCTAGTAGAAGTCTCTAGACAAGGGAGAGTGGATCTCAGAAATGGAAGTTCCAAAAATGTCTTGCATGTTTCAAAACTATCCATAAATCTAATCTCTATTTACCAAATCACACATGCAAGTAAGGGAAAGAGGTTTGAATTCACCCCAGATTCAATGACCATATTTGACATGGAAGATAACTCTCAAATTATTGTTGGTGAGGTAAAACGTCAGTTTAGATTGTACACATTTTCTGAATTTGTACCTAAATATGATTCCACATTGCTACTAACTCATACCAATGACGATAATAGAATTTGGCATGAATGATTTGGCCACTTAAATTTTGGGTACATGCAACAACTCAACAAACAAGGGAAGGTAAAAGTTTTTTCCCGATAGATGATTCTCTGAAGGAAATTGTCAAGGATGGGTTTTTGGAAAGCATATGAAAGAGAAATTTGAGAAAGGGAAGGCATTGAGGGCCTCTTCTCCCTTGGATCATTTCCATAGTGATATCACGGGGCCCTTCCCCCATCCTTCCATAAATAAGGAAAAATATGTATTGTTTTTATCGGTGATTGCACAAGGAACACATGGGTGTACTTTCTTAGGCTAAAGTATGAAGTGTTTGACAATCTCAAAGATTTCAAAGCACAAGTAGAGAAGTAGTCTGGGAAGATGATCAAAATCCTTTGTACAAGTAATGGGGAGTGTTAGATTTTCGGAATTTACTTCAATCTGATCTAGGATCTTAACTGAGATAACAACATGTACAACATATCTACAACATATCAATCATGAACACAATAATGCAAGCACACAAGAGACACAGAGTTTATTTGGGGAAAACCATAAAGGTGAAAAACCCCAATAACTTCCTCAGAGATAGATAGAGCAATGATACAACCAAAATACAAGAGATAGTCTTCTCCTAGCAGCAGAGCCTCCTCCTCACAAGTGCGCCACTTTCCGAATGAGAGAAGTGTGTGAATGAATGATCCAATAGAGATCTCCCGATCTCTATTTATATTTGTCCTGTCCTTCCCAATAAACTAATGGGGCCTACATGTCTAGCTTAACCCATGGTTAACTTAATCCGGGCCAACCCCACACTTGGTGGTCTAATAACCCATTTACCCACATGACTCATACAGGGCCGACCCCATCAAGGTGGTCTAATAACCCATTTACCCACATGACTCATACAGGGCCGACCCCATCAAGGTGGTCTAATAACCCATCAAGTATAAGTTATGACACTTACAATATACATGACGACACTTCCGTATAGAGGAATAATAACATATCTATAGGAATACAATCACTTTCGTATAGAGGAATAATACCATCTCTATAGGAGTACAAAATACATATATGAAATACATGGGTGAAATACATTCCGAAGTTACATATACATCAACACTCCCTCTTAACTAGAAAAGTATTTCTCGACACAGATATGCTAGCACAAGTATTCTTCTATGGACCATCGTCATCGATGCATCAACCTCGAATCATCGTTATCGCCACCGCTGCTGTTATCTCAACTAATCTCTGAATCTACTCGTCATAGGAAGTTCTACAGAGCCAGTCCTTTTTCATACTGGATATAGGCCCACCACTTGCAAGTCTTCATCATCACTAGCCATACTGTGGAATTCTCAAGACTTATTACGTGCATCACAAAAACTTAAAAGAGTCTCTTGACTAGCAAGAACCCTAAAGAGCATCTGAGGCCTTTTTCATCATATCCAGATCTCTAGGACTTATTACATGTGACCCCACCACAAAACCTCGAAAGAGCATCCCAGGATGTTACTGGTACACAACTCCAACTTGAAGGATCTCCCGGGGCACAAATTACATGTGGTCATGGCAAAACCTCAAAAGAGCATCCCAGGATGTTACGGGTACACAACTCCAACCTGAAGGATCTTCCAGGGCACAAATTACATGCCATAGGACAAAACCTCGCAAGAGCATCTCAAGATGTTACGAGTACACAACTCCAACCTGAAAGATCTCCCAGGGCACAAATTACATGAAGGAATATTGGTCAATACTGAGAGGGGGGGGGGTGAATCAGTATTGTTAACTTTTTACCTTTTAACCACTTATTAAACTTTAATAAAAACATGGAATCAACAAGATACACAAAAACACAGAACTTATCGTAGAACCCCAATTAGGTAAACCACCAACAACAAAATTATGTTTACAATAAGTTTTGCAAGCCACAACTTGCTAGAGACACCAATCCACAAGTTTCTCAGCCACCACTAAAGGATGCACCCACACCCTAGTTTCTGCTTGCACCTACAGACTAGGATACGCCAATACCCTGATTTTCCAAGCACTACTGGAAGGAGGCCAAGACCCCCCTTGCAGGCAAGTAGCCTACCCTAGCAACACCCTACCTCCCTTGCTTGATATTATTAATACTTCTCTGGTCTTCTTCAAATTCTGTCTCTTTCTATCTTGACTTGGTCTCTGCCTTGCTACTACAAGGATCTTCACTGTCTTTTTCCTTTGCTGGTCTCTGTCTTTTATTCTGCTCTCTTCTTCTGCTTGACTATGCACTCCCTGTCTCTGCCTCTTCTTACTGTAGCTTCTACAAAAGTATTCAATGGTTTCTTGCTGGTTTTTGTCTTCTGTTTTACTCTTGCTCTGCTTCAGATCTTTATCATTCCCCAGACACAGTTTTTCTGATCTTTATACTGCTTCAGATCAACATCATTATTTAACCATAGAGACCCTCTTTAATACTGGATCTCCATTATTTATGTCTTCTTCAACAAACTCTACTACAGAGCCATCTTCCTGCTTCTTAAAATATTCATTATCCATCCACAAAAGAGACACACTTTTCGAATGACTTTGTTTTCTCAATATATATATACATCTCCAATAGTCATGTGTATTCTTTGGAAATAACACAACTCTTCAAAACAATGTGACCCTTTTAAAAACACGACTCTTCATTTAAAATCACTTTTTAATTATATCTTTTTATTCAACCTTTTACTCCAACAAAAAGGTTAAATATTTCTTTATTTCTTTTCAGCAACAAGTTTTCCCCTTTTTTTTTAATTTTCAATTTTTATCTCTTATATCTTTTTATTTAATTTTTTACTTCCAAAAAAGGTTAAATATTTATTTCTTTCCAGCAACAAGTTTTCCCTTTTTTTAATTTTCAATTTACATCTCTTATATAGTTTTATTTAACTTTTCACTCCAACAAAAGGTTAAATATTTCTTTATTTCTTTTCAGCAACAAGTTTTCTCCTTTTTTTAATTTTCAATTTACATCTCTTATATCCTTTTTATTTAACTTTTTACTCCAAAAAAAGGTTAAATATTTATTTACTCTCACGTGCTTTAACATATATTTTAATTATATATTTAACATATAGAAAACCTGTCCAAAATTTGAAGGTCATGTCTCTTCATTGAGAATTTAACTAACATCACGTCCTTATCTTTTATAAAACATCATGACTTTTCACAAGATGTGCCTCTTTATGTTTTATAACATATCACTTAATTCTTATATTTATTCTTAACAACATGCAACTTAATAAAGTATTACTTGTCATAAAACTTCGTTGAATTCATAGTTGTGAAACTTAGCAAGGGATTCTAAACCATCGATCACTTCATATGTTTTATAACATATCACTTAATTCTTATATTGTTATTCTTAACAACATGCAAACTCAACATTTTTCTTGGTTTTGGCAGGTTAATAACTTGCACGTGTGAACACTAGGAGAGGATCTGATCTCATGGATGAATAGCCAATTCATCAAAGAACATGATCATGCCATCTTTGGATTTTACTGACACACACACACTCTTTGGCAGGCATTTGAAAATATCCTTTCAACTTGTTTAATTTCAACACTTAGACAAAATTGTCAAACCCTAGTCATTATTGTGCCAGGAGGCATTTTGACAGACTCATATCTTTGTCATCTGACCATCAATAAGCAAACTGAATGTATGGATGGATAGCCAGTCCACTAGGCAACAAAACCATGTCACCTTTAGAATTTACTGAGACACCCTGAGCTTCTGGCGGGCATTTCAAGTCAGCTTCTCAACCTATTTTGAACATCAAAACACATTTCTTCCCATTTGGGCAAACTCATATTTCACACGTGTGAACACCCATAAGAAAAATGTCTCCTTGGTTGGATAGCCAATTCATCAATGAACATGTTCTATACTTTCTGATGAATTTATCATCACTTAGACAGGCTTGGGCGGGCATTTACAAATGCCTTTTCAACCTTGTGAATTTTACACTTAGTCAATTTTAGGACTTCCTCCAAAACTTATTCTGAGACCCATTTTGGTAGATCCATAACTTTGTCTCCAAACATGTTCAAGGATAACTAAGGCCATGGTTATATATACAATCAAACATACTACAAGACCCCCATGTGTTGGGGGAATTTACTCTAACCTATAAATTAGGGCGGGCATCTTTTTGAGGTGATTTAGTCATTTTTTCTTGCTAAACCCATGTTTTGGCAGGTCCATAACTTCTCCCTCAGGCACGTTCTGGACAAAATGAAGATATGGTCAGGTAGGCACAACAACAATCTACAAGACCCCCCTATGGTTCAGGAATTTATATTCTCCTATAAATTATGGCGTGCATTTCCTTAAGACAGTTTTTACGAAATTTCCAATACTTAGTCATTTTCTTGTTTTTCACCAAAATGTCATATTTTTCCAAAATGATGTCAGATTGCTATAATGACTTCCTGGTAAATCCAGAACACCATCATGTGTTTTTCCAGCCTCATCACACATGCCACATCACCATACATTCCATGTCATCACTACCAACCATGCCACATCATCATACATGCCATCCTTTGATTTTCACTGAGTTCACTCTTGCCATCATGTCCTTGGTTATTGCTTTGTCATCACTGAACTCCTTTTGACATCAATGACAACCATATTCCATATTGCCAACATTACATGTCGTCCCAGAGCAATGTCTCGAAAGAGCATCCCAGGCTGTTATGGGTACACAACTCCGACCTATAGGATCTCCTAGACATGCTCATATGCACAACCTGATCCATGGACACAAAGTATCATCCTGATACTCACCATACATCATCGTGATGTACACATGATCATCCTGATCATCATCACTGCAACATCCTGCTGCACGTTATCTGGAGCAACATTCTAAAGCTCGTTATCCATGATCATCCTGATCATATAATGCATCTACCTGATGCATACCAAGTATCTACCTGATACATATCATCATACATGATCTACCTGATCATACAATGTATCCACCTGATACAAATACAAATACATGATCCACCTAATCATACCTGATACATATCAACATACATGATCTACCTGATCATACAATGTATCCACCTGATACATATACAGATACATGGTCCAAGCTTCCAACATGATGCTTATACAAAATACATACAAATGATCCAACTGATCATATCCAGCATCTAACATGATGCGTACATACATATACATATAAATGATCCAACTGATCATATCCAGCATCCAACATGATGCGTACGTACATATATAAATGATCCAACTGATCATATCCAGCATCATCTTGATCCATATACAGAGCAGTAACTGAAGCATCATCCTGATGCTCATCATCCAGCGCTTACATCCATAGCCATGTGAAGGATCCTCCTTTCAACATGCTTGGAATGGCTTCAGCAAATGTGTCCATCACTTCTTCCTCGAAGTGTCGTCGATCTGAAGAACACCAAGCCTCTCCCTGAAGTACTCGAACTTCACTCTGGCTAGTGGTTTCGTCAGCACATCTGCAATCTGCTCGTCCGTCGCAACATACAAGAGCTTCACTGCTCCTCTCTGCACCATATCCCTTATATAGTGATATTTGATCTCTATGTGTTTCGACCTGTCGTGAAACACTGGGTTCTCATACAACTTCACACAACTCTGGTTGTCACAGAAGATACCAATAGCATCCAACGGGAGATCAAATAGCTCAGACAGTAGCTTCTGAAGCCATGTTGCCTCACAACTAGCCGAACAGGCTACAACATACTCTGCCTTGGCTATACTTAGTGCTATGCACGACTGCTTCCTGCTAAACCAAGATATCACACCTGATCCCATACTGAAGCAGCACCCAGAAGTGCTCTTCCTATCTGCAGCACTTCCTGCCCAATCTGAATCAACATAACCCTGCAAGTTAAACTTTTAATTCGCTTCATACTTGAGCCCATAGTCAACCATACCCTTCAGGTACCTCAGAATATGCTTTACAGCAACCAAGTGAACATCTCTCGGATCCGTCAGGAACTGGCTCAATGTGTTCACCGCAAAGTAAATATCTGGTCTCGTGTTCGTCAAGTACATAGAGGACCCAATCATCTGATAATACATCGTGACATCAACCGGATCAGATGAAGCATCACACAGAAGCTTCAGGTTCGATGCCATAGGTGTGGCCATGGCCTTGCAGTCCATCATCCCGAACCTCTTCAGGATCTCTACTGCATACTTCCCTTGTCCAAGGAAAATTCCATCTACACTCTGCCACACCACCATACATAGAAAGTGGTGCATCATAACTAAGTTCTTTATCTCGAACTCGGAAGCAAGATTCTGCTACGTGTCAGCAATCAATCTATCCTCACCTATTACAAACAGGTCATCCACATACAATAGTAGTATCACTGGATTGCCTTCCTCAACCTTGTAGTAAAAGTTGGAATCCGCTTTACTCTTGGTAAAGTCCAAACTGGATAGAAAGCTATCTATCCCACCATACCAAGTTCTGCACATATATGACTCCTTGTCATGTGTCTCAAAATTAAGTGGCTTCTCCACATACACTCCTTCTTCAAATACACCATTCAATAAAGCTATCTTGAAATCCATCTGGTGTATCTTCCACTTCATCACTGCATCTAGAGCAAGTACTGATCTAATGGAAGTGTATCTGGCTACAGGAGCAAAATTCTCTATGCTACCACCTGCAGCATGCTTGATCTTGTAGATCCTCTTGGAAGTCACTACAGACTCCCCTTCAGGTCTTGGAACTGCATCCCAAACATCTTCATGATCAACTGGTACTCCTCGATCATGGCATTCTTCCCAGATCCCGGGAACTTCAATATCTTCAATATTTTCAATACATAACTTTGTTGCTAAACAAATGTTGTAGTCCTTCTTTTGTAGGTGATGGCATACGATCTATCCTACACAACAAGTTAAATTGCATAATTAGAAAACATCTCGTAGTTTTCAGAACAAATTCTTACATATAAAGAAATATGTCATACAGTCATGCAATTATCTTAGTCAATGCTTCAATACAACATTTATCCATATCCTGTAACTTTCTAGATGCCTTCCAATCTCTACCAGAACATTGTTAAGAGTTTGCACTACTCCCAACGTGTCAGCAAAGAGGTTTCATTCTAGATAAGTAGCAATGGAATGTTGCATAGTGCCATAGGCCACTTACCCATCACATGCATATTAGCAGTATACTGTTCATTAATTCAATTATTCTAATATGCATAATACACAACCTAAGCCTAGGAATATAAGCATATACATCATTGAATAACATTATTTAAACAAAAAAATATGTAAGAAATGACAATTCAAATACTTATCTTTGTTTGATTTTTGGGTTGACTACCTCTCAGTCTTTGCTTCTTTTCTACAACTCCATTCTGATGTGGATTGTGAGAAGTGGTAAACTCCCTCTGAATATCTGCATCCTTGCAGAAACTATTGGAGTGTGCTCCCTCTTGATCTTTGCTTCTTGGATTACCTATCCTTGAACTTATATTCATCCTCGATCCCTATGCATGCTTATTAGTATCATTATTGTGTTATCCTCGAGATCTCATACATAATCATACATTCATTAGTATATTCTCAATACTATCAAAACACAATAATCTTAAACATGTATAGTCATGATCATTTCAAACACAGATAATAAACATTAGTATTCAAGGTTTCAGGGAAGTCTTATTTTACTCATGCATATTCTTATTTGATCATAGGACTCTTCTAGTTAGTTAAATCATCAATCAAGATAAGAGATATAATATGCATAAAACCTGTGATTACTCAAACCTATCCCTTCATGATTCTTCTGGTTAGTCATATCATCAATTATGGTAAGAAACATAATATGCATACAACCATGACTCTTCAAACATATGACTTCATGAATAATCATTATCAACAACACAAAAGTATAAGATCCTAACACAAGGTAGGATTCTAGCTTGATATAGGAAAAACATACTTAGATTAGCATGCTAGCTAGTTATGTCTAACATACCCGCATAATGTCTTCTGGTTCTCTTCAATGACTTGTGCTAGTAACCTGCATGTCTCATAATTTATCCATTGTAGAACCAAGTTATACATACCTCGTAAGTAGATCTTCTAAGTGATCCATGACAATGGATGAATCTTTGTCCTCATGTCATCATGATCATATGTTCTTGAACTAGAACATGATTTGTCTTTATTGGTGTACCTTTCATGTTAGCAGACAACATAAACCTCATACAACACCATAATGCATTAGTACAATCATAAGTGTCAACACCCTAATCAATGAATATCTTCTATCATGCATTCATAATTTTTTTAAGGTGATACGACAAGTCTAAAATCAAGATTGTACTAACCGTAATAACATGAAGACAAACATACCATAAAATTAATCATGAACAAATCTCGAAACATACCTGGATGAGTCATACCTATCGAGATCGCTTGTAATCTTCTTATGTAAGGCCTTAGCCTCATCTCCCTCTGAAACAGGAACTTCTTCACTTATGTAGGTGACCAATCCATCTTCTTCTAGGATTAACCCAATCCACTTGATTTGCAAGAACTGGATCTAGAGCTGGATTAGGGTTTGTCAGAGAAACCCCAAAAATTAAAACTTTGAATTTCAAACTTCCGAAAGGATAGAAATATGCGCCTTGATGAGCTGATCAAGCTGGTATATTCAGAATTTGAAAACTGCAAAGTTTCACTCCTCAATTTTGCCTTTGAAACTTCTGGATTCACTAGACGTGACCCCGAACTAGGGTTTGATGAAGCCACTCTTCGGCCCAATCAGAAGGTTTGATCCAAAAATCTAAGCTTCTATTTTTCTGAGGAGCTTCCAGCCGTGGTCACATATTTCAAAAATTCTAACTTTCTCCGAAACCCTAAATTCTAGAAGCCATGAATGAAGGTGCTCACAAATAATTATGTTTTGACAGAAATATGTACCTAATTGTTTCTGGTGTAACTCCGTACTTTTTTATCCATAGGGTCTGAAAACTTTTTTTGTGGTAGCCTGACCTGTCATATTTCCATCCCGACAGGTTTGACCTCAATTGGATTCTTTGAGAGAGAGATTTATGCCAAGGGTCACAACGTGACATGTTTATGGGATAAACCAGGAGAGTGAACTTGTATAGCATTCCATGTGTCACTGGTTCAACTTCGGCCTCTAAAAACGTTTTCTGAGATAGCACAGTCTATGTACTACCTGTCACTTTTTACGAAATTTCATTTGGAGCTTCCTAGCCCAAGTTATGACCGTTTTTCCAATGTCACCTATTTATGACTGAGATCTAGAAGAGGCAAAAACCCTATATTGTACAGATCATAGATCACAAAGTACAACGAATTAGAGGTTTTCCTTTGGACACAAGGTACATGGAGATCTTAGCTTCGACCTATAACAATTTCAGATCCGAAAACTTTGCCAAAATGGATTTATAGTGAAAGTTCTACGATGGCTAGTTTTTGTTATATCAAGCTCTAGCATCGCAAGTGCAACAAGTGTCATACATGCCATACCATGCCTTCTTTCAGGCTAGATCTGATACCATGTTATATTTTCAGAATTTACTTCAATCTGATCTAGGATCTTAACTGAGAGAACAACATGTACATCATATCTACAACATATCAATCATGAACACAATAATGCAAGCACACAAGAGACACAGAGTTTACTTGGGGAAAACCATAAAGGTGAAAAACCCCAATAACTTCCTCAGAGATAGATAGATCAATGATACAACCAAAATACAAGAGATAGTCTTCTCCTAGTAGCAGAGCCTCCTCCTCACAAGTGCGCCACTTTCTGAATGAGAGAAGTGTGTGAATGAATGATCCAATAGAGATCTCTCGGTCTCTATTTATACTTGTCCTGTCCTTCCCAATAAACTAATGGGGCCTACATGTCTAGCTTAACCCATGGTTAACTTAATCCGGGCCAACCCCACACTTGGTGGTCTAATAACCTATTTACCCACATGACTCATACAGGGCTGACCCCATCAAGGTGGTCTAATAACCCATCAAGTATAAGTTACGACACTTACAATATACATGACGACACTTCCGTATAGAGGAATAATAACATCTCTATAGGAATACAATCACTTCCGTATAGAGGAATAATACCATCTCTATAGGAGTACAAAATACATATATGAAATACATGGTTGAAATACATTCCGAAGTTACATATACATCAACAGGGAGGAGTATATAAACAAGAATGTACAAAATCTTTGCAGCGAAGTGGGCATTTAGTTACAACAAACAATTCCATGCATTCCACAGCAAAACATGGTAGCTAAGAGGAAGAACCGTTCTCTAATAGAGATGGAAAGTTGCATGTTGCATGCAAGGTCCCTTCCCTTAAAATTTTGGTTTAAAGAAATCAATTGTGCCACGTACATACAAAAAAAATCTCCTCACAAATCCATGAAAGGAAAGACACCTTTTGAACCTTGTTGTGGCATGAAGTTGGAAACACACTTCCACTTTTTTGGATCACACGCATGGGTCCGCATGCCTTCAGAAAAGAGGAAGGATTTGGAGCCTCAAAGCAAAGAATGTATGTTTGTGCATTATCCGAAAGATGTAAATAGATACAGACTCATAGATCTTTGTTAATACTTTATTTCGCACCCATGTGACATTTTTACTAATCTTGTAGAAAGGTGTCATCAACATACAACGTGCAGCTCACCGAAGACATCGTTATCATATACACAAGAGAAATTGAGCCATAGAATAACATGGGTACTTGATACGCAAAATCACGCAATTAATTGCACTGAACCCTGACGCTATTAGCGTGACTACTTGTTTAGCGACCCGAGCGTAACTGCATGGATTTTCCTTGAAATACATGCAACAATGAACATGGCAGGACCACTTATTTTCGTGGCACATTCAAGGCTCATAATGGCTCTCTTGGCTCTAAAATTTGAACTTGACTTCTCACATGCTTAGGGGCATTTGATAACCCCTTCATGTACTTGAAGAACTAGTTTAGGAGCAAGGGTGTTCACATTTGGATCTAGATGTTTCTTGGCCTCCATTAGGCCTATTAAATGAGGCCATTGGAATGCATTGAGAGCTCACATTTCAATCACCTTCTTACCTCAAGTTGGCATGTAAAAGGTCTCTTGCTCTCTTCCTCTAAGAAGCAAGAGTTTCTCCCCCCATTATCTTAGTTTAGTTTAGTTTTATTGAAGTTGCTTTAGCTTGTGAGTGCTTGGTCTAGCTAACCAACAACTAACATTGTTTCTTTGGCTGCAAGTCGCAAGGATAGCAAGGAAGTGCTCACCCTTGTGCCATTTTTCCCTTAACAATATTGATGGAAACTCCACTCTTATTTTTGTTCGTTGCATTATAGATAGGTTGCCTTTCACTAAATAAATTATTTAGGGTGTTGTGCATGTGCAAGAGCTTGTTGTCCAGCCTCTCAACATTCACAAATTAGAAGTTGTCATCTCGGGTTCATATTTTTATTAGTAGCGCGGTTCCTGGAGTCTTGGGTGCGCAACATAGCAAGGATTTCTCTTCAACAACCGTGCTACTCGTGCAGTGCTACCATTACAGTAAATCCGTGTGACTTATATAACATTGAGACTGTGCTATAGTATACAATGCTATAAAAAAATATTTTGGCGATTTTAATTTTAGTATATTTAATTGCACAATTTTAATTAATATAAAAAGTAAACATTTATAAAATAAAATATTAAATATTTGAAAATTGACACTTTTACTTTTTATAAAAAAAAAAAATTCAAACTCAAATTTTATAAAACTAGCATAGCCACTTAACTTGTGGTCGGTGAACACAGATAAGTCCCAAGTTAAGTGTCATGAAGAAGTTATCTATTACTTGTTCTTTATGCTTAGTTGTAATCACCTATTGTCTATGCCTCAACTACATGTTACCTTCTTTAGTTAAATTGGTTGTCACTATTCATGATCCATGCATGAGCTATGAGTTGTCCATGCATCAACTACTAGTGATATATATATATATATATATATAGATTATAATTATTTATTTTGAATTTTGAATGACGACGATAAAATCAATCTAGGAAAAGCATAGATGATAATCCACCCCAAATTCTAAGATATAAACACCTATAGGTGTAACAAGAAATAGCCCTTATCCTCCATAAGGACATTTCATGTGGTAATCACCCAAAACATAATAATAGGTGCACCATGGGAAATAGAACAATGGGATCTAGGATGGGTGATCTTGAGGAGGCTCCCATGAAAGAGTACGCAACTATTGAAAAGAAAAATGAGTCAGGTAACCCTCGCTAAAAGGTCCGCAGCACATGGTAGGGTGTGTGGGCGGCTCACAGTATATGGACTAGACTCGTACCTCCGGATTTTCTCTGCAGCAATTGAAAAGAAAAATGAGTCGGGTAACTTCGAGCTACTGTGATAAATCTCAGAGCATATCATGCACTGGGATGCCCAAGCTTACATCATATCTCAAATTTAGACAATCAGTGCAATCATCCTCAGCCTGAAAATCGTTACACTGGCCAAAGGACCATCTAACTCATGTTGGTGTACAAAATTGGCACCTGGGATTAAGTGGGCCGCATGACTGACTAGTAGTTTTTTTATAATCTCCGATGAAAATAATTTCTTCATCATAATTGGTATAAGCTCCCGCATCGATGACATGAGAGAAATCATGTCTCTTCTTTCACGATCTAACGTGTACATTAGACAAATTGGTCTTTCGCTATCTATCGAGGATATTGGATTGCAATTTGCATGATATGGCAGACTGCTTTCAAGATTTTTTACTTGGTTTAACTAGAACCTTATTAGTCCTTGCCTAGGAAAAGGCTATTGTTTTTACCTTTTTCTCTTAATTTTATGTTAATATATTTAATTTTTGGAAATATGTAAAGTGAATATAAAGTTTTAAAAAATTTAATATTTTTTATTTATTTTAATTTTAATAAGATTTTTTTCAAATCTTAATTGGTTCTATATCATAAAAATACAGATTAAATAAATAAAGAGAAAATTAAAAAATAGTTTCCTAAATGGAAACTTCTCATAAATTAAGGAGAGAAGTTTCCTGTTTTTTTTTTTGTTTTCCATACATTCCTTCCACTTAGGATCAGATAGTTCCTATTGGAAACATCAATAATAATGACAAGTAAACCGGAAACAATTTAGCTATGACCATAAGTGTTGGACACACATTAGTTTGCTTTTCCAAGAATTGTTTGCCTATTTTTGCTACGTTGAAAATTCTAATTCCGAGGTTATGTGATAGCAATCCTGTAAGCTTGGAGCAAGATGAGGGTTTTGATGTTGTTCCACTGAAGGGATTTGATCTTGCAGGTTTAAAGTTAGTGAAATCCTCCAATCGAAGTCGCCAAATTAAATGCAGGTATTTTTTAAGTTCGTCTTTATCTTTTTCCATTTAACATTGCTTTGGTGAAATCCTCCAATCGAAGTCGCTAGATTAAATGCAAGTATTTTTTTTAGTTCTTCTTTATCTTTTTCCATTTAACATTGCTGATTCGATGCCAACGAAATCCTCCGGAGAGCAATTTTCTTGTTCGCCTCTATAACTGCATTTAAAATGAAAAAGATTCAGTTTTGAAAAATGTTTTATGTTTTAATTTTATTTTTTCAAAAGAAAAAATCATACTTTTGCTATTTTGGCGAATCAAAAATTACATAGCAGTTCTTGTGGACAGTCACAAAGACTATCCAACAAAAAAAGGGTAAAAACCAAAATGATGGATGCTAATTTGAGATGCAAGACAAAAACCCAAGATGAAGAATTGTCAAGGAAAAATCGAGCTTCCAATTGCTAAAACAGATTATGCAAAAATATGATGTGATCCAACATCAAATAGATGATAATCTTGAAATTCTTCCCATGAGAAGATCCCTTCCCTTCCATTAAGAGCAAGTTTTGAAACTCCGTCTGCTTCAGAATTCTGTTCTCTGTAAATGTGCTTGAAAATGATCTGGAAGAAAGTTTTGAAGAGAGCTTTTAATCTGACGCACCAACGATTTAGATTCACAACATTCAGGTTGTATTTTTCTTACTCCCATTTGATTGTAACTCTCGAATCTCCAAAACACATCAGCTTGCCAATGCCAAAGTAATGTTCCATAATGCAAAGAAGCCATAGTCCCAGAATCTCTGCTTTCATAATAGTCCATTTCCACAGTTTAGTTTGAAGGTGAACGAGTGATTTGTATTTAGATATAAGATTGCACCAGCTGCACAAATACCATCTTTAGCTGCACCGTCACAGAAACCAAAGGCTCCATTGAAGTTTGGAAGAATCTTGGGCATTCTTGGAGGCTTTTGTATAATATGAGCAGAGTTATACTCTTTTATCATATTTGATATATGTTGACAGACATAATCATGATCCTGAAGGTGGTCTTCAAAGATGTAGAGATTTCTGACATACCAAATTTTCCAGAATATAACCGCTGGAATGATATTGAAAAACTTACATTTTTTTTGCCAATGAAAACAATTTTGGTCAAATGTAGCGGAACCCCAGACTTGTTCAATATTTAGAGTTGAGAGGACTTTTTCCCATATAACTGAAGTGTAAATGTAGCTCACCATAATGTGCTCTACAGTCTCTAAATCCGATCTACAAATGTTTGGCCTGTGCCAACCCCTTTTAAGAAGGTTGTCCCATGTTTTCAAACTGTTTGTAATGCAAGCCACATAAAATATTTCAATTTTAATGGAACCTTCCATTTCCAAAGGATAAGAGCAAGGTATGCAGTTTTTGCAATGATGGTACCAGTTTCAGAGTTTGAGATCCAAATGAAGGTATCCATTTGTCCATTTAATCTACAGCCTAAGGAGTTGAGTCTGAAAATATAATCATCCCTATCAAGGGCCAAATCTCCGCTGATACCCACGTCTTTAGCATTATACCAGTAATATGGATCCGAATTGATGCCACGAGGCTTTTTTATCCTATTGAGAGTGTCATAATCAATCTCTGCAAGATAATCAACTAAAGAAGTGGATAACTGATAGTCTCCTTCCATGCCAAGGATAAGATCGATGCCCACCTTCACTTCTTTTCCATTACCAACATTCCATGCAAGTTTACTCCCGAGCCATTGATAGATTTTGATAAAACCTTTCCAAATAGGTGAAGCATTTTCATATTTTTTCTTGGGGTTTCGAATCCATAAGGTGATATTATGTTTTATATATTTACTTCTAAGAACAACGGTCCAAAATCTATTTCCAAAAATTCCTCTCCACAAGCTCTTGAGTCCTCTTGAGTCTTAATGCAGCATTGAACCAGAAAAGAGGTTTAATACCCCATCCTCCCCAATTCTTTGGAGTTGATAATTTTTCCCATCCAACCATTATGAACTTTTTTTTTGCACTTTTCTCATTGAATTGATGATTGAGCAAGGGACCTGAAGTAAGGAAAACCATTACAAAGGTATGCTTTAATTTATTTTGAAGAAGGTTAAGGATCTATATTGTTGGGTTACAATTAATTATCAACACCATCTCAATCCAAAATTACGGAGACTAAGCTTATTTAGTGATAAAAACCCAATCATCAACACTACCTCAATTCAAAATTACCGAGACTAAGCTTATTTAGTGATAAAACCCTCTTGGGCCTTGGAAGGCATTTTCACTGCCATTTGCTTCATTATTGCAGGGCCTTTCAACAGATGGTCGAATTTGCTTCATTTAATCGTTTGTGGCTCTAATTCTGTCACAGAAGAGAGCTTTTTACGGTTATCGGTTTTCTGTCTGCTCAGAAAAGCAGGTTTAACAAGGATTCCTTACCTAATTATAATGTGTATTTGTGTAATTGTGCAGTAGTTGAATTCAGCGAGAGGATGGCATACTTTTCCATTTCAACAAACTTGATCCCCTATCTAACAGCCGTCTTGCACGAAGGGCTTGCAACATCTGCTAAAAATGTCAGCTACTGGATGGGTGTCACATGCCTTACACCTCTTATAGGGGCCGGCTTTATAGCAGATGTTTACTGTGGACGCTACTGGATGGTCCTCGTCTCCTTGATAATATATCTCCTGGTGAGACTCGAAGATCTTAAAAATCTGTGCATAACGATTGTTGCAAGCCGTATTATAGTTTTCTTCATTATTTAATCCATTTGATTTGTTTTATGTTCTATAAATTATTGTTTCAGGGATTAGTCTTGCTCACGCTGTCAGTATCTCTCTCAGATCTGAAGCCGCCTAATCAATGTGATGGATCAATATGCACCAAAGCAACGCCTACCCGGATTGGTGTTTTTACCTTGTCTTTGTATTTGATATTCTTGGGAACTGGTGCTAACAAGCCCTCTTTGCAAGCATTTGGTGCAGATCAGTTCGATGAGGAAGATAAAACAGAAATGCTCAAGAACAGGTCCTTCTTTAATTTCTTGTATTTTGGGCTTTTAAATGGCCTTCTCTTAGCTGTCACAGTTATTGCATACGTTCAGGATAATGTAAGCTGGGGGTTCGGATTCGGGATTGTCACAATGGCCATGGCTATCGCCACTGTTGTATTTTTGTATGGAACACCATTCTACAGACACAAGCTTCCTGGAGGCAGCTCTATCACTAGTATCGCTCAAGTTATAGTCGCTGCAATAAGAAAAACAAATATTAGCATCCCTTCAAATATGCGCTTGCTTTATGAAGATAAGGATGTAAAATCCATAAAATCATGCCAGAGGCATCTCTCACACAGAGAGATAATTTTCAGTAAGTTCAAGATTTAAATGATACCATTCGGTAAATCTATTTTATTTGAAATATTTTTAGTCTTTGCCTTAGCCAGAAATTATTGTTTTTACTTTTTTTTATAAATTTTTTGCTAGTATATTTAATTTTTGGAAATATGTAAAGTGTACTTAAATTTTTAGCTATTTTTCATATTTATTTTACTTTTTATAAGTTTTTTTTTCAAAATTTGATTTGCTTGGTCCTATATAATAGAAATGCAGATTTTTCAAATTTTGATTTCAATTTTTTCCAGATTTTTAAAATTTTGATTTCAATTTTTTTCGAAAGACAAGGACTTTGCTGCTCAATCTTTGTGAATGATTTGAAAATTTTATGTGTAGTTTTTTTAGGAATTTGAGCTCCTGACCTTGTTTCAATACAAAATTCTTATTATGTGTCAACTTTGAATTTGAGCTTTATAATGAACCATTGGGATATCTCCGAACTCAGTGCATTAACTCGGAGCTGTTTTTTATGTGATCGATGGAGGTTGTATAAATGATCAAAAGCTCTTGGCTACTGCTCGCGCAGAATTTAAGTTCAAAGTTTACTATTTCGAAATTTAAAGTCGAGTTTACTTCGATTACTTTGAAGTTTCAGATTCGAGTTTACATTGATTACTTTGAAGTTTCAGATGTGTGTGAAATATGGATTCTCAGCCTTTGACACAATGTCAATGATAAGGCACCTTTAAGATTTAAGATTAGTGTTTCGTATCCCAAGATTGTGGTATTCTTTGAGAGAGTCATCTATGCATATATCACATTTGCAATAACGCATCCATAATCTGAAGCCCACAGCCCTATACTTCCATTATCAATCACCAAAATGATGTTGATCTCCATCAGACCATCAAGGACTTCCGCCAATTTGAGTGCTCTAAACATCTAGCTGTCTCGTTCTTAAGCATTGCTGAAAAGACGAGCACAAAGACAATCACCCTGGGGGAATAAGCACAGTAAAAGAATCACTTTGGCCTTTACGATTGCAGTTAATAACAAAATGTGAGCAGCTCACTGATGTGGCTGCAAGTGTTCAAAGGATCGTGGCAAAGGTCGGTCAGACTCGGTCTTATGCAAACTGAGGGAATTATTTAGAATCTTGCAAATGTGCGAAGTTTCTAATGAGAAACATATATAAATGCAGAATCTGAAGCCTGAGATCTGGAAATGTATGCCCAGTCTAAGACAGAACCTACAAACCGACATCCCATTCAAAACCTGTAGAGACATTAAATCTAGAAATGGTTGGATTTTCTACGTATCATCTGCAGGCTATTAATACCGTTTTGATTACCGAGAACCCGGGGAACCTAGAGTCTACAGAATGGCACCATAGTTCAAGAGACGCCGACAGGAACAGTGAAGATTTTTCATTTCTGAAGTTTTAAATCTCTGTTCCATATAACACCAGAAATCTTTTACGGATCACCAATGTGAACTAAAAGTATATGAATGCTCCTTTGTAGTATTTATTTTCTTGCCAAATTGAATAAGATATTCTATTTCTTCCGAATTGAATAAGAAATTGTTTTAACAATTTATTATGAAATATGCAAATTGCTTAAATTTGTCTTTCATAAGAGCAGTGAATTTCTCTTTTCTTCCTGAGTTGGAAACATTTTCTCTCGAGGGATGTATTAAAATAATGTTCTGGAGTCCGTCATTCAAAGAGAAGAATGGAAGGACCATACAGACTGTTTTGCTTAGATGTGTTCTCACAGAACTCTTTTGCAAGTTTGCTGCATATTGAATGGTTTTTATTCGCCATTTTTAAAATCACTATTAAAACATAGTTAAATTTAGAAGAAAGTTTTGATTTTACTGAAAAACAAGTAGACAAATACAATGTTTAATAATGACAAATAAATGTAAGAAGTTATCTAATATTATATTTAATAATATTTTTAGAAATTTTAGTTTTAAAAATTATTTTTATTTATTTTATTATCTGATAATTATTAGAATTTTTTTCCCTACTTCTCATGAATATAAAATAATAGAAATTTAATGAATTCATACTCAATGTTAACACTCAAATCAATGTCTAAAAACTTATTATCTACAAAAGCAGATTGAATGACCTAAATACTCAATCAAACAGAAATTAAACTATGTGAAACAAAAAATCAATTTAAAAAAGATTAAACCCATTACTCAACAGGATTCAGACTTTAGAGATCACAGACATACACTTTTGACCTTGAAACCTATAGACAGGATGACACATAAACTGAGCTGTTATCTGGAGATGTGGGGCCATTTCTTTTCGATTCTGGGACCTGTTCCCTTTTCCTATTGTCCCCGGCGCTGGTCTGCCATTTTTATGTAACAAATTTTCCTTTAAAACGATCAGTCAATCTTGCAGTTTCCTTGGTATCGCAGTATATATCTAAATCTGGTTTCATATTTTGTATAGACCAGTGTATTACGTTTTAATTCAGGTCATTTAAATTTTCTTTCTATGACTTAGAACAGAGCTCTATGTTATACAGATCAACAATTAATTGATCCGACTTGCTTCTGTTTAGCTCCATTTCCTTTACATTGTTGTTTCCATTAGATTCCACTACTTTATACTCTATTTGTAGGCGAGTCTCGACATTCTCCCATGGGCCTCTTATTTCTTATTGAATTTCCTCCAAATACAAGAAGGGCACTTTTGTTTACTCTGTCTGTAAATAGACAGAAGGCTGGTTTCCATCACCCTTCTCAACTGCACGCTATCATGAAGTTCCTTCCTTTGAGAATGAAATTGTCAATATTACTTTGATTTCCTGATGTTGTTTAAGCTATGTTGAAGCTTCTATCCATTTTCCTAACTTACAGTAATCCCATTATCTAGCAATAACTATATCTGTGATGATTGCAGAGGCAGAAGGTGTATCTAATTACACCTCAAAATCTTATGACAGTCAGGACTCAATTGATTAAATGCTTCAATATTGTGACCAAACCTGCAATTCGTTGTCTCCTGAGGCCCATTTGCATGGTGCTTTGGTAATAAAATTATTGATATCATTTTGCTAAGTAAAATAAAAGTACATTGCAAAGAAATCCTTATTAAATTTTTTAATATTAAGGTGCTACTAATTACAGTTGCCATTGGCCTTGACACTGGGAATAATTACTAATGCTGCTGCAAGTTTCCTAAGACTGATGAGCTCCATTGCTCATACCCAATTCATCTATTTGATGTACGGTGCAATATGGCTTTTGGGCTTATATTGTGTGGTAACATTTCACTCCATGGAATGTAACATATGTGTTAGTGATTGAGGTTCCAATTAGCCTTGTGCACTACTAGAATTAGTAGAGTGATACAAATCCATTTATATGCAGAGTTTGATCAATTAGACTGTGATTTTCAGTTGTTTGTATAACAATTTACAAAAATGGGAAACAATTATGTCATTGATATAGTTGATTTTCAAGTATATCTGATTTTTCCAACATTTTTTCAAGCATACACATTTTCTACCCTTCAATCAATGTGGTGGTTATCTATAAGATGTAGGCAGAGAAAATATTTGAGTTTTGTTCCTTTTTATGACAAGCTCAATATTTTTGTTCTCCAATTATAATGTTGAAATGATATCATATGTTATGCTTTGTGTGAAAGGGTGATGTTCCTAAAGGAAACATTAGATTGCATATTTTCAAAAGGTAGATGGTTCATTTAAACATAGAGAGTCTTAGCAAGTATCCATTGCAAATACAAATACTAGCTAGAAGTTTGATTATTTGCTTTCCTATTTTCAATTAATGTTGAATGGTGTACCTTAACTTTTGCTTTGAGGTTTAGAAGGATTCATTTCAGCATCCTCCATCAAGTCATATATTTATTTCGTTGCGACATTAATTTTTATTACTTTTGTATATTTTCAAGAAAATGAAAGACATTTGAGAATGATTATAACATAGGTATAAGATTTAACATTATTAATATCTAAAAATTACTCAAGCTTTACATTACATATTTATCTTCTACATCATTTGATTTGATCTTCTATTAGTTAAATATCAACTACCCTTTATAGTAGAATATCAAATATCAAATGCTTAATATATGAAGAAAAATAAAAAGTATTTCGAAAAGCAATGACACTTAACTTTTGCCAAAGACATAAGTGAACTAATTAGAATCCAACATGGTTCATATCTAGGTTAGAAGTTATGGTTGAATTTTAAATAATAATCCTTTCATCTATAAGTGAACTAATAAGAATCCAACATGGTTCATATCAGTTCATTAGCTTAGAATTTATGGCTGAATTTTAAATAATAATTATTTTTTATTTATTGGGAAGGGAAAACACACTGTGATTTATTTCTAGACAATTTACTTCATGTATCATAATATTGATATCATGGATGGATAATAAATGAAACCAAATGTAAATCTGCAATTTATTTAATATAGTGTTGTACACAAATATGGTTTTCATCGACAACAATAAAAATTAGATAATGCATATAAACAGAAATTTGTTTGAACAATTAAAGTACATAAAATATTGCCATTGTAAGAATAATGGCAAGATTGAAAATATTTTGTTGCTGTTAACTTCACAAACTAAAATGTTGAACTTTGGTCATTTGATGTAGTCAATGCATCATTGCTTGTTGCATTTGAATTGCGAATCAAATTGGATATGCTTCGTCTCAGTCTTCTAGAAGTAATTGAATTTGCTGTCAAATCCTCTCTGATACTCTCCAACACCGCCACCACAACTTTCATATTTGGTCTCTCTTCTGGTGAATGTTTCGAACAAACCAAACCAACGCATAGCAAAGAAACTAGGCATTTGTATACATTGGTTTCTTTGAATTCATCTCCATCCATCTCACTAAAAAGACTAGTGTCAATTACCTCTCTTACTTTGTTTGGAAATGCTGAGTTTACCCAATTGTGCAAGTTTAGGTCTCCAATAAACATGCCACTTGTTGGTTGTTTTCTGGTGAGAATTTCCAATAACAGAATGCCATAGCTGTAAACATCTCCTTGAGTGGAAACTGTCTCGCCCAATCCATACTCTACAATAAAAATAACTTCATTAAATTTTTCTCAACCAATCCATACAATCTTGTTAATCAAAAAAGACCATTGAAAGTAATATTTTAAAGAGCCATACCTGGGGCAATGTAGCCCATAGATCCTCTCAAAGCAAGTGTTGAATTTGGTAAAGTAGTAGAGCTTTCACCAATTATTCTTGCAATACCAAAATCAGTTACATGGGCTAACATATCTTCATCCAAAAGCACATTGTTAGGTTTTATATCACAATGCACCACTTGCATAGAAGAATCATGATGAAGATATTTCATGGCATGGGCCACATCTATGGCAATGTCTAATCGTGTTTTCAATCCCAATTCACACACATCTTGGCCATTAGGATACAAATGCTTCTCTAGGCTTCCATTAGACATAAGCTCGAACACTAAACCTTTGAAATGGATGTTGGAACATGAAGTTATTATTTTCACCAGATTTCGATGTTGAATGTTTTGTGAGATATTGCATTCTGTGTTAAAACTCTTCTCACCATGGTCATTTTGCTGTAGAAGAACTTTCACGGCAACAAGTGTGCCATCACCCAAAATTCCTTTATAAACAGACCCAAAACTACCTGTGCCCAGCAAGTTGGCCTCATCAAATCCGTTAGTCGCTGTATGAAGCTCTTGATATGAGATCCTTCGGTGCTCTAACTTTTGGAAAATAGCTTTTGAGAAATCAATGTTTTGTATATGCATATTTCCTCTCCATAGTAATCTTAAAAGCATACAACATAGTATAAGAGCAATAGCTCCACTCACTGGCAATATTACTCTTTTCACAATTGTAGAATGACCTCTTAGTGTTGGACATGCAGATAACTGGAATACTTGTGGTCCACAAAGGTCAGGATTTCCATTTAAGGACATGACAATTGATTGATTTGTAGAAAATCCCCCTTTTGGAATTTCCCCAGTGAGCTTGTTAAAAGACAAATTTAAATATTGAAGCATTTTCAACTTGTTGAGAGTAATTGGTATCGTACCTGATAAGGAGTTGGAAGAGAGATCTAGGCTCATAAGACTTTGTAAATTTTCAAGTGAATCTGGAATAGACCCTTGGAAGAAATTTCGAGATAAATTCAAGGAAAATAGTTCAACGCAATTTCCAAGTGTAGATGGAATGACTCCAGTCAAGTAGTTGGCAGAAATGTCTATAGCTTGTGCCATTGCAATTTTACCAATTTGCATGGGTAAGGAGCCTTCTAATAAATTACATGACAAATTCAAATAGAAATGTAGATTATATAGTTCAACAATTTCATGTGGTATGCTTCCAGTGAGTTTATTGTGTGACAAGTCTAGCAATTCCATATTTATACAGTTCCCTAAGTTGGAAGGTATGCTCCCTGATAATTGGTTGTGATGAAGGATGAGATCTCTTAGTTGTTTAAGGGATCCAAGGGAGTTGGGAATCTTTCCAGAGAGCATGTTTCTACTGATGTCCAAGAGACCGAATCGTTGTGATTGTTCAAAGTCATTAGGTATGTTTCCTTCTAATTTGTTGTTTCCTAAATCCAATCTTTCTAATTGTTGAAGGTTTCTTAATGATGGAATGCTACCATTGAAAAGATTTCTAGATAGATTTAGGTAGGTTAGGCCGCTAAGATTGCCTATATGTGGAGGGATGTTTCCGTCTATCATGTTGCTTGCTAATGTCAAGTAAGACAAATTGCTAGAGAGTTTGCTTATGGCAAGGGGCAAGACACCACTTAGTTTGTTGTCATCCAAGTGTATTTCTTTTAGGCGTGAGCAGTTGGTAAGGGCTACCAAAAAGGACATGGTTGTAGCAGTGCCACTGCCAAGCTGATTAGAGTTCAAGTATAATATTTCAAGGAGGGATAACTTACCTAACTCTACTGGCACGCTGCCAGTGAACTTGTTGTGGCCTAGACCAAGTACTCTAAGTTTTGAACAATTTCCAATGGAATTTGGTATGTTTCCACTAAATTGATTTCCCCATAAAACGAGCTCACTCAAGTTAACAAAATTTGACAAAAAAGAAGGATAAATGCCTGACAATTCATTTTGATTGAGGTAAAGAATTTGCAGACTAGTCAGCAAGCCCAATTCTGGTGGAATGTTGCCGGTGAGTTTGTTTATAGAAAGGTCCAGGGAAATCAAAGTAGATAGGTTTGACAAAGAAGAGGGAATGGTGCCTGACAATTCATTTTGAAATAGGTAAAGGCTTTGCAGACTGGAGAGAAGACACAATTCATGTGGAATGCTGCCAGTGAATTTGTTTTTGGAAATTCCCAACTCCGTCAAAGTGGAGATATTTGACAAAAATATAGGAATATTGCCTGAAAATTTACAACGGCACTAGTAAGACTATTTTGTCAATTTCTAAAATAATCCATGTTGAAAGCTTTCAAAGAACGGTGAGAATGGTACCTGTGAGGAGGTTGCCTGATAAAATAAGATGCTGCAAATGTGTGAGGGAACCCAACTCTCGGGGAATATTTCCAGTCAAACTGTTGTAGGAGAGTCCCATGTGAGCCAAATTTGTGCAATTGCTGAGATCACTTGGGATACTTCCCTTCAATTGATTGCTATCCAACCTGAGCCTTTTCAAATGGAGAATGCGTCCCAACTCCCGGGGAATACTTCCAGTTAGATTGTTGCAGGAGAGTACCAAGTAAGCCAAATTTGTGCAATTGCATAGATCACTTGGGATGTTTCCGTCCAATTGATTGTTGTATAACCAGAGCGTCTTCAAATGAAAGAGGCGTCCCAATTGACGTGGGATATGACCGTGGAGAGCATTGCCACTAAGATCAAGCGTATGGAGAAACGACAAATTGCCGAGGGAAGGAGAAATAGAGCCGCCCAGTCCCATGGAAGTGAGGTTGAGAGAGACCACTGTGTTGTTCCGTGGATGACGACGGCTGCAGGTCACGGCAGTCCAGTTGCAGAAGGGGACTGTGGTATTCCAATTGGCCATGGAACCATGAGGATCTTGGGTAATATCATTCTTGAATGCCAAGAGAGATTGTTGATCGTCATGAAATGAGTGCGCAGAGGAGAAGGAGAAAGAAAAAACGAAGAGGAAAAACAACATGGTGCTGGAAATGCAGAGGAGAAATTGCAACATCTTTTCAAAACTAGTTAAAAGAGAGAAAGCAGAGAGAGCAACAATATGCAGATGAGAAGTGCAGTTGCCAGCGGTTATCACGACTATTTATAAACGGAAAGAGAGAGCGAGAGTGAAGTGTAATTACTTACAAGTTACAGTGACCCGAAAGTTTCGCCGTGGTAAAGACGTAGACCAGAAAGTTGGGGCGAAAGTTTCTCCGTGGAGGCAGAGCAGTCAAAAGCCGAGATTCGACATGGCCTACCCGTGGCTATCACGACTATTTATAAACGGAAAGAGAGAGCGAGAGTGAAGTGTAATTACTTACAGGTTACAGTGACCCGAAAGTTTCGCCGTGGTAAAGACGTAGACCAGAAAGTTGGGGCGAAAATTTCTCCGTGGAGGCAGAGCAGTCAAAAGCCGAGATTCGACATGGCCTACCCGTAATTCACGCAAAGCATGGAGCCCAAGAGACCCAAAAGTTCGGACGCGGGGAAGCCGGAGACGGAAAAGTCTGGCGAAACTGTCATGTCCATGGCCTGCACGCAGAGAATCGAGCGTAAGTCCTGAGACCTATGGTCCACTTCGCGCAAAGACTTCGCAAAGGAAAATAGAGTTATTTCTATTATATTGATTTTACATCTAACATTTGTTTACTTTTTCCTTTAACCATAGATTCTATGGTTTTCTCCTTCGTTCTACAAAGCTCTATAGCTTCGACGAACAAGCTAAAATGGACACTTCAGCTAATAAGAAGAAGGATGGGCTCAAGTGGCCAAAATATTTCTCACATGAATAAACTAACTACCACCCAAAAGACCCAATCATTTAAGTTCATTACTCCCAATGCATCGACTATAGACCCCACAACCTTGATCATTGAGATGGATATTGTGCATTGTTCCCAAGAGTCCTCCTCTTGAAGTGGGAATAAGAGGGAATGTTCAAATGTCTCCATTGTTAACCCTCAAGCGACTTTGAACTATAAGGAAAACTTGAGAAGGACCAAAGGCATTGAATCCACATGCATTATGAGAGGTAACATATTGGGCTTTTTAGACATGCTTATGATTATTTGATGCAATGTAGTCAAATAATCTAGAGAAACCAACAAAACTGTAGCAAATAAACTTGGGACATTAGCGATAATAATCACATCTATATATCTTTCTAAATTAGTCCTAATTTGCCAAGGGACTCCTTCAACTTAGAATAAAACAATTGAGTTACCTTCTCTAATCATAAATTGATTTCAAAGATTACCTCAACTACATAGAGGAGCGAACTCTATGCAAATAGGATTGCCTCCAGAACATGCCCAGATCCTACTAATAGAATTGCTCTGGTACTAATTGGGTGGTAAGTCAAATTTCCACTAAGAGATCAAAACTTACTTTTTCTTTCTATCGGGATCAAAGATGACCCTAACACCTAATTCATGATATAAAAGGATTTAAAAAATCAATCTTTATAATGGTTTCAAACGATGTGAATCCAACCACAATATCTATTTAAAAAATAAGAATAGTCAATATTTGCTAGTTGTTATTTATGTGGATGATATGGATATTACTGGTAGTTACACAAATTCTATATTTGCCTTGAAGTAGAAATTGAAGGATACATTTGAAATGATCAGTCTAGGCCCGCCGACTGCATTTCCTTTTAGGCATCCATGTCTTATAGATGGACGATCATATCTTCATTTCTCAACCCAAATATGTAGTTTATTATTGAAAAGATTTGATATGGTCGATTGTAAACCTTGAAAAACACCATTTTGTCAAGAGTTAAGTTGACCATGTAGTGTGATTCTCTGAAAGTCGATGCTACATTATACATGCAACTTGTTGAGAGCATTTTGGGGATTTAGTTGCACTAGTTGGAAAAAAACCTTGTTTTAACTAGAATATGAGTTAGACAACATACAATGATTAGTTGTGAGACCAATGCACGAGTACTCTAATAGAAAATAAACCAATAGGAAGCATACAAGTGATTAATTAATCACTTGTATAACAACAATACTCATATATTAGTCCAATGGAAAAGCATAACAATGTATAATATCAACTTGTAAGAGTGATTGGAAGCAAGTGGCATCCAAGACTCTCCTTGGGATGTGTTCTTTTACTTCTTGAAAGCTCTCTAACAATGATGAGTGAAGAACACTCGATTCCTTGAGGAAGGAGCACAAGCAAGCACGAGGGCAATGAATTGTAGAGGTGAGAGATTGATATTTATGGTATCCAAGATCATTCCTTCATTCCTCTAGCATATAAACTTTGAAATTATTTGCCTCTTTTAAATGCTACCCCATGGATTTCATTTATAAGGAAATTATGAGCTCCAATGAAGAACTAGTTCAAATGTGAATGCTCCTTACTTTAAATCATATCCAAATGCTTGATTGGGACACTTGGGAAGACAAAGTACTTAACATTGATGAGTTAGGGACTCAAATTTATCTTGTACATCATCATGGAGCTATTTGAACCAATATTATGAGCCATCAATGCACTCGAAAGCATGCTTGAAGGGAATTGCATGTGTATCAAAGCATATCCCATGAAGATCCCATGAGTGGTGCAATGTAGTAGTCACACAATTGAATAAAAGGTTCATTTGTAATGTTCTTTTTTCTAAATTAAGGTGAGTATAATAGCCATGAGGTAGTGTTATTATGCTACTTTTTACCAACTAGTGATGCTTTTGCATATCTTTGCATAAATGTCACTTGTGATCAAAATCAAGGTAATATCAATTGCACCCTAAAGTGTGAGGTTAAGAGCACATGAATAGCCAAAATACATCATTGTTTCTTTCTCTTGTGCTTGTGTGTTCACTGTGTAAACAAAGAGAGATCATTCACAGATGAATGACTTCTTGTGGAGTAGTGATGAAGGCCACCTACAAAACAACCAAAACTTATTATGTAGGATATAACTTTATACAAATGAGGTAGGCATGCCCCATGCTCGTGAAAATTTATCAAAGTACATTGCAATAGATGAAATGGGCACTTGGGGCTAGATCAAAACACCGTGATTTGCTTGTATGAACTTAGATTCAATTGTTGAGAAATAATATTATTGAGTGAAGATCCTTGAATGGAAACATTGTCATCCTCAAGGGAAAATAATAGAAGTGGATTGGCCACTGGGAGGGGCCTCAGAACCTTAAGTAGTCTCTTGAATGGAGGCTCATGCTTGAAGGCTTTGCTAGTTGCACAAGCCTAGGAGCCATCAATTAGAACTAGGAACTTGTAACCATCGTACTCTATGATATCCCCTTATGTGATGATGATTTTTCATCAAACATAGGGGGACCTATTGAATCAAAGATAAATTATGGCTATCTTTGCTCAATCCATGGTCGACCATTAATAATGATGAATGTTGACCAAGGTACATGAAACCTGCTTTACACACTCCTAGAATAAAATGAATTGTAGTTGATGTGAGAGTATTGTAGAACAAAGAACATGGTATCCTTCTTAATCATAAGGGCCAATAAGTATCTAATTGTAATGGATTGTGATTTTGACAAGAATAAATGAGATTTTTCCAATTAGTACGAGAGTCAACACTTACTTTGGTTGGAACATGAACAACGGTTGTCATAGGAAAAAATAATGACTGATTTGGAATAACATAGCATGATGTTAAATAATAAAAAGAGATACTTATGTAGAGCAGGTACTAGATACTATGGTTATCTTGAATGGGTGAACTAGGTGACTTTGGATACAAAACATTGTCAATTGGAGATGACAACTTGATGTGATCACAATGCTTGGTACTAAAATATGGGAGATGTTGTAGGCGACAAGAATTAATGTATTCATGAGTGACCTAACGCAAATGTTATGACCAAAGGTGACAAGGACTGTTTCCAAGTAAAGAGATTGTTAGAAAAATAGGATCACAGATCAATAACAATAAACAAAAATGCAAATATAATCACACATACACATTACAAGAGAGACACAGATATATCGTGGTTCACCCAAGATGGGCTACGTCCACACTGAAATTGCCAGTCCTTATTATTATACCATCCAACAAAGTGAAGGGATACAACCTGCAGCACAGCCGCTGCACTTCCTCTTCACACTCTCTCTTCACGATCTCAGAGATATTTACAATGCATAATACCTAATACATCAACCCTAGCCGTATTACAACGTCTTTCTTTTATAAGGGAAATACAATGGGAAAATACCACGGGATACCCAAAACCATGGGCCCGAAAATTGTTGGAGAATGAGTGTACAGTCCTCTGGGTGCACGGCTGAGACAATATCATCTATGAGACAAGAAGATCTGGCTCCACAACCAACAATCTCCCACTTGGATACTGATCACAACAACTCCACCGCTGCTGTACTTGCTAGACCTTGGACTTGGCAAATTTCTCATCTTCACCTTCATGCTAGAAGGCCAACTAAAATCGAGGAAGAACTCAATTTCTCTTTGGTCACTACCTTTGTGAACATGTCTGCAGGATTCTGGCTAGTATGTATCTTTTCCGGCTTCAACAGTTCATCTTCCAGAACAAAGCATATGAAATGGTACTTGAGATGTATATGTTTAGTCCTGGAATGGAATGCTGAGTTCTTTGCAAGATGAATGGCACTCTGGCTATCACTATACAACCTGTTATCCTTCTGCTTCTTACCCACTTCCTCCATAAACCTCTGCAACCAAATCATCTCTTTACTAGACTCTGTAACAGCAACATACTCTGCTTCCGTTGTTGAAAGTGCAACAACCTTTTGCAGTCTCGAAATCCAACTTATTGTTGTTCCACCTACAATAAACACATACCCTGTGGTGCTCCTCCTGTTATCCTTGTCACCTGCCATATCTGCATCAACATATCCCTGTAGAACAATGTCTAAAACCTCAAAACATAATGCTTGAGTGGTAGTACCTCTCAAATACCTGAGAATCCACTGTATCGCCTTCCAATGTTCTTTACCTGGATTGTTCATATATCTGCTCACAACTCCCACTGCTTGTGCAATATCTGGTCTTGTGCACACCATGGCATACATCAAGCTGCCAATTGTTAATTGATAAGGAATCTTGGACATGTAATCTATCTCTTCTTGTGTCTTGGGACACATTTCCTTACTTAGATTAAAATGGCTGGTCAAAGGTGTACTAACTGGTTTTGCAATCTGCATTCTGAACCTCTCCAACACCTTTTGTATGTACTTACCTTGAGACAATGTCAATTTGTGATTTTTCATGTCTCGTGTTATTCTCATACCAAGGATTTGCTTTGCAGCACCCAAATCCTGTTGGTTGTGGAGCTAGATCTTCTAGTCTCATAGATGATATTGTATCAGCCGTGTTTGTACCCCAGTTTTATATGATATGTAATTGGACTGTACAATCACCCCAGCGGGGGGTTGTGGGGGGGCATCGCCCCCCCATGGGGTTTCAGGGGGGATCATCCCCCCTGGCTGGGGGGTCCGGGGGCTAGCGGTCCCCCGGCGGGGGTTCGGGGGCAACGCCCCCGAAGAAAATTTTTGGGGTTGTTTTCGCCAGCTGTTTTGTGGGCCCATGGTTTTTGGGTATCCCGTGGTATTTTCCCATTGTATTTCCCTTATAAAATAAAGACATTGTAATACGGCTAGGAAGGATGATGTATTAGGTTTTATGCATTGTAAAGATATCTGAGATTAGAAGAGAGATTGTGAAACAGAGAAGAGGAAGTGCAGCGGTTGTGCTGCAGGTTGTATCCCTTCACCTTGCTGGACGGTAATAATAATAAGGACTAGCAAATTCAGTGTGGATGTAGCCCAAGTTGGGTGAACCACGATATATCTGTGTCTCTCTTGTAATGTGTATGTGTGATTATATTTGCATTTCTATTTATTGTTATTGCTATGCGATCCTGTTTTTCTAACAAATCCTTCATCGCAAATGAATTAGCTAACTTTCTTTTGAGCACATTTATATCCTGCATGTTAGACACTGCAACAAGCATGTCATCCACATACAATAACAAGATAATATAACTTCCATTATCTAGCCTCTTGAAATAAACACAGTGGTCAAAATGACATCTACTATAACCTTGTTCTGTCATAAACCTGTCAAATTTTAAATACCACTGCCTTGGATCTTGCTTCAAGCCATACAAGCTCTTTTTCAACCTGCATACCAAATTCTCCTTCCCTTTGACCTCATACCCTTGTGGCTGCTGCATATATATCTCTTCCTCCAAATCCCCATGGAGAAAGGCTATTTTTACATCTAACTATTCAAGATGCAAATATTCTACCGCCACTAGACTTAAAATAGTCCTAATTGAAGTCATCTTAACAATAGGAGAAAATATTTCATCAAAATCTATACATTTCTTCTGTGCAAACCGCTTTACAACAAGTCAGGCCTTGTACCGCTTCTTACCTCCTCCTTCTTCCTTCAACCTATAAATACATTTGTTCTGCAATGCTCTTTTACCAGCAAGCAACTGAACCAAATCCCAAGTCTGGTTTCCTACCAATGAGTCCATCTCCTCATTCATGCCTTGCTCCCACTTCTTTCTAGTTTCCACCTGCATTGCTTCTTCATAACATTTTGGTTCACCAGCATCAGTCATCAATAAATAATACATTGAAGGAGAGTATCGTTCAGGGAGTCTACTTAACCTAGTATATCTTCTTGCAGTTGCAGGAGTTTCAGGTACTTACTGCTGTACTTGATTTTCTGGCACCTTTGGAACTTCATTTTCTTCAATTTCATCAAGTATTCTGTACTTTGTGTTTTCCTTTTCTTGTTTGTTTCCCTGCAACTGATCTTTATACATGACATTTTCAATGAATATCACATCTCTACGCCTAATGATTTTGGTATTTTCATAATCCCATAAGCGAAAAATCATCAACCCCATATCCAATAAAAGGTACATTTCTTGGATTTAGCTTCAAGATTTGTTCTATTTTCTTTATCAATATGGACAAATGCTTCACAACCAAACGTTCTTGGAAATGAGTGGTTTACCTTTTCACCTGTCCATGCCTTCTCTGGAATACCACCATCCAAAGCACTTGAAGGCCCTCTGTTTATTAAATAAACAACAATATTTACAGCATTTGCCCAAAACTGTAAGGGAAACCCTGCATGCAATCTCATACACCTTGCACGCTCCATGATCGTTCTATTCATCCTTTCTGACACACCATTTTCTTTTGGTGTTCCTGGGATTGTCTTCTCTCTACGAATCCCATGCTATGAACAGTAACTATCAAACTCTTTGCCGCAGTACTCACCTCCATTATCAGATCTGAGACACTTCAACCTTTTTCCTGTCTCATTCTCAACCAAAGCTTTCCACTTCTTAAAAGTAGAAAACAATCAGATTTATGTCTAATGCAATAAACCCAAGTTTTTCTAGTTGCATCATCAATAAATGTAACATAATAATGAGAGCCACCAAGAGATTGTACCTGAGCCGGTCCCCATACATCTGTATGCACAAGCTCTAACTTTTCATTCTTTTCTTTTGTTTCCCAACCCTGAGAAATCTGACTCTCTTCTGTTTTCCATAAACACAGTTTTCACAGAATTCCAAACTTACCTGCTTCAAATATGGCAGCAACTTCTTTGAGTGGAGAATCTGCATCCCCTTCTCACTCATGTGGCCAAGCCTATGATGCCACAATGTTGTATCTGTTCCAGTGGAAGCTAAAGAGATATAATGGTCAGTCTTATGAGGACATAAATACAACATACCTACCCTGTCTCCTTTTTCTATCACCATTGATCCTTTAGTGATCTTCCACCATGTTTCTCCAAACGTAGATAGAAAACCACCATCTCCCAACTGCCCCGTTGAGATCAAATTTATTTTCATAGCAGGAATATGCCTAACATCTTTCAGCATCCAATCAGTTCCATTCTTAAATTTTATCCATACCTTACCCATTCCAACAATTTTACATGGCTCATCATCACCCAATAAAATATGTCCAAAATCGCCTGGAACATAATCATGAAAATATTTCCTATGGGGTGTAGCATGACATGAAGCCCCTGAATCTACTACCCAATAATCACTAGTATTATCTAATGCAAGAATCAAATCATCTTGTAACACATCACCTGCTACATTTGCTTCCTGGGTAGTTTCCTGCTGTCCATCTCCTTTCTTCTTTAGAGATCTCCAGTCTTTCTTCAGATGTCCTTTCTTTCCACAATTCCAGCACTCTATTTTTCCCAGTCTGGACTTGGATCTGCCCGTTTTAGACTTGCTACGATTACATTGGCTCTTTCCTCTCTCCTTTTGTCTTCCCCTTCTCTCTATGGTCAACGCATTACCTGATGTCTTACCTGTGTTTTTTCTTCGCATTTCCTCGCTAAGAATAACACCAATAACATCATCAAATTTCAAGGTGTTTGAACCAGAGATAGAGTTACTTACAGCCATGACCAAGCTATTCCAGCTTTTTGGCAATGAACACAAGATTAGAAGAGCCCTAACCTCATCATCGAATTTCACACTTACAGAACTTAGTTGATTTGTAACCCTATTAAATTAATTTAAATGATCAGTAACAGATCCACCTTCAGACATCTTCATATTAAATAAACACTTCATTAGAAATACCTTGTTGGAGGCCGAGGGTTTTTCATACAACTTACCCAATGCACTCATCAAACCCTCTGTTGTATTTTCTTTTGAGACATTGAAAGCTATCGACGAAGCCAGGCTCAGCCGTATTGTTCTCAGAGTCTTTCTATCAAGAACCCCTCATTCTTCATCCTTCATAGTCGCCAGCTGCTTTGCTATTCCTCCCAACGGTAGGAATAGATCCTTCTGGTACAGATAGTCCTCCATTTGCATCTTCCATAACTGGAATTTTTGGTTGTTAAACTTCTCAACCTGAAACTTTCCTTCTTCTGCCATTGCTCCCACTCAAACCAAAATCCCTAGTTTCCTGCAGGTTTATCTGCCAAATAGACCTTCAGCTCTGATACCAATTGCTAGAAAAACAGGATCGCAGAGCAATAAAAATATACAGAAATGCAAATATAATCACACATACACATTACAAGAGAGACATAGATATATCGTGGTTCACCCAAGATGGTCTACGTCCACACTGAAATTGCCAGTCCTTATTATTATACCGTCCAACAAAGTGAAGGGATACACCTGCAACACAGCCGTTGGACTTCCTCTTCACGCTCTCTCACAGTCTCTCTTCACGATCTCAGATATCTTTACAATGCATGATACCTAATACATCAACCCTAGCCGTATTACAATGTCTTTCTTTTATAAGGGAAATACAATGGGAAAATACCACGGGATACCCAAAACCATGGGCCCAAAAACTGTTGGCGAAAACAACCCCAAAATTTTTTTCTCAGGGGCGCTACCTCCCAACCCCCATTCGCGAGGGCTCTACCCCCGAACCCCAAGGTTGGGGTGCACAACTGAGACGATATCATCTATGAGACTGGAAGATCTGGCTCCACAACCAACATAGATGTTATTGGACTTTGAAATAATACAAATATGGATGTTTCCCTCATCTGGTTTTTGATTTTTTCTAGATGTTTTTGTGTTTATATTTTTATGAAGGAATAAAAGAATATGGATACATTACAGACAAAAATACATGTACCCCAATATAATTGCAACCAAATGATTGTGTTGTGTATGGTCAAAGTGATGTCAAGAAATAGGGGTTGTGACTTCTTGGTGTGTTGATGAGTGATGCATATGGTCTATTAGTCATGGATGAGATGGTAGGTTGATAGTTTGAGAATCTAGCATGAAAATCCATAAATCATTTTGGTGAATTTATGGGAGTTTGAGGGTTTGGGTTAGCATTGATGATTAGTGGGGAAAATGAGGCTTTTTCCATGAAAATGAAAAAGTATATGAAATCCCAATGCCTTGGTAAAAAAGTGGCATGGGTGTCATCATGTGATGTGATGTTGGATTAATATGACCCATGCGGGTGAAATAACACTTCTTGTTAAATGATCTTGTTGTAGCTGGAGAGGGTGTTGACCCTTTGGTGCAGGCGGGAATGACCACAACCCGTCCAACCCGCACCTTCCCAGGAACTAGGGTGATTCCTTGAAGTCGAATCACCAACCTTAGCCAACAACCAACCAGGTTCGTCTCAACTGCGGCTCTCCCCTTCAAAATGGGCTTTCTGAAAGGTTCTGACAGTTAGGATTGACCTTTCGCAACTCTCTTGCGGAAACACCTTCCTTCCGGAATTGCAATGCCTTCCGCAATGATCCTTATGCAACCGCCTTCCTGCAACGCGATTTCCACAACCTCCTTTCCGCACGTGCTTTCCCACAGCTTGCAATTTGCGGATTGCAGGCGCGTGTTTCGTGATTTCTCGAAAATGCTTCCACAATAACTCTTCTGCAACGCGGCTTCCACAACCTCTCGTTGTTAACTCCTGTGCTTCTTCCTTCTGCAGAACACCGTCCCAACCTTCGATCTTTTGCAGATCAATTCTTGACCGTTGAACTTTG
Source organism: Larix kaempferi (assembly GCA_027924585.1). Taxonomy (NCBI): domain Eukaryota; kingdom Viridiplantae; phylum Streptophyta; class Pinopsida; order Pinales; family Pinaceae; genus Larix; species Larix kaempferi. Next base: position 9,912,976 of record BSBM01000094.1, read on the forward strand.
ATCAGTGCGGAAGACTACGTTTTGGCTTGCAGAGATGCTAACTCTGGTCCACATTCACTTGATCGATGCTTCCCCGCTGTCGATCTTCCTTTCGGCTTGAATCTGAGCCGTCCAACCCTTGTTTATTCGCTTCGACTGCGCTCTACGATTTCTTCGTTGATTGATCAGAGAATCGATCAATCCAGCTTGATCTTCATCCAAATTGGATGAGAACTAAGGATGACAATAAATTATCTCTGCTACGAATTAATGGTTTGCTTACAAAGGATTTAGGTGTTCTTATTGTTCATACAAACACAAAGACAAAGATTCATTCAATCAGATGTCAGGTTATCATTCGCACACAGCTCTACCTGATAGAATCTAGGCTTATCTCTCATTCAAATGCACCATAACACCATCAACACACAGAACTGGATAATTTCATTAAGTGAAAGCAAAAACAACTATACAGACATATTTTCCCTTGGTATGCAGGAAAATATCCCACTGAATTTTCCTCACGCAGAGCTCTCTCTTTCTCCTTCAACCGATCTCTCCACCCCCTTCTGACTCCTAATCTTCTCCTCTTTCATCCATTCAAAACCCTCCCAAAACCGAATCGCTGAACAACTAAACAAACTACTAACTAACTCTCCTCAATCACTGGAGGAGTCACTATCATTCAACAACAAAATTGCTAACTAGATTGACTTCCACGCACGGAGTATCAACTCGCCACTATGTCCTAGCTTCTCAAAAATCAACAACACACAAGGCGGTTACATATTCTTCCAATTAAAATGTTAAACAGGGAAACAAATTATACTTCCCATATTAGGACAGCTCGCCCTCATGCTAGACACAACATGTGAACACACATTGCTGACTTAGCATTGATGCTCCTGCATCAGACTCCCAAGGTTAAAATTATGAACCCCTGTTTAGTAAATCAACTACTGAGAGACCCTTTTCCTCCAATTCTTTAGCATCCATCCATGTAGAATCTTCTACAGGATGCCCCTTCCATTTGATCAAGTATTCCAAGTAGTCTCTATGTCTGGTACTCTTTGCCACTCTAGTATCCAAGATTGACTCAGCTTCTGATAGTTGGGCTATAGGAATCTGCTTCAGCCATTGAAGATATCCCACTTCTGGCACTTGTCCCGTATCATCTATCACATAAGTTTACAGGTCGGAAACATTAAAAATAGGTGATATACCAATCCCTGTTGGCATTTCCAATTCATAGGCATTTGCTGAAAACTTTCTGAGTATCCTACAAGGTCCAATATTTTTCATTTTCAACTTGTTATACTCTCCTTTTGGAAATATATCTTTCCTCGAGTGTGCTAAAACTAAATCTCCTACCTCATATTTTTTGTCTCTTCTCTTGGAATCTGCTCTGGTTTTGTAACTATTTTACTCTGCTGCAACCTCGCTTTAACTTTCTCTTGTAGTTCACTAATCCTTGTTGAAAACTCTTCTCCATCTGCACTTCTCTTCTCCATTTGACCCAAATCATGAAGTTCATACACTCCTCTTGGATTCATCCATACATAATTTGGAATGGACGCATCCCTATACTTCAGTTTGGTGAGTCAATATATGCAAATTCTGCTTGAGCTAGCACCTTGTCCCATTGTTTTGGATTTTCTCCAATCATACTTCTCAACATGTTACCCAGACTCCTATTTACCACCTCAGTCTGTTCATTGAAAAACAAGTTAGCAATGTGTGAGGCATCACTAGTATTATAACATGGAATGAAATGTGCCATCTTAGTAAATCTATCCACAGCTACAAAAATAGAATCATTTCCCTTCTGAGTTTTTGGCAAACCAAAAATGAAATGCATACTCATAGAATCCCAAGGCCTAGTTGGAATAGGAAATGGTGTGTATAAGCCTGTGTTTTGGATTCTTCCCTTGGCATGTTGGCATATCCTACATCTGCTCACAAATTTCTCAACTTCAGACCTCATCTTTGGCGAAAAATAGAAATGGGTCAACTGCCCAAAGGTTTTATCACTTCCAAAGTGACCTGCCATCCCTCCATTATGTTTCTCCTGTATCAAGTTCTCTCTCATAGAACATTTGGGAATACAAAGTTTACTGTTTTAAAAGAGTAAGCCATCTTGAAACATATACTCCATCCATAGCTCTATGTCTACCTCCACGGGATTCCTGCAAACTCTGTATGCATCCTGAAAATCAATGTCCGTCTCATACAAACCTCTTAAGTGCTCAAATCCCAAGACTTGGATCTACATTTATTGCACAACCAATTGTATCCTACTTAAAGCATCAGCTACTCGATTTGATTGCCCACTGATGTGCTTTATCATAAAGGTAAAGTTTTTCATGAACTCAACCCATTTTACATGCTTCTGATTCAACTTAGGTTGTTGCATGATGTGTTGCAATGCATGATTATCAGAGAACAAAACAAACTCTCTAAGCATCGGATAATGTCTCCAATGCTTTAGTGATTGGACAATAGCATAGAATTCCTTGTCATAAGATGAATACTTATATTTTGACTCATTCAATTTCTCGCTGAAATATGCTATAGGTCTGTCTTCCTGACTGAGTACAACTCCAATTGCTACTCCACTGGCATCACATTTCACTTGGAAAGGATGTTTGAAATATGGTAATTTCAATACTGGTTGCTCAGTAATCTTCTTCTTCAAAAACTGAAAGCTTCTTTCAGCCTCTGTTGTCCATTTAAATAGTTGTTTGTCCTTTCTAATTAATTTAATGATTGGTGCACAAATCCCACTAAAATTCTTTATGAACTTTCTGTAAAAACTTGCCAATCCATGGAAACTTCTTACCTCAAATATACTCCGAGGTGAAGGCCAATCAATAATTGCTTGCACCTTTTCTACATCCATCTTTAGTCCATCTCTTGAGATAACAAAACCCAAATACACTAGTTCTGATTTCATAAATGTACACTTCTCCACATTCAACAACAAATTTTCCTTTTGTATCTTCTCTAAGACACATCTTAGATGCTTCAAGTGTTCTTCTATTTTACTGAAAACCAGAATATCATCAAGGTAAACTATCACAAACTTGCCTATGAAATCTCTCAAGACTTCATTCATTAATCTCATAAAAGTGCTTGGTGCATTGGACAATCCGAATGGCATAACCAGTCACTCATACAACCCATTATTTGTCTTAAAGGTTGTTTTCCACTCATCTCCTTCTCGAATTCTGATCTGATGGTATCCACTCTTCAGATCTAGTTTTGAAAAACATGTTGCCCCACTCAGGAAATACATCATGTCATCCATCCTGGGTAATGGGAACCTATATCTAATGGTAATCTTGTTAATTGCTCTAGAGTCAGTGCACATCCTCCATTCACCATCCTTCTTTGGGGTGAGAACTGCTGGTACTGCACATGGACTCAGACTTTTCTGAACCAACCCCTTGTCTAACAATACTTGTACTTTTCTTCTGACTTCTTCATTATCTTGAGGTGTCAATCTGTATGCCGCCTTGTTTGGTAAGCTTGCTTCAGTAATAAAATCAATATGGTGACTTATATCCCTCTTTGGTGGTAACTCATTGGGAAAATCATCTACCACAATGTCACTAAACGTGCCTATCATCTCCTGAATCTCCTCAGGTAGGTCTGTAATACTAGTCTTCATCACTACCAATCTAGGCTTACATACCACAACATAGTTCAGTTCCTTTTCATCAATTTTTTGCAAATACTCTTTCCTTATCAACATCAAGACCTTAGATGCTTGTTGCTCTGTCGAACTCTCTCCTAACAAAGGGTGAAGAATATGTTTTACCACATCTTGCACGAAACTATGACAATTTATCCTACCATCATGCACTTCCCTTTTATCAAATTGCCATGGTCTCCCTAGAAGAATATGGCAAACATCCATGGGCATAAAATTACATATAATCTTGTCCTTATATGTGCCTACTTGAAAATCAACTTCACATTGTTCACTTACCAGGATTTGATGTCCTTTATGCAACTAGGATACTTTGTATGGAACAAGGTGTTTGGTCCTATTCAGACTCAGTTTCTCCACCATATCTATGGAAACAAGATTGTCGGTGCTCCCACTGTCAATCACCATTGTACAACACTTCCCTTTGACTTTACACATGGTCTTGAATAAAGCCTTCCTTTGAGCTGGTTCCACTTCCTCCTTTTCAGGTTTCAATAAGACTTTGTTCATCATCAAATACTCTCCCTTCTTTGGCATATTCTCGACCACTATCATCTGCTCTTGCTGCTGCTCATTCTGAGCTACATAGGCTCCTCTCTGTCCTATGTCTTCCTTCTCTAGACATTTAAAGGATCTATGTCCCAATTTGTTACACTTGTAACATCTGTAGAGAGCTTCTCTGCCTCTTCCTCTACCTCTACCCCCTTGGTAAGGTCTTCTCCCTCTTGGGTCACCTCCTCTACCTTGGTGCTCCTATTGGTTTAAGTTACTGGGTCCTCCTCCTTGGGTTGCAAACCTTCCTCTTCCAGTTGTTTTCCCCCTTCCTCTGGCTGAACCTCTTCCCATGTTGAAGTTATACTTTCTTACTAATTTTTCTTCTGCTCTCAAGGCACATTGGTATGCCTCTTCCATGGTTCTTGGTGATATCATACTAATATCATCTTGAATCTCCATCCTGAGACCATTTACATATCTTGTAGCCTTCTCTGCTGATTATTCCACATAACCTGCCCTTAGGTTCACTTTGTAGAATTCTTCAGTATACTCTCTTATAGTCAATAATCTTTGCCTAAGGTTCTACATCTTCCTGTACAAAATTAGTTGGTAATCCTTGGGAAAGAACTTGGCTCTCATCTTAGCTACCATCCCATCCCAGCTCTTTATCAATGGCTTGCTCTTCCTTCTTTGTTCATCCTGAACACTATCCCACCATAGGGATACATGTCCTTTCAACCTTGTCACTGCCAATCTGACCTTCTTGTTCTCTTCAACTTCATCATACTCAAAGTACTTGTCTAGCTCGCTGATCTAGTCAATGAGGTGTTCAGCAGTGAGGCTTCCCTCATAGGCAGGAAACTCAGGTTTTGGTCTTGACGTTTCTCCAAGAATTGACCGAAAGTATCTTAACTCAGGTGTCTCTCGCATGGGCACCGCTTCTTCTTCTTGTTCCTCTTCATCAGGGTCACTCACATCCCCTATTTCCGATTCTCTTCGCCTACCCATATCCACAACTTCCATACGTGCTCACATTTCTCTCATTTCCTCCATGACCTCTACATTCGTTGTTGGTCTTCCTCTGTCACGACCTCTTGCTTGGCCTACACATATCGCCATATCTTTCCTCTGCTTCGCTGAGAAAATCCTGCTCTGATACCAAAATTGGTGCAGTCGAGAATGACCGCAACCCGTCCAACCCGCACCTTCCCAGGAAGTAGGGTGATCCCTTGAAGTCGAATCACCAACCTTAGCCAACAAACATCCAATTTCTTCTCAACTGCGTCCCTCCCCTTCAAAATGGGCTTTCCAAAAGGTTCTGATAGTTAGGATTGACCTTCTGCAACTGTCATGTGAAAACACTTTCCTTCCGGAATTGCAATGCCTTCCGCAATGATCCTTCTACTATCGCCTTCCCGCAATGCGATTTATGCAACCTCCTTTCTGCACGCTCCTTTCCGCAGCTTGTGGATTGCATATTGTGGATGTGTGTTTCGTGATTTCTCGAAAACGCTTCCATAATAACTCTTCTGCAACCAGGTTTCCACAACCTCTCACTGTTAACTCCTATGCTTCTTCCTTCTACAAAACACTGTCCCAACCATCGATCTTTTGTGGATCTAATCTTAACCATTTATCTTTGATCAGTGCGGAACACTGCACTTTGGCTTGCGGAGACGCTAACTTCAGTGCACGTTCACTTGATCGATGCTTCTCCGCCGTCCAACCTCTATTTAGTCCCTTCGACTGCACTCTATGATTTCTTCGTTGATTGATCAGAGAATCGATCAATCCAGCTTGATCTTCGTCCAGATCGAATGAGAACTTAGGATGACAAGAAATTATCTCTACTACGAATTAATGGTCTTCTTACAAAGGATTTGGGCGTTCTTGTTGTTCATGCAAACACAAAGACAAAGATTCATTCACATAGATTTCAGGTTATCATTCGCACACAGCTCTACCTGATAGAATCTAGGCTTATCTCTCATTCAAATGCATAGTAACACCATCAACACACAGAACTGGATAATTTCATTAAGTGAAAGAAAAAACAACTATACAGTCGTATTTTCCTTTGGTATGTAGGAAAATATCCAACTGAATCTTCCTCACGAAGAGCTCTCTCTTGCTCCTTCAGCCGATCTCTCCACCCCCTTCTTACTCCTAATATTCTCCTCTTTCATCCATTCGAAACCCTCCCAAAACCGAATTGTTGAACAATTAAACAAACTACTAACTAACTCTCCTCCATCACTGAAGGAATCACTATCATTCAACAACAAACTAGCTAACTAGCTTGACCTCCACGCAGGGAGTATCAACTTGCCACTATGTCCTAGCTTCTCAAAAATCAACAACGCACAAGGCGGTTACATATTCTGCCAATTAAAATGTTAAACATGGAAACAAATTATACTGCCCACATTAGGACATATCGCCCTCATGCTAGCCACAACATGTGAACACTCAATCACATTGTTGAATTAGCATTGATGCTCCTACATCACCCTTTCTTGGGATTTTTGAAGTTTATGGTCCATCTATAGGGTGGCATATGGATAAAAATGCAAGGGTATTGGAGGGCGTGCCTATACCTATGTGTTGTTTAAAGAGTATACCTAGTGAGGGACAACCAATGATGTGTGGAAAATGACACCATTGGTAGTGTTCTACACACACTCAAACAAAATCCATAGCATAAGAGTGCTTAATAACTAAACATGAAAACCAAGATAATATATAATGGTACTTCTATACTATGTTGAAGATTTTGAATATGATCAAGAAGGAAAATGAGTTCCCAATTAGGGTTATTCCCTGAAGGGGTCCATGGAACCAATAGTTCTCTAAGAAGAAATTCCCTAAAGGATATTATACCACTTGTATTAGGGTGTATCAAAGAGACTAAAGTTGAATGGGTCTCACCACATGAAGCAATGAAGCTAGCTAGTGGCTCATTATGATTAGTCTATGTGGCTTGTAGTTGGATGATGTTTGGGGGTGCGGGACACAAGGATGTGTAACGATGGTTCCCACAAAGAGTGAAATGTTGGTCTGTGTTGTGTTGTAGGCTATGCCATATGGGACCAAGGTGGGTAATGGTATTACTTAGCTTTGTTATGTGGAGACTGAGTGAAGTGTTTCTTCCAAATAGCCAACATGATGGGCCAAAGATAAAAAGTTAGAAATTTAATGAAGGTAATCCACATAAGAGGAGATGAAATAGTGTATTAGATTCACCCGGTAGTGTAGCATTCATGGGAGTGATTGTCTCTAAAAAATATTTGACATCATCTTTTATTGGGGCATTATTGGTAAACATGGAATTGGATTCCATAGTATCCTTATTTGTTATAAGAGATTTCTTTACATGAGAGGGAATGATGATAGTGCCATGGGATATGGAATCATAGGATGTATGAGTTGAGTGGTTAGGTACCTATGGATAGTTAATAAGATAACCTAGAGGAGGGGAATCACTGAGACTACTGAAACATGTGATGGTCTCAAAAAATTCTTCAACATCTACGAAGAATGTGGGTGAGGATACCTGATTTCTTTGGTCAGTTAGGGAAAAATCAATGTGGATACCCATGGGGGTGAATTAATCCACCTCACAAATTGGTTGAAATGACGAGGATGTGGTTCTAGAAATACGAGATCACACTCAATGGGAGTGGATGTTGCACAACTAATGGAGGTGGACATAGAGTGCATGGCATCAATGCGAGCAACAAAAGATGATTTTTCTTTAAATGAAGTATGTGATGAAGGGTCATAGTCTTAGAATTGATCAATGGTGACAAATCATTCCTTTTGAGGGAATATCATGACCCGAAATAGTAAAAAAACTAGATTATTCATAACATAAATATAATCATGCCCAATGTGGATATTGTAATCCATTTGGTTGGTCATGATAATAAAGTTGACCATAGAACTCTTTCCACCTAACTCAATGGGGAGATTAGGCAGCATTCCAAAGGTGGAACAGAGTCTAACATAAAATTCTCTTAACTTGATCGTTGATGGAATAAGAATGGGATAGCTTAGGTGTCACTAGGCCGAGAAGGACATAGTACATGAGAAAGTTCCATCATCAATGATACATCAATGAACTATAAAGATCTTAAAAATGACCTATATTTGAAATGAGATGGAATATGGGACACATGTGTAATAAACCTAATTAGTTATTACAAATGTATCATTATTATATTAGGATAATTAATTATTAATTATCAAATGACATGTCTATTTATCAATAAACATGTCTATTCCCATTAGGCCATATTTAATATGGGCCATTCCTATTGTAAAATCATCAATTCAATTATAAAAATATATTTATTATCAAACATGATAATTATGTAAAGATGAATCCTTACAAGTAGTATCAGAGCTCTTTATATCACATCTCCACTGCCTATACACTACTCCTCACTCCCCATCTTCCTCCATTCATTAATCCCTAACTCCTCATATGTCCCCATCCACTCCTCTACGCGCCAGTTCCCTTTTCCAAATCCATGTGCATCCCCCCCACCCTTTTCCAGTGCCCTTCAGACTGCACTCATCCCTGTGCATTTCCCCAAGCACTCCCTAGCTCCCTTCAGACTGCACTCATCCCTGTGCATTTCCCCAAGCACTCCCTAGCTCCTCCCCTGCTCTCGTCCCTCTGCGCCTACATTCCTCCACGACACCTCCCTTACACCACGCTGCACTCTCGCCCCCTTCCATCCCTTTCCCAAGACCCTAATTCCTTCCTGCACTTTTTCTCCACCCTAAACCCACACTCACACACTCCTCTCTGCATAATCCCTTCTCCATCTCCCACACCACCGGCCCCCTCCATGCGCGTCCATCTCCACCGGTCTCTGTTCTTCTCCTGTCGACCTCCACTACCACTGCACCACATCTGCTTTCACTCTCCCTGCTCTGCGTCCCTCCCTTCACACCGATCCACTCCCTCTCCTGCACAGTCCTTCACGCCTGTCCATACCACCTCTGCCATTTTCTTACATCCCATCCTCTCGCGCCGCCGCTCCACCTCCACCGGCTCCAACCGCCTCCTCTCTCCACTCACCTTCCCTTTCACACCAGCGAGCTCATCCGCTGCCTCCCTCCACGCACCTCCCTGCTGCACTTTCCCCCCATTCCTCCCACTTGACTGCGCCCTCCCATATCGTTTCTCCCTATTCTCCTCTACGCCAATACACGTTGCTCGTGCTGTCAGCACCAATCCACGCTGCTCGCGCTCCCTTGATTCTACCTCCGTCCAACCACGGTGTTGATCCCTCACACCTACGCCATCGCTTCTCCACGCTCCCTTACTCATCCCCTTCCCCATCTCTTTCCCATACGGTTTCGAAACCGTACATCCATTCTCCAAATTTTTTTTTATTAAAATAATAATAATATTATTATTAAATACTATTATTATTCTAATATTAATATTTCAGGTTCTTTAAAACTATTGAAATTTTATAATAAATATTATTATTATCATATTAATAATAAATTATTATTATAATTCATATTTTAATAGTTAAAATTTTACAAATAATTCCGAGGCTAGAAAAAAAATTCTTTTTGGGATCACCATGTTTCCCAATGTTAGTACGATCATTATTAGCCCATTCCACAAACCTAAAGAGATATCGAGGCTAAAGAAATAAAAAGAAACCAATATGAAGAAATAAAAAGTGGTTATGAAGACATTATCAAATTAGTCAAGGTATTGAAGTTCACGATAACACAATGCCAAGAAGAAGCTACAATGACTCTTGAGTTCCCAGGTCAAGAAAAGCTAGAAACTGCATCCACACCCATGTCAGAAGAAGGGACTCCTATCATAAAGGAACATGGTATGTTGACTCCCGAGTTCTTAGGTCAAGCAGAGCTGGGGTTTACATCGGCACTCACGACAGAAGAAGGAACTGCGACCAAAAGGGAAGAAACATTAAATGATATTGATCAATTAAAGGGAGAAGAATCAGCTATGCCATCTGAACTCTCAAGCAAGGAAAAACATGAAGCAACATTAAATGATATTGATCAAGTATAGCTCAAGGCTGCTTTGACACCTATGATGGAACAAGGTACTACAATGACTCCTAAATATTTAAGTAGGGAGGAGTTGGAAGTTGCTACTATAACCAAAAAAGAAGGGATTCTCAAGTTCTCAGGTCAAATAGAGCTGGAAAATGCATATGCATTCATGACAAAAGAATGGACTACAACCGTTAAGGAAGAAGCTATCACAACTCTCGATTTCTCAAGACAAGTAGGGCGGGGAACTGCCTCTGCACACATAACAGAAGAAAGGACTACCAAGGAAGAAGCTAAGTACTCTAGTAAGGAGGAATTCAAGGTCGCTACTACCCCCAGGAAAGAAGGGAAGCCAGGCCGACAACTTCCTTATATCCCTTCTCACAAAAGATCCAAACCACTAGTCACTAGAAAGGATAACAAAAGACATCCCAACTACAAACCTCAAAATGCGATACTCAGTAAAAAATATGCACATCGTCCGGAAATTCGTTGCGGTTTCTTACAAGTTAGGGAAGTAAGTCGCATTAATGCGCCAGTCGAAAATCCTATAAAGATGTCCAGTGGTACCCAAGGACAAACCGGATACCATGTTGGGATTCCCAGTCAAAGAAAAGTAGATGATAAGGAAGACGATGAAATAGAAGTTGTAGAGGACAAATATATGGAAGATCAAGATGATATTGACAATCACAATGTGTAACATCCCTCCTTTTTGACCTGATGATTTGTATAAATGTAAATAATTATTAATCGTTTCTGGTGAGGAGCTCAAGGCCAAGGCCCCACCAGTAAACGTTGTATCTAAAATGGTGATTATTTTCTAAAGATTGTAAAACTAGGTGGTAAACCTAGATCACTTGAAGTAGTGACACCACGACAAGCATTTGAATTTTTGCACTAGAGGAGATAGGTCGACGATGACCTATGTCGCCTCAGTGCCATAAGTACTTAGGGAAAAGCGAACTAGTGACGACTATTCGTTAAAGCACAAATATTAAGAGTGCCACCTAAGTACAGTCGAACATAAACTAAATAACAGGAGAAACCGCTACGATATCTATCTCTATATATAAATATATATTATAAGAACTGCAAAAGATTGAAGTTCGCTATGATCTTAAGTCATAATCATGACATTTGAAGATTACTACAAAAAGGTTATCCTAAGAATGTCCACTTAATTAAAAGTAAAAAATTAACTACTAGATGGATGCTATATGTGGGAATTATATATATATATATATATATAAGCTGTTATCATAAAATATATTTATGCATCCTCGGAAAAGGATATCGGTAAGGAGGAAAGATAATATCCTCTAGTTTGAATCATATGATAAGTATTAAACTATCATAAATATACTTATTTAAAGGAAAATCTTAGAAAAGAAGTATATAACCCATAAAATATGGGTGAGTGTGTATTTAATACTTTCTATTGGAATTTATAAAAAAAAGGATATATCACTTTTAAAAAAATTTAATGTATATATATACAAAGGCTAAATAAATAGTGTGACAACTACTAGATAAATATTAATATGTATATTCATATATGTCTTGGAAGGTTAAATAAATAAAGGTAGAAGATACTAAATGGATATTATAAAGTAATATATATATATATGTCATACTCATATAAAACTCATATAAAGGAGTATTGTTACATTTGAGCTAGGAAAGAGTGCACCCAAGGGTTTGGTTAAGAAGATTAAGGAGGATGTTTTCTTAAACAAACATCCTTAGCCAAGACACTAACTAATGCATTTTGCTTTTGCTTGATATTTTAAATGGGACCCATTTTAGTATAATTTTTTTTTACTTAATAGCGTTATTATTAGGCGAGCTTATGCCCATCCTTTGTTTTATTTTCTTCTAGAATTTTGCGACCACCATGAGAGATTAGATATCTCCTTCATAAGAATCGTGGACCGAGATTTCTAGGCTGTGTGGGTTATAATGGTGGAAACTCCATTAAATAAATGAAGAGGTGTTGAGTCCACTTATTTATCCAGTTTTGTTGGTTAGTAGTGTGACATCCTTTTAGAGAGAGCCATTTTTAAAACTTAAAAATCCCCACGATCTCCTTTAATGCACGATACTCACGCTGTCAGCTCCAGTCACAAAACAGCTTAATCGTTTGGAAAAGGGATCTCAGTGAGAGATCTTTGGGAGTTTGTCCCCTGGAGTAAAACGCCATTTCCAAGCACCTTTCCACATTGTATTAGGCAGTTGCGTTTGAACCTCACAGTGTGAACTACAAAGGGGGAGGTTGAATCCAAAATTGGGAGAGCGCGGAAGATGAAAGGAAAGGGAGTTCTGTTATCTGCTTATGCTCTGCGTAGAAGGGGGTATTGAGTCCTTAAGTACTGATCAGAAGATGGTAGTTGGTCTAGGATTGTGGAATGTTGTATCAATGGATCTCGGCCGAACCTAGGGGATTAGATGAAGCAGCCTGAGGGCCTGAATGCATGACAATTGACGCGGTGATGGTGAAGTAGGTTTGCTATTTTTTTTTAACCTATGCCATGGGTTCGTAATCCAGGTTCGCGTATCGCTTGGTATGTATCATTACACCTTCTTTTCAGTATATTTATACTGTTGTTGCATCCAGATATTTGACTTAGGTTCTCCCTATTTCTGTAAGTAATCCTCCGCATCTGTCTTACAATAGAAAGTTTATATTTTTTATGCATTCTTTCAACCTGGCGATTATCTTCTTATAACATTTTTTATCACTGTCTTGTTAGAGAAATGTGTTGGGTTGGGATAGCGATATTACTATACTTCTTGATAAAAAAATCTACAACTTATGTTGAGAGCTTTGTATTTTGATAAATGACAGAGTTGGTATTTGCCGGAGTGTTATTTCTGCTTATATTGTTGATCTGATAGAAATATATACTGTTGGTCCTTTATAGTTTTGAACACACTACATCTTAGTTATACTTCTGAATGTTTTGTCAAGATTAGCCTTAAGGGAAACTACGTTGAGATAGGCAACGTTGTCTAAAATTTGATTTTTATTCTCTATGTCTTGAGTCTGGCTATGACAGTCATTGGGGGAAAAATCGCCTTTCGGAGTACTGTATATACTACTCGGGTTAAGGGATAGGACGGCTCTGTAGAAGCCAATCCCAATTAATGTTGAGTTTGTTTGCCTGTTGTGCTATAAATAGATTATGACCTCCAGTTGTTTGCAAATTTAAACCATCCCGATCCAAAATTGCATAGATCTGTATTTTTTTTCTATTTTCATTATCGCAGTATCCTCTGCGCATAAGCTTTTGCTGTGTTAAAAATGCAGAGAAAAATCTTTTATATTCCCAAATTTTATAGGTGTTCTAGTTTTATTTCTCAATCAGAACAGGTAAGACTATGTCAATGAAATAGTTCGATGGATGGTAATGATATCCTACCTCAGATGGCGCCTCTGTTGATGGCTGCGTTTTCTTTTGTTGTTTTTTTTTTTTTTTAAAGTTGTGTGGTTCAATGTTTGGTATGTTGGTATTTAGATCACCTTTGGTAGGGTCCAGAATTTCACCATTTTCTCATCTTGAATAAACGAAAAACTTCAAGTATTGTCTTCAACGACTTTTCGAATGAACCATTCTTGGAAGAATTTTATAAATCGGCATTTTTTTTTACTTGACTAAGTTCTCACTTAATGTGACGACGAGTGCACTGAGGAAGAGTTTGGTGGAAAACTTATTTTATAGTTTTTAGCACCTTTTAATTCATTAAAATGGAGGAACATTATTTTATTAACTCGTGACCTAAAGCAAGGGCCTTGTGACCAAGTGGTACATGTTTATATGATGAGAAAGGGCTATTTATGGATATATCATTTCTTGTAATAATGCTTATATATTAATTAAATGAATATCTTTTTGGGCAAGGATAGAATATAAGTAATTATTATATGCTATAATGTTTAAACCTTAGGATAAAGGGGAAGGACCATAAATATTAAATGAATATCTTTTTAGGCAAGGATAGAATATAAGTAATTAGTTGTAGTAATTATTATATGCTACAATGTTTAACCCTTAGGATAAAGGGGAAGGACCATAAATATTAAATGAATATCTTTTTGGGTCAGGATAGAATATAAGTAATTAATTGTAGTATTTATTATATGCTCAATGTTTAACCCTTAGGATAAAAGGGAAGGACCATAACTATTAAATGAATGTCTTTTGGGCAAAGATAGATTATAAGTAATTGCTTGAAGTATCTATTATATGCTACAATGTTTAACCCTTATGATAAAGGGGAAGGACTTTTTTTTAACTTGAGTAAGGTATGCAACTTCTAAAGTATCAAGGGTCAAGTTACATAGTTTTACACACAAAATATTTCTAAGTGAAAGAGGCTTAGAGAAAGAAGAAAGAGCTTTAGTGCAACAATCATGTTGCTGGATGTAATCCCTGGAATTCAAAGAATAATAAAACAACCCTTTGTGGACGTAGCCCAAGATGCGGGTGAACCACGCAAAAAAGTCTCTTTCTGACGTGTTTTTCTCATGTGTCCCTCATGTGTGTATCTTATTGAATCTTTACATTGATGTATCTCGAACGTTAAAATGGTCTCATTTGAATATTCTCTTTTGTATGAACTTAAGAGTTTAATCTTCTAGATAGAAGTGGTGACCTTGTTGTTTATGTCTACACTTGAGTGAACAAATGATAATTTGTTGACGTTTCCCATGTTGTGTTTTCTTTAAGTAGGCTCAAGTTACTGGTTTTATTTAGTTATGTAAAGATGAGTTTATATGAGTAAGCTTAGGAACCATTACATTACTAATTGATATTTCGGTGAATCCTTGAGTTTCAGTATTTAGGTCTGAAATGTTATAAAGTCAAAAGGTAAGATACTTGAAGGTTAATGTGGTGAGGATGTTAGTTCTTTCTATGTTAAAACAATTGTTGATGAGTTACAATTTTAGGCATAGTAAGAATAGTCAAAGTAGTATGACTATAATATACTTCATTATAATATAACAAATATGTTATTAAAAGAGTTAATTTGTCAGTAATATACTTCTATAACATTTAATATTAGCAATTATTATTGTCTGGAAAAATTTTAAATTTTTTTATGAAATTTGGGTATGTGACACAATGTCAATATCAATTGTAAGGAAAATGATGATGTCGTATAAGTCAATGAAGCCAATAAACTCAAAGTTAATAGTAATTATAAGAGAATTGAAGTTGTAGAACAATACAATAATGAAAATATAAAAACTAAAAAAGATCCTAAGAAGGAAACTTTGAAGATAAGGCGACACTTGAAAAGGAAAAAGTTCTACAAATTGTCGCAAGTCAAGATATTCGAGAATCTCAAGATGGAAAGGATCCCAGGGAACAACTAATGACAAAATAGTCAGACAAAGAAGTAAGTACATTACTAATAGTTGCCTCTACAGATAAGAAAACCATATCAAAACATGCAGAATTATCAAAGATCCACATAAAATTAGAAGAGCAAAGGAACACCGTCAAATTAGCAGATCTGAAATATACGCCGATTAGTTGTTATGCGTTCATCTACAGAATCATAAGCATGATAAGATTTGAATGGAAATGTGACCAATTGTTCCAAGAACTGTTAAACCGTGGCATAGTTATTCATGGAAAGAATCCAGTTGCAGCTCTCTCGTAGAAGATTCGTGGTCGAATCTTTTCAGAGCAGGATGACTTGTAATAAACCTAATTAGTTATTACAAATGTATTATTATTATATTAGGATAATTAATTATTAATTATCAGCTGACATGTCTATTTATCAATAGACATGTCTATTCCCATTAGGCCATATTTAATATCGGCCATTCCTATTGTAAAATCATCAATTCAATTATAAAAATATATTTATTATCAAACATGATAATTATGTAAGGATGAATCCTTACACATGCTTGGATATGTTGGTCCCAATATAAGGTGATGGCATATGCTAAATGTTGGTAAGAATATCGATATTCCTTATAAGTAGATGGTCTAGTTAACATTATGGCACTAGAGGTTGAAGGGGTTTCCCCTAGTCTATATGACTAGGTAATGGACATGGAGTAGATCTAGTGGGAGAAGGTGTTACTCTCATGAAGGGTAACCTCTATAGTTAAGGTTCAGGGAATCTAAGATAGTGAAAAAATGAGATCCCATTGAGCAAGTACCACTGGGTTTATTGCATTCTACGTGATTTAAATAGATTGTTTGGACTAGTTTGGGGTGAATCAAGGCATTGTTGGAGTGAGTGACCATAAAGCTGACTCAAGGAGTAAGGGCGATTATTCTAAGTATGAGTTGTATGTCTATGTTTGGTTTGACTATATTTTTGGTGATGATTATGTGTTCCCTTAGTATTACTAGTATTTCCTCCATGTTGTGGGATTTCTCACAAAATAATGGGCACATGTCCATAAGGGAAATCTCAAAAGACACACTTGAGGGGGTTCAAGTAGGTGTTGTACTTTTGAAACAGTTTAAAAATAATGTGTAGGTTAGCAAGGTGTTGTGGCTAATCTTTTGACCAAGTTGTAAGATCATCAAGATAAGCTAATACAATATGGACCAAGTCATGAAAAATAAAGTCATTGCACTTTGAAAGATGGCTCTAGGATTATTGATACCAAAAGGCATTATGTGATAAGAGAAAGTATCCGAAGGCATGGTGAATGCAATTTTGTATTGATCTTCATAGTGGATCTAGATTTTTTTATACCTAGAGAATGTGTCCATAGTGGAAAGGACCTCATGGATAGTGCATTCATCAATCACTTGGTCAAGAAATGGGGTAGGAAAGTTTTCTTTGGGATATGCTTGGTTCATATCTTGAAAGTTAATGAAGACTCAAATGGTTACCTTCTTTTTATTTATAAGGATTGGGTTAGATACTGTTGGAGGAGCCTAGTTAGCTAGCTGACTAGGTCCTTCTGACCATCTAGCAAATAGTCGTCTTAGTTAGTCATGTCGATTATGATAATCGATTGAACAATTATGAAACCATAATAATATAACAGTATGTATCAAATATATAATACGTTGGTGAGCCAAGTAAAGAGGGATTCTCTTGTACATATCTGGTATGTCTGATAATACAAGATACTTGTTCCTTGGGTCCCCATTACTCTATTCTTGTCATCTCTCATGTATGTATGATTATGGGTGCAATGTATATTTATTTGTATGATCGATGCTCTACTGGTAACTCCATGTAATCCATCAGATTACAACATAGGTTCCATTGTTGGTAGTAATGACACAAGACATGAACCATGCATACATATGGTGCGAGAAGGAAATTAGAGCTTGGTGGAACCAAAAGATCGCAAACTCTATACAAAATTATGCTAGAATGAACACACTAACACTTGCACAGGCTTGGGAAAATTTCTTCACCTAGTCACATGAAAGATTCATATAAGTCATTACCCATGAAATAAATAATTTTCTCGACGTTGTTCATGACCAAGTTGGATCCCCAGAATGAAAGACTCCTAATGCACAAGATCGATAACGAAGGAACGGAGAATTTATATGAATGGTTCAATAAGATATGCGAAGACTTTTGTGAAGAAAAAACTATAGAAGGAATATCATCAGTTGACAAAGTTTGACGCAAATTCTACACTGACCTTCATGAAGGATTTTTTTGCTCTATACCAATTTTTCTATATAAATTCTTAATAAAAAATGAAGCTGGTCACATAGTCAAACCATGACCTCCATTGGGAATTGCCGCTTCATCAATTTGGGAGAAGACGCAGAAATACTGGGAGCACTTCATCAACGAACGCGAGTGGGAATACTTTTTGAACAAATGAAGCCTATTACTAAACCCACTTCCGTTGAACAATAAAAGTTGGGACATAAATGGGGGGATCATCGTCCATATGTTCTAAATAAAGGAATGATGCTAGTCGAAAGAAGAAAAAAAGAATGAATCCCTGTAAAAATTTAAGTTCGCTTCAAACAAATAAGTGCCGAGATGCTCACAAATAAATAACAAATATTCAGAGATTAGAAAGAGAAAAAAGGTACAAGCAACAAGAACATCTGAAATATATTGCAAGCCCTTTGCATGCACAAAGAAGACTGGAAAAAAAACCAGTTGATTTGGTCGAGGAACCCAAAGGACTGACTAAGTCAAGGGAAAGTCAACCAGAACAAAAGGAAGGTGAGGTGCCGACCCCGGTAGATAGATTGCACGTGATGGTGCTAACCCCACAAGGTATACACATTTCAATTCTATATGCCTCGACTCTGGTCGAGTCTATACCTATGATAATGACGACTAGGCCGACCATTAGACAAATTATAGAGCGCGACATGGAATTGGGACCTGACGACAATAACATATGGAATCAACTAGATCAATGCAGATGAATTGCGAATAGGTTGATGATACAATGACCAAACCATGGTAACTGGATTACCTTCACACCCAAATTCAGAAGACATTCTTTTATTTTATTTTATTCAAAACATGTGGAAGTACCCCCCCTGCAAACAACATTATTGATTGAAGCAACTAAACTATTAGGTATCCAACCTAGTGACAAAGAGTCCTTAGAAGAAGTAAATATTTTGTGGTATCAATTGCACCCACAAGAAAATAGCAACAAGCATCAATTAGTAAGTCAGTCAGTAAGTCAATCTACTCTAGTGGCTAGTAAAAATTCTACTTATATCAATATGGCTTACCATATTCTAGTAAATAGTCATATTTTCGAAGGGATGGTGACCCGAAGAAACATTGGTTCCTATGCAAAGCACTCTAGAATGCTAACCTCATTGATGATGAGAACCAATAAATTGCACAGTTTGCAGGAGGTCTTAGAAAGAAATCTCTCACCTTGTACATGAATCTCATGGGAGAAGGTCCCAAGACAAAACACCAAATAAAAGATAAATTCCTCAATTTTTTTAAAGCCAGTGACACTAGGCATCTAACCATACATAAACTAAAAGAAATCAAGCAATGAATAGGAGAATCAGTATCTGAATATGATAGAAGATTCAAAGATCCCCTTAGCCAGATGCCATAAAAGAAGAACCAAGCTATCGTAATCCAGTTTTTTGTTGCAAATCTACAACCCATAATTAAAATGCCACTTATATTACATGAATACATAACCTATGGCGATGTCTTAAAGAAATATCTAAGAGCTGATTCGAACACAGATTACGATCGGACCTAGCGAAAGACAACTGGAAGAAAAGATTGAAACAATACAAAGGTCACTTCAGCATCTTACCATGAGGAATAATGGCATATGGTGTACTACGTGATCAAGATAAGGCCACATGAGAGACAATTTCCCCTATTATTAGAAAAGAAGATATCATGATGACCAAAACGCATACCAAAGAGAAATCAAACAACTTAAAGAAAATCCGAGTGTATTTCTAGAAGAGCGTAAACTAGAAAATTTCCACATGACACAAACAAGCTATTTTTGAGACATTTGTTAAAGATTTGAACCTCATTCAATGAAAAACTACCCCTATAATGCTGAAAACATAAAACCAATATGGTGTGGAATATGTTGAATGACACAATATTCAACATTCAAGAAATCAAAGACCAAAGCAAATTATCATACAATATACCAGGCACAAACTATTGAGCAGAAAAGACGAGATGGTCACAACAATGACCAATGCAACCATGGAAATAAATGATGAGGTGGATACAATGGTCGTGGAAGATACAATAATTAGGGATATAGGTCACCAGGTCATGGAAAACTATGTTGCTTCGTGTGCTACAATGAAGAACATTTGAGGCCCAACTGTCCATGGAAGGATAGAACATAATTAAAATTTTGTACAAAATGTGGTGTAGGAGAGCACAATTTATAAGAGTTCCCCATCATGTTAGAATCAATTAATAATAAAATTAGTGTTAATCTCTTGTCTAGCGTCTCTAAGCATGATGCATTGAATACTAAAAATTTGCATGTAATCACCAGAAGGTACAAATACTGGAGGGGATAACCCTCATATCACAAGAATACAAAGAAAGGAAGATGACGATCCTAACCCACTAAAGCAAAAAGAAATATTTTCCAATGCTACAAAAATATTTATAGAAATTGCAGCTAAAGAAAACACCGTGGACTCTAGAAATAAAACACTCAATGAGTTATTACAACACTTAACAAAGGAATAATTTGTTGCATGATTAATTGAGTTAATGTATAATATTCGAAATAATTCAACAAGCGAAAGGATCACCAAAAATATTTGCAGTTTGAATCACAAAGATAAAATTGATATTGACCCCATTATTGACCTCGAAGTCAAAGGGTTTTTCATTTCACAAGTCATCCTCGACTTTGGGTTGCATGCCAATATAATGACGAGGTCGACGTGGGAAAGTTTGGGTCAACCACGACTAGCATAATCAAGCATATACCTTAAACTTGTCAACCAAGTATTAATCGAACCTATTGGCATATGGAAAAATGTTAATACCAAAATTATGGGTATAAGAACACTTATTGATTTTGAAATCATCGACCCAAGGGAAGGATCCAAATCATTCCTAGCATTAGTCGATCGACCCTGGGGTTGCAAAATGAAAGCTTCTATTTCCTTAGAAAAATATAGAATCAAATTGAAAGGTGAAGGAAAAAAGGTCATAGTACCCATAAATCCATCCCAAGGAAAACCCTAGGAGGAACCAGGTGATAATGAGGGAGAATAAGGAAATTATACCAAGTCATGAAAGACAAAGAAGATTCAATACAACCTAATGAATTTGGTGAAATCAATGTTGGTTCTCCTATGTCTGTCAGATAAAATACTGACTCAAAACTATACGAATGGAAGATTGAAAACTACGAAAAACCCGCAAGAGAATGTTGGATGGTCGAATCCATCCCTTAACAACCAACACGAAAATGCTTCACAATAACTACAATCCCAAAAATATTTGAAAAAATAGAAAAAGAATATCCACTTCTTATACCAACGAAAAATGGACTGACAACTCTTCCTCCCTTGATGTTCAAAGAATAAGAATCGCCAATACTGCATGTCGAAGAAGTATCTAAAACCATAGGTGAAAAAGGAAGACTGCAAAGCCTAGTTGAAAAATTCACGGAACAAGCATCCCAACGGTGGGATACCCATAAGTCATGACTGCAGACCTAGATGACCGCTTTGACATATTTCATTGAAATATTTGAAGGAAGAAAACTAATGCCGCAACTGGAAATTCAGAAATTTGTACAAGGTTTGGACCCCGCGGTGCATATAGAGAATTGTGAAAAAGAATGGAAACGAGCATGACACATAGATGAAGTAATTTGGCCACATTTTTTTCCCAATACCTTAGATGACCTACCTAACAAATAGTGCAAAATGGAAGAAGTAAGAAGAGAAACATTTAACTGGAAAAATATTAAGGAAAACTTTATTAAATATTTATCCTTCTCTCTCACAGAAGAATGCCTTCACGATGCGATGCAAGAATTGGACCAGTTCATTGAGCCGACGAAACAAGAAAATGAGATGAGCATTCGACCAAACTCATAATGTAAAGCAATTTTTGTTAAAAAGAAGCATTCAAATCAAGAAACAACTCGACTAGAAATGGAGAATGAGCATACTCATGGGAAAAAATTTCAATGGCTGAGAGATCACCCATAAGTAATTCAACCAATAAAAATGACTTTCAAAATTTCCATCAAAGAAAAGGAGAATGAAGATGATGACAAACAATTCCCCCAACTTTTACAAAATTTAGAGAAGACAACTGACCAATCTATGAATCAAAAGTACCTAATTGGATGGACATAGAGATTAAGACAAATGAATTCAACATATCTACTGATGGGAGACCAAAAATGGAAAATATAAGCAACTACTGGTCGGAGCAACATACCACTGAAATAACTAATCTGCTTAAAGAGTACCAAGATGTTTTTTCTCAAGACTACAAAGAGTTGAAAGGTCTGGTACAAGAAATGGGAGAGATGAAAATTGATATAATGCCTGATGCTAAACCCATCAAGGAACGACCATACAAGTTAGCCCACAAGTATAAAGACATAGTCAAGAAATAAATTGAAAACATGTTAAATGCATAAATAATATATCCAGTGGATCAATCTGAGTGGGACAACCCCATAGTCATTTAGCCAAAGAAGCATGACCCAAAGAGTCTTTGTTTCTTCTTCGACTTCAAAGGCCTCAATAAAGTAACTCTAATAGACCCCTTCCCAACTCTCTTTGCTAACAAGATCATTAATGAATTTGCGGGGCATGAATTCTACTCGTTCACCAATGGATTTTCTAGGTATAACCAAGTTCCAATTGCAAAAGAAGACTAGCATAAGACTACATTTATCTGTGAATTTGGATCATTTTCTTACAGAGTGATGCCATTTGGCCTAAAGAATGCCCCAACTATTTTCTCCAAAATAGTTATAAAATCCTTTTCAATAATTTTGATATAAAACAATGGCTGTCTACTTTGGCGACTGGACCATATACTCAATGCTCAAATACCATGTACAATCGCTTCAACTAATGCTAGAAAGGTTCAGATAGATACATTTGTCCTTAAATATAAAGAAATGCATATTTGCCACACCAATAGAAATACTATTGGGTCATGTTGTGTGCAAGAATGGAATGAAGGTAGACTTAGCTAAGTCACCATGGACTTAAAACCAGTAGTAAACCCTAAACAAGTTAGAATCCTGCTAGGACATAGTGGCTATTATAGAAAATTCATCCGACATTATTCTGACTTTACATTTACATTGGAAGAATTACTTAGAGTACATGTAGAATTCTTATGGACATCAAATGTGATGAATCTTTTAAGCTACTTAAAAAGAAATTAGTTGAAGCTCCAATACTTAAATTCCTCGACTGATCGAAGAAATTTCATGTCCACATTGATGCATAAGATGTCATAGTCGGAGCAATATTAACACAACCCAGAGATGACAGACTTGACTACCCTAATGCATACAACATTCGCAAGCTAAATAAGTCAAAAGAAACTACTCAAAGACTGAATGTGAGGGATTAGGAATGATATTCACACTACAAAAATACTAACATTACCTACTAGCTAATACATTTGTATTTTATAAATACCATCAATCTCTCAAATACTTGGTGAATAAACCACTACACCATGGTCATTTATGTCAATGGCTCATGTTGTTTCAAGAATTTGAATTTGAAATTATAGTCTGACCTGTAAAGTTGAATGTAGGCCCTAACCATTTATTGCGCATTAAAACCGGAGAAGAACCAGTTGACATCAATGATAAACTACCCAATGCACACCTTTTCAGTATAGAAGCGATACCAAAAGAATTAATATATATTGCAAATTTTTTACAAGAAGGCCAGGGACCTCAAGGAACATCGAAGAAAAATAATAATATTTTAGCAATGAAAACAACAACATAACGAATAATCAATGGGTACTTATACAAACTTGGGCCTGATGACATAATATGTCGATGCACACTTGAGCATGAACGACAACATATCATACAAGAAGCACATTTAGGGCCTGTGGGAGGACATTTCCACACTGAAAACATTATTGTGGAAAAAATTGCACAAGTGCACTCTTCCACTTGGTAAGGGGCTAAGCCTTGTAGGTTGCAGCAAAGCCTTAGTCCTTGGAGCCCCTTTTTGGTGTGGTTGGTATTCCTCCAAGTGATCCTGCAATAGATTGTTAGTATAAATCACATTCAAACAAATAAATATGGATAAAAACAAAATGAAAGAGATAGGGGGAGAATGCAAACTCCAATAACAATCATAGGTATGTTAAAGCACTCTTGTATTTCCCAATGGTATAGTTGTACAACACCTAGGATATGCGGGCTTCAAGGGAAGCCAACAATCTCCCCTAGGGAGGCCTGTCTTGTCCAAACTAAATTCTAAGTAGATGGTAGAAAAATGGAGAGAAACACTTTCCCCTTGAGGGAAGGTGGCAAGGGATATTGGGAATGCTCACAATGATAGGAAGTGGTGGGCTATGAGGAAGCTCTAACTCAAATACAACATCATAACCTTGCTCTGATTTCTCTCCATAAAATGCATGACAATGGATTCCTTTTATGGGCCAAGAGGTGGCCAACAAAAAACTAGATCCAAATGTGAACTCACCTCTCCCATGAACTAGTTGCAAGGTACACAAGGGGGGATGATTAATGCCACCAAGTGTGTGAGGAGATGAATTCGGATCCTTGGAAAGGATTGAGCCTTTAATGCACCACTAGGAGCTAGTGGTCCCGTCATTTTAACAGTAGTGTTCCTATCGAAGGAAAATCTGCGCGAGTGTAGCGCGATAATTGTTCAGTTAACCTACACTATAGCGCAGGTCAACAGTGTATTACCTGCTCTACCCTTTATTTTGAATTTTTTTTGACACTTATGGGCTCATGCTGTGTTTTGGATCTGTTGAGGATGCATGTGGTGTGATGCATTCTTTATGTTGATGACACTTTACTATATGATTCATCGAAATGTCACCTATGTGTGACTTTTAGGTGTTAATAGATGCCCCTGATGTATGAGGCTCGGAGGGTACTGTAGAGTCAATAATGGATCATGTTTCTTGTTGTTTGTAAGACAAAGCATATGTGGACACATAGGGTTCTCCCATGGGGGAATATTGTTGGTGACGATTTTTGGAGCTGTAGTAAATAATAGTTTTTATACAAATGTGGAGGCATACCCATGCTTGTGAAATGCTGCCAAAGTTATTACAATGAGAGAGGACCAAGGTGTCGACTCTATTATACTGTTGGGACATGGATGAAGGCGGATTCAATACATGTTTGAGTAAATGCACCAGGAACTATTGAGGAATATTGAAGAAGTGGAACTGCTGGTGACCATGATAAGCCCACTAGGGTGGGGGACCAAACTGGTATGTAGATCTTCCTAAGAGCTTCACTATACCAAATAGACTGCTACCATGATTTCCAAATGTGAACACTGCTACCTTCAAAAGTATGTTTCCCCCTGATGCGATGATGTGTTGACGTCGAGCATAGGGGAAACCAATTAGTTAGGGAGCACTAATGACTCTCCCTACTAAATTCGAGGTAATCCCTTATAGTGATTGAAAGGGATCCCAAGGTACAATCGCAACTACTGCAACTCTCAGAATGTAGTGTTTTGATGTCGACGAGAGCTGAAGTACATTATAAGACGAGAGTCTCATAATGAGAACTGAGATCATATTGTAACCGACTGGTGGATGAAAATACCTAACATAATACTGGTTCATAAGCATGGGGCTCATAACTTTCTTTGATTGATGTACACATGGGGAGTGGGGACGACAGATTTTCTTTCAAAATGACACCAATTGAAACGGGAAGAGACAAACTGCAGGTGAAAGGGCTTTGATGGAGACACAAAACGAAGGGTAATGGTGACTGAAAAAAAAAATATTGTTGAACATATGGAGACTCAAATACATTGATCAAAGGCGACCATGGGTTGCTTCGAAAATAATATGGTGTTCCCACAATGTGAGGTGATCGGGGAACTATTTGTACATAAAGAATATTGGTGGGGTCCCCACCGTTTTGGGTGTCTCGGGGACCAATTTGATGATGGGCGGAGTCCCCACGGTTTTGAGTGGGTCGAGGGACACTTTCCAATGATGAAGTGAGGGCTAACTTGTAGACACAAAGACGGGTACCCCATGAAACGATTGTATGCAGTGTATACCTCTGGGATAACTGAATAGAACTGGTTGCTTATGAGGTTGGGATCCCCATAGGTGTCTTTTTGGGGGTGATGATACAAGGGGGGATTGCGAAGGTTAAAGTGCTCATGGAAACATGAGGGGGATTTGTGAATCATGATCATAACATGTGTGGAGGGATATGATGAACTTGGTGGAGTAAATGCGCAACTATGAAATGATACTCTAAGGGAGGGTCTTTTTAAACTGGGTCAGATTCCTCAGACTTGTGGGGGGTCAACATCATGGGTTTGAATTGATGAAGGGGATGGAAATGGTGCACACACCCATGGGGGAACATGCTATTAATGGTAATGATGTTGATGGCACATCGAGGGAAAGAATGAGGGCCCTATGGTTATCAGCGGGAATACTGGGAGATGCATTATAAACAGGGGGTAAATAGTGTCTACATGCCAGTTTCAGAATGATACCTGTGGTGGGGTGCATAATCCCTGCTTGTAGAGCGTGAATTCTTATTATTATAATGGAAAAACAAGAGGATCCATATGGTTTTGATCGCGATCCTGCACATATGATGCACATACCCAAGTGTAGTAAAGAACATATCCAAGGTATTGACAATGCATAAATAATATAACCAAAACAATCTCGTAACTATGTGGTACCTGAGAATTAAGGATAAAACCTTTTGAGGTACAACCCATTGACCAGGTTGTTGAGGCTAATACCTTCATGGTCGCTTAAGATATGGGATCCTTTTGGGAGACAATGCTTAACAACTTTTAAGGGCCTGTCAATTTGGATATGAATTTCCTGGGTCCCAAATTACCGTCTTTCTTGGCATTAAACAACACAAAAAAGTCACCTTCGTTGAAGGTGCATGGCACTTTCCGATCGTAGTGTGCCTTGGAGCATCATTTCATGGATTCATTATGTTGAAGAGACTCACAACATTCTTCGTCAAGGTGTTCCAAGGTGAATAGGCATTGTTCCAATGCAGGGGTATCAGGTAGCAACTCAACGATGGATTGGAGGGTAGGGATTTGACACTCTATTGGGAGGACATATTCTACACCATGCATAAGGTGAAATGGGGTAAAAACTGTGGAAGTATTGACCGAGGTGTGGTAATCCCAAAGGGCAGGAAATAGCATGTGGTTCTAGCTGGTTTTGTTTTTTTCTATTATGCATTGGTGCATAGTTTTGAGGATTTTGTTAACAACTTCAACCTGACCATTTTCCTTGGGGTAGTAAGCTATTGAAAATTCTTGTTTAAATCCTAACAACCACGATAGTTCTTCAAAAATTTCATCAAAGAAGTGTCTTTCATTGTTGGAGACACCTTGCTTGGGAATGCCGAAGCGGGAGATGACATGGTTGAAGAAGAACTGTGTAGCGATCACTACTTTACAATCAAATGTGGGCATCACTTCAGCCCATTTTGTGAAATAATTGATGGCAGCGATTATATGGTCGTAACCTTGGGCCGAAGCAGGAAGAAATTCCATAAAGTCAATTTCCCATTTGCAAAATGGGCCAGCAGTGATGATTGGGTGGAGTGGTGCGGCGGGAGACCATGTTTTATAGGAAAATACCAGACAATGTGAAAATCCTCACAGCAAATCTAAGAGATGATGTGTACCTCACAAGAGTAATTATGATTAAGCAGGAAAATAGAAGAAGAGTGAACAATACAGTATAATGAGCAACAGAATAATATGGTACAGTAGAACTCAGATAGAAGCAATAATACTTCACACACACTAGTTAATTAATCACAATATGGACAAATAAATAGTACAATGGTAGAGAGGATTCGAATGCCTAAGGTGTCAATTCGAATTAGCCTCTCAGAGTGATCATAATATCAATAGAGTGTCATCGGAGCACAACTAGGTGTCCTCATGATCATCAGAGCACAACTGGAAGTCTTCATCATCATCAGTGGAGTCATCAATGCCCAGGTAACTGTCAACCATCATTCAAACTAACTCTGGTAGGTGTAATTGAGTGTAACTCAATGTAACTAAGTGTAACTGAGTGTAACTGAATGTAACTAAGTGTAACTGAGTGTAACTAAGTGTAACTGAGTGTAACTAAGTGTAAACTGAAGACAACTGGACTGGTAGGTGAAGAAGGGCAAGTTGCTCCCTAAAATCAAGGAAGAAGGGCGCATTAAGCAACTGGAGGGATAAAACTAAATAGTGAGAAGCTCCTGGGGGCTGGCTAACTAAGGGCTAGGTGCTGGACTGATGACTGGGATGCATGCAAACCCTAAAAGTGCATGCATGACTGAAAATGTAAATGATCAAAATACTGGTGGGACTAGGATGGAGTATAGGAATATCCTAACACCCCCCCTTAATCCATCCTGGGCCCTGGTAACTAAGACCAAAGGTCACCCAATACAATGAATAATAACAGTCCATAAACCAAGGAAGTGGGAAAATTTCATGGGAAACATACCCTCTCCTGAAAAACAGACTGTAAGGCACACACAAAAATAAATGCTCCAAACTCAAGCAAGTGTGATGCTTGGTCATATGTCTAGAGGTATCTTCTTCTTGGGAAGAAGTGGATCATGCTCAAAAAGCATGTGTTTGTACTTTCTCTTCAGATCGAATGTGATGAGAACAAATCCAACAGTATGAGAATGATCCTTGAACCTGTGATTCGAATCAGGTGAGGTAGGATCAAATCTGTGAAAGTGTATATAGTCTTTTGTCTTCTCCTTCAAACCACCATGGGTGAGATTATGCCAAAAATAACTATTACATGTTTGCTTGAAATCAAAATCAGATTTAAGACTTAAAAAACAGTTTCTTGAGATCTCCTTTGAACCAGCAGGGGTGAGATCAAAACTATCATATGCATGAGAAATTATCCCAAGCAGTAATTGCTTAGAACCCAATTTAGATACAAGACTTGAATCATGGTTTCTTGAGATCTCCTTTGAACCATGAGAGGTGAGATCAAAACCAGTAGATGCATGAGAAATTATCCCAAGCGAATGGCAATGGCATATTCTTCAATGACCTTCTGAAAGCATGGAATTATGATCATATAGTAGTATAAAAGAGGAGATAGCGGGAGAGGAGCGAATGCATTACCTTCAATAGCTGTTTTGACCTCTGAAATAATCATGTGATCATGATGCAAACCAACAGACTCTGGCGCAAGAGAGGATTTAGGACCTTCTGCAATATCTAGAGTGTGAGCTGGCACAGAATTCGAAATAGAATAAATTTGGAGCATGAGTGTAGAATTTGCAAGTTCTTCTTCTTTGTGGACAACTTCAATATGAGATATGTTTGATACTGATTCATGATCAATGAGATCATCAAGGAGGGCGAATGCATCACTTTGCTTTCTCTCAAAAGGGTTTGGACCAATCCCTTCATTCTGCTTGCCAAAACTTTTATCCAGGTGGGCCCATAGCTCTTTTGGAGATTTAACATATTCATCAAGGGAGTAGAATACCAAGCTTCGAGACATAGCAAACATCATGGCTGCAATAGCTCTTCCACCTTCATCTAACTAGTCATTCTCTTCTTCAGAGGATTCAAACTCTCTTTCAAAACAATAATCAAAGAGATCATGTCTCTTCAAATATCCTATCATTTTTGGTTTCCATTCAACATAGTTGAATAGATAAAGAGGAGGATCTTCTTAAAACATTGAAGCTATAGAAGGCCTGCAAAAAAAATAGAGAATATCTGTAACTGCTACTGCTGCAAAAATGCAGAAACTGCTGCACTCGAAATCTTGATAATAACCTGCAAAAAACTCTCAGGAATGGAGATAAACAATACTCTCAACATGCTCTGATACCATGTGAAAATCCTCACAGCAGATCTAAGAGATGATGTGTACCTCACAAGAGTAATTATGAATAAGCAGGAAAATAGAAGAAGAGTGAACAATACAGTATAATGAGCAACAGAATAATATGGTACATTAGAACTCAGATAGAAGCAATAATACTTCACACACACTAGTTAATTAATCACAATATGGACAAATAAATAGTACAATGGTAGAGAGGATTCGAATGCCTAAGGTGGCAATTCAAATTAGCCTCTCAGAGCGATCATAATATCAATAGCGTGTCATCGGAGCACAACTAGGTGTCCTCATGATCATCGGAGCACAACTGGAAGTCTTCATCATCATCAGTGGAGTCATCAATGCTCAAGTAACTGTCAACCATCAGTCAAACTAACTCTGGTAGGTGTAATTGAGTGTATCTCAATGTAACTAAGTGTAACTGACTGTAGCTGAGTGTAACTGAGTGTAACTAAGTGTAACTGAGTGTAAATTGAAGACAATTGGACTGGTAGGTGAAGAAGGGCGAGTTGCTCCCTAAAATCAAGGAAGAAGGGCGCATTAAGCAACTGGAGGGATAAAACTGAATAGTGAGAAGCTCCTGGGGGCTGGATAACTGAGGGCTAGGTGCTGGACTGATGACTGGGATGCATGCAAAATGCATGCAAACCCTAAAAGTGCATGCATGACTGAAAATGTAAATGATCAAAATACTGGTGGGACTAGGATGGAGTATAGGAATATCCTAACAGACAATTCACACATCGTTTGACGGCATAGACATAATCTTTGAATATTGAGGGCCAAAAATACCTTGCTCATAATATTTTTTGGGTAGTGGGTAATCCAGAGAGGTGGCCACCACATACACTGCTATGGAAATCATTGTGAACTTTCTCAGCTTCTTCATGCTTTAGACATCGTCGAAGAATAGTGTCGATGCCGCAACGATATAGGACATCCTCAATAAGGAGGTATCGTGGTGCCTGGTGGCATATTTTGAGGCGATTGTCGTAGGATATCGGGTGCAAACTTATGGATTCGAAGATAAAGGAGGATATTTCCATACCAAGGATCTTTGGTCGTAATGAGAAAGAAGTTATCATTTGGTAACTAGCCCTAGACAGACTCACTTGTGGTGGTAGAGGGAAGGACGGTAATGAGTTCGTCTAAGGCCATGGCCTTCTTGATTTTGGGAATAACAAATTTGAGGTCGAATTATTGTAATATAATGATCAAACATGCAAACTTACTGTTGATAATCCTACAGCTTGTGAAATTCACAGCAGATCATAGAACCTGAGAATACCTGACAGAGAAAAAAATAGAAAAAAAGATCATTATAGTGAAATGAGCAGTAAAATTAATCATGCATTGGAACTCAGATGTGCACAGAAATGTTTGTCATAGTCGATTAATCAGTATAGTCAACATATATAATACAATGGAGAGAATTCGATTATCCAAGGAGAATTCGAATCCTAGTCAGTCTACCTAGTCTAACATAGGAAATATCACCATTGGAGTGCTCTGACTGTCATGACCCTTCCCTAGTGGCCTTGGTCACTACTTGGATCCTCCCATCCCTAGGGGTATGAGTTAATTACTTAAATGAAGATTTAATTAATGGGTTAATTTTGAGGCATAATACTATAGTAGTTAATTAATTATTAAATAATTAATTAAATTTCTGAGTTTGAATTATTTTTATTATTAATTCATCATCATTACTAATTAATGTTGGAAATTTGATGATGACGTGGCTAGGAGGGTGAAATTGGGTCAAGTGGACCACCCTTTCCTTAGTGACAAATCTCAGAAAAATCAAGGAATCCAATGGAGGAAAGAAGGCAACAAGAATAAAATGGAAACTGTCAAAAGCAAGCAAAAAACAGGCAAAAGAAAAAAAGGAGGAAAGTAAAGAAAGAGAAAAGAACAAGAAAAGCGGTCAGAAAAATATGGCAACATCCCAAAAGGATAAGGAGGGCGTACTTGCTAAAATCAGTGTGAAGGAGCAAAAGCAAGAAAGGTTTGCAAAGCAAGAAAGGTTTGCAAAGCAAGAAGTTTCCATTTCTCTCAAGGAATGCGCCCTCTCTCACCCACACACGTGGATTGTCTTGAGGAACAAGTTAACTCATCTATTTAATGATGTTTCCAACTCCCTCTCCGAACTTTTTGATCATTTGAATTTTGTCTTGAGAGCTCTGAGTCTCTCTTTTGTTGAGTGTTGTGCCTCAACTCTTTCTTGGGAGATGTGCCCCAAGGATCCATAGTTTCCAGTTAATCAATATTCAGATCCAGAGAGTGTTATTGCAGCTATTCAGATCCATATCAGTCCACAGTTGAAGACCTTCAATCATCTAGAGAAGGAGGCTATAGTTTCAATGTATTTGCAGTTAGTTTTGGAGGAGAACCATTAGAAGGAGGAGCTAGTTTTCAGTGAATGCACCCAGGATATTCAGGGAGGCCAGTGCGCCCTAATTTACAGATATAAGAGATTCTTATGATGAGATATAAGCTTCATATCTGATCCACATATTCTCCTTCCACTTCTACTCCCATTCTCAGCTAGTTTTGGAGGAGATTTCCCTGGAGGATGGAGATAGTTCAATGAATGTGCCCCAGACACTTCCACGAGTTCAGTGAGCAGTCTATAAAAATCATCCGACCTTTTGGTGGTGTGATATCAGCTTCAAAACATAGCTACAGTGATCTCCCCACTTCTTATCTTCATTCTCCCTCAAGGTGTAAGGAATTTCTAGCCTGTGAGGCATTGTAATTTTGAAAGAAATAAAATAAGTACAAAATGTGTTCTGAAGTTTAAATTTCAACTTGTAGCTGATAAATAATATATATCAAAGCATTTAATCATCTCATAACATATTTTAATGAGTTATGGAGGCAGTTTGCTATTTAAGAATGATAGACTAGCTCATTGTGTCCATTTTTATGACTAGTTTTACACATTTAACTGCTATTTCTTTCCTGAGCATCAGTTTTACTTTCTGTCAGTTGTATGAGATTAATAATAGAGTATACCAGTCAACCCAACCCTTTACCTAAGGTTTTGGATGTATTTAACCTTGTTTGGAAGAGTCTGGAAATTGACTAGCTCAACAATCCCTAGGTAGCGCACTGGAGCATTTGGCCTCCAAAACACTCTGAATCCTCCAAAATTCTCAGGAACACTCTTCCTCTGCATTTTAAAAGTTTAGATGACTGTCATACCTCTGCCATCAACTCTGAGGAACCCTCACCCATTCTAGTTGGCATATGCTGGAAGCCGAGGAAGCCTCTAAATAGGAAACATAATTGCTTTGTTGTTGAAAAGTGAATGGCTCCAATACATTGTGCCTAGGACTTACTGCTCAGACCAGATTTAGCTTGATGTTGCACAATCATCCATATAAATTCCATAACTTAAAGTCACCCCTACCATCCTCACTCATTGTATCAGTCCCCCTCACTTACATCCTGCTCAGTTTAAGAAATTGCTTAAAAATTTACTAGTAAAATTTGATGAAATCTAAGTTTGGAGATAATATTTTGGCCAAATCTTGGCTGGAATATTATAGTGGTATCATAGCATGGTCCTATGAACCTTATATTCAATTTTGGTTATGATTCCTAAGAGAATACCATTCCCCAAAGGAAAGAACCCGTTGTGGAAGAAGAGGTAGAATCTATGGGAGGGAAAATACAAGGGGGAAGAAATATTTCTGACACAGATGATAAGGAAGCGTTCAGAATTTTTGTGCAGAGTATGTTAAAAGGGATGCATGCCATATCTCACAATATCATTCAATCTAGGAAAGAGACCAGATAATTTTTGGCTAAGCAGTTGGGACAAAAATAAGTAGAAGGGAACTGCAGTGGCTCTCAGAATGGTGAAAGGAAGATCCTTAGTGGGTTTATCTTTTCAAAGACTGGGCCTCATAATAGGCCTAATGATTTCAGAGATGAAATCAAGTATCAGCCCTGACAAACCATGCCCCAAGTTCCTTGAGGATCATAAGGAGGATCCTGAAGTTCCAACTGAATCAGTTGCTTCATGGGAGGATAGGTTTGTGGAGTACCAAACCCTGAGTGAAGAGTGCAGAAGAGCATTTCCTTTCAAGTATTTATGTGAAGCACAATATAGAAATCAGCCAAGAGGAGGTCATAATAAACCAACACATAATTATGAATTGAGAAATTAAATTGGTAAGATTCAGCTACCTTTCTTTTATGGGTCATCAAAATGTACTGCTGGCTCTTGGGTGCAGAAGCTAGACACCTATTTCCAGCTGAATGCAATGGCTGAAAGAGATTCCATCATAATGGAAACTATTCATTTGCAAGATGAAGCTAATGACTGGTGGTTCCATGGCATGATGAATTTGGGCCATGACCAAGTGACTTCATATGCAAAATTCACTAATAGACTAATGGAGAGATTCGATAAAAGAGACCCTGAAATTTCCTTCAGGGAATTGGCACATGTTAAGCAGACTGGGACTCCGGAAGCTTATATCTATGAGTTCCAAAAGTTGGCTATAATGGTCATTGATATATCTAAAGTCCGCTTGATCCTCCTGTTCATAGAAGGATTAGCAGAACCACTAAAAGGGCTGGTTAAAGCCTACCGACTAGCCACCTTACAAGAAGCAGTGAGGAGAACAAGGGATCTGCAAGATGCAATCCCAAGAACCAGATATCCACCAAAGTTTAATGCACCTACTAAATTTCAGAAACAAAAGCCACCATTCAGAAATGTGGCTGCCCCAAACATGAAGGAATACTCATTCCGAGATCGGGATGAGCTAAGGAGGAAAAAACTATGTTTTTCCTACCAAGAACCTTGGGTTCTGGGGTACAAATGTGCAAAGGGGAAGGCCCATTACATAGAAGTTTTTTCTAAAAGTGTTGAGGAAGAAATGAGTGCAGAAGTACAAGCAGAATAACAAGCAGAAGAGGGGTATGAGATAGCAGGATAAGAGCAACCACCACCACTAGAATGCAAAATTGCAGTTCTAAGTGGAGTTCCCTGCTACCACACCATGAGATTCAAAGGGGTTGTGCAAGGGAAAAAGGTGTCAGTTTTGGTCGATGGGGGTGCCACCCATAATTTTATTGATTCAGCCATGGTGGAGAGAATAAAATTACAAACATAAAAATTTGGGGGTTTCACAGTCATTATTCATGGAAATAACACTATATAGTGTGACAGGTGGATCCCAAAACTGCAAGTGACCATTGGAGACCATACTGTGACGGATAGTTTTTATGTGGTTGATGTGGATGATACAAATGTGGTATTGGGAGTACAATGGATATTATCCATTGGTGAGCATGTGTTAAATTACCAAATTCCCCAGATGTGCTTCAAAGATACCGAAGGAAAACAAGTCATTTTGAGAGGTGTCAACACCTACCAAAACAGGTAATTTATGCACATAGTATGCGATCAATTTTGAGGCATGGTGACATAGAGTGGGATGCATAATGTTTTGTCACCACTGAAGGGACTTCCTTTTATGTTTCACATCATTCGGAAGACATCCAAAGATTGCTCCACAAACACAAAAAAGTGTTTGCAGATCTTCCACATGGAAGACCTCCTGACAGGGATACTGAGCATTGGATTGAGCTGTAACCTGTTACTTTTCCCATAAAAATCCATCCTTAAAAACATCCCAAGAGATTTAAGGATGAGATAGAGAAAACCGTCAAAGAGTTGCTTGAGATGGGGTACATAAGACCAAGCTCAAGTCCCTTTGCTTCATCGATGGTTTTAGTAAAAACGAAAGATGGAACAATGCATATGTGCATTGATTATAGGGCTTTGAACAAGAAGACCATCAAGAACAAATATCCTATTCCAAGGATTGATGAGTTGATAGATGAGCTTCATGGAGCTAAATATTTTTCCAAGATTGATCTTCGTTCTGGTTACCACCAAATCAGAATGAAAAATGAAGACATTCATAAAACTGCTTTTCGGTGCCATTATGGGCATTTTGAATTTCTGGTCATGCCTTTTGGCTTGACTAATTCACCAACAACTTTCCAATCTTGCATGAACATAATCTTCAGCAAGCAGCTCCGTAAATATGTCCTTGTATTTTTTGATGACATTATGATTTATAGTTGGACATGGGAAGAGCATTTGTAGCATTTGGACAATGTTTTAACACTTCTTGCAGAACAGTCTTTTTATGCTAAACTGTCGAAATGTGAGTTTGGTTTGAAAGAGCTCCTTTATCTTGGCCACATCATTGGGAAAGAAGGAGTCAAAGTACATATGGAAAAAATCAAATCCATCCTTGATTGGCCAAGCCCAAAGAACATAACATCCCTAAGGGGATTCATTGGCTTGTGCACCTACTATAGAAAATTTGTAAAAGGATTTTCTAAGCTCTCCTCTTATTTGAAAGACCTCACCAAGAAGGGTTCTTTTTGCTGGTCAGATGAGGCTGAAAAATATTTTAAAAGAATGAAGGAAGTCATGAGCAGCTGCCCAGTACTTGCACTTCCTGATTTCACCCAACCTTTCATACTGGAGTTTGATGTCTCAGGCGAAGGCATTGGAGTAGTGTTAATGCAGAATAGGCATCCTATTGATTATGAGAGCATAAAATTGAAGCCACATGAGAAAATTTATTCTATTTATGATAAGGATATGTTGGCCATCATGCATGCCTTGGCTAAATTCAGACAATATCTTGTGGGAGGCAAGTTCATAGTCAAGACTAATCACAACAACTTGAAGCATTTCTTGACCCAAAAAGAGCTGAATGACATATAACAGAAGTGGGTAAGTAAAATTCAATCTTATGACTTTGAAATAGAATATAAAAAGGGTAAGTTGAATGTAGTGGCTGATGCCCTCTCTATAAAACCTGTTTTTTCTTTGCTGCAAGTTCTTACTGATTGGAAATATCAACTAGCTAGAGAATATTCGAAAAATTAGTTTGCTTGTGAAGTTTTGGATAGGATGATTCAGGATGATTCTTACCAAGTTATCAATGATGTTATTTATTACAAGAACATAATTTTTCTAAATCCTAGATCCAAGTTAAAAGAACATATTTTGGTGGCTACCCACAATGCACCAGTAGCAGGCCACCCTGGATTTTTGAAAACTTACCAGAAGGTGAGAGAGAGCTTCACTTGGAAGGGCCTCAAAGATGATGTGTTAAGTCATGTGAGGGAGTGTACTTCATGTAAGCAAAATAAGGTTGAGCACACTCACCCTGCTGGTCTCCTTCAACCATTTCCAATTCCAAAATAGAAATGGGAAAGTGTGTCCATGGACTTCATCACCGGACTGCCAAAATATCAGGGTAAGGACAACATTTTTGTAGTAGTTGATAGGTTGACTAAATTTTCTCACTTTTTTGCTATCACATCAAATATTACAGCCAGTCAAGTAGCTGCTCTTTTCTTTAAAAGGATATTCATATTGCATGGTCTACCCAGGATCATAATCAGTGACAGAGATAGTAAGTTTACTAGTGCTTTCTGGCAATCACTGTATGAGCTGGTTGGAACTAGTCTGAATCTTAGTATAAGCTATCATTCTTAGACCGATGGCCAAATTGAGAGGGTAAATAAGTGGCCGGAAGGTTATCTCAAAAACTATGTTACCAGGAAAAAGAAGGCATGGATCAATTGGCTACACTTGGAATAATTCTGCTATAATACCACATTCCATATGTCCATCAAAATGACCCCATTCAAAGCTTTGTATGGATATGAACCCCCCACTTTTGCAGATCTGATTTTTGGGAATTGCAGAGCACAAAAGGAAAATGATTGGCTACAAGAGATCCAATACATACTCAAGGAACTTAAGGAAAATTTGCAGGTTGCAAAGAACCAACAGAAATTGTATGCAGACAAGAAGAGAACAGACCGAACCTTTCAAGAAGGTGACTTAGTTTATTTGAGGTTGCATCCCTACAGTAAATCCACTTTGAAATCGAATGGGTTGAGAAATTACTATCAAGGTTCTATGGGCCCTACAAGATCACAAGGAAGGTGGGTGAAGTTTCTTATGAACTAGATCTACCATATGGAAGCAAGATACACAATGTTTTCCATGTGTCATGCCTGAAGAAAGCAGTTGGCCAACATGTGACTGTTTCAGAAATATTGCCTCCTCTTGACAATGAAGGACACCTAATATTAGAACCAGAATATATTTTTCAAGTAAGAGAGAGGAATTTGAGGAGCATAATCATCAAAGAATACTTAGTGCAATGGAAGGGGTTGCCCGATGAAGATGCAACCTGGGAAGTTGAAAAGATTTTGCAGCATCCTGGTTTGAAACTGCTTGAGGACAAGTAGTCTTGGGGAGGGAGGACTGTCATGACCCTTCCCTAGTGGCCTTGGTCACTACTTGGATCCTCCCATCCCTAGGGGGTCTAAGTTAATTAATTAAATGAATATTTCATTAATGGGGTAATTTTGAGGCATAAGACTATAATAGTTAATTAATTATTAAATAATTAATTAAATTTCTGAGTTTGAAATATTTTTATTATTAATTAATCTTCATTACTAATAAATGTTGGAAAGTTGATGATGACTTGGCTACGAGGGAGAAATTGGGTCAAGTGGACCACCCTTGCCGTAGTGGCAAATCTCTTTAAAATCAAGGAATCCAATGGAGGAAAGAAGGCAACAAGAATAAAATGGAAACTGTCAAAAGCAAGCAAAAAATAGGAAAAAGCAAAAAAAGAGGAAAGTAAAGAAAGAGGAAAGAACAAGAAAAGCAGTCAGAAAAAGATGGCAACATCCCAAAAGGCTAAGGAGGGCGCACTTGCTAAAATCAGTGTGAAGGAACAAAAGCATGAAAGGTTTGCCAAGCAGGAAGTTGCCATTTCTCTCAAGGAATGCGCCCTCCCTCACCCACACATGGGGATTGGATTGTGGAAAAAGTTAACTCATCTATTTGATGATGTTTCCAAGTCCCTCTCATAACTTTTTGATCATTTGAATTTTGTCTTGAGAGCTCTGAGTCTCTCTTTTGTTGAGTGATGTGCCTCAACTCTTTCTTGGGAGATGTGCCCCAAGGCTCCATAGTTTCCATTTAATGAATATTCAAATCCAAAGATTGGTATTGCAGTCATTTAGATCCATATCAGTCCACAGTTGAAGACCTTCAATCATCTAGAGAAGGAGGCTACAGTTTCAGTGTATTTGCAGCTAGTTTTGGAGGAGAACCACTAGAAGGAGGAGCTAGTTTTCAGTGAATGCGCACAGGATCTTCAAGGAGACCAGTGCACCATCATTTACAGAGATCAGAGATGCTTATTACAAGATATCAACTTCATATCTGATCCACATATTCTCCTTCCACTTCTACTCCCATTCTCAGCTAGTTTTGGAGGAGATTTCCCTGGAGGATGGAGATCGTTTAGTGAATGCGCCCCAGAGTCTTCCAGGAGTTCAGTGAGAAGTATATAAAATTCATAAGACCTGTTGGTGGTATTATATCAGATTCAAAACAAAGTTACGGTAATATCCCCATTTCTTACCTTCATTCTCCCTCAAGGTGTAAGGTACTTCTAGCCTGTGAGGCAATGTAATTTTGAAAGCAATAAAATAAGTACAAGATGTGTTCTGAAGTTTACATTTCGACTTGTAGCTGATAAATAACATATACAGAGAATTTAATCATCTCTGAACAAATTTTAATGAGTTATGGAGGCAGTTTGGTATTATCAAAATGAAAGACTAGCTCATTGTGTCCATTTTTATGACTAGTTTTACACATTTAACTGCTATTTCTTTCCTGAGCACAGTTTTAATTTATGTCAGTTGTATGATATTAATAATAGAGTATACCATCCAACCCAACCATTTACCTAAGGTTTTGGATGTATTTAATATTATTTGGAAGAGTCTGGAAATTGACTAGCTCAACAATCCCTAGGTAGCGCACTTGAGCATTTGGCCTCCAAATCACTCTAAATCCTCCCAAATTATCAGGAACACTATTCCTGTGCATTATAAAAGTTTATCTAATTGTTATACCTCTTACATCAACTCTGAGGAACCCTCACCCAGTCTAGTTGGCATATGATGGAAGTCAAGCAAGCCTCTAAGTAGGCAACAAAATTGCTCTGTTGTTGAAAAGTGAATGGCTCCAGTACATTGTGCCTAGGACTTACTGCTAAGACCAGATCTAGCTTGTTGTTGCACACTCATACACATACATTCCAGAACTTAAAGTCACCCCTACCATCCTCACTCATTGTATCAGTCCCCCTCACTTACATCCTGCTCAGTTTAAGAAATTGCTTAAAAATTTACTAGTAAAATTTGATAAAATATGAGTTTGGAGACAATGTTTTGGCCAAATCTTGGTTGGAATATTACATTAAGGCTACCAAACTCAACAAATACTCAGTGAACTGAAGCTATTGTTATTTAACTAACCAAGGAGGGTGCATTTGTGAGTTTGGCATGCAAAATAGGATAGAATAATATCCTGCACAAAGAGAAGCACCTTGCATTCAAGGGAGAAGAAAATCTGCTTCACATTGAATTCAACAATGTTGTATAACATATTTATATATTATTCACATGCATCAACTTCTACTTTTATCTTTTGAGTTCATGATGAAGTCACCCTCCATATGAATGTATCAATCTTGCATGAAGAAGAGTGCCCCAATTTTTCATGCAGTGCATTAACTCATTGAACCGAGTCTTAGGATGAACTTGCTCCTTAACTGAAAGCTTTCCCACTTAGTTAGGTGGCTAACTTAAGTGTCATCATGCAAGTGTCGCAACTCAAGTGTCATCTTTTAGTTTAACATAAGTGTCGTCATGCAATAACACTTATTTAATTAGATCTTCTTTGTTAACACTTAGTTAACTATTAATTGAAATCATGCTAATTGATTTACTTGTAGTGACCCACTGTGAGTTCTTTAATTAGTTGAGGCATACATTGTGGCTTTAACTGAAGCTTAACAATTCAATTTCACTTATTCATCTCATGAGCAATTTGAATTCTCTTTTTCTCTATTGCACTTATCTTTATCTCTTCTCTTTACTGCATGATCAATATGTGTTAACTTTAATTACCTATCATATATGATTATACTTAGAAGATTTATCAGATGCTATGATCATATTATATTACTCTCGGACCAAATGGTCACATGTTAAAGTAATTCACTCTAGAGGTGGCCAGTCTCTAAAGGAGACTTAATAGCAATTGGTAACAATGGTT
This sequence comes from Larix kaempferi, assembly GCA_027924585.1. NCBI lineage: Eukaryota > Viridiplantae > Streptophyta > Pinopsida > Pinales > Pinaceae > Larix > Larix kaempferi. The sequence goes on from BSBM01000094.1 coordinate 9,953,991, forward strand.
AGTAGTACATCACACAACATTAATGCTTCAACATGCAAATAATCTACCTCTATAATTGGAGGCCCATCCCATGGGTACCTACTATAACTGTAGGTCCACATGAGAATCTGACTTGACAATAAGTCTCGAGCCTTGTCCAACAAGAATTTACAACATCATCACTTTCATACATCAAAGCATTCACCTCAACACATGAGGAATAACCTTTTACAACTGAAGGATTAGTCATTCTTGAGTCCAATTCAAGAATCTAGTCCAAGTTCCTGAGTCCAACTCAGGCTCACTACCTCAGCACATGAGGCCCAATCCTGGATGAACAAGATTGGTTTGGAGAATGACTCGTGATGTTGTACATTTAACAAAATCAAGAATTGTTAATATTAAAATAATGCACACGACATCCTTTAGGGTGGATAAGCCTTGCTCAGCTTCATCACTCTAGACATTTATACATTCCTTTTGAGATATGATGTTAAGGGAGTTGCAATAATTTTACCATAATTTTTGACAAAATTTTTGAATTAGTTGGTTAATCCAAGGAACCCATGCAATATATTGAGGGTTTTGGGGCATGGCCAATCTTGCGTAACCATCACTTTCTTTGGGTCCACTCGCACTCCATCCTAATTCACAATGTGACCCAAGTATTCAACCTTAGTAAACCAAAAATAACATTTGTAGCGCTTCACAAATAACTAATGGTCCCCGAGTAATTGCAAGACACAATTAACATGCTCTAGGTGGCCTTCCCATGTGGTGTTGCAAATCAAGTTATCATCAAAGAAAACCAACACACAATTGTGGAGGAAAGGGTGGAAAATATTGTTCATGAGGCTTTGAAAGGTGGAGGGGACATTGAAAAAACGAAAAGGCATGAATAATAACTCATAATGACTCGCATGGGTGTGGAAAGTTGTCTTAGGGATGCCCTCTTCTTTTAACCTAATTTGGTGGTAGCTAGACCAAAGGTTGATTTTATTGAAGAACTTTGAGGCATGAATCTCATGTAGGAGGTCATCAATGATAGGAATGGGAAAATTATCCTTGATAGTTAACCTATCAAATGCCCAAAAAAATGGACACATACACCAATTTCCTTCTTTTTTCAATACCATAGCCATCTATGAGGAATAAGGGCTTGTACTTGAACTAATGATGGTAGCCTCCATAAACTCTTGAATGATCTTTTCTATTTCATTCTTTTGGGAAAACAGGTGCCAATAAGGACATTCATTGGGGGGTTGACTATCAAGAATTAGTGGAATACCATGGCCATGCTCCCCAAGGACCAGTGTTAAACCCTTGTGTGTTTAAAAAACATGTTAATGTTTGGAGAGAACCAACCACGAATCAGGGTGAGTATCCTATGGTGGTGTGTCCATTACTTGGATGGCATTGAATTGTGCAATAATACTTGAGTGGTGTTTCTTCAATAAATTCTCCATATTGTGGGAGGTGATAATTTGTAGAGAACCTAAAGTAACCTCTTTAAGATGATGCTCGTACCCTTAGTAAATATGATATATAGTTCCTTGAAATCCATGGTGGTCGGTCCCAAATTCCTTAGCTATTATGACCCTAGAACTATATCACAACCACCCATTTCAATAGTGAACATGTTTGTTTTTAGATGGTAATCACCCATTTGGAGTTTAACATTTTTATAGTGACCCTTACATTTCAACATACGACCATTTTATATCATCATTTGGAAATTTGATATACGATTGACTGAGTAATGGGATTCTTCTGCCACTCTTCTGTGAATAAAATTGTGGGCAATGCCACTATCAATTAATATAGTGACTTTATAGTGCTTGATGTACTTGATCAACTTCAATTAATAGGGTATTGAGAAACCCGATTATGCATAGAGAGAGATTCGGGATTCCTTCCTAGGAGCTTGCAATATGTTTTCATCTTCCATAGGATGAGAAATATCCTCCACCTTTGGTTCAAAAGTGCCTTCAATTGTTATGCCTTATGGGTGCTCATGGGGGGATTAATTTATTTGGAATAATTTTTGTTCTTTGCATTTATTCCCTCATAAATATTTTGCATCGCATTTATAGCGAAGTCTCTAAGGAATTGATGTTTGACCATCACATCAAAAGATAACTTTTGGATTATCAATGGAGGCCTACTAGAATTACTAGAAGAAGGAACCATGGGAGGCATAATCTGAGCACAATCTGAGTAGGGAATGGAGGCCTTTTGGGTTGGGTGTTTATCATTATTTCAACTTCTTTGGCTTTATCACAAGCTTCTAAGCATGTTGTGGGGTGCTGCATAATGACACATGTGCACAAATTGCCTCTTTGAGGCCACTGATAAAGAATGCCCCAAAAAAGAGTTAGTGAGGACATTTGGTAGATTGCTAATTGCTCAAATGTTGTAATATAGTCTAGAACTATTGCTTTGACATAATTTGGTCAGCTTGCCCAGGTAGTGAGTATCCCTTTCAAAATGACCATGAAGGATCTTCACAAATTGGCTCGAAGGGACATAATGATGATAAGATTTATGGTACCATTGACACCATTGCCAACTTTCCGAGTCTAAATATGAGAGCCCCACTTTAAAATTTTGGAAATCATCCTTAATTCCAAGGAGAAAAAATAGTGTTCCATTTGGGTAACCCAACCTGAGGGGTTTGATCCATCAAATTTGTGCATGTCATCCTTTAGGAATCGGTGCCATGAATTGTTATCATTAAAGGATTGAGATTGGGTTTTTGAAAAGAGAGTGTGAGATCCCTCTCCTTATTTCCACCATAGCAAGTTCTTGGGAAGTGAATAGGACATCCATTAGCTAATGTGTACTATAAAATCATTGTATATCCACACCTATTTCAAATTTTTTAATTAGAATCTAAATATATAAAAAGTACTTTCTAACACAGTACCTTCAAATCCATTTTCCAAAATTTCATCATTAATATATATAAATAGCACTATAATAAAAAAACCATATTCAAAACTAAGTTTAAGATTAAGCAAAGCAACTCAAAAAATGGTGCAAAAGAATAAGCCACTTCCTTCACTTATCCCCCTAGAGAAATAAAAAGAATAAGCCACTTCCTTCACTTATCCCCCTAGAGAAATAAATTTTTTGACTAAGCAAAGTAGTTAAACAAGTGGTAAAGTAGTTAAACAAGTGGTAAAGAAGGAATGCAACTTTCTTCACATTATAAATTTTTTTAACATGAATAATTAAGGATTTCTATATATAAAGTGTTATAGAAAACCAAATAACTATAAGCTTCCACATAATAATTATAATTAATCTATTGGCATAACTTTGATATGTTTGCTTCAACATAATAATTATAAATAACTTTGATATGTTTAAAAATATTAAATTAAAATGTTTATGCAAAGAGTATAATAAGTAAATATAGTTTATTTTTTAATAAAAAATTGAATTCACTATTGTTAAAGAACAACACTAAAAAAATTTCTCCATTATGTAAATAATAAACATTTTTTATTATCTAATTAAATAAAGATGAAATAAAATATATAACCATTATTCCATTAAAATCTAAAATAATAAAATATCCAAGAATAAATTACACTATTTTTTAAAATTAATTTTTGGATTATAAAAAAAATATTATTCTAAAATTGATTAACTAATGAATTGTATACATAATAAGGTTTTCATAGGAGCAAATATGAAGGAGAGCAAGAAATATAATAATAATATTTAAAATAAATTACACTATTTTTTAAAATTAATTTTTGGATTATAAAAAAAATATTATTCTAAAATTGATTAACTAATGAATTGTATATCTAATAAGGTTTTCATAGGAGAAAATATGAAGGAGAGCAAGAAATATAATAATAATATTTAATGATGCCGCACTGGAATGCAAGACTCAAGTGCCATCAGGAGAAAGCCGACGCTTGAGGACTGACTGAATTAGGGTTAGATCCGACTTATGGACCCGCCTCCTGATCCGGGTCGTGCGCCTCTCGACGACCTCTTTCGCTTGCTGGTCGCGTCACAGCCCTCGACTTCTAAGCATCCGGGACCGGTGGACTCGAGGTTTGTCAAAAAAATTTCCATCCCTAAAGTAAAGCTAGGCTCCACAGCGTCTAAATGCAAAGCCCTTGCTCTATCAGAAAAAGGTTTGGTTGGTCACTTCACAGGGCTGTGGCCATCCCCGAGATCAATCGAGATCTGGCTCAGCAAAAACTAGCACCCCCTTATTCAAGGAGAAGTTCAGCAGATCTTCTGTGGAAAGGGTTTCTTTTTTTTCTACTTCAAGAAAAAGGAAGACAGAGACTTAATATTCAGAAATGGACCCTATTTTATGGGACCCAGAGGAATGTATATCAACAAATGGGACCTCTCTTTTGACCCAGAAAAGGACATCCCCTCAGCTGTTCTAGTATGGGTCAAGTTGCCGCATCTCCTGTTGCACTGTTGGAATGATGAAGACTTGAGAGCTATTGGCAACTCATTGGGGAAATACATTGATAAATCTGAGCCAAAACCCCCAATGTTCTCCTGTGCCCGAATATGTGTAGAAGTGGATCTTGAAAAAGGGCTTCCAGAAGCAATAAGTCTGTCGATGGATGGATGGAACCACCTTCAAACTGTGGATTATGAACAGATTCCATTCAAGTGCAAAGTATGCCATGAATATGGACACTTTGCAAAGCTCTGTCCCAAAAGGAAGTAACAGGAAGTAGAAGAAACTCAAGAGGGAGATTGGAACGAGGTAAGAAAGAAGGGAGGGAAGTCTTCAAACACCCACCCCTCCCAAGCCACTCCAAAAAGAAAGGAAATGCTCAACAAGCAGCAAAGCACAAATAGAGACGTCAATAAGTTCCAGCTTCTAGCAACGGAAATGGGTGCGGATGAGCAGGCTCTCCTTCCAGGCCAAGCTCAAGAGGAAGTGACGGAAAAATCCAGAGAGGGAGAAAGAAGGGAGACTGACAATCAACAACTTGAGGAAGGAGAAATTCGGTTAACGTCCCCAGCACAACAGGAGGAGCCCGAAGGCGAGGCACCCAAAGCCCTAGTGGGTTCAGTCACAAGAGCAAAAGCTAAACTGTTTCAAGAAGATACTTCAGAAAGCAAGGAAGAAGAAATAGAACCTCAAACAAAAAAAGGCAGGAAGCTGAACAAAGTTGTAAGAGAACAAGAAGCGGCCAGAGACAAAGTGGCGGGTAAGCAAACCAGTCTTGATCCGCATGTAAGAATACTACCCAGCACTAAGCAAACTCAGGGAACAGCGGAGGAGAAGAAGGAAAGAGCAGTATCCAACCTCTCCAAAAAATAATGAAGATAGTCTCCTGGAATTGCAGAGGTTTAGGAGGCAAGCAAAAGACGGAAGCAATCAAAAGGATAAAAAAGATGGAAAACCCCTCAATACTTATGCTCCAGGAGACTAAAATGCAGGAGGCAGACTGTCTCAAAACCTTATCTCAAATTTGGCCCAAAGGAGAAGGAATGTCAGTCAACTCTGTAGGAGCCTCTGGAGGGCTCATCACTTGGTGGGATAAAGGTATGTACAAATGTAATTCCACTTTAAACAATAGAAACTGGCTCTTTACAGAGTTAGAAGATTTGTCAAAAAATGAAAAATTCTGGATTGGAAATGTGTATGGACCTACGCTCCATGGTCACAAAGAAATTTTTTGGGAAGATCTTATAGATCTCCATCTTGGAAGAACCCTTTCTCCCTGCATAGTCGCTGGAGACTTCAATGTCACCATAAGTGCTAATGAACGAAGAGGAGGTTCGAAGGTCCGAGATCAGTTTGGAGAAAGATTGGAAGATTTCCAGGCTTCATGGAATCTTGTGGATATAAATCCTCTGAAAGGAAATTTCACGTGGAACAACAAAAGAATTGGGCCCGGACATATAGCTGCCAGGCTTGACAGATTTCTGCTCAGCTCTTCCCTTCTTAATAAACCCCTTTTGCCTGATTCTAAAATCTCGACCTCTGCTGTCTCTAACCACCGCCCCATTTCCCTCTTCTTCTCTTCCCCCGGTAACCTTGGCCCACTTCCCTTTAGATACAATCCAGAGTGGTTGGAGCATGAAGCCTGCTATGAAGAAGTCAAAGCAATATGGAAGCAATTTATTCTAGGCTCTCCCAGGTATATTTGGGAAACCAAAACAAAAATACTAAGACTCTATTGAAAAGATGGGCAAAGCAAAACATGAAGAGATCTGGGGATGAAATCAACATCTTGCAAGAGGAATTGAAAAATCTGCAAGAACAAATCGAAAAGGAACAGATAACTGAAGCAATGTTGATGCAAGAAAAAATGTTGGAAGCCAAAATCCGACAGGTGAATAGAAAAGAAGAGGAGGAATGGAGACTCCGATCAAGATGTTTATGGCTCAAATCTGGGGATAGGAATACCAAGTTCTATCACGCTCAGTGCAAGAAAAGGTACAGGAAAAACAATATTCTCAGTTTAATCAAAGAAGATGGAACAAAGATAGAGGACCCCTCAGCAATAAAGAATGAAGTCAGAAACCATTTTGAGTCTCTCTATAAGGAAGAAGAGGAACCGCCACCTGCAGATTTGGAAGGAATGTGTCGAGAAATTCCCAGCCTTGTCACAGCTGATGAGAACAGCATGCTCATGGAGAAGGTTACTGAAGAAGAAGCCAGGAAAGCGGTTTGGTCTCTCCATCCAGAAAAATCCCCGGGCCCTGATGGATTCTCCATTCACTTCTACAGAAAGTGCTGGCATCTGCTGAAAATAGATCTCCTTAGAATGATAAATTGGACCAGAAATCGTGAGAAGATAGGAGGAGGCACCAATTCCTCATTCATAGCTTTAATTCCGAAGGAGAAAAAAGCCAATTCAATAGGGAGGTTTAGACCTATTTTGCTATGCAACTCTTCTTATAAAATCCTCACTAAAGTCTTAGCAAACAGAATCAAGAAGCTTCTTCCCAAAATAATCTCTCCAAATCAGGGCGGCTTTGTCCCAGGCAGACAAATATATGATAATATTCTTCTTGTGCAAGAGGCCATCCACTCAAGCAAGCGAAGCAAGGATGTAGGTATGGCTATAAAATTAGACATGGCCAATGCGTTTGATAGAGTAAGACATGTCTTTATCTATGTTGTCTTGAGAAATTTTGGTTTTGATGAAAAATTTATCAGCTGGGTGAAAGCCTGCATTGGAGCTCCTTGGATTTCCCCTCTTATAAATGGAAGACCCACCTCTTTTTTCCGCCTCTCCCGTAGAATGAGGCAAGGGTGCCCCCTCTCCCCCTTCCTATTTGTCATTATGGCGGATTCCTTAAGCAGAAAACTCAACTCCCTCCTAGCTTCAGAATCTCTTCCTGGCATAGCTTTCGCCCGTAATGTCCAAGCTATAAATCATGCCCAGTTTGCAGACGATACCATTCTCTTAGGCAGTGCTTCTCCTCAGATAGCTGCAAGATTTAAAGCTACTTTAGACCTCTTTCTCAAGACCTCTGGGGGCAAAACCAATGATCACAAGTGCAATTTCTACACCTGGAACTGTCGCCCTGCCACGGTTAGACTCATTGCAGCCATTCTTGCCTTTAAGCCCTGCATGAATTGGTCCTCCTTTAAATACTTGGGCACTCCTATCTCTCTCAAAAACCCCCCTTCCTCTGTTTGGACTCCTATCCTTGATAAATTCAAAGCAAGAATTAACTCGTGGGGAACCCGCTGGTTGAATCTAGCTGGGAAAGTCACCTTGATTAAATCTGTCCTGTCTTCTTTACCTGTATTTTCCAAAATGCTTTTAGCAAAGAGATCAGAAAATTCTTGTGGCAAGGGGGAAAGATTCAGAATAAAAAATTTCACTTGGTTAACTGGAAGATAGTCAAAGAAAAGAAAGAGTGGGGAGGGCTTGGAATTCGTGAGCCAGCCTTAGTAAGTAAAGCATTGGGGGCCAAGTTAGCCTGGAGGATTGTTTCTGGAAAGAAGGAATGGTGGAAGGAAGTAATAAGGAAGAAATACACAAGAAGCTCCAGACAAAGATGCCTTGATAAGCCTATCACCAAAAAAGGAACAGCTATATGGGGACTTATCTCCTCTTCAGCGGCTGTAATCACTGAAAACCTCTATTGGATCCCTGGTAATGGGAAAAGAATAAACCTTTGGACTGACAGCATAAATGGAGACAAGCTGCTTGGTAAAATATAGGGGATTGATGCTATTCGAGACTGGCTGGAAAATATGGGCATCATAAAGCTAAAGGACCTGGTGATATGGAAGGACAATGGAGATTGGAAGAGCTGGAAGCAATTGAGTCCCCCAGCCAATCTTAAAAGGGAGTATTCTCTTCTCCTCAATCATCTGCATGGGAAAGCTCCGGCCAGCATAAATGAAAAAGATCTCCGGGGATGGGGGAAAGCTGGCTCGTATTCAGTTAAGGCTGGGTATGAAAAACTCTCCCCTCCCATCTTCCTGGCTCACAGAAAATGGAGGAAAATCTGGAACTCAGACGGCATCCCCAAAATAACTGCCTTCTTCTAGCTTCTAACCCATGGCAAGTTGCTAATGGCAGAAAACCTCAGAGCTAGGGGAATTACAGGCCCTTCTAGATGCACATTGTGTAAAAATGCTGAAGAAAACTCCCATCATATTTTCCTGGAGTGCCCTTTTGCAGCGAAAGTATGGGCTCAGGTCCTGGGAAACCAGTGGAGACCAGCCATTCTCCCCAAAACTCTAGCTGATCTCACTGACCATTGGGGACGCACCTTCCCAGGAAGATCCAAGAAGACTATGCTGAGAATTTGGAATCTAATTCCAATGAATATCTGTTGGCAGATTTGGTTAAATAAAAACAAAAGTATCTTTGAGGGCAAGAAAGCGGATAGCAATAGAGCTGCCACTAAATCCATCTCAATGATCGCGGAATCCCTTGCCACTAAAAAAGTCTCTATACCTGCTCAGGAGCCACTATCTCTGTCTGAAATCCAATGGTGTAGCTTGTTTGTGAAGGGCAGCTTCCTTCAATCCAAAAAGGATCATCCTCACTCTGTTTGGGAAATCAGGAAAGACCCTGACACTTTCTCTAGGTGGTGGAAGGAGCAAAAAAGTCATAGTATCTTCTTCGATGGGGCTTCCAAAGGGAATCCTGGGGTGGCAGGTGCGGGTGGGATACTTTTTGATCCCGGAGGAAATAAAATTGCAGCCTTCTCGTGGGGACTAGGTAGCAAAACAAATAATGAGGCAGAATGGTTAGCTCTCATTTTCTCATTAGATATGGCCTCCAATTACAGCATTGACAATCTCAGAATCTATGGAGACTCCAGGCATGTCATTCAAATTATGCGAAGAGGGTATGCCTTGCCAGGCTCAAAAGCCGACAGATACATGCAAAGAATTAAAACCAACGCTATCCTCTCAAAGGCATCCTTTTTCCACATTCGTCGAGAGAACAATAGGATTGCTGATATAGCGGCTAACAAAGGAATTTTGCTCGAAATCAGGCGCGTCAAGGATCTCAATGGAGTTTTGGGGTATCATTTCATCCCTTAAGTTTTAATGCCTAGGATCAACAATTTCATGGTTGGTTTTATGGTTAGTCCATGGTCATGAGGGACCACCCTTTCCTTTGCTCAAACTTTGGTTATGTTTCCCCCCCCCCTCCGAATCTTCAGTCACACGTATCTCCGATCGCCCCTCCATCTGTCACTTCGCTCCCTTCCGCGTTGTCAGCTCCCACGAGCCTCTATTTACTCCCCCACCCGCTCCCTCTTTTCCTTCCTTTGCGATGGCTCGCCCTCCCCACTTACCAGATGTTCTGAGTCGCCTCTCCCTCGGCGAGCTTGACTCCCCTCCCCCCCATCATTTGCTGTTGCCGGCGTGTAACTTGGAAATTATGCAGTCTGTGTTGGCGGCCATAGCCTCTCTGAGCAAAACGTTGGTGGACATTAAATTCGTAGTTCGTAATACCTATGATGCCATTTGCTCCAGTGTCAAACAAAATGCAGAGATGGCGTCGGATATTTCACATGTATGCTCACAGCTCTCTTGTCAGGATTCCAGGATAGACGACCTGGAGAGGAATTTGTTCGAGTTAATGGGGAAAGTTGACAAGTTGCAGGAAGATATGGTCGTTTTTACAGGAGCAACTCAGGGGAGTTGGGTGCACGAAACCCCCACGGTCAACCAGGAAATCAATCAAGTTATGGTGGACGCTTCTTCTGCTCGGCCAAAGAAGTATGGCTAGTCTACAGTATAGCCCAGGTTTCAAAAATTTTGTTTATTTTCGTCAATGCATTTTTGTATAATCCTTAGCAGACAGTTTGTCAAGGTTTATTCCAGCTCTATGTTGGATATTTACAGGAAAACAAAGCTCAAAGCTTGCAATGTATTGCAGATAGAATCTATAGTGATAGTATGCCTAGACATTTTATGCACTGTTAAAAATCTTTGTGAAAGCATGTAATGAATAGCTGTGCACAGCTTTTATAAATACAATCTTTTACTCTGTTACTGTTAAAAAAAATAATAATAATAATATTTAATAAAGTAATAAGCTACAATATACTTTTATAAATCCAATGTCTCACAAACACAAGCATTCTTAAGAGATGAACAAGATATCATTCTTCTAAAATTAATAGTGTATCACAATTGCATTTAGAAAGAAGGGATAGTGTATCACAATTGCATTTAGAAACAAGGGATGTAGCAGGTGCAAGATAGTTCAACCTCATTTGTAGTGGTATTTCTTCATCGTTGACTTCACTAAATGTTGTCATAGCACATTTCCCCTCTCTATTATCATTCCATTTGCTATGACTAGTATATCTTCAATTTTATAGAGTACCAATTAATATAAGTTCATCTCACGACATTACAAATATAACAAAGTAATATATGTTTGTTTTTTTTAATTCTCTTTGTACCAATTAATATAAGCTCATCTCACCATATTTCAAATATAACAAAGTAATATATGTTTTTTTTTTTTTTTTTTTTTTTAATTCCGTTATGCATTCCACATCTATAAAGAGATTTCAACCTTTAAAGTTTGTAGTTTACAAGCAAGACTCAAGAGCAGTGTGCCACACGAGGAACACACCAAGATAGATTGAGGAAGAACTATTTTATACTTACAAGATTACAAAGAGCATGACATAGGGCTATCAAATTTAAATAAAGAAATCTTGCAAACAAGTAGTTATAATACTCCTAACAACACAAAAGGGTGGGAATGCTATTGAATTTCATGTCATATTTGTTAGGCAATAAAACATGCAAGAGAAAAATAAATACAAATACAAGCAATCAACAATAGCAACACCATATTTATCTTGGAAACCCCGGTAGGGAAAAACCAACCATCAATAATAGATTTATTATTGGTCCTTGGCCAAACTAGGCCAAGGCCGCAAGCCGCCAAGATCATGACCATTGTCTAGTTGTTCCACCATAAATCGATTCATTGGGACCGTAGCAGCATAACTTTGGTGGTTGAATAGCTTGATATATTCCTCCAACAGTTGGCTTCATCACGCAACAGTAATTTCTCCTTCTTTCACACCCGTCCTTTGAGAGAAAATATCTGCAGCAACAACTCTAATCTTGGACAACAACTCCTTTCCTTTTAGAGTGCTCAATCGATTACAACAATGGGCGTATAAGCTCTCATGCAACAAATTAGTGAGATTGAAACTCGTGATGAACAGATCTACACTTTAACTAGTTGGTCTGCATTTTCTCCTTGCAGATCCAAATTTCCAAGCAATAGATATGCCTTTTCTCTGCGATCCAAGGACAACCTTCTCCATACTGATAAGATTTGACCAGATCCACAATGTTCTTCTTCTGCACATACACTTGCAGGAAATCTCATCTACACACAAGGCTCTGATGCCACTGTTAGGCAATAAAACATGCAAGAGAGAAATAAATACAAATACAAGCAATCGACAATAGCTACACACAGTGTTGAACCAACTCACTTCATTAAAAATTATATTTGATGATGAGATTCAAGCCCTTCTACTCTTAAGCTCCATGCTTGATAGTTGGAAAAACTTGGTTGTTACCATAAGTAATGCGGCACCCAAAGGTAAATTATGTTTTGAAGATGTTTCTAATAGTTTATTAAATGAAGAAATGTGTAGGAAATCTATGGGAAAGGTAATTCCAAATATGGAGGCATTAACCCTTGGTGATCATGGAAGGACACCATATCGAGACAAATCAAGGAGATTAATTTCAAGAGGCAGGTCAATGTCCAGGGATGGAAGAATAACTTGCTATCATTGTGGAAAACACTTGGCCATATTAAAAAATATTAAAAGGGGAACAAAATGAGCAAACAACGGCCAACAACAACAAAACTGAAGGAATTACTGCCATTACATCAGAAGGTGAAGTATTAATTACCGTTTCTTATGAAGATGCATGTCTTTATACTTCAAGTCATGATAATGATTGGATTTTAGATTCTCGTGCCTCTTACCATGCTACCCCAAGTAAAGATCATTTTATTTCTTATAAATCTCGTAATATGGGTAAGGTTCGCTTAGGTAATAAAAGCCTTTGTAATATTGAAGGAGTAGGAGACATTTTAATAAAAACAAAAGATGGTTGTAGTTTATAGCTTAAACAGGTCAGGCATGTACCAGATCTTGGAATGAATCTAATTTATGTTGGGAAGCTAGATGATGAAGGCTTCTACATAGTGTTTGGCAATGGAAGCTGGAAAATTGTAAAGGATTCACTCATTGTGGCAAAGGGGCAGAAAAATGGCACTCTCTACACAGTAAAATTAGATGTGGAGAAATTGGATATTGTTGGTGTTGCAAAGGAAGAGTCTACATTAGACTTATGGCATAAAATACTTCGGCACGTGACTGAAAGATGATTAAAAATCCTTGTTGTGCAAAAGCTTTTACCTAGAATAAAAGGTACATAAATTAAATTTTTTGAGCATTATATTATGGGTAAACAGAAAATGGTATCATTTATAAGGGATGGTCCTAAAAGGGATACAAGAATATTAGATATGATTCATTCTGATGTTTGTGGTCCAATTAATGTAAAATAACTAGGAGGGGCTGCTTATTTTGTTACTTTTATTGATGATGCATCAAAAAAGGTGTGAGCTTTCTCTATAAAGAGCAATGATCAAGTTTTTGAAACTTTTCAGAAATTTCATATGGTTGTTGAAAGGGAAACCAACAAATTATTGAGATGCATTAGAACAAATAATGGTGGGGAATTTTGCTCCAATGCCTTTGAAGAATATTGTAGTAAACATGGTATAAAGCATGTAAAAATTGTTCCCCATAGGTCGCAACAAAATGGAACACTTGAGAGAATGAATTGGACAATAATGGAGAAGGTGAGAAGTGTGCTTTCAAATTTTGGTTTGCCTAAATCTTATTGGGAAGAGGTTGTTCGTACTGCTTGCTACTTAATAAATCGTTTCCCCACAAATGCATTGGATGGTGGCATTCCTAAAAAGGTATGGACTCGTAAGGATTTATGTAGTTGGTCTTGCATTTGGGGCATATGAGAGGTACACGATTGAAGAAGTTGTGTTGAAGTTTGATGTATATAGTTTTTGTGAGTAATAGCTCAAAGGAACCAAGGAAAGTTTGAAATACAATCATTACAATGGGGCTCAACAAGAGCATCATGTCACTTACAAGAATTGAACCTGGGTGGAGAGGGCAACAACTTTCCTCTCAACCACCCAAGCTACAAGAGGAACATCATACCAATTTATTACATATATTATTAAAATAAAACATACCGATATAAGCATTATCAATACAAGAAAATATTACATCAAAAATAAAAAAATTAATATTATGATTAATAAAATATTATATTAAAATTAATCAAGTATTATGATAATTAAATAAGAAAAAAATTAAAAAATAAGATTTTCCACAATAACCACTTACTTATAAGATTAAAAATTATGTATAAAAACAAAAAAACAAAAAAATAATACATAAATAAATAAACAACATTTCCTTCATTGCTTCATAATAAATTCTTATCACCTAATGTGAACAATGAAGGAGTTGAGAAAATAAACTTATTTTTTAAATAAAAAAATTGAAAATAAGTTACGGTTGTTGTAGTTAATCATGATGATGTCATAAAGATTTTTAAGTAATATTATTAATTAAATGATAATTCTATAATGAAGTTGTAAAAGTATAATGATAAAAGAACTATGTCCTCATTGTTTCATAATGTAAAAGACAGCCACCGCAGGCGCATATATATGTTACGATGCCAATATATTCGAGCTGAAGGAGGAGGTCAATTATTTTTCTCTTGTGAATGACAAAAACAGAAAATGTTGATCAGTTGCAGTCTCAGATCCTTCATAATAAGGCTTTTTGCGGCTTCCCTATACTGCACAGTAAATCGTTGCACAAAAACAATGCCGATATATGTTTTGCAGATCTTGGATCTATCTATCTGCTGCTTTGTGGCTCTGTTAAGAGCACGACTCAATCCTCTCCTTCGTGGATCTATTGGCAGTGTTCAAACACCATAGATCTATCCATGTCGCTGCCTTCAGCTCTGGAGCCATGGCAATAAGTAGGTTGGCTCTAAGATCACAGTCGTGGTCACACCTTTCGTACAGATTTCATCAAGCTTGGAGATTGAGGAATTTGTTCCTTGATTTCAAAATTGGCAAATGAAAAATCGAGCATAGAGCATAATTTTTAAGTTTCCAAATAGTATCTTTCTGAATCAGAGATTTATTTTTTAATTGTTAGTCCCGCCTTAGTATATTATTTTTTTTTTTCACAGAAAAAACTGTTCTTTGTTATTCATAGTTTGAATAGAAGAAACATTGAGTAGTTCCTTGGAGAATTTTACAACGAATAACATACAAGTTCCAAGCCTAATATCTGTCCCCAAATATTCAGACAATAAGCAAAATGGTACACAGCAAAAACCAGACATAACAGCATCTCAGCATCTGAACCTTCCCCAAACTAGAACACGACCACAGTTGTAGGCATACAACAATTATACCCGAGCTATGCTAAAAGCCATGTTCAGGCAAATCTGAGAAATAAAATACAGTAAAACTGGACAACAAAAAGCTTCCAACAGGTCTCAAGACCAAAATACAAAAAAATCCGGCACTTACAGCGAACTAGTAACAGAAAGAGCAACTGTGACTACCAAGTCCAATCTGAAAGATTACATTAATCAAGTCTAAAAGAAGAAGAAAGAGAGAAGGACGGAGAGCAGACTGCTAGTAGGCTTGGATGGATCCCCTCGACACTACTTGAGACTGTTGGACTTCTTCATATAGGATGAGACCTTCCAGTTGATTAATGGGTCAATGGCTTTTTTTGAACAGATAATCAGTTTTATGATTAAAGTTCCTGTAAACGTGCTTATTGAGGATGGAGGAGAACTTTTCCTGGAACTCCCTTATCTTGTCTTTCCAATGGTCTAATAAAGAAAATTGTAGATAGATTGAATTTCCTGTTAGCCCAGTTAATGATGACTTTAGCGTCCCCAATCACTTGGATGGCTCGTATGTCTTTAAAATATGCAATGAAGAAGTAACAGTAACAGGCTAACAGCCCATCCAAAATGGAGAAACAGCGGTCAACATCAATACAGATGAACTTGCCAGCGCCGCACTGCCCCTGTTGAGCAACCCCATCGAAATAGCCCATAGGATCATTGCCTAAAAAAAGCCGGGGCAGTTATGATCGTTGAAGCTTTTTCATTCTCTGTCTTGTGATATTCAAGAAACATCCCGTATCTTCAAAGAGTAACAGATCGCGAAATCTCCAAATTTCCCAAATAAAAAATAAAGGAAGGGGAGAGAGATTGGTTCCAGAAGTAAACCAAAAATGTAGACAGTCGCTAAAAGAACCTTGGTCCCAGCTATTATTAATGTTAAGCTTCCCCGTAAGTTCTGACCAAACTAACTGGGCCAATACCACCCCTTCTAGCATAGTTATCACCAGTCATAATCTTGTTATTCAGTGCAAGCCAGCAAAAACAAAGGATTTTCAACGGGGCATGCCACTTCCAGAGTTTGTGAAGCCACCACTTAAAACCAGGGTCAGTCCTGTCAAAGGCAATAGCTTCATATGCCATCTTCGCGTCCACTTGGCCTGTCTTAACCTTCCACGTCCACAGGATCTCATCATCTGCATCATTGAGTCTGATCCCACTCTGCCTGAGGGCTCTATGTAATCCGCCCACTCCACAACACAAATATTCTCTAATCCCAAATCATTTGTAGTAAGCCATTGACTGTGACCCATTGGCCCCTGATCAAAATTCTTAGCATCGTTTAAGAAGTAAAACCCTCTAGAGTGCAGTTCAAGAATTGTTGAAGAAGACAGCTTATAGATACCTTGACCACCTATGAAGGGATCAACGCCCAATCTTGATAACCGTTTCCCACCTTCCATGTGAGGCACGTACCCAAATCAGGAAAAGCCTCGGTAAGTGACTGGTTCTTGGGGTATTTGTCGATAGCAATCACACTTCAGAGGCACTTACCAGTCAAGGCCCGCCAGAGACTTTTTCTAAGCATTTTAGTTAAAACCAGGATAGACTTATAAATTAAATGAATTTTTTTCTCCTCCTAAACCCATTGATATATCTAAATCATTTATATTATAGCAGTTGAGTGAAAACATTGATGTATACTGTTTTGCATACATTCAAAGAATTGCCAACTTTCATACTGAGATATCTATTCTATTTATAAAGATTGGGTGTACCCAGTCCAAGCCTTCATAGTTTACAAACTTACCCAAAAAAACCCGAGCGTGTCTTTCCAGAGACAGACTTACACTAATGACAGAAACGGAGCATAAAAGACCTATGCAATAGAGCTGTTCTCTGTTCTTCCCTCTTCAGATGACTATTTTGCTTTCGGAATGGTCTACCATATTTAGCTCCATTTCCTCTGCATTATGGTTCCTATTGGATTCGATTGATTTTTACAATGCTTGTGGATGAATACCAACAAGAGGATATTTAGTTTCCTCCCTCCGACAGAGGGCTGCTGGGCAGCTTCCTCCTCTAAGAATGAAAATGATCCATACTGCTCTGGTTGCCCGAATGGTGAGACATCTATCTCTGTTCCTGAACGACAGTAAGTCGCATGGAGATGCAGCTTTTTCCAACACTTATGCCGAGCCACACATGTTCCATCTTTCACACAATGTGGCGGGGGAAAAGATTAAGTTCTGTTGTTTTTATGTGACAAGACTAGAATTTATGTTCTCCAACATAGTATTGAAATTAAATCCTATGATATGCCTTATGGCCAACCGTGATTCTAAAAACTGATCTTATTGCTAAAAGTTTCATTATTTGCCTTTCTTTTTTGGATTAACGCTGAATCTTGTACCTCAGCGTCTGCTTTGGGGTCTGGAAGGTTCCATTTCAGGGTTCTCCCATTACTTCTCTGCATTATAAACTTCCAACGGTGATTCTGAAAACTGATCCTAAAGGAAACATTAGATTGCATATCGTAAGGAGCAGATGATTCAGTTGTTATTAGAAAGTATTACCGAGTATCTATTGCAATACAGAGACTAACGCAATCCTATTGCTGAAGTTTGATTATTTGCCTTTTGGTTTTGGACTAAGGTTGAATCCTGTACCTCAGCTTCTGATTTGGGGTATGGAAGGTTCCATTTCAGGGTTCTCCTATTACTTATCTGCAATATAAACTTCTGTTCTCAGGAAGGGAACATATTCGGAAGAAGGAAAGCCATTAGGAATGATACTAAACTAGCCATACGATTTAACATTACTAACGTTTGAAAGTTAATCAGGGTTTGCGTTACATATTTATCTTCCACATTATTTGACTCAATCTGTTGTTAGTTGAACTTCTAAGTACCCTTCACATTAAAGAATCAAATGTTAAAACATCCATGAAACCTACTGTTGTAGGGATCTTCTCGGGAATAGTAAGTTGGAACATTTTGTTTCAATGCTTGTGGCAACTAGTTAAGAAATGAAGAAAGGTATACCAAGTAATGTACATGTTTGGGTAATTGTGTTTCAATATCATATGGCAATTGTTGCAATCAATGCTGAACACTTAACCATCTACCCTCCTCTTCATTTACTGTCAATCTTGTGCAGCCATTGTTACAGCTTTATGGTAATGCTTCTTCAGCCCTGCTTACTGATTTTCTAGCAAATATTGATCTTTTGCAAAGAATTTGTTGCAACAAATAATGCCTATAATACTCTGATTTTGTATGCCCATTATTATGGGAAAATGCACTATGTTGAATGAATTTACCCTTAAGTACAATAAAGATGGTCTCAAATGCATGAACAATAATTCCACTAGCTTATGGAAATACCAGCAAAGCAGAACAAGCCTTCTTAGAAAAGGCTCACAGTGATTTCTTTGTAAAACAAATATTGAATGAAAAACTAGATAAAGTTTACCAAGTAGATGGGTGTAGATGTTTTGGAACTAAGGCCTAAACCTGAATAACACCTTTCACTTTGTTTCTTACTGCTATTTATGTATGCCTTCACAAACAGGTTAGTCTTCCCATAAAACGATTTTTTTAAAACAAGAAAGAGCAATTGCCTTTGTTTCTTACTGCAATTTATGTATGCCTTCACAGACAGGTTAATCTATCTCATAGAACAGTCTTTTCTAAAACAGGAAAGAGCAATCGCCTTCTCTAAAGTGATGGTGGGTTGAACTAGAAGTTATTGAGAGATGAAACATATGTAATTGGAAAAAATACATCACCCCAAAATTGGTCTTGCCAACTCTTTTCGGTGAATATGATTTAAAAAAGAACAAAATTATTATGGTTAGTTTTAAGGTACCGTTCAATGGGATGTTAAAAGGGTCCAAGTTTTTGTCTAACAGTACAAACAAATTAATTAGGTCATTACTGTTAAATTCATGTTTGTATGTTTTCATATCATTGAAGTTTAAATAATAATACTTACATCTATAGATGCAAAAAATAATAATTTTTAGACAATTATATTTGATGGATAAACATGTTGACATCATAATAAATCAAATTAAATATAGATTTACAATCCATTTAATATAGTGTTACAAAAGGCATATTAACATAAAGTAATTTGAATAATTAGAAGTAAAAATATATTTCCATCTTAAGAATGATGGAAAAATTGAAAATCCTTTTAACATTGTTAACTTTACAAACTAAAATGTTAAAGAACAATGGTCATTTGATGTAGCTACATTATCCCTTATTGCATTTGTATTGCTACGCAAATCGGATATGCTTCATCTCAATCCCATAGAAGCCACTGCATTTGCCTTCAAATCCTCCATGATACTCTCCAACATTGTTACCACAACTCTCATAGTTGGTCTTTCTATTGGCGAATGTTTTGAACAAAGCAAACCAAGGTGTAACAAAGAAAACATGCATTTGTATATAATATTTTCTTCAAATTCATCTCCATCCACCTCACTAAAAAGACTAGTATCAATTACCTCCTTCACTTTGCTTGGGAGTGCAAAGTTTACCCAGTTGTGCAAGTTTAGGCCTCCAACAAACATGTCATTAGTTGGTTGTTTTCTGGTGAGGATTTCCAATAACATAATGCCATAGCTATAAACATCTCCTTGGGTGGAAATTGTCCCACCCAATCCATACTCTGCAGTAAAGACAACCTTCATTAAAAAATTTTGAATCAATACATACAATATATTATTAATGAAAAAAGAAAAGTAAAAGTGATGTTTTAAAAAGCCATACCTGGGGCAATGTAGCCCATGGATCCTCTCAAAGCAAGTGAGGAAGAGACTGAAATAGTGGAGCTTTCACCAATTAATCTTGCAATACCAAAATCGGTTACATGGCCTGACATATCTCCATTCAAAAGTACATTGCTAGGTTTTATATCACAATGCACTACTTGCACAAAACAATCATGATGAAGATATTCCATGGCACGGGCCACATCTATGGCAATGCCTACTCGTGTTTTCAGCTCCAATTTACACACCTCATCATTGTTGTGATCTCTATTTGGATACAAATGCTTATCTAGGCTTCCATTAGACATGAACTCAAACACTAAACTTTTGAAATGGAGGCTGGAACACGAGGTTATAATTTTCACCAGATTTCGATGTCGAACCTTTTGCAAGACATTGCATTCTGCTTTAAAACTCTTCTCACCCTGGTCATTTTGTAATTGGAGAACCTTCACAGCAACAAGTGTGCCATCACTCAAAATCCCTTTATAGACTAACC
Organism: Larix kaempferi; assembly: GCA_027924585.1. Lineage (NCBI taxonomy): Eukaryota > Viridiplantae > Streptophyta > Pinopsida > Pinales > Pinaceae > Larix > Larix kaempferi. The sequence goes on from BSBM01000094.1 coordinate 9,974,214, forward strand.
CAAAGCTACCTGTTCCCAGCAAGTTGCCTTTAGCGAATCCATTAGTTGCTATGTGAATCTCTTTATATGAGATCCTTCGGCGTTCTAACTTTTGGAAAATAGTTGTTGATACATCAGTGTTTTGTATATACACATTCCCTCTCCATAGGCATCTTAAAAGAAGACAAACTTGTATAAAAGCAATAGCTCCACTCAATGACAACAATACCCTTTTTACAATTGTAGGATGACCTCTTTGTGTTGGACATGCGGATAACTGGAATACTTGTGGTCCACAAAGGTCAAGATTTCCATTGAAGGACATGAGATTTGATTGATTTGCGAAAATTCCTCCCTTTGGAATTTCCCCCGTGAGCTTGTTAAAAGACAAATTCAAATAATTAAGCATTTCCAACTTGTTGAGAGTAACTGGTATAGTCCCTGATAAGGAGTTGGAAGAAAGATCTAGGCTCATAAGACTTTGTAAATTTTCAAGTGAATCTGGAATAGAGCCTTGGAAGGAATTTCGAGATAGATTCAATGAAAATAGTTCGACACAAGTTCCAAGTGCAGATGGAATGACTCCAGTCAAGTGATTGGCAGAAATGTCTATAGCTTGAACCATTGCAAGTTTACCAATCTCCATGGGCAAAGAGCCTTCTAATAAATTCCATGACAAATTCAAATAGAAATTTAGATTATAAAGTTCAACAATTTCTCGTGGTATGCTACCAGTGAGTATATTGTGTGACAAGTCGAGCAATTCCAAATTTGTACAGTTTCCTAAGTTGGGAGGTATGCTTCCAGATAATTGGTTGTGATGAAGGAGGAGATCTCTTAGTTCTTTAAGGAGTGCAAGGGAATTGGGAATCTTTCCAGAAAGCATGTTTTTGCTAATGTCCAAGAGACCAAGTTGTTGTAATTGTTCAAACTCATTAGGTATGCTTCCTTCTAATTTGTTGTTTCCTAAAGATAATCTTTCTAAATTTTTAAGGTTTCTTAAAGAAGGAATGCTACCATTAAAAAGATTTCCAGATAAATTTAGATAGATTAGGCTGCTAAGATTGCCTATATGTGGAGGAATGTTTCCTTCAATCATGTTGTTGTCTAATGCTAAGTAAGACAAATTGGTAGAAAGTTTGCCTATGGTAAGGGGTAAGAAACCACTTAGTTTATTGTTTCTCAAACGTAATTTTTTTAGGTGTGAACAATTCGTAAGTGATATAAGAAAGGGCATGGTTGTGGTAGCACCACTACCAAGTTGATTACCCTGCAAGTATAAATTTTCAAGGAAGGATAGCTTACCCAACTCTATTGGCACACTCCCACTCAATCTGTTGAAGCTTAGTTCGATAAATTTGAGCTTTGAACAATTTCCAATGGCATTTGGTATGCTTCCACTAAGTTGATTTGTACATAAATAGAGGTCACTCAAATTACAGAAATTTGAGGAAAAAATAGGAATTCTGCCTGATAACTCATTTTCAGAAAGGTCAAGTTTTTGGAGACTAGAGATATTTGACAAAGAAGTGGGAATTATGCCTGATAACTCATTCTCATAGAGGTAAAGCGTTTGGAGACTTGTGAGCAGGCCTAATTCTTGTGGAATACTTCCAGTGAGATTGTTTGTGTAAATTTCCAAGTGAATCAAAGCAGAGATATTTGACAAAGAATTGGGAATTATGCCTGATAACTCATTTTCATAAAGGTATAGCTTTTGGAGACTTGTGAGCATGCCCAATTCTTGTGGAATATTCCCACTGAGTTTGTTTGAGTGAATTTCCAAGTCAATCAAAGTAGAGATATTGGACCAAAAAGTGGGAATATTGCCTGAGAATTCACAATGACAATGGCATTCGTTAGATGATTTTAACAATTTCCAAGCAAAGGAAATAGTACTTTCCAAACAAAGGAAATAGTACTTTCCAAACAAAGAGCGAATAGTACCTGTGAGGCTGTTTGCTCCTAAGAAAAGTTGCTGCAGATGTCTGAGGGAACCTAACCCCTGGGGAATATTTCCAGTCAGATTGTTGTAGGAGAGTGCCAAGTAAACCAAATTTGTGCAGTTGCCGAGATCGCTCGGGATGCTTTCCGCCAAGTAATTGTGGTCTAACTTGAGCGTCTTCAAACGAAAGAGGCGTCCCAACTGAATTGGGATATGACCATGAAGTGCATTGTTCGAAAGATCGAGTGAGTAGAGAAACGTCAAATTGCCGAGGGAAGAAGAAATGGAGCCGCCCAAATCCTTGTAACTGAGGTCGAGGGAGACGACTCTGTCCATGTGACGGCGGCTGCAGGTGACGGCAGTCCAATTACAGAAGGGGACTGCGGGATTCCAGTCGGCCATGGAAGCATGAGGATCGGAGGTGATCTCCTTCTTGAATGCCAAGAGCGATTGGCGATCGTCTTGAGATGAGTGCGTGGAGGAGGTAATAATGAAGAGGTAACAGAGGAAATAAAGAGGAAAAGAAAAAGAGAGGAACGGCATGGTGCTTGAAATGCAGAGGAGAAAAAGGGAGAGAGCGGAGCAGAAGTGCAGAGGTATGTATGCAAGAGGGACACCCGCGACCATTTATAAACGGAGAGAGCGAGAGTGCCGTGGCGAAGACAGAGCAGAGGCATTGTTGTGCAGTAAAGTCAGGAAGAGCAGAAGGCATGATATGTGGAGCCCTTCAAGTTGTTTATTCTTCGTAGTTGATATCTGTGTGGAGCCCTTCAACTTGTTGATTTCGAGCGAGTATTTTTATGTTTCTTATTCATTATTTTTATATTTCATCATTTTTTTTTTCTCTTCTCACAGCTTTGCCCTAGGAGTTTAGGAGACTAATACATTTCATTTTTATTTTTCATTGTTAGTTTGTTAGGAGCAACTCGGATGATTGTGCCTCCTTCTCGGTAAGGCAACATATACGCCTCTGGTTCCTGGATACTGTTTTTACCCCTTTCCTGTTGTCATGTCTTTTTATTATCATTTTTATAAATTTGTTCGGAAATTTGTTATATCAAATGAAGAGTCTACACAGGCGACTATTTTGCCAATCCGACAAATAAGATGAATAACTTATATCAAATTACATGAATTGGTGAATATCAATGACTCTGGTTGTGCTGTCATGTTTTTTTTAATTGTTATTATAAGTCAATGCAACGAGAGATTCGAGATGCACAATATTAACGACTTTATCGATATAAAAAATATCATTTTAAATGATTTACTAAAATAATGTAATTTTAATATTAAAAAATTGAAATGACAATTAGCAAAAGTCCTCATTTTGAAGTTTGAATGTTTTATGTGTGACTTTATCCATATAAGAAAATATAAAAAAATATCATTTTAAATGCTTTACTAAAATAATGTAATTCTAATATTAAAAAAAAGTTAAATGACAATTAGTAAAAGTCCTCATTTTGAAGTTTGAATGCTTATGTGTCCATAAGCAAGGGACTATGTTTTTTCAAATTAAATAAAAGTGATTGGAAAAATAAAATATTGATTCAAATGGTAATCAATTAGTTATTAATTATAATTTTCTATTTTTGTGAGTGCATTTTTTAATACAATTTTAAAGACATAACTACGATGATGTATTATAGAGTTATATTCAATAACTTGTCAATTAAGTGTAAATTTGGTGTTTGAGAATAATGTTTATTATTTTCATTTAGATTACTAAAATAATGTAATTTTAATATTAAAAAAAAGTTAAATGACAATTAGCAAAAGTCCTCATTTTGAAGTTTGAATGCTTATGTGTCCATAAGCGAGGGATTATGTTTTTTCAAATTAAATAAAAGTGATTGGAAAAATAAAATATTGATTCAAATGGTAATCAATTAATTATTAATTATAATTTTCTATCTTTGTGAGTGCATTTTTTAATACAATTTTAAAGACATAACCACGATGATGTATTATAGAGTTATATTCAATAACTTGTCAATTAAGTGTAAATTTGGTGTTTGAGAATAATGTTTATTATTTTCATTTAGATTACTAAAATAATGTAATTCTAATATTAAAAAAAAGTTAAATGACAATTAGCAAAAGTCCTCATTTTGAAGTTTGAATGCTTATGTGTCCATAAGCGAGGGACTATGTTTTTTCAAATTAAATAAAAGTGATTGGAAAAATAAAATATTGATTCAAATGGTAATCAATTAGTTATTAATTATAATTTTCTATCTTTGTGAGTGCATTTTTTAATACAATTTTAAAGACATAATAGAGTTATATTCAATAACTTGTCAATTAAGTGTAAATTTGGTGTTTGAGAATAATGTTTATTATTTTCATTTAGATTTAAATCTTGTTTTGTGATACTTGTGTCAAATTGATTATATTATTTATAAATTTATTATAAACAATCATCATTATTTATTTAATATATATTTTAATAAAATTTTAATCTAAATTTATTTGAAAATTAATATGTAAAATTAATTTTAAAAGTTTGTATTTATTTAACTGGAAAATAATGATCTAATTATTTTTTAGTCTCAATTTTTTGATATAATTAATATAAGTGATTTGAATATTTTTCAAAACAATAAAATAACTACAACCTAATAGACCCAATCTTCCAACCTTGGATATTGTGCACTCCTTTCAAGAGTCCTCTTGAAATGGGAAAAGAAAAAATGCTTGAAATCTCAAATGACCTCAAACTTTAATGGTTTTTTTTTAAATTCCAAATTCATACTATAAATTATTAGATTTAGATTTTGTGTCTTAATAAATATGAATTTTATAAACCTATATAAACTATTTATTTAGTTAACTTCAAGGGTTAGGTAACTAGGTTTAACCATCCATCCAAAGTATGTTGTCAAATAGGATTTGAATTACATTCCATCAAAATTTCAAATAAAGGAAAATAGCCTACAAAAATTTGACAAAGAAAACAAAATACAAACTCAAATAATTAAGAATTCATTAAAAATTGAATATACCACTTGTGAAAATTGTAATTAAAATCTCTTAAACAAAATAAGCTTAATTTTTAAATAGTTTAAAAAGGAAATACAATATTTATAATTTGGGTAGGCGCCCTTAAGAACATGTGTTTCCTCCTAAGATGTCATGGAGTAAATGAAGTGAAAAAAAAAATATTATGTTCATCATTTATGATAATTTATTATTAAAAAAATGTACCTTTTTATAATATTATTTAATAATTTTATTATATAAAAATTAAAATAAATATTTTATTAAAATTATATATATATATATATATATATATATATATATATAATAATAATAATGATTAGTTCAAGTGGTCTTACTAATCCTACTATGAAATTAATGAATTTTTTTTTTTTACTAATGTTAATTTTCTTTTCTAAACTGACTATAAAACAAAAATAGATCAGATAATCTTGAGAGTTAATGATCTTTTTATATTTTATTAACTTTCTCTTATTCTCTATTTATTTGTGACAATATAATTTCTCTTTAAATATCGTTGTGATAATGTTTTTGAAAGCACGGGGAGTCTAGTTAACCCTAAAGGAAGTCAAGAAACATTCTTTCAATGGGGATTGGGGAAAATGACAATTAAGCAAACCGAGACACTTTGTGTGTTTTAGGGACTAAGATTGGTTGATGTGGGAAGGATAAGACACCTCCTACTTCTTGGTGACTCAGAGATTGTAATCAATCTCATGAATGACTCTTCTCCTTTCTATGAAGGTAAGCTTGGTAAAATTGTACGTCAATTAAAAATTGAAACTCAAAGATTTGAATATGTAGCATTTTATCAGGCACTATGACATCATAACTCCATAGTAGATGCATTAGAAAACAAAGGATTGATACTTTGAGAAGGAATCTCGTGGCATTGTGAGAAGCTTAGTTTCCATTCTATTCCTTAATCTATGGAGATTAATGAATGTTGGTGCATACCTACATGTTTCAGTGGTGGCAATGGTTGATCAAAATGGTGACACAATCTTGTTTAATACAACAGTATCTCCTCACACTTTTGGTCATTGCGTGCTCAGAGACATTCAATTCAATGAGAATAGGAATAGGTACCTTTGGATTTTGATGGAATGGCTCATTTGTGCCTACATTGGTTCTAGAGAGGGGAATACAAAGGTCTTCTGGAGAGTGACTTGGTTGCGGATAAGTCTAGATATTCTCTAGGGTCTTTTCCTACTAGCTCTATGGTTGATTGAAGGTGAATATTTTTTGTCTTTTGTTTTCCTATTGGACTTCTCTACCTTGTCTAAATCTTGGTAAGGATAATTTTAGGGGTGAAATTTATCCCATGGGCTATTTTTCCATGTTTTTTTCCAAAAAAAGATTCGCCCAATTTGCATTTTATGAGGCCCCATTTCGCCCAATTTTGATGGGGTGACCTTTTTTTACTCTAAAAAACGCCAAAATATTATATAAACTATATAAAATCCTTAGAAATTGAAATAATTTTAGAAAAATATCGCCAAATATTTTATAGTTGACATTTTGAGAACTGGTAAGATTCACCAAGGTTTATACACTTTTAAATAAGTATGGGTCCTTAAAATTATCCCTGGATCTTGGGCTTTGTTTCACTGATACATATTTGAGACTGATTGACATATTGGGATTCAATGCACATTTGGTAATTGGGGCCTTGGTTATTTCTGAGAAAGGAATTAACGGTGAGTGTCCCTGTTTCCATCCCAATTTTCATGAATATATAGCTTCCATTACAACATCTCTATTTCATTAATATTATGGGCTCTGTTCTGCAGAATTAAATTCTCCGAGTCAAATTTCCTTATGGGGATTCAATATTTAGTTATGAATTGGTGCTTTGGTTGTTTGCAAGGAGTATTGGGTGGCCTCTATTGAATCCTCTATTGACTTACTCTCTTGTCCAGATTTGGAAATCTTGGTATATTTGGAATATTGTTGGTTGGTTTCTCTATTGGTTATGGAGCCTAATTATCTTCTTGATTCATAGGTCTTATTTCAATCGTGTTTTCATCCTAGTATCGAAGAGGGGAGCTGATCCAGGTGGATATTGGTGGCCACCCACCTTTCCAACTGGCTCAAAACAGTTTTATGGCAATTTTGGTATTGCACTATTTTTAGCAATTTTTCGGGTCCTGAACTTTCGGGGCCATTTTGAGGCCCTAAACGACCTTTTTTGGCAATTTGGGGGGCCAAATGGTTGCCTTCGACATGCATTTGGCCCCAGTCAAAAGTTGTAAATCTCGGATAGACCTTTCCAACGAGCTACCGAGCGCCCCAAACAGAGATCATATGCAAAAGCTACGACCCCGGGAAGTTGATGTACTAACTTACCCAAACGGGGCCCACATGACTTTTGGCGCTTCATCTCCTAGGGTTAGGTTTTTGGATGTCTAGGGTTTTTGACATTCTTGTTTATTGTAAAAGGCCTTGAGAGCCTCATTGTAACCATCTTCTTGCGAAATGAGTGTAGCCGTCACATCTCTTCTCAGAGATAAGCCGCCACCATTCCAGCAAGCTTGTTTTCCACTGCCTTTTACAGTTCTAGCTTATTTCCTTATTGAATAGAAAACCAGTTTTATTGTATCTCCGTTATTTTGTGTTAAGCATCTGATAATAATCTGTATTCATTTTGTTCTGCTCATAAAATCCGGATCAGGAGCTCTCCAACCCCGCCCCCCCCAATTAGGGGTTCGAGGGCAAATTACCTGAAGAAATTTTTAGAAAAATGCCTTGTAAAATATTGTACTTTTGTAGTCAATATGGATTGTTCATCATGAGGTCGCAAATATTATGGTTGAAGTTATGCTAGGGTTTTTTTCCCTAGAAGGAAAACCTCTTTCATGTATGAGGGAATCGTATTGCAGTTGCATATTGTGAAAGATCATTGTGACTGAGTGAGAGATACTGTGAGAGAGTGAAGAGGAGGTTGCAACGGATGTGTTGTGTGTTGTATCCATTCATTTTGTTGGACATAATAAAAGAAAGGATTGGTTGTTTCTCCATGGATGTAGCTAGTAACAAGAACTTCAAGCTAGTAATAAGAACTTCACTTCAAAATTCCAGGAGAAAATAGTGAGGATGCGTCTCCTTTTATATCCCCCAAAGGGCATCTTTTTTGTTACAACCATATTAACTTCATAACAAATTTATTAATTGTCATTACTTAACATAACTAAAGTTGTTAGCATATTGGTTAAATTTTTGAAATAATGCCCCAAAGACCAAGGTTCAAATCCCATATAAGACAAATGTGATTGGTCCATGTGGAATCCATTCATTGGCTATTGCCACATCATTAATGCCCATTCATGTGCCACATCACCATGCCTCGTCACCATGCCACACCATTATAACACGTCATTGTGCCATGTCATCATGCCACGTCATCATACTAACTGTACAATCTTGCCACCGATTAGCCACCTAGGTTGTACAGCCTACCACTTGTCAACCACCTTGGTTGTACGTCCTACCACGTGGCATTCTGTGGGCTTTCCGCATGGCACACTCCTACAACTTTTGCTTGTTTCATCGAAACTTTAGATGGGCCCTATCTTCCTCATACAACATCTGTTTGAGGTGATTCAAGCATCATTGGAAAGATCTCGTCGAGCTCTATGCAATGGTACTATTTCCATTGGCATTCAAGAAATTTTATTTTCAAGCATTCTCAGATCCACCTGGATCATGCACACCCCCAAAATAAATTAATCCTCTAGAATGAACCCCCACACAAAAGGTCTAATGAGGTACTCATTTACAACCGAGAAAACATCATATATTAAGTGTCCCTATGGACACCAATCCATCCCACCAAACTGCATGGATAGCTAGCCATTGGAACTATCGAATCAATATATGAATTGGTGTTGTGTACAAGGCTCACTCCAAAAACACTTAAGGGTTGGTGCAAGGTAATGATACCCACTTATGATGCGTTAGTTGCAATGGCATGCTGGAAAAACATAAATCTTATCATTAAAATGAATTATTAGAGGTACCTACAAATTTTTTTATAATTAGGTGTAAAAATATAAAACGTATAAAATCGGATCACCATCCAGAATATATAACTTTTATTTATGGAAAAGTGGTATAACCACCCCAAAATGTCATTATTTTAAGATTGGTATATTATTTTTTCTCGAAAACATAATGCATATGTTCGCATTGGTCCACTGGTTTGTTATGTAAATTTTCAAATTACGAGGAAAAAATATGTAGAGGCGTAGGAAACAGACGAATCTTGTACAGGGCTATTTTTCCAAAATTTTAAAAGTTAATTTTATATTTTTTTAAATTACGAAAGTAAGTTCAGCCCTAAAACGACATGGTCGAGTGTTGGTCCACCATATCATGGTCTGAACATAATCAATCAACTTTTATTTTTTTTAGCTTGTAGGTATTCTTGTAATCTTGTGCGGGTTCTTTTCCATTTTCAAAAAATTTAAGCCAATCAAAAGTTATAACCCAAATAAACGACCTATGTTTTTTACAAAATTTGACATGAGTGCAATTAAAAATAGAAAGCAATAACAAAACTATTCAAAAAATATATAGTTAGAATGATATGGATTTATGTGAGAACGAAATGAAAGAGTATATATATGTTCACATACACAGATATATGGCAAAAAACACAATAATATAGTAAACTCAAATTCTATTAAAATGAATGAAATAGAACAAACTATAAAACAAAAGTAGCTAGAATGGTGGTAGCTATATCTCTGAGAAGAGATGTGGTGGCTACGCTCATTCGTGACACGCTGAATACAAGAAGAGGTTGAAAGAGCCTATTTATCATAAGCATGAGGGTAAGAATCCTAAACATCCAAAAACCTAACCCTAGAAGATGAACCGTCATAAAGTTTGTCGCCCCGAGGTGGTCAATTGAACAATCAACTTCTCGGGGTCATAACTTTTGCATACGATCTCCGTTTGGGGTGCTCGATAGACCATTGGAAAGGTCTATCTGATATTTAAAACTTTTAAATGGATTGCATTGGTAATTGGTAATTGGTAATTCCCCCTTCCCCGAATTTCCAAAAAATGTTGTTTAGGGCCTCAAAACGACCCCAGAAGTTCGAGACCCAAAAAACTGTAGAAAAATTACTAGAAAACTGCCAAAATGGAAAATTGTTTTGAGCCAGTGGAATAGGTGGGTGGCCACCTACGTAAGTGCCCCCGTTAGGAAGCAATGGTCTCCATTGCATTGAGTGCCTCCATAAAATGGGGAAACTTCTGCTGAACTTGACTCCTGGTGAGCCACTTTCCTTGGTGGAGTAGTTTCCTTGCTTTGACAACCCGATGTAGTTGGATCTTGTGCTGGCGGGTGCCCTTAACCTGTGTAGCCATGATATGATCGATAGTTTTATGTTCCATGCAGCCAAGATTAATATTTGTAGGTGTCAATTTCCCTGCCACCTCTAAGGTGTCCAACAATGGTGGAAAATATGGGCGAAGGAGCTCCACATTGAATACTGGGTGCAGGACAAGGAATGGAGGAATGCTTAATTCGAAGGCATTGTCACAAAATGGCTTGGTGATGGTGTACGACTGATAATGAAGTGGATGAAGCTTGCGATGGGGTCTTGTGAGCCTCTCTTTTTGCAAATGCAACCAAACCTTATCACCCACCTGAAACTTGTGTGGAACCTGATGCTGGTCATGTCGTTGCTTGTACTTAGTGTTGGAATTTTCCAAAATTTCATGGACTTGTTGGTGGATATGTTGGATTCGTTCAACAAATCTGGTGGCCTTATGATCCTCAATCTAGGCATGGGACAATTCCTCCCATGTGGATGCAATGGGAGGAGATACATCAATTGGGGCCAGTGTTTGGAACCCCAGGCACACTTGAAAAGGGTTGTGGCTAGTAGAGTTATGAAGGGCTCTAGTTTAGCTATGTTGAACATAAGGAAGGCTCTCATCCCATGTGAGGGGATGTTTAGAATTGTAAATTCTCAGAATATGAACAATCATCATGTTGACTACCTCTGTTTGTCCATCAGTCTGGGGGTGGAAGGAAGTCGATTTAGTGAGATTTGTAGTCATAAATGACCATAGGATAGACCAGAAAGTGTTTAGGAACCTACTATCCCGATCGAAAATGATAGTCTATGGTAGCCCGAAATGAACCCAAACACACTAGAAGAAGAGCTTAACAGTGGCTTCAGCAGATATTTTCTTCTTGCAAGCTATCATAATGGCCATCTTAGAGAAGTGATCCATGAACACAAACACATAGTCATTACCATGATTGGTTGAAGGTAGTCCAGAAATGTAATGCATGGAAATGGATTCCCATGGCCCATTAGGAGTGGGCATATGGGTGTACAACCCCTGATTTTTTATGGTAGGTTTTGCAATGGCACAGGAAATGTAGGATTTGATGTATCGACCAACAACTTGTCGGAGCTTGGGCCAATAAAAATGCTTCTGCAATATTGCCACCGTATTTTCGGTGCCAAAGTGCCTTCCACCCGACTATAATGCACCTCCCAAAAAATATTTGCACACTCGCTTGAAGGAACACAGAGATGGCCCAGGTGGCATAGCAAGACTTCCTAGAGATGAAATTTTGCCATGGATGTGCCTGCACACAAGGCTTGATAGATGGGAGAAAAATCAGGATCATTGCTATATAGATGGTGCCACTCGGAGGTCTTGTGGTCACAAGAATTGAGCACCGTGGTCAATGCTACTACTAGAGGTTGACTGAGACAATTGACGACTCGATTGGTGCTTCCCTTCTTATTGTCACATACCTAAATTCTGAACATTTTATGTTGTCAAAAAAAAATTATGTTTTATGTTATTGTAAAGTTTTATGTTTATTGACCAAGTGGGGTCAAGGATGACTGTAATTAATTACTCTGAATATTTTATTATTTATAAATAAAAGAGGAGACAAATATCCAAAGGAGGCTATTGAATTAGTGTTCACTGACCCACTAGGAGGAATGGACTGGGGTGGAGAGCAAACTGACACTTGGCAGCATCCTCAACTCACTTCTAGCTGTTGCAGGGGGGCATCTTCCCTATTTTTATGGTCATGTTCCCCAAGAAAGTGGAACTGAGCAAGTGGCTCATTAACTAAAGACAACTGACCAAAGACCTAGGCATGCTTTATCTACCCATCGAATTCAGTAGGAGGTTGTTCAGTTCTTACCTTGTGAAAATTTCTGAAAGAGAAAGACAAGAGAGCACAAGAGATTCGATGAGGGGAAGGTTAGAATTGATTGAGTGAGTTAAGACTGCATTCTGAACTAGTGCAACCACATTGCTGAGTTCAATATTGCTAAAGGCAGAAGTATTACTGTCAAGTACTACTGCTGAGTTGCAAGGGAATTTATTCCATTCTCCACACAACATCTTCGTCCTGGTGGTTCAGTGAACAGGATCGGGGGTCCTAAGGAAAGTAACTTGGCTGTCTTCAGGAAAAGGTTGGGTGGAACAGGCTCCTTTGGTTGTTTGTCTCTTCTATAGTTACCAGGTTCTAATTGTGTTATCTTATTTATTTTCGGTCCAACTATTTACTGAGGAAATGCTTATATTATGTTATCAATTTTCTGTTTAAAAAATTAGATATCTCTTGAACTGTTAAGTAAATGTTTTTAAAAATTTCTATCATTTTATCTATGCTGAAAGTCCATTGATCTATTAAGTTTAGAACTGAATGAATATTTCTGAGTGTGTTAAATGATAAATGATAGAGTAGAAATACTTCTCTGTATTTTTCCACATACTTTATGTATCGTACTCTAGTACAGAAAAAGTTATTTAGGAGTAGATTAGAACAATCTTTTACCATAGATGGAAACTGTATCATAGAGATATGTATTAATAAACTAATCTATTTCATGTAAAGTAAGGTAGTTTCTTTTATAACATAACTCATATTATAAATAAATAAGGTAGGTCATATTACAAGATTCACCTTATATACTAAACAATATCACTTAGCTTTTCAACTGTAAATACAGAAGTAATAATCTTAAAACGAATCCAACTTATTTTATAAGCTTTTGTTATTGCAAAACCCTAATAGTAGTACAAATTCACGATACATGATAATTGCAAAACAAATCAAAGTCATAAGTATTTGAGGAATGCACATATAAAATTGTATCTATTTTTCTTCATCATACATTCTGTAGCACGTAATGATTCACCTTAATACACTTACAAATGAATATAACTTTTTTTAACTATTGCTAAGCACATAGTAACTCTATCGACCATTCCAGGGTTGAAAACCCTGTGCTTATTTTATCACAGTTAATACTATTTTAACCTTGTTATCTTTTCCAAAGTGAGAGCTTAATACAAGACTAGGGTTCGATACTCGAAGGGTTCACCCAAACAGACCACACATTCATATTTATAAAAATGACCTTGCAAGTTTTATAAAGCGCAAGAGTGAATGGTTCGAGTCTCGACTCACCCTAATCCCTTTGATAAAACGTTCAAACAGAAATCCTAAATATATATCAAGTTCAGGGTTCAAAACCCTTGGCGTTTCCACAAATAAATCTTAAAACATGATAAGCAGTTATGATAGGGTTTTTAACCCAGCCTTATGGCCAGTGGTTGCAAATAACATTTAAATTAAGACATTACAATAATTCACCAACAACGACGGGATTTTCCCTAAAAATTGAGTAACAGGCATCAAAATCCTTTAATACAAAAATAACAAAAAAATGCCAAGAGCGATCTCTCAAAATTTGTATTTCGAATTACACTTAAAGCTTGCAAAAACTATTTATACTATCCATACAAGTTATACACAAACAGTACAAAAGGAAGCAACGTATGTCAAGGTCGAGGGTTCAACCCTCCTTGTACCAAACATTCATAAAAATATAACTGGGTTTCAAATCATAATCACCGATAACTTTTATCAAAGCAATTCATTTCAAATACTTGAATGTCGAAGATTATCTCTTGACAGGGGATCGAACTATTTATCGTAACCCAAACAAACCATTGTATTAAATCCTTAAAATTTACTTACAAACAATAACTAAGGAAAAGCATGGAGAAACCGACGTGAGATATGGCTCAAGGGTTCAATCCCAATAATACAAAATTCCATATGGCTTATAAAAATTACAACTAACTGTAAAACCAAAGTTTGTTTGAAACCGAAACCTCGGCTAACCAAACGAAGGACAGCATCAGTTCCAAGCTTCACCATAATCTTCCAAGTGCATTTGAATGCCCATAGGGAGTCACCGAGGATTACCAGGGCCAAAGAAGTTCATATTCCCTTCAGGCCAACCTTAAAACAATTGCCGAGGGAGTAATCCTGTCAACACACCAACGCCACGACTGGTTAAATCCTGAAGTACCTCTTACAATTTTAATTTTAAAAACATTGCTACTGTTAAAACACTCAACGAAAATACAAAAGGTCAAGTATGACATTACTTGTTACATTGTAGCATGCCTGGGCTTTTTTCTCCATCAACGCTTGCATTGGGTAAGCTTCTAGCATCAATACTGATGGTGCGAAGTCTCACCATTGAAACCCAACAAAAGGTTAACAACACTGTAAAGAACTCAGATCCTTTTTTTAACCTACTATCAGCATCATGAACAAGCTACGAGGTCATGGTATCGAGCCCCCGGGAGGAACTGCAAGCACTGTATTACAAACCCTAAGAATCTGAGAGCCTGTCGGCCTCTCCTCCCACCTGCTTTACAAAATGAATGCTCCAGGTTAATGTCTCGTCGAGATAGTGCAAAGTGCAGCTAGGGTTTAACACAACAACCGATAATCTTCACGTGGAGCCCTGCCACGAGGGATGCCAATGGGCATTCCACCCAAACGCAATTAATAATCTTTAAATGCTATAGCTACCAGATGCACGTTGCTTGCCAACGCAGAGATGCACCGAGATTTAATTTATGGTCTTCAACATGCTTAAAACATAACATATGTCTATGCACTATAGCCATAGTATATAGTGTATACGTATAACAATTCAAAGAGCCAAACTATGCATATAGCATAAGGTTTAGGTAGTTATAGTTATAACTTTTAGAAATAGTATGGACGCATAAAGTTTATAACCTCTAGCAATAGTATATATGCATATAGTTATAAATAGGTCTAACACATATGTTAGCGCATAAGTATAAAACCTTTAGTGTAAGGTTTAGTCACGTATAAAAGCTATAGTAAAAGTTTAAATATATTAAGCCATGACTTAATACAAATGAATCAAAATGGCATGAGCATGATCTTGAATTTGAAGCTTAAACGCTATGGAAATACAAGTAAATAAACAAGACAATAATGAATTTCGTATGTTTCCTTTCAAACTATATAAAAATATAGGTGACATTATAAACCTTTAAAATCGATGATCGAAGCTAAGGTAGATCTCACCCTTGAACAAGTCAAGTTCTCTATACATTTTATTATCGAGGCAAATTGAAGTTAAGTAAAGTCTTTTTGACATACATCGATAATGCTTCGGATATTGAATTCACTCTTACCTGTGATCTGCGACAGAGGTTTAAAGCTATAAATAGCTAAGTAAGCCTCGGGGTTCCCATAGGACCCCTTCATCAAAATAAAATCAAACAGTTAGTACTTATGAATAATACAATACTATAGGTAATTGACAATGCTTATGCATTTAAAGAAGTAACCATAATTAATCAGAAGACAAAAATGGTATTAAAACATCCAGCAGTAAATGACAAACATAAATACATACTTTTAATCATTCGGATAAACATATCATGTAATTAACATAACATGGACGACCAATTGAAGAAGGTGTCGTCGTAATACAAAATCAGGTTACCATTTAAATAAGCAAGTTATCATTAATTATACTTCCGCATAACGAATGTAAGCATTTAATGCTACTTAAAAAAATTTAAATTTCTGTGAATTTTGGGGATGTTACACTTATATTTAATGTTCTGGTGGAATTGCTATAAGTAAGTGGACCACTTCTGGTGGCGGTCATTCTGTAACTTCCCTTGGGTTTGCATGAATTGCAGAGGCTTGTGATCAGTGTGGATGACTGTTTCTTTTCCAAGGATGTAATGCTTCCATTGGCAGCAGGCTTGGACAATGGAATACATTTCCTTGTCATGGGTGGGGTACTTGCAAACTGTATCTGAAAGTGTTTCACTGTGATATGCCACTGGATGGCCATGTTGAGTGAGGACTTCACCAACAACATAGTCCAAAGCATCTATCTCAATCTCAAAGGGTTGTTGTAGATCTGGTAAGGCAAGGATGAGCGTCGAACATAAGCATTTCTTCAACTCCTCAAATGATTTTTGTTGTGGCTTGGACCAGATGAACTTGGCCTTAGATCCCCCTTTGGTCACCTAGCTAAGGGACCAAGCAATATTAGAGAATCCCAACAAAAATATGTGATAGAAGTTGGCAAGGCCTAGGAAGCTGCGATGCTCTATGAGAGTTGTCGAGGTTGGCCAATCACGAATGGCTTGTCTCTTGGATGGATCCACATGAACACCATGTTCATCCACGATGTATCCCAGATATTGAACCCTCTTGTTACACCTAAAATATTACCATCAAGAGACTCAGTGTATACATCCCTAAAGTTTCATTGGCTAAGTCATTAACTTGGAAGAGATGCCATTGCATTCATGCTAGGTTTTGAGAGGTCGTCACAAGCTGCACTCATGCAACCTACGACGTTGCATCTTGCTCTCTTGCAGGGTGCAACGAAGTCAGTTAATGGGAAAACATAACTTCTTCGAGCTCATTCTCGAAGATAGCTGACTTGGATCCTTATCCCTGACCTCTTGGGAGAGCTAGAACTCGGTTCCTAGCCTCTTGGAAGGATCCCCTATCTCTCTCCTACCATATCTCAACCTATCTTATCCATACCCTATCCACTTAGTCCTATATAAATGAAGCTCTACCCCTCTCCAAAGGGAGGAATTCTATAGTGTCTACATGCTGGTGAAATCGTCTTTGAGAGATCTCTACTCATCCATTGAGAGACTCACACTTCCTTGGGAGGATATGGCATTTGGCTTGGATGGAGAAGGACTGCTACGTTAAGCTCTAGTTGTAGTCATTCTTCTATGTACTTTCCCTATTTACAGTAATATAAACGCTTTCCACCAATATTGTTGTGTTGATAGTATTGCGTAGTTTACCTGCTTAACTGTTTACTTAGATCTATTATTGTATATATGATCTTTACTTGTTTGTATTGTTCTGTGTATCTTGACAGGTCTTGCAGCTGAGATCTGACGACCGCAAGGCATGGAACAAAACCCAGGAGAAAGGACTACAAGTTCAAGGTAAGACATCTAGTGACTCGATCCTTAATTAGATCTAGGAAAGTGGTTTATAGTCTGTACTATTTTTTCTAGACTCACATTGAGCTAGGGAGATCTGGCTCGCGTCCTCTCAAGTGGATTGTCCATCAAACACCTCTCCATGCCAAATGAGCACTTCTCTAGATTGGCATATAACTTGTGCTATCGCAGGCTATTGAGGACCTAGTGGATATATTACAAATGTTTCGCCCATGTTCTGTTGTAGATGAGGATATCATCTAGATATACAACCACAAAATAATTGATGAATGGTCGTAGGATATCATCCATCATCCCCGTGAATGTTGTTGGAGCATTAGTCAAGACGAAAGGCATGACCAACCACTCAAAGAGGCCTTCGCAAGATTTGAAGGCAGTCTTCCAGACATCAGTCTGGTCAATTGGCACTTGATGATAGCTAGACTTCAGATCAATCTTGCTGAAATATTTGGCGCCCTTGAGTTGATAACGAAGGTCATCGATCCGTGGAATGGGATACCGATTTTGGACTTTGATATTGTTTAGAGCTCGGTAGTCAATACATAGTCACCATGTCCCATCTTTCTTCTGTACTAACACAATTGGGCTCCCACAAGGTGAGGAGTTGGGTCTAATGTGCCCCTTTTGGATTACATCTTGAATCTGGCTTTTGATTTCTTCATTTTCCATGAGGGAACGCCTGTATACTGGCTTGTTAGGTAAAGGTGCACCGAGTATCAAATAAATGGAATGCTTGACTTGGAAATGTATTGGCACCCCAGAAGGTGTGGCGAATATGTCTTTGTATGATTCCACGATCTTGTACACCTGTTTCTGTTGCATAGAGGGGTTTTGTGTGGAGGTGGTGGATGTTGCTGCGATATTTCATTCACCTTCATAACGAACAATGAAGAGAAAAAATTTCCCTGTCTGGGAGATTACCTTCCTACACTGCTTAGCTGTGATGAGGGACACTGCAGGAGTGGGAAGTGTCTCTGGTATTCTGTAGAGTTTCTTTCCCAAATTAATAACAACACTACTAGGTCTAGAATCATACATAGCATGACATTTCCACATATATGGTTTTCCTAAAGGAACACCACAAAATTCAAGTGGGGAAACATCACACATTACCTCATCTTTGAAGGGCTTAATGCCATAGGAAAGGCAGCACTGTTGACTGACGCGGATGTCATGTATTTGGATCATCCAACCGATGTTGTATGGTTGGGGATGTGGAACCGTTGGAAGCTTCAACCTTTTGACAACCTTGACCGAAATTAGGTTCTTATGGGTACCACTATCAACAATGAAATGCAGTGGAGTCCCCTGCACCCACAATTGCGAATGGAAGAGGTGCTCCCCTTCCTTTGGCAACTTTGACTCTTCTAGTTGTATCTTTGTTGTTGCGATGGTGGCACTAGGTTTTGTGTCAATGATATGCTTTCCCTTTTCTGTCTCTGCATCAAAGTCCGAGCCAGAGTCTGGATCCAGGGATTTAGTCTCGTCTAACAAGGATTGTTTTGAGCGGCATTCATCAGTGTTGTGCCAAGGGATCTTGTGGAATTCACACCACTTTTCAATGTCCTTCTTTGATTTCCCATTACCCTTCTTTGCTTGAAGCTTGGGTTGTTTGTTGGATCTTTGGTAGTTCTTGATATGTCCTTTTCTTTGTGAATTAGGACCACCTTTTCCACGCTTCTGCTATTGATTTGCAGACCCAAAATCATGCTTATTCTTTTGCTTAAACTTCTGCTCGATCTTGATGGCATACTAATAAGATGCTCCCAGTGAGGATATGTCCAGGAAATCCATCTCCTTTTGAATGTACCTGTGCAGGCCACTGTGGTACTTTAGGACCAAGTTCCGTTCAGAGTCTCTAATACCCAGTTTGAAGCGTAGGGTATGGAATATGTTGGTAAACTCTGGCATTGTTTGGTCTCTCTCTTGGCGCAAAGTTGTTCACCTAGTGTACTGTTCATCATAGTTTCCGACTGGGTAGAAATCCTCCTTGACGGCATCGACAAAAGCTACCCAAGTGGGGTTTGTTCTGAATAGTTTAGACTCATCTCGTGCATGCCTCTCGCAGTACCCGTACCACCAGCCTTTTATATGGGGAAGGGACTTAAGGAGCAAAAATGTGATCTTTTTGTTGTCAAAAATTTTTTGAACAAAGAAGTAACCCTCTAACAGATTTAACCATTTCTCCAAAGCATCTGCATCTATCTTTCCTTCAAATAAGGGAATGTCAAAGTTAACTTGTACCTTGAACAGAGTTGCACCCCCGAAACGACTGCTCGTTGAAGGTGTATCCTCCGATGTCGACATTCTTTGAAGGATCTGGGTGAAGTTATCCATCATCTCATTTCTTTGTCGCGCGAGGGATTCCTTGAGAAAAAAATTAATAGGATCTCCTTCTTCGTCATCTCTCTTTCTCCCCCCACCATGTGAGCCTACTTGGGACGACGAGAGGGGTTTTCCCCAAGCCCAACTAGTTTGAGACCCAACTCTCGATATTAAGATCTCGTCAGGGAGATGCACTGAGAAACCACAAGATCATAAGACTCTGGTACTACTGATCCAGATTTATATGAGAATGAAATCAAAGAGTATATATATGTTCACATGCAAAAATTTATGGAAAGAAACACAATAATACAGTAAACCCATATTCTATTAAAATGAATTAAATAGAACAAACTGTAAAATAAAAGTAGCTAGAATGGTGGTAGTTATATATCTGAGGAGAGATGTGGCGGATACGTTCATTTGTGACAAGATGAATACAAGAAGAGGCCGAAAGATCCTATTTATGATAAGCATGAGTGAAAGAACCCTAAATATCTAAAAACCTAACCCTTGAAGATGAACAGTCATAAAGTTTGCAGCTCCAAGTTGGTTAGTTGAACAGTCAACTTCCCGGGGTCATAACGTTTGCATACGATCTCTGTTTCGGGTGCTCGATATCCCGTTGGAAAGGTCTATCCGAGATTTCCAATGCTTATTTAGGGGCCAATGTATGTTGAAGGAAGCCAATGGTCACTCGAATTTCTCAAAAACATCGTTTAGGGCCTCAAAACGGCCCCTGAAGTTCGAGACCCGAAAAACTGTAGAAAAATTACTAGAAAACTGCCAAAATGGAAAACTGTTTTGAGCCAGTGGAATAGGTGGGTGGCCACCTACATCCATCTAGATCATAGAATCTGGACATAGAGTTCGACAAGTGTGTGCAATTTCATCAGTAGTGCACAAGTGGATAATATGCGGAACTAAGCGTGAAAAACATGAAGTTACAGAAATTGGTGTGTTCTTCCATAACTCAGACCGAGCCTCAAGGTTTGGAAATATGAAGCTAGTACCAAACCTGAAAGGGTAGCAAAAAAAAATTGAATCCAAACATGCATGCATGCAAAAGCGCGTATGCGTGCACACGTAGATGTGTGCACGTGTTGCTGCACGCACACTTGTATATGCACGCACGTGTTCATTTTGTCACCTTCAGTTTTTATATATCTCCCTAACCCCCCCCACCCTCCCTCTCTATAAATCCACCCCCCCTCTCTTCCTATCCATGCAATCCCCCCCCACTCTTCTACTTTTCCCAATCCCTCCTCCCTCCCTCACCCCTCTCTTCTCTCCTTCACCAAAAAGGTTAGGAGATATATTATTACACAAAATCACTAACTCACATTATCCTCATGTACATATAAATATTCATGATTATAACCATAAATCCATGACCCCTATATCTCAATCCCCAAACCCTTGACCATTAGTCCCTAGCCATTGCAATCCCTAGTTCCTAATACAACTAACCATTATAACTCTTGGCCCACTATAATCCTAAACTAGTATAGCCCCTAAAACTCTTATATCCTAACACATGATGATATATATCCATTAAACCCTATAATACTAACCTCTAAAGTGTCTAGTCAAATAAAAATTAACCCCTAACCTTTATAACCTCTAATTCTCATCAACCCTAAACTCTATCATCAAACACCCAACCCTTAAAACCTATAACCCATAGCCAGTTGAGAGAGAGAGAGAGAGAGAGAGAGAGAGAGAGAGAGATTGGAGGGTATGGGTTTAGTGAGATAGATATTGGTGGTTAGGGGTTTAGAGAGAGAGAGAGAGGAGGTTTGGGGCTTAGAGAGAGAGACACACCGAGAGAGGGGGGGATTGGGGGTTACGGATTAAAGAAAGAGAGTGAGAGGGAAAGAAATTGGTGGTTATGGGTTTCGGGAGAAACATTAAGAGATTGGGGGTTAAGTGTTTAGAGAGAGAAAATGAGGGTTAGGTGTTCAGAGAGAGAAAGATATAGTGGAGGTTAGAGGTTTAGAGAGAGAGAGAGATAGAATTAGAGGTATCGGGGGTTACAAGTTTAGAGAGAGAGAGAGAGAGAGAGAGATAGAGGTAATGGGGGTTGCAGGTTTAGAGAGAGAGAGAGAATGGAGGTTATGGGCTTAGAGAAAAAGAGGGAGAGAAAGGAAGGGATTGGTGGTTAGGGGCTTAGAGAGAGAGAGAGATTGGAGCTTTGTGGTTTACAGGGAGGGAGAGATAAATTGGTGGTTACGTGTTTAGAGAGTGAGAGAGTGAGAGAGAGGGAGATATAGAGAGAGTAGAGTTCAGGATTTTGGAGAGGGAGAAAGTGAGAGATCAGTGGCTTGAGGTCTAGAGAGAGAGAGAGAGAGATTGGAGGATAGAGGTTTAGAGAAAGAGAGAGAAATAGAGTGAGAGAGATTGAAATTTAGGGGTTTAGAGAGATATATAGAAAGAGAGATATCAATGGTTGAAGGTTTAGATAGAGAGATTGGAGAGTAGGTGTTTAGAGAGAGAGAGAGATTGGTGGTTAGGGGTTTAGAGAGAGAGATATTGGGGCTTAGTGGTTTAGAGAGAGGGAGAGAGTGGGAGTGACACTTGGTTGCATGAGAATGAATATTAGAAAATTAATAAATTAAATTAAATTTTGCATGAGACAACACATGTCGTCCAAGAATTTTCTATTTAAGAAAGGGAGAATGAAGAGAAAAAGATCTCTTGCTCCCTAATGCTGGATGGATTCTGTAACGGAAGTTTGAGATTAGTGTGGTCCATGTGAGTTTGGTTGAGAACTACTCTGGGTATTGGGAGATCTCATCTGAGGGTTTAGGCTTGGATGTTCTTTGCGACCCCTTATTTGCTCAGGGGACTGGGAGGAAAAAGATTACGCCCAGTGTGGTATGGAGGTCAACCGAGGAGTCCTTCGATATTGCGTCAAGATTCGTCTGGATGGAGAAGCAATAAGATCAACATCTTCGTCAACTACTGGATCAACCATCACAGAACATGTTCATTTCAAATTTTTGTTATAATTTTTAAGAAAGATTTATTGTAGTGATTTATTTTATGATGCAAGTTACATTTCAGTTATGGAAACTATATATTTGTTTATAGTTTTGGCTAGGGTCCCAAAGAGGGCCCTACACCATGCCATATTTAGGAGATATCATTCAACTATGGACCACCTTGTTACACATAGGACCATTGCAAGGGAGCATCACAACAAAAAAACAATATTTTGAGTTGCTTCGTCGAATTTATAAAAGCATTTGACACATTTCTGATGACTAAACTTTGAAATAGATTTGAAAAGCTAAAATTTCCTTTTGAGTTGAGAGCTACATGAATAAGGTTGTTCTAGAATTTTATTGCCAAGCTAGGAACACTCCGGGTTCATCAAAAGAAATTAACTGTAATATAGGAGTGAAGCCATGCTGTCTCCTTCCCCTTACTCCTTTTAGTAAATACATTGACAAATTAGAAGGTTGTTTCGAAGGAGCAGATTGTGTCAACATGACTCTAGCTAGTATAGTCACCATCCTTCTTTGTTATGCTAATGGTATTGTTCTTATGGTGAGGGATCCCTATGATATCAACAAGAAACTAAAAGTTCAGAAGGGTTTTTTCTCTAGTATTGGTATGAGTATGACTATTAACACTAAAAAGACAAAAGGTTATGTTAATCAAATCCAATAAGATGACTTATACTATTTCCATATATGACAACACCAACTTGGAGGAAATTACTTCATGCATATATCTAGGAATCAATCTTCATCACAAGCTTAGCTGGAACTATATCGTTGAGAAAAGCATCAATGGATAGTGGGAAATTTATTATGTACTTGAAAACAATTATGAATCAGAGGAGCTTTGGATTTGGGGTAAGAATAAAAGTTCCTCTTTGAGACTCTTTCCAATCTTGTTATCTTATATGGTTGTGAAATTTGGGTCTATGACATTTTTAGAGAATCCTTGAGAAGGATAGAGAACATCCAAAAATGTTTAATAACTATAATCTTAAACTTAAATGCAATACACCCTATCTTATCCTCCTCATCGAAGTGAGTGTCTTACCCATTGAGAGCATGGTTATGACTAGGTACCTAATGTACAAGAACACGATATACAACATGGAGGACAAGAGGTTTCCTAAGATTATTTCAAACTCCAATAAAAACTAGAAGCATATGAAGGGAGGTTGGCATAAATATGCCAAGTCTTGGTTAAATTGTTGAGGAATTGAGGAAGAGGTCACCCTGCAAAAAGTAGTGATAATATTAAAGATATTACTACATCTAAATTTAAGGAGAAGTTGTGGTGGGATGAAGAATAAGAGGATAAAAGAAAATTAAGATAATATAAGGATGTGACCAAACCTAAGCTGGGAGATAACAAATATCTCTTTGTTTTAACTAGTGTAAAGAAGAAATTGATCAATTACATTACTAAAATAGAACAAACTCTCTTTAACTTCATAGTGAAATAGGGAGTTGGACAATTCCTAAAATATCATGGGATGAAATAATATGTCATCTTTGTGACAGTAAAGAGGGTCAAAGATGAAAATCACTTTCTCTTAGAATGTCCTATATACAACTACATTAAATCACAATTTCAAAATATTGGTTACAATATTAAGCTTCCTTACATTTAACTCATCACAACTATGGTGATCTAGAATGCTTCTCTTAAAGCTTTTCGAGCATAGAAATAAATTTCTAAAAAAAAAACAAATGACTGCTCACTTTTTTTAAGGTCCAATAAACCATCACTGGTCTTAGCTAACCTTAATAACCATCATCATCATCATCATCATTTTTATATAAATATTTTAAAGATAATGATGATGATGTCCAAGAATTAATTCGATTAGTAAATACTTTTATGTTAAATCTGTCATTCTTCAATAAAATATGTAAAGCAAGACACCAATTTGGTATATGAGACCCCCTTGTTTGGGGGACAAGGGACCCCCCTATGTGCAACGATTTAATTGCTAAAGTCTACAGAGGTGTACATACCCTACCCCCTCCAGATTTGAACCTGTGACCTCTTAGGAAGGAACACATGTTCTTAACCATTAGACCCACTCAAGTTGTACAAATAAGTGATGATATTTATATTAAGGCAACTTATATTTAAACTATGTATAAAAACTATGTGCTTTCATTTTTTATAATATTATTTTGACCAATTTATTATATATATAAAAAATCTAATCAAATTAAATATTTTATTCAAATAAATTAAAAATAATTAAAATTATTTAAGTGGGTAATAATTTGTATTATAAAATTATTTTATATTTAATTTATTTTAAATTTTTTAATTAACATCTAAACATAGAAAAGTAATTTCTAACCCATATTACCTTTTAAATATTCGTTTTCAATTTTTTTTATCTAATGTATATAAAGAGATAACGAAAATGAGATGGCTATTATATGTTTTATTAAGAGAAAAAAAAAAGTGTTTCACCATAATCAAGACTAAGACTAAGCAAAGCTAAAAAGTGTTGCAAAAGAATATGCCACTTTTAAACTTCTACAAAATTGCTATTAATTTATTGGGATAACTTTTATATGTTTAGAAGTATTAATTAAAAAATATTTATAAGAAATAGTCCAATAAGTAGATATAATATATTTTAAAAAAATACAAAATCTTTATTTTAATTCATTATTGCAAAATAATAACATTACAAAAATCTACATCATATAAATAATAAATATATTTTATTATTTAATTAAATTATATAAATAATAAATATATTGTTATGTTCTCTCTTATCCATACAATGCAAGGAAGAGAATATGACTAACATTCTTGGGCTATTTTCAAAAACTCGGACTCATTCATCAACCTTATACAAATAAAAACACATGTGCAGGTGTATAATTCAAATAAACACAGCAAAAGCAAGTTTTAGTACATGCATTGATTTTCATAATCATAATAGTCAATAATTAAAAACATTGCAGAGTTGAATACACATAGAGAATACTTATCTTGATGGTGAAGTTGCCCCAAACAAATTGCTAAGCAACTGCAATGTTCCACCCAGCCGTAGGCCGGTTGTGTTTATCAATCTCCATAGGCCAGTTGTGTTTATCAATCTCTCAACAAAACTGCCACCTCCGAGCTGGGCATGATTTCTACAAGGAAAGGGAACCTACAACTGATGCACATCAAAATGAACACCACATATAAGCCAAGCCAGTCCATAGTTGGGGTTTATCAAACCAAAACTGAACCCCCTTCCTTTCTAGATGCTTGCACTCAAGCTCAAACCAAAACAATGGATACCCATGACTCAAACCACATCATTCTCTCCAACAAATAGCAAAACACATATGTTGGGCATAGGGAAATTTTTTTTAACCGTGGGATTTGCAAAACAGGGTTCCCATTGGCTCTCCGCCAATTCGTGTCACACCCAAAAACGAACTGTGGGAAGGGAAATCGACCACAAGGAGAACAAAATCTAGTTCCCGGCAGGTATATGGGCATTTAGAGGAAAAAACAACCTCTATGGGCCCCCAAATCGTGACTCCCTTCCTCCCAGACATCATTCAATACAAAAATGAACTCCCAGCTTGAGAAAAATGGAGGAAAGCTCAGAAAATCATGAGGGAAAACGCCCAGGTAGCTTCAAACTTGTGAAAGAGGCAAACTGGTTGATGAATAATGGCTTGGGGGGGGAATTCGTGGCTCTTTTATTGCCCAAGAAGCCAAACAAGAATTTACACAAATGATGGCTTGCCCATACCCGAATTTAGACAGCCAACCATACAATAGAATGAATTAGAAATGTTTGCAAAAGTCTAGATCTCATGTTAGATATCACTATACCTAACATGCTTATATCTGATGAAACCTTTCCAACTAGATCTGTTGGTGCAATTGTCACCTCTTTTCATAAAAAAACAACCAATATGAGTTATGCCTTAAAACGGAAATACATAAGATACAAATGCAATAGTAAGTACATTGTGCCTTAAATGACATTTAATATATTTGAATTTTCCTATATTTTATGTTTATTTTTTTTCTCATTTGCTATATATTGTTTTCTAGTTTAAACAACTATAGTTTTGTCTTTCCATTTAAGCTGCAACTAAATTGCACATATAGTGTCACCTCTTGTCATTAAAAATAAAAAATAAAACTTATGACTTAAAGCCGGAAATATAGAAGATACAAATGCAATAATAAGTATCTTGTGCTTAAATGACATTTAATATCCACTTCATCAGTATCAGAGCCTCTTTGGCTGATCCGGTCTTTGGCCATACATTTTTTGACTTGTAGCCATCATTAAGGTTTCCCTAAATCTAGGACATTGTCCAAAAACCAGGCCCTTGGCCCAAAAACGTAAAAACACTAAAAAGAAGAAAAGTAAAAACAAATAAGTAAAATGAAAAGAAAAAACAAAAAAGTTAAAAAAGTAAAAAGAAAAGAAAAAGTAAAAACAAAGAAGTAAAAGAAGAAGTAAAAAGAAAGAGAATATAGAAAGAAAAAGAAAATAAAAAAACAAAGAAGTAAAAAGAAAAGAAAAAGTAAAAAAAGTAAAAGAAAAAGAAAAAGTAAAAACAAAGAAGTACGTGGTTTCTTAAACATAGTACATGGTTTAAATATTATTAAATAATATTTAATTTTATTTAACACCTTGTTTTTTATTAGAGTTTTATTATAATTATTATATAACTATGGTAATAATAATAATACTATTATTATTATCTCAAGGTTTGAACTCTTCCTAATCCAAAACAAAATTATTTTTGGAAAAAAAATAAGAATAAAAGAAGAAAAAAAAACTATCTATATAGTTCATAAAACATTAATATAATAATATTATAAATTAATTAATTAATAATTATTATTATTTAAAAATAATAATAATTATTATTATTTTTTGAAAAAAAAAAGTTATTTAACCTAATAAAAAGACGGCAAATCGAAGAAGCCAAAGTCAAAGGAAGACTTGACAAAGAAGTCAAATTCAAAAGAAGACCAAGTTATCATCCGAAGTCGGGAATTATGGCGAATTCAAAATCTGAAATGACATCGCAGTCACAAGCAGCATTGAACAAATTAAAGGAATCTAAAGTAACCAATATCGATCTTTAATTCAAAATTATAAAGCAAGAAATGTGAAATCATTTAGTAGAACAGGAGAATCAAAGATTAAAAAATAAAAAACGAGAGCTTCAGAATGAGTTATTAGATAAGGATAAGGAAATTTCACATCTAAGAAGCGACAATCAAAACCTGGAAGATAAAATCAGAAACTTCAAAAATGTCGAGGAATCTTCGTATGGAAGTAATAACGATTTAGAAGATGACACAAAGCGCTTAAACAAGCTCATCATGGATAAAAATACGGAATTGATGCAAACCCATAGAAAGCCAGAAAATCAAGAATCAGAGAGATGTCAACATCAACAACAAAAGGAAAAACTTCAGCAACAGTATGACGACATTAAGAAGACACATAAGTTGGAAATTAAGAAAATTAAGGACGAATTAGCAAGCAATACCGAAGAACTATTTCAACTAAGAATTCATAACAAGACATTACTTACGAAAATCAAGAAGCTGAAACATAGTCGGAAGACGGAGCATTCAAATGAAGACCTTGGAGGAAGAATACTAAAAAAGCAAGAAAAAAACCAACACCTCAGAAAGTTTAAACAAAAACTAGAGGAACAAGTCAAGAAATTAAAAGAGGACAAAAAGTCGCAAGACGAAAGGTTCGAGAAAATTCAGAGCAATAACAATCTACTGGATAACAAAGTAGCACAAATCCAAAAGGAAGCATCCAGACTCTCCAAAAAACAAAATCAAGTTGAGGAAGAAGAAATAAATTCAAATTTAGTCTTTGTCACAATTCAAAAAGAATTCAAACTAGCAGAAAAACAAATAACAAGAACCCCTTATCAACACCCCAATTATAAACATCATTTTGACCAACGACATGGTCAAAATGAACATACACCAAGGAATTACGATGCCAGACAAGAAATAACATCAAATCAACATGCTAAGCAACAAACGAAAAGACCCATCCCACAAAGCGATCAAATAGCTCCGATAAAAATAGATCTCGGATGGACCACATTAGAAATGATGCAACAGTTCTTCTGTGGAATTCGTAACTCGTATCACCTTATTTTCTTAAGTGTCGCAAATACTAAAAGAAATGATTTAGAGATGACAGTTCAAACAAAAAATCAGACATAACCCTTGTCTTCAAAAAAGCTTTGAGGACAAAGCTTCCCTTAAGGGGAAGGCAATGTAACAAACCTAAAATATACAAATATTAAATAATAATATTAATAATAGAAATTAATAATAATTATCCAAGAGACATAACTCTTGTGAACAACCATTAAAGGTGCCCTTTGGAATTATATTTATACGGGGCCTTTCATTACATTGTAATCATCTTATCATATATTTTATCAATATCTTATTTACCACCGAAATGTGGGCTTCGGATTATTTGTGGGCATTCTAGAAGTATTTACTACGGTTAAGAAGCTTTTACACTTCTTAAGGAGTTGGAAGAGAGATCTAGGATCTTAAGACTTTGTAAGTTTTCAAGTGAATCCAGAATAGATCCTTGGAAGGAATTTCGAGATAAATTCAATGACATTAGTTCAACACAACTTCCAAGTGTAGATGGAAGGGGTTGGAAGAGAGATCTAGGCTCTTAAGACTTTGTAAGTTTTCAAGTGAATCCGGAATAGATCCTTGGAAGGAATTTCGAGATAAATTCAATGATATTAGTTCAACACAACTTCCAAGTGTAGATGGAATGACTCTAGTCAAGTGATTGGCATAAATGTCTATAGCTTGAGCCATTGTGATTTTACCAATCTCCATGGGTAGGGAGCCTTCTAATAAATTCCAAGACAAATTCAAATAGAAATGTAGATTATAAAGTTCAACAATTTCTCATGGTATGCTTCCAGTGAGCATATTGTGTGACATGTCGAGCATTTCCAAATTTGTACAATTTCCTTAGTTGGGAGGTATGCTTCCTGATATTTGGTTGTGATGAAGGAGGAGATCTCTTAGTTCTTTAAGGCGTGTAAGGGAATTGAGAATCTTTCCAGAAAGCTTGTGTTTGCTAATGTCCAAGACACCGAGTCATTGTAATTGTTCAAAATCATTTGGTATGTTTCCTTCTAATTTGTTGTTTCCTAAACATAATCTTTCTAAAATTTTAAGGAGTGAGCGAGAGTGACGTGGTGAGGACGTAGCAGATGTAAATTATTAATAAAAGACAGGACCAGAAGTCGAGTCTTTTTACAATGCTGGAGTCTTCAAGTTTGTTTGTAATCATTGGTCCGCTAACTTGGTGGAGCTCTTCAAGTATGTTTGTAATTATTGGATATTCGCGCAAATACACACGAGTATTTCTTTCTTTTTATTTTTGATTATTTAGTTTTTTTGTTTTTATAAAGTGTTTCTTTCTTTTTATGTTTGATTATTTAATTTTCTTGTTAAAGTTTATTTTCACATTACAAAGTGTTTCTTTCTTTTTATGTTTGATTATTTAGTTTTCACAATATAAAGTGTTTGGGCGGTAATGGAGTACACTTTTGTGTGAAAGCTTCCTCTGAAAGAAGGCTTTATGGGTTTGAAGGCGAGGGTTTGAGGGCGAGGGTTTCCAGGCGATGGCGACGGCGGTTAGCTTCAGGGTAGGGCTTCCCTGGCTCTACAGTTAGAATTGGTTCTCCTGTGACTGTGTATGGACGATGGTGTTTTGTTGTGTGGTGGGGTGGGCTGTTAGCCGTTTTGTTAATAGCATTGCTGGTTGCGGTTAAAGACTGCGGTTTGCCGGATTTGCCAATTGTATTGCAGCTGTGGGTTTACACATTAAACGGTAAGTCTTTACAGAACATATGCCGTAGTATTATGCATCGGTGATTGTTGTGGCTGTCATCATTCGTTTTGAGCTGTGGGATACCGGTATTGGGTTTTTTCCGAACCGGAATCTCTGGAACATTCCTGGCGACAAAAAAGGGCGTGGACCACCATATATTCAAGCTATTATTCTATCTTTTTTGTCTACCTGTGGATTTGGTTACCATTTCAACTGAGTGTCAGGAGATTTTAGCCGTTAAAGGCTCGTCTGCTATCGTCTTATTGCCGATATGGGTGATAACGGGCCGGAAAACATTATATTTGGGGAAAACATCACGAAGACGTTGGACTACCAGCTTGAGGAATCCGGTATGTTCAAACCGGATTCATTTTTCAAAAACCAGCTGTCGGAAAAACGTGAGGCAATCTCCAACGGGCGACAGGTGGCGCATAAGAGATAGTTGGACATTGGGAAGTCACCTGGGGAAGCCACAGGTTCTGACCCATCAGTGGGTAGTGCAAGAGATAGAACGGGACGTGGCGTGGGTGACCGACATGGGTCGTCTTCTCATGCGAACAGAAGAATATTGGGTAAATACTTCAGCAGGCTCGGTGAAGCGTGGATGAATGTCGGCAGGGATATCAGCCTTGAAGAAATTGTGGAGTTCAACATGACTGTGCTTGTTGGTAAATTCTCCTACCACGCCATGAACCGCCGTAATGTTGTTAAATGGGTTGAGGAGTTGTGGAACCCCATCCTGAAATACACCCCTCAGGTATTTGCCCTGGCATGTGGGTGGTATGGTTTTAAGTTTCAGCAGGAGGCACATTGCACTCGTATCCTGGACGGCTTGTGGTTATATGGTAAGGGGAGCTTAATGCTTCAGAAATGGCAGACGGACTTTAACCCTGAAACATCATCGGTGCGGTTGAGACATCTTTGGGTATTATTGCTTGGCCTTCCACTGGCTTTGTGGAACCGTGGGGCCTTTGAGGCCATTGGAAATCGTCTTGGGAGATTCTTGCATGTGGAGGAGGAACACCTCAACGGTTTTGATCGTCGGATGGGGCGGATGTTGGTTGAGGTGGACATATCTATTGGTCTTATTGATGTGCTGCACATCAACTGGCGTGGTCGACAACTGACTCAGATCATTGACTACTGGGGCATTCCATTCCGTTGCTCGAACTGCAAAGCGGTGGGACACTTATGGCGACAGTGCACGGCTCCATCTTCTTCCGGCCGTATCACAGATGGGGGCCCGTTTTGGTCGTCTGATGATGGCAGCGATATTGAAATGGATGAGACGGGTGCTCTCGATGGCTTCTCCAACCGGGTACTCAACCCTCTTGCTCCGGATTCGTCGTTATTCCGTAAGTTAGAACTTCAAGACCCAAAGTTTTTCCATTCACTAGATGAGTTGGATATCTCACTTATTAATGCATTAGACTTGAACAATGGAAATAATGGTAACTACATGAGACGCAGCAATAACATGGATTCCTATTCATCTGAGAATGATCAGCAAACAAATCAAAATTCTAAAAATGATGACCCGGCTTCCGAGACTGTGTTGTTGGACAAGATGAATAACCCCTGCCCTGTGAATAACTTATCGAATATATCTGTATCCCCCTGTCCTCCTATATCTGATGTCCCGACGGTTATTGTACCCACCGACTTTGAGACATCCTCCCCTACTCATGATGCTGTGAAGCTTTGTGAGGAGACTGCGATATGCCCTGATAAGCATTCTAATGACCCTAGTGAGGGGGGTTCGAGGACCCAATGTAACAATGTGGCTACTATTTTACCCATTGAGTCGGGGGGGAATACGTTACATACTCCTTCTTACTCTGATATGGTGAAGAAAGCACCTATACCTACATATTACAGGAATCGGGTGGTTGTCACTAACGAACCATCAACAAGTGATGTGGGGGAAAATTTGGAAGTGAAGGATTCTACCCTGGTTGGGGGGGTTTCTAACACTACTGCTGCAAATATGACTAAAACATCGGGTGACATATCCATACTTAAGGGGGCGAGGAGGGGTGGCCTTGCCCCGGATTTCTCTCCTTTGAAAACTAGAAGTGCCAGAAAAAACAAAAAGGTCACCCCGGGGGGGACTGAGGATGACCATTGTATGATGAACGCCCCCAACTCTTCTGATACCCGGGCTCTTAGAGGAATGAAAGCCCTTGCGAGGGTTAGGAAATGATTTTTTTCTCTCTGAATATCAGGGGGGTGGGGGGCCTACCCAAACAACTAGCCCTCAAGCGTGTGCTTGAAATTGCAAAACCTGATTTGGTACTGTTACAGGAAACTATGGTTAGTGGGGATAAAGCTCGTACCTTCTTTAACAAAGTCAAGCCGGGATGGATGAGTTGTACAGTGGACGCGGCTGGACTCTCGGGTGGCCTCTTAGTGGCTTGGAATCCACATGTTTTGAGGCTTACTCCTTCTCATATTTCACTTGGAATTTTGCTATCTGGTAACATCAGGGGTGCGGAGAAAAATATAAACATTGTTAACTGCTATGGTCCTTATAGTGACTGGGAGACTTTTTGGAACTTAGCTGTTTCAGAACGGTTGTTGAACCTAGAGAATTTGATTATTGCTGGGGACTTAAATTTTACCTGGGGGGATAGGGAGTTTTGGGGGGGTCTAGCCAGGAGGGACCCCCTGGGCCCCTTTTTCATAGATTTGTTCAGGAAATTTTCTTTGGTTGATGTGGCTCCGCGACCATTGGCACCAACATGGTCAAATGGCAGATCGGGGGAGCAGCTGATACAGAAACGTTTAGATCGATTCCTTATATCGAAATCGTTGCTAGCATGTTTCCAGAATTATAGATCCTGGATACATCAAATTAAAATCAGTGATCATCTACCTATTATACTTCAATTCGATGATGATCCTTTCAACAAATCCTTCCCCTTCAAAGTCAACTCCACATGGCTTTCTTAGGAGGAATACATAACAGGTGTAAGGAACGTGTGGACGCAGGCTGATGTATCGGGGGAGAGGTCTGCCATGGATAAGTTGGCGGAGAAACTTAAGGTGTTAAAATATTTCACTATAAAATGGGAGAAAAACAAAAAGGCCTTGATGGGAAAGGAACTTACAGAGATTGAACTGGAAGTGGAATACCTGATGAATCGTGGGGTTGAGCCTGGACTAAATGCGATGGAGCTCTCAAAACTCTCCACATTGGAGTGTCGAAAAATGAAAATTCTTCTGATGCAGGAAGAGTCCTGGAGATTGAAGAGTAGAGCTACCTGGCTCAAAGCGGGGAATATGAACACCAAATTTTTTCACTAGTTCGCAGATTCCCGAAGGATGCAAAACTCCATTTGGGATTTGAATGATCATTTGGGCCGGCGGATCAGAGGGGAGGAAAATTTGATGAATGAGGCTGTCCATCACTTTTAGGAGTATTACCGTGATCCAAAAAACACAACATTGGCTGAACAATTTAAACTTATCAAGGAATACCCACATATGTTTAATGATGAGGAGGGGGACAATGTCTTCCTGGATATCACTCTGGGAGATGTGGAAAACACTCTGCGTGGGTTTGCTAGAGACAAATCTCCGGGTCCGGGTGGATGGACTGTTGAGATTTTCATACAGTTCTTCGACATTATGGGGGAGGAGCTCCGGATGGCTGTGGATGAATCTCGGAAACTGGGCATAGTCTCTGGCGCACTAAACTCTACATATCTGGCACTCATTCCGAAGGCATCCCATCCAAATAATTATGATGAATTCAGACCGATTGCTTTGTGCAATCTGGTTTATAAGATCATTGCTAAAATTATTGCTGATAGAATCAAACCTCTACTTTCAAGACACATTTCCATGGAACAGTATGGTTTTCTTAGTGGGCGGCAGATCCATGATGCTGTTGGTGTGACGCAGGAAATTTTTCATACTATAAAACAGCGGCGCATTGATGCACTCATACTTCAATTGGACCTGGTAAAAGCATATGATAAGGTTGATTGGAACTTCATGAGACTAATCCTTATCCAGATCGGCTTGCCATGGAAAGTAATGAAATGGATTATGGCATGTATTACCGCTGTCAATTATGCTATCCTGATCAATGGAATTCCTACTGATTTCTTTAAAGCATCTCGTGGCCTTCGACAGGGTTTCCCTCTTTCCCCTCTGTTGTTTTTGTTGGTCATCGAAGGTTTGAGTCTCTCCATTCACAAGGCTCATCGGGAGGGTGCGATTGTTGGCATTAAAATATCAAGGGAGATATCTGTCACACACTCTCTGTTTGTGGATGACGTTATGCTTTTTGGTATGGGTGTACTTGCTGAATGGATACAATTCAAGAAAATACTTGACCTTTTCTGCCTGGTTACTGGCATGATCATCAGCTATATCAAATCTTTTTTCTTGAAACATTCTTTGGCTGAGGATGTGCAGCAGTCGATCAGCAACATCATACCATTGAAATTCATTGATATTGAAGCTGGTACTAAATACCTGGGTTTTTTCATCAAGCCTACAAATTACTTGATAAATGATTGGTCTTGGCTTGTCAGGAGATTTAATTTGCGAATTTGTCACTGGAGCTATCGACATCTTTCTCTGGGTGGCCAGCTTACTTTGGTGAAAGCCGTATTGCAGAATTTAGGGGTATATTGGTTCTCTCTGTGCAAAATTCCTCGCACCATCCTGAACCTTATCAGAAGAAAGGTCTTCAGCTTTTTATGGTCGGGTGGTGAAAATCAGGAGAAATTTCATCTGATGAATTGGAAGGTATTGGCTTGTCCCTGGTACTTGGGCGGATGGAATATTAAGGATATTGAATTGTTTGTGATGGCCCTGCACGCAAAGAGTCTTTGGTGCGTCCTTTTTGACCATTCGATCTGGGGAAGGATCATCAGAGCCAAATACCTGAAGAATATTTCGGTGACCATGTGGCTACGTTTAAACAGTCCTTCAACTGTGGGTGTCTCCAATATCTGGAATGGACTGCTGGGTGCCTTCAGGATTATTGTACATTGGATTGCCTGGATGCCGGGCAATGGATGAGATATTAAGTTGGGTTTGGATCCGTTCCTGGGGGGATCTTCGAGGCACACCCTGTCTGTGCAATTGAGGTCACACCTAAGTGCGAATGGCTATTACACTTTAGCACATGCGGCTGGATGGTATGGGGACGGTCGACCTCGGTGGGTCTCGGCTTCTCAACTGGGTCTTTCGGGTTCCTTGAGCACCGAATGGAATGAGTATATTAGGCCATTGTATCATTCTAATATGAGTTTATCCAATGAACCTGATAGACTAGTTTGGATGTGGGATGTGGCGGATGGTAACGTTTCTGCAAGATTGGCATATGATGCATTATTTGCTGAATGTCAGATTCTGATTCGTTGGTGGGATAAAACCATTTGGAAACTTGTCTTGCCTCTCAAAATCAAATGCTTTGTATGGCTTGCACTGAATAACAGGATTTTAACTTGGGACAATCTCTGTCGGCGAGGTTTTTGTGGTCCGGGATGGTGTTCCCTTTGCTGCTCACAGGAGGAATCGGTGGACCACCTCTTCACTTCCTGTACATTCATAAGGGAGA
The DNA here is from genome assembly GCA_027924585.1 of Larix kaempferi. Classification (NCBI taxonomy): domain Eukaryota; kingdom Viridiplantae; phylum Streptophyta; class Pinopsida; order Pinales; family Pinaceae; genus Larix; species Larix kaempferi. The sequence goes on from BSBM01000094.1 coordinate 10,010,271, forward strand.
TTTGGTCCTTAATTGCAAACAAAGCTAGTATACTTTTTCATTGGAACTTCTGCACACTTAATTATTGTCTCGCTGCTTGGTCTCGCCATGCTTCTGAGAATACTGAATTACCATATTATATGATTTGGGAGGTTTGGAAAGCTCGGAACCTGTGCATTTTTTAGATGCATTTTTTAGAATTGTATCCCTTTTAGGGATGGGCTTTGTTTTAAAACCGTTGCTGCACATAAAGAATTTGCTTCTATCCACGGTGCTGCTGGGGGCAGTGGTGGGCCGGTTGGGAACCGTCATCATGCGCCTCCTGTGCTGATATACCCATGCGGCTTCTTTGATGGTGCTGCTGCGGGCAGATTTGGGGGGGGGTGGTGCGGGTGCCATTATTCACATTTCCAATGATGTCTCCATCCATACTTGCCTTAATTTGGGCAATGGTTCAAACACTAGGAGCGAGTTATGTGCCCTGTGGCTATTACTCTTCTGGGCTCGCATGCGTAAGATTACTGCTCTTGTGGTTTTTGGCGATTCTTGATCCATTATCACATGGGCTAGTGGCAAGTCCTCACTGAATATTATGCTCCTTAAACACTGGATGGATGCAGCCCAGTCGCTTATCAAAGATTTCCAACACATTCATTTTGAACATGTTTTCCAGGAAGCCAATATGGAGGCGGACATGTTATCTAAGAGAGCTCTTACCTCTGGGGCTGGGGTCATCATGTGGCAAGAATGGCGAGAGGATATTCTGTTTTCTCAGGGCTCTTATCACCTTCACTGGACTTGATATTTTTTGGTCATATTTTTTCCTTTATATGTTATTATGATGTTTTTTGTATCTTATATGATGTTTTGATATACTTACATGGTCTGTTTAGCTCTATGTGCAGATATCACGTAAGGGCTGGCTCCAACTCCTTGTTGGACGTTTTTATACTTCCTCATTTTGCGGCACTATTGACGGATGATATTGGTTGTGCTTGATATAATTTGAACTGTTAGATATATTATATGATATTTATGATGATTGGAAGCTGTGGCTGTCTGTTCATGTGTTCCTATTTTTGATTGGACACTATGATGTTTATGGTGACTGATGAATCCGTTTCTCCTTCGGGAGGGATTCATGATATATTTTGTGGGTTTTTGACATTTATTCTGGACCTTTTCTGATGTTGATATTGGCACTTCTGCCTATCTGACTGACATGTCACATATGCTCCTCTGGGACGGATGGTGAGCAGGTTGTATTTTTCTATCAGCTGGTGTTATTTACTATTTCGCATATTAATAGTAAGTTATATTTTTCTGTGAAAAAAAAAGTGTTTATGTTTTCTTCTTAAAGCCTAATTTTGTGCGTGGGAAGCGGAAGAGGCCCATCTTGCGCTTGCTTTAAAACTTCATCAAATTATTTCCATAGCCATATTATTAAACATATGCTAACTTTTATACTATGCCATTAAACTTATTAAATTCGATTTTTGTACATGATAAATCTTGCACATTAAAATAATAAATTATTATACATTTTTATAAAAAAATCGATTTTTACTCATTAAGGGCTTCTTCCCTTCACATTAGGCTTTCATGTGGATTTATTATTTAATTTCTTAGGAGTTTTGATCATTTATAATAATGATGTCACTCTTAATTACATACCTACTTTATGGTATTTATAATAATACTTTTTAGAAATTGTGTTAATGGTAATAATATTTTTCATCAAATTTTAATGAATATATTGTTATGTCTGACATATTTGATCCATTTTCCATATATTAATTAGATGTACAAAATTCAAAAAATCATTTTTTTCAATTTGCAAGGGTGAAACTTTGGTTGAGTGGGTTGATTTTTGCATCGAAGTTTGGAGTGAGGAATCAAGGTGACATCTATCCGCCCGCAGGTACTGTGCAATGAATGCCTACCTGTCAGGTTTCGGATTTCCTGTTTGGATGCCTGTATCCTTTTCTTTTGCTTTTAATTCTCTCATTTTGTTTTGAAAGTACTGTGGGGTGGAAAGCAATCAATTCATAAAGCTAATTGGCGTTTCATTTCCAGTCAAGATAGGTCGCCATCAAGATAAAGATCTCTTTGCACATGCTCGTGCTGTTTATAATTTTATGAACAGAGTCAGGGATCAAATTTGAAGGGTGGGGTCCCATTTCACTTTGAAGGGCTATGATATATTGAACCCTTCAATCTTGACATGTAAAAATAAGTCATTCTTTTCATTTGAAAATGTACTAGTACATCAAAATTTCATTGTTTACTTACGTAGTAAAGTCAAGAGGCTTTATTTTGCAATGGATATGGCAACACTGAACATTATATATAATAATATAATAATATAATCCAACTTTTAACCAGTATTATAATATTTAATACCTCTTAAAATGGGTTCCTAGGTAGCTTCGAACAATACAAGCTCGAAGAAGAATTGGGTTCCTCAACTCTTCTAAAAGCAACACGATGCTTATTATTGGAAAAGTTCAATCTTTGTAAATCACTAGCGACGGTTCTTCAAACTAATATAAATTCCAACCTGCATAAAATCTAGCCTAGTTAACAATGGAAAAAATGATCATATAAGCCAAAAAAGGAAGAAATTGTTTCAGAAGCCAAAAACATTGGACGTTGAGTCTCGTTTGTATCTATTGCTAAATTAGTGAGCAATAGAGATGTATGCAGAAAGGAAGTAAAAAAGGTGAAGGGAAAGAATATGAATGGTAATTTTTTTTTACTTTGTTGAATTGAGGACCATAATTCACTTTCATGCACCTCTATCAAACATTTGCGTTGCCTATGCCATTTATAATCCTCCTTCACGCAAGTCTATCAAAGAGAACAGTTCAACAAAGAAGTTATATTGGATTGAAAACCAGTAGCAAGTTTCTTTGTCACTCTAATTGTGTACCCTACGGCAGAATTGAATGCCAGTGAAAACAATATATTTTTTAATTTTTCATTCAACACTATGAATGGCACACGTAATTGGGATAGAATAAGTTTAAGTGCTCCTTACATGTTGCATGCTATGTTATGGTTTGAGCAAAGAGAAACTCCAGGAAAATTTTGTTCTCAATAGCTGATTAAGGACCCTGGCTGCTTCTTCTTTATACCCCCCCCTAGATCTCGTTATACATAATAACTCTGTGGTATGACATAGTAGAGGATGGGTTGTGAAGCATAAGTAAAACGTAGGTAGACCAAGTAGAGAGGAGACGAATAGATGGTTGAAGTTCTTGTTATATGGTTGAAGTTCATGTTCTATTCAAGACCAACCGATAAGGTCAACAAAATCAAAAGGTAAAGTAGCACTGTCATTCTAAAAATCAAGATTACAAAAACATTTGTGTCCTAGTTCGTACAGTCAAACGCAGGAGTGGGCATTGGGAATTCTAACAAAATTGCCAACTTTTAGCATTGTCCTTCACTAGATGTTGTTGCATGTTCTCAATCATATTGAAATTCGATAGCTAGTTGGGATTGTAAGTGTAGTAGCATCGGTGGTTTTCATATTAATAAATCCCAAGAATATTAAACCGTGTACCAGAGTGTCGAGTCGACGACTAAGCAATTGGGGTAATGGATCATGCAATACAGTTTTAGATACAAAGTCTAGATTCTTGATCTGACTCATTAACTAGATGCATGGAGGCTGGCAGAGTGGGAACTTCCCCAAATCCTCAGGCCTTTTGGTAAAGATGGGGGGCACAGTGGACACACATCTTTCCCGTAGGGTTGCAACTGTGGCCAGTGGCAGCTGCGCGGGGAAGCACTTGGTTTCAGAGTGAAAACAATGGTCTTCCTTGTCCCCTCCATTTCAGGAAAGTTAAAGGGTGGGTAAATTCTCAAGAGCTTTGATAGGGCTACAATGGAAAATAGGGCAAGGAAAGGAGCACATGGAATCATATGCGTGTACAGAGAACATATGAAGAAAGAAGAAATTGTTGTTGTTGCCACGGTTGGGAATCAATAAATGTTGTTCTGAACAACCTCTAACGAAGATTTGTGACAAACCCACTCTCTGGTCCAGGATTCAAATTTGAAGCCTTCAAGGCCCGTTTGAAATTACAAAATTTCAATCAAATAATAATATTGTGTTTGAACTTTCAAGTTATAGAATTTTAATCAAATAAAAAAAAATTAAGTAATTGATGGGAACATGAATGGATAAAATGATGTACATACCTGTAAATTCATAGGATGTCAGCAATCCAGTCAACCTTGAAGTTGAGCTCCTCAAAGAAAACAAATTTCTTTATATATGTTTATGGCACGCTGACATTGGTAGCTTCACTCTGAAAACTCTCCTAGAGGACTGGAGGTGATAGGGTAGGTGGAACTTGGAAGTAGCTCAACCACGGTGGAGCAGGGGTATAAGCAAAAGCTTGTTTGTATTCTTGTAATATTATTTATTGATGGTCAGATCCATGGAAGCATGGAATTCGAGCATTGACTTGATACAACAAAGAAAACACAAGGTGGGACTTGGGAGCCGTAGGATTGACTTGATACAACAAAGAAAACACAGGGTGTGAGGCTGGGAGCCGTAGACAGTAGGATTAACTTGATACAACAAAGAAAACATAGGGGCGTGGGCAGGGGCCATGGGCGGGAGCGGCAACCTGCACCATTAAAAGCAGTTTCTGGATTGTGGAGTTTGTCTGAAATTCCAAATTTGGGGCACATTAACATAATATATTATACATTGAATACTCAATTAATTCACGGAGTCAGAAGTCATGAATTGGTATGTGATAATTGGTAACTTTGTAATCCCACTGCTAGCAACACGTATGAGCCACCAACCATACTTAATAAAGTTGTTGCTGGCATTAAATGTGTTAAACACGTAAGTCCTCGCCGCTAACATGAGAACTTAGAAGCGTTCAAACCATGGGTTGCACATTGTAAGCCCGTCCACGTAAGCTGGTCAATGATATTATCAGAGGTAAGCTGGTCAATTTTTTTTGCGTGGTAAAATTTGAGATGGTCTTCTATGACGTGTAAAATGGCCTGTGAAGGGCCCTAAAGGCTTCAAATTTGAAGCCTAAACAAAGTTGTCTAAGCCTTCGACGATTTCACCCGGAGAGCGAAATCGTCCGGCCATCTCTCCGTCAACCACTTCAAACTCTGGCATTTGCTTTCCCGACAAGTCATCGGCCCCGCAGGCAGCATTCATCCCTTGCGACTTGTACTGGATGGGAGACTTAAATGCGACTTGTACTGGATGGGCGACTAACGTAGGTGTACCTGGACGAGATTCATTTCAAATTCGAATTTACAGAATGCAGAGCCTGGGTAGATGGTTGGGTTTTATTTCAATTTGAATCAATGAAGTTGAAGCGCTCTCTACAGCCACTCATAGCAATTCACACACTTTTCTTTATACTATATTTCTGTTGAATGGCAGTATCACGGTTGAATCTTCTCTGTCCAAGAATTTATATTACCGTTTAGACAACTCCTTTCCTTACTTGCCTCTGTCTCATTATATCTTGCATTCTCTGGTTCACACGAGGGACATTATGAAGTTTGAAGTGGAGCGGGTGGGCGTTGATGGGATAAATCCAAATCCATGGATGGCTTTCAGCATTTTCACAATAGCATTGTTCGTCTCCTGCGATGTGTTTTTTGTTACAAGGTGGTGAGCAGTGAGAATTCTGTTGATTGTGTGGGTTTGTTCTTAAGGGAGGTGATTTTCGGCAAGAATTTGGGTCTAGTTTGTGGCAGGAAGGCACATAAATCTGTCCTCGGTTTGGCTTTTCCATTACGGTGGTGTCATTAGGCTCGGATAGTGTGAGGTCGTTGCATAAAATGTTTTACAGGTATTTACTGGGACATATTATCACCGAAGAAGCTCGCTTAGATTCTGAGAGAACTGAAAAAACGCATTGAACAATAAACCGATCAAACACTTCCTTGTGGGTCTTCAGAGAAGCTACCACCCACCGCTGAACGGAGACCTGGGAGGCAAAGCAGACAGTCTACTAAATAACTGCAATAAGTTCCAGCGATCAATCTTTGTTCGATCTTGTATTGCTTGAAATTGAAGGATAAACTAATTTTTGTAACTTGACACATCTCTTATTAAGTTTATGTTGTGCAGTGTGATGCTAAATACTCTCTAACCATGGGATTTGGTGAACTGTTCAATAAAGATATTGCAGCTTATATGAGCAAACCGCTGGCCAAGGTTGACAGTTGTTGAAATTGATATTATATTTGCTCACTTGCACATCTGAAATGATTGTGAGTTTTAGGACCATATTGATGTTTGTGGTACAGTTCTCAAGGAGAATATTTATACCTGGAAATGCAGTGAACTCCAGTTAAAAAAAGATAAGGTTGATGTGCATGGACAACGGTATCAGAGAACAATGTATTGCACTTTGATTTGGCAGCTCTGTTGTATCTGGGCAAAATGTACATTACTGTATTCAGTGTGTTAGTAATCTCATAATGAATAGAACAATGCCCACAAAGCAAAAGTTTTTTTTAAGGAAAAGTGTTGTAAAGATAACTAAAATGTAGTAGATTTTATTCACTAAAAACGACTTCACAGTGTTGTGTGGGTGGTGGATGCTTAGTCAATGATTTCTAGTCCAGGATTTTTTAGTCAATGATTTCTATTCCATATTTTTTTTACTTTATTTCTTACATTGTAGTAAATATTTTTTAGTTTATTTCTTACATTGTAGTAATTAAATGGCATTGTTTACATGTTACTTGCACCAAAGTTTGGGAATGATATATAATGTAAATGAGATATGGATTTCCTCGGAATAAAGTTTTATTTTTAAAGTTAATTAATTTCTATTAATAATAAAATTTAAGTTTAATTTATTTTAGGAAATGATATATAATACCAATAGATATGGATTTCCTAATTGATATTCTATTTTAATGAAGGATATATAATATGAAGAGATACAAGTTTTCCAATTGATATAGTCTAATCTTAATTAACTTTTATTGAGTAATAAATATTAAGTTTAAATAAATCTATTTTCTTTAATTAGATTAAAGGAGGATTGTTGTTTATTAATATAGAGTATATTATGTGGATTGAATAATATAGTGTATATTGTTGAGTATACTGAAATCCTGTTTGGTAATAATGTATTAGTGAGATTGAAATTTACTTAGTAATAATGTGGTTAAGATAATTACTATTACATGATTTCTAGGTACCCTAATACATGTTAATTATTAAAAAGATTAAATCTTAAATTCACATAATTTTTAGTTCAAGTGTGTGTGGTATTTAGAGTTTAAATTTATAATCAAACGTTTAGAAATAAGATGTTACTTTAAATTTTAATGTTAATTTAAGTAATATTACATATTAAATATAATTATAGAAGGAGAAGTTTACTTGTCAATTTTCATACAATATGTATCCTTCTAAAAAAGTATCAATATATAATCTCCTCTTTATAGGTCTCCTAAAAAGGATAAGGTCATCCTTTCCCCTTTGCATTCCACCTAGGGTGATCCTTTCCCATTATGACAAGGGTGATTCCCCCATCACTTAGTTGAGGCCTTGGGGCAATTTAATCAAAATGTAGGGTGGCGGAGGAGAAAGAGATAAATGCCTCCCTTAGGGTAATTTTTGTATGAACTTCAATGTTATACTTAAATTAGAAGTAATATTTTGATTAAGAATATTTAAGATGATGTTTTAGCAATTTTAGCAAAATTAGGCATAATTAAAAACAAAATCTTTAAAAATCTCACCCAACATAGATCATGTTGAGCAATATTAAGATGGCATAGCATGGAAAATCTTCATATGAATGATAAGTATTTTTGCACATACATAAATGGGGAGTGATGGAAAGGGTGGGGGAAGGAAAAGATTGAGAGGTGGTAAAGTTTGTGATGGTAGTTTGTTGTTTTGTTGAAAAGATCTCTTTGAACTTGCTCCAAATTGATTTTTATATTTTTATGTTTTTAAATTTTTAATATTAAACTTTTCAAAGTTAGTCTTTAAAATTCAAAATTCAAAATAATAAAAAATCAAGAATTGAAAATGTTAAATTATTAATTGATTTTTTTGTTTTCTTAAGCTCTTTACGATGTTTTGAAAAACAATTTGTTTTCTAGTAATTTGAAATTTTCAAAAAAAAATAATAACTGAATTTTTTGTTAGTTTCATCCATTTTAAAAATAGTAGCATCTATTTAAAAATTTAAGAAATTTAGAAACTTTTACATATGTTAATTTATTAAAAAAACATAAGTGTAAAATCCCCCCTATTTGAAAAAATAACTATAATAGGTTACTTTTGTGGGTTTTGGGGACAAAAATGAGATCTGTGTTTTTTTTTCCAAAATCATGTTATGAAAGCAATACCGAATATAGATAAAGGGATGAACAAAAGTTATTACATGTTCAAGTTAAATAAATTGATGACTTATGTTAGATAAAAGCAAACCTATTCTATCCCACATGAAATATTCTCCGAAAGAGTTTGAAAGGTTAACTTCAATAAATAAACATAGTAAAATCTTATTGGAAATAATTAGTAACTAATTTAATACACTATCATCTCTTTCTCCTTGAAATTACTATCAACATTTCCAATATATTCTCGAAATAGGTGCTTACAAAGTTGCCTCCTCATGACCTAGGTGCTTACAAGGTTGCCTCCTCATGAAGGGCCAAGGTTGCCTCCTCATGACCTAGTTGGACAAAGAAGAATCAACCGCGATATTGCCATTCAATAGAAATATAGTATAAAGCAAGTCGCAATTAAGGGATGAATGCTGCATGCGCGGCCGATGACGAGTCGGGAAAGCAAATGCCTAAGTTTGAAGTGGTTGACGGAGAGATGGCCAGACAATTTGGCTCTCCGGGCGAAATCGTCGAAGGCTTGGACAACTCCTAATTTTATTGGTGGGGTGGCTTGCTTATCAATGTTATTGGACCGCGGGTTCTTGACTTAATGATTTTATTTTGATATATTGAAATGAACTTTGGATACGCCCTCTATGTTTATTATGGTACTAAATCCGTTGTTTTATTTCAGTACTTAGTTGATTTGCAGTGGCAAAAGAACAAAAAAATGAAGGATCGATCCTTTTCTTAATTACATGATATGGCGTCAACCTCAGTCTTTGCGCCTCGATTCAAGGTAGAGGGTGATACATTGTCATTCCCTCTTTTATATGTTTTTTCCAAAATTAGAACGACGTCTCAATCTTTAGAACTCAAAATTTAGTGTGAAAATTCAAGGATCGTTGAGTGGATTTCAATCTTGAAACAAGTCAAAGCAGCAACTTCTTGTGTTATCTATCGACCTTTCCATGCCTAAGTAACGTCACTTTTTTACTATTTATGATCAATGTTGCTTCTGTACTCTATAACTCACAGGGTATGTTTGCTTAAGTATTTCTGGGCTAAAAGGGTGATTGTAGCTATCTTTGCTTTAGTCGATCTATCTCTGCTTCGGATGCCGAGTCACATGGATATGAAACTCATAGGGCTCCTGCTACTCCCTTCACTACAGGTTGCTTCTTTAGGGGTGGTGTATATCTATTGATTTGAGATTCTTGGCTCCTTAAATATTAGTAGGACAAGTGTTCCATTAATGTGTGTGTCGAGTGAATATTATGCCATGATTCAGTGTCTAAGAAGTGTTCAGATGCTGGTAATGGGAATAGGGCTCCAAATTTCCATTACTATTTTTCCTATCTCTTTTTGGTTCATGGTCCTAGTTCTAGTGCTTGATTCTTGGTCGCATAAATGTCCTCTCTTTCTTTATTTTATCCTTCCTATTTTCAGATTTAGACACCTTAAATTATTGGAACCCATAGACTTATTAGCTTAGTCACACTCATTAGTTTAATTGGCTAGTTACTTCATGATGTATGAAAATATCTCCCTAGATGTCGCATCCCCTTCCATCACTCCCACACAAGGAAGGGAACATGACACGAATTCCCGGCTTTTACAAAACTCTAGCCCCATTATCATTCACAAATTCATAGCAAATAAAATACATATGTGTGCATATGCATAATCAAATTTGACATAGTGGAACAAATTCTACTACACACATCTATATGGAATTTCCGGCATAATCATAATTAAAACAAGCATCAATTAAAAACATTGCATAACTGAAATACAAGGGAATACTTATCTTGAAATGATGTTGTCCCAAGTAACCAGCTATGCAACTGCAATGTTCCACCCAACCATAGGCCAGTTGTGCTCATCAATCTCTCAACACAACTGCCAACCCCGAATCGGGCATGATTTCCACAAGGAAAGGGAACCTACCAACTCATGCATAGCCAAATGTACTCCACAAATTAGCCAATCCAATCCATAGTTGGTTTTATCAGGCTGCTCAGGTAGTAAAAAGGAATGAATTGCTAATCTAGTGAGCTCAAACATAGAGCCATTGGCAATCCTCCAGATTTAGCTAGCTTTCCCCCCACAATACCTACACACTCAACACAAGGAAGTATCCCCTTCATTTCTACACAGTCCCTCAGGCCATACCTTCCTTTCTAGTGCTCTTCAGGGTCTGCATAGAAAGGTAGCCAAAGCCCTATCATCTTTGGTAGGTTACACTATTCACTAGGTTTATCAAGCCAATTCTAATCCTCTTCTACTCCTAGTGGCTTACACCCAAGTTCAAGCCAAAACAACGGATGCACATAACTCAAGCCACAACATTCTCTCCCACACACAACAAGCACATATGTTGAGCGTAGCAATTTTTTTTTAACTATGGGATTAACAAAACATGGTTTCCATGGGTGATCCAAAACCGAGGGGACATCAAAACGAGTTGTGAGAGGGAAAATTGACCATAGGGAGAAAAAATGACTTTTCCACGGGTATTTGAGCATTCAAATTGCCACACACGGCCTCTATGGAACTCCAGTTCGGATTCCCTTTCCTCCAAGTTGTTCTACCACCCAAAAAGAAGAAACAACGATGATCAAAGAATTCATCCTCCTTTCAAAAATAACTTGGTAGATCAACCTAAAGAGTTAGAATAATTGGAGTTTGAAGTTACCAAGCAAGATATAAATCATTTGGAGGGGGAATCTTCTGATTCCTTTCTCATTGAATTTGATTTCCAACGTTCAATGTACTCTGATCAGCAACAAGAAAATTCTCACCAGCAGAAGGTTTTAGTTTTAGCAGACTCAGACAACATTTATCAAACAAACCCATAGAAGTCTTACAATTTAAGATCATGACCCAAACTAGTTGTTCAAAATTTCAAGAAAAAAATAATTACTCCAGTTAAGCAGCTACAGGATTCTGAAAAAAAAGCAGAGTCAGCAAGTCAGTAAGGATAAACCCGTGGAAGATGGAGAAACTAGTAAAGCTGCTCAGGGATTTAATTTTGAACATGAACTGAGTAAAATCAAAATCCATGTTCCATTAACAGATCTTATGAAGACACATTCATATAGAGATTCAACCTTTAATTTATTAAGCTCACAAACCAGTCAATCTCCATCTGATATTATCAATTTGCAAGATGAACATCCAACAATTATCTATGGTCCAACTACACCTGCTAAGCCTGAAAATAAAAATGATTTTCCTCCACCATTTTATGTCACTCTCACGATTCATGATAAGATGTTACATAACTGTCTATTAGATTCTGGTGCTTCCCATAATCTCATGCCCAAAGCTGTAATGGAAGCCCTAGGGTTGAGCGTCACCAAGCCTTATCATGGCTTGTTTGCCTTTGATTAAAGAGCAGTCAAGTGCCTGGGAGTTATTAAGGACCTTGTTGTCAGTCTTACACAGTTGCCAATGAAAAGTATATTAATGGATGTGGTTATTACGGATATTGCACCAAAATTTGGTATGTTGTTGTCAAGATCTTGGGTAAAAAGAGTAGGTCATACCTTGCAGATGGACCTTTCTTATGCAACTGTCCCAATGTTTGGGGGAGAAAATAGAAGGTTATATAGAGAAATGCAGCTTTCTTACCTGGTTAGTGATCATGACAATCCAACAAATCACCCAATCTATGCCATTGAAGAATATATTGGATCTTGTATGCTGCACTTGAATGATGATGCTATTGGAGGATTTCTGCAAGTTCAGAAAGAAACACCAGTTCAGTGCAGTGTTGAGATCCACGACAGTTTGTGGCAGATGTATTTTGGCGGTTCATCATCCAAAGGAGCAAGAGCAGGAGTTGTCCTCATTTCTCCAGGGGGTGAAATAATATCTTTGATGTATAAGCTTGAATTTCAAATGACAAATAATATTGCCGAATATGAAGCCTTAATTCTCGGTTTAAGGGTTGCCAAATATTTAAATATTCAATAGTTGGTTGTTTTCAGCGACTCTGAGTTAGTGGTTCAGCAGGTCAGGAATGTCTATCAGGAAAACAATAGTTGTTGAAATTTTATAGGAATGAAGTATGGGATCTCGTAGATAATTTCTTCTCAGCATTCAATATTTCCTTCATTCATAGAGATCAAGACCAGACAACTGATTTCTTTGGCTTTAGCAACAACCTATTTTAAAATTCCATAATAGAATCAACTTAGATATCTAATTGAAGTAAGATATAGACCTTCAATACTTGATAACATTAAACATTGGAGAGTTTTCCATGATGATCAAGAAATTACAAAGTTTTTAGAATTGACAGGTGAATTTTCCATTTCTGTGATTGATGAAGATCAAGACGCTGGGATGGATGAAGTTCCTTCTTTTTCAAAAAATTCAATTGTTAATCATATCATCATTGATCTAAAAGGGATTTTCATTCCAAAAGGTCTGGTTCCATTGGAAATATTATTTCCAAAAGATGATACTTTATCAAAGCCCATCATGTAGTCTTTTGAAGAGAATGTTAGCAGTTGTAGCATTGGTACTGAAGATGAGCCTAAGATGGTCAAAATTTCTAAGACACTTTCAGATGAATAAAGGAAAAGATATATCAAGCTTTTGAAGGAATTCGTAGGTATTTTTGCATGGTCTTACGAAGATTTGAAGACAATGATACCAACATAATTCAACACAAGATTCCGCTGAAGCCTAATACTAAGCCTTTCAAACATAAGCTTGGGAGGATCAATCCCGCTTTGTTACCAGTCATTGAAAAAGAGGTTAACATATTTTTAGATGCAAAAATTATTGTACCTCTCAGATATTCCACTTGGGTTGCAAATTTAGTTCATGTACGTAAGAATAATGGTGAAATAAGGCTTTGTGTGGACTTCTGAAACCTGAGCAGATCTTCTCTAAAAGATAACTATTCATTGCCCAAGATTGATCAAATTCTACAAAAAGTGGTTGGTGCTCAAAGGATGTCAATGATTGATGGATTTTCAAGATACAACCATATTAATGTGAACCCAGATGATAGAGAAAAAACAACCTTTACTACTCCTTGGGGAACATTCATGTACGAGAAAATGCCATTCGGTCTCATGAATGCTGGTGCAACCTTTCAGAGGGCCATGGATATAGCCTTTATTGGAGAAAAGGAGAAGTTCGTGGTAATATATTTGGATGATATAACGGTTTTTTTCTGAATCTGATGAAGCTCATCTCAAACACCTTAAGCAAACATTCTTTAAATGCTGAAAATTTGGACTGTCATTAAATCCTAAAAAATCTCATTTTTCTATGCAAGAAGGAAGGATTTTAGGCCATATAGTTTCAGTTGATGGAATTATGATAGATCTCGAATGTGTTAAAGCCATTTTAAAGATGAGTATCCCCAGAAATAAGAAGGACATTCAGTCTTTTGTTGGAAAAATAAAATTTTTAAGATGGTTCATTCCGAATTTTGCAGAGATTATCAAGGAAATAACAGTTATGTTGAGAAAAGATCAAGAGGTTAAATGGACAACTAAAGCCAAATCATCATTTGAAAGGATAAAACAGGCTCTCATTGAAGCTCCAGTATGGGTAAGTATGGATTTCTCAAAAGAATTTCTGACTTTTTCCTTTGCTTCTGAAGATACCATAGCAGCAGTGCTTTTACAGAAAAATTCAGAAGGTTTTGAGCAACCCATTTCTTTCTTCAGTAAAACTTTGAGGGATTCTGAACTCAAGTACAGTACATTAGAAAAACAAGCCTACGCTTTAGTTAAATCCCTAAAATTTTTCAGAATTTATTTACTGCATTCAAAGATTTTAGCATACGTTCCTAATGCAACAGTTAAGGAAATTCTGACACAACTTGATAGTGAAGGAAAGAGAGGGTGATGGATAACAAAGATTATGGAATATGATGTTGAAATCAGGCCTGCAAAATTAGTTAAGGGATAGGGTTTGGCTAAATTCCTGGCAGATTCAAATTGCTAAGATTTGGGTCTTCATTTGGTAGCAGATTAGTTAGTACAGGAAGGAATGGCAACACAACAAAGTAATGAACATATTTATGACATATATGTTGATTCCCCATGGTATGGTAAAATAGTTCATTTTCTATTATATTTACAATGTCCTCCTGATTTGAATAAAAATGAATGTAGATTTTTAAAACTCAAGGCCATGAAGTAAGTTTTAATTGATCAAATTTTATATTGGAGAGACCCTGGTGGAATGTTGATGAAATGTTTAGATAGTTTTGAAGCTGATACAGTTACTACAGAATTACACGGAGGTGCATGTGGAGGTCACAAATATTGGAAAGCAACAACATTCAAGATCTTAAGAGCAGGCTATTATTGGCCTACCTTGTTTAGAGATGTTTATACTCAGGTAAAATCTTGCATTAAATGTCAAAAGTTTGTTGGTAAGAAAAAGCTTCAGTATTTGCCTCTAAAGCCCATTGCAGTTAATGCTCCTTTTCAATAATGGGGTTTAGATGTTATAGGTGAGATTAATCCTCCCTCAAGTGGGCAGCATAGGTGGATTTTAGCAGCCACTTATTTCTTTACCAAGTGGTAGAAGCAATTCCTACAAGAAGGGAAACTGATAAAATCATCATCAATTTTCTTCAAGAAAATATCTTAAGTAGATTTGGATGTCCAAGGAAATTAATGACTGATAATGCTCAAGATTTTAAGTCTAAAGCTATGATAGATTTCTGTGAAATAAATGGCATCATATTG
Organism: Larix kaempferi; assembly: GCA_027924585.1. Lineage (NCBI taxonomy): Eukaryota > Viridiplantae > Streptophyta > Pinopsida > Pinales > Pinaceae > Larix > Larix kaempferi. Next base: position 10,025,339 of record BSBM01000094.1, read on the forward strand.
AAACATTCTACACCCTATTACCCTTAGGGTAATGGGTTAGTAGAGTCCACAAACAAGAATATTATTAACAGTATTAAAAAGATGTTATTTCAGAAAAAAGGGCTTGGGACAGTTTGTTGAAGTATGCTCTTTGGGCAGATCGAGTAACTGTTAGAAAAATAGGATTGTAGAGAAATAACAATAAACAAGATGCAAATACAAATTACACAAACACATTACAAGAGAGACACCAATATATCGTGGTTCACCCAAGATGGGCTATGCCCACACTGAAATTGCTAGTCCTTATTATTATACCATCCATCAAATGAAGGGATACAACCTACAACACATCTGCTACACTTCCTCTCCACTATCTCACAGTCTCTCTTACACGATCTTAGCGATCTTTACAATGTATAATACCTAATACATCAACCATATCTGTATTACAATGTATTTTTTATAAAGGGGAAATACCATGGGAAAATACCACGGGTTACCCAAAACCATGGGCCCGTAATATGTTGGCAAAAAACCAACCCATAACAAAAATTTCTTTCAGGCACTCGCTGGCCCCCGCGGTCCCCAGCCGAGGGAGTGCACCACTCCCTCGGACCCCCTGTTGCGCGTGCCGGGATCATAAACAAACCTTGGGTACAAACATGGTTGAATCATCATCTATGAGACTAGAAGATTAGGCTCCACAACCAACAATAACTACAAAAAAGGCCATCAGAACATCTCCCTTTCAACTTGTTGGCACTGATGATGTGTTTTCTGTTCAATATTGACTTTTCCAATAATTAATTTTATGCAGGACATTGAAGAAGAACCAAATGAAATTTAGAGACGGATTTTTCAGATGGTTGAATTACAACATGAAAGAGATGCATTAGTAGAAAAAGTAGAGGCTTACAAGAGGAAGGAAAAGAAAGATTTGATAAGAAAGCTAAAGAAGATACCTTCTTAATGGGTGATATGGTACTTAGATGGGATGCACGTAGAGATGAAAAACGTAAGCATGGGAAACTTGATAATTTATGGCTTAGGCCTTTTAAAATCACAAAAATTTTGGGGAACAATACTTTTGTGTTGCATTTTTTTTTTTTGTCGAGATTTAAGATTGAAAAGCCAGAGGATGCAAAAGAACATGATGAAACCTCAAAGAAGCTGAGAAGTTACAAAAGGAAGGTCATGGACAAAACACAACAGAGGTTTAAAGTTTCAGACAGGAAAACAAATATAGAGCATGTGGTAATAAATCCTAAAACCCCTGGTCTTGTAGAATAAATTCCAGTTGTGGAAAGTTCGGAAACAAGTGTGCCAGATCCTAAATCTCCAGAAGTCAGGAAAACCTATTCTCGGCTAAAAAATGTTGAAGTTGTTAAATGGCGATGTAAGAGTAGACCTTTAAATAAATTCCATTTGAATATGAAGAGAATTCTCAACCCTGAGTTTAAAAATGAAGGCGAGATTGAGATTGAAGACTCTACTAGTTAGGAAGATGTCCAATCCAAAATAATTGAAGGTATGATATCCCAGGCTCTTGAAAGTATTGGAGGAAATATTAAATTAATTCCTAATTTACCAGTAGGAAAGTTTGTTGACAAGGGTAAGAAAGTTATTCCAGAATTGAATGAAGGGACTAGCAAAAAACATTTGGGTGTTGAGGAAGATATGAAATATATGCATGCTCAAGTTATGAAGCACTATGTTGAGGGTTAAAGAATTCTGTCAGGTGAGATTTTGGTTGAAGAGCAAATGAATAAAAACTTCGATATTTTTAATGAGAAACTGCAGGCTGAAGAAGAAACAAAGCTTATGAACCTTAAGAAAGCTTTACATCATTACAAGGGTCAAAATTCACATTTAAATCAGTTTAATGATCAGCTTGTTGTTTCCAACCGAATGATAAGGAAGGATCTAGAAGAAATCAATTCAAATTATGAAGAACTGGTTTGAGTTGCTGAAGAAGTAGTGAAAATAATGAAGATAGACCAGGAAAAGAATGAAGAATTATTCAAACTTAATCAAGAACTTTAGGAGAAGCTGCCAGCTATGGAGAAAGAGATCAATTGACTTCAAAGAAGGTCCCAGGCATTATATGGTCTAACTATGCTTGCATAAGTTGCTCGTAACATCTGATATCATAGGAGATAAATCTTGTTATCTACGTGGCAGTGTTGAAGTTGATTTGTTCTAGAATTACTCTTTAGCTAGCAACATGTAGTGTTTGTTTAAACTCTTTATCATGGAATGTAATTTAATGCATCTATTTTTAGATTTTTTTTTATCATATAATTTTGGATCTAGAAACTGTTTATGGGCAGTTCTGATTATAAATATATAGTGTGAAGATAGTAAGGAGGTTGGTAACTAAGGGTCGAGAGAGAGGATTTTTTCATGTACCAGGATTGAAAATCTTTTTAAATCTGTAAGCATGTTTTGAAGACTATTTTGAGGATGAATATAAAACTATGAGCTAGTTTGACTTATGTTAAATTGTGAATGCATGTCAATGTTTTTGACTTATTTTGTTTGTGATTTTACAACTGATAGAGTTTCTGTCATTTGTTCTCACTATCAGTCTTATGTATTTGCATATCTCTTTTCCTGAAATTTTTTCTGTTTAAAGTGATTTTATAACTTATATATGACTACATTTAGTAGTTTATATATTTGATGCTCAATTGGTTCAACTTATATGTTATAACATTCTTTTTAGTCTTTTCTATTTACTTATCATAATTTGATTTATACATGATTGTTGGTGATTTATCTAGTCTCTTGATTCCCCTTTGAGTTGTTTCAAACCAAGCAAAGATTAAACTTCCATAATTTGCAGCTCTAAAATCTTGTGATGCCTGGGATTTGTACTTCCGTACTCTAGTGAAAACTCCAGTACAAACAAGTAGTTTTAAAGTAACGTCCATGGAATGTTACAAATGACTATGTTTTCGTAAACAATATATAAAAATTAATTAAACTCCAACATGGTTCACATAATCATGTCATTATGGTCATATTTCCTTCTAAAAAGGTTATAGTTGAAGTTTAAACAATGATCATTTCATTTATAGATGAAGAAATGTAATTAATTTCTAGATCATTTCCACATTTAGCTAGCTTTCCCCCCACAATACCTAACACCCAACACAAGGAAGTATCCCCTTCATTGCTCCACAGTCCCTCAGGCCATACCTTCCTTTCTAGTGCTCTTCAGGGTCTGAATAGAAAGGTAGCCAAATCCCTATCATATTTGGGAGGTTACACTCTTCACTAGGTTTATCAAGCCAATTCTAATCCTCTTCTACTCCTAGTGGCTTACACGCAAGTTCAAGCCAAAACAATGGATGCACATAACTCAAACCACAACATTCTCTCCCACACACAACAAGCACATATGTTGGGCATAATTTTTTTTTTAAACTATGGGATTCACAAAACATGGTTTCCATGGGTGATCCAAAACCGTGGGCACATCAAAACGAGTTGTGAGAGGGAAAATCGACCATAGGGAGAAAAAATGACTTTTCCACGGGTATTTGAGCATTCAAATGGCCAAAAATGGCCTCTATGAAACCCCAGTTCGAATTCCCTTTCCTCCAAGTTGTTCTACCACCCCAAAATGCCCTTTTCCTAGTTAGAAAACAAGGAAACGTAGGAAAAACGTGGAGGAAAAATGCCCCACAAGCTAGAACTACGTGGCAGAGCCAAATTGGTTGATGAATAATGGCTTGGGGAACAATTTTATGGATCCTTTCTTGCCTAGGAATAAAAAACATGATTTTCAAAATTGATGGATTTCCCATACACGAAATTGGGTAGCCATACCTGTCCATTTGTTGAATGTGGTTGTCATTGAGGAGTTCAGTAATGACAAAGGAATAACCAAGGATATGATGGCAGGACAAACTCAGTGAAAGACAAAGGTAGTGATGACATGGCATGGATGATGATATGATGACATGGCATGGCATGCATGATGATATGGAATGGTTGATGAAGATGAAAATCCACCTAATGGTGCTCTAGTACCTTCATGATGTCGTTATTTCATTTTGACCTAGTTATATAGAGATTTGTCAATATGGAGAAATTCTAAGAAATGGCTAAGTGTTGAAAAATTGATCCAAGTAGCCTTAAGAGAATGCTCGCCATAATTCATGGTTTGAGAAAAATGCATGCACCATCGTATCAGGCTATAGATTGTTGAAGTGGCTGTCTATTCATGGTATCATTTTTCCTTAATCATTTTTGAGGTGAAAGTTATAGGTATGCCAAAACAGGGCCTCAGGCTGTTTTGCACTAGAGTAAATAAATATGCCTAAGTGACCTCAAGGAAATGCCCACCATAGCTTGTGGGTTGAAGAAAATGCCCGCACCATATGGTCATATTGTAGGTGGTTGTTTTTTATGCCTAACCATGTTCTCATCTTGTCTTGAGAGTGCTTGAGGGAAAAGTTATGGACTTGCCAAACAGTGTTTTAGGTTGATTGGACCAGTCTAAGAAATTTGCCTCAGTATAGAATTAATGGTAAAAACTGACTAAGTGATTCGTGGATCTACTTCGACCATACCATGCACCACTATTGGAACATAACGAATTGCATACAGCAGAACCCGAAGACATCCATCCAGATGTTCGAGAGCATCTTCCTTGCGACACCATCATGGGACAAGGAGTACACCATACAAGGACGAACACAATTCTCTTGTTTCAGGTTTAAAAAGTCGGACAACTCCCATCAAAAGGAAAGTGGTACTTTTCTACTGAACTAACCAACAAGTTTCCTCACCTATATGAGCAAACAATGGGGACTATTGTTTCTTAAGGAAGGAGGTCTGATCCACATAGCAGTTCGCATTATTGTCGGATGCTAACATCAACTGCGACAAGTCATTTACTTCGACACAAATTCGACAAGTTCTCGACTTCGACAACTTCATCAACCTCAATAGTTCCACGACGTCAACATGCAGTGTCTACTTGCTGTTAACACCCAAAAAGTGCTCACTAGCTCATTCCCTTATTCACATGACCCATTTGTCCACTTTTTTACCATTTGAGCCTTTAAAGCCATCAAAAGGTCACCAAAAATACCATAATACACCTTTTTCCCTCAAAAAACACAAAAAACCCTAAAAAAGGGTCCAAAATTCCCAAAAAATATTGAAAGGAAATAAAAATATTCAAAAAAGGAAAAAGAGGGAAAAAGGTACCTAAACCATGTTGGTCAATACCATTGGTTTCCTCAAAACCATAATGGTATTCCCCATCACCAAAAACTATAAAAAGGTGATAGGGGCTCCTCACTTTCCATCCATCCATCATCCTATCCTCATGCTGTCAAAATCTCTCTTGAGTTCTTGACCATTGTAGCAATCTTGGAGAAGAGACCATTGGAGCCTGGAGCATCTCAACCTTGGAGCTGCTCAACACCACAAATCCTCACCATTTGAGGTATTATAATACAAAACATTCTTTCATTTCTTGTTCTTTCTATGAATCGTTTTTAATTTTATTTGTTATATGCACATGCTAGTTTAGATTTAATTCATAATCGTTTTTGCTTTCTGTATTGAAACTGCTATCACATTGTTGATAGGTTCCCATTGCACAAGCTTGGTTGCAAAACCAAGCAACAGTTTTTGGTGACTCCGCTGGCTTTGAATTCTTGGATCTTGGTTTTTTGCTTTAGATCTTAATTTTTGTTAGTTTTAAATCATTTTAATTTACAGATCTGCCATACTAGATAGCAGATCCATTGCTGCTCTAGATCTTGGCTCTTTCTGTAGCCATTAACAGCTTGAAATTTCCATTTTCGGGTTCATTTTTCGGTGTCCGTTTTTCGGTTTTCACATTGCGGCTTTTCGCCAGACAGTCGCGTGGCTCATCGCGGCCTTTTTTCGCGCGGTCCGCCGCGGCTTCACGGCCATTTTCCGTGCTGCACATCGTGGCTTCGCGGCCATTTTCCGCGCTACACATCGCGGCTTTGCGGCCATTTCCAACACTGCACATCGTGGCTTGACAGCCATTTTCCGCGCTGCACGCCACGGCTTCCCGAATCAAACCCGCGATGCACATCGCGCCTTTTGCTCTAAAACTCACGATGCTGTTTTCCTGAATTCAGCTCAGTTTTTAGAAAATTTTTGCTGTATTTTTTTCCCATTTAGCTTATTTTCCAACATTATTTTTTCTGCATTATTACAGCCATAGCGAATCACTTTCTATTTACATATGCGCCATTAAAAAATCTTTTTAAAAATTTTTAGTAAGTGAAACAAAGATTTTTAGCATTCTATTTAGATCATAGGTTTCACTGTTACTTTGCTCAATAGTTTGCCCAAGCAATTTCTTAAGAGATCCATTTATTTCTTGAAATATTTATGTTATTTGCTTCCCTTTAAATTATTTCAAAAATCCATTATTTTTGAATTGTTTTTTCAAGCATTTACATTTCAGAAAACGCCTTTATTTTTTGCAAACTGGAAGCGTCTTTTCTTTCATTTGTAATCAATCTCCCAAGCGAGGCAAATCATTTTCAGTTAAATAATCACACGTGCACCCAATTTGCCACATTTTTAATTAACTGAGCCTTAAAACCTACCTTAACTCAACAAACTTTTTAACCCCACTTGGGGAACACTTAAAATAATCTTGTAGTTAGGTAGGATTGAGGGGATAGGTGTGCCAATAACACCCTTCAATTATGTACATCTGAGACATAGTGGTTGTCTTTTAGGATCCCAAAAATCCCTTATAATTTTGACACGGTTATCAACCAATTTATTGGGAAGGCCTCTCCCTTAGGAAGGTTGAAGTAGCCAGACTAGTTCCGGAAGCCTGAGTGGAATACCGCAATCCATTCAGTAAACGAAGGATACCTTTCGAAGTTCCCGGTGTACACCCGTATGGGGGTACAACGGCGATAGAACCAAACTGCAGATTCACCCAACTAAACGTGTCATGAACGGGGTATCCTAGTTTCCATTCTTTAGGATTGTCTACCCGGTGTCCCTCCCGGTAGGGGGATATCTAGCCGTTGATTCTACACTCTATATTGTCTTACTTGGATTTCATCACCTTGCAGAGGATATAGTTTGTCGACTCACAATACTTCTAGTTAGGTGTTTGCATGATACAATACCCACCTTTGGTCTAGTAAGCACCACTTTTTTCTAGGAACTGTTTGACTTTTGGTATTCTGACCACTTTTTGAATCCCTCCACTTATTATAGCACAACTGTTATAATAAGTGCTTTTGAGGTTGGTTGTTGGCTTGTGAGCCATTATTTTTCACTCCCCTCTTGCACATATTGTTGCACTAGGGTTTTGAGTTTTTTATATCACCATCGTCCACTGACATTTTTTATACATTTCTCACCATTGAGAATTTAAGACGATCCCGTCGTTTTCAGGGTGAACCCCCTTAGTTCGGTACACTTGACTCTACATGTCATCAACGTAGGGAATTATCCCTTAACTCGACACGTCATCAGCATAGAACACTGTCATCCGATTCTGACGCACCTCGTTTCACATCTGATTCTGAGGCTGAATCCGAACACCCTACTGAGACATCACCAACAAACCCCATGGATGGATCACAATACGACCCCCTTTTCACCAGTACTATTGGAGATACATCGAAAAACCCTACTACTATTGTGCCACCCACAGTAACCATAACCCCCTTAGGCATGCCTAATATAGGGGCCATTCCCCCTTTAGGAATTCCCAACATAGGACCACCACCTATTATGGGTATGCCCAACATAGGAGTCACACCCCCTCTCATTACAACAACCCAGATCCCAGGGTTTCCTGGAACTATTCCTAACCCCTCGGCAACCCATGTTGCACTTGGGGGTGCAGGCCCTTCCCACACCACATCGGTTGGAGGACACATCCCTTCCATACCTAGCATACCTTTAGGGGGAGTTGGAACACCACATAATCTGACTATTAATAGTTATGTCCCTGTCAGCACGCCACACCCATCTGCTAGTTTACCATACATGGCCAGTCTGAACTTACCAGACCTAGCCAGGTTAACCAATGATCCTATTAGACACAACCCCACGTGGCCACCTATTCCCACCAAGCTTCCCTCAGACACACCAAAGTTTGAAGGAAAAGCTGGGGAAGATCCCCAAAACCACATCATGTCTTTTCACCTATGGTGTTCCTCTAACTCCATAGTAGATGATTCCATCAGACTGAGACTCTTACAACGAACGTTCACTGGCTCTATAGCCAAGTGGTACATTGAGCAACCACATGGGACCCACAACACATTTATGTCCCTCGCCTCAACTTTCCTCCAGTTTTTTCAACTACATGTACGCTATGATGCAGGAGTTGAAATCCTTTTGTCTTGTAGGCAAAACACGGCTACCCACATCACCGACCATATCCATGAGTGGCGTAAGCGCCGTAGCCTCTGCAAGATAAAACTGGACGACCGTATCTTTTTGGATTGGTTTCTCAAATCACTCCTACCCCTCATAGCCAAAGATGTAGCTTCCAAACGACCCCAGACATAAGAAGAAGCTATCTTAAAAGCTCAGTAGTTCGACCTGATTTATGTCCAATCAAGCTATCTCTACACCATCATACCAGATGCCCCACGAGGCGATTCTTCACGAGGTGACGCTCCGGGGGCATCACATGCTACTGATGGTATTATCGGCCAAGTCATGACACAAAATAAACCTTTTAGCATGGTGAGCACCATAAACACCCCATACCTCTCTAGGGCTACATCCAATTCTAGAGCTACGACTTCATACGCTCCAACAAATCAGACTCATCACACTCATGGACCCTCTTGTCCACCACATTGCTACGGGAAAGCGCCATCGACCTATGTACCACCCACATACTATAACCAACCAGCCACCCAGAACCCAATTCACTTACCGGCCCAACCAATGTATTACCCCTAGCAGGCTACACCATCTAACCCAACACTTCCAATAGCTCAGGGTTACCAACAACCCCAACAGACAACTGCACCTCCTCCAGCCCCACCAGCTTACTATCGACCGCAACCTGCTCCTGCACCTGCGGCACCCCAAAACCCTCCCACTACTTAAGGGAAAGTGTACACACAACACAATCAGCCCCAGCACCAAAACAACCAATGCAATCAGGGTGGACAACAAAACCGCGGAAGAGGACGTAACCGCGGAAACAATCAACAACATAATCAAGGACCACCACCACCTAATCCTCCAAATAATAACAACGCTGCTCCCCCTAACCAGAATCCTGATCATCCTCCCAAACAGGCAAAAAACAATAACCTGATAACAAACCATCCATGTTCTATATGTGGAGTCTATGGCCACTACACTCACAACTGCCCCCATTTAGAGAAAGCACGTAAGCTTTGGGCTGACGATGCCCAATGCCAGGGCCATGCTGGAAAGCCAGCTCCACCTAATCAACCGCAACCCATGATATTGCAAACCCCATTGCCAAATCAGGGAGTAGTAAATGCCCGCCCAATGGATCCCCCACAAGGATCTGCTGCACCTCAGCAGCAAATCACCTATGCCGCAACTGCTTATCAGCATACGGATTCAAGCACACACCATTTATTAATTATGTCATCCAATGACATCAACCTCCATACATGCAGGAATCAGTACGGCCCACCCCCGGAAACTCCGCCCAGTGACGCATCCACCCCCCTTCCATCAGATCAATCACTACGCATACCAAATATGTTGTTGGACGAAGGACCTAAAATCCCTTGCATACCTTTGCGAAGGATTAACAACAATCCTAATGCTTGCGCAACATCCAATTATAACGTCGTGGAAGATTTAGCACAATCCCCCACTGCTATGTATGCTTTAGAGGTATTGAAAACATGCCATGCACAACAAAAGCTACTATTATTCGCCATCGGAGGAATAGATCCTAACGACATGCATATGATGGACTTTGACTTAGACCAAGCCGAACCTCGACTACCATCAAATTTAGCCTTCCAAGTATCCGTAAACATTCGAAACCTTGTTGTGCATCGATGCATCATCGATGAAGGAGCTTCAACCTGTGTTATGTCCACCCTTGTGTGGCAGAAACTTGGCTCCCCCACTTTACAACCATCCACCACAGCATTACGAGCTTATGACGGGCGCTCAGCTCAACCACAAGGCCTCTTAGTGAACGTACCCGTAGAACTAGGTGGCAAATTGGTTCTCATCGACATCGAAGTGATCAATGCCCAGCTCGACTACAACCTCCTTCTTGGACGTAGCTATATGTAAAAAATGAAAGTCATCGCTTCATCTGTGTTCCGCCTCATGATGTTCCCACATGAAGGACACGTTATCAAGATTGATCAACTCACATATTATGATTCTAACGCCCCCACAGCCCCTCAAAATGTGCTACCAATGATTGAACAAACCATTCACACTGCACCGACATCATTTGTCTCATCAATTGGTCCTGGAATCTACACCGAGTCACCTATGACTTCCACATTTCCATCGATCCCACCACCTTTACCAATAACAAAAACTTCCGATTTGTGCACCCTGTCGCACACCACACAGCAGCCCTCGTCACTGCCACAAACACCCACAGTGCCTACTCATATCGGAACAATGCCAATTCATAATATCCCATTCTTGTTCCCATTTTCTGGAGTTGTCAGTTCACTAGTAATGGCTACACTCAACCTTCCTGGTTTAACATTAGGATTACCTGTATGTTACTTACCAGCTCCGAGCCCCCCGCCGACTCCAACTGTTATTTTACAACCGGTACAACCTATCGCTACTACCAACCGCCCACCCCCTCCTGTCACTCATCTGCAAAACAGACCACCCCCAATAGTGACTACGGCATCACCGTCTAGAAACGCCCCACCTCCATTACAAAACATAGGGGGCAGAGGCCCACAAACTTATAACACTAGACCCATAACTCGTACCCCCCCATCAATCCCCAAGGTGGCAAAGAATCCCCCAACAATCCGCATACCCCCCAAGTGCTCTTTGTGCGATGAAATAGGCCATGCCACCCATCAATGTCCACAATTACCAACACTTCAAGAACACATGAATATGTTGGATGACGACACCAATGTTCCAGTAGTCAAACTAGAAATCCCCCCCTGAACCTCGTGATAAATCATTGCGCACAAACCATCCTTGTGCAATATGCAGAATCTACGGCCATTATTCACATCACTGCCATGCTCTCCCAGATTACAGAGCAGCATTGTACGAGTTGAATAACGTCGACCTAGAGATGTCCCCTCTTCTCATTGAGGAAATTCATCCCCCGCCATCTTCCTCCTTGGAATAAATTAACACCATTTACACGATTTCCACTGGATACCCCTCTGTCCAGTCGGCCCCTTTCATTGATCCCTTTGACACACATGTTCAACCCTTTCAAATCGATGAGGAAACCACATGTCCACAACATGGGGGTAGGCTGAAAACCTTGCCTACTCATCATCATCGTGATTCTCGTCGGAGATACTGGGGGCATCCACCCCACAAGAGAAATCCCCCATCATCATATCATCACTTCAGTATGCCACCACAGCTCACAGCCTCATGGTATACCCCCCCGCCAGTAGTTGCTCAATGCCCTATTGATCCCTCTCCTAGACAACATCTGCACTGACATTAACACCTCTGAGTTAGGGGGCATAATAGATTACCGACAGTTTTCAGATGTACCCCACTTTTGTACTCCCTTGACTATACAGTTACATATAACTCCTCAGAGTTGACTCACAGTTATTGAGTCCCTACAGATGTTGGACACCTTCAGTTTTAGCAGTTCATCAACCCTTCTAATACCTTATTCAGAATGGTTGTTGCATTTTTTTCAATGTATCAGTTATTTAGATCAGTCATGATATGATCATGAGTACATCCCAAATTTGTGTCCCCTCTGGACCATTATGATGTACCAAGAGATTTTTATGTTTTATAAAGGTCCCCCTTCTTGGGCCTAATTGTTATGTATATGTCTTGATACGAGCATGGGTATGCCCGCCTCGTCCATAGTCAGAGATTATTCCTCATTCATTTTGAGGCCATGTAATATTTTTCAGTTTTTGCAGCTTCCAAGGGGCCGTTGCTCCAGTCTCCAACCGGTCTCTTCTCTTCTGTTAGGAACCCGTGTCAACCCTTCTCTTTACTATGTTAGTATATTGTTGTTGGACGCATATGATTTGTAATTCATCCCGTAGTATTTGTTGACCCATAGTATTGACCCATAATATTGGACGCATATGCTTTGTAAGTTGTCCCATAGTATTATATGTCCCATGGTTTTGACTCATAGTATTGGGCATAGACTTAGTATATAAGTGTGTGTTGAAGTCATTGAAGGCACTGTGAAGTTAATTGTATTGAGCTTGCTCAAAGGAGGTTGCCCCCTCGAAGTGGCCCGTGATCAATATAAAAGTGATTCTGAGTTCTATTATTTCTAATATCTTGTGTATTTGCATTAATTATTTATTGCAGGTTCATCACATCTGGTATCAGAGCACTTTCTTGGGCTCGTTGGGTGGAATTTATGCCAAAAATTTTTTTCGCATCTGTTGCAAGTTTGGATCTGGGGATAACCCCTATCCGCTGAACTGTGGGAAGTACTTGGGAATAAGCCCTAAAAATCATTGTGAGGAGTACCACAGGAACCCCAAAGTAGGTGGCCCATTGAGAGGACCTGCCAGCGAAAAGGGCAACGACCCCTACCTGATTGACTAGTTCCCACCTGTGAGGTAAACCAAGAGCTGTCGTTTGTGGCAAAGCGGTTATCAGTTTTACCTGAGCCGTGGAGTGAGGGGTACTACCCCAATACGCAAGCCGTCAGACAGCATTAGTGGCCAAGTGAATCCCCTGAACCGATAGGAAGCCGCACATACCTGGGATCCATATCTATTTTCAGCTGAACTGTTGCCGATCACTTCCACTCCAGATCTAGCCATTTCAGATCTATTATGAAAGTCATTCCAGATCCAATCGTCGTTTCAGATCCATCCGTTTTTTGATCATTTCCGTGCTGTTGCAGATCCATCTGTTGTGGATCCCTTTCGCGCTGTTATTGCCGATCCATTTCTGGAAAAAAAAAAAACTGTTTTTCGGCCATATCTCTCTTATTTCAACTCTGTTTTCCCTGAAACTTCACTGACATCCCTGCAATCCCATTCTGCATATTTCATTCCTGACGACCCTATCCCAAATTCCACTTCCCAAGACCAGAAATCTCACATTTGTCTATTTTTAGGGTTTGCCATAACTCCAATTTTCACCCAAACACCGTCAAATTTTGCTACCATGTTCCTTTCCTAATTCTGCTTCTTTGTCCCTCTCTACCAAATTTTCTCATTCTTTCACCCCGCTTCTGAAATCCCCATTTTTTGCTTCCTTATTCATCAGAAAGTGTCCAAAACCTAGTAAAACCCCAATTACCCATCTGAGTTTTTCCCAAATCCAAATCTTCCTTTACTAAATAAGCTTTTGTTTGTGTTTTTCTATCCATTTCCAAGAAAAAAAAAAACCATGGAGGAAGCACTTGCAGTCATCCAAACCAAACTCCAAGATCTGGATGAAAAATTTCTCAGCCTCCATCTTCGGCATTTGGCCATGAACAATAACCGATAGCCAGAATCTTTTGCAGCCATCGGGTTCTCTTCTTCCAGCAATTTTCGCAGGTTGAAGCTTGATTTTCCTTGCTTCAATGGTATTGATCCGACTGGATGGATATACCGAGTAGAACAATATTTCAGTCTGCATAATACTTTTGATGTCCAGAAAGTTCCACTTGCATCCTTTCATTTGGAACAAGAAGCCCTTCAATGGTACCATTGGTACATCAAAGCTCATCCCGAGCCAAACTGGATAGATTTTTGCCAACTCCTTTTGCCACGATTTGGTCCTAGTGCTTTTGATGACTTCACAGGAGCACTCACTAAACTTCACCAAATTGGCACAGTGAGAGAGTATCAGACAGAATTTGAGAAACTAGCCAATCACACAGAAGGATTGTCTGATGAATTCTACAGGAGTTGTTTTATCAGTGGTCTCAAGGATGAAATCCGCTCAGAGGTCAAAATGTTTTGTCCCAACACAATGATGGAAGTCCTAGGGTTGGATAAGTTGGCAGAGGACAAGATCGCAGCTCAACAACACTCCAAACCCACCTTTGTTCCCTTCAGAAATATGGGTTCCCAATGATCTCCCATCATGCCTGCCCCGCAACCAACTCCTATCAAGCATTTGTCTGAAACAGAGATGCAGGAACGTCGAGAAAAAGGGCTTTGTTATAATTGTGATGAGAAATTCACTCGGGGACATAGATGTGTTCAATAAAAGCTCTATCTCTTGGATGTGGATTCTCCGCATGCCTCAGAACTTGATGAAGAAGCTCCAGATACAGTAGATGATCAGGTCAACATTCAACACCCGCCTGTTGACACCCCATCTCAGGATGACCCACCCAAGCTCTCTCTCCATGCTGTAACCGGCGTCACCACCCCACAAACAATGCGAGTCAGGGGATACTTCAAGAAGCTCCCTCTTACCATACCCATTGATTCTAGTAGCACTCACAACTTCATTGACCCTCGGATTGCCAAACAGGCTGATTGTTTTGTCCATCCTTGCTCCAACTTTGCAGTCATGGTTGCCAATGTGGGCACCTTACCTTGCAAGGGGAAGTTTCACAATGTGCGTATCTCTATGGAATATTATAACCTGCGCTCTGACATGTTTGCCTTATCCTTAGGCAGATGTGATGTGGTTTTGGGTGTTTAATGGTTATGCACACTTGGCCCCATCTTATGGGATTTTTCAGAACTTTGGATGTAGTTTTTAGTAAATGGGGCACAACACAAATTAATGGGCTTACAACTAGGGTCTCTCTGCATCATCAGTTCACATCGCTTGGAAAAAATCCTTAAGAAGAATTCACATGGTATCATCACTCAACTCCATTCCCTTCAGATGCACCCATCAATGGTCTCCACTACTTCCTTGGATAGATATGCAGGTGTCTTTGCTGAACCAATGAGATTTCCGCCTTCAAGAGACCTTTTCGGTAAGAATTTAGTCGCATCTACCTCTCAGTAGGAACTGATGGCTATTTTGCATGCAGTATAGAAGTGGCAGCCATACCTATTAGGGAATTATTTTTGCATCAAGACTGATCTCCAGAGTCTGGAAAATTTTCTAGAACAATGGGTCTCCTCCCCAACACACCTGAAATGGGTTATCCCTATGCGATCACTTACAAGAAGGGTAAGGACAATATAGTGGCAGATGCTCCTTCTCGCACAAATAATTACCCAGTTTCTCTTATAGCTCTTTCTCTACTTGTTCCAAATTGGTTGCAATATGTTCAACAGGGCTGTCTCTTCTATGAACTCCATGCTTCTTCATCAATAGGGCACTCTGGGTTCTTCAAAATGTATGACCGAGAACAATGTAACTTCTTTTGGCAGGGACTGAAAATGACAATTCAACAGATGGTGGCTGACTGTGATACTTTCCAAGTCAACAAGGGTGAAACGACACTCCTTTCGGGATTGCTCAAACCCTTGCCCATCCCTACACAGCTTTAGCCAACTATTTCTATGGATCTCCTAGCAGCACTCTAGTGCTACAATACCACATCTCAAAGAACACCATATGAAGCAGTCTATGGACAGACATTGCCATTTTTTCTTCCATACACCCTTAGCAGCTCCCCAGTTCAGGAAATTGACTCGGTTCTTCGAAACCATGATCAGATTCTTCTCATTCTATAGGACAATCTTCACATGGACAGAATTCACCTGAAACAACAAGCCGATCAACACCGTTTTGAGCGCATTTTCCATGCAGCTGATGGGGTTCTTCTTCGTCTACAACCTTCTAAGCAATCCTCCCTGACACTCCAAAGGCGTCAGTGGCCCGAAATGCAACCCGAGGATGCTACCGGGGAACCACTTCTTCAGATTCTGCAGCAATTTCTCCAACCAAATATTTTTCTAAGGGAGAGGGGATGTTAGGAACTCATGTCAACCCTTCTCTTTACTATGTTAGTATATTGTTGTTGGACGCATATGCTTTGTAAGTCATCCCGTAGTATTTGTTGATCGATAGTTTATATTAGCCCATAGTATTGACCCATAGTATTGGATGCATATGATTTGTAAGTCGTCCCGTAGTATTATATGTCCCATGGTTTTGACTCATAGTATTGGGCATAGACTTAGTGTATAAGTGTGTGTTGAGGTCATTGAAGGCACCGTGAAGTTAATTGTATTGAGCTTGCTCAAAGGAGGTTGCCCCCTCGAAGTGGCCTGTGATCAATATAAAAGTGATTATGAGTTCTATTATTTCTGATATCTTGTGTATTTGCATTAATTAATTATTGCAGCTTCATCACATCTTCCCCAAACCCCAGGAAAAAGACAAAATAACTATGATGTCTATCGGCCATACGATGAGTTCCTGCCCTCATACATCAGGGGGCAATCTGTTAACACCCAAAAAGTGCTCACTAGCTCATTCCCTTATTCACATGACCCATTTGTCCACTTTTCTACCATTTGAGCCTCTAAAGCCATCAAAAGGTCACCAAAAAGACCATAATACACCTTTTTCCCCTCAAAATATATATTTTTCCTTAAAAAAACCCTAAAAAAGGGTCCAGAATTCCCAAAAAATATTAAAAGGGAATAAAAATATTCAAAATATTCAAAAAAGGAAAAAGAGGGAAAAAGGTACCTAAACCATGTTGGTCAATATCATTGGTTTCCTCAAAACCATAATGGTACTCCCCATCACCAAAAACTATAAAAAGGTGATAAGGGCTCCTCACTTTCCATCCATCCATCATCCTATCATCATGCTGTCAAAATCTCTCTTAAGTTCTTGACCATTGTAGCAATCTTGGAGAAGAGACCATTGGAGCCTGGAGCATCTCAACCTTGGAGATGCTCAACACCACAAATCCTCACCATTTGAGGTATTATAATACAAAACATTCTTTCATTTCTTGTTCTTTCTATGAATCGTTTTTAATTTTATTTGTTATATGCACATGCTAGTTTAGATTTAATTCATAATCATTTTTGCTTTTTGTATTGAAACTGCTATCACATTGTTGATAGGTTCCCATTGCACAAGCTTGGTTGCAAAACCAATCAACACTTGCGACTGACGAACTATGAAATATTGTCTCTCTATCTTCTAGTCGATTGTAATGGTTGAACTTCTGAAACCGTCCTAAATTATTTTGTAACTGAATATAATAGGAAGGCACCCAAGCGTCTCAACACTCTATATAAGCATGTAAAATATTGTAACATCAATCAATCTATAGAGTCTTTTTCAGTCATCGAGTAATAGAGAAGAATAGTTCGCATTCTTGCATATTGTTTGTGTGTGTATGTTTATTTGTGTAGTGTATTTCCTGCTTTGCTTTTATTTCTTATGCTTCCTCCATAACAGGACCGATTCATTCAATCGAACTGTTGTCCCCCTCATGCACCTGGGCATGTGCGGATTAGTTGAAGTGTCAGTTGATGCATCATGACTTCCAGTTCTTGATGGATCATCCCCACCTTCATCTTCGTCTTTTGAATCTTTTGTTTCTGTCTGCATCTTTGGTACATCTATTGGCTTCCCATCCTCCGGGTCTGAAAGTTGGTCGTCGTCGACCGGGGTCTTCCATTCATTGGGCCATTCTTCTACTATGGTGTCCATATCTTCTTCGGTGAGATTATATTGTGTAGTCAACCATTTCTTCTTTGGATCTACGCGTGCTTGCAGGAAGATTGCTTACATCCCCCCATAGCGATCCTCGCAATTCTGATACGAACCATTGCACCAAAACCTCGATATGTTAGTGAAGGCCACCCACTAGGATATTAACATCCCACCACACTCTGTGGTCCAGACGCTGGGTTGGATGTGCTCTTGTACGGAGGTGTCCCCCTTGAGCCATACGAGCCCTGGACGAACACTGCGATGCCGACGTTGCCACCAGCTCTGTGACTCGAACCTGGGTGGAGGCTCTGATACCAAATGATATGAACTGTTACACCAAAACCCATAGATGTTAGTGAAGGCCTTCCACTAGGATCTTAACAAATTCGTCGATGCTTTCTTGTCGGCGACCTCTCTCAATCGTGGGATTTTTATTGTTTGCATACGCATCTCTTCTAGGTAGATGTAAAATTGGATATTTTCTGTGCTTCCTTTCCTTGTCATTTAGTGCCCATTGGTTCTGATATCATGCGCTCGACACAATTTAGCTTCCTCCGTCTCCATTCCTTGATATTTCGGTGGTTCCATCCACATGACCAGAGCGATTAGAAGAAATATCCATGAGTAAGTGAAGGGATTACCCTTCTCTTGTGTTGTGACTACGTCCTCCATCAATTCATTCGACAAAAATAGTGACCAGTTCATCTGAACTCCGACCGCACATTGCTCCGTTGATGCGATTACCCCTGATGTGCACTAGTTAGGGTGATTCTTCTGCACTATTTTAATAGCCAACAAATTCGCTGCCATCCTGACAGCTCGGTCATTGATCGTATCGAATAGGTACCCCTGGGTGTTTTTCTCCACTCCATACTTAGCTTTCATCTTTGCATCTGAATTTTTGTCATTGTATTTTCCCTGGAAGTACTATGATGGATCTACCCCCATCTTGGGAAATCCAGTAATTCGTGCAATAAGATCCACTTTGATGGGGATCTTTCTATCAAGCCATAAATAACCACCGTGGAAGCATACAAGAAATTTATTGATGCATGCGTTCACCTCCGCTGAGTTCCCGAAGTGCGGCATGTGGATGATTAACAAAAATCCTGATTGTTGTAATCCCAATGCCCATTCCATTGGTTCCCTGGTGATTGGGCCTCCATCTTCATGGACTTTGTCAATAAATGTCCGTTGGGTGCACTCCAGATACGCTAGAATGTCGTGGTCATTGTATTGCAACGTATGCAGCAGTTTCAACACTCCTTTGGTGATGTGGACACCTTCCAGTGTCGCTTGTTCTACTATGGTGTACTTGGTATTCTTCCCAAGTCTTATCGACAGAGACCTTTCTCTCCTTGATGGAACATAGCCTAGAATTTCCACTACGGTCGGACCATGCTACTGCATGGCCCTTCCTCTTGTTGTTGTTATCTCTTCTCGTGCTGCACCTGATGTTCCTGCTTCTCCTCCTATGGCTTCCGCTCGTGTTGAGATGCGGGTAATATTTTCTCTTCTTTCTATATCTACTGGCTGGTTGGCAGTTATTTTATTCGAGAATATCCGAGTTGATGCGGATGCAATCTCTATTTGTTCTTCCATGATTGGTGCCATCACCCTAGGTGGCTCCGGCGTACTAGTGTTGGATATCACATGGGCCATCGTAACTCTTCGACTACAACTCTTCTTATCTTCACTCTCTAGTTTCTGCAATGCTCTTCACCTTCAACACCCACAATGCACATGCTTCAAATGTTTCCCTGCGTGTCCTTTTATACCCATCCAATCGATTTGGACAATGATTACGCAAATCCGTCATTGATTTACCCAAATCCTCCGTCGATTTTCTCAATCCGGCACAATAATGTGGTATTAAATCCATCTTGGTCCACTTGCACCGTCGTCCACCGCCTCTTAATTGCTTCATTTATTTCCTGATATGACTGGGTCTCTCTTCGTTGGTGTTTATAGGTCCCTAACCACATCGTTGTTTTGTCACCAGGAATGTGTATTCCAACTTTGTCATAGTTCCATCGACAGACATATGAACTCAAACCTTGTCGTTTCATCGACAGACTCCCGAGCTGTGCGGTGTACCTGGTTCATTTTTTTTCAAGTCGACCTGTTATCTTCCTCAGTTGAAGTGCGTCGGGCTATCCTGATAGGGATTTAGCTGGATCCCATTCACTAAGTTCATCAAAAGCATTCTATCCAACTTTTGCAATTGAAATGCACCTCTATCAGTAATGAAATTTATGACATATTGACCAAGCCAATGCATTTGGAGCTTACCTGGGTGTTTTGTGAACTTTCTGTCGTATAGACGAACCATGTCTCCACGCTAAAAGTGATTCTTCTTTACATGCTGATCATTCCATTCCTTCTTTCAATAGTTTTCCACTTGCTGCTGAAATCCTGTAATGAAGCGATCTTCTTCCAGTTGTAGCAACTGCACCAATCTTTCTTCAATCACCCCGTCGTCGCTCATGCCTATCTCTATTGTTATGCGCAGACTGGGGACAATGTACTCCATAGGCATGAATTCTTCTTTTCCATACACCATCTTGAAGGTGTTTTGGCCTTTCAATCTTTTGCACATTTTTCTATAGGCCCATAATACTGCAGGACTCTTCAAGTCCCAATTGTCATGGTTTGTATTGCATGCCTTATTGAGCGCATGCTCCAGAATTTTGTTTAGCGCTTCAACTGCTCCATTCACCTATGGGTGGTACAGGGTACTTCTTCTATGATGAATCTAAAACTCCTCAGTCATTACTTTATTGTTCTGATTTACAAAATGCGTACCTTGGTCGCTCATCAAGATTTTTGGACACTCAAACCTGGTGACCACATTGTCGAAAAGAAATCTTATTGTTGTCGTAGCTGTACAATCCTTCACTGGTGGTTCTTCAACCCATCTTGTTAGGTAGTTTGTCGCACTAATGATGTATATCACACTCGTCCTCTTCCCTAGTGGGTTAATGGGTCCCACAAATTCTACTGCCCATTTTTCAAAAGGTTGTATTTTCAATTGGGGCACTAATGGCATCTCATCTTGACACGATGGTTTCCCCGTCCTTTGACATACGTCGCAACTCTTGGAGTAATCTGTTGCGTCACCTTGCAATGCTGGCCACCATAAGCGAACTCTAAGTATCTTTATGGCAGTTGCGTTCCCTCCATAATTCCCTCCTACGATCCCACCATGAGCCTCAACCAACACTCTTTCTTGCTCATGTGAAAGGACATATCGACGCAGAATTTCATTTGGTCCCATCTTGTATAACTCTCCCGCGATCAATTGGAAGTCAGCAGCTCTAACGACTAATTGCTTCTTCTTATTAGTGGTGAACTCTTTAGGTTCTCTTCCCGTGGTAAAAAACTAAACAATCTGTTCATAATGGTCATCGACCATTTCAATGTAGAATAACTACACGTCGGGAAGACCCTCGTCGATGCTACTTGGTTCCTCACCCGATTCAATTCTCGACAGATGGTCAGGTCCTGCATTCAATCGTCGAGGATTCAAAACTATTTCGAAGTCAAATTCCTAAAATAGTAGCAACCACCGACAGATATTTCCCCCTAACACAGGCTTGTTTACTGGGTACTTTAGTTTTGAGTGGTCAGTAAACATCGTGTCCTCCCAATAGATAATGTCATAATTTTTACAATGCATATACCATCGCCAGGCATTCTCTTTCCGTTGTTGTATAATTTTTCTCTACGGTCGAAAAATTCGGGCTAGAAAACGCGATAGGATGGTCGATCGACCCTTCTCCAGGCTGGGCCAATATCACCCCTAGCTCGACTGACGAAGCATCTACGTGGACATGGAATTCTTTCTTCCAGTTGGGGAAGGATAATATTGGTGCTGCAACCATCTTTTCCTTTAATATGTTGAGGCTATTTTGAACTAACGGCACCATTCAAACTTTGCATCTTTCTTCAACAACTTCTCCATAGGTGCAGTAATCGATGCATAGCCCTTTATGAACTTTCTGTAATATCCTATATGGCCCAACATGGCCCGTAGCATCTTTAGCATCATAGGTGCTAGTAAGTCAACAATGATCACGATCTTGGCTGGGTTGACCAACATACCTTCCTTACAGACAATATGCCCCAACAAAATACCAAATGGTGTACAAAAGATACACTTATTTAAATTCAAAGAGATCTAATACTATCGACATCTTTCAAAAATAATCTTGAGGCTCTCAACATGGTCTTTAACCAATCCGTACACAGTCCAATCATCCATATACACCACCAAGAACTTGTGAATAAAATATTTGAAAGCAGCGACAACTAATCTTTAGAAAATTGCAGGGGCATTCTTGAGACGGAATGGCATTACTGTGTATTGATAGCAGCCCCACTCTGTTACAAAGGTGGTTTTATGTCGATCTTCTTTCACAATATTGATCTAGTGATATCCCAAGAACCCATATGTGAATTAATATAATTCCTGTCCTCCGACACCTTCAAGTACTTCGTCAGTAAATGGCGTGGGGAATGGATCATGAATGCATGCATCATTCAACTTCCTTAAGTTGTCACGGATCCAGATTTCTCCAGCCTTCTTGTCCTAGACGACCATCAGGCTGATCCATTCTGACTCCTCGAACAGGCTCAAAGATCCCTGCATCCAACATCCAATCTATCTCAACCTTCACTCGTTCTTTGTATCTTGGATTCAATCTATATGGTCGTTGCTTCATTGGATTAGCTTTGGGTTTAAGGGGGATCTTCATCTCACCCAATTCCCTGGAAATTCCCTTCATCTCAGAAAAATTCATCATGAATAGATCTTGAAATTCATGCAATAAGTCGGTGACCTTCCTGATTTTTGTGTCATCCCAATAGTCTCCAATACTGGAAAAATTTGGATTCTCCAATTTCCCAATATCTACTTTCTTAATTTTCAATGGTTGCTTGAATCTGTCGAATGGCATATCTAGTGCTTCAACGTCACAGATTCCTTCTGATTCTGTGACATAAACAACTCTAGGATCTTTGTCGTCGTTAGGTCCTCCCAAAACGTTGTAACATTCCATCATTATATTTGGTGTTGCAGTCCATTGCGGTCCCATTAGTCTTTCAGTCAGAATTGTCTCAAATATCTTTTCGCGGATTACCTGTAGCACACCATGAATTAGAGGATTCTCATCAACGAAATTGAACATGCGATTGAAGCTAATGGTTAGATCCTCCCATGTGGTTGTTCCTCGTCGCAGCTTTGCTAAGACATACCAGCTCCATGGTACTTCATCTAACGTGCGGATGAATGCATGAACCCATTCTTGATTTGGACTCACCCCCCATATAGCCTAACATTTTCCCAGATGATCCATTGGATCTGTCCTTCCATCATACTTATTTCCTTGGTAGTAGTCATTTTCCCCAAATCTTACTTCCATTACTCATCGACATTGTTTCCAATTCATTATTGATGACTTGTGCACACCCCACCACCTTGCTGGAGTGGCCTTTAGTGCTTCATCTAACACTGGCAGGTGCTATGGGTCTGATACTTTGCTTCAAAATCATTGATGAAGATTTCCAAGTTAGGTAGTCCTTCGTATGTCGACATATCACATACTTATGTCGCAACCCATCTTACTGATTGAGTGATCTGTGCGCACTTTCTGAATGATATCTCATGCAACCGATTTTTCCAATTCTCTAGAGCCTCATCGGAGTCTAATGATGCCGAACTGATACTTTGCCACCCCAATTATCCATCGACGGTGGGATTGACATAATCTTATGAGATATTATAGATATTGTCCCATCCTCCGGTGATCTCGTCTCTCATTGGTTCAACATATCTTTGTCCTTCAAGTGGATTAGGTGGAGCAATGACCCTCATGTTGCAGTTCTCAAAAGACATCGTTCTCTTCTTGAAATTGATAACTGCCTAATTTCCCATCACCCAATCTATCCCAAACAGCGCTGGATATGGACTAGTGTTATCAATTATCTCTACGACATCAAAATATGCATATGTCTTCAATCCTTCTACCTCGACTGGTAGGTGAGGAAACTGACCAATCGGTGTAACCTTGATCTGATTTGATAAACAGAGCTGCACAGGGTGCCATACCAGTTGTTGTTTCCCCATCGCTTCCCATGTTTTCTTGGTTTGCTTGGTTAGGATATTCACATCGGACCCTAGATCTATAATGATGGAATCCATATCATATGCAGCGATCAAGGAATTCATCCTCACGTCCCTTCATGTTTTCTTCCCATACAAGCGGTTGATTGCATGATCCTGTCGCCCCTCTTTCGGTCGATGCAAGAAGTGAGCTATATCTGCTAATGCTTCCTGATCCTTTTCTAATGTTAGACAACTTTCTAGAAAAATTTTCAAAGTACTGATCTTTCCTAGTGACTTCTACGACATTGTTGGATAAAAAATACGTGGCATCCCATAGACAGGTTCTTTAAGGACTACAAGTGTCAATTGAAAATGATTCTTTATCAGTGCATCTCATGCTTCCCAAAAAGTTTCTTTCTCTTCTTCGACGTCAAATCGTACTTGTTTCTGGATCGCGGGCCATACATTTTTAGGTAGCCTATCTTCTCCTTTCGCAACTCCTCCTTTGGTCACTACTACGACATTTATTGGTTGACTTCTTATCTCAGTTGATATATTCTGTACGTTATGAGCTGGATTCGGGTTCGGGTTCGATTACGGTTGTGGTGCATTCTTAGTCTTCCACTTTGCGATTAACTGAGGACAATCTTCGATGGTGTGATCAGCTACGTTGCAATAGGTACATTCTTGTCAAAACCCAAAATTTCTGAAAAATTTAAAATTTTTGAAATTTCATTTGATAAGATTAAATGCAGTCATTTAACTGTTTTGTTTAGATTAAATGAACATACATGTGTCTAAATGATCTGTTATTGTACTTAAATTTTAAAATGGGTTTTAGTTATAGTTACTGATTGTTTTCTGTTCTGCCACCTCAAGGGGGAATTGCCATAGCAGACTGGGCTTACTTAGCATCCGAGCTAATGCATCAAAATGTCTTTCTCTTACAGATATACAGGTACTATGCGGGTCGCTACATTTAAATCTTTAAATTATTAAAAGTCAGTTAGCTGCACCAATTCCTTCAGTAATAGTCTAAGCATGCTAGACAGGTCATCAAGTGTTTAAAGGTAGCATTCATCCTATGATCTCTTCAAGATCTTACTATTATAGAATTAGAAATTACTTAGAGATTATGACAGCTATGTTTCTTGTGAACAAAAGAATTAAATAACTCTATGAAGTAATTGCGCTCTGATGATATTACTGAATTGAAAATATATTTCATAGCTAGCACTGTAAATTACTACTAGTTGCCCAATACCACATGACAATTATTAATCATCTGTTGTTACTGTTTCATTTACAAATATCCTTATAAAGGATCTGGAAAATTTCATCGTATAAATTGCTTATTGCTAGCATTGTATGATATTCTGTCAGCTACATGTCTTCTCATGATATCTTTAAGGGTTTGATTTGATTGCACCGTTACTACTATTCCTATAAATGTTAATAAATAAAAGAACCAGACTAACAGCTATCTCAATGACGCTAATACAGTAGGATTGTAAATCATCATACTAAACTTCATTCCATTATCTTGTAGATCTAAGGATTGATGTACCCTTTATATTTTCTCATGAGACTAGGGTAATGCAAAAATAGTGATAGTGATATGTTGTTCTAAACCTTTTTTAACTTGCATTACATCCTTACCAATATAACCTTTATAATGCCAATCACTTCCTCTATGTCTAGAATAATATATGACTGAGTTTCAAACAATGTTCATATTGCGTGATTGAATGAGTCAAGGTTTATTCTATACAATGAGAGATTTTAAGATATTATCCTAATGTTTCGATGGTTAAAGGGATGTCATAAGAACTATGTTATTTCAACTATTATGGTTAACCATGCAAATAACTCTAATTCTCATGCTATAATATTTAATTAGCAATAATGTTGGATATTTCATCGGAGTCTTGGACACTATTGATGATTGCATGATTCTAATGTTTGTATGGCAGGTATTACTGTTCACTATGTAAGTTTGATAGATTTGTTTTCATTACGAAATAGTGGCAAGTTTCAAAATATAGTATCATGACCATGGAAGAATATCCATGCTATGATTTTGGGTACCTTCGTAATGATTTTTAATTGACCCACAAAATAATTGGGAATCTTGTTGTAAAACTATTGAACCTCGACCCACTTGCATGAAAATATTTGGATGTTACGTGGTGGCTTCAGGACCAAGTGTTGGTGATATATAACGTTGACTTAACCCTAGCTGGGCACTTCTCCCTCGCCTTCGGGCTCGGTTGCTCTGTGAAAACCTCCTGGTCTGCGTTTTATTTTCCTTCCTTTTTACTGTTACAGTGTGCTAGCAGCTTCGAAGCTTACTCTTATCTTCGTATTTGTCCACTGTATTGTTTTGGGAGTCGTTGTATCTTTGCTTTTAGCTACTTGAGGTGGTTATGACCTAGGGTTTATCTTTGTGCTTCCATTACTAGTCTGGTCACGGCCTGAGGGTATCGTTCAACTTGTTTTTGTCACGGCCTCCATCATGGAAGATATCCCTTTGATTTTTCCAGCCCGTTCTTTGGTGACCAAGGTGGGGTTTTTCACCTAAACAACTCGTGGCTATCAGGCCTTTTACTGTGGTGGCAACCTATTTCAATTCGCTGGTAAGCTATACAAATTTGCTTCGTCATTTTCCAGATTAAAAGACATTATTTGGTTTTTTAAGAATAAAAGTTGTGACTGATTCGTTCCTGTCCAATGCAGGTGCTGGCTACTCTTGGAAGTGTACAAGGCACAACCTTCGATGCTTGGCTCCTACCGGGTAAGCCTGGTTTCACCATGGCTTTTCCTCCTTTTGGTGGTTAGAATGGTTAGGGTTTAGTCTTGAAAGACCACCTTTGTGGCTAGCTCCGTGCTGTTTGGTCTTGTAGTTGCCCGTTTCCAAAGTTCGTGGACAGGTTTTAACCCTGTGATGTGTGTGGTATGATATGGTTGCAGTCATATGTAATGTATTCGTCTTTCTTGTGGTAGTTAGGGTTTGTAGAAGAATTATTATATAAAAGAAACAAGCTGTGGCTTGTTCTGAAGACGAGGTGACGGCTTTGGTGTTTTTGTTTCATTACTGTACTTTGAAAAGATTTAGGGTTAACACCCAGGTTTTGGAAGTTAACTTAATATGAAAAGTTGCTTATATATTGGCTTGTTTTAATGCATGCGTCTTTATTATTAATTCTATGCTATGTACTTTAATTAGTAAATTGTTTTAAGTTTTTAAACCACTTAAATAGTGGATTCGTAACTCGGCTGTAGGTGAAGATAATGTCTTACTATTTAGCACTGGTTTTGCTTATACATTTTTCTTCCTGTGTAGTTTAAGCTTTGATAATATGAATTGTTACAATCATTTTGTATATTTGAGCTGGGTGTGGCGTGTGTTTAAATTCTATGTTTATGTATTGCTTCTATGAATAAGTGGGTTGCGGCCGTAGGTGAAATCAAGCCTTCATCCTTTAGAATTTAATTTACTGGTAATATCTAGAAAGATAGGGTTTAAATCGATAGTTATGATTTGTTTAAATGATTATTATGTTATTAGGAATATGACTCTGTCGATACAGTGAGTCAAGTGAAGAATATAACTAAAAATTTTGAGCTCAATAATGAGTTAATAATATTGTTCTGTTAAGTCGAATACGATTCTGTTGGTACTTGAAAGTTTAGGGAAGAATAATACTATATTGCTCAAAGTTTACTATTGTTCCTATTATAATAACTAGTTTATTTATCTGTTAATAAATCCTGTGTGATGTAGTTCTATTAGGTTTTCTGCGCCATTCACTTTGTTTGATTTATATAATGGGTTTAAAACTGATCAAACCTTAACTAGGATTTGTACCCTGACATACATAACTTAACTGTGATTTGTACCCATATCGATACTGTAATATACTTGGTTATATTTTAATACTGTTTCCTATTGTTGTTTATTTAATTTTATATTATACAGAGTACAACTACTTATATGCAAACTCTGCTTATCTGATCAACAAATATAAATAACTAGGTTTATAATTATAACTCATAAAATATTACATAAAGCATTATTAGTTTCTGTCTTAAATTATAAATACATTAATAGTAAATAAACAGGGATATTACATCATACTAATAATACAAAAAATAACAGTAACTTTCAACAATCTTACTACTGATATTCTGGAATATTCAATCTACTAGCTAATTAATTACTACTCAGACATATTAACAATAAATACAACATGCATTCATTCATCCTTAATAAACATTAAAGAATAAATGGCAGAACCTGTCTTGATCTGTGGACAACAACAGCAATGGGAGGCTGTTCCTCCCTACCAACTCCTGGAGAGTGCCCAGACAGCACTTCTTAGGACCCTCGAGCTTGCTCTGGTTTCCCTGCTGGAACTAGGTGCAGCAGAATAATTCACTCAACCCAAACAACTATACTGGAACCAAGTTACTGCAGCATTCCTCTCAAACAACTTCCTTACTGTATATTTTCCTCTTCCTCAATGGGACTCTTGAATAACATTCACCTGAATGTATTCTCCCTCCAGAACAATTCGAACCCCCAGCTCAGTTCATTGAGTACTATTTAAAAGATTGCCTAGGTCTTTGTTGGGTTAACTGTCATTAATGAGCCACCTGATCAGATTCCACTTTCTTGGGGAATCATGACCCCAAATATAGGGAAGTTGCCACCTGCAACTTAGGAAGTGTTTGAGGATGCTGCCACTTGTCATTTTCCCTTCCACCTAGTTCCATCCACCAGTTTGACCAGTAACCTCTTTTTAACAGCTCTCCCATGCTGTTGTCTCCATAATTTATTTATTAATAATAAAATATTCTGATTTACATTCCATGTCTAGTGACTCTGCTGAGTCATCAATTCCTACTTAGCATTAAATTTAACATAATGTCTCAGGAATATAATAAAATAATTACATTATTTTTACAAAATTGGGGTATGTTACATACACACCCCCTTAAAATGTAACATCTTCCTCGATGTTACTTATTCCTCATCATCAGCCACCTGCTGGAACAGATTTGGGTATGCTTCCCGCATCTTACTTTCCAGTTCCCAGGTAGCTTCTTCAGGACTAAGGTGCTTCCATTGCACCTTCAGCTGTCCAATTGTGCGGTTCCGCAGAGTAATTTCCCTCCTCCCGAGGATACAATCCGGTTCCACCAGAACTTCCCCTTCTGGTTCTACCTGTACAATGTTCCAATCAATAACATCAGTAGCATCATGAACATACTTTTTCAGAACAGAAATATGGAAAACATTGTGCACTTTTAAATTGGGTGGTAATGCTAGCTGATAAGCAACTTGACCAATTCTAGATAAGATTTCAAATGGACCACAGTAACGTGGTGCTAAATTTGCACAACTCCCCAATCTTAAGGAGCTCTTCTTTGGTCTTACCTTTATGAACACATGTTCACCCACCTGGAACTCTTTAGGAGTTCTTTTCAAATCTGCTTGGCTCTTTTGCCGATCCTGGGCAATCTTCAAATTTACCTGCACTTGTTTCACAATCTGTTCCATTTCTTTTAATAATTCCGGACCTAACACTAATCTGTCTACTGGATTATTCCAAGAGATAGGAGTGTTACATTTACGCCCATACAGAATTTCAAAAGGACTAAACTTAGCTGACGATTGATAGTTGTTATTGTATGCAAATTCTGCTAAATGTAAATAATCCTCCCACTTACCTGGTTGATCCTTAACATACATTCTTAGCAGATCTTCTAATACCTGATTAACTCTTTCAGTTTGTCTTTCCGTCTGAGGATGGAAAGAAGTGTTGAAATTCAGTGTTGTGTTTAATCCTTTAAACAAAGATTTCCAGAAATTCCCTGTGAATTTAGGATCCCTGTCTGAAATAATAACTTTTGGGACACCATGTAACCGAAAAATCTGCTTCAGAAATATATCAGCTATGTTTGCAGCCTTGTAAGTTGTTTTAACAGGAATAAAGTTTGCTGATTTACTTAACTTATCTACTACCACCATAATTGAATCGTTCTGATTTTGATTTCTGGGCAAACCGGTAATGAAATCTAAGCTGATTATTTCCCATTTCCAACTAGGAATAGGCAAAGGTTGTAATAACCCCGCTGGATGTTGATGTTCTGTTTTTACTTGTTGACAGTCCAAACATCTAGCTATATACTCAGCTATTTTAGATTTCATATTAGGCCAAAAATAGTCCTTTCTCAACATGGTGACAGTCTTCTGGTAACCTGGATGCCCTGAGTAAGGGGTTTTATGCACTTCATCCAGAATTAGTAATTTAACCTTGGATACATTAGGCACATATAGTCTGTCCTTAAACAATAAAAATCCATCTTTGTTTAGGCTATAACCCTTTATTAAACTTTCTGTAGGTTCTTCTTTAGCTGTAGCTCGTAACTTTTGATAAATTTCATCTGATTTTATCCCTTCAGACAACTGTTCATTTAAATCATAGGTATAAGTGCTGCTAGCTGATATAAAATTCAGCCTTGCATTTTTGCTCAAAGCATCAGCCACCTTATTTTCCTTTCCTTTTATGTGCTGAATTTCGAAATCATATTCACTTAAGAAGGCCAACCATCTTGCTTGCCTTGCATTTAAGTTAGGATGATCTAAAAGGTATTTTAGACCCTTATTATCAGTCATTAAGGTAAACTTTCTGCCTATTAAGTGGTGTCGCCACATCTTTAAGGCATGAATAACAGCAGCTATTTCTAAGTCATAAGTGGCATAATTCTTTTCATGAATTTTCAGCTTCCTGGACTCATAGGCAATGACATGTCCATCCTGAGTCAACACTCCGCCTAGACCGTCATTACAAGCATCGGTGCAAACCACGAAATCCTTATTAGGGTCCACTATTCTTAGAATAGGCGCAGTTGTTAATAAAGTCTTTAGTTTCTTAAAGCTTTCTTCACACTTCAAGTTCCAATCAAACTTCTTGCCTTTCTTTTGTAAGGAAGTGATTGGGTTGGATATTTTTGAAAAGCCTTCAATGAATCTCCGGTAATAACCGGTAATTCCCATGAAGGACCTAACATCTGTTACATCTTTTGGTACTGGCCATTCTTCAATTGCCCGGATCTTTTTAGGATCAACTGAAATCCCTTCCTTAGTCACTACGTGACCTAAGTATTGGATTTCATCTTTGAAGAAGTCACACTTACTGAACTTCGCAAAGAGCTGCTGCTCTCGTAGTTCTTGTAAGACTATCTGTAAATGTTCTTTATGCTCCTCTTCATTCTTAGAATAAATTAAAATGTCATCGATGAATACAACAACAAATTTATCTAAGTATTTATGCATTATGTTATTCATTAGGCACATAAAGACGGCTGGGGTATTAGTAAGCCCAAATGGCATTACGACAAATTTGTAATGTCCATACCTCGTTCCGAAAGCTGTCTTGAATATGTCCTCTTCTTTAATCCTCACCTGATGATAGCCGGATCTCAGGTCTATCTTCGAGAACACCGTAGCTCCACGTAGCTGATCAAACAGATCATCTATGCGAGGCAACGGATATCTGTTTTTAATTGTCATCTTGTTTAGTTGACGGTAATCTATGCAAAGTCGCATAGTTCCGTCCTTCTTTTTAACAAAGATTACTGGTGCTCCCCAAGGGGACACACTAGGTCGAATGTAGTTCTTATCTATTAACTCCTTTAACTGTGTTTTTAATTCGTTAAGCTCCAAAATATTCATACGATACAGAGCTTTTGAACTGGGTAAAGCACCTGGTACCAGCTCAATTGTGAAATCCAGTTCCCTCTTGGGAGGTAATCCTGGAATTTCCTCCGGAAAAACATCAATAAATTCATTCACTACCGGAATATCCTCTATTGTTATCTTATTTTTTTTCGGATTTAACTGCCTCAGCTGTAATAGTTACAGCATAGGCCTTGCACCCTTTTCTGACTGCCCTTTTAAGTTGTAAAGCAGAAATCTGCCTGATTACTGTTTTCCTAGGAATACCCTTAACAGTTACAGGCTGTTCATTGCTATTTACACACGTAAAAGTCTTATCAAAACAGTTTAAAACTACCTTATGCTGTTCTAACCAGTCCATACCAATAAGTATGTCATACGAGCCAAGTGGCAGAATATTTAATTTAACAGTAGTTCTAAAATCCTTCATATCTAGAGCACATTCATTAACATAACAGTTCACCTTCCTTTTTGCCCCAGTAGCTAGTTGTACTGACCAAGAATTATCGAATCTTTCAACAGTCAGATTGCATTTTTCTACTATCTGTGGTGAAATAAAACTAAGGCTAGCACTTGGATCTATTAAAATAGTTACAGGGGTTTTATTAACCATACCTCCTACTTCCACCATGGAAGTTTGATAGTCATCTTGGCGGTTCTCCAATGCTGCATTAATTTGGGGCATAGTTCCTGCAAAGTCTCCAATAGTCATTTCATCTTGGATAGTATGAATATTGTTGTTTGGTTTCTTCCGATTTGGGCAAACTGAAGCATAGTGTGGGCCATTGCACTCCCAGCACTTAACAGGCTCTTTTCGTTCAAAATTCTTAGTGTAATTTCCATGATTGTTAGAAGCCTCCTTGCTGCCCTTGAAATTGTTGGAATGATTTGCAGCTCCATTTTTGCTTCCCTGAAAGTTTTTACCATTAAAATGGTTTCCGTTCTTGTTATTCTTGAAATTTTTCTGGGGTACAAACTCCTTTTTCCTGTACTCAAGCTGATTACTGTTCTTTTTAGCCTTCCAATTAGCTATCCCTTCTTTCTTTTTATTCTGTTCAAAACAGAAATTAGCCTTTCGCATGGCCTCTTCTAGAGTTTTGGGGTTATCATATTCAATTCTGTCCTTGATATGATATGGAAGGAAGCGAAGAAACCGCTGTATTTTAGGTTTCTCTTCAACAAAATACGGCACATATCTTAACATACTTAAGAACTTACTGTTTAAGTCCTTCATAGTCATAGATCCTAGCTTCAATTCATAAAATTCCTTGGCCCTCTCTTCATAGTATTGTTCAAACAAAAATTTCTTTTTGAAGTATCTTTTAAAGGTACTCCAATTGACCTCTTTTTCCTTGATCCCCTTGACCCTTTTCAAGTCCTGCCACCATATATCCGCCCTTCCAGAAAGGTTGTAGATGGCCATTCGTGCCTTCAGCTGATTTGAATAGTTGTAAATCTGGAAATATTTTCTCATCCAGGATAACCAGGATTCTGCCTCTTCTCCCGTCTCATATTCTCCATTGAAAGTTGGGGGTTTTATTTTCTTAAACTCCCCGAAAATCTCTTCGTAAGGCCTAAACTTCTTCTTTTTGTTATACAACTCAGCCTCACTACTGTAACTAGTAGTGTGATAGCTTTGTTGTTCCCTTATTCCTTCAGATGATGAACTGCTGTCTAATTTAACTAGTTTCACCCTTTTAGACCCCTTTTGATGACTAGCTCCTTCAGATTCAGCTCTTTTGGTTCTTCCTTCTGTCTGAAATTTTTCTATCAATAATTGATTTAACTGCTCCCGAGTTTTCAGAATCCTTTCATTATCCTTCTTGACTGTTTCTATCTCAGTCTTTAAACCTTTTATGGTCTGCATCGGTTCCGAGGATTAGCAATTACCTCCTCTATCACAGGTTCTCTGGACATCTGTCTTGTCTCAGTGTTTGGAGATTCATCCCCAGCATATTCTCCTAGCTTCTCCATACCTGTCTGTTAGATTTAGAAAAGGAATTTTTCTGCTCTGTTTAAGTGAAACAAAAATACAAAGTTAGTACATAAATTTTCTTTTCTTTTATGGTTCTGCGGAAACTAGTTGGCCACATCCAGACCTAGTATTTGAACCATGCTCTGATACCACATGTCAAAACCCAAAATTTCTGAAAAATTTAAAATTTTGGAAATTTCATTTGATAAGATTAAATGCAGTCATTTAACTGTTTTGTTTAGATTAAATGAACATAAATGTGTCTAAATGATCTGTTATTGTACTTAAATTTTAATATGGGTTTTAATTATAGTTACTGATTGTTTTCTGTTCTGCCACCCCAAGGGGGAATTGCCATAGCAGACTGGGCTTACTTAGCTTCCGAGCTAATGCATCAAAATGTCTTTCTCTTACAGATATAAAGGTACTGTGCGGGTCACTACATTTAAATCTTTAAAGTATTAAAAGTCAGTTAGCTGCACCAATTCCTTCAGTAATAGTCTAAGCATACTAGACAGGTCATCAAGTGTTTAAAGGTAGCATTCATCCTATGATCTCTTCAAGATCTTACTATTATAGAATTAGAAATTACTTAGAGATTATGACAGCTATGTTTCTTGTGAACAAAAGAATTAAATAACTCTATGAAGTAATTGCGCTCTGATGATATTACTGAATTGAAAATATATTTCATAGCTAGCACTGTAAATTACAACTGGTTGCCCAATACCACATGACAATTATTAATCATCTGTTGTTACTGTTTCATTTACAAATATCCTTATAAAGGATCTGGAAATTTTCATCGTATAAATTGCTTATTGCTAGCATTGTATGATATTCTGTCAGCTACATGTCTTCTCATGATATCTTTAAGGGTTTGATTTGATTGCACCGTTACTACTATTCCTATAAATGTTAATAAATAAAAGAACCAGACTAACAGCTATCTCAATGACGCTAATACAGTAGGATTGTAAATCATCATACTAAACTTCATTCCATTATCTTGTAGATCTAAGGATTGATGTACCCTTTATCTTTTCTCATGAGACTAGGGTAATGCAAAAATAGTGATATGTTGTTCTAAACCTTTTTTAACTTGCATTACATCCTTACCAATATAACCTTTATAATGCCAATCACTTCCTCTATGTCTAGAATAATATATGACTGAGTTTCGAACAATGTTCATATTGCGTGATTGAATGAGTCAAGGTTTACTCTATACAATGAGAGATTTTAAGATATTATCCTAATGTTTCGATGGTTAAAGGGATGTCATAAGAACTATGTTATTTCAACTATTATGGTTAACCATGCAAATAACTCTAATTCTCATGCTATAATATTTAATTAGCAATAATGTTGGATATTTCATCGGAGTCTTGGACACTATTGACGATTGCATGATTCTAATGTTTGTATGGCAGGTATTACTGTTCACTATGTAAGTTTGATAGCTTTGTTTTCATTACGAAATAGTGGCAAGTTTCAAAATATAGTATCACGACCATGGAAGAATATCCATGCTATGATTTTGGGTTACCTTCATAATGATTTTTAATTGACCCACAAAATAATTGGGAATCTTGTTGTAAAACTATTGAACCTTGACCCACTTGCATGAAAATATTTGTATGTTACGTGGTGGCTTCAGGACCAAGTGTTGGTGATATATAACATTGACTTAACCCTAGCTGGGCACTTCTCCCTCGCCTTCGGGCTCGATTGCTCTGTGAAAACCTCCTGGTCTGCGTTTTATTTTCCTTCCTTTTTACTGTTACAGTGTGCTGGCAGCTTCGAAGCTTACTCTTATCTTCGTATTTGTCCACTGTATTGTTTTGGGAGTCGTTGTATCTTTGCCGTTAGCTGCTTGAGGTGGTTATGACCTAGGTTTATCTTTGTGCTTCCATTACTAGTCTGGTCACGGCCTGAGGGTATCGTTCGACTTGTTTTTGTCACGGCCTCCATCATGGAAGATATCCCTTTGATTTTGCTAGCCCGTTCTTTGGTGACCAAGGTGGGATTTTTCACCTAAACAGCTCGTGGCTATCAGGCCTTTTACTGTGGTGGAAACCTATTTCAATTCGCTGGTAAGCTATACAAATTTGCTTCGTCATTTTCCAGATTAAAAGACATTATTTGGTTTTTTAAGAATAAAAGTTGTGACTGATTCGTTCTTGTCCAATGCAGGTGCTGGCTACTCCTGGAAGTGTACAAGGCACAACCTTCGATGCTTGGCTCCTACCGGGTAAGCCTGGTTTCACCATGGCTTTTCCTCCTTTTGGTGGTTAGAATGGTTAGGGTTTAGTCTTGAAATACCACCTTTGTGGCTAGCTCCGTGCTGTTTGGTCTTGTAGTTGCCCGTTTCCAAAGTTCGTGGACAGGTTTTAACCCTGTGATGTGTGTGGTATGATATGGTTGCAGTCATATGTAATGTATTCGTCTTTCTTGTGGTAGTTAGGGTTTGTAGAAGAATTATTGTATAAAAGAAACAAGCTGTGGCCTGTTCTGAAGACGAGGTGATGGCTTTGGGGTTTTTGTTTCGTTACTGTACTTTGAAAAGATTTAGGGTTAACACCCAGGTTTTGGAAGTTAACTTAATATGAAAAGTTGCCTATATATTGGCTTGTTTTAATGCATGCGTCTTTATTATTAATTCTATGCTATGTACTGTAATTAGTAAATTGTTTTAAGTTTTTAAATCACTTAAATAGTGGATTCGTAACTCGGCTGTAGGTGAAGATAATGTCTTACTATTTAGCACTGGTTTTGCTTATACGTTTTTCTTCCTATGTAGTTTAAGCTTTGATAATATGAATTGTTACAGTCATTCTGTATATTTGAGCTGGGTGTGGCGTGTGTTTAAATTCTATGTTTACGTATTGCTTCTATGAATAAGTGGGCTGCGGCCGTAGGTGAAATCAAGCCTTGATCCTTTAGAATTTAATTTACTGGTAATATATGGAAAGATAGGGTTTAAATCGATAGTTATGATTTGTTTAAATGATTATTATGTTATTAGGAATATGACTCTGTCGATACAGTGAGTCAAGTGAAGAATATAACTAAAAGTTTTGAGCTCGATAATGAATTAATAATATTGCTCTGTTAAGTCGAATACGATTCTGTTGGTAC
Organism: Larix kaempferi; assembly: GCA_027924585.1. Taxonomy (NCBI): domain Eukaryota; kingdom Viridiplantae; phylum Streptophyta; class Pinopsida; order Pinales; family Pinaceae; genus Larix; species Larix kaempferi. The sequence goes on from BSBM01000094.1 coordinate 10,062,032, forward strand.
TTGAAAGTTTAGGGAAGAATAATACTGTATTGCTCAAAGTTTACTATTGTTCCTATTATAATAACTAGTTTATTTATCTGTTAATAAATCCTGTGTGATGTAGTTCTGTTAGGTTTTCTGCGCCATTTGCTTTGTTTGATTTATATAATGGGTTTAAAACTTATCAAACCTTCACTAGGATTTGTACCCTGACATACATAACTTAACTGTGACTACAAATGTTCTGCAACGATATTGATAAAGCTATCGATACTGTAATATACTTGGTTATATTTTAATATTGTTTCCTATTGTTGTTTATTTAATTTTATATTATACAGAGTACAACTACTTATATGCAAACTCTGCTTATCTGATCAACAAATATAAATAACTAGGTTTATAATTATAACTCATAAAATATTACATAAAGCATTATTAGTTTCTGTCTTAAATTATAAATACATTAATAGTAAATAAACAGGGATATTACATCATACTAATAATAAGAAAATCACAGTAACTTTCAACAATCTTACTACTGATATTCTGGAATATTCAATCTACTAGCTAATTAATTACTACTCAGACATATTAACAATAAATACAACATGCATTCATTCATCCTTAATAAACATTAAAGAATAAATGGCAGAACCTGTCTTGATCTGTGGACAACAACAACAATGGGAGGCTGTTCCTCCCTACCAACTCCTGGAGAGTGCCCAGATAGCACTTCTCAGGACCCCCGAGCTTGCTCTGGTCTCCTTGGTTGGAACTAGTTGCAGCAGAATAATTCACTCAGCCCAAACAGCTATACTGGAACCAAGTTACTGCAGCATTCCTCTCAAACAACTTCCTTACTGTATATTTTACTCTTCCTCAATGGGACTCCTGAATAAAATTCACCTGAATGTATTCTCCCTCCAGAACAATTTGAACCCCCGGCTCAGTTCATTGAGTACTATTTAAAAGATTGCCTAGGTCTTTGTTGGGTTAACTGTCATTAATGAGCCACCTGCTCAGATTCCACTTTCTTGGGGAATCATGACCCCAAATATAGGGAAGTTGCCACCTGCAACTTAGGAAGTTTTTGAGGATGCTGCCACTTGTCATTTTCCCTTCCACCTAGTTCCATCCACCAGTTTGAAAAGTAACCTCTTTTTAACAGCTCTCCCATGCTGTTGTCTCCATAATTTATTTATTAATAATAAAATATTCTGATTTACATTCCATGTCTAGTGACTCTGCTGAGTCATCAATTCCTACTTAGCATTAAATTTAACATAATGTCTCAGGAATATAATAAAATAATTACATTATTTTTACAAAATTGGGGTATGTGACAATTCTGGGGTTGTATTTGGGAAATCCCTTTGATTGTTTTCGATCTTCCCACAATTATAGCATGTGATCGGTCCCTCAACCTCAACAAAAGGTTCCTCCGTGACCAAAACCTCCGCCACAACCACCACGATATCTTCCTCTCAGTCCTCCTCGCTATGGGTTGAACTGTGACTGATTGTACTACTGAGGATTGTACTGTGGCTGATTATACTATGGTTGATTATACTATGGCTAACTGTACTACGACGGATTATACTGCGGCTATGCTGGATGTTGCTTGTCTCCATTCATGAAGTAAGTATCAACAGTCCTTTATTGAAGCAATTCATATGCTCGACAATCTTTGTCATCGTGTACAAGAGATTGATAGAAGTTACAACATATAGATTAATTGGATTTAACACAACCTTCTGCAAATACACACATTCCTCCAAGCGATGTCCTTTTGTCTGGAAAACTTTGCACCAGGGCATTCCTCCTTGACTAAGCGGATTGGGCACACCAGACTGTAGATATTCGTGGAATTTAGGAAACTGATCTTTATGATGCCCTTTGGACTTGCATCGAATACACCATACCTCTTCGCAAACTTCCTTCCCTTTTTTAATCTCCTACATCTGAATAGTCAATTTTGCTAGTTGTGACTGGATCTGGCTCATGCCAATCCCTGTTTCTCCAATCGACGAAGCTTCGATCTTCATCGTGATTTCCAACGCCTCCTCCTGAGATAGGATCTTTTGTTGCATCAACAGCATCTGGATGTGCGGTATCAACCCTGCAATAAACCATTCCTTATGCTATATGTCGCTCCTCCCAAAACTAAATTTAGCCATCAAAGTTTTGAACCTCTGATCAAAATCCCACACTGACTCATTAAGGAATTGCTTTATCTCCTTCAATTTCGTGATGTACCGCAACTCGGATTTAGGATTCTTAAACTCGTTGATCATCCTAGCTCTGATTTCTACGGAATTCTTCTGTTGAAGTCCTAGAGGTACTTGTATAAACTTCATGTACCAATCCAGCGCACGACCTCTAATGGTCGTTGCCAATTGTCCCTCTTAATAGCTTCATCCTGTACTTGTTTTACTGTCCACACTGCTTCGCACAAGAACCAATATTGCTCGGGATCCTCTGTCCCATTACCTTGAAAGAGAGGAAACTTCACGTTGTCACCCACCATCCTTGGTTTTCTACCAGTTTTTATAGATCCGCTACTATTACTACTATTGTGACATGCATGAGAACCCTACGAAGAGCTTGTGTTTCTTCCTCCAAAGTTTGGAAAAGTGCACGGGGTTGTGGGTATGTTGTAGCTTTGGGTCTGTCCTTCCTCAGGTTTAGGGTTAGCCTGGTCATCCTCTTTGTCACCATAAGTTCGCTTAGTCCCTTATAGCCCTGCTTCGTAGTCCCTTGTTCCGGTCGCACTAGGAATCTCTCTCTATCTCAGTCCTCCTCTTCTTCTCTGGCCAGAACCCTGCCCCACTTCTCAGGTGGCCACAATCTTCCACAAATTCCCTCAAAATTTTGTCATAGCTCATTTCCATCTACCCCACATCATTTTATCAGACATGCATCTTCGCAGTACCCACAACATCTGCACACCAGAGTTTACTCATTGGAGTTCATCTTCAATATCCCCTTTTCACAAATGAGCATTTTAATCCACAATGGTAACACCAATACCTTCTTTTGGGTCCTTTAAATAAATTCCTTTTCGTGTCATTGTACGATCTAACTATGTCGACAACAAACTCAGTAATGTACCCTTCCAAAATGCTATCTACCTAGACATAGACAACCCTTGAAGCTTTATTGTTAACGCGACTCAATTGTTGGATCAGTTCCAGGGTCCAATGCTCTGGCTCGTCTCCTTGGAAATTCTTCTTCTGAAAAGTTAGGTTAGCCAACCATTCTTACAACAGTATAGGAAACTCATAAAAATATACCTCGCGGATATCAGTATAGATGTACTTCTACAACCACTGTTCTGTCGACCATTAAGTTTTCTAGTTTTCTTCCTCAGCGAACTCTCGTGTCTTTTTGTCGAACCACTCCTTGATCTACGGATTTGTTGGATGCCACAGCATGTCCTCCCTCTTTCTCACTAGGGTCCCGGAAACATAATAATTTGTTGACACAGATCTATTGATAAGGGTTCACTCCGCACAATGTCAACAAAGCTCGACACAAACTCCCATAGATATTGGCCCAAAAAGGGTTTAGCCTTTCTAGAAACACTCGCAGAGTGAGTGAGGTCCCACCCGAGATACCTAAGGGGGCTACAGGAACCAAGCTTCTGCAAGTATAAGAGGACATGCATCATTTACATTTAATCACAACATATCTCAGAGATCGACATAATTATCTTCGCATCATAACACCATCATTTCACACTAAGACATATTAATCAGATCTACTCATTTACACATCATAGAAACACATTTAACAGATTTGTGATGCTTCTCATATAATATTTAATCATAACTACGACATAACACAATTAATCTAACTATGACATAACCAAAAGAGAGACAAAGTCATTGCCAAAACATTCTTTCTCATTAAAAGTAGGATTCATACATCAAAACCATCTTATGAATCACCGAATTGAAAGAAACATACATCCGCAGAACCAATCCTCAAGATTTCGGATAATAGTTGATAGAAAGACAAATCGAACCATCGAATTAGATACAAATGGACAAAAAGACCTGAGATCAGATCCAGATAAAGATAAAACATAAGATGCCTGAAGGCTTACAATGCTACTCCTATTTATAGGCTCATTGGCCATTACAAACTTGGTCCACTGCACAAAGTGACCCATCAACTAACTAACTAATTAACTAATGACTCCCCTTTGTTCACTTTACTTCCACTTTATCCGCTTTGTTTCGCTCCACAACTGGTCCTTTATCCTTGTCGCTGTCCCTCTTATCGTTGTTTGTACCAAAACTTCAGTGACTTAGCCATGTGCCAACATATGCTATTAAATATGACCATCATGACATCTGTGCAATTTGTGGCATTGACAGGGAATACTATACGACAAGTGGAGTCCCTAAGCACCATGATGTCGATCCTTTTTTAAATACATCGAAGAATGAGAAAACTATAACAATAAATTTGATTATGTCATAGAATAAATTGTGATAATGACAACCAACAAAGTAACAATGATTACATTAGAACATTGTTTGCTGATATTTAAAATGACCCAGCCTTGAATCATAGGAATAACCTAACTTAACACAACTCTAAATCTTTTGTCTATCTCCCATGAGAAAACCCTATAAAGACTCCTAAGGTGGTTACAAATGTAACTCCTTAACCTAATTTTCCACTATTATTTAATTGAGTCATTAATTATTCATAGTATTAATGTGGTTCATTCCTACATTAATTAAATGAATCAAAATAATACCCATAAATGCATAAATGCAACTCCAAATAAGGTGCCAACACCTATGATGCCGTGAGCATACTTCTAAATGATGTTGGTATAAAAAGCACATCTAGTTTCTCTTGATCCTCGACTTTCATGTTCACAGTTAAAGGAATCAACATGCCAAAATACCAATTCCTTGAAGTAAAAACTTTCTACCACACAAACCGCTTGGACCTATCCAACGGTTCAATATTTTTTTCCCTCCTCTACTCCTCGGAGAAGTTCAAGGCATTGGTGATAGATGGTCAACCAATGCAAGGTCTTGTCGTGAGAGGCTAAAGTATTAGCAACTTCTACAGTAAAGAACTAAGTCAATCCGTTCTTCAACGTTATCTTCCAACTATGCTCTATACCATGTGCCAATATCCTTTTTGGTTCTTAGTGAAACATATAGTGAAAGTTAAGTGTCACTTCCCGATTAAAAAAAAAATCTTGTATGTACTTGTGAAACTCTTTTAAGGATGGCATTAAACCTTCTTAAATCCCTCACCAACTAAATGCCACACATCGTTTCATGATTGTTCACCTTGGTAGTCTGAGGCCATGTGCCTTGTGATGGTGTGGGAAGAGGAATGCAATATAAAAACCTATAATGAGAAGTAATCGACCCATTTCATCCTTCATTTCATTTTGGGATAGATATATATGCAGAAGTGAGGAGTGGGGTAAGGTTAGATGAGGAAAGGAACACCCCTTCCTACCTCCTTCATTTCGGGAGGAGTAAGTGATGCATCATGCAGAGGTTAAGGCAAGGAAATAAATTAGGAGATGTGAACTTATTCTCTTTCATTCCATCCCCTCCTTAATTTCACCACCTCCCCTCCACCCCCACACATTAGTGATCAATGACCAAGTGGTGCGACATGTGGGAGAGAGGAAAATACTCTAAGGAAAATCATAGACTTACTTGAATTCTAGCCCAGCATCCTTTGATGCTAAGTTAAAAACCTTTATGAAAGATCTCTCTAATTGAATTTTTAATGAGGACTTCGTTAAGGGATTGAAGGAACTCTTCTAGAATCACCCATCTTGATTTATTTCAAGTATCAAGGAAACATATCAACGATGCCAATTTTGGTCACATGTACTATCTCGAATGGTCCTTCCTATGCATCATTTTCCTAAATTACCTCTCAAACTCTCATCAAAGTTAAATACGAGGTAGAGTGAGATTAGAGATTACTAATTGGCATGTGGGAGTTGTTGTATTCAAGCAGATAGTAAAGCACACACACATATATAATCAAGACAAGAGATGAGTCGAATGCATCCAACCGGTTATATTCATCTTGATGGTATTATTTATACATCTTTATATGTGGTTGGAGCGGTTGCACCCGCTCCAACGGCTTCTTTAAATATACTATTACATAAATAACTAATGACAACTAAGGAGCCCAAAGGGTCCCCTCGAACATCTCCCCCACCTCAAAATATTTCTTCGCCTCGAAGAAAACATTAACAACCATGAACTGTGATTTCTTTAGTCTCTGTCAGCAGTCGGGGAGTGGTCAATCGAGCCACTCACCCCTTTCACCTTCCTGCCGGATTCATCTTCCACGGTCCAGAAGCTTCTGGGCTTCCACGCTCTGCCATTGCACCAACTCTCCAACTGCCTGAAAAACTTCTGAAATGACATTGAATAGATGTTTATGTGTGTTAGCACCGGGGGACTTGATCAATTTAAGTGTTCTTTTGTCATTATTAAACGTGAAGCGCTTTCTCTGTGTGGTATAGATGTCTTCTGCTTGAATACATGCTTTTCGTAGACTCAGCTGTCGTGAGACTTCTTGCAAGTTTCGAATCTGTCACTGCTGCTTGTGGTCGATACCGACTGATATTGGTTGAGGTGACTCAACTCGACCTGACTCGACATGATTTACTAAATCGACTAGAAACCAACTGAATTACAAAATTATAATACAAAAAGGTCTACTCTCGACCATTGACTTCATAAAAAGACTCGACCTCTTATAATATCGACCAATTTACATGATCATCGACCACTTTTTTTACTCCTCCCATGTGAATCTCTTGATAGACAGTTTGTACATTGCCTCAATCAACTCCGTCAATTTCCTGCAGCAACTCGTCCAACTCGTCGACAGATTAATAAATTGAAATGCACAGTCCATGAACTTCTTGGTCGACCGAAATTTATAATGGACAGGTGACAGTATTTCACTGTGAATCATTGGATTCGGCGAGTCGACTTAGATGATGGTCGATACTCTGACATGTTCATTAAGGCTGTCTCATAACTTTAAAAATTTCCCATTTCTCGGCATCCACCAATGCAACTTCAACACGCCCATCATAATACTGCAGAAAAAATTTAGGTCCATAGGCAACTGATTAACTTACTTGACAGACTTATCACAACGACGGATGTCGATCTACTAAGGCGATTCTCGGTCATCTTCTACTGATTCTTTATGAAACTGTCAATGATCATGCAGATACCACATCTTTATAATTGAAGTGAACCATTTGGTTTATTATCGACTGGTCAATTGTAAACATGGTCGGACTCCAGATCTAATGGATGGTCTCCCCTGGACAGTCAAATTTCCAACCAATCCCGTACTCCATCAAGTCAGTTCGTCAATAAGTTCATATAGTATAACGATTCTTTTCGCTATATTATGGTCAATTATAATGCAAATGGCTGGCCGACTGATACTTCTCTTCCTTAAAAACAAATTGACTGAAATCCGACACAAGCAACCTCGACCATATCTAGCACAGACGAAAAGACAATCGGATTCAAGAGTACCTTTAATATTACAACAAAGAGTGATGCACGCGATGAATCTAATACCACCGAAGGCTTTGCTTTGATCAACAGGGTCTTAACGGGCCACGACTTTAAATTTTTCCTTGCAGATTGTCTTCATCCTCACAGTCTCCTTCAGGTTCGAACCGCTCCTCTTTTGCTGCTGTCACGTAGCCAAAAGAGAACGGCGCCAGATGTTGAATGTTGTATTCAAGTAGATAGTAAATCACACACACAGATATAATCAAGACAATAGATGAGTCGAATGCATCCAACTGGTTATATTTATCTTAAACTGGTTATATTTATTTTAATGGTATTGTTTATACATTTTTATATGTGGTTGGAGCAGTTGCACTCGCTCCAATGACTTCTTTAACTATATTATTACATAAGTAACTAATAACAACTAAGAGTCCCCTCCAACAAAAGTTCATTTGAAGGGCGCCTTCAATTGAAATGAGATGTGTTGAAAATGTTGGTTAACTAATACTCTAATCCTCATTTGTTCTCTTTTTAGATGTTATTGTCTCAATTATGTTCTTGTAGATCTTAAGATTTTAAATTGTTCCTGAAAATTCCCTCCCCTTTCAACGTGAACGCATGGGCTCATATATGAATTTAATTTATCATGGTAACATGAAGATCTACATTAAATAACCTATTGAGTATTTTTATGTGGAGGTTCATCAATGACTCAAACCAAGGGAAATCATTTGTTTCAATGATTGCATTGATTTGGATTGTTGACTAGGTGAAGAATCTATTGGTTATGATTGGTTATGAAGGGGAACCCCTCGTCTCATTAATTATCCATCTTTCTCATTGTTTTATGTGTCTTATTTCTTTCAATTCAAGTTATTATCATGGTAGCTTTGGTGGCGGATATTAGACTATGGAGCTTAATTTATCTGTTTTAGGAATCTTTAGGTTAAGTATTATCACGTCTTATGCTGGAAAATTCTTTAGAGCTCTTTCCAAGGGTCTTCACAAGTACCAACTTGGACTCTAATCCTTAGATCTTAAAGACTTTTTTGGGGGGTAATTTTAAGTTGATCATTGCATCTCTTTTTGGTTTCTTTTTTATGCCAATGAGGTTTCTTCATATTTATGCTTATTTTTCTTTGGCCTTCTTCCTTTCTAATTATTACTTTAAACTTCTTAATGTTGTGGTGAATGTCATGCACTTTTAACATTAACAATATTAAAATTTGAGAATGCATATTTTTACATTTCATTATAATAGTGTATTATTTTATGGAGGATAATCTATGTCAAATCCATGAAATGCATCCAATGTTTTTGAGTGGACACTCTACCCATATATGAAACAACTTTAAAAGAATTATAATGAAAAGATAATGCCATTAATTTGGATTTTATAATGCCGAGGAAACAAAAGGTTAACTATTAAATAATTAATAAATTCATCATGAGTTTCCAAATCTCAAAGAGCTAAATAATCTTGATAGAAAATAATAAATTTAAGGGTTAAATACACGTTCCAAGGGCTACCCATTCAAACTTGATCTAAAGAAATGTTCATAAAAATGGATAAATAGAGATTAGTGGAAGTCATAGGTGAAAACCATATAGATATAAAGAGAAGAAGATAAGGAGTTGAGTAAATGGAACTTGTGGTTAAAGGGGTAATAGAATATCATGGTTAATCTTGAAGTAAAAATGGGGGGTTAATAGCTAATCAAAGGCCAAGGGGGAATTTTAAAATAAAAATATTAGTAGATGATAAAGAATGAAGAAGCCCCTATTATTATGAGAACTAGGAACTAAAAGGTGATGAGAGGATAAAAAATAGAAATCAAAATGAATAGCGTTAGTTATAAAAAAGAGAGACAAATTAGGAAATGAACATAAAATTAAGGGTTAAATCATAGGTTCACGAAGAGCAATTGAAAGGTTGGGGGTAGACCGAGAAAGATTAAGGATGAAGTAACAAACAAGCATGGAGAAATGGGAAGTGGAGAGTGCTTTAATGACAAAGGTGATGGAGAAGCGGCGTCCACAAGTGGCTTAACTTATAACCATCCTCTCGATTAAAATTGTTAGGATGTTTATCTATTTCTATGGCTTCTTGGATAATACGACAAGAATGATGAGCCATAGTGGCTAAGATTTTAGTCTAGTAAAAGCACATAAGGTGTTTAGTGTTATAACAGTGCCTGGTAATTGTAGATTTTGAAATACGATTATGAATAGTATCATCTATATGCTCCTCGAGACATGTGTGAACTGATTGGTTGGTTTGGCCAATATATGAATTTCCACAAGATCAAGGAATTCGATAGACACCTTGAGAGAGAAAAGGGTCTAATTTGTCTTTAATGGATCCAAATAATTGTTTAAAGGTTTTGTGAGGTTTAAAGAGTTAACTTTATTTTAGCCAGGATTTGGGGTAAGCAGTCAATGATGTCATGAATGTAAGGAAGAGAAATTTGTCCTTGAGCAGGAGAAGTAGAGTGGTTGTTTCTAGGTTTTGGATTACGATGAAGGACGTCTCAAAAGGTCTTGTTTTAATTTAAGATAGGGAGTAACCATTATATTGAAGAACGTTAGAGAGGTGGGCTTGATATTTCTTTAGGAGTTAAGGGATAGAGATTTAAATAGCTCTTGTAATGATAGCTTTTATAAAAAATGATTTTTTAGCAAGGCAGTGGTGTGAATTGGCAAGGATGTATCTATTGGTATGAGTTGATGGGAAAGGGAGGCGTAAGGTTGGAAAATGACAAGAACATCCAAGAAAGGAAGGGATTGGTCTTGTTCAATTTCCATTGTGAATTGGATGCGGGGGGACATTATTGCTTGGATCCTCATTAGTTTGAAGGCTACTATTCATGTGGCCATTTTGGATCAATAGTGTGGTAGGATGAAGCTTCTTAAGTCTTTCTTTACTCATTTATCCTTTTCACATATTTACATGAACTTCAACAAGCTTGCTGATCTTTTATCAAAAAGAGTTGTGGGTGCATCTAAGGACATCTTCTTCTTTGAATAATTTGAGGATTTTATTAAAGTCCCCGAAGGATCCCTCAAAGTTTATTAGTTGGATCTTGATTACAGTTTCAGATTTTCAATATATTTATTTTTGTTACATAGTTCAACATTAGACTATTTATGATAGTGTAAGTTAAGAAAATTTGTTGTTTTGTATTAAGAGGAAGCATGTCTCTTATGTGTAGTCTTGACAAGCTATTTGTTTTGGTACCACGATCTCTTTGAGTTTTCAGTTTTCTGCTTGATGGAATAATTAGGCATGTATTTGCAATTATAACTTTGATTCAATCTAGAATAGCAAGTTATTGTTTTTTCAATTGGAAAAAAAATTGCAGAAGGGAAAGACATATTTTAAACTCTACGTGTATTTAGTGGGGGAAAATACCCTAAATTGCCCAACTCTTAACTCGCAAAAAGAATCCAAAAATACTTCATTTATTTATTTATTACAAAATCTAAAATATATTGATCTAAAATAGAAAGTGAGGCATTTATTTTTTTTTAAAGGTGGTTCGTTGTTTGTTAGAGGGCTAGTCCACCAGGAAATGGTCACCACCTGTTATTCTAGAGAATCAAGGTGGCATGAATTACAATCATCATTACAATATGGGCTCAACAAGAGCAATATGTCACATACAAGATTTGAACCTAGGTGGGGAGGGTAACAACATTCCTCCCAACCACCCAGGCTACAACCAATGGACAAAGTGAGGCATTTATTTACACGTGAGATCATGACACCCCACAACCTAATGTTGTAATAAAAAAATATTTTGAAACCATTGTTAAGAATTATAAACTTCACAATCTAATGTTGCATTGCATGGATTAAAGATCTAATAAATTAATATTATAGAAAAAGATGACTACACAAGTTATTATTCATGAACAAATTATCATAAGAATCAAAATTAACAACTTTTTTTACAAATAATAAAAATATAAAATTGATATTATAAAGAATCAAAGTAATGTAAAATTTGTTTTACTAAAATTTGAGGCTTTCAAATTCATTCTTTAAAGCATCATTGATAAGAAATCTGAAAAATCTCAATCAAATATATAAAAACAATCTATAAACTCACTATAAAAATGTTGAAACTCATAATACAATGTTAAAGACTTATAATGCTCTATGATAAAAATTGTTGGAAAAAAATAAATAATTTTTTTATATTGAATAGAAGATATATATAATAATAATAATCAATTAAAACTTATAGTTAATTATTGATTAAATAAAAGAAAAAATATATTATTCTAAATTATTTTAATGGTATACAATTACATACTGAAAAAGCTTGAATTGTTTCACATTCTAAATTATATTATTAATGGTATACAATTATATATAGAAAAAGCTTGACTTGTTTCACAGTAATACTACGGATAGTAAGAATTTGGGAAAAGGGGTTTTAGAAAAACTTGTAATCTAAAAAGTATCAATGCCTTATCATACAAGTCCATTTAACAAAATGGCATTGAACATATCATAACCCTTTCAGAGAGAAATAGCCTGAATATGCCCGAATATCATCTATCATTTATTAATTAAAAGCGTGGACTTCATATTGATGGGAGTGGCGTTTCTTATTTATTTCCTTTTAAATAATATAATTATTATTATAAATTTAATATTATTATATATTATAAATTTATTATGATTTACTTTTTATCAGTCTATAAAATTGGTAAAAGGCCAGACGCATAACATTTTGCATATTAAAAAAAAAAGTCTTCCCTCACCAGACTGGTACAGCACTTCTGATAAAGTGATAATGAGTATCTATTTCTATTAATACGCTGGTCTTTCCAAGAAAACACGATAAAGAAGGTATGCATAAAAGACCGTGGGAGGAGATGCCGCTCCTTTGTGATGTTGGGACTTGTTCTCTTCTCTTGGGATCTCCAGAAGCCACTGAGGATCACTGGAGCTGGTCACATCTTCTTTCTCAAGCTTCAAAGAAAGCTTCAGCTTGAGCTTTATGTTCTGTACACCGACAATTACTTAATATTACTTGCCTTTGTAGATTCAATTAATTTTATAATGCTTCTTATATCCTTTTGAACTTCATCCAAAAAGAACAAAGAGGATCTTTTGTTTCGTCCCTCTGTGGGCTAAAAGAGGGCTGGTTTCCATTGCACTTCTCAATCGTATGATCCTCGGCAGTTCCTTCCTCTGAGAATGTAAATGGTCTATGTTGAAGAATCTATCTCTCTTCCTGACTAAGAGTAAGCCCATTGTCCAACACTGAGTTATCTATGACAATTGCGGGATCTTACTTAACAGTGTCGTAATATCTATCGTATTTGTGCAATATCTAACTTCCTGAGCCTCCACAGGACTAATTGGAGCCTCAATCTCTGACACATTTAATATATTCCATGGACCGGAATGTGCCAATACAGTGTAGTCCAAAAGCCATATTGCACAGTATTTCAAATAGATGAACTAGGTATCAACAATTTAATTCAGTATTTCAAATAGATGAACTAGGTATCAACAATTTAACTCTTTAGTCCTTGGAGACTTGCAACATGGTAGTTATTTCCAGTGTTAAGGTGACTGGAAACTGTAACTGGGAACTGCATTCCAGTACCTTAAGCACATGGGGAGCACCTTAATATGAAAGGATTTGAAACAATTCACATGGAGATGGGAAACAACTCTGCCCTCGATGTAGTTGATTTTTTAGTACTTCTATTCAGGCAATGTGGTGGCAATCTATAAACTATAAGATTTGGTGTTCGTGATCTATAAGATATAGGCAGAGAAAAGACTTAAGTTCTGTTGCTTTTATGTGACAAGCCCAATATTTTTATTGAAATTAAATCCTTTGATATGCCTTACGTCCAAGGGTAATGCTCCTAAAGGAAACATTACATTGCATATCATTAAGGGAAGATGGTTCACCTGTTAATAGAAAGTAGTAGCAAGTATCCATACAGCTTACTGGCGTGTATCCATTGCAAATACAAAGATTAGCTAGAGGTTTGATTATTTGCTTTCTGGTTGTGGGCAAATGCTGAATGTTGTACTTCAGCCTTTGTTTTGTGGTCTGGAAGGTTTCATTTTAACTTTCACACACACATTTCTGCAACATCAACTTTCACTACTTTTGTATATCTTCAAGAATAGGAAACAAATTTAGAAGAAGGAAAGTGAATAGGAACGATTAAAAAGATACTAACCTAGCCATAAGATTTAACACTGCTAATATTTGAAAGTTACACAGGATTTGCAATACATATTTATCTTACCATTCAATTGAATCAATATTCTCTTATGTAAAATTTCAACTGCCCTTCTCATTAAAAACTCAAATGTTTCTTAATATAATAAGAGAATATTGACATCATAGATGAATAATAAATCAAACCAAATGGATAATAAATCAAACCAACTGTAAATTTGTAGTCCACTTAATATAGTGTTGTAAAAAAGCCTAATTTGTATGGACAATAATCACAAATAGGTAATGCATACTAACAGAAATTTGTTTGAAAGACTAAAGTACAAATATTGTCATTCTAAGAATAATGACAAGACTGAAATTATTTTGTTGTTGACTTGACAACCTAAAATGTAGAATAACTTTGGTCATTCGGTGCAAGTGCATCATTGCTTGTTGCATTTGAATTGCTAAGCAAATTGGATAAGCTTCGTCTCAATCCACTAGAAGTAACTGAATTTGCTATCAAAACCTCTTTGATGCTCTCCAACACTGCTACCACAACTTTCATAGTTGGTCTTTCTTCTCGTGAATGTTTTGAACAAAGCAAACCAACATGCAGCAAAGAAACTAAGCATTTGTATACATTGTTTTCTTCAAATTCATTTCCATCCACCTCACTAAAAAGACAAGTGTCAATTACCTCCTTTACTCTATTTGGAAATGCCGAGTTCACCCAATTGTGCAAGTCTAGGTCTCCAACAAACATGGCACTTGTTGGTTGTTTTCTAGTAAGAATTTCCAATAATAGAATCCCGTAGCTGTAAACATCTCCTTGAGTAGAAACTATTGCACTCAATCCATACTCTACATTAAATACAAACCTTCATTAGATTTTGCTCATCCAAAGAATGGAATATTATTAATAAGAAAGACAAGTGAATGTGATATTTTAGAAGGCAATACCTGGGGCAATGTATCCCATGGATCCTCTCAAAGCAAGTGTTGAAGTTAGTGAAGTAGTAAAGCTTTCACCAATTACTTTTGCAATACCAAAATCTGTTACATGGGCTGACATATCTCTATCCAAAAGTACATTGCTAGGTTTTATATCACAATGGACTACTTGCACAAAAGAATCCCAATGAAGATACTCTATGGCATGGGCCACATCTATGGCAATGTCTAATCGAGCTTTCAATCCTAATTCACACACATCTTCATCATTGTTTCCATCTCTATCAGGATACAAATGTTTCTCTAAGCTTCCATTAGACATAAACTGGAATACTAAACTTTTGAAATGAAGGTTGGAACATGAGGTTATGATTTTCACCAGATTTCGATGTCGAACCTTTTGCAAGACACTGCATTCTTGTTTAAAACTCTTCTCAGCTTGGTCATTTTGCAACTGGAAAACCTTCACAGCAACAAGTGTGCCATCATTCAAAATTCCTTTATATACTAACCCAAAACTACCTTTTCCCAGCAAGTTGGCCTCATTAAATCCATTAGTCGCTATATGGAGCTCTTGATATGACATCCTTTGGTGCTCTAACTTTTGGAAACTAAATCTTGAGAAACCAATGTTTTGTGCATGCATATTCCCTCTCCATAGGAATCTTAAAAGAAGACAACATAGTATAAAAGCAATAGATCCACTTATTGCCAATAGTACTCTTTTCACAATTGTAGGATGACCTCTTGGTGCTGGACATGCAAATAACTGGAATACTTGTGGTCCACAAAGGTCAGGATTTCCATTAAAGTACATTTCATTTGATTGATTTGCGAAAAAACCTCCTTTTGGAATTTCCCCGGTGAGCTTGTTGAAAGACAAATTCAAATATTGAAGCATTTTCAACTTGTTGAGAGTAGTTGGTATTGTACCTGATAAGGAGTTGGAAGAGAGATCTAAGCTTATTAGACTTTGTAATTTTTCAAGTGAATCTGGAATAGATCCTTGGAAGGAATTTTGGGATAAATTCAATGAAAATAGTTCAACGCAACTTCCAAGAGTAGGTGGAATTACTCCAGTCAAGTGATTGGCAGAAATGTCTATAGCTTGAGCCATTGTGATTTTACCAATCTCCATGGGTAGGGAGCCTTCTAATGAATTCCATGACAAATTCAAATAGAAATGTAGGTTATAAAGTTCAACAATTTCTCGTGGTATGCTTCCAGTGAACATATTGTGTGACAAGTCGAGCATTTCCAAAT
Source organism: Larix kaempferi (assembly GCA_027924585.1). NCBI lineage: Eukaryota > Viridiplantae > Streptophyta > Pinopsida > Pinales > Pinaceae > Larix > Larix kaempferi. Next base: position 10,077,990 of record BSBM01000094.1, read on the forward strand.
TTGTACAATTTCCTAAGTTGGGAGGTATGCTTCCTGATAATTGGTTGTAATGAAGGAGGAGATCTCTTAGTTGTTTAAGGGCTCCAAGGGAATTGGGAATCTTTCCAGAGAGCATGTTTTTGCTAATGTCCAAGAGACCCAGTCGTTGTAATTGTTCAAAGTCATTAGGTATGTTTCCTTCTAATTTGTTGTTTCCTAAATATAATCTTTCTAAATTTTTAAGGTTTCTTAAAGAAGGAATGCTACCATTTAAAAGATTTCCAGATAAATTTAGATAGGTTAGGCTGCTGAGATTGCCTATATGTGGAGGGATATTTCCTTCTATCATGTTGTTTGCTAATGTCAAGTAAGACAAATTGGTAGAAAGTTTTCCTATTGCAAGGGGCAAGACACCAACTAGTTTATTGTCTCTCAAGTTTAGTTGGTTTAGGTGTGAACAATTTGTAAGGGCCATAAGGAAAGGCATGGTTGTATCACTACCACTATCAAGCTGGTTAGATTGCAAGTATAATATTTCAAGGAAGGATAGCTTACCCAACTCTATTGGCACACTCCCATTTAACTTGTTGTAGGCTAGAATGATTTCTGTGAGTTTCGAGCAATTTCCAATAGAATTTGGTATGTTTCCACTAAGTTGATTTCCCCATAAATTCAACAAACTCAAGTCAACCATGTTTAACAAGGAAGTGGGAATGCTTCCAGTGAGTTTGTTTTTGTAAATTGACAAGTAGATCAAAGAGGAGATATTTGACAAAGAAGTGGGAATTGTGCCTGATAACTCATTCTCATAGAGGTAAAGAGTTTGGAGATTGGTGAGGATGCCCAATTCTTGTGGAATTCTCCCAGTGAGTTTGTTTGTGGAAATTTCCAAGTTGATCAAAGAGGAGATATTTGACAAAGAAGTGGGAATTGTGCCAGATAACTCATTCTCATAGAGGTAAAGAATTTGGAGATGGGTGAGGATGCCCAATTCTTGTGGAATTCTCCCAGTGAGTTTGTTTGCGTAAATATCCAACACGATCAAAGTAGAGATATTTGACCAAAAAGTGGGAATATTACCTGCAAATTCACAATGTTACTAGTTATACGATTTTAACGATTTTTACCATAGTCAACGTCAAAAGCTTTTTAAACAAAGAGGGAATAGTACCTGTGAGGCTGTTTGCTCCTAAGAAAAGCTGCTGCAGATGTGTGAGGGAACCCAACTCGCGGGGAATCGTTCCAGTGAGATTGTTGTAGGAGAGCGCCAAGTAAACCAAATTTGTGCAGTTGCCGAGATCGCTCGGGATGCTTTCCTCCAAGTAATTGTGGCCTAACCTGAGCGTCTTCAAACGAAAGAGGCGTCCCAGTTGACGTGGGATACGACCGTGGAGCGCATTGCCTGAGAGATCGAGTGAGTGGAGAAACGTCAAATTGGCAAGGTAAGGAGAGATGCTGCCGCCCAGATCCATGGAAGTGAGGTTGAGAGAGAGGACTCTGTCCATGTGACGGCGGGTGCAGGTGACGGCAGTCCAGTTGCAGAAGGGGAGTGCGGGAGTCCAGTTGGCCATGGAAGCATGAGGATCGGAGGTGATCTCGTTCTTGAATGCCAAGAGCGATTGTCCATCGTCGTGAGACGAATGCGTAGAGGCGGAGGAGAAGTCGAAGGTAACAAAAATGAAGAGGAAATTGAGAGGAAAATAAAAAGAGAGGAACGGCATAGTGCTTGAAATGCTGAGCAGAAAATGCAAGGTGTTCTGAAAAGGGAGAAGTGCAGAGGTATGTATGAAAGAGGGACTCCCACGACCATTTATAAAGCGAGAGAGAGAGTGTTGTAATTACTCGTCCCCTCGTGTACACAAAAGACAGGACCAGAAGCTGAGCATAAGTGAATGTATGGACCACTGTGTCAGAAGGTTTCGCCGTGCTGTAATTAGTGGAGATATGGACCACTGTGCTATCTCCAAGTTGTTGATTTGATTTGTTTGTAATTATTGGTCCGCTCGTCATATGGACTACGCAGATAATTTTAATATGGATGAAAGAGTTTGTTTTCCATATTGTTATTTTTTCAATTTTATAAAAGGATTCAATTTAATATGTACATACTGATTTAAAAGTTTTTGTGATTCAATATTTTGATAAACAATTATTTTTTATGACACTCAAGTGACATCCTACTACAATATCTTTAAAAGATTCAAGATTTATTTTATGAATGATTATATTCAAACTTTTATCATAATATATATAAATTCATATAAACTACATATTTAATTAACTCCAAGAGTTAGCTCAATAGGTTGAACCATTCACCCAAGATATATTATAAAAAAAAAACCATAAATCACAAACTTATATCAAATATCACCAAAAGAAGAAAAAATACACACAATCTCATCAAACAAATAACATATAAACAATTACTTTATTAAATTTGCTAAGCACAATATTATTTAATAATAATAATAATAAATAACAAAATTTTGAACTTATATTTTTTCTTTAACCACATATCTTTTAAATATTCAAGGTGATAGTTGCATTAGCTTCTTATCTTTAATAATAATGTAAAGTTTTACCATTTCTAACTTGAAACCAACCCAATTTATAATGGGTAAAGTTTATATTTAAATTAATTATATCAAAACATGTAAATACATTAAATCCTTTAAAAGAACATGTGGATAAATACAAACAAGGTTGAAGAGAACATGATTTAGATATCTTATACAATCCAGTGCAAGCTTTTGAGTTAACATTATATAAATTAAATGTTTATTATATATTAATGTTAAAAGAATAATTTAATATTTTATTTTTATTTTTTCAAATTATATATAAGTTAGAAGGTTTCTTAATAGAGGCAGGTTGTATTGGCACGACGTCAGTAGGAATTCTCATCATCCTCTTTTATGTTGGTGATATTGTTCTTCTAACAAGATGTCCCTCTAATATTTATAAGCAATTGAGAATTTTCAAGAATGTTTGCTCTAGTATGAGCATGACTGTCAATACCGACAAAACCAAAGTTATGTTTATAAAATCTAATAAATTCACTTACACTCATTTTTTGTATGATAATAGCAGCTTGGAGAAAATCACTTTCTACAAATATCTTAGGATTGATATCCATCACAAGCTTAACTGGAACTACAACATTGAGAAAATGATCAATGGAGGGTGGAAAGCTTATTTTTCTCTTGAAAACAATTGTAAGTCAGCAAACCTTGTGATGTGGGATAAAAAGGCATTCCTCTTTGAAACTCTTGTCACTCCCATTCTCCTATATGGGTGTGAAGTTTGGGGCTGCAACATCTCTAGAGAATCTTGGAGAAGGATTGAACAAATCTAGACGCATAAGTTATAAATTACAATCTTAAACTTAAAAGCAATACACCATATCCTATTCTCCTTATTGAAGTGGTTATTTCCCCCTCTAGGTTAAAGATGCAACGGACTAACGAAAATGTCATTTTGCAAAATATAGATGATATCAAAAATATTATTACTTCAAAGTTCAAAGAGAAGTTGTGGTGTTATGAAAATTTAGAGGATAAAAGAAAATTAAGATATTACAAGGCGGTCATTAACCCTAATATTGGAGATCAAAATTATCTCTCTATTTTAAATAGCATAAAGAATAAGATCCACATAGCTAAAATAAGAACAAACTCTTGTGAGATGCATACTAAAACAAGGCACTAGACCTTTCGTAAAAATTCGTGGGATGGAAGGATATGTCATCTTCGTGAGACTATGAGTGTTGAGGATGAAAAGCACTTCCTCTTAGATCGCCCTGCGTACACCCAGATAAGATCTCAGTTTAAAAATTTTTGTTACAATATGAACCTGTTGAACATTCTATCTCATCAAAATTATAGTAATTTAGAAATGCTCGTCTCCAAGTTTTTTAGCACATAAATAAAACTCTAATGCAAACCAAGCAGTTCCTTACTTTTATTTCTTGAGGTCCGATAAACCAAAATTTATTTAAATGAACATTAACAATCAACCTCATTTTCACATATATATTTAAAAACATTATTTATTAATTATCACACTAAAAATAAAATTATTCAAATATAAGTTATAATCTATTATATATTTATATAATTTATAATCTTTTATATATTTATATAAAAACAATCCATATATAAAATTCCCTTAAATATTTAACTAAACTTTAGTTTGAGAAACAATACACTTCTCCATCATCATAATCTTATATAAAATAAATTTACATAAAATAATAAAATAAATTAATTTTAATATAAACTAATAATATTAAATAATTATATAATATAAATTAATGATTATCACATTATAAACAAAATTATTATGTCTGTGACAGGGGATATATATACATTGTTGATGCCCTATTAATTTGGTCCAAGGTTTATAACTTTTTGTTGTGGTCTATAGTTTTGGGTGGTCTATTATTGTGTATTAAACCCTATTTTGGGGGAAAAAATTAAAAAATTTGAGTAGGTTGTGACGAGGTGACATTGTCCTCAGTTTTCCCTCCCCGGGAGGGAGCGGCGGGTCGATGCTATCCTCATTTAAATGTTCCCTGCATTGGCATGAGTATTTTTAACGGCCATTTCCAAGCGAGTGTAGAGTCTTCTTCCTTTATCATTTAATGATAGTATTCTCCTTCTGGCTTCGCATGGGTGTGGTAAATGTGCCCTGGCTTCAAGGGGCCAACGTTGGGTGGAAGTACAATAAGCTAGTTTGGTTTACTCCTCTAGCTCCCATGTAGCCTCATCGGAACCAAAGTGCTTCCATTACAGCTTTACCTTTCCGATGGCTTAGTTCCAGAGCAATGTTACCTTCTTGTCAAGAATGTGCATAGGTTCCACTTGGAACTCTCCTTCGGGTTCCACCTGAATCACATTCTAATCATTTACGTGGTTAAGATCATGTACATACATCTTAAGCAAAGAAACACGAAAAGCATTATGAGCTCTCATGTTAGCAGGCAATGCAATCCTCTATGCAACTGGTCCTATCCTATCAAGGACTTCAAATAGCCCACAATATCTTGGTGCCAACTTAGCACAACTTCCCAACGTTAGGGAACTTTTGCTTGGCTTTACTCTATAATAGACATGATCCCCAACTTTAAATTCTCCGTGCATTATTTTTAAATTTGCATATCTCTTCTGCATGTCTTGGGCTTCCTTTAAATTTTGCATGATCTTAACAATTTCCCGTTCCATTTCCTTGAGCATTTATGGCTCAAGTACTACTATGTTTATTGGGATATCCCAAATCACTGGAGTTCTGCATCCTTTGCCATACAATGCCATGTTCCCAATGATGCTTGATGTCCATTATTGTAAGCAAGTTCTACCAAGTGTAGGTAATCCTCCAACTTGTATGGCGTATCCATCACATACATCCTCAACATATCCTCAAGAACTTGATTCACCCTCTCGGTTTGACCATTTGTTTGGGGATTATACAATGTACTGAAATTTACTTGAGTCCCCAATTCTTGGAATAATCCTTTCCGAAAATTGGATGTGAATTTTGCATCTCGATCTGAGTCTATTGCTTTGGGTAACCCATGCAATCTGAATATCTCTTTCATGAATATATTTTCTATGTCACTTGTTTTATGAGTGGACTTGACTGGAATAAAATGAGTTTCCTTTGATAGCTTTTCCACCACAAACATGATTTAATCATGTTGCCTTGTTTTCATTGGAAAACCTATTATAAAATCCATAGAAATTACTTCCCACTGAATCCATTCAGGAATGGGCAAAGGTTGCAATAGTCTTGTTGGATGTTGATGCACTGCCTTGACTTGTTGGCATTTTTTACATTGGGAAATGTATTACATTACATCCTTTTTCATCCCATGCCAAAGTATTGTTTCCTTGTTGTTGTAATTGTCCTTTGATATCCTGGATGTACGGAGTATGGAATTTGATGAATTTCATCCATTACCATCTTCTTCAAATATGCACAATTTGGAATATACAATCTACCTTTATAAATACAAAGATCATTTTCCCCAAGTTGATTTCCTTCACACTTTTCATCTAAATTTCTTTGCTAAAATTTCTCTTTTATTTGAAGATAAGTTTCATCTTTATTTTGGGCTTCGAGAACTCTTCTTCTTAAATTGGATTTTCACATACTCAAGGCTGCTACATGAAATTTTCTACTAAGGGTGTCTGCAACATTGTTCTCTTTTCCTTTCACATGTTTGATTTCAAAATCAAAATCACACAAAAATTAAAGCCATCTAGCTTATCTGGAATTTAAGTTTGGTTGATCAAACAAATATTTTAAGCTCATGTGATATGTCCTAAGCTCGAATCTTCTTCCCAACAAATAATGTCTCCACATATTAAGGGCATGTACTATGGCTGCTAGTTCTAAATCATGAGTTGCATAATTCTTTTCATGCTCTTTAATTTCCTGGACTCAGAACAAATCACAAAGCCTTATTGCATAATCACCCCACCTAATCCTTCAATGCAAGCATCCATGCATACTACGAAATATTTCTTTGGATTTGCAATCTTCAAAATAGGGGTACTAGTAAGTAACTTCTTTAATCGCTGAAAGATTTCTTCGCATTTTTCAGACCATACAAATTTCACATTCTTTCTTTGCAGTGATGTAATTGGATGAGCCATCTTGGAGAACCCCTCAATGAACCTTCTATAATATCCTGCAAGACCCATTAACATCTATAGCATTCTTTGGACTAGACCATTTCATTATGGCTTCAATCTTTTCTGGATCAACTACAATTCCTTCCTCTAAAATAATATGACCTAAATATTGTACCCTTCCTTGATAGAAGTCACACTTGATAAGCTTTGCATATAATCTGTGCTCTCTAAGAACTTGCAATACCATTCTTATGTGTTTCTCATGCTCTTCTTCACTCTTTGAGTAAACAAGAATGTCATCCAAGAACAATAATACGAAATTATCCAAATACTTGTTGAAGACGATATTCATGAGACACATGAATGTGGTGGGTGCATTGGTAAGACCAAATGGCACCACCATGAACTCATAATGGCCATATCTTGTCTGGAAAGCTGTCTTGGGTATGCCTTCTTCTTTTATTCTCACTTGATGATAACCGGATATCAATTCAATATTTGAAAACACTTTGGTTCCCTTCATTTGATCAAACAAATCATCAATTCTAGGCAATGGGTACTTATTCTTGACTGTCACTTTATTTAGCTTCCTGTAATCAATACATAGCCTTAAAGTCCCATCTTTCTTCTTGATAAACAACACCGATGCTCACCAAGGAGACACAAATTGTCTAATATACTTCTTGTCCATTAATTCTCGTAGCTTCATCTTTAAATCTACCAATTCTGGCGTGCTCATTTTATAAGGAGCTTTAGAAATTGGGGCTGCCCCTAGAACAAGATTGATTGTAAAATCAATGTCCCTTTTTGGTAGCAATCCTGGCACTTCAACTAGAAACACATCTTTGAACTCTTGCAAGAACTGATAATCGTCTATCTTTGGGTCTCTGTCCTCTAATGAATTTGATATATGGACCTCATATAGGTGGCAACCTTTCTTGTAGAATTTTCCCAACTGCATGGCTAAGATTTGTGTTACTAGAACTTGCTTGGGAATCCCTTTCACCACTCTCGGTCTTCCTTATTCATTAATGCAATCAATGACCTTTTCATAGCAGTTTATCTTGGCTCTATGCTTTTTCAACGAATCCATACCAATAAGAGAGTCATACAATAATGGTAGGACATTCAAATTTACTTGCATGAGGAATCCATTCAACTCTATGGGGAACTCCATCACTACTTCACTCAATTTTGTTTTCATTCCGGTGGATAATTGAACTAGCCAAGACTTATCATGCTTGATTTTTATAAGGGTGAATCCACGAATATCGTTCACCATTTTTGGCAAATTGCATGGGGAAATTTTTTTTTTCGGACCCTCGATCGAGGTTTTAAATGCTCGATCGAGGGTTTTAAAAGCTTGATCGAGGGTTTTAAAATACCTCGATCGAGGGCTTTAAAAAACCTCGATCGAGGGTTGAAACAAGACCTCTATCTAGCTTTTCAAAATCTCGATATAGCTTTTGAAAAGCTCGATCTATCTTTTGAAAAGCTCGATCTATCTTTTCAAAAGCTTGATCTAGCTTTTGAAAAGCTCGATCTAGCTTTTGAAAAACATAAAAAGGCCCATTTTAGGCCCTCGATCGAGCAAATACCTCGATCGAGGTTTTTAAAATACCTCGATCGAGGTGTTGTTAAACCCTCGATCAAGGTGTTGTTAAACCCTCGATCGAGGTATTTTAAAACCCTCGATTGAACAAATAGCTCGATCGAGGGCTTAAAAAACAGGCCGAGATCCCTTTTCACTGTAGAATGAAAGTTTTGTCTTCCTTCCACAGAGATAAACCATGTCATTAAATACTCATTAATGAGCGGACTTGATACCATCGAATTCGTCAACGAATCCTCTATCCAGATACATAAAATTTACAAATTTTTATCTTCATATGTCCTTTGTTTTTAAATTTCTACTAAAAATTGCCCTAAAAAACGCTGCCGACAACTTCGATTGAGCTCAAAGATAAATCCACGACATTCAAAATACACATCCAAAAAATTTGAAAAAATACACAAGCCCTAGATAAACGCATCCTCTTTAAAAGGGTATTTTAGTTTTGCAAATTATGTAAAAATTCAAAAGATTTGGTGCACGAACACACATGTGTGCAAAATGCGATTGAAATATTCATTGGTCATTTTCGAAAAATAATAATAAATATATTTTTTTGAGAAAAATTAAAAGAAAAATATGTAAGCCCTAGTGCATTCTGTCTAGATCATGTTCACATGTTTCATTTTTTTTAATTATTACTTTAACATTAAATTATCGTGCACGAACACAAACTACTTGTTAATTGCTCTTCAAATTTTTAAGTACACACGTTTCATTAAATGAAAATTCGACATGATAAATGACATTGGTATATTTTGAAAAAAATATCATTGGAAAGCCAACATAATTCTCTACATTTTGTTTTTCAACCGCATGTCAAAATTCATTTGGAAAATATGAGTTTCGAGGGCTTCAATTTAATACATGGATAAAATTTCCGTTTTTCACCGTCATATTTGGCCAAAAAGAGTTACCCATCTTCATGGAATCACCCATAAGAGAACAACTTTCGGCCAATTTTGGAGTAACATAACTATGAGTAGATCCTGGATCAGTCAAAACTGAAATAGATTTCGTAGCAATCTTACCTTCAACCTCCACTGTAGTTGATTGATGGTCTGCTTGGTGGTTATCCAACACTGCATAAATTCGAGGAGTTGCTCTTGTCATATCCTCCACTGTAACTGATTATTCTAAGTTATGCAAGCTTCAGAGGTTCTCTCTTCGATGTGGCTAGTCTTTAAGCATGTGGTTTTCTCCACATCCCCAACATTGAAGTGGTCCTTTCACTCCTTTTTCTACTGCTACTACCGGATTAATTCCACTTCGCACTTGCTGGCCTTGTTGGAAATTTCTTGGTTGATTTCTAAATGGAGGTTTGAATGCACTTCTCCTTTGGTCAAATATTCCCTTTGGTTTTCCTTTCCATGCTAGATGAACTTCTGATTGTCCTTTGATTTTCTCATAACAATGCATTTCCATTCCAATGGCTTCATCAAGAGTTGGTGGATTAACAAACTCAATCTTATCTCTGTAAACTAGGGCAGACTCCCAAGTAAGATTTGAATTTTTACTCTTTCATCTTTGATGTAATCTACATACCTCAGCAATTCCAAAAACTTTTAGACATGTTCTTCCATAGACTTATGTCCCAATTTTATGTCATTGAACTCCTTTATCTTATTATCATAATACCTAGAAGAAAGGTATTTTTCCTTGAAATACTTTGTAAATCGCTCCGAGCTGATCCTTCTCTCCTTGGTTCCTTTTACTTGCCTGAGATGCTCCTACCAAATTGAAGCTAGGCCATTGATATTGTAAATAAAAATTATGGCCTTTTCATTTCCTAAGTAATCATGAATCCTAAAATATTTCTTCATCCCAATAATCCATTCCTCTACTTCTTGACCTGTCTTACTTTCTCCATCAAATGTGGGTGGCATTGCCTTTCTAAATTCTCCTTGTGGGATCCTTTTAAAATTTCTTCTTATCTCAAGTCTGCTAGAAACATGCTTTGGGATTCTTTGAGAACTTTAAGAATCACATGATTTTCTAAAAGGAGATCTTGAAAAATATGCCTTATGTGCACTGCTCAAAGAACCATTTCTTGGGCTTGGAGTCCTCCTCCTAGTGCAACATCTAGAGCGGCTTCCCGTGCTTCTTATTTCTTAACCAACATTGCTTGGATTAGATCCAAGATGTGCCCTCTACTGAATATCAGTGAGACTCTGAAGGATGATCGCATTAATTTGGTTCTGCTCTTCTTGAGATTTGATCAACCTCTCATCGAAACTCCTCATTGTTTCAACCAAATTTGGGGGAGTGATTTGCTCTCTTCTCCCATTGGATTCAGTCTCAGCATCGTCCTCTTGCATGTTTTCTCCTAGGACATCCTCATCATGTTCATAGGGTTCCTGGGCATCATTCATGGTTACCATTTTCTCTTGGAGACTCTTTCTCTTATGCTTGATGCCCTCTGCTACAATTGTTCAAAGATTTTCAACTCCAAGCACTGTGCATCATAGATATATTTATTGTTCGAAAGATCTAAATAGTGGAGAAACGTCAAATTGTCGAGGGAAGGAGAGATGGTGCCGCCCAGATCCATGTCACTGAGGTAGAGGGAAACGACTCTGTCCATGTGATGGCGGCTGTAGGTGACGGCAGTCCAGTTGCAGAAGGGGAGTGCGGGAGTCCAATTGGCCATGGAAGCATGAGGATCGAAGGTGATCTCGTTCTTGAATGTCAAGAGCGATTGTCCATCGTCGTGAGAAGAATGCGTAGAGGCGGAGGAGAAGTCGAAGGTAACAAAAATGAAGAGGAAATTGAGAGGAAAATAAAAAGAGAGGAACGACATAGTACTTGAAATGCTGAGTAGAAAATGCAAGGTGTTCTGAAAAGGGAGAAGTGCAGAGGTATGTATGAAAGAGGGACTCCCACGACAATTTATAAAGGGAGAGAGAGAGTGTTGTAATTACTCGACGTGTTGTAATTACTAGAGATATAGTTACCCCGGTGGCTTTGGATCTTTATTACAAATTTAGCAATACAAAAGTTATTATTAAGTTGTTGTTTATATTTGAGTTAAGAATATTTAAACAAATATTATAAAAAAATTATTAATAATATTTGAACAAATATTACGTAAAAATAGGTATAATTGTTTTTTTAAAAAAATATATATTTAATTTGTAATTCTTTATATTTTAATTTATTTATAGTCGTGATCATTATTTTTTTTATTCTTAATAACACTCCAAACTAAGCTTTAAATGGTTTAATTTATTAATTCTTTTTATAATTTATAATAATGATGTCACTACTGAATGTTTCATGGTGTATCATTAAAGGTTTGCTGAAAAATTGTATTAATGTATTTGGAAGTAACGATATTTACTTTCATGAAATCTTAATGGATATCTTTGTGGTAAAGTTCGGGATATTATTCATAAGCATATATTATTTAGTTATTTTAAGGGAGATGTTATTATTAGATTTTCTTGTTAATATTATTATTAAATTTTAGGATAACGTGAACTTTGAGAAACATATAATTGGTGTGATATTTATTGGAAATCTCCCATTTATAAGTAAATTTAGAATTTTTTAAAATTATTTTTATATAAATGAAAGAGTTTGTTTTTCATGTTTGTTATTTTTTCAATTCTTTAAAAAGATTCAATTTAATATGTATACAATGATTTAAAAGTTTTTACGATTCAATATTTTTTATGACACTCAAGTGACATTATTCTTTATGGCACTCAAGTGACATCCTACTATAAGGATTTTTTTTAAAAATTCAAGATTCATTTTATGAATAATTATATTCAAACTTTTATCATAATCAATATATAATTTCATATAAATTACATATTCAATTAGCTTCAAGAGTTAACTCAATAGGTTGAATCACAGAAAAACCATAATTCAGAAACTTATATCCAATATCACAAGTAAAGACCCCTTTTAAGAAGAAGAAAAAAATATACATTCAATCTCATCAAACAAACAACCTATAAACAATTACTTTATTAAATTCAACAACATATAAACAATTACTTTATTAAATTCATGAACAAAATATTATTTAATAATAATAAAAAAATTATGAACTTATAATTTTTTTAGCACATAATTTAGTAATTTAGAAATGCCCCTCTCCAAGCTTTTTGAGCACATAAATAAAAATCGAAAGTAGACCAAGTAGTTCCTTATGTTTATTTCTTGAGGTCCGATAAACCAAAATTGATCTAAGTGAACATTAACAATCTAAGTGAACATTAGCAATCACATCATTTTCATATATATATATATATATTTAAAAAAATTATTTATTAATTATCACACTAAAAATAAAATTATTCAAATATAAGTTTTTTTTTTCCAGGGAAAAAAATCATATTCATTGATCATATTGAGCGTCGAATACATTCCTCGGGTACTTTATCAGTACTATTTAAAACTTATAAAACTTCTATTACATTGTATTCTGCAATTTATATTCTATAACATATTCCAAATATACTACTTCAGTTACAAAATAGAGTCCAAATTGCTCTAGCCGTGTTCCTGAACTTCTCGATTTATAGATATTTTGCACTTTCCCTCGTCCTCCAATAGGCCAACTTTAGAGAGCCTATCATCCCTTTCATTTTGTTCTTTGAATATATGAACAAACTCCACCTTCCTAAACGTCTGCATCAAAAGGTCTATTTGGAGACCAAGATTTTGCAGAGAATGATTTTGAAAAATGATATCTTTGTTCACTTTTTATCCATAATTCTGAATCACCATAAATTCTGAAAGTGTCCACTGAGAGAGTTTTTCCCTGCTGGAGGAGAAGTAATAGTGCTAACCCTTCATCTCGGTTATTTGTCCCAGCTCCTCCATTCGCTTGAAAAAGCACCTCCTTACCTTGATGTTTAAGAAATCTGCCCATAACACAGCTATGGTTCACACATGCACCATAAAAAAAAACCACCGAATCTCCAACTCCATGGTTCATAGATTTCATCACTCTAGTCTTTATGTCCTGGTCGTGGCCCATAAAAAATTATAGATAGAAAGGATTTGAGCAGAAATAACGAAACTTGGATAGTTCAAATCTTCAAAAATCGCCTTATTACGTGCAACCCACACATGCCAAATCACCAGAAATGGTAGACATCGCAAGTTTTTAAGATTAGGGTCATCAAACCAATGTTTAAAAAAAGAAGTGAAACTGTAACCTTCCTCCACCATCCCCAGCTGAAGCGTATTTCTCACTTCAGTCCAAACCTATTGAATAAAAGGGCAAAGAAGAAAAAGATGAGCAACATCTTCGTCTGCATTCCTACACAGACAACATCTACCCGGTCATCCCATCTGTCTTTTTAATTTGTCCCAGGTTAGAACCTTACCTTGCAGAATCAACCGGAGCAGAATTTTACTTTTATGAGGCGCCAGGGTTTTCCAAATCAAGTTGCCCCACCACGGTTGATCAACAATCCTATGATTCCAGATTGCAATATATGCATCACAAACAGTAAAAGTACCCCCTTCATCGATACCCTGCCACCGGAGCACATCCTGAGCCTCCCCCAATTTAATAAAACCTCTCTTCATCTATACAATCCAAGCATTCCAAGTCTCCGTCCATCTAGAAGGAATCATCATCTCCTCCACTGTAAGCCACTGCTGTGTGAAACCTGTCCCAAAAACTTCCACATCAGCAAGCACTAAAAACCCTTTCGCCTTCAGAAAATGCATGAAATCCTAAGGGAAAAAAGGAGTTTTCGTAACACCTTTATAATACTCGCTGCCAATTCTAGCCTCCTGGCCATCTCCCACCTCCCAAACCAACCTCGCCTCTATTACAGGGATAGAAACAACTATCGATTTCCCGAACACGAAGCCTCCACGACTGCTCTTACCCGGATTTCTTAACCATTCTATGACTGTACCATTTCCCAAATATTTAAAACGGAGAATCGATTGCCACTTGCCCTCTTTAGAAAGGAACTGCCAAGCCATTTTAGAGGCCGAAGCTTGCCCAAAAGTAAACAAGTCCTTAAAACCCCCACCACCTACCTCTTTGGGTTTAGATATCGACTCCCAAGAGGTCCAATGCAAGCCTCTGTGCTCCTTACCCTTCCAAAGAAATCTGAAGAAAGTCTTTCGGAGAGAGTGTAGAATACCCTGAGGCAGCCTAGCATTTATCATCAAGTCACATCGGTAACGCACTAAGTACACTTTTGATTAGTACAGATTTCCCTCCCCTTGAGAGGAACGGATTACACCAAAAATGGATACACCGCTCCACTTTCACAACTAGCCATTGCCAATCTGCAATTCCATAACAGTTAGGTTTGAGGTGAAACCCCAAGTACTTGAAGCCCAAGTTATAATCTATTATATATGTATATAAAAAACAATCCATATATAAAATTCCATTAAATATTTAACTAAAATTTATACACTTCTCCATCATCATAATATATAAAATAAATTTACATAAAATAATAAAACAAAATAATTATAATATAAATTAATAATATTAAATAATTATATAATATAAACTAATTATTATCACATTATAATTAAAATTATTATGTCCCTTACAGAGGATATATAGACATTGTTGATGCCATATTAATTTGGTCTAAGGTCTATAAATTTTTGTTGTGGTCTATAGTTTTGGGTGGTGTATTATTGTGTATTAAACCCTGTTTTGGGGAAAAAGCTTTAAAAATTTGATTAGGTTGTGACGAGGTGACATCGTCCTCATTTTTCCCTCCCCGGGAGGGGGTGGTGGGTCGATGTCATCCTCGTTTAAATGTTCCCTGCATTAGAATGAGTCGTTTTAATGCCCACTGCCAGGTGAGTGTAGAGTCTTCTTCCTTTATCATTTAATGACAATCTTATCCTTCTGGATTCACATGGGTGTGGTAAATGCGCCTTGGATTCGAGGGGCCAATGTTGGGCTGTAGTACAACAGGCTAGTTTTGTTTACTCCTCTAGCTCCCATGTAGCCTTATCGAAACCAAAGTGCTTCCATTACACCTTTACCTGTTCGATGGCTTGGTTCTAGAGCAATGTTACCTTCTTGTCAAGAATGTGCATAGGTTCCACTTGGAACTCTCCTTTGGGTTCCACCTGAATCACATTCTAATCAATTACATGATTAGGATCATGTACATACTTCTTAAGGAAAGAAACATGAAAAAAATTATGAGCTCTCATGTTAGTAGCAAATGCAATCCAATATGCAACTGGTCCTATCCTATCAAGGACTTCAAATAACCCACAATATCTTGGTGCCAACTTAGCACAACTTCCCAAATTTAGGGAAATTTTGCTTGGTTTTACTTTATAATAGACATGATCCCCAAATTTAAACTCTTCATGAATTCCTTTTAAATCTGCGTAGCTCTTTTGCATGTCCTAGGATGCCTTTAAATTTTGCTTGATCTTAACAATTTCCTGTTATGCTTCCTTGAGCATTTATGGCTCAAGTACTACTTTGTTTACTGGGCTATCCCAACTCACTGGTGTTTTGCATCCTTTTCCATACAATGCCTCAAATGGACCCATTCCCAATGACGCTTGATGTCCATTATTGTATGCAAGTTCTACCAAGTGTAGGCAATCCTCCCACTTGTATGGCGTATCCATCACATACATCCTCAACATATCCTCAAGAACTTGATTCACCCTCTCAGTTTGACCATCTATTTGGGGATGATACTATGTACTGAAATTTAGTTGAGTTCCCAATTCTTGGAATAATCCTTTATGGAAATTGGATGTGAATTTTGCATCTCGATCTGAGACTATTGCTTTGGGTAACCAATGTAATATGAATATCTCTTTCATGAATATATTTGCTATGTCACTTGTTTTATGAGTGGACTTGACTGGAATAAAATGAGTTTCCTTTGATAGCTTTTCCACCACAACCATGACCGAATCATGTTTCCTTGTTGTCATTAGAAAACCTATTATAAAATACATAGAAATTACTTCCCACTGAATACATTCCTGAATGGGAAAAAGATGCAAAAGTCCTGCTGGATGTTGATGCGTTGCCTTGACCTATTTTCATTTTTTACATTGGGAAATGTATTCTGCTACATCATTTTTCATCCCATGCCAAAGTATTGTTTCCTTGTTGTTGTAATTGTCCTTTGATATCCTGGATGTACAGAGTATGGTATTTGATGAATTTCATCCATTACCATCTTATTCAAATATGCACAATTTGGAATATACAATTTTCCTTTTTTTTTTTCCTCGGAAAAAAAGCGTAATTTTATATCAGCAGATGTGAAAAAATTACATTCTGTATATGCTTAGAAGCATTCAATATCCAGTTAAGGATCACAAAACAAGCCAAAAAAAGTGTTTCAATACACCCGTCCAGTATGAAACATTTACATATGTCCATGACAGTATAAAGCCACAAAAAGAGCATGATAGAAAGATACTAAGATGAAAGCTAGTATATGTCTGGTGGCTCCCCGAGCCACTTGAAGATTCCACAGTAATACCATTACAGTTTAGGAAGAAAACCAGAAACAATCGTCACAGCCAGAGATAGCAAAACAGAACATCTCCATAGTTTTTTGTAAACATAAACCATTATTCTTGTTCCTGCTCCATTCTATGCCATTTCATCAATAAAGGGTCTATGATAGTATTCATAGAGTGTTCCATTCCTGTAATCCTTTACTTTCCACATCCCCATTGCCAAGTCCCTACCAATCTTAGAAGCCTTGTCCGCCTCCTTGTTGTTCTCCCTGAAAATATGTCTGCAAGAAAAATGTAAAAAGGAAAGTTTTAGTTGCAGAATGTCCTGAAGAATGTCCTGAAGAATGTTTGCGAGTCTAATATCCCTGCAGTGTTGAGTGCCACTAGTCCAATTTGTGACATTCATTGAATCACCATACACATTAATCTGTTGATAGCCCTCCTCCCTAGCAAAGATGAGAAGAAGTTTCAGGCTCATGATTTCAGCATAATTGTTTCCACGCTCCCCCAGTCCCCAGAAAAGGTGGTATGAGTGGGTTGATGATAAATGTAGAATAGCCCCACCCCCGCAGTTGTTTTCCAAAGCCAATCCATCATAAAAACCCCAAGGCATAGACTCGTCAATATCCAGAGCCAGGACCTCTCTTTGTTTTGCAACTTTGATATGATGTGGGAAGGCCTAAAGGAAACCACATATCTGAACAGCTGTGACCACCGGTGTACAGGATTTTTCATTGAAAATCATTCCATTCCGAGCCAGCCAAATGCCCCATGCCACCGGTAAAGGAAGGTTCATGTAGGATTTTCCGATAGGGTCCAATACCCACTGATTCCAAGCTGACAGCACCGAGTCCCCTGCCCAATTAAATAGGGTAGTATAAATTTTGGAGCATTCCACCCATACTTGCACCGTGTATGGGCATTGGAGTAGTAAGTGAAAACATGTTTCCCCGCTGGCTTTGCATAAAATGCACCAGCCCGGCCCGTTCCTATTCTTCCTCTGTAAAAAATCCCAAGTGGGTATGGTATTTTCGAGGGCATTCCACATGAAAAGTCGATGTTTCAATGGGCAGTTTATCTTCCAGATGGTTTTCCACCACCCCACCAACTCACGTGGATTCATGAAGTGACTCAGGCTGATGTATCCATCCTTTGGTGTGTACAAACCATTTGGGCCCCCTTCCCAAACCAAGCAGTCTTCCCTGTCCCGGATGTGTATATGAGATCGAGTTAGTGCATGGTAATAGGACTTCAATTCCACCCGTTCAACCTTAGATAGTGCCAGTGTTTCAACATCAACCCATGACTGATTCCATGGGTGGATCCTATCCAGAATAGCCAGTTGAGATAGGTAAGTTATGCCAATATCCCACAGAGAAATAATCAAATTACCCGATAGGATATGCCGACCAGCACTCCCAACCTAGGGATCCTCCCCAACACAAAGAGCCTGTCTGTTCTCGATATTCCAAGCAAGCAAATCCCCAACAACAGGGAAGGAATTTATGACAGCTTTCCAAATAACAGAACAACCAATATGTGACTTATCCACCGACCGCACCCATTCCACAATTGATACAGGGGCAATAAATTTCCGAAAGACAACTTTAGTCCAGAGGCTTTCAGATTTTAACAGTCTCCACACCCCTTTCGCTGCCAGTGCCTTTGCAAAATGATGTATATTTTTTAGACCCCACCCCCCTAAGGATTTTGGAATTGCAATCTTCTGCCACCGAACCCATGGGGAAACATAGTCTCCTTTACCGCTCCATAGGAAACGAAAGCATAATTTCTGAGCTTTTTCCAGTGTTCCCTTTGGAATCCATGAGAGGGACATCCAATAGACCGGGATGGCCTCTAAAACAGATTTCACTAGGACCAGCCTTCCTGCTCGCGATAGCCACTTATGACTCCAGACCTTCAACCGTTTGTGTATTTTTTCAATTAGCCATTGCCAATCCTGTTTTGTATAGGCGTTTGGTTTTAAGTGAAAGCCAAGGTAGCAGAAACCATCATCAAGGTGTAAAAAGGAGTATGGAAAGATCCTTCGGATAGCCGCAATCTCACCTTCCCTTAGCAAATGAGTCGATAGAGTGGATTTCCTCTCATTGATCTCCATACCCATAGCATTGGTGAAAAGTTGAAAGATGTCTTGTATAGTTTCCATGTCCCTAGCCGAACCAGTGCAAAAGATGAGTATATCGTCCACGAACAGCAGATGTGTAATAAAAAAATCAGGAGCCACCTGGATACCATGGAGAGTGCCTTCCCTACAGGCTTTTTTCAGTGATTTACTAAGCCCTTCAGCAACCAGCAGGAAAAGTAAGGGGGATAATGGGAATCCCTATCGCAGGCCTCTTTCAGACCGGAAAAAAGGGGAGGCTGCACCATTGATGAGCACCGCAAAGGATACCGTAGAAATACAGCTCATAATCCACCTGATAAAATCCACAACAAAACCCAGATGAGTGAGGAGTAAATGAATATACAGCCAACTCACCTTATCATATGCTTTTGACAAATCAATCTTGATTATAGCTCCTTTGATTTTCCGAGCTTTCATACTATGGATGCCCTCCTGCGCTACACCAATAGCCTTGTGTATTTGTCGTCCTTCCAGAAAACCAAATTGTTCCTCCGAAATATGCTTGGACAGAATCCCTTTTAGCCACCTGGCAATAATCTTTGACACCACCTTATATACACAGTTGCACAAAGAGATGGGTCTGAAGTCACTTAAAGAAGTGGAATTGTCCGTTTTAGGTATAAGGGCAATAAAGGTGGAGTTCAGGGCTGCAGGGATCCTCCCCGATCTTCGAGTGTCATCAACCATCTACAACAGATCATTCCCAATAAGATCAAAGAGGGCCAGTAAGAATTCCACTGTCCATCCATCCGGTCCCGGGCTCTTGTCTTTTTGGAAGCTCTGTAAAACACCATTCAATTCTTCTTCAGTGACAACAGCCATCAAGGAATGATTGTCTTCCTCTTCCACAAACCGAGGAAACAATTGGGCCATTCGGACCACATCCAAAATGTTAGCATGTGCAGGGGCTTTGAAGAGTGTTTTGAAATGATTTACCCCAACCCCAACCATACTATCAAAAGACATCTGGGTAGTCCCCAAAGAGTCTTCCAAACTCCAAATGGTATTTGCCGCCTTCCTTCCTTTGGCATATGCATGGAAAAATTTTGTGTTCTCATCCCCAGCCGATATCCAAAGTGCCCTGCTCTTCAATCGTCACGTTTCCTCCTTTTCCAATAATAGCTTATTCCTCCTACCCTCCAGTGAGACCAAAAGAGCTTTCTCCTCCGGTGTTCCCAGCCCCCCTGATCCAGAATCATATATGGACTGCAGCTCCAGTTCAATTGACTTTAATTCTCTATCATCCCTATTGTTTTTTTCAAATGCCCATGCTTTCACCGGCCTTTTAATTCTTTTGATATTGTCAGAGAACTGTTGAGAGGCAGAGAGGCCCTCCTCGGGGTTGTAGGGTACCCAAATGGATCCAATAAGTTCAGGATCCATATGGGTAGTATCCTGCAGCTCCTTCAAAAGTGTGAAACCTTTGTCATAGATTGGTTCCAATGTAGAGGAATCGTGCTCTTCTTTAAAAATTGCATAACCTTCATCAAGAGACAATTCAAGTTCCTCTTCCACCACATCAAGTGTTTGGATATCTTCAAGTTCATCTTCAAACACATTAAGCACATTAAGCACATTCAAATTTACACATTTCTCGTGATCCACCATGTCATGAGAATCCTCCAAACAATCTACCATTTGACAATCTGAAACATAGGAGGAAAAACAAGTATCTTGCAACTTTTCAAGAAGTTGCTCATTTTGAATTGTGAGCTTATGAATATCCTCATTATTCTTCAAGTATGTATCATGTAACAATTCATTAAGCTCAAACAAATGGTTTCTATCAAAAAGCAAAGACATGAAATTACCTTTGATGTGGCACATTGCTCTTTGAATCTTCTCCATGTCTTCAATGAATGATGTTTCTTACAATGAAGTAGCTCTCCAACAAGAATTTGACACCAATGCTTGAGTGTCATGGAGAATGCTAAGGGACTCTTGGATCTTCTTTTCATTCATCTTTAAGGACCCTTCAATAAAATGAGGCTCTTGCAAATGAACCTCCTCATCTTCTTCATTTTTGCTTGGACCAACTTCATGAAGCTCAAGTGGTGATGGGGAAGTTGATCTTGGTTCTTCTTCAACTGCTACAAGGTCTTCATTATCATGCTTAATGGAACTTGGGCTTGCAGCAACACTTTCAAAAGTGATCTCTATGTCACCAACATAGAGGTGTGAGCACTCATCAGTAGGTACTCCTTCATAGTTTAAGCATCCATCAGTAGATGCTCTTTGGTTCATGTCTAAGCTAGAAGGTGTCTCGAAATGATCTTCCATATTTTCAATAGAATCTTCTTCATGCTCTTGTGATGTCTCTTCATTTTTCTCCTTCAAGCAAGCTGATTCATTTTGCCCCTTGTTTTCCTTAAGATTAGTATATTTGGAATCTCTTCTTGAATAAAACTCAAAAGCTCTCCTCAAGGAGGACATCATTTCATGCACACATATGTGATACTCGCTCCAAGGGTTTTTACAAGAAGGGCATAAACCTTTCTTTACTAACTCCACATCTTCATTTTTGGGCCTATTTTCAAAAACATGTTCAACATAGTACTCAAAAGACATGGCATTTTGTATATTTTTGCTCGAAGCAAGATATTCTTGATATTTTTGATATTGTTGGGGCAAGGTTTTATATTTTTCTCTCCATCTTTGGAACTCGCTCATAGAATTATCCTTGGTTGGTGTGACACACTCATATTCATCAGATCTAAATTCATAAGAATAACCTTCATTTCTCTTCAAATTGTATGAAGTGTTGCATGATGGCACCTCTTCCTCGTACCATTCACATTCTGCTTCATATTGCTCATAAGCATATGCATATTCCTCATAAGAATTGTACTCATAGGATTCATCATAATAGTAAGACATGGCTGCCAATTATTCTTGAATGTATGTACCTAATCCACAGGTTCAAGGACCATGCTCTGATACCACTGTAATGTCCCTTCTTAGGAATTTTATTAAAATGGCAATTTTTCACTTTTTTCCCTAGTTTGACCTTTGACTAGTTTTGATCTCTAGGTCCCAAATTTGCCTCAAATGATCCCAAATCTTCTGAGAAGGTATATGAATGATATTAAAACATAAATATGTGTTTCAAGGATGCCTTTGGACCTTTAAAATACTTCTTCAAATCCTCTTTCAATTCTGATCAATGTAGGTAACTTTACTAGTGATTTCCCTTTGACTAGTATTGGTCTCTAGGTCTCAAATTGACTCCAAATGCCTTCAAATCTTCAAGGAAGGTGTATGAATGATATTAGAACTTGAAATGATTTTTATGGATGAAATATGGTCACCAAAAGAACTCTGCAAACTCTCTTAATATTCTAGACCAATTATGCAATTTTACTAGTAATTTGGGATTCAAATCTCCATAGGGTAAGTACTGAAAATGGCTTCCCAAATGCCTCCAAACCCACTCAAATTTATGAACAGAGGTATGTAAGGTGTTAAGTATGTTATTGAAGTCTCATATGCACCATTGATGGATTATTACAACTGTTCTCACCCTCTCCCATTCAACTGCAAAAATCCCCAATTCGACCCTTGGGGAAATGACACTATTTCACCTCCCAATACAACTAAACTGAGTAAAAATGCTTCAAACGCTCAAGCATAGTACATGAAACTTGTAGAATACATCGATGGCAGTATATTGATCACAAATATATCAGATAATAATCCATTCATTCGAAATCATCAACATTACATTGATTCACAACAAGGTAGTGGGGAAATGACACTGTTCTTTCATTAAAATTGAGATTTATACATTTCTACTTGGAATTTTGACCTGAAAATTTCTGGAGATGAAGAACATAGTATTTAATTCATATTACAAAAGAAATGGGGCATTAAAATCTCCCCCAAAGAGTACAATAGCTCACCAAAAACGCCCTCCCTCAAGGATCAAGAATATGCCATCAAAACTGGAAATGGTTGAAGGACTGAGCTGCAATAGAAGAAAGCATGAGCTGCCCTGCAGCTTACACCTGCAAATAAAGACTCCATTAAATCTCCAAATGAAAGGTCTAAGTGGCCTTTCCAATTACCAACTTGGATGGGAATCTTTCACCCTCGAAATTGGCCAAGGCAAGAAACTAGCTCTCCCTCTTCACAAATGCAATTGCAAATTCTACAAGTGATAAAAACCTGGTTTCATTCTTTGTTATTGACATTTATAAACTTCTAATGTCCTCCATGGGTCGAATTCCTTCTAAGAGACTCATGCCAACTCAAGTTGGGAAGAGATTCCAAAGAACGCCACTTGTACAACAATTCCTAGTCTCCCATTTCCCCCAAATCACATGTGGAAGCATCTTAGCTGCCCTAACACCCTTGAGCACCCTCTTGGAGTCTATTTTTAGCCCTGACATGTCATATATGTCATATATCAGCCTTCAGGTCTGATTTGTGTCATAAGTGTCATAGCATCTTCATCATTGTTGTCATAGAGTTAGGGAATCTAGCCCAAGTGTCTCACTAGCTCCAAATTGCCTCTTCCTCTTCCATGGGAGTTTCTCTTTCTCTATATTTCGACTTTGGATGAGTCATGCAATGAATAATACCTTTTGGAATCCCCCAAGTATGTTACCATTCACCTTGAATTCGAATTGGTGAGAGAATGATGCCAAGTGTAGTGGGGAAATCTAGCCATATGTGGGTCCCACTTCCTCCATGTGTCTTCATGATCAAATGCCACTTTGATTTTCGCTTGTATATATTTATTTAGCTCATTTATTAAATATTTATGCCATTCTAATGTTCAAACATCATTTATTATCACCATTATTCCAAATCCCAAAGCTTCCACCCCAAACCTAGGAAACTAGTAATTTTCCTCCTTGACAATTATTTGACCTTTAGCATCAATTTGACAAACTCTAATGAATAGGGCCAATGTGATTAGGCCATTGTGACCCAATGCCAAATTTGGGACATGACAGAAACTTAACCAATACTTATATAATAGCACGTGTCCCTTGAGTATCCCTTCCATTTCATACCCCAAGGCTTCTTTAGTTTCCTTCAAATTGATAGTATTCATTTCGAAATCAAAGCTTTGAAAATGTCCAACATATTTCACATAATATCTAGAAAATTCAAAATCTCTCCAGCATATTTGACATAGTGTTCAGAAAATTCAAAAGGTATAGAAATATAATTATTTATACTTTTCTAACTTATAAATTGAAACCACTTCAATCATAACCTACAAATTTTAGAGAATAAAAAAGTGACTATCACATGTGAATTTTGTAAGAAATTAAAGTTTGCCTTCAAAACTATATAATCAATGTAAACATGTCTATCCTCAAAAAATATTTTCTTTTGCCCTCCACAATTGTGTACCTTCGGCAATCTGTCCACCTTAACCCCATGGGAAGGGAGACACTTAATCTACATGTGAGATCATGACACCCCACTATCCAAGGTTGTAATGAAAAAAGTTTTTGATGCCATAATGATAGGGATTATAGACTTAAGGACCTAATGTTGCGTGGATTAAAGAGCTAATAAATTATTATTATAAAAAGAAATGCTTCTACGAGTCATTATTCCATGACCAAATTATCATAGAGAATAAAGAACCAACTACATTTTTTATAAATAATTAAAAATCTAAAAATTAATATTGTAAAAAATCAAGACAATATGCAATTTGTTATTACTAGCATTTGAAACTTTCATGCAATGTTTAAAAAATTATTGATAAAATCATGATAATAAGAAATCTTAACCAAATATATAAAAGTAATCTATAAATTAAAAATTGATAACGGATTAAAAAATTATTGATAAAACCATGATAATAAGAAACCTTAACCAAATATATAAAAGTAATCTATAAATTAAAGACTGATAACTGATCAATGTTGAAACTCACATACAATATTGAAAAAAAATTTCAATGTAGACACAATAACAAATTAATTTTGAAAAACTGATCTATAATTTTCTTAAAGTGTAAAAATCTTGGTGAATCTTACTAATTCTTAAATTTCCAACCATAAAATGTTGGACGATATTTTTCTAAAAATATTCCAATTTATTTTTGGTAATTTTTAGAGTAAAAACCAATTATCCCATGGAATTTGGGTGAATCAATTTTTAAAAAAATGGAAATTAGCCAATCGTTTTTTGGAAAAAAAGTAAACAATTAACTCATACACTAAATTTCACCCCTTAAAGTTTCCATAATTAGTATATTATATTGAAAATACTAAATTCATTGGAGGGAACTTGGGCAGAGTCACCCCTGTCACATATTAGGCGTACAAGGAGATATTCATCATGGTATAAAACCATTTCCTTCCATTGACTTGAAGTCATTGTGAATTGATAATAATGTCATACCTACTTGATTATGTGAACACACACTAACACCAAAACATCTTTGCAATGCATGCTCTTATCCTCCCCTCACCTTTATACGATTTGATGGGCCAAGTTGTGCCCTTACATCAATAGAAACCTTCCTTTTCCCACTCTGAATAGTCTTCCATCCCCCCTTATGTGGCTTTGGTGTGAAGAACATACAAGGCAGTGGTGGTACTATGCAAAAACATCCCTTTTGCAAAAAAATAGAATGGTGATCCTCCTCTAGAGTATGCATTGGCTCTAGGGGGAGGCATTGCATTGGCTCTAGGGGGAGGCATTTGCTCCATTCTGTCCCTTATTTTTAACACAAGAATAATTTGTTTTAGGGATTTTCCTTTGATGGTAATGTTTAACATGACTATCACACCTAACACTTCAAAACAAACATCATTTAGATTTAAATGCCAAACATGTTTGGATAAATAATTAGTTTCCCTTTGAATTTGATGCAATGTGAAAACTATCTAAGAAGTCAAAACAAACATCATTTAGATTTAAATGCCAAACATGTTTGGATAAATAATTAGTTTCCATTTGAATTTGATGCAATGTGAAAACTATCTAAGAAGACAAGATTAACTCATTTATTACAGAATTTTTAACATTAAGTTTACAAAGCAATTATATTAACTTAGAATTAGAAAGAAGTTGCTTAATCCACAAAACAAGTCACAAACACCTCCCCTGACAAGGAAAGGATGAAAGACTTTGAGAGTCTAGAAGCTACTATTCACAAGGAATGAAGAATAAAGTTTTGACGTGGAGGCATTATTGGAGGAGCGTAATTATTGACAAAGACCCGAAAGTTTCGGCGTGCTGAAGACGGAGCAGAGGGGTCGTCGCAGGAGCCGAAAGTTTCGGCGTCATCAAGATGCAGCAATTGTTGACAGAGACCCGAAATTTTCGGTGATCAGAAGACTGAGCAGAGGCATTGGAGAAGTACATTGATCGTCTCCGCTAGTCGTCGTGACAGGACATGGCCTGCACGCGGAGCATAGATGACGAGGCCCACAAATTAGCGGCAGACATAATAAAGTTTTGGTGTGAGAGTCGTGAGACCCACAAATTAGCGGCAGACCTAATTATTCATCTTCTTTCAGAATACGAGACATGACATGGTGGACCCGAATGTCTTGGCGTTCTGAAGACAGAGCAGAGTCATCGTGGAATTGTTGACAGAGACCCCAAATTTTCAGTCTTGGCGTGCTGAAGACAGAGCAGAGTCATCGTGCAATTGTTGACTGAGACCCCAAATTTTCAGTCTTGGCGTGCTGAAGAGAGTCATCGTGCAATTGTTGACAGAGACCCCAAATTTTCGGTGCTCAGAAGACCCCATTATTCATTTTCTTTCAAAATACGAGACATGACATGGTGGACACGCATACAAGAAGTAGTATCCCCTTACATTATGGCTCATGATCGCATCTTCAACATCCTACTCATTCGGGTTGGTGAAGGGTGACTATTATATAACCTCTTTATACATTTGATAAAGTTACCCACAGACAGAGTCATGGGAGAGGCCTATGTTAGGTGATGTATCTATGTTAGGTGATGTATCTGTATATAGTATGTTTAGTTATCCTTCAGTTTTGAATTGAATTCTCAGAAGCAGAGTAAGTAGGACCATAATCATTCATCAACATAGTAATAGAATACATAGTAATCAGACTTCTAGCCTTGTACTTAAGTGAAACCTTCAATACACTGTTAAACATTTACTCAAAGGGATCATAAAACTAATTAATGGCATTGCTTGTTAAATTTTGCTTACTCGAATGCAATGGTTCCAATTTCAAGTGAAGAAAGCCTTTTTTTTTAATAACAAAAACGAGAAAAGGGTTTATATTATATAAAAAGAGGAATTTGCATACGCCCCTAGGCCTACAAAAAAGGTTAAGAGTCCAAAAAAAAAGTTTCAGTGCAGTACAGTGCTACAGAAACTTCCATCTGCTTAGCAATTTTACATAGTTTAACAAAATTTGACATCCTACTTCTGACTGTGTAAACTCTTATAAACTGTCCTACCATGATTATACAAAAAACATCTTGTGACTGGAAACAAAAAGGAGAGATAAAAGACTTCATTCCTATGCATTTACTTCTTTGACTTTGGGATGAGAAACCAATGCTTTGTCCATGGGGGAGGCCTCTGCACATACTCCTTCTGGTTCACGGTTCCAGGGGTAGAGGCCATTAACGTCAACTTGCATTGCTTCCATAATCTCTCTCAACTGGTTGAACTGATTCTCGTGACGTTCAACAACATTCATGTTTATGTTTTGGATTTTCTGACGTAGCTCCACCAACTTTCCACTGACCTCGTCCAGATTTGCGCTTAAAACTTGTTCCATTTCTTCCATGGTCCTCTTCAAATCTTCCACCTCACTAGTCTAAACACGATATACGGTGTCAGTGTCCTCCAAGTGCATTTCAAAATGCGTCAAATCCAAGCCCATCTGCTTGGATTCCCCCAAGCAAGCTTTAGCCACTTCAAAAATACACCGGTTCATCTTCTAGAGGTCCGTCATTCATTCTTTGAGTGCATTAATATCTTGCGCAACATAATTCAAACCAGATTCTTCCTCAAGATGACACCAGTTCGAACCTTTCTTCCTCATAGAGCCTTTCTCTACCATCTCAATGTCCTTAGTAACCAGAGAATTCCCACTGCAAGCAGTGTTCTCAAAACGTAGCAAATGAGTAAAGAGCAACTAAATCTCCCATATAACCTCCCTCACCATCAATGCTAGTGGGAACACCATTATTTTGCTGCAATTTTCGTACCCACTTCCCATTTGCTCGACATGAAAGGGAATGTGTGAAGTTAATGGGGGAGAGAAGAGTCTAGATCCATCAGTGCCAGAGATATACTCGAACCTTCCATCTGTCGAGCCGCTTAACTGGCAACAACCTCCGTCTTTATGGCGCATTCTCTCGGGAAATGAGGGCATGAAAGAAGACTTCAAAAATCACAACAACATTTTAATATGGTGTGATGCTCGTCGATGGATAGCTCCCCCTCCTTAAACCTAGCTTCGACCTAATTAGTTATTCTTTCACCACTTAATTGCTTTCCACATTGTTAATATAACAAACTTAGTCAATCATTTCTTGATTTCAACCTTCAATATTTTTTTTAAGTTATCAAACCTCGCTGCTGGGATAGCTTTTGTTTTCTACAACTTTATCCTCGATCTCTTCCTTACAGGGTAGTTTTCCTTGATTGATCAATTGTGTTCTCTCTGGGATTTTCATAATATTATCTATTTTCAAAAACGTATGATCTTCTCTAATGCATCTCCTCATAACTTTGAATCAATTGTCTAAGAGATTTTACCTTGTAGCTCCAACATCTTTGAATCTCCTTCTACACTGTGTCAAAATACAAATTTTATATTCTTTTGAAGGCAATTATTGGTATCTTTCAAATTGTGCAACATACCATGCAAGAATCATATCCACACTAATATCGTCTTCGTTATTATTTACATCCATAACTTTATTCCCTTCAACAATATCATTATTCAATAACATTTCATTCCTTCCATTTCCATACTTATTCCCTTTGATAGGTACAAGTATCGAATGTCTGCTAGTCCTTTTTTTCTTATTGGGGTTGTGAAACCCTCCATCATTGTGTAAACCACTTTGATCATTCATATGTTCATCTCTAACATGTGAAGTAGCAACATCCTTTTTATTACCAATACTAGTATCCCTAGCACCATAACCCAAATTTTCCTTCTTATTCTTGGAATTAATTCTTCCACATTATTGGTCTCTAGGTTTACCTCCAGAAACAATGCACAAAAAAATATCTTTATTACTGGAAACATTATATTAAGTATCTTTGATATGTTTAGGCTAGATCTTGGTTCTTTCCTCAATCCCTTAGCATTCAATCTATTGATAGACTAGATACATGTCCCATTTTAGGTCCCAATAATCAAAATCATCATTGCAACTAGTATTATCAAAACTTTCATTGACCTCACCAACTTCTTGCTATCATTTTCCTATAGCTCTTTAACAATTTTCCTCCTCTCTATCCAGGATTCTATGCTATGGGAAACTTGACCAATACTTATATAATAGCACGTGTCCCTTGAGTATCCCTTCCATTTCATACCCCAAGGCTTCTTTAGTTTCCTTCAAATTGATAGTATTCATTTCCCAATCAAGGCTTTGAAAATGTCCAACATATTTGACATAATATCTAGAAAATTCAAAATCTCTCCAATATATTTAACATAGTGTTCATAAAATTCAAAAGGTATAGAAATATAATTATTTATACTTTTCTAACTTATAAATTGAAACCACTTCAATCATAGCCTACAAATTTTAGAGAATAAAAAAGTGACTATCACATGTGAATTTTGTAAGAAATTGAAATTTGCCTTCGAAACTATATAATCAATGTAAACATGTCTATCCTCAAAAAAATATTTTGTTTTACCCTCCACAATTTTGTACCTTCGGCAATCTGTCCACCTTAACCCCATGGGAAGGGAGACACTTAATCTACATATGAGATCATGACACCCCACTATCCAAGGTTGTAATGAAAAAAGTTTTTGATGCCATAATGATAGGAATTATAGACTTAAGGACCTAATGTTGCGTGGATTAAAGAGCTAATAAATTACTATTATATAAAGAAATGCTTCTACAAGTCATTATTCCATGACCAAATTATCATAGAGAATAAAGAATCAACTACATTTTTTATAAATAATTAAAAATCTAGAAATTAATATTGTAAAAAATCAAGACAATATGCCATTTGAAACTTTCATCCAATGTTTAAAAAATTATTGATAAAACCATGATAATAAGAAATCTTAACTAAATATATAAAAGTAATCTATAAATTAAAAACTGATAAGGATTAAAAAATTATTGATAAAACCATGATAATAATAAATCTTAACCAAATATATAAAAGTAATCTATAAATTAAAGACTGATAACTGATGAATGTTGAAACTCACATACAATATTGAAAAACTTTTTCAATGTAGACACAATAACAAATTAATTTTGAAAAAAATATTCCTGGACATTTAAATCTACACTCTATTAGTTCGCTGGTCTTTCCATGTTATAGACTTACACATTTGACCCTAAAACTGGTAGACATGACAAAGAAACTATGCATTAAACACTCTGGTAGGAGATGTCGCTCCTTTGTGAAGCTGGAACCTCATCCCTTTTCTTGGGCACTGTTCTGTATCTCCATTCTAATTTTCTAATTCTTATTTTAAAAAATAAAAGCCATCTCAGATGGTTCTGTCATCTAATTCTGTTAAAGAAAGTATGCATTAAACGATTTTTCCTTCAGAATGGTCAGGCCACTGGGCACTGCTACGCTATCTTCAGAAGGTAGAACGTGAAGCTTCACATCATCAGTAATTTTATTATCAAAGGATCATGTAAATCCCTTAGGAGACATCATATATACTGCAATCGTATGTTCTAGGTTTGGTCACAATAATGAAGCATCAGGTAAATTGAATCCTAATGCTGGGAAGGTTGTCAATCCTTTTATGAGGTATAATTAATTGCATCAGTGAAAATAAAACAATTTCATTTACATGGAGACCTAGATCTCAAATTGTATACACTATAACAATTCACATGGAGATGGGAAACAACTCACATGAAAATTGAAAGATTTGAGTTCTGTTGCTTTTATGTGACAAGCCCGGTATTTTTGTTCTCCAATCATAGTGTTGAAATTAAATCCTATGAAATGCCTTACGTTCAAGGCTAATGCTCGTAAAGGAAACATTAGATTGCATATATCGTCCAGAGGAGATTGTTCACCTGTTAATAGAAAGTAGTAGAAAGTATCCATTAATAGAGATTATTGGCAAGTATCCATAGCAAATACAAAGACTAGCTAGATGCTTGATTATTTGCTTTCTGGTTTTGAACAAATGCTGAATGTTGTACCTCAGCCTTTGCTTTGAGGTCTGGAGCAAAACCAATGCTGAATGTTGTACCTCAGCCTTGCTTTGAGGTCTGGAAGGCTCCACTTAAAGATCTCCACCAAGTCGCTCACACAGACATTTATGCAACATCAACTTTTATATATCTTCAAGAAAAGGAAACAGATTAGATTTAGAAGAAGGAAAGCCAATAGGAGTGATACTGACTGAGCCATAAGATTTAACATTGCTAATGTCTGAAAGTTACTCAGGATTTGCAATACATATTTGTCTTCCCAGTCAGTTGATTTCATCTACTCTTAGTTAAAATTCAATTGCCCTTCACATTAAAAAATCAAATGTTTCTAAATATATCAAGAAGTATCAAGAAATGACACTAAACTTTTGCCAACAATGTAAACGAATTAATTAGACTCATCATGGTTCATAGAATTGATTCATTAGTCACTTTAATAAGGTGGAAGTTATAGTTGAATTTTAAATGATAATCCTTTCATCTATAAGGCCAAAATGACTATGACTATAATTTATTTTTAGACAATTTATTTCATAGATATGAATATTAACATTATGGATGGATAATAAATCAAACCAATTGTATATTGTAATCTATTTATTTCATGGATAAGAATATTGATATCATGGATGGATAATAAATCAAACCAATTACAGATTTGTAATTCATTTATTTTATGGACAAGAATATTAACATCATCAATAGATAATAAATCAGTCATAATAAATCAAACCAACTGATAAATTTGTAATCCACTTAATATAGTATTGTAAAAGAGCTTGATTTCCATTACCAATAATTACAAATAGATAATGCATACTCATAGAAATTTGTTTGAACATTTGCAAGTACAAAAAGTATTGTCACTGTAAGAATAATGACAATACTAAAATTCTTTTGTTGTTGACTTGACAAACTAAAATGTAGAAAAACTTTGGTTATTTGATGCAAGTGCATCAATGTTTGTTGTATTTGAATTGCTAAGCAGATTGGATATGCTTCGTCTTAGTCCTCTAGAAGTAACTGAATTTGCTATCAAAACCTCTCTGATGCTCTCCAACACTGATACTACAACTTTCATAGTTGGTCTTTCTTCTAGTGAATGTTTCGAACAGAGCAAACCAACATGTAACAAAGAAACGAGGCATTTGTATACATTGTTTTCTTCAAATTCATCTCCATCCACCTCGCTGAAAAGAACACTGTCAATTACCTCTTTTACTCTATTTGGAAATGTTGAGTTCACCCAATTGTGCAAGTTTATGTCTCCAACAAACATGTCACTCGTTGGTTGTCTTCTAGTAAGAATTTCCAGCAATAGAATGCCATAGCTGTAAACATCTCCTTGAGTAGAAACTATCTCACTCAATCCATATTCTACAATAGATACAACCTTCATTAGATTTTGTTCATCCAATGTATACCATATGTTAATTAGAAAAGACAACTGAAAATGATAATTAAAAAAATCATACCTGGGGCAATGTAGCCGGTGGATCCTCTCAAAGAAAGTGTAGAAGTTAGTGAAACAGTAGAGCTTTCACCAATTATTCTTGCAATACCAAAATCTGTTACATGGGCTGACATATCTCTATCTAAAAGTACATTGCTAGGTTTTAAATCACAATGCACTACTTGCACAAAAGAATCATGATGAAGATACTCCATGGCATGGGCCACATCTATGGCAATGTCTAATCGAGCTTTCAATCCTAATTCACACACATCTTCACCATCGTTGCCATCTCTATTAGGATATAAATGCTTCTCTAAGCTTCCATTAGACATAAACTCGAACACTAAACCTTTGAAATTGAGATTGGAACATGAGGTTATGATTTTCACCAGATTTCGATGTCGAACCTTTTGCAAGACACTACATTCTGCTTTAAAACTCTTCTCACCTTGGTCATTTTGCAAATGGAGAACCTTCACAGCAACAAGTGTGCCATCATTCAAAACTCCTTTATATACTAATCCAAAACTACCTGTTCCCAGCAAGTTGGCCTCACCAAATCCATTAGTCGCTATGTGAAGCTCTTGATATGAGATCCTTTGGTGCTTTGAATTTTGGAAAATAACTCTTGAGAAACCAATGTTTTGTGCATGCATATTTGCTCTCCATAGGAATCTTAAGAGTAGACAACATAGTATAAAAGCAATAAATCCACTTATTGCCATTAGTAATCTTTTAAGAATTGCAGGATGGCCTCTTGGTGTTGGACATGCATATAACTGGAATACTTGTGGTCCACAAAGATCAGGATTTCCATTAAAAGACATGACATTTGATTGGTTTGAAAAAAAGCCTCCTTTCGAAACTTCCCCCATGAGATTGTTAAAAGACAAATTCAAATATTGAAGCATTGTCAACTTGTTGAGAGTAGTTGGTATCGTACCCGATAAGGAGTTGGAAGAGAGATCTAAGCTTATTAGACTTTGTAATTTTTCAAGTGAATCTGGAATAGATCCATGGAAGGAATTTCGAGATAAATTCAATGAAAATAGTTCAACACAACTTCCAAGAGTAGAGGGAATGACTCCAGTCAAGTGATTGGAAGAAATGTCTATAGCTTGAGCCATTGTGATTTTACCAATCTCCATGGGTAGGGAGCCTTCTAATAAATTCCATGACAAATTCAAATAGAAATGTAGATTATAAAGTTCAACAATTTCTCGTGGTATGCTTCCAGTGAGCATATTGTGTGACAAGTCAAGCAATTCCAAATTTGTACAATTTCCTAAGTTGGGAGGTATGCTTCCTGATAATTGGTTGTGATGAAGGAGGAGATCTCTTAGCTGTTTAAGGGGTGCAAGGGAATTGGGAATCTTTCCAGAGAGCATGTTTTTGCTAATGTCCAAGAGACCGAGTCGTTGTAATTGTGCAAAGTCATTAGGTATGTTTCCTTCTAATTTGTTGTTTCCTAAATATAATCTTTCTAAATTTTTAAGGTTTCTTAAAGAAGGAATGCTACCATTTAAAAGATTTCCAGATAAATTTAGATAGGTTAGGCTGGTGAGATTGCCTATATGTGGAGGGATGTTTCCTTCTATCATGTTGTTTGCTAATGTCAGGAAAGACAAATTGGTAGAAAGTTTGCCTATGGCAAGGGGTAAGACACCAGCTAGTTTATTGTCTCTCAAGTCTAGTTCTTTTAGGTGTGAACAATTTGTAAGGGCCATAAGAAAAGGCATGGTTGTATCACTGCCACTATCAAGCTGGTTAGATTGCAAGTGTAATTTTTCAAGGAAGGATAGCTTACCCAACTCTATTGGCACACTCCCATTTAACTTGTTGTCATTTAAATAGAGTATTGTGAGTTTTGAACAATTTCCAATGGAATTGGGTATGTTTCCACTAAGTTGATTTCCCCATAAACTCAACCAACTCAAGTTAACCATATTTGACAAGGAAGTGGGAATGCTTCCAGTGAGTTTGTTTATGGAAATTAACAAATCAATCAAAGTGGAGATATTTGACAAAGAAGTGGGAATTGTGCCTGATAACTCATTCTCATAGAGGTAAAGCTTTTGGAGACTAGTGAGGAAGCCGAATTCTTGTGGAATTCTCCCAGTGAGTTTGTTTGTGGAAATATCCAAGTCTATCAAAGTGGAGATATTTGACAAAGAAGTGGGAATTGTGCCTGATAACTCATTCTCAAAGAGGTAAAGGTTTTGAAAACTAGTGAGGAAGCCGAATTCTGGTGGAATACTTCCTCTGAGTTTGTTTGTGCAAATCTCCAACTCAATCAAAGTAGAGATATTTGACCAAAAAGTGGGAATATTACCTGCAAATTCACAATGTTACTAGTTATACGATTTTAACGATTTTTACCATAGTCAACGCCAAAAGCTTTTTAAAACAAAGAGGGAATAGTACCTGTGAGGCTGTTTACTCCTAAGTAAAGCACCTGCAGATGTACGAGGGAACCCAACTCGTGGGGAATACTTCCACTTAGATTGTTGAAGGAGAGCGTTAAGGTAGTCAACTTTGTGCAATTGCTGAGACCGCTTGGGATGTTTCCGTCCAATTGATTGATGGCTAACCAGAGCGTCTTCAAACGAAAGAGGCGTCCCAGTTGACGTGGGATATGACCATGAAGTGTATTGTTCGCAAGATCTAAATAGTGGAGAAACGTCAAATTGCCGAGGGAAGGAGAGATGGTGCCGCCCAGATCCATGTCACTGAGGTCGAGGGAAACGACTCTGTCCATGTGACGGCGGCTGCAGGTGACGGCATTCCAGTTGCAGAAGGGGAGTGCGGGAGTCCAGTTGGCCATGGAAGCATGAGGATCGGAGGTGATCTCGTTCTTGAATGCCAAGAGCGATTGTCCATCGTCGTGAGACGAATGCGTAGAGGCGGAGGAGAAGTGGAAGGTAACAAAAATGAAGAGGAAATTGAGAGGAAAATAAAAAGAGAGGAACGGCATAGTGCTTGAAATGCTGAGCAGAAAATGCAAGGTGTTCTGAAAAGGGAGAAGTGCAGAGGTATGTATGAAAGAGGGACTCCCACGACAATTTATAAAGGGAGAGAGAGAGTGTTGTAATTACTCGTCCCCTCGTGTACACAAAAGACAGGACCAGAAGCTGAGCATAAGTGAATGTATGGACCAGAAGGTTTCGCCGTGCTGTAATTAGTGGAGATATGGACCACTGTGCTATCTCCAAGTTGTTGATTTGATTTGTTTGTAATTATTGGTCCGCTCGTCATATGGACTACGAACCCTTTCAACTTACTGATTTGGATATTTTCGCAATTGCTATGACCTTTCGACTTTCTGGATATTTTCGCAATTGCTATGACCTTTCAACTTTCTGATTTGGATATTTTAACAAATACTATGCCCTTTCAGCTTACTGATACTGATTTGGATATTTTAGCAAATATTATGCAGAAGAGTATTCCAAATACATTATTTTTACATTTCATTTTTATTGTTTACATTTCAGTTTTTTTTTTCTTTCTTACAGCTCGAGTATGTAACAGAGGAAGACCATGGTTACCCGTGGCTTTGGATCTTTATATTAAGTTGTGGTTTATGTTTGAGTGAGTAATATTTAAACAAATATTATCAAAAAGATTATTAATAATATTTTAATTAGTAATATTTGAACAAATATTATGTAAAAATAAGTATAATTTTTTTTTTTTAAATATTTATTTAATTTATAATTCTTTATATTTTAATTTATTTATAGTCATCATCATTATTGTTTTTTATTCTTATTGGCACTCCAAATTAAGCTTTAAATGGTTTAATTTATTAATGACTTTTTATAATTTATAATAATAATGTCACTAGTGAATGTTTCATGATGTATCATTAAAGGTGTGTTGAAAAATCGTATTAATGTATTTGGATGTAACGATATTTATTTTCATGAAATCTTAATGGATATCTTTGTGGTAAAGTTTAGGATATTATTTATAAACTCATATTATTTAGTTATTTGAAGGGAGATGTTATGGTTAGATTTTCTTGTTCATATTATTAAAAGTTTAAGATAACGTGAACTTTTAGAAACGTATATTTGGTGTGATATTTATTGGAAATCTTCTATTGATAAGTAATTTTAAAATTTTTTAAAAAATATTTTTATATGGATGAAAGAGTTTGTTTTCCATATTGTTATTTTTTCAATTTTATAAAAATTTTCAATTTAATATGTACATACTGATTTAAAAGTTTTTGTGATTCAGTATTTTGATAAACAATTATTTTTTATGACACTCAAGTGACATCCTACTACAGTATCTTTAAAAGATTCAAGATTCAACAATATCTTTAAAAGATTCAAGATTTATTTTATGAATGATTATATTCAAACTTTTATCATAATATATATAAATTCATATAAACTACATATTTAATTAACTCTAAGAGTTAGCTCGATAGGTTGAACCATTCACCCAAGACATATTATAAAAAAAAAACCATAAATCACAAACTTATATCAAATATCACGAGAAGAAGAAAAAATACACACAATCTCATTAAACAAATAACATATAAACAATTACTTTATTAAATTTTCTGAACACAATATTATTTAATAATAATAATAATAAATAACAAAATTTTGAACTTATATTTTTTCTTTAACTACATATCTTTTAAATATTCGAGGTGATAGTTGCATTAGCTTCTTATCTTTAATAATAATGTAAAGTTTTACCATTTCTAACTTGAAACCAACCCAATTTATAATGGGTAAAGTTTATATTTAAATTAATTATATCAAAACATATAAATACATTAAATCCTTTAAAAGAACATGTGGATAAATACAAACAAGGTTGAAGAGAACATGATTTAGATATCTTATACAATCCAATGCAAGCTTTTGAGTTAACATTATATAAATTAAATGCTTATTATATATTAATGTTAAAAGAATAATTTAATATTTTATTTTTATTTTTTCAAATTATATATAAGTTAGAAGGTTTCTTAATAGAGGCAGGTTGTATTGGCACGACGTCAGTAGGAATTGCCATCATCCTCTTTTATGTTGGTGATATTGTTCTTCAAACAAAATGTCCCTCTAATATTTATAAGCAATTGAGAATTTTCAAGAATGTTTGCTCTAGTATGAGCATCACTGTCAATACCGACAAAACCAAAGTTATGTTTATAAAATCTAATAAATTCACTTACACTCATTTTTTGTATGATAATAGCAACTTGGAGAAAATCACTTTCTACAAATATCTTAGGATTGATATCCATCACAAGCTTAACTGGAACTACAACATTGAGAAAATGATCAATGGAGGGTGGAAAGCTTATTTTGCTCTTGAAAACAATTGTAAGTCAGCAAACATTGTGATGTGGGATAAAAAGGCATTCCTCTTTGAAACTCTTGTCACTCCCATTCTCCTATATGGGTGTGAAGTTTGGGGCTGCAACATCTCTAGAGAATCTTGGAGAAGGATTGAGCAAATCTAGAAGCATAAGTTATAAATTACAATCTTAAACTTAAAAGCAATACACCATATCCTATTCTCCTTATTGAAGTGGTTATTTCCCCCTCTAGGTTAAAGATGCAACGGACTGACGAAAATGTCATTTTGCAAAATATAGATGATATCAAAAATATTATTACTTCGAAGTTCAAAGAGAAGCTGTGGTGTTATGAAAATTTAGAGGATAAAAGAAAATTAAGATATTACAAAGCGGTCATTAACCCTAATATTGGAGATCAAAATTATCTCTCTATTTTAAATAGCATATAAAGAAGAAGATCCACATAGCTAAAATAAGAACAAACTCTTGTGAGATGCATACTAAAACAAGGCACTAGACCTTTCGTAAAAATTCGTGGGATGGAAGGATATGTCATCTTCGTGAGACTATGAGTGTTGAGGATGAAAAGCACTTCCTCTTAGATCGCCCTGCGTACACCCATATAAGATCTCAGTTTTAAAAAAATTTGTTACAATATGAACCTATTGAACATTCTATCTCATCAAAATTATAGTAATTTAGAAATGGTCATCTCCAAGCTTTTTTAACACATAAATAAAACTCTAATACAAACCAAGCAGTTCCTTACTTTTATTTCTTGAGGTCCGATAAACCAAAATTTATTTAAGTGAACATTAACAATCAACCTCATTTTCATATATATATTTAAAAACATTATTTATTAATTATCACACTAAAAATAAAATTATTCAAATATAAGTTATAATCTATTATATATTTATATAATTTATAATCTTTTATATATTTATATAAAAACAATCCATATATAAAATTCCCTTAAATATTTAACTAAACTTTAGTTTGAGAAACAATACACTTCTCCATCATCATAATCTTATATAAAATAAATTTACATAAAATAATAAAATTAATTAATTTTAATATAAATTAATAATAATAAATAATTATATAATATAAATTAATGATTATCACATTATAAACAAAATTATTATGTCTGTGACAGGGGATATATATACATTGTTGATGCCCTATTAATTTGGTCCAAGGTTTATAAATTTTTGTTGTGGTCTATAGTTTTGGGTGGTCTATTATTGTGTATTAAACCTTATTTTGGGGGAAAAAATTAAAAAATCTGAGTAGGTTGCGACGAGGTGACATCGTCCTCAGTTTTCCCTCCCCGGGAGGGGGCAGCGGGTCAATGCTATCCTCGTTTAAATGTTCCCTGCATTGGCATGAGTATTTTTAATGGCCATTTCCAAGCGAGTGTAGAGTCTTCTTCCTTTATCATTTAATGACAGTATTCTCCTTCTGGCTTCGCATGGGTGTGGTAAATGTGCCCTGGCTTCAAGGGGCCAACGTTGGGTGGAAGTACAATAAGCTAGTTTGGTTTACTCCTCTAGCTCCCATGTAGCCTCATCGGAACCAAAGTGCTTCCATTACAGCTTTACCTTTCCAATGGCTTAGTTCCAGAGCAATGTTACCTTCTTGTCAAGAATGTGCATAGGTTCCACTTGGAAATCTCCTTCGGGTTCCACCTGAATCACATTCTAATCAATTACGTGATTAGGATCATGTACATACATCTTAAGCAAAGAAACACGAAAAGCATTATGAGCTCTCATGTTAGCAGGCAATGCAATCCTCTATGCAACTGGTCCTATCCTATCAAGGACTTCAAATAGCCCACAATATCTTGGTGCCAACTTAGCACAACTTCCCAACGTTAGGGAACTTTTGCTTGGCTTTACTCTATAATAGACATGATCCCCAACTTTAAATTCTCCGTGCATTATTTTTAAATTTGCATATCTGTTCTGCATGTCTTGGGCTTCCTTTAAATTTTGCATGATCTTAACAATTTCCCGTTCCATTTCCTTGAGCATTTCTGGCTCAAGTACTACTATGTTTATTGGGATATCCCAAATCACTGGAGTTCTGCATCCTTTTCCATACAATTCCATGTTCCCAATGATGCTTGATGTCCATTATTGTAAGCAAGTTCTACCAAGTGTAGGTAATCCTCCAACTTGTATGGCGTATCCATCACATACATCCTCAACATATCCTCAAGAACTTGATTCACCCTCTCGGTTTGACCATTTGTTTGGGGATTATACAATGTACTGAAATTTACTTGAGTCCCCAATTCTTGGAATAATCCTTTCCAAAAATTGGATGTGAATTTTGCATCTCGTTCTGAGTCTATTGCTTTGGGTAACCCATGCAATCTAAATATCTCTTTCATGAATATATTTTCTATGTCACTTGTTTTATGAGCGGACTTGACTGGAATAAAATGAGTTTCCTTTGATAGCTTTTCCACCACAAACATGATTTAATCATGTTGCCTTGTTTTCAGTGGAAAACCTATTATAAAATCCATAGAAATTACTTTCCACTAAATCCATTCAGGAATGGGAAAAGGCTGCAATAGTCTTACTGGATGTTGATGCACTGCCTTGACTTGTTGGCATTTTTTACATTGGGAAATGTATTACATTACATCCTTTTTCATCCCATGCCAAAGTATTGTTTCCTTGTTGTTGTAATTGTCCTTTGATATCCTGGATGTATGGAGTATGGAATTTGATGAATTTCAACCATTACCATCTTCTTCAAATATGCACAATTTGGAATATACAATCTACCTTTATAAATACAAAGATCGTTTTCCCCAAGTTGATTTCCTTCACACTTTTCATCTAAATTTCTTTGCTAAAATTTCTCTTTTATTTGAATATAAGTTTCATCTTTATTTTGGGCTTCGAGAACTCTTCTTCTTAAATTGGATTTTCACATACTCAAGGCTGCTACATGAAATTTTCTACTAAGGGTGTCTGCAACATTGTTCTCTTTTCCTTTCACATGTTTGATATCAAAATCAAAATCACACAAAAATTAAAGCCATCTAGCTTATCTGGCATTTAAGTTTGGTTGATCAAACAAATATTTTAAGCTCATGTGATATGTCCTAAGCTCGAATCTTCTTCCCAACAAATAATTTCTCCACATATTAAGGGCATATACCATGGCTGCTAGTTCTAAATCATGAGTTGCATAATTCTTTTCATGCTCTTTAATTTCCTGGACTCAGAACAAATCACAAAGCCTTATTGCATAATCACCCCACTTAATCCTTCAATGCAAGCATCCATGCATACTACAAAATATTTCTTTGGATTTGCAATCTTCAAAATAGGGGCACTAGTAAGTAACTTCTTTAATCGCTGAAAGATTTCTTCACATTTTTCAGACCATACAAATTTCACATTCTTTCTTTGCAGTGATGTAATTGGATGAGCCATCTTGGAGAACCCCTCAATGAACCTTCTATAATATCCTGGAAGACCGATAAAATATCTAACATCTATAGCATTCTTTGGACTAGACCATTTCATTATGGCTTCAATCTTTTATGGATCAACTACAATTCCTTCCTCTAAAATAATATGACCTAAATATTGTACCCTTCCTTGATAGAAGTCACACTTGATAAGCTTTGCATATAATCTGTGCTCTCTAAGAACTTGCAATACCATTCTTATGTTTTTCTCATGATCTTCTTCACTCTTTGAGTAAACAAGAATGTCATCCAAGAACAATAACATGAACTTATCCAAATACTTGTTGAAGACGATATTCATGAGACACATGAATGTGGTGGGTGCATTGGTAAGACCAAATGGCACCACCGTGAACTCATAATGGCCATATCTTGTCTGGAAAGATGACTTGGGTATTCCTTCTTCTTTTATTCTCACTTGATGATAACCGGATATCAATTCAATATTTGAAAACACTTTGGTTCCCTTCATTTGATCAAACAAATCATCAATTTTGGACAATGGGTACTTATTCTTGACTGTCACTTTATTTAGCTTCCTGTAATCAATACATAGCCTTAAAGTCCCATCTTTCTTCTTGACAAACAACACCGGTGCTCACCAAGGAGACACAAATTGTCTAATATACTTCTTGTCCATTAATTCTCGTAGTTGCATCTTTAAATCTACCAATTCTGGCGTGCTCATTTTATAAGGAGCTTTAGAAATTGGGGCTACCCCTAGAACAAGATTGATTGTAAAATCAATGTCCCTTTTTGGTAGCAATCCTGGCACTTCAACTAGAAACACATCTTTGAACTCTTGC
This sequence comes from Larix kaempferi, assembly GCA_027924585.1. Taxonomy (NCBI): domain Eukaryota; kingdom Viridiplantae; phylum Streptophyta; class Pinopsida; order Pinales; family Pinaceae; genus Larix; species Larix kaempferi. Next base: position 10,120,281 of record BSBM01000094.1, read on the forward strand.
AAGAACTGATAATCCTCTATCTTTGGGTCTCTGTCCTCTAATGAATTTGATGTATGGACCTCATATAGGTGGCAACCTTCCTTGTAGAATTTTCCCAACTGCATGGATAAGATTTGTGTTACTAGAACTTGCTTGCGAATCCCTTTCACCACTCTTGGCCTACCTTATTCATTAATGCAATCAATGACCTTTTCATAGCAGTTTATCTTGGCTCTATGTTTTTTCAACCAATCCATACCAATAAGAGAGTCATACAATAATGGTAGGACATTCAAATTTATTTGCATGAGGAATCCATTCAACTCTATGGGGAACTCCATCACTACTTCACTCAATTTTGTTTTCATTCCCGTGGATAACTGAACTAGCCAAGACTTATCATGCTTTATTTTTATAAGGGTGAATCCATGAATATCGTTCACCATTTTTGGTGGATTGCATGGGGAAAATTTGTTTTTCAGACCTTCGATCGAGGTATTTTAGAGCCCTCGATCGAGGTTTGAAATGCTCGATCGAGGGTTTTAAAAGCTCGATCGAGGGTTTTAAAATATCTCGATCGAGGATTTTAAAATACCTCGATCGAGGGTTTTAAAAAACCTCAATCAAGGGTTGAAAAAAGACCTCGATCTAGCTTTTGAAAAGCTCGATCTATCTTTTCAAAAGCTTGATCTAGCTTTTGAAAAGCTCGATCTAGCTTTTGAAAAACATAAAAAGGCCCATTTTAGGCCCTCGATCAAGCAAATAGCTCGATCGAGGGCTTAAAAAACAGGCCGAGAGCCCTTTTCACTGCAGAATGAAAGTTTTGTCTTCCTTCCACAGAGATAAACCATGTCATTAAATACTCATTAATGAGCGGACTTGATACCATTGGATTCATCAACGAATCCTTTATCTAGATACATAAAATTTATGAATTTTTATCTTCATATGTCCTTTGTTTTTAAATTTCTACTAAAACTTGCCCTAAAAAACCCTGCCGACAACTTCAATTGAGCTCAACGATAAATCCACGACATTCAAAATACACATCCAAAAAATTTGAAAAAATACACAAGCCCTAGATAAACGCGTCCTCTTTAAAAGGGTATTTTAGTTTTGCAAATTATGTAAAAATTCAAAAGATTTGGTGCAGGAACACACATGTGTGCAAAATGCGATTGAAATATTCATTGGTCATTTTCGAAAAATAATAATAAATATATTTTTTCAAGAAAAATTAAAAGAAAAATATGTAAGCCCTAGTGCATTCTATCTAGATCATGTTCACATGTTTCATTTTTTTTAATTATTACTTTAACATTAAATTATCGTGCACGAACACAAACTACTTGTTAATTGCTCTTCAAATTTTTAAGTACACACGTTTCATTAAATGAAAATTCGACATGATAAATGACATTGGTATATTTTGAAAAAAATATCATTGGAAATCCAACATAATTCTCTACATTTTGTTTTTCAACCGCATGTCAAAATTCATTTGGCAAATATGAGTTTCGAGGGCTTCAATTTAATACATGGATAAAATTTCCGTTTTTCACCGTCATATTTGGCCAAAAAGAGTTACCCATCTTCATGGAATCACCCATAAGAGAAAAACTTTCGGCCAATTTTGGAGTAACATAACTATGAGTAGATCCTGGATCAGTCAAAACTGAAATAGATTTCGTAGCAATCTTACCTTCAACTTCCACTGTTGTTGATTGATGGTCTGCTTGGTGGTAATCCAACACTGCATAAATTCGAGGAGTTGCTCTTGTCATATCCTCCACTGTAACTGATTATTCTAAGTTATGCAAGCTTCGAGGGTTCTCTCTTCTATGTGGCTAGTCTTTAAGCATGTGGTTTTCTCCACATCCCCAACACTAAAGTGGTCATTTCACTCCTTTTTCCACTATTACTACCGGATTAATTCCACTTCGCACTTGCTGGCCTTGTTGGAAATTTCTTGGTTGATTTCTAAATGGAGGTTTGAATGCACTTCTCCTTTGGTCAAATCTTCCCTTTGGTTTTCCTTTCCATGCTAGATGAACTTCTGATTGTCCTTTGACTTTCTCATAACAATGCATTTCCATTCCAATGGCTTCATCAAGAGTTGGTGGATTAACAAACTCAATCTTATCTCTGTAAATTAGGGCAGACTCCCAAGTAAGATTTGAACTTTTACTCTTTCATCTTTGATGTAATCTACATACCTCAGCAATTCCAAAAACTTTTGGACATGTTCTTCCATAGACTTATGTCCCAATTTTATGTCATTGAACTCCTTTATCTTATTATCATAATACCTAGAAGAAAGGTATTTTTCCTTGAAATACTTCGTAAATCACTCCCAGCTGATCCTTCTCTCCTTGGTTCCTTTTACTTGCATGAGATGCTCCTACCAAATTGAAGCTCGACCATTGATATTGTAAATAAAAATTATGGCTTTTTCATTTCCTAAATAATCATGAATCCTAAAATATTTCTTCATCCCAATAATTCATTCCTCTACTTCTTGACCTGTCTTACTTTCTCCATCAAATGTGGGTGGCATTGCCTTTCTAAATTCTCCTTGTGGGATCCTTTTAAAATTTCTTCTTATCTCAAGTCTGCTAGAAACATGCTTTGGGATGCTTTGAGAACCTTAAGAATCACATGATTTTCTAGAAGGAGATCTTGAAAAATATGCCTTATGTGCACTGCTCAAAGAACCATTTCTTGGGCTTGGAGTCCTCCTCCTAGTGCAACGTCTAGAACGGCTTCCCGTGCTTCTTATTTCTTGACCAACATTGCTTGGATTAGATCCAAGATGTGCCCTCTACTAAATATCAGTGAGACTCTAAAGGATGATCGCATTAATTTTGTTCTGTTCTTCTTGAGATTTGATCAACCTCTCATCGAAACTCCTCATTGTTTCAACCAAATTTTGGGGAGTGATTTGATCTCTTCTCCCATTGGATTCAGTCTCAGCATCGTCCTCTTGCATGTTTTCTCCTAGGACATCCTCATCATGTTCATAGGGTTCCTGGGCATCATTCATGATTACCATTTTCTCTTGGAGACTCTTTCTCTTATGCTTAATGCCCTCTGCTACAATTGTTCAAAGATTTTCAACTCCAAGCACTGTGCATCATAGATATATTTATTAGACACATTACTAATATATGCAATGACAAATAAAAAAATTATTTAATATATTTAGTCTCATGGAGTAATTCATAGGGTTCTTGAATCATCATTTTTTGGTTCCATTTATGCATTTCTGGAAACTACCATTTATTGACAAATTTTGTCAAATTAAGATTATAGGCACTTTTCTGTTATGATCTCCGAGACATCTAAATCCCTTACTCAGAGTCTAACCATGCACCTCTATTCCCCTATGAATAATATTTCCAACTCCTATATTCATGCTTCATTCTAATCTCAGAGATGAAAGTTACATACTCCCAAAAATGCTAATTATGTCCAATTATGCATTGTTTTTACAAGTACAATTAATTTCAGAGACCAACTTCAGCCACCTGTAGAAGAACATATAGAAATAACTAGAATTGTTTTTCTATCTGGAACAGTTAGTACATATAACAAGGATCACTCATCAAATTTATTATTTCTTATCCGATGCTCCAATCAACTTCTACAAAATTTCGTGTTTGACTAGTTTTAAGTTTTGCACTTTTTCCTAGACTTGGAATTTTTACCAAAACTGACTATCTCCTAAACTAAACATTTCTGGAAAATTTGTCTAACGAAATTTGTCCATCTTAATGAGTAGGTAAAATTTTGAGTTCAATAATTTTTCTGGTTTTGACATCTAGAGTCACTTTTACCTCCTACAAGTTTTCCACAATCCCTAAAAAGTGCTCCAGAATAGTGAATTTTGGCCTTCTTTTGCACACCATCCTCACACATTTTAGAATTTGTCTCCAATATTTTGGATTTATCTGTGTTCCTAGTCAATAACCGCACCATATCAATTTCATCCCAAATCGAGTACCCATCAAGTCTCCCCGCGGATGCACACCCACGACCGACGACCGACTGACGATCGTCGTGGATCCATACTCAGTGAATCATGCAAAATGTGGATGTTTTCCACCTGCATGTCTTCTGATGCAACTGGTCCACGTCATCCCCCTCTTTCCCACATGGCACATATGGGGTCCACCTCAAATTTTCCCAATTTTCCATTTTCAAGAGTAGTAACAACTCACTAAGAAAGTAGTTTTGGAAAAGATATTGTTGAAGATGTTGCTGGTTAAAATTGAATACGTGGATATATGGTATCTACGCAACAGATTTCCCACTCTCCATTATCCAGTGTGCAATTTAAAGATGCGTTGTGAACCATACCCATTGATCATGATTCCTTCTCTCTGCTAATAAATCATCTGTAATTTTAAACTCACGATTTTAACCAACACATTATTATCACTTATTATGCACCTAATTTCCTGCGTGTGAGTGAATTCTATCTCAAACAACCCCAGTGATGCAACTATTCACTATGATACCACTATGTCACATCCCCACACATCAATATGACCAATGGAGGGGACATGACGAATATGTGGGGTTCTAAATTTTGCCCCCACAGGCATATTATGACATTCAAAAGCATTTAAATGCGTGTGCATATGCATAGTAAAAATACACAATGGAAGATGAATTCATTCCACACACACATCATGCATATACCAACATTTTCATTACATGCATAACAATAAAAGTCAAACATGGTTAACACATCAGTAAATTAACAATAAACCACAACAACAAATTAACAATAAACACTTATCTTTTAAATGAATTCGTCCAAGCAACTGGATATGGAAGAGCAACATTCCACCCAACCATAGGCAATATGTCCATAACTTTATCTCTCTACTGAGAGGCCACCCCCGAGCTAGGCTGTGTATCCACTAAGTAGGAACTACACATTCTCACTCAAAGCAATATGAACACACTCTTCTGCTAAGCCAATGCACAACTGGGTTTATCAAGCATACATAGAGGAGATGAAGGTGAATGTTAAGTTAATGAACTCATCCACAGAGCTACAGGAATATCAATTGGTCTCATCCAGACTTGGAACCCACAATACCTACCACAACCAAAACAAGGAAGGTCCCTTTATCTGCTACATAGTACCTCGGGTGCCCCTTCCCCCTAGTGCTGATAGGCCAGCCCCGAGCTAGGTTATGTATCCACTAAGGAGGAACTACACAAACTCACTCACATCCATAGGAACACACTCTCCTGCTAAGCCAACGAACAACTAGGTTTATCAAGCATATAGAGAGGAAATGAAGGTGAATGCTAAGTTAGTGAGCTCATCCATAGAGCTACAAGCATCTCAATTGGCCTCGGACAGCCTTGGCACCCGCAATACCTACCACACCTAACACAAGGAAAGTCCCCTTCTCTGATAAACAGTACCTCAAGTGCCCCTTCCCTCCAGTGCTATTCAAGGTGGGAATAGAAAGGTCCAAGCTGCTAGAATTTCATAGATATCTTTCCTTCACTAGGTTTATCAAGCCATTCCAACCTCTCATCTCTCTCACACTTCAATGGTCTCTTGGATTTTCTAATTCCTGGCAACACTAATTTGCAACCATGAAATTCAATTTTTGGGCTTTCGTATCTAGGTTCTCCCACGTATTTTTGATCTTCTGGCACTGTCAAATTCGCCCTAGGGTTCGGTTCTATGGATCCCCCACTCAATTTCACGACTAATAGGATTTTTTGGGTGTTTTTGACACTTTAAAACATGGTTTCTTCTCAGGTTTCGATTTTTTCAATTTCTCTTACTGGGAATGCATAACATGCTCAGAATATGTATCTGGTTTCCAAACAATGGAATGGAAGTGATGGGAAATGAATTCCCATGAGGGAAATTGACCTCTGGGTACCAAAAAATGAGCCCATACTCATCCATGTGAATTTATGGGTTGTGCCCATGCTCCATTAAGTTCATGAGCTGATATCTCAGTTGCTTTCTTACAATAGAAGTAAATATCATCATGGAACTCCACTTAGGTAGTTGTTTACCATTTATGGCACAAGGGGTTCTCAAGATGACACTTGGAAACAAAGGATTGGATCCCCACACACCCCTCACCTCTCCCTAGTGGATAAACAAATCCCCCTCATTTTAGTTTCCTCCATGGTCATCTCTTGGGAATTTTATTTGTATTATAAATATTTACATGTTGTTACATTTTTCCATGGCCAACTGGCACATGTCCACAATATATAAAATACTAGCCTTTATAAGACGAGCATTCACTAGCGGTGCCTTGGCCTTGAGCTCCATGCTAGGAATCATACACCACATATTTACATTATTTACATATCGAGCCAATAATTCCAAGGGTCAAAATGGGGGTATTACAGGTATATTTGTTGGATATGGTGAGACATCAAAGGCATACAGAGTCTACATCCATGGTTACAGACAAATTGAGATTATAATAGATGTTACCTTTGATGAAGATGCAACTTTTAACAGATCCAAACATAATCATTCAAATGAAGTCCATGATGAGGAGCTTGAAGCTCCTAGAGTTACAGATATAGGAAGAAATGATGATGTTATGCTAGAAGAGTATGTACCGAAGGATCGTGACATGATAGAAACTCAGATACCTATAGAGCCACGTCGAGAGATGATTACACATAAGAGGAGACTAGTTTGGGATCATGAGATTATTCAGGATGTTGAAAAGTATGGTGCTCTAGATGGAACTTCCAGAGTAAGCAAGAAATTGAGAACATACTCCAGCTATGTGGCATTGTTATGTGATATCATTGATGATAATCCTACCTGTTATGAATAGACTGCATAAAAGAAAGTGGAAGGATGCCATGATTATAAAGAATGTTGTTTGGGATGTGGTTCCAAGACCAAAATATAAGTCAATGGTATCTTCAAATTGTATCTTTAAGATGGGGCATTCAACAAATGGAAGTATCAAGAAGTATAAGGCAAGATTCGTGGCACACGACTTCTCCTAGAAAGAAGGAATAGATTATGATGAGAATTTTTCTCTAGTAGCAAGATACATTTCGATTAGAGCTATAGTTTTGATAGATGCAAATATGAAGTGGAAGGTACATTATATGGACGTGAAGACATCTTTTCTGAATCGTGTAGTGGAAGAGGAAGTGTATGTGGAGTAGCCAAAAGGATTTGAGACACATGACTGACAGACACATGTGTGCAGCTTGAAGAAGGCCTTGCATGGATTGAATCAAGCACCCAGAGCATGCTATGGGAGAATTGATAGTTTCCTGATGAGCTTGGGATTTACCAAGAGTAAAGCATATTCCAATCTTTACTACAAGGTGTGGATGATGTACCAGTGATATTATTGTTATATGTGGATGGCCTGTTTCTGACAAGGGGTGAGAATCTCATTAGTGAATGTGAGAAGAAGCTTGTTGCGGAGTTTGAGATGAAAGACCTAGGTATGATGAACTATTTCTTGGGTCTAGAGGTGTGGTAGAAACTGGATGAGATTTTCCTTAACCAAGGAAAATATGTTGTATAGATCCTGAAGAGATTTGGGATGATGGATTGTAAATCCATGTCTACACTGATGGTGACAAACCTAAAGTTATTGAGTGATACTTCTTCAAAGACAGTGGATGCCACCATGTATAGACATATGATTGGTTCGTTGATTTATTTGATGAACACAAGACCAGATATATGCTTTGATGTGAACACCTTGATTCAGTACATGGTTGATCCGAGACATGTTCACTTGGTTGGGGAAAAGCATGTGTTGAGGTACCTCAAAGGTACAATAGATCATGGAATCATATTTGTTTATGATTGTGATATAAGACTACATGGATATACTGATTCAAATTGGGATGGTAGTATCGCAAAATAGAAGAGTACACTAGGATCTTGCTCCTGTCTGGGGTCATCTATGATTTCATGGATTAGTAGGAAGTAGACTAGTGCGGCACTCAGTATGACTGAGGTAGAGTATATTGTAGCATGTTCAACCAGTAGTGAAGCTGTGTGGCTTTGAAAGTTGCTTACAGGGATGTTTGATCTTGAGTTAGAGGTGACTTGTATATTTTGTGACAACTAGAGTTGCATAAAGTTGTCATAGAACCTTGTGTTTCATGACAAGTCCAAGCATGATGAGATCAAGTACCATTACATTCGTGATATGGTACAGAAGGGAGCCGTGAAGCTCCAGTATGTTGCGACAAGCGAGAAGATAGTAGATGTGTTGACCAAGCCTCTGTCAAGGGTAAAGTTTGAATACTTCAGGGAAAAGCTTGGAGTGTTCCAAATGGAATTCCCTCGTGAGAGGGAGTGATGAGTTACATATGCAATTTTAGGACTAGGCAGTAGCACACTGAGTGTTGTGGCAGCGAGTATTCATTCACGGAATAGTTGACTAGATTGTGTGTGAATTAGGTGAAGTCGCATAATGACATAAGGTCCAATGGGATGACGAGACCCATAATTTTTTAACAGACGATGAGGATGCACCCCACTAGTGAGATGCTATGCTGATATATTGACTTCATGATGTGATCAAAGGGATTTCTCGTACAGAACTTCTAGTGATATAGAGATTCGTCAACAAGTAAATGGTCAAGTACAAGTCAGCAGAAGCAGTGTTGAAGATTATGTCAGAAGAATACATTCCTTGCTAAGAGGGAGTGTTGAAATAATATGTAACTGTGAAAGATATTCTTATTTTATTTGTCATATATTTTATCATGTAAAAACCCTAAAAGAAAAATGTTATATTGTACTTGTAAAACATGTAATGCCGGCTTAAGAAGATTCCAAAAGAAATAATATATAGACAATATTATGTTGCTCCCTAGACAAGTCGTCCCAATCAAGTATACAAGTAGGCCCAATAGTGAAAAAGGTCACACAAGACAAGTATAAATAAGGTGTGATTCCTCCTCATTTGTACACCAAGAAAGTGAAGTGATATCTGCTCCATAAGTGAACATGGGAGAGTAACTGTAGTTGGAGGAACACTTATATTTCGGGTTCTATCTTATCTTGTCTTTGTATCTTCTTTTCTTGGGGAATATTTGTATGAGAGAGATTTAGCTCTTTGTTGTATTGACATTGTACTTTGTTGACGAATCTATACTGAGAAGTTTTGTTGGGTTTTTCCTGTGAAAGGGTTTTCCCAGGATAAAAATTTGATTCTATTGTTGAATGTATTTCTTTCAGTGATCCTTATGCATGCAATTATTATGATGTGATATGATAAATTGAATGAAATTCTAACTAATTGCTCTTAAGTAAAATTCTAACATCATTAACATAAGTAACTCTTTAAACTTTGAGTATACATTTGTACTAAGCTAACTTTGAGTATAGGTTCAATGGATTTAAAGTATACATAGTGAACAAAGGATGATTCAAATCACAAAGGAATAAAAGGAATAGAGATTGAGAGATACGTGGAGTTTTGGGAATTTGAAGCTTCAGAGAAGCTGAATATTCCTCCATGATCCACACTCGACAAAGGATAAGGATTATGCGAAGCAAAAGGTATGTGGAAGAATGAGCAACTCAGTTCTTGAGTATTACCTCCTTCATTCACACTCTAGAACAAAGAAATGGATTTTGAAAAGGATAAGATAGCTTCTATATAGGTACTACGATGATACAAGGATTTGGTTATAAGGAAAGGAAGTGAAGCTTAGCCTAGTACTTCTTGGTATGCTAAAAAATCAAGGCATGCGAAATTAAACAAAAGAGGCTTGTATACATGAACAAAAACGAATATCAACATTTCCTTGATAAACAATGTGGCCATACAAGATGGCAATGCGTGCACTATCCAAATAATGAAGAAGTTCCATGATACAAGATATTTTATTCGATGACTATCACATGAATTGCATTAAAGAGAATGAATGAATCTTATGTGCAACATAAATGAAGAAACATAAAAGAAAAGCACACGCATTAATACAAGAGAACACAATTACACCAGATGTGATAACAGAGTTTATCCCAATAATGGACTACGTCTCTCGGCCCACTTCTCAGTGGAGAGGCCTTTATATTATCTCAACAAAAATACATGGAAAAATGCATGTCAATACCTCAAGTCTGGAGATGGAGAAAATCTGGTTACTGCATCCAACTTTTGACTACACCAATGAACTCGACTCGAAAAATTGTGCTACAACAATCTCTCTCTGCAATTAATGCAGGTCACCATATAGCAGTTTCATTCCCATGGAATGTGGATTATCCCCTTTGAAATGAAATGTAATGGGCTTAAATAATTATGGGTAGGCAGACCTACCAAGGCCTCCAACTTGGTGTATTGGCAATTTGTCCTGGTTGTTAGGAGGGAGACCTGGGGTCAAATCCGCGGGCTCCCCCTTTCGGACATATGCTACAAAAAATATATAACTAGCATTTTCCCCTGGAGGGGCAAAATAAATGCCAAAGGTATGAAATTCAAATGAAGGTTTAGGGTTGATTGTATTGTAATGCTACTGGCTTTCGCATTTATGTTTATGTTGAAAATAGGTTGTGGCAAAAGATGATGTTTTGCTGATGCCTTGAAATGCGTAGCATCAAGCAGCACAAGATTCTCCTTGAGAAGCAATCCCAATTAGATTGCTCACTGTTTGTTGTGAGGAATCCGACTGGTGAACAGTCCAGCCACTGTGTAAGATTTAAAGAATGCTATGCAAGTGCTTTAATCTAAATGCATGCAATTAAACAATATGTTCTAAGCTATTTAATTTAAATAAACCTATTGTTGAAAGGAGCAGAGATTTGATAACTTTGATTTTAATTACAGTATTTCATTACTCATGAGCCATAGAAATTTTTCCAAAGAAAATAAAATGATTCACAGCATAGAATTAATTCATATAAGATAAGAAAGATGTCATTGAATATAGATGGAGATTGCTGAAATAGTTCCAAAAAAATCCATGATAACTCCATACAAAAGAATGTATCAGCATTCACAGGCCAAAATTGTTTTCTCCATTCATGAAGTGCAAGTAGTTCTTTTACATAAGAGGAACATTATTTCATTTGCCAAAAGTCCTTCTTGCTAACATAGCTATATAGAGCTTTACAAAATGGCTAATTTACAAAAAAGGATAAATATCCGAATTATTTACAAAACAACGAGAAACAACTTTAGAATATTCTATTGATGTCCCAAAGTATAAAATCAAAATTAGAAACTTAGAAGGGTGCGTTGGCTTTTTCAAAATGTGGTCAAAGTACTTCATCCTTGGGTTGGTGCTTCTGGGGATGTATGCAGCTCTATGGTTGCTGGTATTGTTGATTTTGATTGTGAGGCTACTGGAGTTACTGGTATTAGTGGAGCAGCTGATGCTTCTAATGGGGCTTGTGATGCTGCTAGTTTCCTCTCTTCCTCTTCTATATAACTTATCCCCTTATTTGCATATCTTATAATAATGTTTCCAACTAAGGGAACCAAAAATCTGAAGGACACTTCTTGTTTAACAAGCTCTTCCTCAAAGATGAGTATTTCTTCCATTGTAGCTTGATGAATTTTTTCAAGGAGGTGTGCATGAATGGAGGTTCTTCCGATGAACTGGTCTAGGTCTTCTGGGGTTACAACGGCTATCTTCTTCACATAGTCAGTTTCCTCTTGCAAGGTTTTTCTTATCTCAGATAAGCGTTGTGTTTTATCTGGAAAATATTCTATACTTTGGGGCATGATCATTTTGCAACTCATGAGTAGCTCGTATTTTGAGGTACAAGTTCTTACATTGTTCATAGGTATGTAAGGCCACACTGTTCAAATTTACTCCGCAATCTTTAGAATAGGTCAAAGTGCGTATATCCGCCATGTATTTAGAAATAGACTTAAGGGGGAGAGTTTTTGGGAATCCTGATTTCCCTTTTCTCCATTCAATGTGCTTGTTAATATCTCCAGCAATACGAGTGTGTTTCTTTTTTATCTTGTTGGTGTCGGCACTAATCTGTTTCATCCTGGCCATCATTTCTTTCAATTTGTAGATTTGTTCTTATATGAGTGTCTGGAAATCACATGTCCTTATCAATATTTCACAAGCTTGTTCATGAAAAGGGGTCATGTCACCTACTTTGTTGTTTGCAATATTTTCTTTTAACTCGTCAATCAGCTGGATGAAATCAAGTTTCTTGGATTCCAGCTTCAAGTTCTTATCTTCAAGTTGTGTTTTTTCTACCTCTAATGCTCTTGCTTGGATTAACAAAGCTCTTCGTTCAGCTTCCAGATGTTGAATTTTCCTATTAAGCTCCTCCTTTTGAGACATAAGAGCATCATTAGTTTCAATCATTAAATTTGTATAATTTTGCTCCTTGACTAAGGCTTCTTCCAGCTGGTGGGTTTTGTCCTTTTCTTCTGTCAATTTGTCTTCCAATATGTTGACATTGTCAGCAGTTGCGAGAACAGATGACACAGAAACAGATGCCATGAAGGCAGGGTCATTCTGGGTACCCTTCATGACAGTAGTCTCATGCCTAGTGATGACATCTGCATGACAAGGCCTTTTGATACTTGTAATGGTTTCCTTAATGATGGATTTCCTTTTCTTTTGAAAGCAAACCTATCATATGTGGTCACCTTGCTACCCTTAGATGGTGTGAAAGGAACAAGTGGAAGATTCTCAATAGGGATGTTCATATCGAGGTCTTGTATGCTTGGACTCATAGAACCAGCGTCTTCCTTTTGTATTTTCTCTTCTTTAGCCTTTTTCAGTGCCTCTTCTTCTGCTTCCTTTTTCAATCTTTCGTTTTCTTGTTGCTTGGCAGCTTCTTGCAGCCTAGTTTGTTCTTCTTGTTGAATTATACGGTCTTCATACTTAGCTTCTTGAATTTTCTGGGCTTCTTCTTCATCCCTTTTCAGTGCCTCTTCTTATGCTTCCTTTCTTAATCTTTCATTTTCTTGTTGCTTGGAAGCTATCTCTTGCTTAGTTGTTTCTGCTTGTTGAATTGTACGGGCTTCATCTTGAGCTTCTTGAAGTTTCTAGGCTTCTTCCTCTCTAAGTTTAACTTCTTGTGCTTTCCTTGCCTTTTCCTGGGTCCATTTTTTGATCTGCTCAACTTGTTGCAGAAGTATTTGTTCTTCTATTGAGAAATTCTCAGTTGTTCCTAAGGATTCTTTATCTTGATGATGTTTTGATCCATTGAGAGCATTGGAACTGGAGGTAGGTTCACTTTTGCTATTTTGGAAAATTAGAAACTCAGTGATGTTGTTGATTCCCCGGTATGACTCTTCCTTAGAATCATAATAGTGGGCATACTCGAAATGACCATGTACAGCTTTGCAATGTTGGGAAACCTTGCCCCGTCTGTCATTTCTCTGATATATTCTCTGTCCAAAATGAAAACTTGTTAGCTCTGCTATAAAATCTTTTGCTGACGCGATCTTGGAAAATTGATAAGCTCCCAAATAGAAGGGCAAAGGAGGAAATGTGGCTTTGTTTGCTTTATTCATTGCACTGCCAATTCCATCTAGGAAAACTTGTCGCACGGCTTCCTTATGAACTATATAGTCTGTGGCATAGTTTGGTAGGATATAGAGGGGTTTTGTGCCTCCATACATTCTTATGTAAGTGTCATCCTTTGAAAAGAAGAAGTCACCATATTCTTCCAGAACTGCCATGTTGTTTTCTAATAGGAAAACGAGCTCTTTATTGAACATTAGCTCGTAGAGGGGCATGATGAAATTTTCACAAATGTTTTTGTAATTGCTCTTGTAAGTTTGAGGCCAGAAGATTTTGTATGCGGTGAAAACCGGTCCTCCTGCCTGATTCCATATGCATTGTAGTTTTGGGAAGAGTTGCTTCACCACAATACAATCTATCAAATAGGAGGGCATGTAGAACTCTGCCTTTTTGACTTATAAACCTTCTTTGGCCGTAGTTATGGCTGATGCCAGGATTTTTGAAATCATTTCAGCCCAATTAAAGATAGTTCCTTTGAAAGCCACATAGTGAATAATGGGTACCCATTGAAGCATAAACATGGTCCCATCAGGTCTGCCAAATATTCTGCTCAACATGAGAGCAACCATTCTGAATGGAGGTCTCAAGTTTTGAATCTTATACTCTTCATTATCATTCTTCCTGAACTGTTTTCCTGTGATGAGCAGCTTTCTTGCTGATTCCAGGTTATCCAGTTTGACCTCTACTAACCAGTCATCATTCAGGTACTGAGTTGGACAAGGTAACTTGTATGCTGATGAGATATAAAGTGGGTTAAAGGATGTGAAGGATTTTTTCTTGCTATCAGTTAAAATTCGCTCCTGGGCATCTGCGTGTTGCAAAATCCATCCGATGACCTCTGCACAAGGAAAAAGCTCAGGGCAAGTAGCTGCTTTTGAAATGCAGGATGCTCTGATGTTTTGATATAGATATCCTTCTTCTAACAGAGCGTCTGGGATATCCTGGTCTCTTATCATCCGGTAAATTTCACTCCATTGGGCTTCTGGTAGTGCACTTGTGATGCATTTAGTATCGTGATAAATGGTCTCAATCCTCACTTCTTCAGGGGATTCTGTAACAACTCCCTTCGACCTTTTTCTAGCACCTTTAGTCATTTTTAAGTATTCCTGCCTCAATACACATCGTCAGTCATAAGAAATTAGAATGTGAGATGAGTGACCTACATGCAAACATGTCAAACAATTTTCATAGGTGTTTCTATATATATTTATAGAAACATTCAAAAATGCTTTCTTTCACTTTAAAATATTGTTTCTTAAAGGCGCAAGCATCAACTTTGAACAATAGTGTTTGCAATTCATATGGTTTCATATCAAAAAATGAATTAAAGTCAACCACTTTGGACTGTTATAAAGATTTGGCAAGTTCCTCCGCCGTTTCGGAAAAAGAACAGTAACTATTTCGTTGTGCCAGACTTGTTCACCAAAAAAGGGTGTTGCGGTAGACTTAGTCGAGTTCCTCCGCAGTTTCGGAAAAATAACAGTAACTATTCTGTCGTGCCAAACTTGTTTGTCAAAAAATGGCATTGCGGTAGACTTAGGCGAGTTTCTCTACTGTTGCGGAAAAATTTGGCGAGTTTCTCGGCTGTTTCGGAAAAAGAAGGCTAACTCTTCCGTCGTGCCTGACTTGTTCGTCAAAAAGGGGCGTGGCGGTAGACTTAAGCGAGTTTGTCCGCCGTCGTGTCGCGGCATACTTAGACGAGTTTCTCCACCGTTGCGGTAGACTTAGGCGAGTTTTTCCGCCGTTGCAGAGGATTTTAATTAAAACTTTCCGCGATTTCAGAGAGATCTAGGTAGGACGTTCAATCTTTTCAAATCTTTAAATTTCAACACACACTTTAACCTTTCAAATTTTAAATTAAGGATATCTATGAACTTTTTTTTTAAAGAATTTCATAAATTAACTACATCATTGCTTGTTTATTTACATAAAATTAAGTCAAGGGCCATACTTTTTTTGAGGAATTTTATAAATTAACTAGGTCATTACTTGAGTAAAATTAAGTCACAAAATTAAGTCAAGGGCCATACGGCAAATGCTTTAGAGCTTAATGTGCTCCATATGTCGTATACATAAAGTATATGACAACATAAAATTTAAATAAAGTTATTCAAGAAATTATCTTAGAGCGATTACATTATGCTAATTTTGAATGCTATTGTACACAAAAGCAATGAGACATACCTAAAGTTTTAATCTAACAACATGCACCAATTGAATTGTTTTGCAAGCAATATGCTACCAAGTAGCCTTGTAATTTAATTGCAATTTGACTTTTATTTCAATTGTGCACAACATATAAATACTTTTATAGAATTATAAACTGAATCTAAATACCAATTCAATTTTCGATTCAAATATTGAAACCTATCAATAAATTTTTTAAAATAATAAACGAAATATAAATACCATTTATTTTTCATTTTGAATATTCAAAACATATTAGTAATTTTATAAGATTATGAACTGAGTCTAAATACAATTTAATTACAAATATATCGAACATATGCATTCTTTTATAAGATGTAAAAATGGGTCAGGTTACTTTTCAAATTCTTTAAGAATGTGGACCTTCTATTTATATACAGGCATGATGAAAAACTAAGCCATATAATTTACAGGCGACTCATTCAATGGTAACGCTGTCGAAATTTTGCATAGGAATACCAAATCTCAAAGTTACAGGGCTGCGGTAAGTTTCTGGCTGGAAAAATGGTTGTGGGCATAACATATTTTGAATTAAGACGATGATACATTTGAAAATTTTAAAGCAAGAGAGCGTAAGAAACCTGCGTTGCAAAGTCATTTGGCACCGGTCATAATCCCCACATGTAAAGTTGGGTATCTATACAACCAGTTTTGTACATATAACATCATTGAGCTTCCTAGTTTTGAAAAGCTTTATTTCTGTGGTATCAATTCCAGATTCATTGTTGCGTGAGAAAGTATTGTACAAAGGGGCCAGTTCCCTGGGGTATATCAATCTACGGCTAAATCAATTTAACGTAATTCCTTTCTTAAAAAGAAGAAGCAGGGCATGTTGGTAGAATAAACAAAAGCAATGTGCTGCATGACCAAATGAAAATGAAAATTACGAGCACAGATGTCATGAAAGAGCTAACAGGAAACAATAATGTACCAACCTGTTAAGACGAGGATGGTGACTAGTGCGACTGTGCCAAAGTCCTGGAGAAAGTGTGCGTAAATTGTGAGTGGTGCGACTGTAACAAAGTCCTGGAGCAGGTGCATGTGCATTCAAACAGAAACGGAAAAAAACCTTCAACGAATGAAAACAATGAAATTGTTCAACGGGGTTATCACCTATATAAAGGATCTCACGCGTGCAGGGCATTAATAGGGCACATGCAAAAATTAAAAACAGGGATAAGTGAGCCGTATGGACAAGTCAAATCGATTCTTTCAGTATTAAATGCAACCGTAAAAAAAATAAGGGAAAATGGTTCCGCCATTGCGGAAAGGATAGGTGGATTTGACCGCCTCTACGGAAAGTGAACGCAAGGCGGGCAAGTACGCGTATCTTTTCCGCAACAACAGAACGAGTTGGCTAAATTTTCTTCCTCATGCTTTTGCTTTTGTCCACGGCGGGAAAAATTGGGTTCTATTTCCGTAGAGGCGGGCAAGTCCGCGTAGCTTTTCCGCAATGGCGGGCAAGTTCGCGTATCCTTTCCACAACGGCGGGACCATTTGGCTGTCGATTCTTCGCTGTTCCGTTTCATGTTTCCACAATGGCGGGCAAGTTCGCGTATCTTTTCCGCAACGACGGGTAAGTGCGCGTATCTTTTCTGCAACGGCGGTACTAGTTGGCTGAATTTGTCGCTTTACGCTTTCGCACCTTTCCACAGTGGGCAAACTTGGGTTCTTTTTCTGCAAGGGTGGAAAAGATAACCGAAATTAGTTGGTTTTGTGGGAGATTCTATGTAACTTAAGCGAAACAATTCATGTTAGATGAAGGAAGGGTTCATCTGTCCTTTTGCGGATGGGTTGATTGGAAATGACTGCCGTTGTGGGAAAGATAAGCGAGTTCCTCCGATGTTTCGGGAAGAGAACGTTAAATTTTCCGTTTGGAAAGATTTGTTCGTCGGAAAGGATGTTGCGGTTGACTTATGCGAGATCCTCTGCTGTTGCGGAGGACTTTAAGGGAAACTTTCCGTGATTTCGGAGACATTTAAACTATTTCCTCTGACAAAGCGGATAGAATGTTTTAAACCTTTCGGTGTTGCAGCTCAAGTAAAATCGAATCTTTCACTGTTAAATGCGACCGTTAAAACGGAAAGATAAGGCCAAAAGGTTCAGCAGTTGCGTAAAATATAGGTGGACTTGCTCGTAATTGCGGAAAGAGAACCAGAGCTTTTGCACTGTGGAAAGGCGCGAAAGGGTAAGGAGGGAAAGGTTTAGATACCCTTTTGCAGAAGGGTTAATGGGAAATGTCCGCTGTTGCGGTAAACATAGGCGAGTTTCTTCATGTTTTCAGGAAAAGAAGCTTAACTCTTCCATGGGGAAAAGAACCTTAACTATTCGAATCCCCATCAATTTACGAAGCAATAGTCCTCTTCAGGAGGCAAAGCTTTTTGTTTTGTATTCAAAATCATGGTTTTCTCTCTTCAGCCCCAAGGGTTAGCTCAATTGGTAAGACGTGCAAATACTCTCTCGGTACGGGGGAGGTCACGAGTTCGAGCCTTGAGTCCTTCGGGGTTAGGCCAGCCATTTATCTCTAGCTGACGATTTAGCATCCTTACCATCCACGAAATGTGGGGAAGTATTGGTGGGTTTCCCGTGCACCATTTCCATAGGAAAAAAAAGGTTTTCCTCTCAAACCAAACTCATCTTTGTTGTTATAACAACCAAGAAGGTTCTGATGTATTTGTTTTTGTTTTTTCCTGGAAGGTATAGGATGTTCATGCCATTGCACTATAATTTATTTACTTGTTCACTTGTATGTTCAAATTTTAAATTTAGAATTTAATCATGTATGTGATTTGTTTATTGGTTTCACATGCAACAGTGCTTGATTGATATATATTCAATTCCTTGTGTTTACCAATATATGTTTCTACTAACTTGGGAAAATATACTTGCACTGCAATACATTTTGTCTCCTACAAAAGTTGCCACTTTTGAAAAGTTGATCTTTTATTTCTCAAAATTTTCTTGTTTCCTGGTTTTGCAATAACCTATTCGTGCTACTGACCCCCTGTTGAAATTCCTTGTTGGTTCTGTTCCTTTTGTCCTGTTTGGTTCAAGTTTATTTTTCACATCTTCTGTTCTACACCACAGATTATTTTTACCAACATACTCTTTACTCATTCCAACTTCATTTAAACCTGCTTCTTATAACTTTCTATCATCTGGATCAAGTTGTTTTCCCACATTTGCAGCTTTACCAAGATAAAAAAAAAACCATATATGCATTAGCTTTATATTTGCTACAACAACCACAGGTGCTTGAACTTCTATTGAGCTGCCACTACAACAGAGTCAAAAGGTGTTGTAGTTCCTATGCACACACCCAGATTGTTCTTAGTTTCTTCAACTATGCGTATGTTTTTTTCTTTCATTCTGCATTCTCAAATCATAAATATGAATATCAGATTGGATACCAACACTGCAGATTAGAACATGTTTCCAAGTAGAGCATATTTTGTAACACAATATAGAATATATAAAATACATCAATTGTACATTATTACCAGGTTACTAACAAGGCCTAGGTTCCAAGCAAAGAGTATCAAGTATTGCTCCCAAGTCACTACTCAACTGTTACTCATCTGTTTCAAAACTACCAGGCCCCAAGATATATCACAAAACAAGACCCAGAAAGATATATAGCTATAACAGCTGCCACCTTTCTATGGAAGTAGCTACCCTTCCATTTTAAGAGTGTTTACTTTCATGTTCCCCATTGTCAGTTGACTTTCCATCTTGTAAAAAAAAAACTGCCTTAGTGCGATACATGACCACTAGAGATTGTTCCTATCAGTCAAAGATCCTAAAAGGATCCATCTATTTCCATCAAGCAATGAAGGATACCACTACAACCAAATTAAATACAAGGTTGATTTCCTTGCCATCAAAGTCTATTGTTCTGATTTTCTGTTCACCATACCAAGTGTTCTATGTAAACTCTGTAACTCTATTTTCAAAAGATATTTGTTCTAAGAATGAAAAAGGCATTTCAAAGCACAGGTTTCCACTTCATTGATTCAAAAGAGATGTGTTTGCTACATATGTATACCCTGTTTCATTTTCAGCAGATTCATTCCAAGTTCGGTTAAAGTGTGATATTGTTAGAACAAATTGTCATAGATTTTTATATGAGAATTCCCAAGACTGTAATTCACATTCTACACCATCAAATTGATATTTCTATCTATTGTGCCCTTTTTCTTATGTTCTTAAACTGCTAACTTGAACCCCAACACCTTTTTTTCTTCTTTTTACATGCCAACTACTCCGAGTAGGTTCAATCATCAAAGTGATTAAATGTACATGCAACATTTTGCACAATACCATGTATGATTTGATTTCTACCTCTTGTTTTAACTTGTTTTAGATTGTACTCCCAATCAATCTACAGTTTTTTTACCTATACTTACTTAGCTTAATGCTTATTGCCAGGATTGTCGAATTGGACACATTTGAAATTGTCACTTTAGAACAAGCAATAGTCGGATAGCCATCACGTTTTAACTTTAACCCCAGCTCGACCTCCCCTAGCAGTTCATCTGTTCCAGAAATGAACACTGTTGATCCCCAAAACCCTTCACTTGTTATGCCTTGCTCGCAAAACGCAACCACAAAC
Organism: Larix kaempferi; assembly: GCA_027924585.1. Classification (NCBI taxonomy): domain Eukaryota; kingdom Viridiplantae; phylum Streptophyta; class Pinopsida; order Pinales; family Pinaceae; genus Larix; species Larix kaempferi. The sequence continues at coordinate 10,140,583 of BSBM01000094.1, forward strand.
CCTATTGCAGCTTCTGTTCAGCAAAGGAGTAGGATGGAACTTTATGGATTATGTGGCTGCAAAGACTTGGAGAAAAGCAAAGTCTCTTCGTGTATTCTGCGGTGCACATATCGACTATCTTTCATTCGTGAATACCTACAGAAGGAAAAAGTTGGAGATATGCGAAGCCTTGACAAAGATTTAACTCTTGGTATTACAGTGAATGTAAGGCCTTGGCGGTCAATTTTGCCAATGTCTATTGTTGCATTTTGCAGAGTCATCCCTTGTGCTTTATGGATTGTCAAACCCCATGCCATTCGAAGTGGTACTTGCCTCCGTGTACCCCTTGTGATAGGAGGGATGGGGACATAATTTGGATTGGAAGAATCCCACGGGGGTCCTTTGTAGTGTAGAAAGTTGATCACAACATAAGATGGTAATCTAGGAGGTTGATCATTGGAGTTGTAGACAATTGCAATAACTTTCCCAACTGAGCCATTTACAAGTTCTGTAGATACACACAAGTTTAATGACAACATGACTTCTTGACCAATTGCTAGTAGAACCTTGAATGGAAGTTGTACATCATCTATTGAGGTTTTCGCATGTTGTTTCTTTTGCTCTGCAAAGCAATGTGCAATTGGCATGTTTAGGTCTTTCAACATTTGCTTGTTGTGCAACTCAACAGACTTATTAGTTGCATACAAACGAGTGGAACTATCAAATGCATTATTCTATTCATGTGAAAGGGATGACGTTGTCCTTGACATGAGGAGGGCCCAATATTCAAGAGTTGGTGTTGCATTTCGGAGATTGAGTAGGATTTGATGGAAGGAAACTTGAGAAGGGTTGTTTCCTTGTTGTCAAAAGATGGTTGAAAGAGTGACAAAAGTGTCAAATGTGCACCAAAGAGCATTGCCTCGAGATGTGCCAGCATACATGAGGATGTCCTTTATAGGGGGTAGATGTCCAAAATCACCAAGGAAGATGATGGAGCAACCACCAAAGGGGGTTGTACATTGTGAAGGGAAGGCTTGACGTAAGTGAGAGTCAATTTGGGATAGCATTTTTGGGCGAACAAAACTCATTTCGTCAATGATGATGTATCGGATATGGCGAAATTGTTCTTGGAAAGTTGAAAGGGATTGGCCTTCAAGAGGATGCATGTCAAAAATGGGTATGCGAAGGGAAGCATGTATTGTAAGTGCATTTATGTTAACTTGAACATCCTTGTAGTAGGGGCCATTGGAAAGCTTGTATTCAAGAGCAGCAAGAACACGTGTTCGGCTGACAAAGAATTCAAAAGGCTTCTTGTTAGGATTGGATTTACAAACAATTAGGATGTCAATGTCTAAGAGCAAGCGAGGGAGGAAATTGGCAATGCTTGAAATGTTTTGCGGGAAGCTAATAGTGTGTCCAGAATATGTATATTGACCCCCAAGAGCATGAGTGACCTGTAAAATTGGGTTAACACGAGAAATGAGCATTTCTTCAACTTGAGTAAGGATAGCTAGCACAGTTGGTTGTATCCCTGGGTCCATGTTGTTTGCTAAGGAGTAGCGATGGACATTTTTTTTCTGCAATACAACGAGAGCATGCAGATGCACAAGAAGAGTGCTTTTTTTTAATTCCACAATAAGAATCCATGCATATAGAGCATACATCCATGCTAGATAATTTGTCAACCCTTTTACGGAATTGATGTTGCACACTATCTAGGTGGATATTTGTTGGATGTGTTGGGGTGGTTGTGCATGGTGTTGAGGGTGGTAAGGAAGCTTGAACAATGTGAAATGGAGAAGGGATATGAACAAGTTGGCGAGAAGCGCTATATAGAAGGCGTTGAAGTTTGTTGTTTTGTTTTTTCTTTTCAACATAAACAATTCTTCTACGTGCATTGATTTGATCATTGACATCATTGGTTGACATGGCTACAAAAAAATTGTTTTGTGGTTATCAACTTTATTGTGCCTTTGTTGGAAGACAAACATAGTATATATTGAATAATTGAACAACTAAACAAAGATAGAGTGTAAAAGATAAATGGAGCATGGATAATATATGCCAAGTTATTGCAAGAAGTATAAAGTTGACAAAGTTAGCATCATTTTAAGTATAAATGTGAAATTGGAAAGATAGGTTCCAATGAATATGTACTTTGACAAAATGTTACAACAAAAGTAAATCATATAATATTTAAAACTACTGATTGATGGTTACAAGTAGTAGTTAAACAATGTTCATTTTAAGCAAAAAATTGTTTATAAACAAAGAAGTATAAAGTTGACAAAGTAATCTTTATTAAAAGTATAAATTTGAAAGTGGCAAGATAGGTTGCAATGAATATGTAATTTGACAAAATGTTACAACAAAACTAAATCATATAATATTGAAGGCTGCTCATTGATGGTTACAGGTATTAATTACATAGCATTGTCTATACAAAAAGTATGTAGTGGATAAGTATAAAGCAGGAAGAGAAAAAAGCTACATTTGAATTGCCCAAAATTGTGTGACAAAGGATTATCCGAGGTAGATTTCAAAGCCTGCGAACAATTGAGCGTGTATTAATCATAGTGGCTTCGTTTGGATCAACTGAAGCAACAGGTAATGATGACGATGAAGCATCTTCAGACATAACAAGAAGCACCTTCAAGCGAGCATTTGAATTAAAAGTCTCTGTCTTCACTGATAAGGTTAGAAGGTATTTGTGAGCACAAACACGTTGAACAATTTCTGACATAGATGCTGGATCACTTGAGAGAAGGCATAAATCCTGTGCAGATATGCCCATTAGTTGTTGCGCATAATCATTGAAAGCTATGACACCGTACATTTGTCCAGTGGGATCAAGTAGATCAAGTTTTAGGATGTATCGATAAGCACATTCTATAAACTCCCCATCACATTTTGCACAATGCCATACATTACCAAATTTGTGGGAAATTTTTTTCATGCATTGTATTCCATCGACAAATAGAGGACATGCAAGGAAATAGAAGTCATCGATGTTAATATGGGTGATTGTAGCAATAAGTGAATACCAAGTTGTTTTTCCAAACGGTTGCAGAGATTGAAGCGCAAAGATGGAAATGTGTTTGCAAGAGCTAGAAGAAGGTGAGGTTGATTTTCTGCTCAAAGATGGCGAGGCTGAACGAAAGGCATTGTCATTAAACCATGTTTGGAGAAGATGAGCTTCCTCAATATTTGGGTTTATAATGAGGTTGTTGTTTGAGAGGGTTCCAATGGTTTTTCCATTGAAGTCTGTAACATGACCGCCTTTAATTGCAAGGATAGGGGGAGTAGGAAAACCTCGAAGGCTTCCAAGGTGGGAACCCTCGATTGTGCAGTGATCATTCCAAAGTGTTACGTCTATGCTATACCTCGACATGTCCCTCAACCCAATTGTTCGTCGAATGGTTTCAGAGCCATCCCTTTTGCGTATAGTTGATGCAGGGGAAACAAAAATCACAATTCCAATAAGGTCAACCATGGAATTGATAGGTGTAGTTTTGATGTCATGGATAGATTTAAAGTGGAAGCAATGAAAAGGGATTAATGGGTACTCTTCCAAGCATGGTTCAATGGCTGAGGAGGGAATAAGAAAAACCTCAAAAGAACTTGTCAAATGGTTGTATGTTGGGTTGACTACTTTAACTATGCCATTTGAGACAGTGTAGATTGTGCCAACTTGTATTTTTTCATATAATGAGTTGGCTAGTTCATTGAAAGTAGAGAAATGAATCTCATCTTTGATAACACTAACAAGGTCAAAGCCAAAAAGTTGACCATGCCCTTTTTGATTGGTGTAGGTTGTCATACTAGTCTTTGCAGTAACGCGACCTTGAATCGACCAACTTTTGTTGGAAGGGTTGAGCGATGTGAATTGAAAAGAAGGTGCAATAGGGTTTGTGGTTGCGTTTTGTGATCAAGGCATGTCAAGTGAAGGGTTTTGGGGATCAATGGTGTTCATTTATGGAACAGATAAACTGCTAGGGGAGGTAAAGCTGGGGGTAAAGTTGAAAGGTGATGGGTCTCCGACTATTGCTACTTCCGAAGTGACAATTTCAAATGTGTCCAATGCGACAATCTTGGCAATAAGCATTAAGCTAAGTAAGTATAAGTAAAAAAACTGTAAAATGATTGGGTGTGAAACCTAAAAGAAGTTAAAACAAGAGGTAGAAATCAAATCATACATGGTATTGTGCAATATGTTGCATGTACATTTGATGACTTTGATGATTGAACCTGCTTGGAGCTGGTGGTTTTCCACAGCGTTGTTGTAGCTAGTTGGAAGCAATGTATTGTGGCAATGAATTCCATCAGAGATACAAATTCGGAAGTGGGCAGTTGTTGAGTGAAGAGAGTTTACTTGTTTGAGAGCAACAAATTGTACAAGTGGGCAGAGGTCAACAACACCATTCATCAAAAGTGAAATAGCATTTTCAGTTAATAGAGTCTCCATACAAGCGTACTGAAAATAGTGGAACTACAAAAGCAAACTGGAAAAGGGCAAGATTGCTATTAGAAATCAATGTTTCTATTTGAGTAATAAGGAAACAAGTAGAAACAACATCATAGATTATTTAGTTAATTTTGCAACTTAAACTGTACATTATTGAAAGACTTAAGATTTGGTAGAAGGTTAGAAGAGTAGTTGGCATGTAAAAAGAAGAAAAAAAGGTGTTGGGTTCAAGTTAGCAATTTAAGAACATAAGAAAAAGGGCACAATAGATAGAAATATCAGTTTGATGGTGTAGAATGTGAATTACAGTATTGGGAATTCTCATATAAAAATCTATGACAATTTGTTCTAACAGTATCGCACTTTAACCGAACTTGGAACGAATCTGCTGAAAATGAAATAGGGTATACATATGTAGCAAACACATCTCTTGTGAATCAATGAAGTGGAAACCTGTGCTTTGAAATGCCTTTTTCATTCTTAGAACCAATATCTTTTGAAAATAGAGTTACAGAGTTTACATAGAATACTTGGTATGGTGAACAGAAAATCAGAACAATAGACTTCGATGGCAAGGCAATCAACCTTGTATTTAATTTGGCTGTAGTGGTATCCTTCATTGCTTGATGGAAATAGATGGATCCTTTTAGGATCTTTGACTGATAGGAACAATCTCTAGTGGTCATGTATCGCACTAAGGCATTTTTTTTTTACAAGATGGCAAGTCAACTGACAGTGGGGAACATGAAAGTAAACACTCTTGAAATGGAAGGGTAGCTGCTTCCATAGAAAGGTGGAAGTTGTTATAGCTAGATATCTTTCTAGGTCTTGTTTTGTGATATATCTTGGGGCCTTGTAGTTTTGAAATAGATGAGTAACAGTTGATTAGTGACTTGGGAGCAATACTTGATGCTCTTTGCTTGGAACCTAGGCCTTGTTAGTAACCTGGTAACAATGTACAATTGATGTATTTTATATATTCTATATTGTGTTACAAAATATGCTCTGCTTGGAAACATGTTCTAGTTTGCAGTGTTGGTATCCAATATGATATTCATATTTATGATTTGAGATTGCAGAATGAAAGAAAAAAACATATGCATAGTTGAAGAAACTAAGAACAATCTGGGTGTGTGCATAGGAACTACAACACCTTTTGACTATGTTGTAGTGGCAGCTCAATAGAAGTTCAAGCACCTGTGGTTGTTGCAGCAAATATAAAGCTAATGCATATATGGTTTTTTTTTAATCTCGGTAAAGCTACAAATGTGGGAAAACAACTTGATCCAGATGATAGAAAGTTATAAGAAGCAGGTTTAAATGAAGTTGGAACGAGTAAAGAGTATCTTGGTAAAAATAATCTGTGGTGCAGAATAGAAGATGTGAAAAATAAATTTGAACCAAACAGGACAAAAGGAACAGAACCAATAAGGAATTTCAACGGGGGGTTAGTAGCACGAATAGGTTATTGCAGAATCAGGAAACAAGAAAATTCTGAGAAATAAAAGATCAACTTTTCAAAAGTGGCAACTTTTGTAGGAGACAAAATGAATTGCAGTGCAAGTATATTCGCCCAAGTTAGTAGAAACATATATTGGTAAACACAAGGAACTGAATATATATCAATCAAGCATGGTTGCATGTGAAACCAGTACACAAATCACATACATGATTAAATTCTAAACAACAAATATGAGTTTGGTTTGAGAGGAAAACCTTGATTTTGATTACAAAACAAAAAGCTTTGCTTCCTGAAGAGGACTGTTGCTTCGTAAATTGATAGGGATTCGAATAAGTGAGCTGATGTCACAATAATAGTAGCAAACAACAATACAATGATAGAGGCTTGAACCATTGAAATTTATAAAGGATTATGAGGAAAGGCGGTGGTGCATTGGTGTCTGAGCACATTTAAGCATTCTTGCATTGAAATTTGTTCTTGTATTTGCAAAAAATACAATGTACAGCAGGTCCAATCCATCAACTTTTGGTCTGCGTCAATAAGAAAAGATCTATACGACTCAAGCGATATTCATAACTTCGTCATGGATTAAACCCAAGAAAATAAATGTTGATGTGGGAAACCTTACAGAAGATTGTTCCATGTCCAATCAGTAATTGAATGCTCAAGTTTAGAAAAAGAAAATTTATACCTGGTAAGCTTTTTCCATGCAGAGATGGATCGAAGCCTTACACTGGGAATATGATTATTTTTGAAAACTAAATGCATAGAAAAAATATTTGAGCTGCGGGAGATGGATGATTCAATCGAAGCAATGCAGAGGCCCATCTCAGAAAACCAAAACAAAACTGCATTTTTCTGTGCAGGGGGGGTTTGTTCATTCGATCGCCGGATCGAATCACATGCCCGGAGGAACTCGCCCATTTTTTCTGCAAGGTGGACATATTCGATCAACTCTTCTGCAAAGGTGGACATATTGTTTCTCTTAAGTTACGTAAAATCGCCCGCAGGCTCGGAAAAATTCGCTTATCTTTTCCACAAAAGCGGATAAAACTCGGCTAAATTTTTCGCTTTACGCTTTTACGCCTGTCCACGACGGGAAAACTTGAATTCTCTTTCCGCAAAGGCGGGAAAAATTGAATTCTCTTTCCACAGATGAAGCTTTCCTTCTTCTCTGATGAATTGTTTTTATTAAGTTACGTAAAATCACCCGCAGGCTCGGAAAAATTCGCTTGTCTTTTCCACAAAAGTGGATAAAACTCGGCTAAATTTCCCGCTTTACGCTTTCGCACCTCTCCACGGCAGACAAACTTGAATTCTATTTCCGCAAAGGTGGGAAAGTCCATGTATCTTTTCCACAACGGCGGAACCATTTGGCTAAATTTCCTGCCTTACGCTTTCGTGCTTGTCCACAGTGGGCAAACTTGGGTTCTCTTTCCGCAAAGGTGGGCAAGGCCGTGTATCTTTTCTACAACGGTGGGCAAGTCTGTGTATCTTTCCCGCAATGGTGGAATCATTTGGCCGTTGATTCCTTGCCCTTCCGTTTCATGTTTTGGCAAAGGCAGGCAAGTTCGTGTATCTTTTCCGCAATGGCGGGCAAGTGCGCGTATCTTTTCCGCAACGGCAGGAAAGTCTGGAGGTTTTCTGGACGTGAACGCGCAAGATGTGCAGGCCTACATCATAGGAGAGCACAGAGACAGGTCTGTGGCTCTCTGGTTGAGCATCATCGTGGCTAACAAAAGACCTCGAAGCCAGAGCAAGCTGGCAGAGGGAACCAAGCAAAACCAGGAAAAACCCGGAGAAGACTAAATTGACGGTCGGTTCGCGAGCAGTTGATCCAACGGACCGAGAGCAACCTCAACGTGGCAGGATTCCATTCGCTCCATGAGTGAAGAATCTAGCCGACGTGGAGGTTATGGACCTCCATGGTGAAATGCCTACGGCGTAAATATATAAAACGTTGGTTGCAATATATAAATTTATGGTTTTTATTTGAACCATGTGTAACCTCCTACCAATTATCATTCTGGTGCAACTATATAACATATATATAAACATATATGTGCATTGTTGGTTGAAACTCTTGCCACATTTGCGTTGACCAACATATATTTAGGGCTTGGATGGTCTTGTCGCTAGATTTGGTGCTAGTTGGTCCAGACCTTTTCCCAAACCACATAACCATTCAAACTTAAATAATATTTTTGTCATATGGTCGATAAACACCATGGTTAAGCGGATTGGTGAGTGCGTATTCGGGTTTTTTGGGAGGTCGCAGGTTCAACCCTCATCACCTTCACCCTTATTTTTATATGTGTTGAAAACAACCATCCAATGAGGGGTTGACACATGGTGGCCCTAGATTGATCCACCCATGCACAAATGCCACGTGTCGAAACATCATTGGTACACCTTATGCCGACTCAACGCCCAGCCACCTAACATGCAAACTACCACATCATCAAGCCTACCATGTGGCGCTATGAGGGCCTACCATATCAACACCGTACACCTATATAGATGCCACGTATCACCCTTTCATTGGTGCCACATGGCACCCCCTTTTTTCCATTCTGCACCCTCAAATCACTATTTTGCTGAAACTTTAGATCGCGATATCTTATCCATCTAGAGTCTATTCAACGTGATTCCCCGACGTCAACAAGTCCTTGGATGGGAAGTGTTATAGAGCTTTGTTGCTGGAAAGCATTGAAAAGAAAGCTTGTCGTTTTTTCTAGCTCCTATGCCCATTTTCATATTGATATTACCCACTAAGGAAATTCAAGTGAGTCAGTCTCTAGTGTATGGTTTTGCGTATTGATTTTGATACGCACGAATGGACTAGTAAGATAATGCTCTTGTCCATTAACTCCTCAAGAAAATGGTGAAGTTCTCAAAGTAGTTTGAGGTTTAGTCGGTCCCAAAGTGGAAGGATGATTTTTTGAATTATAGACGATTGAAGAAGGAAGTGAAGAATATTCATAAGCAGAGGCTTCTGTAGGTTTCCAATTATAAAGATGAACGACAATTCTGAACTCTCTCATTGCATTGGGGATACAATTATCAATCTATAAATGGTTTTAATGCATCATTCTCGATTTAGAAAGGGATTCTACATTCAGATGGACGCTTGGATAGTACACATGTAATCTTCTGCAAGCTCTTATGAGATTTTATTGCTTGGATGGTGAAGGGACTTTCGAACTTAGAAATTGGTGAAGTCTTATATGCTACTCTATAGGGATTGTTGTGGAGTTCAAATGGTGAAAGGTTTCAAGAAAGTTCATGGAATGTCAAATGGGAGTGGTAGTTTAGAATGATATGACAAATGTCGCTAAAAACCTATTGAAATACACCATAACTTCTCACTAAACTACATGGTTGGAAACTGAAGTTCGAACGAGTGGATGATTAGCCTTTCTTAATAAGGATGGAGCCCATGGCTAGTTGAACCAAATATATATATAATTTGGAATATCGTTGGCAAAGATATATTTACATGAAAAATGAAAGGAAAGTAGGGCAGATGTGATAGCCCCTGATGTATCATGCCACAGTCAATAAGATAATGAATATCAATCGGTGTTACCTAAAGCACGTAGACCATAAGTGGAATAACGGGAGGATGAAAAATTCGGTTATAGGTAGAATAGTGTATAGGCACACTATAATAGGATTACTAAATAAAAACAATTGCAGGTTTGCAGGCATGCAATGATTCTCTTACAAATATTTATGGCAACAATGGGTGGTGGAAAAAGAGCATCTCCCATCATAATCTCAACACAAAATGATAGGATGCAATAGGTATGCAGATAGGGTGGTCACCTTCCATAACATATTTACTAATGTCATATAGAGGAAATAGATCCACAATTTCATGCTCAAAGGGTTGGAGATTTCTCGAATGTTGTCAACAAAAGGATAATTTCGACCTCAGTCGAAGAGGTCAATGATTTAGTGCCTACCTTATGTTATCAACATTGGTGAATATCTTCTTACTCTACCTCAACAACTAGAGCCTCTTGCATTGGGTGCTAGAAAACCAGATCAAATGCCAATGCAGAAGTGAACACAGAAGGTGCCATGGCACTTTACATTAAATAAATTGTGAGTTTTGGATACTTCCCAGACTTTTATCAACACTTCTAAAGAGAAACATTAAGATCTTGTCATGATAGATGCAGGTTAACTCAACTTACAAACTACTCAACTTATCTGTAAAATTCACCACGAAAAATTGGATTAGTGCGATTATTCTTGTTGGTCCAAGAGCATATCTTTCCATTTGCATGAAGATGAAGTTTCCAGACTATAAGGATTGCAGGATTCAAACAATGTTATAGTAGATCATAGTTGAAAAGGATGTCAAAGTGTTCAAAGAGGGAAAAAACATAAAGGAGTTTTGAATTCATGAATGGAGAATTTTTCCTCCATGATCCAAAAGATAGAGCTATTAATGTATTCGTAATATCATTTCCACCAAAACCTATACCTTTGTAAGTTTCTACATGAGTAATTGACAACTTCCTAGTGATCGGTCCAACCTAGGTAGTGGGAGGATGGTATAAAGGAAACGACAACACATGTACTTTTATAGTTGACATTTGTATGAGAAAATGAGAAAGTTGCCTAGTATTGTCTCTTCCTCATCTCGAGAGGGAATACCTAACCATTGCACAATCAAGAGCATATAATTCTTTAGGTTTGTGCCCTTTTGTTATTCATTAATGGAAAGGTATTAACTATTGAAGAGGTTATGATGTGGTTAGTTTTTTTAAATGAAATTAAGAAAGTAAATTAGTCTATATTTATCTCATATTTGGAAAGGTATTAATTATTGAAGAGGTTATGTCAACACTCAAGAAATTAGTAACAAAAATGCAAGTGAATCCACGGAGTTAATGTGCCCAACAAATAAATTGGCCTATTAGGATGCATACCAACAAAGATAATATTGTCATCTACAGAAATGATTACAACTGCTATGGTACATTTCTATAGAAATTTGAAGACCATGTACAAAAATTACATCATGCGAAGAATGAAACAATAGAATGAAAAGGAAATGTATGGCCAACAAATCGAGTAGACCAAATCCAACAAAGAAATCATTGTTTGAAGTTCTTTTCTAGCCTTCAATCACCAAGAAGTGGCAGACTATGACATAACATAATGAAATGAATGTCAAGTTTGGCCATAATGAAGTTCCATTTCCATCACGTATGTTTTACAATGGGTAGGACAAACAACAATTTATGTTGTTAAATGTCTAACTAGGAGAAATGGCCAGTACATAATAAGTTGAATAGAAAAGAGAACTAGAAAACAAAAATTACAGGATGATTCTCTTTAATATATAGCTGAAGACAGATTAGTAGATATTCAAAAAGAGTTCCAAAAGAACTTTTGCAAAAAATTTCTGGTAACTTCTTCTTCTTCTTCTTCTTCAGACATTGCCACCACTGTTATAAATATGTAAGTATCAAATTTAATAGTATTCATTATCATCATCATCATCAAGTATCCTTCTTCTTCTTCTTCTTCATTATCATCATCATCATCATCATCAGGTATCCTTCTTCTTCTTCTTCTTCTTCTGCTTCTTCTTCTTCTTCATTATCATCATCATCATCAAGTATCCTTCTTCTTCTGCTTCTTCTTCTTCTGCTTCTTCTTCTTCTTCTTCTTCTGCTTCCGCTTCTTCTTCTGCTTCTTCTTCTTCTGCTTCTTCTTCTTCTTCTTCTTCTTCTGCTGTTGCTTCTTCTTCTTTTGCTTCTTCTTCTTCTGCTTCTTCTGCTTCTGCTTCTGCTTCTTCTTCTTCTTCTTCTTCTTTTTCTGCTTATGCTTCTTCTTCTTCTTCTTCTTCTTTTGCTTTTTCTTCTTCTGCTTCTTCTTCCTCTGCTACTGCTTCTGCTTCTTCTGCCGCTTCTGCTTCTTCTTCTTTCAATATTAAAACTTTGTATCTAAAAAAAAAAGAATATTTCAATGTAGTTAACTTGTGTTATCTTTAATTAACACTTTAAAATATTAAAACCAAGATGTACTACCACTTTTAATGTATGATTTAAGATGGTGAATCATTTAAACTAATTGATTTAAAAGAATCACATAAATATTATTACTTGGAAAACATAATTATTTCTATTATATTGCTTTTGCACAAAAGTAGTTATTTTTGTTACATTATTTTTGCATAAAAGTGGATTGGGTTATGTGCTTCCCTTGATTGTCTTTATAGGTATTAGACTCATTGTTATTTTTATTTTCAAGTAAGTTAGTTAGGTGGTTTGTCTTTATAAGTATTAGACTCATTGTTATTTTTATTTTCAAGTAAGTTAGTTAGGTGGTTTGGGTTTGTAAGTATTTATATCCATTTTTATTTTTCTTTTCAAGTTAGTTAGTTTGTGCTATCCATGATTAGTCCTTCCCACCCAAGAGTGAGTCTTCATGGTTTGTGTTGCATGCTTCCCTAACTTGTCTTTAGAGTTACATGCTTCCCTTGCTTGTTTTTATTTGTCTTTATTGATATTAGTCATTCTTATTTTTCCTTTCAAAGTAATTTACCTCAAGTTTCCCTAACAACTTCAAGTATTAAAGTCACTGATGTGCTACTACTTTAATGTTCTATTTAAGATGGTGGAGCCCTTATACTTATTGATTTGGAGGAATCATGCATACTACTCCTTGGAAAATATAATTATTTCTATTGCATTGCTTTTGCACGAAGGTAGTTGTTTCTATTTCATTATTTTGGGAGGAAAGTGATTTAGATTACATGCTTCATTTTCTTGTCTTTATAAGCATTAAATTCATTCTTACTTTTCTTTTCAAGTTAGCTAGCTTGCACTGTCCTTGATTAACCCCTTCCCACTCAACATTAATTCCTTAAGGTTTGGGTTACATGCTTATCTTTAAAGTTTGAGTTACATCTTTCTTTTACTTATCTTTATCGATATTAAAATTATTATTATTTTTTCTTTCAATGTAGTTAACTTGTGTTATCTTTAATTAACCCCTTCAAATATTAAAATCAAGATGTACTACCACTTTTAATGTCTGATTTAAGATGGTGAATAATTTAAACTAATTGATTTAAAAGATTCACGTAAATATTATTACTTAGAAAACATAATTATTTCTATCATATTGCTTTTGCACAAAAGTATTTATTTATGTTACATTATTTTTGCATAAAGGTGGTTTGGGTTACCTGCTTCCCTTGCTTGTATTTATAAGTATTAAACTCGTTGCTATTTTTCTTTTCAAGTAATTAAGTTAGTTAGATGGTTTGGGTTTGCAAGAATTAAATCTATTCTTATTTTTCTTTTCAAGTTAGTTAGCTTGTGCTATCCATCATTAATCCTTCCCACCCAAGAGTGACTCTTCATGGTTTGTGTTTCATACTTCCCTAACTTGTCTTTAGAGTTACATGCTTCCATTACTTGTTTTTATTTTTGTTTATTGATATTAGTCATTCTTACTTTTCCTTTCAAAGTAGTTTACCTTGTGTTTCCCTAACCCCTTCAAGTATTAAAGTCAAGATGTGCTACTACTTTAATGTTCTATTTAAGATAGTGGATCCCTTATACTCATTGATTTGGAGGAATCATGCATACTATTCGTTGGAAAATATCATTATTTCGATTACTTTGCTTTTGCATGAAGGTAGTTGTTTCTATTTCATTATTTCGGGACAAAAGTGATTTAGATTACATGCTTCCTTTGCTTGTCTTTATAAACATTGAATTCATTCTTACTTTTCTTTTCAAGTTAGTTAGCTTGCATTGTTCTTGATTAACCCCTTCCCACTCAACATTAAGTCCTTAAGGTTTGGGTTACATGCTTATCTTTAATGTTTGATTTACATCTTTATTTTACTTGTCTTTATTGATATTAAAGTTATTATTATTTTTTCTTTCAATGTAGTTAACTTGTGTTATCTTTAATCAACCCCTTCAAATATTAAAATCAAGATTTACTACCACTTTTAATGTCTGATTTAAGATGGTGAATCATTTAAACTAATTGATTTAAAATATTTACATAAATATTATTACTTAGAAAACATAATTATTTCTATTATATTGCTTTTGCACAAAAGTAGTTATTCATGTTACATTATTTTTGCATAAAGGTGGTTTGGGTTACCTGCTTCCCTGGCTTGTCTTTATAAGTATTAGACTCATTGTTATTTTTCTTTTCAAGTAAGTAAGTTAGTTAGATGGCTTGGGTTTGTAAGTATTAAATCGATTCTTATTTTTATTTTCAAGTTAGTTCGTTTCTGCTATCCATGATTAATCCTTCCCACCCAAGAGTGAGTCTTCATGGTTTATGTTTCATACTTCCCTAACTTGTCTTTAGAGTTACATGCTTCCATTACTTGTTTTTATTTGTCTTTATTGATATTAGTCATTCTTATTTTTCCTTTCAAAGTAGTTTACCTTGTGTTGCCCTAACCCTTTCAAGCATTAAAGTCAAGATGTGATACTACTTTAATGTTCTATTTAAGATGGTGGATCCCTTATACTCATTGATTTGGAGGAATCATGCATACTATTCCTTGGAAAATATCATTATTTCTATTACATTGCTTTTTCCACTAAGGTAGTTGTTTCTATTTCATTATTTCGGGAGAAACGTTATTTAGATTACATGCTTCATTTGCTTGTCTTTATAAGAATTAAATTCATTCTTATTTTTCTTTTCAAATTAGTTAGCTTGCATTGTCCTTGATTAACCCCTTCCCACTCAACATTAAGTCCTTAAGGTTTGGGTTACATGCTTACCTTACTTATCTTTATTGGTATTAAAGTCATTATTATTTTTTATTTCAAGGTAGTTAGATTTATTTGTCCTTGATTAACCCCTTCAAGTATTCAATTCAAGACGTGCTACCACTTTTGTTGTGATTTTTGAGATAGTAAAACCCTTAAACTCATTGATTTGGAGGAATCTCACAAATACAATTCCTTGGAAAATGTAGTACTTATTTCCATTACATTACTTTTACATAAAGATAAATATTACTATTACATTATTTTTGCATAAAGGTGGTTTGGGTTACATACTTTCCTTGCTTGTCTTTATAAGTATTAAATCTATGTCTATTTTTCATTTCAAGTTAGTTAGCTTGCATTGTCCCTTATTAACCCTTTCTCACCCAACGCTAAGTCTTTAAGGTTTGTGTTACATGCTTCCCTTGCTTGTCTTAATCAATATTAATGCCATTATTATTTTTTTCTTTCAGGGTAGTTAGCTTGCATTGTCTTGCTTAACCCCTTTCCACCCAACATTGAGCTTTTAGGGTTCGGACTACAAGATTCGCTTACTATTCTAATTTTTTTCTTTAAGGTTAGCTAGCTAGTGGTCATTTTTTACTCCTCACTAGGTTTCTAGGTGGTTATTAATGACATATCAAGCTTAATAATGTATTATTTGATTTTCTTAGAGTTATGGTAATTCATAACAATGTTGTGACTATTAATTGAAAACATTATGATATTACTTTAAAAGTTTTTTGAAAAAATATTTTAATAATTTATTACCATCAACAAAAAAGGATCAAAATCTTAAGGTATAAATCTTTTGATAATTTAAAATGGATTTATAAAGGTTACACATAACACGTAGAACTCAAAAACTCTTAACTTATATATATATTAAAATAAAATTCTATTATCATAAAAATAGTATATCTTTAGTATTTCTATATATTATGGAAATATTTATATTTAAATCTCACATCTCATATTTATATCTATATTTGGTGACTATATAATATTTTTACTATTATTTGTTATAAGTATTGTTACTATTTCTCAAAAAAATTGGATCCATTAATGAAGAGTGATGATTTTTTCATCAATAAGAAAAATTCAATTCAAATAAAGGCCGAATAGCCATGGTCCTGCCTGCACTTACACCTGATGTAAAGCTTCAAGTCCTACCTTTCCAAGATACCCGACAAATTCAATGTTATGCAAGATACTGATAGACGTCATAAAGGGAGCGACTATAGCGATGCAAAAAATCAAGCTGGCAGAGAGCCATAAACAAAATCGCGGTGTAGCTTCCTCTTGTATTGCCACTTGTCACTGTACGAGGACTGCACTTATGTCTGATGTGAAGTTTCACGTGCTACCTTTCAAAGATACCCGACAACTTCAATTGCCACTTGTCACTATACCAGGACTGCACTTATGTCTGATGTGAAGTTTCAAGTGCTACCTTTCGAAGATACCCGACAACTTACTTACTGACAATACTTACTTACAATACTTACTTACTTACAATACTTTGGATGGACCCAATAATAAAAAAATAATGACGTTTATTAAAATTTGCTAAATGTCAAAAATAAGTGTAATCAAAATGTTTTCCCGTTCGGTTTGACGTGTTATTAAAAAATTTAAGAGCATTTGAAGGAAAAATGCCCATCAAATTCCAAACCTGATTGGTAATGAGAAGAATCGCGGTTTTCTAAGTGGAAGCAAATTTCCAAAGCCCAAAATTTAATTACCCGATCTTGCAGGCTATACGAACAACTACATGTAAGGAGGTAGTTATACTGGAAGTAGACAGGTGCTTAATGTTGTAATAAACTCTAGCCACAGCAGCAGACGAGTGTTTAATGCTATAATAAACTCTAGCCACAGTACCACCTACTACCACTTTAATCATTACTTGTTAGTGCTTAATGTAGCTAACCTATTCCTGGACCATTTTGAAAAACTGAGGTGGCTTATTATAGAATTTTAAACTTGACATTTTAGAACTAAGCTTGGTTGAAGAAATTTAAATTCCCATTTTCGTTATGGTGTAGTAAGTTAGTACCAAGTTCCAACTGCCCATGGTAAAGATTGATGATCAATTTCAAACATTGATTTATGTAGATGTCTCCGAGTCTGAATTTCAAGATGATCTCCACCAATGTCGAAGGAGTTGATTTATCTCATGTTACCCATTTGGGAGCTATTTAGTGACTCCAAGACGCTGCAAGCTACAAGACTGCAAGCTACAAGATATATTTTGAGAGAATACACAGCCATTTTCAACGTTATAGCGGGAATGATTTTTGCGGTTTATGAAGATTGTAAGTTCAAGTTCAAGTCTGCTGGTGACTATATCTGCTAGCCGAGCCTTTAAATCCATGTTTATAAACTATCTACTCCACTAAATAGGCTATTTGTGGAAACCATTTGATTGTGCATCATTAAAAAGGGGGTGACTATTTATTATCTCAAAAAATAGGTAAAGAAAATTGCTTATATTCAAACCTTTCTCCTTTCTTGTAATCACTGTCGTTCCATTAATAAATTTACAGATATATCTTATTTTTTAATAAATTTAAAATTGTTTTTTTTTTTAGATTTTTTTTTATTTTTTATATCAGTTTATTCCCTTCAGATCTCAAGGGATAGCATTTCATTCTTATACATGAATTAGGAATGCTTGGTAGCAATTTTGTTATTAAAATAAAAAAAATTCCTCGTGAAATACTATAAATATTATTAGTATTTGTAAACTTCTGTATTCAATATCCCAATTTTTATCCTTATCCTTACCTTAATAGAGAAATTATCAATCATCTGTCTCCGCACTGACTGGTAAGAAGGAAATGCAATGCGTACTCTAGCCATCCCGTTATGCGGCCCTTCCTACTAACTATCCATAACAAAGCTAATGAGTATGCTATCTTCCCTGGCATAGAAATATTTATACTAACTGTCTTTCTGAAGAGATTGACGTCTAAATCACATAAACTATCCTTTTATTTTTCTTTTAGGCAGGTTAATTTAAAGCTCCATAAATTGAGTGTTTGCGGCATAAGACTTTGTTACTCATGCACGAGCCAGTAAGAATTTCTAGTTAGGAAAGATATATAATTCCATCGTTTCATCCAATAGATAGCTGGTTGGGTTTCTATCCAATTATATATATCGATGGTATGGAAGGAAGAAAGCATTCCGTTCTGCATATTCGCATAATAGCTGTTCTACATATGTGGATCCTTAGTGTCCTGTTTTGTCAATTCTTCTTCAAAAATCACAACAGTCACCATTGGTTAGAGGAATAGGAGCTACATTAAATTCTACTTCCCTTGTCTTACTTTTTCATTAGCTACATTTGCGTTAGCTACATCATCGAGACAATACCCATGAGTTACATTATCAAGAAAATATAATAGAAAGAAGGTGTGTTCCAATATAACTAAATATTTATTGATATTCATTGGTTCTTTTTACATGCTTATTGATATACCAAGAGAAGAAGATGACCATATCTAACCTACCAGAAACATAAGAAGATGAACTACAGGCATGTTAGAGAGAATAAGCAAGTTCCCTAGTCTTTATAAGCACTAGTCATGAAGATAAGTATTAAGTAGCCAAATCCACCTTCCACCATCAATGGGAGTACAAATAATTCACAGTGGCCTACTATTGAAGCTTTAAATATTCATGTTAATCTTGAATTCACTCTAGTTATATGAAACATTGTTAGTTCTTATTTTATTTTAGTAGTTTTAAGGAAAACTTATTGTTTTTGTAGTTTCATGAAAGATTTATTGTATTTTGTAATTTGAGACTAAAATAGTAGATCTTATAATGTAGGTAAAGACTTTTCTACATTTTAAGATTTCAACAGATGATTTTCACAAAAAATTCATAAAAACAAAACCAAATTATGAAGGTTGAACACAAAATGGTATGTAGAATATAAATGTTTTAGTTTATGCGTGTGTGCATACAAAAATTTAATGATGAATGGAGGAAATTTCAAAATAACCATTCACATAGTTAAAGTTGTTTTTAATTTCAAACTTTATTAGAGAAGAATATTTTTTTTAATTAAAGCTTTATTTTTGAAGGGTTAATTTCTCATACAAACTTCATTGTTGAAAGTCAAAAGTTTAGACAAAATGTTTTTTGATGGGGAGTATAAGGACACAAAACGTTAAAAAAAAAATTATATGACGGGTGTTAGCACTCAAATTGACCCTAAGGTTGTGGGAAAGGTCTCTTCAAGATAACACACAAAACCAACTTTAGGAAAGATAGTTGGCTTCTACCTTTCCAAAGAGGGACCTCTCAATGTTTGTTTATCAAGGACAAATATATGAATTAAAATTAAGATCAGATCGTTGTTTGGTTGAGGCAAGGTGAACATTCATAGGGCAATAGAGTCAAAATACTTAAGATGGTAAAGGGGCAATGCTTTCCATAAGAATTCTTAACAGAGGTAGGGCAGTCACTCATTTACAATCAAAGAGATGTTTGTCTGGTGATAGAGAAGAAAATAAGAACAGTCCATTAATACAGAGCATTATAAGATGAATTCTGCATTAACTTTAGTGGAAAAAGGTTTGTGGATGCTTAGAATCAATGAAACATAGCATAAACATATGAATTCTGCCTCAATATACACTTATCCAAACATGAAAAGAAAACAATATGGCATAGATAACAAGGAAACATTCACATGAAGAAAAGGAGGTAGAGACTATAAAACAAATAACACAAGAATCTCTGCTTTAAATGACTTGCTCGGCTCTGCCCATTTTATTAAAGAAGTATCTCAAATTTACATAGCACAAGGATTCACGGGTTCCAACCAACAACCCTTTACTCTCCATTACATATGAATATATATAGGAGGTGATAACCTCAGTTCTCCAACTCGAGATATTCTACCCTAGCTTCCAAACATAAAGTTGTTACAAAATTCGATGACACCTATGCAGACAGCTTCATCCTCTTTGAGAATCAGTTACAACAAAAAACAACAAATGCTGACAGGTAGGCTTAACATCCTTTACAAGTGCCCTCGAGCATTTACTAGCTAGTAACAAACTCTAGTAAATAAACAAAAATCCTTGGCAACTACTTTCTTAGGCTGCAAATCTTCATGATCCTCGAATCTTTATGGATGCAGTTTTAGTTTTGCCTTTCCATACTTCTCAACGGTCTTCCACTGGTCTGGAGCTGGAAAGTCTGACGTAGCCACCTCCTTCAACAATACTCGCATATCTGTATGATCCCTGTATGAATATTTTTGAAGGTGTGTACATGCTTCTTTGAAGGCTAAAACTAGCTCAAATTCCTTTGCCAATTTATCCACCACTGTTTTTCCTGACAATGACTGGTTCATTCCAGCAATGTCTGTATAATCCAACTTGCACCCCATCAACCTGCTTTGATATTCTTCTTGTGCCAGCATAATGCCATCTTCTTCCCAAAAGAGGGGAATTCCCTTCTTGAATAGTGGATCAAACATCTCTTTGAAGAGTTTTACTTGATGTGCTAAAATGTCTATCCTTTTATGAATTGTGTCCAGCTGTTGATGCTTGTTCACCACCTTCCTTGCCCAAATGATTGTAGACAATCTATATTTGATGTTAGCATCCTTCAACTCATCCTTAGTCAACCCGTTCAGAAAATCAATGGCATTTTCAACACACTCCATAGGCTTCTTGTTCAATTTCTCCTTTACTGTTGTTATGCTTTACTTAGCCAACTTAATTACATTTTCTTTGTCTAAACCAAAGTCAAGGTAAGGCCTTAATTTGTCTACCTCAGCAATGATGTCATCCCAAATGAACTGCTTGGCCCCCTGTAATGTAGCTTGACCTGTAGCTTGCTTTTCCAATTCATCATACTTAACCTGCAGCTCTAGGTACTTGGCTTCCCATGTCTTCCTCTCTTGCTCTTCCTCTATAAATCTGCTTTCCAGGTCTGCTTTCTGCTTCTGCAACTTTTCTACTTCTAAATCCCTTAGACTTTCCTGTTCCATGGCTTGCAAAATGGAGAAGTCACCAGATTCAATGGAGGAGGGGGTGATCATGTTCTCCAATTATTTTCCCTTCTCCTGCAATTTCCTTTCAAGGTCTTTGGCTTTGGCTTTCAAACCTTTCTCACTTTCCACCACGAGAGCTATATCCACCTGCCACTGCTTTTCCTTCTCTTCAAACTTCAACAATCTAGCTTTGCAGTCTGTCAACTCATTCTCCATCTCTTCCCTCTTCTCTTCCAGCTCTGTCAATTCAGAGGCTTCTACCAACTGGGTGGAGGGGATATTTAGCTTCTTTTTTAATGTCTTAATGGTATTTTCTTTATCATTTATAAGATTTTGAATACTAGCTCTCTTGCCTTCCTGGCCCTAAGTAGCCACTATTTCATTTTGTAGCTTTTTGATTTGGGCCTTGTGGGCTTTGTTTTCCACTCTTTCTTGCCTGAGCTGATTTCCAACCTTGTTCTTACTGACTTGCAGTTTGGACAATTCTAGTACAGCCTTTAACAATTTGGCATAGATAACCTCCCCAGTTTCTTTGTGCGAGTGGATCACATTGGGAACAAGAATATCTTCCAAGTTCATTTTTAGTTCAGTGGCTTTGTTTTTGGTAGCTAAGGCCAAGCTCAAGGTGTTCTGGGAATGACTTCTGCTAGCTACCAAAGACACATCTTTATGGGAAATCTGGCTCACCTCTAAATACAGCTTAGACTCCTCTGATGTTGATTCTGCACTCTCTTTATACTCATCCAATAACTCTGCTCTGCTTTTGTCTTGTGGGGAAGAATCAGTAGCTGTTCTGTTGAAAAAATATTCCTTGACCTCGAAGGCAGGAACCTTAACCTTCAACTGTTTCTTCTTGCCTTGACCAATTGTCACTGGTACCATCTGCTGCCCAGGTTCTTCTACTTTCTGCCTTTTTGAAGTTCTCTCCATGTCCTCATCTTCCACATCCATGGGATCAATGATTTCCAATTTGTTGGATCTTCCAGAGCCACTGAAAAGGGGTATAGCTTCTCCAACTGTTGGGACCAAGATGGAGGAGCTAAGCAGTGGGGATATGGTTGTCTACACCAGAGAGGTGGATTCATCCTGTACATCTACATCCATCTTCCCTTTGTTGGGATATTCTAACTAGTTGGCAGTCTCTGCCATACTTGCAAGCTCAAAATGTATAAATCCTTTTCTGTAGCTTTCTTTTCTTCTATTTGAGATGCTGTGGTGGGGGTCATAATTGATGGATGCCTTTGTTTTGAATCCCATCTCTCTTACAATACACTCAATGGATGGAATGACAGCCTTACTCTTGATGATGAGTGATCCCACAACCCATGGGAACGCAATATCCGAGGCTTTCTTATAGTCCAAAAACTATTTAGCTTCTACTCATAGCTTCTGCTTGATAAATTCTAGCGTAAATACTCTAGGGGTTAAAAAAACTGGCAGCACATAGGGTGAATGAGAAAACCCATAAACTCTTGTTGTTGTACTGTGCTCTGAGAGAAACCAATCCCCTATCTTCTTCTAAGGAGAAGGTTGCAACAATTCCTTCATTTATGTTAACACTTTGGGCAGTTTATTCTGAAAGAAAACATTATAAACCTCATACATGAGGTTGTTCATGAATTTACTGTAGTCCGTGAGCATCTCCTTTGTAAGCATCAGCTCAGGAAGCTACAAGTTCACTTCATTAAATGACAGGACATTCTCAGCAGATATGACTAGAATCTGAAGCTTCTAGTTTTGTGGAAATCCACTAGTTGAGATTGGATTTTCTCATCTAGGGACTCATCAAATTTAAGGCAGGCACACTAGATGGACTGACTGGGCTCATCAAAATCAAGTGGACATGTGCTGAGGACAAACAAAAGGCTCATTAAAGGCTCAGTGACATACATGTCTGTATCTAGTCCTAGGAACTGACTTAACATAGTTATAACACATTTGGATTCTTCAATGAAGAGATGGATTTCAACTGGGAAGGCATGGCTCTGCTATGGGACATTAGGTTGTAGGCATGCCCTATAAAAACTCTACTTCAATTCGACTGTGGACTATCTAAAATACTGAATTAGGTATTCTTCCCTGTATTCTTTGGATTTTTGGAAGAACTCATCTGGGATTGACAGGGCTTTCCTAATACTGAGGGGATTGACTTGGCATAGGATCTTTGAACGAGATGCATCCATAATTACCCTATTAGAGGAGGATTAATTGGTGGCGCACCAGTCGACGAACTCAGGACAGTTCAGGGTTTGGTCGACCACAAATAAATGGAAAAATGACTGGTAAACCTTATGCAGATCTATATTCCGCTCCCTAATTAGCTTCAATATACCCTTTTCTATCTCAATGGGGCCATTTGTCAAAATTGTATCATAAACCTCGGCATCTTTATCCTCTAACAATGCCTCTAATTTCTGGAGCTCAAAACCTGGGGGCTCTATCTCTCCTAACTCAGCCATTTAAATAGTTTTGTATGGGACAGAAGGCCTACCTCGTTACTAACAGCTGGTCTGAGCTCCTGGATGAGTTGTTTGCTTCTGCACAGTCATCATCTGTCATTTTCCAATGCAACCAAATCAAATAGTACTCAGATCCCCGTGCATTCCATTTTTATATTATTTATCCCTTTCTTATCCATCTTGCACCTCTAGTGATAAAGGGATTCTTTGGGCCGTCCATCGTGCATGATTGATCTAGTACCGTCGATCTCTTTCCATGCTTAGCCTCACAGCCTTCTGCAGTTTCCATCCTTTCAACTGTTTCCTTCCTCGCACCTTCAATCTGCGAATCTAATGGTGACCGTTGATCTGGGTCTGATTTGCATCTCAGCCGTTTAAAGATGCGGCCCCTACCAAGGTTCACAGATTTGGAAAGTGTAAATAACCCATGCATGTTAAATCTGTGAACTACACATCCACCGTTGATGCCTTTCCCCGCCAGAACTGCACCGTCGAAACATGCGGTCCCTACCAAAAATTCGTTGATTTGGAAAGTTTGTTTCTCCACGCATTTTGAAATCGCGAATGAAATGATCACTATAGATCTATCCTTCCGCTCGTTGATCTAATTTCCAACTTGCTCGTGGGCTAGCAACACTCTGCATATGCTTAAACACCTCCATCTTACTTTGCGAAGAGTCTCGGCCGTCGATCTCCATCGCTGCAGATCTAGTCCGTCCATTTATGCCCTCATATAACCTTGAGTGGGTTTTCACAGTCCATTTTTATTGCAATGTTAAAACTTAGGATTATTGATCATGTTCATTCCAAACATAGGAATAAACGTTCAGGGCTCTTATTTGCAGCCTCTAGGTCGCATGACTTAAAACTCTAGGGCCTTACTCATTATTTTGGGGGATCTAAACCCTTCCAACCCTTCAAACCAAAACTGGTTCTAACAATTGGCTCCAATTGGGGATGCCATCCTCCCTGTGAGGTAGCAAAAAACCCCGCAGACCCAGTGCCTGATCCATTGGGTTGCTCTCCAAAACTTCAAACCACTGTTCCTGGTTTTCTATATATAAAAACAAAACAAAAGAAATGTCTATCCCTCTAGATCTTAGGTCCTTCTCCTCGGGCTTCCAATCTCTTGGTTCACCATCAATACTGATAAAATGCAAAGAAATATATACATCTATGATACAAGGGTTACTTGTCATCCTCAGGACAAGTAGTGTTTCAGAAATATTCCATTCACTGGGCCACTATTCAGCTGAGACCCATCTCGATGCTCCAAAATGAATGAATTTGTGCCTCTATATGCTGCAATGATGTATGGAACTACCCACATATGATCAAACTTTCCATGCTTATCCTCCCTGGGAGCATCCCATTTTAAGACCAAATCATCAATCTGGAATTGTTCTTCTTTCACCCCCCTGTCAAAAGTATTCTCCATTTTCTCCTGATGCACTTGTACCTTGTCATAGGCCTTGTCTCTGATCTGATTCAACTCTATCATTTGATTTATCCTTCTCTGCTTATGATTTGGTTCATCCTCATGCCCTTGCAATAGCTTCATGTCTGGAACTCCTAAATATGTTGGAAAAACAACTTCAGCTCCATATACTAACTGGAATGGTGACATTCCAATTGCCCTTTTTGTGCTAATCCTGCCAGCCCATAGAGCATATTTCAGCTTTGTATGCCAAGCTCTTTTGTTCTCCTCTAACAACTTCTTAATTATTCTTACTAGGCTTTTGTTGGAAGACTCAGCCAATCCATTCCCTTGTGGATAATAGGCAGTAGAATGGTTCAGGTTTATGTGGTAGTTATGGCAGAAACTTATCATTTTCTTAGATTTGAAGGCAACTACATTATCTGTCACAATTCTTCTAGGGCATCCAAACCTAGCCAAAATGTTATTCTCTAGAAATTCCATGATCACAGCATCAATTGCTCTCCTTGTGGGTACAACTTCAATCCATTTTGTGAAATAATGTGTTGCTGTCAGAATCCATTTGTGTTGACTTGAGGAATTCAGGTTGATTTCCTCAATGAAGTCTAATCCCCACTGCTGGAAGGGTGCCTCTACTGGAATTGGGTTAAGAGGAAGTGAAACCAGCTTCCTCTTGCCATCAAAGATCTAACACTAATGACATGTGGTAGTCTCTTTATAAACATCAGAAAACATAGTGGGCCAATAAAAACAAGCCCTTAGAATTTTATTCACTATTACCTTCCATGAGTGGCACCCTCCACAGTCTCCTTTATGAAAATCCTTCATTGTTTTATGTGCTTCATTTTCCAACAAGAAATTCAACAATACACCACCAGGGTCTTTCCAATATAAGTATTGATTTATGATGCATAACTTTGCAGCCTTTAGCTTTACAGATCTAGCTCTTATTTTACTCAATCCTGCAGGAGCTTGCAGATTTTGTAATACATATACAATATCAACATACCATGGAGACATAGAAAACTCTGGCATTAGTTGCATCCCCGTGTCTAGCTAGTTTGCATGACCGGTCAGGAATTTGAGTTGTAAAGATTCACAATTAGCGTCTGTCATCATTTTGGCAAGTCCTTTCCCTTTAATCAACCTGGTAGGCTTGATCTCAAGATCATACTCCAACAATACAGCAATCCATTTTTCCCTCTTCCCTTCTGGATCTGGTTGGGTAAGAATTCTCTTCACTGCATTATTGGGAACATGTGCAACAATGTGTGAATGAAGAATGTATACCCTAAAATCTTTCAAATATTTTACCAAAGCATAGGCCTTCTTTTCCATGATATCATATTTCAACTCCCCCTCTCTCAATACCTTGCTGAAGAATTCTATAGGCTGCTCAACATTTTGGTTATTCTTCTGCAATAGGACTCCAACTATTGTATGCTCAGATGCATAAGAGAAAACTAGGAAATCTCCAGTGAAATCTAGACTTGCCAAAATTGGAGCTTCAGTGATGGCCTTCTTAATACCCTTGAAAGATTGTCTAGCACCCTCTATCCATTTTATTTTATTCTCCTTCTTTAGAATGTTAGTAATATTTCTCAATATCTCTATAAAGCTGGGAATGAATCTCCTTAGGAAACCTACCTGTCCAATAAATGACTGAACCTCCTTCTTTCTCTTAGGCTCTTCCACCTTTGAAATTGCCTTGACCCTTTCTGGATCAATCTTAATACCATCCTTTGAAATAATATGCCCAAGCAATTTAGCTTCTTCTAGTGCAAAGTTAGATTTTTTGGGGTTTAGTGTAATGTCCCTTGTTAGGAATTTTATTAAAATGGCAACTTTTCACTTTTTTCCCTAGTTCGACCTTTGACTAGTTTTGATCTCTATGTCCCAAATTTGCCCCAAATGATCCCAAATCTTCTGAGAATGTATATGAATGATATTAGAACATAAATATGTGTTTTAGGGATGCCTTTGGACCTTTAAAATACTTCTGCAAATACTCTTTCAATTCTGGTCAATGTAGGTAACTTTACTAGTGATTTTCCTTTCACTAGTATTGGTCTCTAGGTCTCAAATTGACTCCAAATGCCTTCAAATATTCAAGGAAGGTGTATGAATGATATTAGTACTTGAATATGATGTTCAAGGATGACATATGGCCACCAAAATACCTCTGCAAACTCTCTTAAGATTCTGGACCAAGTATGCAATTTTACTAGTAATTTGGGGTTCAAATCCCCCTGGGGTAAGTACTGAAAATGGCTTCCCAATTGCCTCCAAACCCACTCAAATTTATGAACAGAGGTAGGGAGTGTATTAAGGATGTTATTAAGGTCTCATGTGCACCATTAATTGATTTTTACATCTGTTCCAACCCTCTCCCATTCAACTGCAAAAAATCACCAATTCGACCCTTGGGGAAATGACACTATTTCATTTCCCAATGCAATTAAACTGAGTAAAAATACTTCAAATGCTCAAGTACAGTACATGAAAATTTTAAAATACATCCATGTCAGTCCATTGATCACAAATGCATCGTAGAATCATCCATTCATTCGAAATCATCAGCATTACATTGATTCACAACAAGGTAGTGGGGAAATGACACTGTTCTTTCATTAAAATTGAGATTTATGCATTTCTACTTGGAATTTCGACCTGAAAATTTCTGGAGATGAATAACAGAGTATTTACTTCATATTACAAAATAAATGGGGCATTATAATCTCCCCCAAATATTACAATAGCTCACCAAAAACGCCCTCCCTCAAGGATCAAGAATATGCCATCAAAACTAGAAATGGTTGAAGAAGTGAACTTCAATAGAAGAAACCATGAGCTTCCCTGTAGCTTACACCTACAAAAAAAGACTCCATTAAAGCTCCAAATGAAAGGTCTGAATTGCCTTTCCAATTGCCAACTTGGATGGGAATCTTTCACCCTCAAAATTGGCTAAGACAAGCAACTAGTCATCCACTAGCTCTCCCTCTTCACAAATGCAATTGCAAATTCTAAAAATGATCAAAATCTGGTTTCATTCTTTTTTATTGACATTTATAAAGTTCTAATTTCCTCCATGGGTCGAATTCCTTCCAAGAGACTCATGCCAACTCAAGTTGGGAAGAGATTCCAAAGAACGCCACTTGTACAACAATTCCTAGTCTCCCACTTCCACCAAATCACATGTGGAAGCATCTTAGCTGCCCTAACACCCTTGAGCGCCCTTTTAGAGTATATTTTTAGCCCTGACATGTCATATATGTCATATGTCAGCCTTCAGGTCTGATTTGTGTCATAGGTGTCATAGCATCTTCATCATTGTTGTCATAGAGCTAGGGAATCTAGCGCAAGTGTCTCACTAGCTCCAAATTGCCTCTTCCTCTTCCATGGGAGTTACTCTTCCTCTATATTTCGACCTTGGATGAGTCATGCCATGAATAATACCTTTTGGACTCCCCAAAGTATGTTACCATTCACCTTGAATTCAAATTGGTGAGAGAATGATGCCAAGTGTAGTGGGGAAATCTAGCCATATGTGGGTCTCACTTCCTCCATGTGTCTTCATGATCAAATGCCACTTTGATTTTCACTTGTATATATTTATTTATCTCCTTTATTAAATATTTATTCCACTCTAATGTTCAAACATCATTTATTATCCCCATTATTCCAAATCCCAAATCTTCCACCCCAAACCTAGGAAACTAGTAATTTTCCTCCTTGGCAATTATTTGACCTTTAACATCAATTTTACAAACTCTAATGAATATGGCCAATGTGATTAGGCCATTGTGACCCAATTCCAAATTTGGGACATGACATTTAGTGAAATACCATACTTCCTGCACTTCAAAAATACCTTCCCCAAGTGCTTGATGTGTTCCCTGTCAGACCTGGAATACACAGTGATATCATCCATGTAAACAACCACAAATTTGTCCTTTTCTTTTGCAAAAGCAATGTCCATAGCACGCTGAAATGTAGCTCCTGCATTCATCATCCCAAAGGGCATCTTGGAATACATGAATGTACCCCAAGGTGTAGTAAAAGCAATCTTCTCTTGGTCCTCTGGGAGCACTTTGATCTGGTTATAGCCTGAGAACCCATCCATAGTTGAAATCCTTTCAGACCCTACCACCCTTTTCCAAATGTGCTCCATCTTAGGCAGTGGGTAATTGTCTTTCAATGAAACCCTATTGAGGTTTCTGAAATCAGTACAGAGCCTAATCTCACCATTTTTCTTTCTGACAGAAACCAAGTTAGCCACCCATTTTGAAAACATCAAAGTTACAATAATCTTAGCATTGAACAATATTCTGATCTCCTTTTCTATCACAGGCACCAACTTGGGGTTTACTCTTCTTAACTTCTGTCTGAAAGGATTCACCCCAAGATTTATTGGAATGGCATGCTGTATGATAGAGGTATCATACTCTTTCAAGTCTTCATAGATCCAAGAAAATAAATCTGTGTATTTCTTCATCAAATTGATGTATTCTTCCTTCTCTTTTGCAGGTAAATTCTTGGACAACTTTACGATTCGTGGTGCTTCTTCAGTACCTAAGTTCTTCTCTTCAATGGAATCATCAGCAGGTTTCACTTTAGGGTCTTTCGCTACATCGTTATGATCAAACAACTCCTCTAGGGGAATCAGGCCTCGTGGAATAAAATTACTCTTCAACTGGATTATGTCCTTTCCTCCCAACATATTCTGCCAATTTCTATTTTCAGCTTCTTCATCTTCAACCAATTCACCGTCTTGGAATCACTCTAAATTTTCATTTTCTGAATCTATCTGAGTGTTCACAAACTTATCAGACATTTCCAAAAATCTCTTTGTTTGCATATCATCAAAAAAAACTTGCCAATATTTGGAGTTTTCTGGTATTGAGGGAGTGTTTACAACTTCAACTTAATACTTTTTCTGAGAATAGATAGGAGTCTTGAAACCACCAACAGTTGTATCCAAAGAGTCTGCTACTTGATTTTCAATTCTAGGTACCACTATGATTTTATGCTTTGTAAAACAATTGCCAAACATGTCCCAAACTTCATTTCTATAAGCTCTCATTCTGGGATGTTTAGTTTGGTAACTATCATTCACTTGGTTTACCACAAGTTCAGAGTCCCTGAACACTTCTATTCTTTTAGACCCCATCTCTTTCAAAGCCTGCAAATCCAGCAACATAGCCTCATACTTAGCCACATTATTAGTGCATTCAAAGGTCAATTTATAAGACAAAGCTTGAAATCCTCCATCTGGAGATATAATCCAGACACCTACCCCAGCTCCATTTTTACTCAGAGACCCATCAAAGTACATGGTCCACCAGCCTTCTTCATTTTGTTTCTTTTCTAAGGCTTCTTGCCTCTGTGCAAACTCCTCATCCTCCTTAACTTAAATCTGTATAGGAAATTCAAGATCAGTGGGTGGTCCATCATTGAAAAATATAAAGGATCCCAAATCAGTGTTAACAACATAAATAGGATGATTTTTAGGCTTATCCTAACTGCTGACCACATAAGATAATCTCTTTTCTCTGTATAACCTTCTATTTCTTCCAAACAGGGGTATAGTGGCATATGACAAATCTATTTGCATGGTTCCTCTTAATTTTGATTGCCAAGATATTGATAACATCATACCAAACTTTGTAGGAATATCAGCTACTACAACATCCATCACAATGCTTTTAGCTGGGAGCTGTGCAAGAGTCACCACCATATCCTTTATTAATCCCAGACACCTGACCTTTCTAGAATCAAAAGAAAACAGGTCTTTATAAGGCCTAGTAACCTCCAAAACCAAACTTTCCACTACTGTTTTCGGCATTAGATTATGAGATGCACCATAATCTAGAATTGCATTGTGCAAAATCATATCATGGATATTCAAACTTAGATAAAATGTGGGAACTTTTTCATCATATGTATCTTCAATTTTAGGTCCAAAGAAAATAGTGGGAGCATCATCTGTTACTTCTAAAATATCTGGTTAACAATCACCTTGATTCTTGACCATTTTGGTAATTTCTTCTTTGTACTCATTGTTCCTCAAGAGCTCATTGAAGGGGATAGAAATATTAACCTTTGATAGCTCTGACTTCAAATTGAAAGATGAATTTGGTCTATCTACATCAATTGGATTTGACTGTTTACTTTCCTTTGGCCGTTGTTCCTTATTTTCTGGGTTCTCTTGTATAATAGCCTCCTTCTACTTTTCTTTTTGTTTTTCTGAATTCTGCTGAGTGGTTGAAAGTCAGTTTGGATTGGACTTCTCTTTATTTGTTACTACATCATGATTTCTCAGCTTTAATTTTCTATGAAAATCATCAATGGCATTCTGATACCCTCTTTGATATTGGTCTGAATCTAGCTCTGAAATATGACAGACATTTTCTTGACCGGAAATATTATGCTCTTCTTTAGTTAAATGTATTTCAAAATCAGTGTCATCAAGTGATGAATCTGGTCATCCATTGGATCTTCTTGTCCTTCTTCATCAACCAAATTTTCAGGAATGGTGGTCTTATCTACTGGTCTTCAGGGTTTCTTTGATTCCTTTGAGGAAATGGTCTTCTAAAATTTGGATTCCTCACTTGATTTTCAGGTTGCTCTCTATTAGGTGGTATGTTATCTAGGGCCAACCTATCCATCAATTTCTCTATAGTATACATCATCATTTCAAACTTAACATCACTTGTAGAGGAAGAAGCATAACTGGTTGGTTGGTTTTCTTGTCTTTTCTTGTCAGTCTCTACTTTACTTTTCAATTTCCTCAAAGCCGTCATATTTGCTTCCACTTCTAGAGTATATTTCAATATAGCTGACAACGTGGCTGACTTCCTCTCTCTCAACATACAAGAAAAGTCCCCATCAAAGGCATATGCATAATGAAACTTAGCAGCACCTACCAAGGGTTTAGTATTAGCTGGGATGGAATTGTACATCCTCATAAATATGCTAGAAAACTCATGCACCGAATCAAAGTTTCCCTTCTTTAAATGGTCATATAGAGATAATGTTTGTAAGGGACTCTTTTCTGCCTCCCACCTATCTAAAAACAACATTTGAAAAGCTTTAAAGGTAGGGATAGATGCCGCTGGAAAATCTTTAAACCATCTCTTAGCTTCCCCAGACAAACTTTGTGCAAACAACCTCATCTTTGCATCATCATGATCCACCTCCTCTAAATCAATAAAATATTCAAATCTATTTATATGTTGTCTTTCTATAAAATTTCCATCTCCATCATATAGAGAAATTCTCTGTGAGTAATTTTGGGGGAGATCATGCCAAACAGCTGGAAAAGCTAAGGGTGAAAACCTAGCTGCCAATGGTCTAGGTGGATTCTTTGGTATAGGAGGGTTCTGAGGAGAATATTGAGGAATACTGAGGAGGATTATTAGCAAGGTTTGTAATATGTGGCTGAGAGGTTAGAGAATGAGGGTTACTTTATTCAACCTTTACAATGTTTTGCAAATTATACCACAAGGGATCTAGCAAGTATGACTCAAACCTATTTGGATTTACTTCTATTTGCTTTAGGTATGACTCTGATTTGGATCTTAATAAAGACTTTCCAACACTTACTTCTGAATCCAAATCTTGAAAACCATGAAACGTTTCTTGAGATAAAGAGCTTTCAATATTATAAGTGGTAGCTTTTTCTTTTTCACTTCACTGTCTAAGCAAACATTTTGAATTTTCTACACTTAGTAAAATTTCAGAATTAGGATTACCTCTTGTATGGATCCTTCTAGGGGCTAGGATGCCTTCTGAAACCTTCTTTGTAAATCAATGTGGAGTCGCCAATCTCCCCAATGGAGCTACTTTAAAACTAAAATCCTGATGAGTGGAGTCACGAGGGAAAATGTGGCAACCTTCTTCAAATGCATAAATCTATGTTTTCCCACATAAATCCCTTCTTTCTATGATAACTTGAAATATTTGTCATTTCTCCCAGGGACCATACAACTTTCGCTCCCTGGAAACGATGCCAATTATGTTAGCACTCAAATTAACCCTAAGGTTTTGGGAAAGGTCTCTTCAAGGTAACACACAAAACCAAATTTAGGAAAGAGAGCTGGCTTCTATCTTTCCTGAGAGGGATCACTCAATGTTTGTTTATCAAGTCCATATATATGAATTAAAATTAAGATCAGATCGTTGTTTGGTTGAGGCAAGGTGAACATTCATTGGGCAATGGAGTCAAAATACTTAAGATGGTAAAGGGGAAATGCTTTGCATAAGAATTATTAACAGAGGAAGGGTAGTCACTCATTTATAGTCAAAGAGATGTTTGTTTGGTGATAGAGAAGAAAATAAGAACAATACATCAACACAGAGCATTATAAGATGAATTCTGCATTAAATTTAGTAGAAAAAGGTTTGTGGATTCTTGGATCAAAGAAACAGAGCATAAACATATGAATTTTTCCTCAATATACACTTATCCAAACATGAAAAATAAACAATATGGCATAGATAACAAGGAAACATTCACATGAAGAAAAGGAGGTAGAGACTATAAAACAAATAACACAAGAATCTTTGCTTTAAATCACTTGCTCGGCTCTGCCCATTTTATTAAAGAAGTATCTCAAATTTACACAGCACAAGGACTCACGGGTTCCAACCAACAACCCTTTAATCTCCATTACATATGAATATATATAGGAGGTGATAACCTCAATTCTCCAGCTCAATATATTCTACTTTAGCTTCCAAACAGAAAGTTGTTACAAAATTCGATGACAACTATGTAGACAACGTCATCCTCTTCGAGAATCAGTTACAACAAAAAACAACAAATGC
Source organism: Larix kaempferi (assembly GCA_027924585.1). Lineage (NCBI taxonomy): Eukaryota > Viridiplantae > Streptophyta > Pinopsida > Pinales > Pinaceae > Larix > Larix kaempferi. The sequence goes on from BSBM01000094.1 coordinate 10,174,014, forward strand.
TGAAAGGTAGGATTAATAGCCTTTACAAGTGCCCTCGAGCATTTACTAGCTAGTAACAAACTCTAGTAAATAAACAAAAATCCTTTGTAACTACTTTCTTAGGCTTCAAATCTTCATTATCCTTGAATATTTATGGATGCAGTGTTGGTTTGGCCTTTCCATATTTCTCAACGGTCTTCCACTAGTCTGGAGATGGAAATTCTGACGTGGCCACCTCCTTTAACAATACTCGCATCTCTGTATGATCCCTGTATAAATATTTTTGAAGGTGTGTACATGGTTCTTTGAAGACTAAAATTGGGTCAAATTCCTTTGCCAATTTATCCACCACTGGTTTTCCTGACAATGACTGGTTCATGCCAGCAAAGTTTGTATAATCCAACTTGCACCCCGTCAACCTACTTTGATATTCTTCTTGTGCCAGGATGGTGCCATCTTCTTCCAAAAAGAGGGGAAGTTCCTTCCTGAATAGTGGATCAAACATCTCTCTGAAGAGTTTTACTTGATGTGCTAAAATGTCTATCCTTGCTTGAATTGTGTCTAGTTGGTGATGCTTGTTCACCACCTTCCTTTCCCAAATGATTGTACACAATCTATCCTTGATGTTAGCATCCTTCAACTCGTCCTTAGTCAACCCGTTCAGAAACTCAATGGCATTTTCAACACACTCCATAGGCTTCTTGTTCAATTTCTCCTTTACTGTTGTTATGCTTTGCTTAGACAACTTAATTACCTTTTCTTTGTCTAAAACAAAGTCAAGGTAAGGAATTAATTTGTCTTCCTTAGCAATTATGTCATCCCAAATGACCTGCTTGGCCTCCTGTAATGCAGCTTAACCTGCATCCTGCTTTTCCAATTCATCATACTTAACCTATAGCTCTAGGTACTTGGGTTCCCATGTCTTCCTCTCCTGCTCTTCCTCTGTAACTCTGCTTTCCAGGTCTACTTTCTGCTTCTGCAACTTTTCTACTTCTAAATCGCTTGACTTTCCTATGCCATGGCTTTCACAATGGATAAGTCACCGGATTGAATGGAGGAGGGGGTGATCATGTTCTCCAATTATTTTCCTTTCTCTCGCAATTTCCTTTCAAGGTCTTCGGATTTGGCTTTCAAACCTTTCTCACTTTCCACCACGAGAGATATATCCACTTGCCACTTCTTTTCCTTCTCTTCAAACGTCAACAATCTAGCTTTGCAGTCTATCAACTCATTCTTCAGCTCTTCCCTCTTCTCTTCCAGCTCTGTTAATTCAGAGGCTGCTACCAGCTGGGTGGAGTGGATCTTTAGCTTCTTTTTTAATGTCTGAATGGTATTGTCTTTGTCATTTATAAGATTTTGAATACTGGCTCTCTTGTCTTCATGTCCATCAGTAGCCACTATTTCATTTTGCAGCTTTTTGATTTGGGCCTTGTGGGATTTGTTTTCCACTCTTTCTTGCTTGAGCTGATTTCCAACCTTGTTCTTACTGACTTGCAGTTTGGACAATTCCAATGCATCCTTTAACAGTTTGGCATAGATAACCTCCCCAGTTTCTTTGTGCAAGTGGATCATATCGGGAACAGGAATATATTCCAAGTTCATTTTCAGTTCAGTGGATTTGTTTTTGGTAGCTAAGGCCAAGCTCAAGGTGTTCTGGGCACGACTTCTGCTAGCTACCAAAGACACATATTTATTGGAAATATGCCTCACCTCTACATACAACTTAGACTCCTCTGATGTTGATTCTGTACTCTCTTTATACTCATCCAACAACTCTGCTCTGCTTTTGTCTTGTGGGGAAGAATCAGTAGCTGTTCTGTTGAAAAAATATTCCTTGACCTCGAAGGCAGGAACCTTAACCTTCAACTGTTTCTTCTTGCCTTAACCAGTTGTCACTGGTACCATCTCCTGCCCAAGTTCTTCTACTTTCTGCCTTTTTGAAGTTCTCTCCATGTCCTCATCTTCCACATCCATGGGATCAATGATTTCCAATTTGTTGGATCCTCCAGAGTCACTGGCAAGGGGTATTTATAATTTCGAGTGGGTTTGGAGGCATTTGGAGAGCCATTTTCAGTGCTTACCCTGGGGGGATTTGAACCACTATTTACTAGTAAAATACCATACATTGACCAGAATCTTGAACAAGTTTGAAGAAGTCTTTGGAGGGTCATAAATCATCCCTGAACTTCATATTCAAGTCGTAATATCAGTCATATACCTTCTCAGAATATTTGGGAGCATTTGGGTCATTTTGGAGACCTAGACATCAAACTAGTCAAAGGTCGAAATAGGGAAAAAATGGAAAGTTTGTCATTTTAATAAAATTTTAAAAAAGGGACATTACAAGAGCCCTGGTTCTAAGAGGAGAGTAATATAGGGCATCTTGCTCAAAGTTTTTTTATATTGTATTGGTTGTTCAACAATTGTTTTCAAATAATTCCTTAAAACATTTATTTTTTAACCACTACTCAAAACAAATTAAAACAACTCAATAAGAGTGAGAAGGTAAGGTATTATTTTATAACGAAGATTATTAGTTAATAATGAAAATAATCATCAATTTAAATGATTTTTCAAATTTATAAAAATAACCCTTTCTAGTCCATGTTTCTACCAAAAATAAAACATATTATTTTTAACAATGAAATGTTGAATTAAAATCAATTATTTTTCCCAAATTTTAAGTAAAATACTATAAATCATCACATTCCACATTTCCATTAAAATACATATTATTTAATAATTAAAGTATACATGAAATCAATTAACATTATCATTTCACTAAAATCTAGTTGCATGTTCCACTCAAATTTAAAAATATTATTTTTAATAATTAAAATATACATTAAAAAACTAGTTGCATGTTTCTACTCAAAATTAAAAATATTATTTTTCATAATTAAAATATACATCAAGTTCATTAACATTATCCTTCCACACTAAAATCTAGTTGCATGTTTCCACTCAAAATTAAAAATATTATTTTTAATAATTAAAATATACATAAGTCGATTAACATTATCCTTCCACACTAAAATCTAGTTGCATGTTTCCACTAAAAATTAAAAATATTATTTTTAATAATTAAATGTTGACTTGAAATTAATAAACTTCCAAATTTTTAAACATAATTACTATAAAACATTACTTTCCACATTTTCACTTAAATCTATATTACTTAATAATTAAAATATACATAAAATCCATTAATATTATTATCCAACTAAAATGTATACTATTTAATAAAAAATTTGCATCACATGCATTAAAATTATCTTTAGGATTAATAATAAAAATGGAATTGAATTCAACGAGTCTTATCTTTGAAAAAAACCCACTCTCAAAGTGTTTCCAAAAAACTATTATTATTATTTAATAATAAAGCAATAATTTATGAAGGAAAATAATAGTTATAAAATCAATCAATTTTTAAATTTATTTTAATAATTATAATTTTAAAGAAATTATAAAATTATAAAATTTTGAAATTATATAAAACAATTTATTATAAAAAAACATTATTTACTATAATAAAATGGAAATAAAATTAATAAACAATTTTTTATTTATTATATTAAAAGTGAAAATAAACTTAATAAAAAATTATAACAATTCAATAAATATTAATCAATATATTAATCACTATCATCAACAATAAATAATTATAATTATAATTTTAAAGAAATTATAAAATTATAAAATTTTGAAATTATATAAAACAATTTATTATAAAAAAAACATTATTTACTATAATAAAATGGAAATAAAATTAATAAACAATTTTTTATTTATTATATTAAAAGTGAAAATAAACTTAATAAAAAATTATAACAATTCAATAAATATTAATCAATATATTAATCACTATCATCAACAATAAATAATTATAAAGAAAATTGTTTTTTAATATGATAAAAAATTAATAAATTATTATTTAATAATAAAAATTAAATAAAAATAAATATATTTTTATAAAAAAAATTAATAATTCAATTTCAACCAACTCATCATATTATAAAAAACATTAATAATTGAATTTCAACCAAATCATCCTATCTTTTATTATTATAAAAACATTAATAATTCAATTTCAACCAAATCATCCTATCTTTTATTAAAAAATGTTGATAAATCAATTTCAACAAACTCATCATATATTTTAATATCTTTTATTAAAAAATAGTAGAGAAATCAATTTCAAGAAACTCATTATATATTTTATTGATATAAATCAAATATCTTATTATTTTACCCTCGAATATTTTGCTTACTTGATTCTTATTATATATAAAAAATATAAATAACATTAGAATACTTTTTTCCAAATTTTTTTAATTAAAAAATAATTTCAATATGTATAATTTTAATTTTTTATTAATTAATATTTTAAAAATATTTATTAATTTTCTATTTATTATTTATTTTATGTTTTATTATAGTTTCAACTAACTCATGTCTTTATCTTACAGGGCATATAATATATAGTGGATGGGTGTATTGTTAAGGAACTTCTTTTGTTAGGTCATCGGTTTGAAACTCTATGGGTACTAGCTTACAAAAAAAACTAACCTATGTCTTTAGGCTTTAGATATATTTTTTTTCCATGAAGTTCATCAATAATTTTTTTAATATCTTTCTTCACATACGTTCCTCCTTAATTATTTGATGAATACTTTGATGTGGGTTATGAATTTGTGGGTACCTTCGGAAATGTTAAGATGATACTAATGGATTGGTTCTCTGTTATGCACACGAACTTATTTTAGATACATTACTTTTACATTTCATTATTTTTCTCTCTTCTTACAACTCTACCCTAGGAGTGTAGGAGAGTAGTGGATGGAAGGCTTATGTCTGATCATGGCATTGAATTGATTCAACTCTATGTACATTAATAGAACAAGTTTCGTAGGCTTATGATGATCCTTCTTCGTTTTGCAGCTACTATGAGGTCGAAAGCAATGATATTGAAAATGAATATGATCTGTTCAAAGATTTGTTATATCAAATATGATGAATAATTCAATGCAACAAGCATCGAGCTGCACAATATTAATAACCACATTCTAATACGTACACATTCATTTGAAATGGTGTATATAAAAAAATATATCATCCTAAATTCTTTACAGGTGCATATCTTTTTTTTTTTAAGTCAGTAAACTATATTATAGTTACAACAAAATATTACATAGCACAATGTTCCTTCCATAGCTAGATCGTATCATCCCCATGCATTTTTGCTCTGACCAAAACACAATCCAGTCACCATAACACCGCCCCTCCTTCATTGGAAAACAAGGCATACATATCATAAAGTCTCAAACTTATTAAAACCACACTTATGAATGACTAGTTTACCTATATTTCTGACAAGCCACCATAAATATCAACCCAAAAACATCTATCTCAAAACCAAAATCAATTCCATTACAACATACCCAATAAATTATAGAATGTCTATCTATTGACATAAACAAAATAGAAAATATGAAGAACTTAAAAATCCATCATGGAACCATGCTTCCCCCTGACACATTTGTAGAATCTAAATTCCCATATGTAGGAGAATGAGGAACCTCCGTAGGATTCCTAGGAACAAAAGTGATCCCCATATTGCTAGTAGAACTATATTATTTTTTTGATGCATAAGACAAGCATCAACATTGTGCTCCCTCTAGAAATAGATCGGCTCTTCATCTCCACATTCCTTCTCTCCATGCTCCATCAAAATTCTAGCCAACAAGCATTTAGCCACTCAAAACATTGCTACAAATCAATCATAAAGTGCCATATGGGATCTGTTCAAACCTGGGTCTTGAATCCACTCTTCCATGGCTAAGAAATCCATCGATGGATGTGCAGGATCCAAATATGCCCACAAATCCCTTTCCACCTCCTCAATTCTTTCTTGCATCTCCTTTGGCACCAGATCTATAAAATTACAAGTAGCTTGGGCCACCTTTCCCTATTCCCTCATAGCACTTGGATGCTTGACCTGCTTAATCCCCTTCACCTACTTTCCCCCCCTCCTTCCTTGAGTTTCCATGCCACTCCTTCCCCGACACCAATTTCTCTTACTAGTAGTATCCTCCTTTACTTCCAAAGCTTCTTCCCACATTCCAAACCACACTAGCAAACAACCATCCTCCATAATATTCCAATGAAAATTAATTCGAATAGACCAAAAAACAACCATGAATACGAGGGACAAATCCATCGTGTCAGCAACTGGCCTTTCACTCATAATTGTTCCTTTTCCAAGTTTTGCATTCCTTCCCTACACTTCTTCAGCAAACCAACCTCACCTCTTGTACAAAGGTTGTCCTATCCTTACACTCAAATTTCTCCTACCTCGCCTCCATTGTTGATTAATTAATGCACCATGCATTCAATATTCCATCATGAAATTGTTTGATAGATGACACTTAGACCACCATGTGCTCACTTCCACTAGCCATGTGACCTATCTCCTTCACATTAACACCCGCATCCAAGAATTTTTTTTAAGCTAGTACCCACGGAATTTCAAACCAGTGACCTAACATGAGTTCCTTAATAGTTCACCCATTCACCATTTATTCTATGCCCTGTGAGATTAAAAATATATATCTTTTTATCTACAATTGAATAATGCATTTATTAATATTATAAAAAACTTAAATGACCACCAAATTTAATTGCAAAATTGTTCACATAAGCTTTAAGATCAAATTCCAAGTTAAGTCAATTGGGGTTAGTAATGAATGTTTTGGCTAGTAGATATTATAGTACATTGTCTACAAAATGGATAAAGAGGGATGTAATCTAAAATAAGCAAGTCAAGAAACAAAATCGTCACTTTGAAGTTTGAACGCTTAATGTGTCAATAAGTGGGGGACTATATTTCTCCAAATTAAATAAAAGAGTTTGGAGAAATAAAACATATACTCAAATGGTACTCTCTCTATTACTAATCTAAAATTTCTATCATTGTGTGTGCAATTTCTAATATGATTTTAGAGATAAAATCAAGATGATGTATTATAGAGTCATATTGAATAACTTGAAGCATCATGAGGTCGCATAACACATGATGAGGCAATGAAGGCAACACACATTATAGCATATGTTTTTTGTGGATAATTTTAAGTGTTGTCATATAATTCAAGATAGATGTAACACAAATTTCAAGTTAATTATATTAGCTATAAATTTACTACAAACTACTACCACTATTTATACAATACATATTTATGGTAAGAAAAATATTTTTCATATTCTCTCGTTTCACATGTAGTAAGCTATTTTATAATTATTTTAATATTTCATAATAACTAAAGATTTAAAAGGAATTTAAAAAGCTTTTGGAATTATATCTTTGATATTTGATCATTATTCTAGTTTTTAAACTAAACACGACTAATATACTAAAATATTTAAATGAAAACTTAGGTGCTAATTTACTTTACACTATATTTTACATAAGAAGCACGTACTAAGCAACTATGTTGCTTATTTATCCTCATTCTCTCTCTAAATTAAACTTTAAATTATATAATGTATTAAAAAGTGTGATAATTTATAATAATGAAGCCATTACTAAACATGATAGTATCATTAAAAAAAAAAATTTAAATGTCTTAATGTTGATGTACATCACAAGTAACAATATGTACTTTCATGAAATCTTAGTAATCTTAATGGACATCTTTGTTTATAAATATGTTAAAGTTATATAAGATAAGTGCAAGTGGTTGGAATATATCTCAAAACAATAAAATAACTACAATCTAAAAGACCCAATCTCCCGAGCTAACTAATGATAAAAAAACTAGTTCTTAAAAACCCCATAACCTCTACTCTTGGGATGTATATTGTACACTACTCCCAAGAGTCCTCCTCTGGAGAAGGGGAAAAGAAAAAATACTATAATGCCTCCTTTCTTAAACCCTTAAGTGATTGATTGTGTTGAAGGTTTGAAGAATAAGGTGAAATTAGAGCAAGGCGGGTTTGGTGTTCGGAGGAGGGCCACGCAATTGTAGGCTGGCTAGGGCCTCCGTCCTTGTTACAACGTAATTTTCCACCTTGTGAGCATTAGCACTCGTTGGACTGCAGGATCCATTTTACTGACTTAGATCCACTTTATATCCTTCATACACACAATTTTTCCTATTTTTTCCCCTGTACGCTATCTACATCACTACAGTGGGCGTACCCGCGAGTTGCATCACTATAGCCCTCGGGTAGCATGTAAAATGGTAAAAATCACTAGTTAATTACTTTTTACTCCCAAAAAGCGGTCATAGGGTGACCGTTGGCTCTCCATTTTCCCCGAAACGCCTCGATGTGTCCTTTCACTTACCTTTGAGAGGACTATATATTGAGCACATATGGCTTATGGACGAGAGGAGAAAAGAGAGCAAAAGAACTCTAGTTGATTTTTGCCCTATCTTGAGTCTACACTCATTGATCCTTGTAGTTGTGAACCCCTTATGTTCACCTTCCAAACTCCTATCATAGTTTGAGTTTTCCATTCCATGGAGGATTGAAGTGGTGGAGGCACAAGTGGAGAGACCCAAATCTTGGTTCAGATTGGTTTCCGACAAGAGGTCGTATCACATTGTACTTCTTGTTACTTATTAATAGAAATACTCATATTCTCGTCCATTAATGTTGTGAATGTTGTTTATATTACATTGGGTTGCATTTACTTATAATATCATGGCCATTGCTATTGATGATGTTAATGTCATTTATATATTATATGCGCTTGTTGTATATTGGCTATCAAGACTAATTTGCAGGTTCAAGTGCACGGATTGAAAGCTCCAACGGGGATCTACATCAAACATTTGGATCGAGGTTGGTTATGTTCTTCATTATCTTAGCATTGTCATTTATATAGAATAGCATTGAGAATTGAGTTAATTTCTGTTAGTCAGCTGTCTATTGTGGTCCACCCCAAGCCATAGGAAGTTTTCTCCAACACAGAAATGGCGACTCGGCTGGGGATGACATCCATTTTTGGGGATTTTTGAACATTAGTCCTTATTTAGAGTTGTTGTGTGTCGAGTCTCTGTGTCATTGATTGGCCATTAGGATACTCTATAGAAAACATCTTTTTTTTTTTTCCTGAGCCATTGGACTCTTTTTCTACTTATTTGATTTTCCCTACCCGCGGGTGAGCCTAGCTCTACCCACGTCTACCCTCCTTTGTCTGCACTATAGCCTGTGGGTACCTGCAGGTATTCCTTCGACAGTAGCGTACAACTCCGGGGGTGATTTTTTTATGGCCTTTGGTTGTTGCTGGGTTGATTATGAGTGTTCCTAAGTCTTCTTTGGCCCTTTTCCTGACTGTTCCAAGCCTTGTTTGTGACCAGAACTCCTCTTTTCTATTGGTTTTGAGCCACATTGGTTTTTACCCATTTTTTTTTTTATTTTTAAGCTCATTCCATTGACTGAGTCTTACTGTTTAGGATCTGCTAGGTTGTCTGAGTGATTTCCTTTGCATTTCTGTAACTGAATAGTGAGATTTTTCTTGCATTTTTCATTTCATTATATTGAAAAATACAAAAAATAGTTTTCCATTTTCCTTTTGCTTATAAGTGAAAATACAAAAAAATTTACTTTTATGTACTGCATTTTGCATTGAGTGCTTGCTGCTTTCATTTAGGTTCTGCTTGTGCATTGAAAATATAAAAGAGTTGCATTTTTATTTCGAAACCGTTGGATTGATTTTGCATGTTAGTGGCATTGTTTTTATTGGATAGATGAGTCTAGAGTTTGACGATTTTGCATACTATTGAGTCATATACATCACTATTTTCATGACCATATCCTTTGAGTAACCATAGCCATTAAAATTAACGCTTAATCTAAAATTGATTTGTACTATTTTATTTATAGGGTACACCAACTAGCATAGGTTTAGAGTCTTGGAATAGATCATTGTGAGTAAATGATCCAAGACTACTAGACGAAACATTATGTGTCTGACCAGGGAGTGGTGAAATTCATGGTATACATCGGTGTTCTCAGGAAGCTCTACTCAGACCAGAGTTAAGCAGGAGGTCATGGGAGGTTGGTTGCAGAGAAATCCCTCCAATACCAGCTAAACGTGGGAGATATTTCCAGAGTTTGTTCGTATCTGGGGACTCTTGGGGGATTTGAACCTCTTGAGTTTCGGGCTTAGCTACCCTTCCCATACGACGGATCCCACCTGTGAATGTCCCCCTGAGCATTGGTTATACTATGGTGACCATAGTTTCCTTACCTAGGTATCGCACAAGGTACTTGCAGTGGTTATACTGTTTGTGTCCTGAGTCAGATAGGGGTTGGATAGAATAGTTGTTTGTTGCCGAGGGTGATGGCCCTTTGCACGCGGTGAAGCCTGGGAACCTCTATAACTGATTCTGTAACCTCTGACTACAGTTTGGGAGTCTCAAGCCTCTCCTAGGCGAGACATACCGGCTCTAGTGTCAGGAGCTCATTTAGCCACTCTGTTTGTCTGCTCTTGGTTGTAGTTTCTCTAGGTGTGTGCTTTTGATTTACTATTTTTGATCGATATTTGGCCGTTAGGGGACGCTGTGATTTTATAGTCTCTCCGAAGATATCATGGCGCAGAGTCCTACTCTCCTCCAATCCCGTCGGTTGGCTGGTTTAAAACCAGCCGAGCTTTCACACCGTGTTGCTAGGGGACGCCGGCGGGCTCCCTCCGAGTCTTCGAATTCTTATGAAACATATGTCCTAAACGTCATGACTACTGCACACTCTAACACAGGAGAAATCCCTATGACTCCATCAGGTAGAGTCGAACACACTTTAGACACCCCTACTCCTCGTGAGGCATGGGGGGGTGATCCACCTGAGACTCAACCTAGTTTGTTTGGTCCGGATCCACTCGAGACTCAACCTAGTTTGTTTGGTCCAGATCCACCCAAGGATGACCCATTCGATCCTTCATTTCCGCATAATTATATATACGGGATGCCAGAGTTACATGATGACACAGGTCCTACGATCAACCCTACCGAGTTCTCTTTTGGCATGCCTAATTACAACACAGTTGATCCTTCCACTGCTTTTGGTAGTCATGCTAGCACTAGTCATGGTGTTAGCAAAACTGCACCCACTGGGGGAAATACCCTCGCCGGGGGCACCACGTTGTCCACTCACACACATAGTATGGGGACTGGTCACATTCCTCCTAAAAATACTAATGTTGGAAGACTACTGCCTCCTAGGACTACCCAACCTAATAGGAACACTGTTCGCAACCTGACTCACCATCCACCACCTCTTACGCATGCCGCTACTCGTCAACCTACGACCACTTTCGCAAATGTTAACGCTCCTCCCAACCACGGAGGTGGACATATACTGCATACTTTTACATCCGTTGCCGCTACTAGTAAAGCTAATGTAGGAGGTGGGAATATACCCTACCATCATGGTCATTACAACATGGTTCCCGCTACAAATAGTATGTATATTCCCTATACTTATGGTGGCAACCCTTACTACAATACAGTCAGTGCTGGCGACCAGTACAATCCACCTCAATACGGTGCTCAAAACACATATATACTTGCTTACTCTCACACAGGTCAGGTCGGAGGAGGTTATCAATCTTATGGCCATGGTCACGCTTATGGTCAGACAGGTCCATATAATCAATAGTTTAATGCTCATGGTTAAGCATTTGGTCCTTCTTATCCTTCAGGTTCTTACAATCAACCTTTTATGGGAGGTTATAATCAAGCTTTCCAGCTGCAGCTCCCATTCCTTGCACGTTTGAATCTTCTGGATCTTTCGAAGCTCACGAATGATCTGGTGTGTCACGACCCTAGTCGGCCCCCGGTTCCTACCAAGCTTCCTTCGGACATTCCTAAGTTCGAGGGGAAAGGTGGTGAGGATCCGGATGATCATGTCACAATGTTTCACCTTTGGTGTTCTTCCAACTCGTTGAATCACGATTTCGTTAGATTACGACTATTTCAACGCACCCTCACGGGGGCAGCTACGAAGTGGTATGTTGAGTTTCCTGGGAACACTTATAGGGGATTCAATGAGATCGCTTTGGTTTTCTTGGATCATTTCCAGTTTCCGGTTCGTTACGATACTGGTACTGAACTTTTGTCTACCTTCCGTCAAAATAAGGCCACGCATATTTCTGACCACGTTCAAGAGTGGCATCGGCAGAAGAGGTTAGTGAAAGCCAACATTCCTCCAGAGTTTCTGTTGGAGTGGTTTCTCAAGTCTCTACTTCCATATATTGCCAAGGATGTTTCGATGTCTGGTATTATGACTGAGGAACAAGCCATCTTAAGAGTCTAGCAGTTAGATTTACTATAATCTCAGTCTGGCATTTTATATGACATTATTCCTGACGCACCACGAACACGACATGAGCCCAAGATAGTTCCTGGACCACATGCCGATGGCATTGTGGGATCCGCAAGTACTCGCCCTGTAGATTTGGTGGCTAATCAAATGCTAAATTTGTCGCTCAACCAGTCTACTCCCGGACAGGTTCACACCATGTCCACTTCCACCCCATTGTCCGATGTACACACTATGCAAACGACAAACCCATCGGGTAACCAGTAGCTTGGCGGTAAGAAGAAGGGGAGAAATAACCATAAGGGTGGAAACAATGGGAACAATAATAGCAATCACAATAACCCTCGTAAGGAGAATGCCAACCCTCCTCGGGAAGGCAAAAATGTTGGTGAGGACCGTAAGCCTAGGCATAAGGTGAAATTTCCTTGTAATCTTTGTGGGGAAGATCATCTTACTCACTTGTGTCCTCGAATAGAATAAGCATCAAAGCATCTTGCACAGAGCCCAGCTGTGTTGAAGGATCCCCTTTCTCATCATCAAAACATGGCTTCGCATTCTCCCACCACTGGTTATGGACCTAACGAGACTGCCATGTCTTCTTCCAATACTAGTGGTTATGGATGTGTGAATATGGTTCAATCGAAGGTTAGTGTTGCTACTTGTCAACGCGATTATGGTGCACCACAACCTAATATGGGGAGTGAGCCTCCCCCTCCTCCTGATAATTCCTTGCATATCAAGAATCCCTCTATTATGCCATAGATACCGAAAGGTGTTCTTAAGCGCTCTACGCATAATCCCAATGCCTGAGCCGCCCAGAACTACTCCATTGTAGAAGATTTGGGCCAAAATCCGTGTGCCATGTTGGCTCTTGAAGTTTTATAGGTGTGTCCTTCTCAAAGGCATGCCCTTTTGAGTGCGTTAGGAGTTCAGGATGGGGGGAATCCCAACGTTATCAAGTTCGACACTACTGATGTTCAACCTCACTTACCTTACCACGTGGCTTTTCAAATCCATGTGGAGTTCCTTCGGAATTTTTTCAAAAGAATGGTGGTTGACGAAGGTGCTTCTGCGTCAGTGATGTCTTTAGCTTGTTGGAAAGCTCTTGGCTCTCCTCCTCTACTCACGTCTAGGACCATGCTCACTGCATTTGACCGTCAGTCATTTAAGCCACATGGGATTATCCCTTCCCTTGTTGTCCACTTGGGAGGTAAACCTGTGCCTATTGAAGTCGAGGTGGTTGATGCGCCCATCGACTACAACCTTTTACTGGGTCGGAATTGGATGTACGCTATGAAAGCTGTCACGTCCACTGTATTCAGAGTTATTTGATTTCCACATGAAGGCAAGATTGTGACAATTGATCAACTAGATTTCGTTAATCTTTCTCCCACAGCATCCATGGGATCAGTGGTCCCCCAAGTTAAAGATTCTCAACCGAAAACTGGGAACATTGGTGTAGGATTGTACCCCTCATTGATGGGATCTTTCAGCCTCCCTGCACCAATCTCCTTCATAGGAACCATCTCCAATGATGCTCCTTCCTCGTTGAATCATGTACTTTTTCGAACATCATACTTTAGTGATCCATGGGGTCTACCTTCCACGAGTTCCCCGTCTGGATACATTTCACACATTGGGATGGATATGCCCTTGTCTGCAATAAAGCTTGCTCATCATGTTCTACCAGCCATTGCAGATTCGGATCTCTCTTCTTCATGGACAATAGAGGATGATCTCGTTATGATTCCCGCATAGGAAGTCAACCCATCTTGTTCACATGAATTCCTTGATGGTACTCTACCTTTGGATGAATATTTTATCAAGTCCATGCATGGTAATGACAATCATTGGGAGGATTTTTATCATAGATCTCATTCCCTTCCCACCCTCAATCTTATTGAACAAGATGAGCCTATAATACAACCTGCCATCCATTTGGATTTGGATCCAGTCACAGTCTCGTCCATCCCTGGTTTGACGTTTGAGTTTGATGAGCCTTTGAGCTCTCCTATAGATCCACAAATCGGTGCTCCTGAAGAGTTTGATTCTATTTCTAGAATTTCCAACTCCCATGATGATGGATTTACTTTTGTAGATTCCTTCACATCCTTCAGCTTTGCTCTTCATTTTGAAGATGATCATTTTGATCCCTCAGGTATTGGTACGATGGCACCTTCAGTGGTTAGCTCTACCTGCATCTTGTTTGAGGTTAACACTATTGAAGTTGAAAATGTTTCTACCGCAGTGACGTGTATCAGATTCTTCTTTACATACATTTTAGAGATGATCTTGGTACTTATGTTTCTTGGAAACTGGATTCTTAGCTGGACTTATACTTGTTTACTAGTCCTTTTCGACATTTGTTTCTATCATGGTAGGCATATTCGGAACCTTGCATATAGGTTTAGGCCTCCCGATTGTTATGATGCATTTGAACCTATTACCATCCGAATTCGCAGGCATCCACCCCCTGAGTGTCCTTATCTTTCTCATGTTCCTTGCATTATGCATAGCTTTGTTCCATGCACTTGGAACTAGTCTTGCATGTCCCTGACACTCGTCTGCCCCATTTACGAGCATTCTTCCATCTCTCCTTTGAGCTCGTTAAAAATAGTAAGGAGGTCACAAGTTTACTTTTTTGGGCTCGTTAAACCTTTACAGAAAAGATTTATAAAGTCTTTTTTAAGCCCTTGTTAGAATTTTTGAAATCAAACAAGATCGCCGAGTATACTTGTCATTTCAGACTCGTTAAAGGATTTGAAGCGACATTCACTTAGGTATAAGTTTACTCCTTTTCCGGACCTTTGTGGATTAATTACGAAAAAGGTATATTCTAGTCATACGTGACTAGAAGAGTTCTTCTCTCATTGTTTTACACTTTTTTCGGGTGAGGAGACTAACTTTACGAAAAATGACTCCCCCATTTATATCAAGTTGTGATTGCATTGCATCATCCTGCTTGTTGCTTGAGCCTTGTGCCGTCTCCCGCTTACTCAGTTGTTTTCTTGGTGCCTGAGCACTTTTCCCCGTCGAGCCCTGTAGAGCTTCCATTTTCCTTTCGCAATTTGATGACCTTATGACCCTAAGGGAACAACCCCCCCCGAGTGTCCACCTCCTGCACATGCATTCCTTGCATTGGTCATAGGTATGTTCCACTGCTTGGGACTAGTCTGCTCACTATTTGACACTCGTTCCCTCACTTGTTGTACTATAAGAAATTTTATTCTTTTTCAAGCTTTTCCAACTATGAAAAAGACCAAAAAAATCAAATATTCCAAAAAGCCGGATGGGATTATGGTTACTAGTTCTAGTTGGCAGCTGTTGTGTCGCCTTTGAACAAAGCATTCATTCCACTCCATACATTATGAGTCAGGACTATAGTTGGACCTTAGGAGCTGCACTTGTTTCTCAGTTTACTCCATCGATTGGTTAAGCTTCCAGTCATTATGGAGCCCTTTGTTGATGCATCCTGCATCACACAGTGTTATATTGAGTCTATGCTGCCTGAGTCTATCCATCTGCTCATGCTCTTGTTCAAAGGAAGTCCTGAAACCAGAGTCGGCCACTCCTCATATCCCTTGACTATTGCATGTCGACCATCCTTATTGATTCGGTTTGTTTCACCTAAGTTCTTCCAAATATTTCAACATAGCTGGTACCTTGTGCTGGTTGATGGGGGATGCCTTAATTCCCTCCTTCCAGCGAGTCTCGTTCCGTCGAATTCAACCCATTTATTCTGGAACTTGAGGCTTAGAGCTTGGTTGAGTACCTTAAGGTTTGCAGTCATTAGTGGCAGGTTCTCTCGCCATTGACAATTTTGGGAATGCATCAATGTTCCCTAATCGGTGGATTCATCTTAGTGTTCGACTTCAACACATCTATTTGCACTCTAATGATTGTACTCTGTGCCTTGATCCCCATTTTCATTATTGGTGGGTTATCTCGTGTCTATTAACGATATACATCATTGACTGGTAATCAGACGATGTCACGTCAGGTTCGACCTCAACTCCTTTATTCACTTGATGGGACTTGCACCGTCGAAGACTTGTGTAGAAGACCTGAGGCGATAGTGGAATTCAATATGCTACTAATGATTATGACTTTACATCTGAGATATCACCTCTCAGATATCAGCAGTTTGTACCTTCAGTTTGCACTAGTTGTTTCCTTTCTAGCAGGAGACCATATCTTACTGTAGAGGGATCATGGTTATGATCACTTATGACATATATTCACTATGTACTGCCTATTCATGGCCATTGTATCAGATTGTTGTACTATACCGACATGTATTCAAGGATACTATTGTATTATGATGAGTGAGCTGCTCCTTCCACTTGTGTCTCCATCACTCCACTTCTGAGATTTATAATGTATTTCGGCCATTGCAGCATCAGTCTCTGACCTCACACATTAGGGGGCATCTGTTACAATGTAATTTTCCACCTTGTGAGCATCAACACTCTTTGGCTTGCATGATCCATTTTACTGACTCAGATCCACTTTATATCCTTCAGACACACTATTTTTCCTAATTTTTCCCCTGTACGCTATTTGCATCACTACAGTGGGCGTACCCGCGAGTTGCATCACTATAGCCCGCGGGTAGCATGTAAAATGGTAAAAATCACTAGTTAATTACTTTTTACTCCCAAAACGTGGTCATAGGGTGACCTTTGGCTCTCCATTTGCCCCGAAATGCCTCGATGTGTCCTTTCACTTACCTTTGAGAGGACTATATATTGAGAACATATGGATTATGGACGGGAGGAGAAAAGAGAGCAAGAGAACTCTAGTTGGTTTTTTCCCTATCTTGAGTCTACACTCATTGATCCTTGTAGTTCTGAACCCCTTATGTTCACCTTCGAAACACCTATCATAGTTTGAGTTTTCCATTCCATGGAGGATTGAAGTGGTGGAGGCACAAGTGGAGACACCCAGATCTTGGTTCAGATTGGTTTCCGACAAGAGGTCGTATCACATTGTACTTCTTATTACTTATTAATAGAAATACTCATATTCTCGTCCATTAATGTTGTGAATGTTGTTTATATTACATTGGGTTGCATTTACTTATAATATCATGGACCATTGCTATTGATGATGTTAATGTCATTTATATATTATATGCGCTTGTTGTATATTGGTTGTCAAGACTAATTTGCATGTTCAAGTGCACGGATTGAAAGCTCCAACGAGGATCTACATCAAACATTTGGATCAAGGTTGGTTATGTTCTTCATTATCTTAGCATTGCCATTTATATAGTAGAGCATTGAGAATTAAGTTAATTTCTGGTAGTCAGCTGTCTATTGTGGTACAACCCAAGCCATATGAAGTTTTATCCAACACAGTCCTGAGCGTTTTAGGTGGGGATCGCACCCCCCTGTTGGGGCACATGGCATCAACACAGCCCATGCATTTGATGTCTGCAGGCAGGTCTGGTGGTAATGAGTCGAGGGAGACAAGTGGGATAGAGAAAGGAGAAAATAGAAGGATGGGTCTGGGAGGCTATCTCCCGAAAACCCAAACTATTATGGCTATTCAGATCAGATCTAACAAGATCAGGGAGAAGGTAGAGCTTTGGAAGGAGAAATACCTCATTGGAAAATTCACGGGGATCTAACCTCGTGAGAGATATGTAATTCGATGGATTAAGAGTAACTGGAAACCTAAAGGGCACTATGATCTCCACCTGGGATCCAAGGGTTTCTTTACTATTATCTTCTTTAACCAAGAAGATCATGATAGGGTTTTGGAGGGAGGGCCCTATTTCTTCTTTTCGGCCGGTCTCTATCTCAAACCCTCGAAACAACGGTTCAACCCGAAAACAGAGGATATGAAGGTTGCACCTATCTAGATCCGTCTTTTTTCCCTCCCTTGTGAATATTGGGACATGGAAATTATGTAAGATATTGGGAACACGATTAGGGAATTTTTTAAGGTCGCATAGTCGACCAAACAACAAAGATATACTGATTTTGTCCATATATGCATTTACATGGATCTCTTGAAGGAGTTACTAGAATCCATCAGCTTGAACTGGGATGATGAGGAGTGGGTTCGACCGATCGACTATGAGCAGCTCCCGTTTAGGTGTCGATAGTGTCACGAATATGGGAACCTAGGCAGGAATTTCCCACAGGTGCTCCAGCCACCACCCATATCCAAGCAACCCCAAAAGGGATAGAAGGATAAGGAAGGGTTTGTGCAAGTCCGGAATAAGAAAAAAAGAGAACGGGTGGGCAGCAGAAGATGGGGAAGGAGAATCAAGGCAAAGGGGCTACTAGCAACAATCCATTCGAGATCTTGGAGGAAACTAGAGAGGAGACTGAGGAAGAAAGGAGTAAGGCAAAACCTCTGAAAAAACAAGCGGAGGGTATTGACAAAGAATCCGATCGTGGGAAGGAAAACGAGGATCAAACTTTGGCAATGGAGGAGGATGGAGAGAAAGAAATGGAACTGGGAGAGCTGGATCTAGACGAGATTGAGCAAGAATGTGATAAGAAGTGGAAGGGGTATGTCTCTAGGCGACAATTGGAACTACTCCAAGAGGCAATAATCAAAACCAAATCCAACCAACAACTGGGGATAGTAATAGAACCACAAAAAGGGAATAAAAGGAAGTCACCAGAGGAAGATTTGAAAAGAGGAAGAAAAATAAACAAGCAAAGGATAGCTAAGGTAGGAGTCAAACTTATAGAATCAGGCCAGTATCCGATGATAATGGTTTCTTTTTATGAATTAAATAAGGTTATTCACTGAAAATTGTGTCATGGAACATTTGGGGATGCAACCATCCTAGGAAAATAAAGACCTTAGCAAGAAAGGTCAAACAGGAAAATCCAGATGTTCTCTTTTTGTAGGAAACAAAATGCAATTCAGAGGTAATGGAGAAGTTGGGACAGAAGATCTGGAGGGGAAGTAAGGTTATGGAAATTGATGCTTTTGTTATGGAAGGAGCTCTGACCGTGCTATGGAAACCTAACTCCATATGCCTCTCGGAATGGCGGGCTAATTGGTTTTCTTTGATCACTAGCTTCACCAATCTTGAAACGGGGGAAAACGGTACCCTGGTGAATGTCTATGGTCCAAGTTCCTTCCCTCAGAAACCTATTTTATCGTCCTTCCTGACCTGGCTGAGGGACCAAGCTGGCAATGGATCATGGATAATTAGAGGGTATTTCAACCTGATAACCTCTCTCAGTGAAAAAAAGGGGGGGATGAGGGTTCTGGATCATTTTCAAGAATCTTTCAAGGATCTTATTGTGCATAGTCCTTTTATACATATAGAGACAGGAAATGGGTGGCACACATGGAACAATAGTCGTGGAGGTACCCACCTCGTGGATTCTAGAATTGACAGATTTCTAGTCACCGAGGATGTTGGCAGAGGTAGTGGGGAGATTAGTACAGTATCCTCCCAGCTGCTAGCTCTAACCATTGGCCCATATGTCTTCAATGAGACTGGTCAAATGCCTTTTTTTTCAAACCGTTTAGGTTTGAACAATTTTGGTTGGAGCATAAAGACTTTAAAGATCTTGTAGGACAATGGTGGCAGGAATTGGTCCCCCCTGCAGGAATTGGAATGTATCAATTTCAGCAAAAGTTAAAGACTCTTAAATCCAGTATCCGTACTTGGAATAGGGAATACTTTGGGAGACATGGCATCTTTACCCATAACAAAAGTGTGTGTATCCTTTCTTTGATAGAGTTGAAAACCACATGCCATCGAGCAATATTTTGATGATCTTATGGTGTGTTGAATATGAAGGTGATATAGCCTCGAGAACCTGTGTGGATGAGAGGTGATTATCTGAGGATGTGCTCCCATGTGTGATGTGTCCATCGTTTTATACATTCTTAAGTAAAACGATGCATGTGAAACCTTCCAATTATTACATGTTCTGTGTATAATACAACATTTTCTTTGAATAGAGCAGGGACAATTACCACCTTCATGAGTTTTGAAGTCTTGTTGATACACTTGGGTTTGCATCGATGCTGTCATTTCCATAGAGTAGAATTTTGAGGGTCCACGAATGGAGGAGGCACCTGTGGCATGAGATTAAGGAGGGGTGGGACATAAGATGGTGGTGGGGATGAATATAAGGAGGGATGTACACATCGGATTGGGGATGAAGACTTATGGAGGAGGAAGGATCCAGGGAGATTATTACCCTAAGTAGTCGGATCTAGATGAAATTAAGAGGGTGAAAAATCCATGATGGGGATGCTTCATCTACATCGTGATGTGGATGTGTGTCAAATCATGGAACGGGAATTGCAGGGAGGATTCCAGGGAGAGTAACCTTAGAATCCATGGGTGTTCCTATGATTTCCTTGGAGTTCCCTCCTATCTTGGTGTGTGTATATATATATATATATATATATATATATATATATATATATATATATATATATATATATAATTTCAAGGATTAGTTAAAGTGGTGTTACTAATCCCTTTCATTATGAAACTAATGAAAGTTCTTTTTTATTTTAGTAAGATATTTTTCTTTTCTAAACTAACTATGAAAGAAAAATAGATTAGATAATATTGAGAGTTAATGATCTCTTTATATTAGATTAACTTTCTCTTATTCTCGATTTATTTGTGACAATATAAATTGTCTTTAAATATAGTTGTGATAGTGCTTTTGATAAAAAGTGGAAAGCATGGGGAACCTAGTTAACCCTCAAGGAATCTAGTAAACATGATTTCAATGAGGATTGGGGATAATGACAAATAATTAAACTGAGACTATTGCCTTGTTTCAAGGACTGAGATTGGTTGACATGGGAAGGATTAGACAAATCCTAGTTCTTGGCGACTAGGAAAATTTTAAGGATCCATAATTTTATGAAAGTGTAAAATCCTTGGTGAATCTTACTAATACTTAAATTTGTATCTATAAAATGTTTGGTGATTTTTTGTAAAAATATTCAAATTTCTAAGGACTTTATATAGTTTTTGGGCAATTTTGACGATTTTTAGAGTTACAAAAATTATCCCATGGAATTTGGGAGAATCATATTTGAAAAAGAGGCAAATTGGAAAATATTTTTTGGAAAAAATGTCGGAAAATAGCCCATGGACTAAATTTCGCTCCTAAACTTTTCCCTGTCGGAGACTCTAATCAATCTCATGAATGAATCTTCTCCTTTCTATGAAGGTAATCTTGGTAAAATTCCATGTAGGTTAAAAATTAGAACTCAAAGATTTGAATTTGTAGCATTTTATCATGCACTGTGACATCATAACTCCAGAGTAGATGCATTAGAAAACCAAGGATTGAGACTTCAAGAAGGAGTCTTGTGGGTTTGCGGTAAGCTTAGATTCCATTCTATTCCTTAATCTATGGAGTTCACTGAACATTGGTGCATACCCTCATGTTTTAGTGGAGACAATGGTTGATCAAAATGGTGACAAAACCTTGCTTAATACAATAGTACCTCCTCACACTTTTCGTCATTGCGTGCTCATAGACATCCAATTCAATGAGATTGGGAATAAGTACACTTGGATTTTTATGGAATGGCTCATTTGTTGTTGTGTTGGTTTTGGAGAGTGGCATAAAAAGGTATTGTGGAGAGTGACTTGGTTGTAGATAAGTCTAGATATTTTCTATGGCCTTTTCCTGCTAGCTCTATGGTCGGTTGAATGTAAATATTTTCATTTTTTGCTTTCCAATTGGACTTCTCCACCTTGCCAAAATCCCGGGCTTTGTTTCACTGATACATATTTGTGACTAATTGACATATGGGGATTCAATGCACAATTGTTAATTGGGGCCTTGGTTATTTGTGGGAAAGGAATTAAAGGTGAATTTGCTTGTTTCCATCCCAATTTTTATTAATATCTATCTTCCATTATGACATCTCTATTTCATCGATATTTTGGGATTTGTTATGTTGAATTATATTCTCCAAGTAAAATTTCGTTATGGGGATTCAATATTTAGTTATCAATTAGTTCTTTGGTTGTTTGCGAGGAGTATTAGGTCATCTTTATTGAATCATCTATTGACTTACTCTCTTCTCCACATTTGGAAAGACCAAGACATTTGGAATATTGCTGAGCTCGTGTTTATATACCTTTATGCAATATGGAATTACAATGGAAGCATAAAAATGGAGTGCAAACACTCTCATTCTGGTAGATGTATGTTGTGTGAAATGGATTCAAATTATGCTGACTTTTTAGAAGACATGAAGATTTGATAGTAAGTAATAACACCTCAATATTTGTAGTGGTTAGCAAGGTGCATGATTGGGAATAAATACAAATAATTATGCAGTGGTAATATAAACATTCATGCATTAGAAAGAGCAAATACAAGCTTTAAAATGATAGTGTAGGGTTCTTCACAATATGGTTAGTCATTGAGCAAGGATGCCTATTATGTAGCCTCCAATGCCATAATTTCCATTGGAATAAGTTGAATGGATAAGAAGGAAGATGATATAGTAGAAATAGAGATGGATTGAGAAGGAATGACAAACATTAAAGGCAATCAAACCTCAAAAGAATTGGAGGAAGGTAGTAACAGGAATGGGTTTATGTAATATCCACAATTTGATATGTTTAGCATACCTTCATTATATCAAGGGATCTTTTGGCTAGTATATTAAAGTAGAATAAACAGTAAATCCTATGGGAAGGATAGTAGATTCGTTTTAAGAATTATATGTAAAACTTTGGAAATTTGCTACACAATAATTGGACATAAATCTTATATATGTCCACATTTTTTATTTCTATGTTGACTAGTGTGGTTGCAACAATTTATAAATAAAAATATTATTCATTCCTATAATTAAAAAAGGTAGTGCTTTTGATATTATGGATATTTTTAAGATTGTCCTCGTCTTAAATCCTCTAATGGTATAACAATGAAACATCATATTTAACAATAGTATAAATATGCTATGATTTGGACTCTTTTTGGTCATATGTTTCCCACAATTTTGGCCCATAATTCGGTTAAAAATTGATATGAATTGATGGAGTCACAAATATAATTTGTTGACATTGCACAATACAGTGCAACAGGGGTATTTGAGGGTTTTGAATCCATTTATGCATTCAAAGTACAATTTCAGCAATGAAAATTGGAATTTGACCAAATATCATATAGTCATATTATATTGATGCTAACGAAAAAAATACAAATCATACAATATTTAAACTACTTCTCATCTTTATATCACTATATTAAGTGAATTTCACTCAATTTGAAACAACTTTCGAAAGCTTTTTATGTTTCATATTAATTATCTTATATATCATTTCAAACTTTCACTAAATTTTTTCTAAGGCTATATTAAGAGGTCTTTTATCTTATTTAATTGCCTTCTCAAAATATCTATTCAAGTAATAATTATTTAAATATATTTTTAATTATTTAATATTAAAATTAATAATTATATTAAATAAATAATAAAATATTAAAATTCATTTTTTTTAATATTTTTAATTAAAATGATAGTGATTGTGATAGCATATAAGTATTTTATAATTATATTATATCTTGAGTAGATACAATGAAAGGAAACGTATAAGTGAGAAATTGAAGAGGCAATATCAATATTGGTGTAGAGTAAATATTGGTGAAAGGCAATTATTTTTCCATTTTGCTTTGTGTTGAGAGAAATGGTGGGAAAAGGAAAGGTTAAAACATGATTTGAGAAATCAAATGGTAATTGTAGAGAAGGAAAAATAAATTGTAAGATACTTATAAATTAATAGGTGTATTTATTCACTTGAATGGAATATAAGAGCAATTATAAATAAATGAGTGTATTGACATGATTTGAGTGGGACATAATGTCAATTGTAAATAATCAGTGTATTGACTTGATATAAGTGGGACATAAGTGTTAGGCATAGGGAAATGGATATATTGACTAACTTGAGTGAGACATAGAGGTTAAGAATTCTATAAAAAAAAATTCACATGTAGAATAACTAGCACACACCCAGAAGTGAAGAATTCTAGAAATTTTCTTAAATAAAAAGAAAGTTGAATTATTTTCACATTTGAATATTTTTTTCATGCTTTATTAAAGTCTGTATTGACTTGACTTTAAGAATTCAAGAAAAGGGATAATTTTATAATCCAATGAACTTTCAAACCTTGTGAGTTAAAGTGAAGGAGAAAGAAACATTAAAAAATAGTGATAAAGTTGAAAAGTAGTGAACAAGAAGAAAAAGATTATATATATTTTATTTAATTGATTGTATTAAAAAAATAATAATTAAGATATAAGTGGAAATTATTTGGTCCATTGGTTGTAGTCTGGGTGGTTGGGAGGAATGTTTGTTACCCTCCCCACCCAGGTTCAATTCTTGTAAGTGACATATTGCTCTTGTTGAGCCCATATTGTAATGATTGTAATTCGTGCTACCTTGATTCTCTAAAATAGCAGGTGGTGACCATTTCCCAAGTGAACTAACCCTCTAACAAACGACAAACCACCTTTGAAAAAAAAATGGAAATTATTTCAATTTTATAAAAAATTGATTTAATTGATTAATACAAATGTAATTTTATGAAAAGTTGATTTAGTTAGTTGATATAAACGTATATGTAAAATTTTATTTAGTTAACATGTAATTTAGGTTCATATTATTTCATAAAAAAATAAAAATATATGGTAATATTTTACATAGGTAAGAGATCATTTAATTATTAATTATGAAAACTAATAATATAAAATTTAAACTTTAATAAAACAATTATTTAATTAATAGTTTTTAATTTTTTTTATAAATTAAAAACAAATAAATAAAATTAAAGATTGGATTTGAATTTATATTTACTTTATAAAATTAAGTGTTACATGTGATATTAAGATGATGGAAATGAAAATCACTTTTCTTAAACATTAACATTAAATTGGAATTTCAAAATATTTCGTGTAATAATAACATTCCTAATTTGTAGGAATGGTTATAGTATATAAATAAAATTTTAAAAAATAAATAAATGATTCTTTATCTTTTCTAAGATAAGCAATTATTACCATCATCATAAATATAAAATCATTTTAAATCTATACCTATTTTTGTATATACTTCACAAAATATTTTTGATAATGATGATGATTGTCTTTAATGTCCACTAGGACCAGATTTGGTCTATTGAACCTTAAGAGAAAAGACAAGATAAAGATGATTTGATTTTCTTTAAAATACTATTCCTATGCTCAAAAGATTAAAGAAGAGTGTCCCTAGCTCGCTATAATTTTGAGGAGCTAGAAGGTTAGAAAGGTCAATGTTGGAGAAAATATTTTGGAACTGAGATCTAATGTGGATGAAAGCAAGGTATTCTAAAAAAAAGTGATTTTCATCTTCAATGCTTATAGACACGCAATTGAAAATTAAAAATATTGGCAACACCCAATTTCACTATGAAGCTCATGAGAGTTCGTTCTAATTTTGGCAATAATAATTTTTTTCTTTGAACTCATTAAGATAGAAAAATAATTTTGATCCTCAATATTAGGGTTAATGATCTCTTTATAACATCATAATTTTCTTTTAACCTCTAAATATTCCTCACACCACAAAAGTAATAATGTTTTTAATGTTATCGATATTTTGCAAAGGGGTAGTTTCATCAATCCTCCAATAATTTAACCAAGCCATGGCATATTTAAGGCATCCCCACTTGAGGCGAAGGTGGTTTTAGCTGGAGTTAAGAGCAATTTCAGGAAGTTGACCGTCCCCTATATTGTTAAATTTGTGCATGTACATTAGATATCTAATCATATCCATGCTTTCAATGGGAGAGAGCCCTGGTTCTAAGAGGAGAGTAAGATAGGGCATCTCGCTCAAAGTTTTTTTATATTGTATTGGTTGTTCAACAATTTTTTTCAAATAATTCCTTAAAACATTAATTTTTTAACCACTACTCAAAACGAAGAAAAACAACTCAATAAGAGTGAGAAGGTAAGCTATTCTTTTATAACAAAGATATAGTTATTAACATCCATTAAACATAATAATTTAATAGTTAATAATGAAAATAATCATCAATTTAAATGATTATTAAAATTTATAAAAATAACTCTTTTTAGTCCATGTTTCTACCCAAATATATATATATATATATATATATATTTAATAATGAAATGTTGACTTAAAATCAATATTTTTTCCCAAATTCGAAGTAAAATACTATAAATCATCACATTCCACATTTCCATTAAAATATATATTCTTTAATAATTAAATATATATGAAATCAATTAACATTATCATTCCACTAAAATTTAGTTACATGTTTCCACTCAAAATTAAAATTATTATTTTTAATAATTAAAATATATATCAAAATCTAGTTGCATGTTTCCACTCAAAATTAAAAATATTATTTTTAATAATTAAAATATACATCAAGTTCATTAACATTATCCTTCCACACTAAAATCTAGTTACATGTTTCCACTCAAAATTAAAAATATTATTTTTAATAATTAAAATATACATCGAGTCCATTAACATTATCCTTCCACACTAAAATCTATTTACATATTTCCACTAAAAATAAAAATGACTATTTTTAATAATTAAATGTTTTAATAAAAATAAAAAATATTATTTTTAATAATTAAATATTGACTTCAAATTAATAAATCTTCTAGATTTTTAAACATAATTACTATAAAACATTACTTTCCACATTTTCACTAAAATCTATATTACTTAATAATTAAAATATACATAAAATCCATTAACATTATTATTCCAATGAAATGTATACTATTTAATAAAAACTTTGCATCACATGTATTAACATTATCTTTAGGATTAATAATAAAGATGGAATTGAATTCAACGAGTCTTATCTTTGAAAAAAACCCACTCTCAAAGTGTTTCCAAAAAACTATTATTATTTAATAATAAAGCAATGATTTATGAATGAAAATAATAGTTATAAAATCAATCAATTTTTAAATTTATTTTGATAATTATAATTTTAAAGAAATTATAAAATTATAAATTTTTGAAATTTATATAAAAAATATTATTTATTATAATAAAATGGAAATAAAATTAATAAATAAATTTTTATTTATTATATTAAAAATGAAAATAAATTTAATAAAATTTTATAATAATTCAATAAATATTAATCACTATCATCAGTAATAAATATTTATAAAAAAATTGTTTTTCAATATTATAAAAAATTAATAAATTATTATTTAATAATAAAAATTAAATATAAATAAATATATTTTATAAAAAACATTAATAATTCAATTTCAACCAACTCATCATATTGTAAAAAACATTAATAATTCAATTTAAACCAACTCATCATATCTTTTATTAAAAAATGGTTGATAAATCAATTTCAACAAACTCAACATATATTTTAATCTCTTTTATTAAAAAATAGTTGAGAAATCAATTTCAACAAACCCGTTATATATTTTATTGATATAAATCAAATAACTTATTATTTCACCCTCAAATATTTTACTTATTTGATTCTTATTATATATATAAAAATATAAATAACATTAGAATAATTTTTCAAAACAATTTAATTAAAAAATAATTTCAATATTTATATTTTTATTAATTAATATTTTAAAAATATTTATTAATTTTTTTATTTTATGTTTTATTATAGCCTTAACTAACTCATGTCTTTATTCTACAGGGCGTAGAATAAATAGTGGATGGGTGTATTGTTAAGGAACTCCTTGTGTTAGGTCATCGGTTTGAAACTCCATAGGTACTAGCTTACAAAAAAAACTAACCCATGTCTTTAGGCTTTAGATCTTTTTTTTTCCATGAAGTTCATCAACAATTTTTTTAATATCTTTCTTCACATACCTTCCTACTTAATTATTTGATGAATACTTTGATGTGGGTTATGAATTTGTGGGTGCCTTTGGAAATGTTAAGATGATACTAATGGATTGGTTCTCTGTTATGCACACCAACTTATTTTAGATACATTATTTTTACACTTCATTATTTTTTTCTCTTCTAACAGCTCTACCCTAGGAGTGTAGGAGAGTAATGGATGGAAGGCTTATGTCTGATCATCTCATTGAATTGATTCAACTCTATGTACATTAATAAAACAAGTTTCGTAGACTTATGATGATCCTCCTTCGTTTTGTAGCCACTGTGAGGTCAAAAGCAATGATATTGAAAATGAATATGATCTGTTTAAAGATTTGTTATATCAAATATGATGAATAATTCAATGCAACAAGCATCGAGCTGCACAATATTAATGACCACATTCTAATACATACACATTCATTTGAAATGGTGTATATAGAAAACTATATCATCCTAAATTCTTTACAGGTGTATATCTTTTTTTTTAAGTTAGTAAACTATATTATAGTAACAACAAAAGATTACATAGCACAATGTTCCTTCCATAGCTAGATCGTATCATCCCCATGCATTTTTTCTCTGACCAAAACACAATCCAGTCACCATAACACCGCCCCTCCTTCAATGGAAAACATATCATAAAGTCTCAAAGTCTCAAACTTCTTAAAACCATACTTATGACTTACTAGTTTACCTATCTTTCTGAGAAACCACCATAAAGATCAACCAAAAAACATCTATCTGAAAACCAAAATCAATTCCATTACAACATACCCAATAACTTCTAGACTGTCTATCTATTGACATAAAAAAAATAGAAAATATGAAGAGCTTAAAATTCCATTATGGAACCTTGCTGCCCCCTGACACATTTGTAGAATCTAAATGCCCATATGTAGGAGAATGAGGAACCTCCGTAGGATTCCTAGGAACAAAAGTGATCCCCACTTGTTAGCAGAACTATATTAATTTTCTGATGCATAAGACAAGCTTTAGCATTGTGTTCCCTCCAGAAACATATCAACTCTTCATCTCCACATTCCTTCTCTCCATGCTCCATCATAATTCTATCCAACAAGCATTTGGCCACTCAAAACGTCGCTACAGATCAATCATAAAGCACCATGTTATCCCTAAAGTTGATCCTAGACTACAGGGGATCAAGCTTAAGGAGATCTTGGTTGTAGGGATAAGGCATCTACACAATGATTGTTTCAGTTTTGTTTGGTGGAAGCAAAAAACAAAGCTATGTAAAATATTTAAAAGGAAATAAAAGACAGGTACAGTATAACATCTCAATATATGAATAGAAGCAGAAGAAAGACTGTGATTTTAAGGCTATGAATATGAGAGCTCAAATATATTTCATGATGGGGGCATAGTTATATATTGTTTGGAAGAATCATAACATGGAATTTAGACCACATATGGACAGAATACCAAAAGCATACACTTCATAAATTGAAAAAGAAATGGCTCAAAGATCATATTTTTAATTCATAACAGTCATCTTCTGCAAAAATTAACATAAGAGATACATACAGATCTACATGAAACAGCTCCTTAAAATCAAACTTCTATCATGTTCCTCCATGTTTTACTCTTTTCAAAGTGAACCTGTACCAGTGTTGTGAAAACCCTACCCTGCGGGGTTTATTCTCGAAGTTTCATTCCTCGGTCCATCAATTCTATTGATTTCAATACCTGGAAGAGTACCCATTTACCATCATATGTGTACTTGTTCGATTGCCAAGTGTTGAGTGAAGCTGGCTGCCATGCCTTACAGGGTACCAAATTCATACATACTGGTAATTCATTTTGAATAATGATAAATGCAAATCATAATCATAACTTTAAAACCCCTGTTAAATCATGATTTCACATTTCTGCGAAACTGGCAGCATTTCCTATAGTACTGACAACGTTTTTAAATTCGGAATTCTGGCATATGCTGTCAGTTTGACCTTTAAATCAAATTTATCAAATTTGAAAATTTCCAAACATTTGAAATGTTTTTAGAAGCAAGAAATTAAACCCTATTTTGAATAAAAATATGAACAAGAGCCAAATCCTTATTTAATCATGAAAATATAACAAATGGTAAAATAAAATTTTAAGAAACGAGGGAATGCATAGGCCAGGCCAATGGAAAAAATGAACAAAGATAAGGTAAGGGCTATGTAAATCTAAGGAACAATCCTAGAGATAACATTTGGCTCCACTTGGGGATAAGGTCCTCCCTGTGAGACCTTAAGAACATGTGACCTGTGCCTTCTGTCTTATTGGGCTGGAGTCTACTAAAACCTGCTAGGAATAAACTGTACACTGAAAAGTAATCCATGCACTACAAACTGAAATCGTTGCTCAGACACTGAAAGACTGAATGAGAACAAATGCTTTTGAAACGAGCTTATTTATGTGCACTATAAACAATAATCAGTTGATACAAACTGATCAAGTATATTCATACTTCCAATAAATCCATGAAAGCATTTTACTACTAAAATGATCCTCCAGTAAGCAGATGAGGACAAAAGAAAAATATGACATGAACAGTTGAAAACTAATAAGCATCTTGAACTCACACTTACCGGAAAATGTCATACCGAAATCTGCCACATTCTGAGACTGTACAAATACTAACTCGATGTAAAAGGCCACTGGATCGTGAAATTGCAGCTGATGTAAACAAACAAACTTTCCTTTTACAATTTCAGTCTTGTTACCATAATCTACATGTTCTTCTTGACCAACACCGGTTTCAGCCATAAATCCTTGTAAAATAAGCTTATTGATTTGCTCAAAATTTGATAAAGAAGTAGGTATAAAAAAATTATCATGTAATTCATCCCGGTCTCCTTTACTATATCCCTGGAATTTAGATCCATAACTTTCTTCTATTGATGTATACACTTCCTCTTTAATTACCTCCTCCTGACATTATTCCAGCTGGAGATCAAATTGTTTTTGCATATTACCTTGTCCATGATCGCCACTTTCAGCTATCTGCAAATCTGAAAGTTGCTGCAAGGTATTGTCACTATTGATCATATTTTGTTTAATGTATGCTGCAGATCCAAGTTCAGAAATGGAAAAAATAAACTCACTAATCTCTGTTAACAGTTGAACAATAATTAATGAAGAAGAAAGCTCTGCAAACTGTTCTTTTAACTCCTTGCCATCTCCTTCACTGCTAGCAAACACATATTCGCTGCCACTAAAGAATTCTTTACACGCTGGTTCAAAAGTTTTCTCTTCTTCATCAAAATACTCATCATACTTAGGCTGATCCTCATGAATTCCTAAATTTTGAATATCAGTAACCTCTGCTTCATGATGTTCTTCAATCTACTTGTTAACCTTTGATGGAAAAGAAAATACAGTAGACAAATCTGGTAACTTCTCATCATCAGATTTAGAATTGGCATACATAAGTTGATTGTTGAAAAATTCAATATGTATAGATTCATAATTCTTTTCTTCGTCATTTGAATATTCATCATAAATAGGAAGAGCATGATAAAATTCCAATGGCAAGGATGAAGCTTTCTGCATATTATCTCCTACATGCTTGTTGCCAGTGTCATCTGTATGCAAATCTGAAAATTCCTACAAGCTGTCTTTACTAATTTCAAGTACCATCTGACTAGAAGATAGCTGACCCTTACAAATTTCCGAATTTTGAAGCTCGGATATATTCATAACATGATGCTCCTCTAACTCCTTTTCATCTCTTTTATTATATTTTGGTAGTTCAATTTCAAAACCATCACATAATGATATATCGATCTGCTCATTATCATTTGAATACACAAAAGAAGAAACTTGTTTCTCATGATCATTTAAAATAGCAAATACATTTGATACAATTTCAAAAGTTTCTGCAATCTGGGTATCACTTGGAAGATCATGAACCTCTTGTTCATCATGAAAATGATCATCTACAGCTATGCAATCATCAGTACTGTCATCAATCAGATTTTGAAAACCTTCATCCATATTTTTATTGAAAGACTCACTCCCATTCCTAATTTCTTTTTCATCAACATCTTCACAACGCTCATCATTCGAGGAACCAACTACTATCTATTGAATATAAGATTTGAACTTTTCACAACATTGCTCAAGCAGAAGTTCCCAAGAAAAATACCTTTTGTAATGCTGATGGAATACTGTGTGGAAATCCTTCAAGGATGAAATGCTGGAAGGAGGCAATGAGAAATACCATTTACGTGCATCACCCTCCAATGAATACATGAACATTTTCATACGAACATCTTCGTGCTGTAGATCTAGCAGGGTTGTTTTCTTTCTTTTCTCGGAAGATAGGCAGAAAATATCCCCACTCAGACATAGTCGGTACTGGATGCAGGAAACCAGTAACTTCAGAAAAGTCAAGAGGTGCAAACCTCTGAGCCACCATGGCAGCCATTAGATCATTTGATGGAATTCTGGATCCTTGAATAAATGGAGTCGCCTCTGGAATGTGTTTATGTTCAAAAGATAGAGGATTTAGATTATCAACCTCAGGAATGCACACAGACAAATCCAATTTGTTTTCTTCTTTGCTGTTCACAAGATCTGAAGAGGAAGATCCTAGATCTGTATCTGTATCAATATATCTTGTACCAGTCGGCTTTGAAGCCACTGTATCTTTCTGACTGTTAAGTGAATGTAGTCTGTAAACAAATGTACTGATTTTGTCACCTCTCAAAACCAGCTATAAAGATGTCAACACCCAGGGAAGATATAACTTTTGCTCCTCCATCCCCGGCAGCGGTGCCAAAAGATGTTATCCCTAAAGTTGATCCTAGACTATGGGGGATCAAGCTTAAGGAGATCTTGGTTTTAGGAATAAGGCATCTACACAATGATTGTTTCAGTTTTGTTTGGTGGAAGCAGAAAACAAAGCTATGTAAAATATTTAAAAGGAAATAAAAGACGGGTACAGTATAACATCTCAATATATGAATAGAAGCAGAATAAAGACTGTGATTTTAAGGTTATGAATTTGAGAGCTCAAATATATTTCATGATGGGGGCATAGTTATATACTATTTGGAAGAATCATAACGTGGAATTTAGACCACATATGGACAGAATACCAAAAGCATACACTTCATAAATTGAAAAAGAAATGGCTCAAAGATCATATTTTTAATTCATAACAGTCATCTTCTGCAAAAATTAACATAAGAAATACATACAGATCTGCATGAAACAGCTCCTTAAAATCAAACTTCTATCATGTTCCTCCATGTTTTACTCTTTTCAAAGTGAACCTGTACCAGTGTTGTGAAAACCCTACCCTGCGGGGTTTATTCTCAAAGTTTCATTCCTCGGTCCATCAATTCTATTGATTTCAATACCTGGAATAAGTACCCATTTACCATCATATGTGTACTTGTTCGATTGCCAAGTGTTGAGTGAAGCCAGTTGCCATTCCTTATGGGGTACCAAATTTATACATACTGATAATTCATTTCGAATAATGATAAATGCAAATCATAATCATAACTTTAAAACCCCTGTTAAATCATAATTTCACATTTCTGCGAAACTGACAGCATTTCCTATAGTACTGACAACGTTTTTAAATTCGGAATTCTGGCATATGCTGTCAGTTTGACCTTTAAATCGAATTTATCAAATTTGAAAATTTCCAAACATTTGAAATGTTTTTAGAAGAAAGAAATTAAACCCTATTTTGAATAAAAATATGAACAAGAGACAAATCCTTATTTAATCATGAAAATATAACAAATGGTAAAATAAAATTTTAAGAAACGAGGGAATGCATAGGCTAGGCCAATGGAAAAAATGAACAAAGATAAGGTAAGGGCTATGTAAATCTAAGGAACAATCCTAGAGATAACACACCATATGAGCTCTGGTCAAACCTGGGTCTTGAATCCACTCTGCCATGGCTAAGAAATGCACTGATGGATGTACAGGATCCAAATATGCCCACAACTCCCTTTCCACCTCCTCAATTCTTTC
Source organism: Larix kaempferi (assembly GCA_027924585.1). Classification (NCBI taxonomy): domain Eukaryota; kingdom Viridiplantae; phylum Streptophyta; class Pinopsida; order Pinales; family Pinaceae; genus Larix; species Larix kaempferi. The sequence continues at coordinate 10,208,197 of BSBM01000094.1, forward strand.
TTGCATCTCCTACGGCACCATAGCTATAAAATTACAAGTAGCCTGGGCCACCTTTCCCTGTTCCCTCGTAGCACTTGGATGCTTGACCTGCTCAATCCCCTTCACCTCCTTTCTCCCCCTCCTTCCTCAAGTTTCCATGCAACTCCTTCCCCGACACCAATTTATCTTACTAGCAATATCCTCCTTTACTTCCAAAGCTTCTTCCCAAATTCCAAACCACACTAGAAAACGACCATCCTCCATACTATTCCAATGAAAATTAATTTGAATAGACCAAAAAATAACCATGAATACGAGGGACAAATCCATCGTGTCGGCAACTGGACTTTCACTCATCATTGTTCCTTTGCCAAGTTCTGCATTCATTCCCCACACTTCTCCAGCAAACCAACCTCACCTCTCGTACAAAGGTTGTCCTATCCTTCCTCTCAAATTTCTCCTACCTCGCCTCCATTGTTGATTAATTAATGCACCATGCGTTCGATCTTCCATCACGAAATTGTTTGAGAGATGACACTTAGATCACCATGTGCTCGCTTCCACTATCCATGTGAACTATCTCCCTCACATTAACACCGCATTCAAGATTTGTTTTTAAGCTAGTACCCACAGAGTTTCAAACCAGTGACCTACCATGAGTTCCTTCATAGTTCACCCATTCACCATTTATTCTATGCCCCGTGAGCTTACAACTATATATATTTTTATCTACAATTGAGTAATGCATTTTTTAATATTATAAAAAACTTAAATGACCACCAAATTTAATTGCAAAAATCGTTCACATAGGCTTTAAGATCAAATTCTAAGTTAAGTCAATTGGGGCTAGTAATGAATGTTTTGGCTAGTAGATATTATAGTACATTGTCTACAAAATGGATAAAGAGGGATGTAATCTACAATGAGCAAGCCAAGAACCCAAATCCTCACTTTGAAGTTTGAACGCTTAATGTGTCAATAAGTGAGGGACTATATTTCTCCAAATTAAATAAAAGAGTTAATGGAGAAATAAAATATATACTCAAATGGTACTCTCTCTATTACTAATCTAAAATTTCTATCATTGTGTGTGCAATTTCTAATATGATTTTAGAGAGAAAATCAAGATGATGTATTATAGAGTCATATTGAATAACTTGAAGCATCATGAGGTCGCATAACACATAATGAGGCAACGAAGGAAACACACATTATAACATATGTTTTTTGTGGATAATTTTAAGTGTTGTCATAGAATTCAAGATAGATGTTGTAACACAAATTTCAAGTTAATTATATTAGCTATAAATTTACTACAAACTACTACCACTATTTATACAATACATATTTATGGTAAATAAAATATTTTTCATATTCTCTTGTTTCACATGTAGTAAGTTATTTTATAATTATTTTAATATTTCATAATAACTAAAGATTTAAAAGGAATTTAAAAATATTTTGGAATTATATCTTTGATATTTGATAATTATTCTACTTTTTAAACTAAGCATAATTAATATACTAAAATATTTAAATGAAAACTTAGGTGCTAATTTACTTTACACTATATTTTACATAAGAAGCCCCGTACAAAGCAACTATGTTGCTTATTTATCCTCATTCTCTCTCTACATTAAACTTTAAATTATATAATCTATTAAAAAATGTGATAATTTATAATAATGAAGCCATTACTAAACATGATAGTATCATTAAAATCTTGTTTTTTTAAATGTCTTAATGTTGATGTACATCACAAGTAACAATATGTATTTTCATAAAATCTTAGTATTAATCTTAATGGACATCTTTGTTTATAAATATGTTAAAGTTTGATAAGATAAGTACAAGTGATTGGAATATATCTCAAAACAATAAAATAACTACAATCTAAAAGACCCAATCTCCCAAGCTAACTAATGATAAAAAACTAGTTCTTAAAAACCCCATAACCTCTACTCCGGAGATGTATATTGTACACTACTTCCAAGAGTCCTCCTCTCGAGAAGAGGAAAAGAAAAATGCTATAATGCCTCCTTTGTTAAACCCTCAAGTGACCTTAAACTTTAAGAATTTAAAAAAAAATTCCACGCAATTTTGATAAAGAAAACAAAATACACATTCAAATAATTATGAATTCATTAAACATTTAACATGTTAAATTGTAACGAAAATTTCTTAAACAAAATAAACTTAATTTCTAAATAAATCAAAAAATAAATCCAAAACTTTATAACTATTACAAAAATTTCCCCATTATAATTAACATTTATTAATTAACATTTTTAAATTAATTAATATTTTAACTAAAATCCTAACATGAAAAAAATTCAATTGAATGGTTTATAAATAGATCCATTATAATTAACATTTATTATTTAATATTTTTAGGTTTATAAATAGTTGCACGGTGGTGGTGGTGTAGTAACCAATTTTGATTTATTGGACCTTAAAAAAAGTGTTATTTGTTTTGCTTTAAAATTGTATTCCTATGTTCAAAAAGCTTGACAAAAAGCTCTCCTAACTCACTATAGTTTTGGCAATCTAGGATGTTAGAATGTTTGAATTGTAGAAAATATTATGAAGATCGGATATAATGTGGGCGTAAGTAGGGATTTCTAGGAGAAAATGTTTTTCATTTTCAACACTCGTAGACTCACAAAGATGGCAGACCATTTCCGTCCACAGAGTTTTAGGAATAGACCAACGTCTCGTTTTGCTATAGAACTCATGAGAGTTTATTCTTATCTTGACTATATTAATTTTCTTCTTTGAACTAGTTAATATTGAGAGATACTTTTGATCTTCTAGATTAGGGTTGATGACCTCCTTGTAATATCTTAATTTTCTTTTAGCCTCTAAATTTTTCTTGCACCACAACTTTTCTTTAAACTTAGATGTAATAATATTTTTGACTTTATTGATATTTTGTAAAGTGTCATTTTCGTCAATGCCCAATGGTTTAATCAAGCCATGTTATCTTTACACCATCCCCGCTTGAGGCGTAGTTGATTTTGACTTGATTTTAAAGCAATTTTAAGAAGTCTCTTGTCGTCCATGTTATTTATCTTCTGCTAGTAGTCTCTCTTTGTCCATGTTTTTTTTTCAATTGCAAAATATTTAATTAAGTATAGAAATAAGGTTACTCAGCGGCCAAGGATGAAAGATCAATCCCAGCATAACAAAAATAGCAGTAGTGTCAAGAGCATTACAATTCATGGAGATACAGTTCATCTTGCTGCTTGCACAGAGTTTCCATCCAAGGCACAACCAGTAGACAAAGGATAGTTTGAGAAGGCCCATTATAGGTTCCAAAAACAAAACATACAAAAAACCATGCTGAAAACTAACAAACAAGCAAAAAACCAGAGCAGAGAGATCGGTTCTCTCGACGAGCTCCGAAGCCTTCATGGAACAAGTCATTCAGGCGGGAAGTATTCCAGAATGGGGCAGCATCCCGAGAATTCGTCCTCCGGCAGTTTGATAGGAAGCGGCTTCGTCTTTCTCGCAGCAAGGAGGTTGGGCTCCGCGTGGCTGCAAAGCCGTTTGCAGGGCAGAGAGCCCATCATAGAGGGAATTGGAAACTGCACATGGGGTGCCGCAGGCGAGGTAGGAGCAGCCAGGAAATAGTCCAAAGAGTCTGTAGCAGCAGCAGTGACCATCCTTTTAGAGGGGACGCTTGAGACACCCACAAGGACACTTGAGACACCAACGGGGCCACCCTCACCTTTACCAACAAGGTCGGTTTGAACAGGACTTCGGCTGACGATGGCGTGCTGGCTCTAGGAGAAGGTGGCGTCAATATTGGCCAAGATTTCATCCAACACAATGAGTTTTTCCCTGGTGGCCAACATTTGGTTCCTCATGGAACCCCAATTTCCCAACATATCATCCAGGATTTTTCCCAACATATTATTCATGACTTAGTAGTGGTTGACGGCACCACTGTTCGAGCCCAGAGGCTAAATGGTCCGCCACTAGCTGCCCCTCCCAGTCTTCAATTAGGTTACGAATGGAAAAAGAGATGCTAGTATCAAATCCAACCCCATAGCCCGGGGTAGTTTGGCTTCTGCAGTGGTTCCCCGCACCACGGCAAGACAGCCCACAAGATTTAGTCATGGCGGACAGGGCCGTGAGAGTCCAGAACCAGATGTGGAGTTGAATGCGAGGGTGCACAGAGTAGAGCTAGAGGTTCGAGGTGGTAGACTGAGTGCCCTCACAGGTTCTCAAGGGCTCATTTATAGACCGAGGGGGCAGAAAACCTTTGGGAGTGTTCACACGAGCCATAATTAAGAGCCGAGGACTGCAATGAAGGAGTCGAGAGCCGAAGGGATGGCAGCCTTGAATGCACAGAGGGCCGAGGTGCATGCGAGTAGTACCAGGATGGTAACTAGGGGAGCTATGGGGGGACTTGTGTGCGAGCAAGCCAAGGGGCGCCATTAAGCCACAAGTGTGGAGGAGGCCAGCTGTGGAGGCGGACATATGGAGGGGCAGGAAGATGGGCGGGCAGACAGGTGTGGAGGCATGTAGTAGCATGGGCAGGCCAGGAGCAGGGTAGGGGGGGAGCGTGTGGCATTAAGGGCGTAGGGGATGAGAGGCCCTGCCCACGTGCTCTCCACGTGCAGGGCTGATGGCCCCAGTTGTCATTCTTACACCTATAGTTGGGGACTCTTGTCGTCCATGTTATTTATCTTGTGCTAGTACAATACGTATATAGATAGCCATTCTCTCGATGAGGGATAGATCCACTTCTAAGAGGAGAATAGGATAAGGCGTATTGCTTTTAATTCTAAGATTATAAGTTATAAAATGCTTATGGATTTGCACTATATTGATATGTTAATTAATTTTAACATAAAAATATAATTTATATTTATTTTCACTATATTTTAGATTTAAATATTTATTAATTCTTAATATTCTTAATAATTTGTATTTTTTTAAATAAAATTATTGTTTGATTAAAAAATATTAATAATAAATTCAAAGTTATTACAACAATAAATTTATTATGTTTAAAAAATAAAATGTGAATGGAAATGATAATTTTTTAAAATTAATTATAATACAATTTCAACATTAATCTTCAATTAAATATATAAAAATAAAATGAAATTAAATATATAAAAAAAAATAAAAATTATTTATTAAAAAAAAAAAAATTTAATCTCATTGAACCTTTCATTTACCATTTTTATATAACAATTATACATAATTATAAAATATATAATTATGTTATAAACAAATAACTATGACAATAGAATTATCACATTAGAGATGAAATGAAGTGAGAAAATTAAATGTTATCTTATTGGTTTATGGCCATTTATAAAAACTAATGTAATTTTATTTTTTATAATATTATTTTAATTATTTTATTATATATAAATTTGAATTTATATTAAAATAAATACCATATATATGAAAAAAGATTTATAACTTTATTTTAATTTTTTTTTTTAAATTATAGTTGCTACAAGTCAGGGTTCCATCACATATTTTCATTACATTCAATTAGTATTCTCACCCTTTAGATAGTTATTGTAATAAAGCGGGGAGTAAAACTCATTCATCATAAAAGCTAGAATTTACAAGTACCATTGAGACCTTTGACTCTGTCCATATCGGTTATCCATCATCAAAGTTATGATAGAATGTTTGATCTTTAGAAAAGGGATTTGAGTTACTTGCAGTGGATCTCCCAGGTGAATATTTATCCATTGTGATCTATGTGATTTAGTGCAATGAGCCCTTCTTGGATTGTGCATGCATGTGTTTCCAATGAGTCGGCTTCTATATTGAATTCTATGTGAGTGTGCTGAAATGTGCACCTGTTGAAGTGAAGAGTGTGCTTTCTTATCCTCGAAAGCAAGTGCTACAATCAATTGTTTTTGCTTGTGCTATTCTCCATAATCCATTCAATGGCCACTTTGGAATTAGAGAGGATGTGTAGTTCTCTATACTCACTTTTCAAGACAAGGAGTAGCATTGTCTCAATGCTTAACAACTCGACATAGTTGTTTGTGTTATGTCCATCTCCTCTCTGATAAGAAAGTTTATGGTATTTTAGCACAAAGATCCCGCCAACGCCACATGGACCTAGATTTCCCTGAGATTATTCCCACCGAAGAAGAAATGGGAGGAAAATCGAGCAAAGGATGAAGGATGCCTCACTTTGTTGATTGCTTTCTTTATTGAGACTGTCACCTATGTCATATTTGAATATATAGCAAGTTGTAGTTGGATGAGTAACCATGTTGTTGAAAATGCATTTGTTTCATTTGATCCATATGCTCCAGCTAATGATTAGGGGAATAGATAACATCTCAAGATGAAAGAACTCCATGTGCTAGTTGTTCTACACTTTAGATAAAGAGCCTTCCCATTCTAGCAGGGAGAGGTTTCTCATGGACTGAATGACACTCCATACTTATTTTGTGAAACGAAAGTTTACTAACATGTGTGAAATGGATTCACCATGATACATGCATAATATAAAGGAGATGTTGGGATTGAGTTTCTCTCTTTTTTGCAAGTTTCCCAATTAGTAAGTATTTTACCTTTTAGTGATAACCAGAAAAAACACTTGGATTTTGGTGCAACGTTTATTTTCCATAATGCAATCCACCACCATGGTGGGTTCTCCTCCTTTTCTGAGGTTGTCATCTCCTTGTAGCCTAATATGACCTAATATGCACCTTTTGAGGGGTTTTTGTCTAGATGGGAGTGTATGACTTATCACAAAGACGTATGGATGCCTAACGAAGGCCTTGTGTATATATACCCCACTATTAATCTTGTGAGCCCGATAGGTTGAGATGAGAAGAACTATGCCACCTTGATCGCCATGGATCATCTGATATTTCTTCATATACCTCTGTGAAAAAATGAAGTTTTAGAGAGATGAGAAATGCAACCAATTTCGTTTATATGAGGTCTTTAGAGGGAAGACCAACTATTGGATTTACACCCAAGATGATTGATCTACCATTTTCTAGAATCCATGCTAAATCCTGTTAACACACAAAAAGTGCTCACTAGTTCATTCCCTTATTCACATGACCCACTTGTCCACTTTTGCCACCATCTGAGCCTCTAAAACCTTCAAAAGGTCACCAAACACCTTTTTCCCTTCAAAATATGCATTTTTCCTCAAAAAGGGTCCAAAATTCCCAAAAGACAATTAAAAGGGAATTTTTTCCATAATTTTTTTCCCAATTGACTCATTTTTTCCAGCCTTCTTTTCTGCAATTTTTGACAGCCTAGTGTTTTATTATTGCAGCATTATAAATTTATTTTCTGTTATATGCTTTACTAATCTTTTTGAAAATTTTCAGTTAAGTGGAAGAAAGATTTGTTAAGTATTTTTCAGGTTGTAAGTTTCATACATTGCAAAGTTAGAATCATATTTCTGAATTGCTCAATAATTTGCCCAAGAAAGGCTTTAGAAATCCATTTATTTCTACATATGTTATTTGCTTTACCTTAAATTTTTTTTGAAAAATCCATATTTTTTTAAGACAAGCATCTACATTTGAAAGCGTCTTTCATTTTTTGTAAATTGAAATCATTATTTTAGTTTGTGATTAAATCGCCCATGTGAGGCAAATTTTTTTGGTATACAACCACACCAGCACACAATCTATCACAATAATTTCAAGTGAGCCTTAAAATTCTCTTAACTCAACCAACATTCTAACCCCATTTGGGGAACACAAAAGAATATTGTAGTTAGGTAGGATTAAGGGGATAAGTATCCAAATAACACCCCTCACTCACTTTACATGTTGAGACATAGTGGTTGACATTTAGGGTACCAAAATCCCTTATTATTTGTTGACACGGTTTAAAACCAATTCATCGGGAAGGCCTCTCCCTTAGGAGGGTTGAAGTAGCCAGATTGGTTCTGGAGGCTTGAGTGGAATACCGCAATCCATTCAGTCACCGAAGGATACCTACTCGTTGTTCTTGTTGTACCACCCTTATGGGAGTACAACGGTGATAGAACAAGAGCTGCAGATTCACCCAACCAAATGTGTCATGAACGAGGTATCTTAGTGGCCCATTTTCTAGGATTGACTACTCGGTATCCCTCCCGGTAGGGGGATATCTAGCCTTTGATTCTACAATTTATATTGTCTGACTTGGATTTCATCACCTTGCAGAGGATATATCTTGTTGAGTCATAATACTTTTTAGTTAGGTGTTTGCATGCTCCATTACCTTCATTTGGTCAATAAATAAACATTTTTCTATTTTTAGGAGTTGTTTGCATGTTGGTTTTCTGACCACATTTTTTTATTACTCCACTTACTATAGCACAGCTGTTATAGTAAGCGTTTTGATGTTGGTTGTTGGCCTGAGTGCCATTTATTTTTTACGCTTCCCTCTTGCACGCACAGTTGCATTAGGGCTTTAGAGCTTTCCACTCACCACCACCTAGTAGTTTTAATTCACAATGGTCACCATTGAGTCCCCGAGATGTTCTCGACGTTTCCGGGGTGAACCCCCACAATACGGTTCACTTGACACCACTCATCATAGACGAAGAGCACTGTCACTTGACTCTACACGTCATCGACGTAGAGCCCCTTCATCCGATTCTGACGCACCTCATTCCACATCTGACTTTGAGGAAGAATCCGAACATCCTACATACACAGCACCCACTAGCCCCATGGTTGGTTCACATTACGACAACTTTTTCACAGGGACTGTTTGTGGTACATCATCCACCCCTGCCACCACAACGATCACCATGGTAGCCACAACTACCACATCTCCCTTAGGGATGCCCAACATGGGACCTACACCTACATTAGGAATGCCTAACCTGGGACCCCTGCACAATATGGGACCCACACCTAACCTAGGCATGCCCATTATGGGAACTATACCTACTATCCCTACTACCACTCAGATTCCAACAACTATTGGACATCTTCCCAACCCATTTGTAACCCAAGTTGCACTTGGTGGTGCAGGCCCCTCCCACACTCCTATGGGTGGAGGGCACATACCTCCCATGAAAAATATCCCCCTAGGGGGCAGTGGCCCAATACATAACGCTACCACTAGCACTTATGCCCCCATGACAACATCATACCCCTCCGCCAGTTTGCCATTTATGGCTAGCCTTAACCTACCAGACTTGGCTAGGCTAACAAATGATCCCATTTGGCATGACCCTACTTGGACCCCCATGCCCAAAAATCTCCCCTCAGACATCCCAAAGTTTGAAGGAAAGGCTGGGGAAGACCCCCAAAACCATATCATGTCGTTTCACCTATGGTGTTCCTCAAACTCCATAGTCAATGATTCTATTCGACTCTGAATTTTATAAAGAACTTTCACTGGCTCTGCAGCCAAATGGTATATTGAGCAGCCACATGGGAAGCACCCCACATTTACATCCCTCGCCTCAACTTTCCTACAGTTCTTTCAACTACCCATACGCTATGATGTAGGAGTAGAAATCCTATTGTCTTGTAGACAAAATACGACCACCCATATCACAGATCATATCGATGAGTGGTGTAAACGTCGTAGCCTCTGCAAGATCAAACTAGATGATCGTATCTTTCTAGATTGGTTCCTGAAATCACTCCTTCCTCTCATAGCTAAAGATGTAGCTTCTGAACAACCCCAGTCGAAAGAAGAATCCATTTTAAAAGCTCAGCAGTTCGACCTCATATATGCCTAGTCTAGATATTTATACACAATATTATCTGACGCCCCGCACGGTGATCCATCCCGGAATGATGCACTGGGGGCATCCCATGTCGCCGATGGTATTATCGGCCAGGTTATGGTACAAAACAAACCTTTCACCATGATGAATACAAACAACGCCCCAAACCTTTCTAGGGCTACATCTCATTCTGGAGTGACAACTTCCTATGCTCCAGTAATGCACACCCACCACACTCATGGACCCTCATGTCCACCGCAGTGTTATGGGAAAGTACCATCAGCTTATGCACCACCTCCATATTATAACCAGCAGGTCCATCAGACTCCGGTTCACCCACAAGCCCAATCGGCTTATTATCCTCAACAGGCAGCACCTCTTGCTCCAACACTTCCAGTAGCTCAAGGTTACCCACAACCGCAACAATCACCAGGTCCATCTCAGAACCCTCCCACTTACTATCCACCACAGCCTGCTTCAGCGCCTACACGAACTCAAAACCCACCTACTTCACAAGGGCATGTATACGCACAACAAAACCAACCTCAAAACTAGAACAACCAGTGTAATCAAGGAGGTCAACAGAATCGCGGAAGAGGACGCAACCGCGAAAATAACTAACAACAAAACCAAGGAGGACAACCACCTAATCCTCCCAATAACAATAACGCTTCTCCTGCAAATCAAAACCCTGATCGTCCACCAAAACAAGGCAACAATCCTAATTTAAGAACAAACCATTCATGTTCCATATGCGGAGTCTACGACCATTACACACATAATTTCCCCCATTTAGATCGAGCGCGTCAACTCTGGACCGACGACGCCCAATGACAAGGACATGCTGCACAGTTATCACCACCTCCTCAGCTGCAACCCATGATATTGCAAAATCATCTACCCAACCAAGGAGTAGTAAACACTCGTCTAATGGATCCCCCACAAGGATCCGCTGCAACACAGCAGCAAATTACCTATGCGGCAACCGATTACCAGCATACAGAGTCCAAAAATCACCATTTTATAATGATGTCATCAAATGATGTCAACCTTCAAACCCACCGAAATAAATACGGCTCAGCCCCTAAGGCCACACCCACTGATCCATCTTCGAGTATCCTCCCAACTGATCATCCACTTCGCATACATAATATGCCCATGGACGGGGGTCCAAAAGCACCTTGATTCCCTTTACGACGAATCAACAACAACCCTAACGCTCATGCAACTTTGAACTATAACATCGTAGAAGACCTAGCCTAGTCCCCCACTGTTATGTCCGCTCTAGAAATCCTAAAAACTTGTCCTGCACAGAGAAAATTGTTGCTATCTGCCATTGGTGCCATAGACCCTAACGACTCCAATATGATGGCTTTCGACTTAGACCAAGCCGAACCTCGTCTGCCTTCATCTTTAGCTTTTCAGGTTTATGTGTCCATTTGCAACCTCCTCATTCATCGATGCATAATCGATGAAGGTGACTCCACCTGCGTTATGTCGACTTTCATCTAGCAGAAACTTGGATCCCCAACACTACAACCGTCAACTACCGCATTGCGAGCTTACGATGGTCGTGCAGCTCAACCTCAGGGTCTGTTAGTGAACGTACCCATACAGCTTGGGGGCAAACTGGTTCTCATAGATATAGAGGTCATCAATGCACAACTTGATTACAATCTCCTTCTTGGACGAAGCTACATGTATAAAATGAAAGTTGTCGCTTCTTCAATTTTCTGCCTCATGATGTTCCCCCACGAAGGATGCGTAGTCAAAATCGACCAGATAACATACTATGATCCCAATGCCCCCACAGCGCCTGAAAATGTTCTTCCCATGATTGAACAACCCGTTTAGAGTGCACCCACATCATTCGTCTCCTCAATCGCACCCAGGATATATTCGGATACTCCCATGACCACCACTTTCCCATCTATCCCACCCCCTCTCCGGGTAACTGAAATATCTAATTTGTGCACCCTCTCGCACAACACACAGCAGCATACTCCACAACCTCAACCAGTGCCACAACCACCCATAGTGCCTAGTAATATCGGAACAAAACCAATTCACACTATCCCATTCTTGTTTCCATTTTTAGGAGTTGTCAGCATGCCAGTAATGGCTACACTTAACCTTCCCGGGTTAACATTAGGATTACCTGTATGGTACCTACCTGCCCCAACCCATCCACTGACACCGACCATTGTTTTACAACCGATACAACCCATCAATATTTCGAACCATCCACCACCTGGCATACTGAACCCCCAAAACCATCCACCACCTGTTGTACTGAACCCCCAAAACTGTCCACCACCTGGTGTACCGAACCCCCAAAACCGTCCACCACCTGGTGTACCGAACCCCCAAAACCGACCACCTCTAACAGGGGCCACTACATCAACATCTAGTTATGTCCCCCCTCAATCCCGCCACACTAGGGGCAGAGGTCCACAAACCTACACCACTGGACCCACAACTCGCACCCCCCCAGTGACTCCCAAATTAGCAAAGAATCCCCCAACAATCCGCATACCCCCCAAGTGCTCCTTGTGCGACGATATAGGACATGCTACCCATCTATGTCCATAATTACTGGCACTTCAAGAACATATGAATATGTTGGATGACGACACAAACATTCTAGTTGTTAAACTTCAGCTACCCCCCTCAGCCTCGCGATAAATCACTACGTACAAACCACCCTTGTGCGATCTGTGGAATCTACGGCCATTATTCACATCACTGCCCCGATCTCCCAGACCATAGAGCAGCACTATACGAACTGAATAATGTTGACCTAGAGATGTCCCCCCCACTCATTGAGGAAATATTCCCCCCAGAATCTTCCCCTTTAGAAGAAATCAATACCATTTAGATGATTTCAACCACCTACAAGCCTGAACCAATTAATTTGATGACACACTACTTCTGTAGTGATGAGGAAATCCTAGAAGCACTTACTGCACCAGACTACCCCTGGGATGATATGCACCATCGATCATATTTCATCCTTGAGGCATCTACCTCCACCACGGAAAACCAACTGTCCATCAAATCCAAAGATTTCTTACCGACCAAGGTCGACTGGTTCAAAGATCATATCCCAGCCCCAGATGCTTTTGAAGAAGGTAATATGGCCAACATTTCGCCGATCATAAAAATTGACATTTCCACCATCCCCAGAAAACTTGAGCTTATCTCTTTAGGCGCATAATGCACTGAAAAGGAAACCCAAGCCTATAAGAAACTCTTCCAAGAATTTTGCGATGTCTTTTCCTAGTCTTACACCGAGATTCCTGGTCTTGATCCTACCATTGTCTAACATCATATAGATACTTGGCCCAACATATCTCTGGTCCGCCAGAAACAACGCCCCATTCACCCATCCATCTTCCAGCCGTGAAAGCCGAAATTGAGAAGCTTCGAGCAACAAGTTTCATATACCCTATTGCTTATACTACCTGGGTTTCTAACCCAGTTTCAGTCAACAAGAAAGTAGGCACCATACGTGTCTGTACTGATTTCCGAGACCTCAATTTAGCTTGTCCCAAAGACAACTTCCCAACACCATTTATCGATCAGCTAATTGATGCATGTGCGGGGCACAAGATACTGTCTTTCATGGATGGTTTCTCCGGATATAACCAAATCCACATCCGCAAGGAAGATCAATACAAAACCGCTTTCACTACCCCATGGGGCACCTTCACCTATCGCATCATGCCTTTTGGTCTCAAGAACGCTAGAGCTACTTTTCAGTGAGCTATGACTTATTGTTCTCATGACCTGATTAACATCATATTAGTTTATCTAGACTACCTCACAGCTCGATCTAAGAAATGATCCGACCATATAGACGACCTCCAACAAGTCTTCTTGCGCTGTCGCAAATACCAAATCTGATTAAATCCACTCAAGTGTGTCTTTTGCGTTCCAGTAGGCTGTCTGTTGGGTTTCATCATTTCAGAAAAAAGGGATCATTGTTCACCCTCTAACGGTCCAAGCCATAGTAGACCTACCATCACCTCGTACACTAAGACAACTACAAATCCTTCAGTAGAATTCCAACTTCCTCCGTTGCTTTGTCCTAGACTACACCACGACAATACATGGTTTCCTCCATTTGCTACGCCTTCATACCTGTTTTATATGGGACGAACAAGCAGAAGGAGATTTCACAGACCTAAAGAAAGCACTTACAAGTGCCCCCTTGATTTCTCCTCCAGATTTCACAAAAGACTTTACCCTTTACATTTCAACATCTGATTACTCCGTTTCCAAAGTACTTGTCCAAGAAGACTCCGCTCGTCAAGAGCATGTCATTTACTATGTGAGCCAAACCTTATCAAGCCCACCACTGCGCTACCCACATGAAGAGAAAATGGCCCTCGCCGTTGTATTTTCAATACAGAAGCTGCGCCATTATATTCTCCTAATCCATACTATGATTGTGGCAAATTCCGACCCAATGGTCTATCTCTTGAATCACCGCCTTCTACAAGGTCGTGTTGCCAAATGGGTGATTATATTAAAATAATATGACCTGACTTTTAAAACCCCGAAGAGCACCAAACCACTAGCACTCGCTCAACTCATTACGGACCTACCATCCTCGTTGTCATCACCAGCTATCCATACTAATATAATTGACAAACATTTGTTCATCATCTCGTCTGACAACCCTTGGTATGACGACATTTTGGTATACCTCCGCACACAGAAGTTTTGACCCAATATTGACCGTGACAGACGTCGTCGCATTCGCCACCATGCCCATCGTTATCTCCTCTTGGGTGATGTCCTCTATCGACGTGGTGTTGACACAATCCTACGACGGTGCCTTTCCCAAGAAGAAGCAGAACAAGTCCTTAATGACTGTTATAGCGGTGCCTGCAGCGGCCATTTCTCTGGAATGGCCACCACCCAAAAGGTAATCCACACAGGTTATTTTTGGCCGTCATTATTCACTGATTGTATCACAGCAGTCAAAAATTTCCAAAACTACCAGCTTTTTTCCCCCTAGGCGAGAACCCCCCCCCGGCCCCCTTCATCCAGTAGTCACCGTTGGACCATTTTGCAAATGGGCCATCAAATTCATGGATTGCAATCCCGCATCAGCTGGCGGCCATAAACACATTATTGTGGCTGTCGATTACTTTACCAAATGGGCAGAATCCATGCCTACTTACAATTGCAAATCCGATACTGCAGCCCTGTTTTTCCTCAACCATGTTATCGCTCGTTTCGGAGTACCAAAGCAACTCGTCTTAGACCATGGCTCTCACTTCGAGGACTCCGTTTGGAGAGAATTTTCAACACTCCTTAAGTTGGAACATCATTTCTCCTCTACCTACTACCCCCAAGGGAAGGGCCAAGTCGAAGCTGTTAACAAAATTTTGAAGACCATCCTCCAGCACACTATCGACAGACATAAATCCAATTGGCATCATATTCTTTTTCCTGCATTATGGGCTTACTGCACGTCCACCAAAACCACCACTGGCTTTACCCCCTTCCATTTGGTTCACGGCGTGGAATCTATCCTCCCCATTGAGTGCCAGATACCAACATTACAAATTTCCATAGAACTCCTCCTGGATACTTCACGAATTGAAGAACGCTTACTTCTTTTAGAGCAGGTCGACGAAGATCGTCGCACAGCTCTCCAAACAATCAAATCCACAAAGAACAGATCTAAACTCCATTATGATAAACATGTTCACCCACGAGCATTCAATGAAGGAGACCTTGTACTCGTTTACAACCAAGCCCATGACAAAACGGGCAAAGGAAAGTTCGAATCCATGTGGCAAGGCCCATATATCATACACACTTTCCTTGGACATGGGGCATACCTTTTGACCGACTCAGAAGGAAATACCATGCGCAACCCCCATAACGGGTTGTCCTCAAATGATTCTACCCATAAAAAATCTCCTGGACACCACAGTCCATGTTGTACAGTTTTTTAATTCATTTTTTCTCTGTAAACTTTCAAAACCTTACATTTGCATTTTTTCCTGCATGAACACAGATGGATCCTGTTCCACTCTACCATATCGGCTTTGCCGACGGTGCAAGTCGTTGGTCTCCAAATCTCGCTTCAGCAGCTTGGGTAATTTATTCCCCTTCACATGAGTTGATCCACCTCGACAAAGTGTGCATAGGTGCTGCCACAAACAACCAAGCTGCATACAATGCCGTGACCGGTCTACTGGCCGCTACTCTCCAGATGGGCATAAGTCACCTTAGTGTTTTCCTAGACTCCCAGCTCCTTGTTTCCCATCTCAACAACTGTTACTAGGTATGTGATCCCTGTCTATTTATAAAATTACTGCGCACTAAACAAATTATTCGACACTTTGAATCCATTTCATTCACTCATGTCCCAAGAAATCTAAACAATGTAGCAAACCAAATGGCTAACGACATTCTAGATTGGCATGTCAACCAAAACATGTAGGACATCACAACATGTATCACATAGGCATAAAAAAATCAAATAAACTAAATAAATAAATCATCATAACATTGCATCCACGTGCATAACATGTGCCTCCACAGGCATACAGAAACAATAGTGTTGCATCCACGTGCATCGAACGTGCCTCCACGGGCAAACAAACAACATACAATTGCATCCACATGCAAGAAGACATAAAAGCAATGAAAAGATGTCCATCCACATGCATACACTACTGTATAATCAAAACGCATCAATATGCATAAATATATATATCATCATATAGTCACAATGTCAAGAGTGCCCTCAACACCCCAATATACAAAAAGTACACCAGCCGTACCAAATGTGTATCAACAAAATACATCCCCATATGCTCGTCAACATTTGGGGGCAGGTACAAGATAACCTAATCATCACGGTCACCCAACTCCTCTTGCTCCTCTGGATCACACTGATCCCAAGCTCTCCTCTCAGCTTCCAACACAGCTACCCTCAGTAAAATCGATCTCCACTCACATGGAGCATCGAAACAAAGGTCTAATACATGCCGATCTATGTCTCTCCAACCATCATCAAGTACATCACCCAACAGATCCTCAAATATATCACGAACATCCTCTATGGCATCATCTCGGTGATGCACAACTCCTCATACACGAGGTGGAGGTACCACCACCACCATACGTCCCCTACGGCCCTGATGATCTGCTGGAGGTAGCAGACCCACATCTGCAGTAAACCATGCTAAAACATGTCAATATCATATATACATCTCTGGCTATCATCACAACCAAACATACAGAAAACATGATATGATAAGAACAACAAAAACAAAGACATATCGTCTAATCCCCAAGCCTGTCCCTGAGCTCGAGGCATCTCGATATCTCCCCGGAAGTCCATACCCTGGTACAAATAGTCGTCAATCACAATTGGCATCTGCTCCCACTACTCGTACATATCGGTCGTGAAGAACCGCCAAAAACCACTGCCACCCCAGGGAATCATCTCCCCCCACCACACCATCCACGACTCGCTCCTCAGTCCATCCCGAACTGGCACAGGTGGTCGCAAGGTAGGTACCCGCTCGAAAAAGAAGCAACATAGGAAAGAGGCATAACTGAACTCGCCTCCCTCATGCCTCACCTTGTTCAGCTCTCGGTGAACACAAGCAAGGAACATCTGACCCTAAGCAAAGTAGGTCCCATTCATGACACGATGAACCATCATCGTTTGTCCCCCCGACAAATGATGGGGCGCCTGTGCACCAAGCACCCGCAAACACAAGCCGCCACTGCCTGCATCTCTGGCTCTCGCAAATATGAGATACTCAGTGTGCTATTCTATGCACGAGCCCCTCGAACACAAAATATCTCAAGGAGATCCTCTATATCCATACCAGCCGAGATCCTGGGATGGGTATCCCCTATCTCTCCCAAATGAGGCAAGCCAGTAAGGAAATACACATCAGTCAAGGTGAGCTCCAGTCGCTCACCCTGCACCATAAAATCTACCTCCTCTAGGTCCCAGAAGTCAATCAACTTGTTCAACAAATATCTGACTGAATGCATAAGAGGGATCTGAGTGAACTTCAGTAGTCCTCCCAAAGCCAAAGCTGCCCGCACATGCTGGCTCGCCTGAATGCTCTCCATCAGCCCCTCATCAATCTCCCTCTCCCTCCACGATGCCTGCGGCCTCCTGAGCATCCTGCCAAACCAACACAATTTTTTTTAGAAAAATATTAAATAAATTTCTTCCTAGTCAGCGATCCACATCACGACTTTCGGCACCCACAGCCGCGATGCACATCATGGCTGTAAGCCCTCATATCTGTGATTCACATCGCGGCTTTCAGCCCTCATAGCCGTGATGCGCATTATGACTTTAAGACCCCACAACCGTGATGCACATCGTGGCTGTAAGCACACACAACCACGATGCACATTGCGGCTGTAAGCACACACAACCACGATGCACATCGCGGCTGTAAATCCCATACCTACGATGTCCATCGCGCGAAAATCCCCATAACCCATGATATTCCACGTTGGCAAGCCAACATGTAATATTCGCTGCTTCTGAGACCCCGAGGCTCACCAAAAAGCAAATAAATTGAAAGGCTAAGGAAAATAGGCTTACCTGACACTCGCGGAATGGAAAACCGATGGTCAAATCTCCCACAAATGAAGAAAATGCTCTGACTAAATCAAATTACTCAGTAAAACTCAACGGTGAAAATGACACTTGTCATATTGTGTCCACTAGCTATTTATAGGAATTTGACCAATCTTTAATCAACCATTTCGGCATCATACGGCGTCCACTTTCTGAACCGTTGGAATCAACACGGCGAGAACTTCATGATAGTCCACCCCTTTTTCTCAATTCCACCATGTCCTGTTTTAGGCATTTTTCACATGGCCCTCGTCACCTCGGTTTGCATGCCACATCAGTCGTTTTCCGTTTTTGACGTTCTTTATATCACCGGATTCAGTTTTCTGCGCTCGTGATGATGCTTGAGATCTTCTCTCACTCTCACCACCATATTTTTTCTTACATTTTTTCACACACTCGTCGCCTCGGTTTGCGTGCCACATCGATAGTTGCCCATTTTTTATGATCTTTATATTGCCGCATTCAGTTTTCCACACTTGTGATGATGCTTGAGATCATTTCTCGCCCTCACCCCCATAATTCTCGGACATTTTTTCAAAATACCCCTCATTGCCTCGGTTTGCGCACCACATCGACTGCTGCCCCTATTTCTCACAACGCCGGATTCAGTTTTCCATGCTCATGACGATGCTCAAGATCATTTCTCACTCTCACCAATACCTTTTTGTTTGGTATAATTTTATCCCTTTTTTGGGCCGAGCAATTCCTTTACGAAAAAGGCACTTAGGGAGTTTCTGTCAAGCTCTTTTCTGACTCCTAAAACAATGAAAAGATCACCGAGCAATCTTGCTTCCTTTCATGCTCGCTAAAAGTATCTAAAAGGGTGTCTACCTGGTATAAGTTTACCCATTTTCTGGACCTTGTAGACTAATTATGAAAAAGGAATACTCTAGACACATCGGCTAGAAGAGTTCTCCATTTGCATCATTTTATGCTTTTTCGGGCCTTGGAGACTAACATACGAAAAAGAACACCAATGGAGTCTACTTACTACTTTCAGACTCTCTAAAATGGAAAGCAACCATGAGCATTCACCGTCTTGGGCTCGTATAAATCCACAGGACGGTACTCCTCCACCAATTCAGAGTCTTCTTATCGTTTTCAGACTCCTTAAAAATGAAAGCACTCACGAGCATGAACAATCCTGGGATCGCATAAATCCACAGGACAATACCATTTCAGAGCACACTTTTATCCCTTCTTGGAGCTCATTAAAACTATGAAGAAGGACCCAACGGTGCTTTTCGACGCCACAATAGATCATGTCTACTCATATGGCAGCTTCCCCATTATGGTCACCTTTGTTCAGAGTATTCTACAGTATGTCACCCTAAGAGTCTCCCAATAGCATCCATCAGCTTGTCCCCCCAGAGTCACTCCAGTCTACAATACATACCCCTAATCCCTTAAGCTATGATCCCCACACCTAAAATCCAGTTTCATATGCTGCCAGGTCAACCATGTCATCATACTCTGAACAAAGGAAGTTTGAGTCCACCCATCTATGACCCCAGTTATAACCCATCCCCACAGTATGTTAGTCCTACCATTAGTACTATCACACTTCAGTTGTACACCTCGCGCTCCAATCAAGGAAACATCATTGCCTTGGTAGTTAGTGGTCTCCCTCTGTCGACGCCAACCAAATCTATTCTAGAGGATAGAACTAGAGGTCCCTGTGCCTTGGACTCATCACCATTTGTGATGAGTGCCTACGGATCATTTTGAAAAGAGTCCTCAGTGCCTCTCCAAATGATTGTTTCTCACATTCTCGACTTCAACACCTTGATCGCATCGTTGAGACTCATACAGGGTATCGGTCCTTTAAGTTATTTGTTGAAGACCCCGGCTATCACCTGACTCTACCACATTTGAGAGTCTAATTGAGGAAACAACCAATTACACCTTCCTATGGATATCCGGGTTGCGCTTGGCGAGAGTTTTTAGATGTACCCCAGTTTTATACTCCCTCGAGTATACAGTTACATAAATTCCTCAGAAGTTGGCTCATAGTCATTGAGTCCTTACAAATGTTGGACACCTTTAGCTCCAACAGTTCATTAACCCTTTTGAAACCTTATTCAGAATGGTTGTTGCTCTTTTTCCACTGTATCAGTTATTGAGATCAGTCATGGTATGACCATGAGTACGTCCCAGCATTATGTCCCCTCTGGACCATTATGATGTACCAAAAAAAATTTATGTATTATTTAGGTCCCCCTTCTTGGGCCAAATTGTTATATGTCTTGATACGAGCATGGGTATTCCCGCCTCGTCCTTTATCAGAGATTATTCCTCATTCATTTTGACGCCATGTATTTTTTCATCTTTTGCAGCTTCCAAGGGACCATTGTTCCAATCTCCAATCAGTCTCTTATCTTCTCCAAACCCCAGGAAAAAGACAAAAGAACTATGATGTCTATCGGCCATACGATGAACTCTTGCCCTCACACATCAGGGGGAAATCTGTTAACACCCACAAAGTGCTCACTAGCTCATTCCCTTATTCACATGACCCACTTGTTCACTTTTTCCACCATTTGAGCCTCTAAAACCTTCAAAAGGTCACCAAAAAGACCATAATACACCCTTTTCCCCTCAAAATATGTATTTTTCCTCAAAAAACACAAAAAACCCTCAAAAAGGGTCCAAAATTCCCAAAAAACAATTAAAAGGGAATAATATTCAAAAAAGGAAAAAGAGGGAAAAAGATACCTAAACCATGTTGGTCAATACCATTGGTTTCCTTAAACCATAATGGTATTCCCCATCACCAAAAAACTATAAAAGGGTGATAGGGGCTCCTCATTATTCATCCACATTTCATCATATCCTTATGCTGCCAAATTCCCTTTGAGATCCATTGCCTCCCATTTCGAGTTTGAAGATCCCCATTGAAGCATTAGAGAAGAAGACACCATTGGACATTGGAGCATCTCAACCTTGGAGATGCTCAAAACTCACCATCCTCACCATTTGAGATGATACAAAAGATCAAATTTTTTAATTTCTTGTTTTTCTCATAGATCTTATTGCTTATGTTCTTAAATCTAGTTTTTTATTTCTTTGCACATGTTAATGTTAGATCAGATTACATTAGTTTTTACATATTTTTATTGAGATTGCTGCTACTAGTTAGCAGGTGCATCCTTGCACATGCTTGATTGAAAAACCAAGCAACAAATCCTACTCTATGATATGAAATATCCTAGTGATAGCTCTCCATATGAGGGATCTGTTACCTAATGGAAAAGGGTTTGAGAGAATCCATGATAGAATGTAGTGATGAGAAATGTACTTCTGATGAATGCACTCTTGCCACAAACCTTTACGACTGATTAGACATTAGAGACTTTTTGATACAAGTTCCTGTGAGAATAATGTAGGTTTTTTATTCCCCAACCTCCACATTGTTTTGGCTGGTAGAGCAACTCCCATTGACATAGGGGAATGCTAGCTTCTGATTTGCTTCTAAACCAAAGAAACCCAGAACATAGCTTTCTAATTTTTTAAGACAACTTTTGGGATGTAATCTAATGACATCGAGAAAAATAGGATGGATTCAATTATGCTCTTGATGAGGGTTAGTCACCCGGCCATTGAAATCCATTTATGATACCAAGACCCAATCCTTTTGCTTATTTTTTAGATCAACCGTTACTAGTCTTGATTCTTGTAGTCATTATCTTTGAGAAGAAACCCCAAGTATTTGAAGGTTGTGTCAGATGAATCCTCGTGGAATGGATGGATTAAGAGGAACACAGGATTTTGAGAGATAGGAACATGAAAAAAGGTGATGGCATAATTTTCAAAATTAATACCCATACTTATTGAAGAGGATAATAACTTGAGGATTATGTCCAAATATCTTTCTTGAAGAGGATGTTGTCCACAAAAAGGATATTGGAGATATGTAGGGGAGTTGTAATTTTCACCCTAGTAAGATTGTCATTGCTCCTTTCATAGTTAATGTATATGTTGAGGGTGTCTACTACTATAAGGAATAGCGAAGGGGAGAGTAGGAATCACCAGCACAGGCCAAGGGAAGGGTTGGAAAAGGAGTGGTGGAGCCATTTATGATGATTGCAAGCATATGCTCTAGTAACAATATTCAACCTAATTTATGAAGGCATGAGGAAACACAACCTGAGTGAGGATTAAGTGGAGATAAAGCCAATTTACTTTGTCAAAATCCTTAGTTAAGTCAATAATAAGCATGATGGAAGGTTGAGACTTGGATTTAATGGAGTGGAGGGCTTATTTTTCCACCCCAATGGGTTCATGTATATTTCATTGATCTAAGAAGCCAAATTACTCAAAAGAGATATTATATGAGAGAATGGTCTTTATGTGACGTGCTGTGACTTTTTCTATGATCTTGTAGTAGTAGTTACATAAGGAGATGGGTCGGTATTGATCAAACCCATTGGCAGAATCAAAATTTGGAATTTTTCCTATACAAGTTGAATTGAAGGGGAGATGTATCTTACCTGAAATTATGGAATCTTCAACCACTGCTGTTAGATCTTCTTTTGATAGGTCCCAAAAAAGTATAAAGAATTCAGACGTCCATCCATCCATCCTTGGTGATTTTCCTAGTTGGAGGGATAGAATATATTTGTGCACTTCATCTTTCATGAATAGATTTTGAATGTCCTCAAACTAAGATTTGGACAACCATCCATTGAATAATGTTGATATAGACATGATATACTGGATATTTTCTCGAGGGGTTTCCCTAAAGAGGGTTTTATAGTGTGAAATGGCTTCCTGGAGATTGATGGAATTCCTAACAGTCCTCTCCTTGTTCATTTTTACAATCCATACAATGAGAATAGCTCCCCTTACATTTTCTTGGAAGTGGAAAAATGAAGTGGCGTTGTCCCCTTCAAATATCCACAAAGCCTTGCTCTTCCTTCTCCACTTTGCATCAGCCCAAACCAAGAGCATGGAATTTTCATTTTCCAATGATGCTAATTCATCCAGGTTTTCCTTGTCCACCTGAATGTTGGCTACGGTATCTAGATTATCATGCAAGGATGATTCAAAAGAAGATAGGTCTTTGTCAACATTCTTGAAGGCCTTTAGATCCCATGAATTTGTGAGGCCCTTTTTTTTCAAGAGATTATGTTGAAAAGTCATCATGGCTGGGGAGTCGAGAGATGTTATGCAAGGAGACCAATTGTTGGAGACTATGGATGTGAAGTCCTTGTATTTGAGATAACGTGGATTAAATTTGAACAATGTTGGAGGATTTGAATTCTTGGCAGAGAGTTCCAAAGAGAGGGAAGTGGTCGGAGTGTCCCAATTTGATGGTCTTGGATTTGTAGGAAGGAAATGTGAGGAGAAAGCCTTCTTTTACTAGAAAATGATTGAGTTTCTTGGAAATATGCATGTTATCATACCTCTTGTTAGATTAGGTGGGGAAAACATATATAGGTTTGAAGTTGACAAGGAGGTGTTGGCTAAAAAGATGACCAAAAAAAGAGGAAAGGGGATCCATTCGGGTCGAGGTTCCCCATATTTTTCCACTATGCAGGTGAGTTTTAAATCACATCCAATGATGAGGTTTGGGAGGGAAATAAAGGGTGTTGAAAGGAGGGATTCCAAAACACTTTCCAGTCATGGGAATGAGTGTAATTGTTGAGCAAATATAAAGAGCCGTTTAGGGTAGATGAAAAAATAGAGGCAAGGATATAGTGTGAAGATATTATCTATGTATGTAGGATAATAGAATGATCCCATCTGTGAACCAATCCAACGGATTTCCCTACGACATCCACAAATATGAAGGTCCATTTGGGGAAGAGCTTCTTGAAAATTTTCTATGAAATGTTAGATGTGCACATGGTCTCTTGAATGAAAAGAATGGAGGGTTTTTGTTTGTTGGTGAGTCACTATTTCAGGGCCCTTTCCTTCAAGGATGACCCTATGACTATTGATCTATGGGAGAGAATAATAATTTGTTAAGCTTGCCTGGGCTACTTTGCTAAGGGCCCATTGAATTATTGATTGAGTTCCTCCAATTAAATTATGATCGATGTTATTGATGGCATGACTATTATGTGTTCATCTCCCATGATTGGCCGAGGTATTTCTTTTCTATGTCATGATAAAACCCCTAGAATATTTTCCCATCTTTGATTGTGATCTGGTTTTATATCGATTCCCAATGAATGATGAGGAGATGTCACTTGTAGAAGGGAATTTTTTTTTACTCGATTGAGGGATGAACTCATTGGAGTATGAGAGGATGGATTTAGGGGTTGGTGGAGGAGGATGAGGAGACAGGAGGTGTGCTTTCCTTTTTTTTTTAGTGTGTCAAAGATTTGATGGATACCCCAAAACCTGTAGGTGGGTTCTAATCTTGTATTCCAGATCCTTTATCCATGCTAGTAACAAGGCATTTACCTTTGCCACCTCTTCATCAAATTTTGTGTGTGTCATATTTATCCCTTCAATTTCCTCTTTAGTGTCCTATAGTTTCCTTTTCCCTTTTTGGTCTAGCTCGAGGTACTTGGCTGGAAATTCAGATGGGATCATCACTAATTTTGTGTCACTAATCTCATCTGTGGCTTTCGAGAAAGGGAAATATCTATAGGTGGCCATGAGATTTGAAATTGTTACAGTGGAACATAACGTTCTTATAGTCAAATGGTTGCTTATAATGATTTTCTCTTGCTTCTATCATAATAATTTCAAGGAGACCTTGGAATATATATCCATCTCAACACATATCAATGCCATAGACATATTCATCTTCTTCTATATTTAGGAGAAACCTTCATGAAATTCCCCAGAGTACCACCTATCATTTTAAAGATGGGGGTTTCCCAGAATTCCAGTGGGAGACATGGAATCTTTACCCATAATCAAAGTGGGTGCATCCTTTCTCTGATGATATTGAAACCCACATGCCATCGGGATAAGGTGAGCATGACGTTCCCCTAGAACCACGAACCTTCCATAACAATATTTTGACGATCTTATGTTGTGTTGAAGATGAAGGTGATAAAGCCTCGGGCACCTGTGTGGATGACAAACAAGTATTTGAGGATGTCATCTCATGTGTGATGTGTCCATTGTTTTAGACCTTCTTATGTAAAACGATGTGCATGGAGCCTTCCAATTAGAGCATGCTATGTGTATAATACAACATTTTCTATGAACAGTGCAGGGTCGACTACTACCTGCATGAGTTTAGAAGTCTTCTTGATAAACTTGTGTCTGTGTTGGCATTGTCATTTCCATAGAGTAAAATTTTGGGGGTCCACGAAGGGAGTAGGCACATGTGGTTTGAGATCAAGGAGGGATGGGGCATAGGTTGGTGGTGGGGCTAAATGATAAGGAGGGATGTACACATCGGGTTGGGGATAAAGACTTAGGGAGGAGGATGTATCTAGGGAGATTGTTTCCCTAAGTGGTCGGATGTAGATGAAATCAAGAGGGTGAAAAATACATGATGGGGATGCTTCTATCTACATCATGATGTGGAGGTGGGTCAAATCGTGGAGCAGGAATTGTAGAGAGGATTCCAAGGAGAGTAGCCTTAGAATCCATGGGTGTGTTTTATGATTTTCTCTGAGTACCCTTCCATTGCAACCATCATATCTTGGCCATTGACCAATAAATTACACACACACACAAACACAATTTCGAGGATTAGTTCAAGTGGTGTTACGTATCCCTTTCATTATGAAACTAATGAAAGTTCTTTTTTTTTTATTTTAGAAATATATTTTTCTTTTCTAAGCTAACTATGAAAGAAAAATAGATTAGATAATCTTGAGAGTTAATGATCTCTTTATATTACATTAACTTTCTCTTACACTCTATTTATTTGTGACAATATAACCTGTCTTTAAATATAGTTGTGATAGTACTTTTGAAAAATAATGGAAGGCATGGGGAAGCTAGTTAACCCTTAAGGAATCCAGTAAAAATTATTTCAATGGAGATTGGGAATAATGACAAATAATTAAACTAAGACACTTTCCTTGTTTCAGGGACTGAGATTGGTTGATGTGGGAAGGATTAAACAACTCCTAGTTCTTGGTGACTCGGAGACTGTAATAAATCTCATGAATGACTCTTCCCCTTTCTATGAAGGTAACCATGGTAAAATTTGATGTTGGTTAAAAATTGGAAGTCAAAGATTTGAATATGTAGCATTTTATCATGCACTATGACATCATAACTCCACAGTAGATGCATTAGAAAACCAAGGATTGAGACTTCAAGAAAGAGCCTTGTGGGTTTGTGGGAATCTTAGATTCCATTATATTGATTAATATATGGAGGTTACTGAACATTGGTGTTGTTGACACCATATTTGAAATACCCAAAGAGACCCTAAAAGTTTGTCCAAAACACCTAAAAGAAAGTAGATCTACAAAAGGGTGTGTTAAATGAAGGGTTATAATAAAAAATCAACAAAGAAAAAACCCACAAGCGCAATAGTCCGACGAAAATTATTGAAAAGGTTAACTTTCGGCGAAGTTCCAACGGTAGAGATGACGAATGGAAAGATCGACGTCTGTCGTGGATTCCTGCACCACCAAAAAGCTCATTTGCAAAGTATGGTGAGCGGTTGCGGACATAATACCACCGAAATACGTGTCGCATTGTTATTGCTCCGCATCGACGTGATAGTGGTATCACAAACCACTAAAGCACCATGCAGAACCGCCAAAAGGGTAATAGGGGGAAAATGTAGGCCATAGCACGTGGCAGATGCAGAAGTAGACAGAGAATGCGCAATTTGTTGACGATAATCGGATGGATGATATACATTAGGAAAAGATCAAGGGATGAGATTCATCCGTATCATGGGAAGTGCGCACTCGATAAAGGAAAGGGTGGTTGCAGTAAACAAACCACCTTAATAGGTGTCAGAAGATGGTTGATCGGCACGCAGTTGAAACCAGAAAGGAAAACCATTATTGGGATCGCGGATACCGCCATGGGGAATAAAGAGGCACAAGATCTGACGGCTCAAATCACAAAAGCATGTGATCAACAGTTGGAAATGAGGTACATTCAGAAAGCTGCAAGAAAGTTAAGAAAAAAGAGCCTATATAAAATAAAAGGGTTTTCAAAAATGGCATTTTGTCTATGTATCGTTGTTCTTGGGAGCTTTGAAGACCGGTGGAGATTGACAGTTGCGACAGAAGGATACAGGACGTGTCTGCTCAGGTAGGGTCTGGTGACCTGGCTGACATATTTTAAAATAAAATTTGTTTTTAAAAACAATTTAAATGGAGACTGTGCATGATATAGACGTTTTTAAAGCCAAAGAAGCCCTAGAAGACAGAGATAGGGACATTTACGATACCCTAATTAGGTTACCGGTCGCTGAGATCAAGCTTAAATTGTCTAGGTTATCGGAAGAAGGTATAGACATACATAGAGTTCACCAGTCATCCTTGTTAGCCTTTTGCCCGGACCAAACCCTGTCTTTTCCAGAATTAGTGTCGTGGTGTGTCGATAATTATTCCAGAGAAGAAAGGACTGTTTTAGACAGTTGAAAAACCAGAGTTGTCTGTAAAATAGAGCCTTCCGTCATAATCAAAGCCCTAGAAATAAATTTTTCCCAAACCCTCGAGTCTGAAAGTTTTTTCGAAACCTCTGCTATTGAATTTTATCGTCAAACCCTTCAAGATAGTAGAGAAAAGTTCCTGTCCACGTGTCTTAAACCAGAAACAAGCATTTCAAATATCCCTTACCCTATAGATGTCACTTTATTTGATGAAAATACCCAGGTGGTTCTGACATTGTTGGCTTTAGTCCTAGGGTTTGACACAGACATGTATGTAACTGAGTTTCAGTTAAGCCTTTTGTATAGAATGAGTACAATTCCGCTAGGGATTGATGAAAGTCAAATTCCTCGACTTAACTTTGAAGAATTCCTGGCTGAAAAAATCCATTACCACATGGTCAATTTCCCTACTCTCAGACATTTCAGATTTCATTCATTTTTTATGAAAATGATAATGATGGCCAGTTGCGAAGAATTACAATTCCCTGAGATAATTTTCACAAAGTTATTGGAGAATAATATGTTTAATTACATAAATTATATGCTCTCAGAAATTTACAGAATGATTTTTGGAGAAAGATTGCCTAGAGTATTATCAGAGATGCAAACATGTATGCAATTAAGTGCAGAATATGTTGTAGGGGATTGGTTCCTGTCAAATGATAGTATAGTGATCAGGTTATATGGCTTCAAACATAATCCCTATGTTTTACCGGCGTTTCTTACCTTAATGGTTTTCGCCTTGGAGTTCCTTATGCAGAAACTAATTGTTGAAGATAATAATTTCTTGCTTTTCAAACAAGCAATAGATATCAAATATCCATTTACACTTGGCCCATTCACAATGAAGAATAAAAACGCTGCTATTTATATAGAAAAATTATTGAAAGATATGGAATTTGAGACAGACGTGGCTATCGAATATGATCCGTTAAACATAATAACAAAACGGAGAACGGATCATCGCATCCAAGCGTTGAATCATCAGGTGATTGAGGGAATGTCCGATAGAGAAAATTGGTTGGATTATAAGGAAGAAATCATTCCTGATTCTCAAGATAAAGAAATGATATTGAAAGGTACGACAGCAAAGGCAGAAAGCACGATGAATACTGCAATGGTGGGGTTTAAAAGACCTGTACAAGACATAGTCAACATTGAAAGTGAAGAAGCAGAAAAAGCGAAAAAGTTAAAAATGGATGAGCAACAAGAGTTAATGGCATTTTCAGAAGAGGAAGAAAAAACCAAAGTCAAAATACCAGAGGTCATGGTAAATGAGTACAGTATTCAGGAAGCCCCAGTATAAGAAGAGTTAAATAAACCACACAATCTAATGGATGTTTTTAATGAGCACAGTCAAAATAAGCAGGAATCCTCTCGGCAAACCAGTTAGTTATTTCCAAAGGTTAGAAATATATCCAACACAGAAGTTAGTTTATTTACTAGCAGAAATGTTAAAGAAAACTCTCTTAAATTTTTAGTTGTTACCAAAGATAAGATCTCAAAGATGAAAGCTGATTTGACAAAAATCAATGCCCCAGATAAAATCTTATTACATAGACAAACCGGAGAAGTTATATACTCAGATTATTTGGGAGGGATCCTAAGAGTCGACAAGTTGAAAATTTTAGTAGACAAATTAAATAACCAGTTGAGACAAGAAAAAACAGAAAATAAGTCTTGACAACAGCAAATAAAAAGAATGCAAACAGATTTGATAAACAAAGAGGGAGATGCAGCAACAAATTTACTCAAAGAAAAGGATGACACAATTCGAACGTTAAGGAAGAAGCTGAAAATCCCAGACACTCAGCCTATCCAAGGAACCAAACTGACCGTACTAGAAAAAGAAAAAGAAGAACTGTCAAATGAAGTGAAAGATATTACTGCAAAAATGTTGAAGCTTGCCGAAGAGAAAGTTCATTGGGAAAAAGAGAAGATTTGTTTGGAAGAGAAATTGGAGGAGGTAAAGAAAAATTTAGTAGAATTAGGTCAGCAACAGGCACATGCAGATACAGGTGAAGAGAGAGCTGGAGCAGATAGTCTCTTACAAGCCATGTCCCAGATAAGTTTGAAGGACGTCGAGATTAAAGAATTGAAAAATGGAACACAGAGGCTAAAAGAAGAGAATGAGACAAAGGATAAGGAAATTAAAACCTTGCAAGCAAAGAATCAGGAATTGTCTGATAATAATAAAGGATTGGCAACTCATGTAACAGGACAAGCTGCAATGCAGGGTTGCAAACATATGGTATGGGATCAAATTATAAAGGAAGTTGAAAAATTGAGACCTTATCTTGATTATATGAAAATTAAAGAAAAAGTGGCCAAAGATGCTTTTGAAAGCTGCAGAGTAGTCAGAGAGAATCTAAACAGAAAGCCAAAGGAAATAGCACAAAGGGCAATAAATTTCCTAAATAGTTTGACTGAAGAAAATTTGACAGCAATGGATATAATGAATAGAATTTCAGTCATTACATGGGCTAGAAGAATTTTAGGGAAGTATTCACATGTTGAAAATATTGAAGTTAAAGCTGAAGATATACGAGAGGAAGTAATAAGGTTTAAGAAGCAATTTGAAAAATTAATAAGCAAAGGATTCCCTTCTTTTTGGGATGCAAATCATGAATTGATTCCTCCAAATGAATATAAGAGGTTATTGTTTGACATAAGAATGGATCACAAAAAGTTTCAGCATTTGGATCATATGCTTACTGGAAATATTTTAATGGAGAAAATTGCGGAGGACTTTGAAATTTTAAATATGTTGATCTCAATCTGTGAGAATCTTCCTCTTGTTTCTTATGCAGGTCACCTTGAAATGCGAGTCCTGGTGAAGGAAATGACCAGTTATGATCTACCCACGGCCGACCAATGGAACTATGTGGATAAATATGGAAGGACGATATATTGTGTTCATTCATGAAGATGCATTCAGAACTCTTGCGAAGTGGCAAAAAAAAAATGATGTTTTTATTTTAAAAATTTGTAATATTGTTTAAAGACAGTTATCTTTTGAGTTAAGACATTTTCAGTTACTAGTTAAAAGAAGCAATTATGTCAAGCTTCTTTCAAATTTTGTATAAAAGACAATGAGAATCATTTTTGAAGGGGTTGGAAACTCTTTGAGAGAAAATAAGTTTTGAAGTCAAATTTTGATAGAATAATAAAGGTTGTACATTAGAAATACCTATCTTTTGAGACCAGATATTCATGTGTTGATCATTTTTACAGTCTGTCTTTTCCTTTATCTCTATATGTGCATGTCTACTTTCTTTGTTATGTCTTCCATTATGTTCTTCTTATATGCTTAAATGAACGTTTGAAATAAATTGGGATTCATACTAGTTATGCCCCGCTTTATCGCATTTAAGTATCCATTTATTTCTCTAAAGTTGACAATGGATTCATCCTAGTTTGATGCATGTTGTTGATGGAGTGTTATTGTTTCTTTCTATACCACTTGCAAAATCAAATTGACTGTGATATGGTTGCTATCTTGCCTCTGTGAAAATCTATTTGGTATAAATCTCTTATTGGTACATTAAATATCTAAATGTTGACTCCATGCCCAATGTTTCTTGTTTCCTTTTCAACCAAGTAAATCATTTTTTAGAAATTTGAGTGTGTTTCTATATATTTTAGCCTTTACATATATCTTGTGAGAGAGCCCTCTCTGGTGGAAAAAATGGCTAAGTTTTCTACCTAAAGACTGGTTTGAAATAAGTTACTTTAGGTATTATTCTTTTACAACCAAGGATAAAATCTAAGTGCTAACATTTTGGCGCCGTTGCTGGGGAACGAAAGTGAAATTTTCCCTGGGAGAAACGACAAAGAAAGGTCAAATTTCTTAGGCAAGAAAGTTGGAAGATTTGAAAGTTGGTTGTAGATATTGCCTTGGCGACTTCACATGTGAAAAAATTTCAAAGTTTTTGAAGGTATTCAGAAAAAGACATTGTGGCTACAAGAAGAAATCCAGGTTCACAGTTCTTCTCAGGCATGGATAATCCAGAAAAGATCCTCAAGACGGATAAAGGCAAAGGCAAGACAAGAGAAGGTATTTCTCAGATTTCGAATATATTCCCTTCTTTTCAAGAAAATCTGTTTGAGGAAGAAAATATTGGTTCAAGTGAAAAAGTTTTGTTTAGAACTAAATCAGATTCTGATTTGAAAGAAACAAGGGTTGATCCAAAAAATTTGTGGGAATATTCTTTAAAATCTGTCTGGGAAAATTTGCAAAAGTTTGAAAAGGTCAATTCCAAAATATCCAAGGCCCAAAGAATACCCGTACAAAGTCATAAGTTTATAAAACAATAGGTAGTGATTGTTCCACCTCATAATCCACCACCCATGGCTGCCCAATTTGCCCCATTGGTTTTTCCCACTACTTTACACGATTTGCCTCAGAATTATGGATAGAGGATCGTTACTTTTGATGGTGATGGTAATTATACAGCATAACAACATGTTGATAACTTTAGTGATTTCATTGATTTAGAAGAAGTAGATCATGATGATGCAAAAATGAGGTTGTTTGCTCAAAGCTTACAAGGCGAAGTCAAAAAATGGTTCAGAGCTTTAGCTGCAGGATCAATTGTGAATTATGATGCTTTTACAACTCTTTTTATCGAGAGATGGGAAGACCAAAAGAATCCTTCACAGATGTTGACATAGTATAACAATCTGAAGAAAGGAGGTTTTGATTCAGTTCAAGAATTTTCTGCCAGATTTATGAAGGTTTATAACTCTATCCCTACAGACATAAAACCTCTAGTAGGAGTAGCCAAGTTACATTATGCATATGCTTTTGAAGGTGATTTTTCATGCACATTAAGAGAAAGAAGATATACCACTTTGGCAATAATGATGAAAGATGCGGTGGAAGTTGAAGCCAATATGATGGCTTCTGGCAAGATGCAGCATAGAGATACTGACCGAAAGAAAAGTAAAGAAGATAATCAAAATACAGCTTCTTCTTCTTCCACGGATATAAAATTTGAAGCGATGATGAAAACCATGGAGAAGTTGTTAGACAGGTTAGTGGTGGATAACAAAACTTAGAATAGAGAGCAAGCAAAACCTCAAATCAGAAACCCTAATTTTAGGAGACCTTTTGTCCCACCCATAAGGCCAAGAGATCAAAAGAATCCGAGGAATGTAGAAGAAGATCCTGTAAGACCCCCTTTTCCCGAAAATTATATTGCTGGGGAAGATGAAGCTGAGATGGCTGAAAGTGACATTCACCATTGTGGCAGTTTAGATTCAGAAGTCTCTCTGACTAAAAATGAACATGATATTTTCCTTGCAGAGGGAGAATGTTGTAATCTAGAGACAGAAACTGATCAATACCAGATTGGTTACCAAAGTGCTATAAATGATCTTCAAAGAAAGATAAATCTGATAAATAGAGACGTTATAATAGACAAAGGAAAAGGGCCAACGGATAAACCAAAAGGATCTACAGATAAACCCTCCACCAGTCAAAATGATCGGCAAACAAGAAGAAAAGAAAATGAAGATGTACCAAAAAGGATTTCAGATAACAAGAAAGATCCAGTAAAAGAAGTTGATAAAAATTTAACTCCTTTCAACATACAAAGTGAAATGTCCAAAGTCAAGATTTCTGTACCTTTCAATGAGATATTAAAAAACAAAGAATACACGGAACAAATTTTTAAGATGATGCAAGTAGAAAATCCAGTGGAATTAGATACTTTGGAATTGGATAATGATGCTCCTAATATTTGTCTGGGTTCAAGAATGGAAGATAATAGTTTTGGGGATATTTCTCCTTTTTATGTGGATTTGAACGTTCATGATAAAGTTGTGCATAATTGTATGTTGGACTCGGGAGCTTCTCATAACTTGATGCCAAAAATTGTAGTTGAATCTTTGGGGTTGGATATCACAAGACCATATGATGACCTATTCTCTTTTGATTCAAGGAAAGTTAAATGCTTAGGGTTGATTAAAGATTTGACAGTCAATCTCAGTAAAATACCAGTCAAGGGTATCCTTATGGATGTGGTGGTCGATGATATTCCAGCAAAATTTTGTATGCTACTGTCTAGATCATGGGCTTTGAAGTTGAAAGGAACTTTGTAGATGGATATGTCTTTTGCTACTATTCCAGTGTTGGGGGTACACAGAAGATTATATGATGAAAAAAGGGTTGCTTATTTGGTAAGTGACTTAAATGAACCTGAAAAGCATGCCATATATGTAGTAGACACAGATTTGGGGTCATGTATTCTGTACAATGATGTTGAATCCAAAGAAAGGATGGATTTGATTGAACCTAAAGAAAATGAAAAAGAAAGACTATTAAGAGAAAAAAATAGAAAAGAGGGAACTTGGACAATGCATTTTGATGGAGCCAGGAGCAGAGAAGGAGCTGGTGCGGGGGTACGGATAATCACACCTGATCGAGAATTCTTGATGTTTTCTTATCAATTGAATTTTGAGTGTACAAACAATGTTGCAGAATATGAAGCTTTGATTCTGGGGTTGAATGTATTGAGAGATTTAAAAGCAAAAAAAATTGAAGTGTTTGGAGATTCTGAATTAGTAATAAATCAGGTAAAAGCTATTTATTAGACCAAACATCCTAAAATGAGGACATAGAGGAATGAAGTGTGGGATTTATTGGAAAAAAATTTCAATGAACATGATGTTGTTGCAATTCCCAGAGTTAATAACACCGTAGCAGATTCTTTGGCCACTGCTGGAGCTACGTTCAAAACCCCCATCTTTTCTAAAACGAAATATGATATTTAGGTTATACACAGACCATCCATCCTAGACAATATCAAACATTGGCAAGTTTTTGAAGATGATCAACAGATTAAACGCTTTTTGGAAATGACTGATGAATTCAATTACAGGTCTATTGACGCAAAAGATGTTGAAGCTTTCCTAGATGAAAAAGATTCCCCTGAAGAAACAGAAAAGTTCAAACAAAGGATTGGAGGTAAGGATATGATTCAGCTGAAGAATAACGTTATCCCCGGATGTTTGATTCCTTTAGAGAAATTGTTTGATAAAAATGACATGGTGAAAAATCCAAAAGTAGAACCTAAACCTGAGGATGTTAAAGATTGCAATTTAGGTTCCGAAAAAGATCCAAAATTGGTAAAGCTTTCAAAGAAACTCCCGAGAAAGGAAGAAAATAAAAGTGTGGAAGTGATGAAAAGATTCTCAGATGTTTTTGCCTGTAGTTAGGAAGACCTGAAAGAATATGATGTTTCTATTATAAAGCATACAATTCCTATCGAACCTGATGAAAATCCTTTTAAGCAGATGTTGAGAAGAATAAATCCCAAGTTGCTTCCAATAATAGAAAAAGAGGTGAGAAAGCTTTTTGATGCTAAGATAATCGTATCTTTGAGATTTTCTAAGTGGTTGGCTAACCTAGTACCAGTAAGGAAAAAGAATGGCGAAATAAGGTTGTGTGTGGACTTTAAAAATTTGAACAAAGTCTCTTTGAAAGATAATTACCCACTCCCGAAAATGGATCATATTTTGCAGAAAGTTATCGGAGTTGAAAGAATTTCTATGTTAGATGGTTTCTCATGCTACAATAAAATTAAAGTTCATCCAGAGGATCAGGAGAAAACTTCTTTTACTACTCCATGGGGAACGTTTATGTATGCCAAAATTCCATTTGGTTTGATGAACGCAGGGGCAACCTTTCAGAGAGCCATGGACATTGCATTTGCAGATGAAAGAGATAAATTCGTAGTAGTATACATGGATGATATCACTGTATATTCAAAGAATGTTGCTGATCACTGGAAACATCTGGAAAGAGTTTTCTTGAAATTTAGAAGGTTCTGGATCTCTTTAAATCCAAAGAAATCTCATTTTTACATGGAGGAAGGAAGATTGTTAGGACACATTATATCAAAAGAAGGCATCAAGATTGACCCAGAGAGAGTATCTGCTATTCAGAAGGTCGGAATCCCTAGAAGTAAGAAGGAAATTCAGTCGTTTATTGGAAGGGTAAATTGGTTAAGAAGGTTCATCCCTAGTTTTGCTGAGATCCTGAGGAACATATCTGAAATGCTGAGAAAAGACAAGGAAATTAAATGGATTGATGAAGCAAGACAATCTTTTGATGGTATTAAAAAGGCATTGACAGAAGCACCAATGTTGATTAGTCCAGATTATTCAAAAGATTTCATTATGTTTACTTATGCATCAGAGCACACAGTAGCTGGAGTATTGTTACAAAAGAACCAAGAAGGTGTGGAACAGCCAATTGCATTTTTCAGTAAAATTCTGAGGGATGCATAATTAAAATATAACATTATGGAGAAACAAGCTTATGCTTTAGTGAAAGCGTTGAAGGATTTCAGGATATACATATTACACTCTCATATAATAGCATATGTTCCATCAGCAGCAGTAAAAGATATTCTTACCCAGCCAGATCCTAAAGGAAAGAGATAAAAGTGGATAGCAGTATTATTGGAATATGATCTCGACATTAAGCCTACAAAGTTGATAAAGGGCCAAGGTCTGGCCAAAATGATGACGGAGACAAATTGGGATTCTCTAGGTATGAATTTTCTTTCCGAAATTTCAAAAGAAACCATTCCAAATTGCCAAGTAATCGAAGATTTCCCTTTATCTCCCTGGTACGCGGACATTGTATATGTTCTGCAAAATCTTCAAGCATCTGCAGATATGGAAAAAACAAGAGCAAGATCAGTGAAGTTGAAAGTAGCCAAATTAAAATAACCAGTTGAGACAAGAAAAAACAGAAAATAAGTCTCGACAACAGCAAATAAAAAGAATGCAAACAGATTTGATAAACAAAGAGGGAGATGTAGCATCAAATTTACTCAAAGAAAAGGATGACACAATTCGAACGTTAAGGTAGAAGCTGAAAATCCCAGACACTCAGCTTATCCAAGGAGTCGAACTGACCGTACTAGAAAAAGAAAAAGAAGAACTGTCAAATGAAGTGAAAGATATTACTGCAAAAATGTTGAAGCTCGCCGAAGAGAAAGTTCATTGGGAAAAAGAGAAGATTTGTTTGGAAGAGCAATTGGAATAGGTAAAGAAAAATTTAGCAGAATTAGGTCAGCAACAGGCACATGCAAGTATAGGTGAACTGAAAGTTGGAGCAGACAGTCTCTTACAAGCCATGTCCCAGATAAGTTTGAAGGACGTTGAGATTAAAGAATTGAAAAATGGAACACAGGGGCTAAAAGAAGAGAATGAGACAAAGGATAAGGAAATTAAAACCTTGCAAGCAAAGAATCAGGAATTGTCTGATAATAATAAAGGATTGGCAGCTCATGTAACAGGACAAGCTGCAATGCAGGGTTGCAAACATATGGTATGGGATCAAATTATAAAGGAAGTTGAAAAATTGAGACCTTATCTTGATTATATGAAAATTAAAGAAAAAGTGGCCAAAGATGCTTTTGAAAGCTACAGAGCAGTCAGAGAGCATCTAAACAGAAAGCCAAAGGAAATAACACAAAGGGAAATAACTTTCCTAAATAGTTTGACTGAAGCAGATTTGACAGCAATGGATATAATGAATAGAATTTCAGTCATTACATGGGCTAGAAGAATTTTAGGGAAGTATTCACATGTTGAAAATATTGAAGTTAAAGCTGGAGATATACGAGAGGAAGTAATAAGGTTTAAGAAACAATTTGAAAAATTAATAAGCAAAGGATTCCCTGCTTTTTGGGATGCAAAGCATGAATTGATTCCTCCAAATGAATATAAGAGGTTATTGTTTGACATAAGAATGGATCACAAAAAGTTTCAGCATTTGGATCATATGCTTACTGGAAAGATTTTAATGGAGAAAATTGCGGAGGACTTTGAAATTTTAAATATGTTGATCTCAATCTGTGAGAATCTTCCTCTTGTTTCTTATGCAGGTCACCTTGAAATGCGAGTCCTAGTGAAGGAAATGACCAGTTATGATCTACCCATGGCTGACCAATGGAACTATGTGGATAAATATGGAAGGACGAGATATTCTGTTCATTCATGAAGATGCATTCAAAACTCTTTCCAAGTGGCTAAAAAAAATGATGTTTTTATTTTAAAAATTTGTAATATTGTTTAAAGACAGTTATCTTTTGAGTTAAGACATTTTCAGTGTCACGTCCCCATCTAGACCCTATCACTTTAACATTTTAAATGATGTAATATTGTTATGAAATCGTGGTGAGGAGCTCAAGGCCAAGGCCCCACCCTCGATTTATTGATGCATATGGTTTGCATGCTAGCCAGCCACATTGGAACTTCAACATCATGTAATATGCATTTTAATAAAATACCCACAACTAGATATGCAATGCAACAAGAGATGGGGGCATGATTTTACAAGGAATTGGGAGGGAAATATTTAAACCCTTGGAGCCAATCAGGTCAAGCCAAGTGTCAATGAGAGAACCATCAAACCCTCAACTACCCATGTTGACTTTTGTACCCAATCATTCAAGAGTTGGTTGAGGTAGTTAATGCCTTGGGAATGGAGAGGTATGGCTGTCCAAATTCGGGTATGAGCAAGCCACCCTTCATGGAAAATCGTGTTTGTCTCCTTGGGCAAGAAAAGAGCCACGAAATTTCTCTCTAAGCCATTATTCACCATTTCCTTGCTCTCTCACGCAGCTCTAGCTTCCTGGGAATTTTCCTCCCTGGGTTTTCTGTGTTCCCCTTCATCTTGCAGGCTGGGAAGGGCGTTTTTGCTTTGGTGACCAATGGGGAAGAGAATAGATCGATTTGGGGTTTCAATGGGGCCGTTTTGGGCCATTTGAAATTCTCATAGCATGGGGGAGAAATCAGATTGCTCCCTGGGGATGAATTTCCCTTCCCACAGTCTGATTTAGTGAGCCACGATTTGGAGATGAACCCCATGGATCCTATTTTGTAAATCCCATTGTTAAATGTGTATCCATTCCCAATGATTGTGTTTGCTATGTGAGAAAAGAGTATGTTGGGGTATGGGTTATGGGTCTCCATTGTTTTGGCTTGAGCTTGAGAGAAAGCATCCAAGGTTCAAATGTAGCCTGATAAACCCAACTCTAGGCTGGCTTGGCTCAGATGAAATGGTTAATTGGGCTGTGCATGAGCTTGAATGTCCCATTTTCCTTGTAAGAATCATGCCCATATCGGGGGTGGCATTTGTGTTGAGAGATTAATGAACACAACTGGCCTATGGTTGGGTGGAACGTTGCAACGACATAGCTAGTTGTTTGGGACAATTGCCCAATGAAGATAAGTTTTTTTCTGTCTATGTATTTACTTCTGCAATGTTTAATTAATGATTATTTTGTTATGTTGGATGAGCATGAATTGTGTGTGGATGTTGTTTTAATTCCGCTGTGCATAATTGATTTGTTTTACATCTGCACACTCATATTTTAATTATATGGATCTAACTAATGGGATGAGATCATGTGAAAGCCCCGAATTTTGGCATCATGTTCCCCGCCTTGCATTGGATAAATGGGTGGGTACGTGACAGATGGTATCAGAGCTGTTGGTTGCAGCATTGGTCCTTTATGGGCTACCTATCATAGTTGCAGAGGTAAGTATGCTTCCTGCTCAGCACTGATAGTTAAGAAAAAATTTCAAAAAATTTCAAATTTTTCTAAGTGTCTATGAGTCTATGAGTTTCTGCCAAAACTGTGCCGGTGGAGGAACTCGGCAAGTTCGTCCGCAACTGCGGAAGAACTTAGTGAGTTGCTCCGCAACAACGGAAGAACTCGGCAAGTTGGCCCGAATTTGTGGAAGTGCCTGGGGAAAGGAAGAAAAATAATAAAAAATAAAAAATAAAAATTTCCAAGTGTTTTCGGCGGTCGGACTCGGCGAGTTGGCCCGAAACTGCGGAAGGACTCGGCAAGTCGTTTTGCAACGCGGCAAAACAAATCAATAAGTTCGACGGAAAGATGGAAAAATTTCGGAAGGAAAAGCTAAGTTCGATCGGAAGAACTCGGCAGGTCGCCCCTCAACGGCGGAAGGACTTGGCGAGTTGCTCTGAAACATCGGGAGAACTTGGCGAGTTGCTCCGAAACAGCGGGAGAACTCAGCAAGATGGTCCGAAACAGCGAAAGGTTTTTCTAAGTATTTTTCGGCATCCAAGAGAAAATTTCGGAAGAACTCGGCAAGTCGCCCTGCAATGGCGGAAGGAATCGGCAAGTTGGTCCGCAACGGATCGGAAGGAAAAAGTGAGTCTTCGACCGAAAGAACTCGGCGAGTTGGCCCGAAACAGGTCGGAATAAATCGCTAAGTTGCTCTGAAACAAGGAATTTCAGCGATTTTTCAGAGAAATTTTTCAGGCGCCGAAAGTTGAAAAATGCTATGGAACTTGTGCTCCAGATTGCGCGAAATTGAAGGATTTACCAAAAAAAAATGAGGGAACTGCCCTCGACCCGCCCTGCAGTGGCGGGGAAGCCACAAGGGAGAAAACCCCCTTGACCCCCATCGTCCCCCGGAAGACAGTCGTTGAAAGTGTGAAATGCATTCTTGGGATGAAGAGCAAGAATTTCATAGAAGGTTGTGGAATCCTCAGTAAGAGTAATGGGTTGTAATACCCATTATGGAGGATGAAAGAGAAATTCCTCACCTTAAACTATCTTTGTTTATAGCATAAGAATGGCATAATGAATGTTATATACGTATGTATATACTGAATTGCTAATTCGTGAGAAGATCATAGCTAATGATTCCTTGCATGCTTGGTAGGGAAACCAAGAAAAGGATCAGCTATGACGTGGAGAAGGGACCCCATGTCATGCTTGGAAAGGGATAATTCCTTAACTCTGCTATTGCTATTGTTTTTGTATTTTACAAGTTATGGCATAGGAATGTTGGAAATGCAAAAGGGATAGATAGATGGCATATTGCACAAGTGCATGTGAAAATGTTTTTGCATGTATATGATATTGCATATTGGTAAAAAAGTGAGGATTTACATATGCAATGAGCCACTTAAGATCAAATGATGGTGGTTGTTAATAATTAAGTTGTGTTCGCATTGGTTGTAGGACCAAAGACAACTAAAGCATGGCTAAAGGATGTGGATGATGATTGTTGCATACAACCTCATCAAGAGAGGATGGTGCAACAAATCCATGATCATGATGTTGGAAAAAGGACTGAGTAGCCTTGGTAAGAGGCCGACTGATCAGGTAACATCAAGCGATATTAATAAGAGCCATGCAGGTAAGGGTTAACGGTGCTTACTTGCATGAATGTTGAAAGAGGATGTGGTGAGTCTCTTCAACTAAGCTTAAACTAAGGTGATTTGGTTTGCATTGAGTGCTTGACTATGAATGCCAACCCACCAAGTATGGTGAGGTGCATGTAGGTGAAGGTAGGGAGCCTTACACCCTATAGTTTCTAGAAACCTCAATGCATTCATATGAATTCATATCATGCCATTTGTGAATATTGGTTGTGAGTTTAACAACCAAAGCAACTGAGGACTTATGGACCTATCATGGTTAGGCCATAGTATGTTTGAATGCATAGTATTCATGAAATCATGCAAGATGGCATTGAAGATATGTGCATTGAAATATTCGGTAAATGTTGTAAATATGCATGCATGTGTAGGTGCACATGTTGAAATGCATTGTGTGAATGCATGGGTGTGACATATATATGTTTCAATGCAGTTAGATAATAGATGAAATGGTGGACTATTGCTAATCCTGAGACCATTCCATAAGCTTCTATGAATGCAGGAAAAGGACTGCATGAAGAAGGTAGACATGTGATGGGATACCAGAGCACTCTGTTGGAAGGATAGAGCTGCATGGAATATGAAGTAATGAGTATTTACAGTTATTTAAATTGCATGGATAATGTGACTATGTATTGCAATTTTATTGTGATAATGATGCATATATAGAAATGTATATATATTTCATTGCATTTCAAATGTTAAACAGCTAAAGGTGTTTGAATTATTGAGTATTATAATTCTGAGATCACTTCAGTGACTGTTCTGACAATGAATGATTATGTGCATAGATACTCACAACGTGTTTGGCTAATTGAAGTTTCAATTTTTAGGTAGAAAAGTCTTGCATATGGCAATGAGGATAAGTCCATAGTAAAGACCGAGATCTACCATGTGCAGAAGCCA
The DNA here is from genome assembly GCA_027924585.1 of Larix kaempferi. Lineage (NCBI taxonomy): Eukaryota > Viridiplantae > Streptophyta > Pinopsida > Pinales > Pinaceae > Larix > Larix kaempferi. Next base: position 10,250,180 of record BSBM01000094.1, read on the forward strand.
AAGGTTATGAGAAGGTTCTCATGGTTGTAAATTTATGCATGAAACAAATCTGAAAATTGTCTGGTTTAAGTTTATGAGAATAGTCTCATAGTTGCAAATCTAATTTATGTAGGAAAACAGATTTACAAATTTCAGATTTTAGAATTTCCTTATAATTGCTAATGATTGTTTGGCTTATATAGAATTGTGTCAGGAGTACATGTTGTAGGTGGATGTTCAGGTACGGTAGCAAGGGTGAAACCATAATGGACAGAGTGATACCACTTACGAGATCCAAACAATATGAGGATAGCCTCATTGCTAAGCAAATCAATTTCTATAGGAGACAGAATTGTAAATTCATGTTGAATTTAATTATTAATGTTATTGATTGGTTATGAAACAATCATATTTGAGGCTTATTGCTAAATGTTGCTGACTGTTTGGCTATTTGATAAAGTGTGCCAGGATGACACATTGCAGGAAGACCATGTGTGATGGCCTGCAGAAGCCAAACTAGATGGGAAGGATCCCATGCTTTGGAAATGGGTTTCGAGTGAAATGCCATTGTAAATGTTGATAATGTCTCAGCCGAACTGCATGTTGGTAAAGCATGTGAGTGAGACAGTAAATTATGCCAAGAAGGAATGTGTGGGTTATGGAACATGAAAATATTAGGGTGACAACCCGAAGGACTGTTGACTCAGAGAAGGGAGCCCCCATTCTTCGCCAATAAAGGAAAGATACATCTGTAAAACGAATGAGTATTCGGTAACCCTAGCTGAGGATATACATGTCTGGTTATTAGATTTAATATGCAGAACATGTTTTATTATTTCATTATTATTTCAGACTACTTGAGTGGGACTAAGGCCTACACGGCTCACACCGGAAAGGGATGCATACCTTTCGGGTGATGGGTTATGTTAGGGTTTTCAATATTGACTACACCCTAAGGGAATGGACACATTCCTGGTGTTTCAATACTTGATAGTGAATGATATGAAATATGATTATGATCTTTGAGCAGCGATACTGATGAGTCTACTTATCCTTCTTGTGCTATCAGCTTACACAGATGCAATTTGGTGTTGCACGTAAGAGGCAAAGTGAAGAAAGGGTGCTCAAGAGGACTGTATGGGCAGTGGTAACCTTTCTACGTTCACACTAAAGGACACTAGAAGAGATGGATAGGCCCGAGGAGTTGTGTTGCAAAAAAAAGGGGTATCATCCTTGTGTAGTGTGAGTGGGTATTGTGGGGCCATGCTAGCCTGCAGTCAAGTGAGTCACCTATGGATTTCCTGGAGGGAACCACTGGTTTGCATAAGAGAAGGAGCCACATAATCATATTATGTTGTTCGCATTGCCTAATAAACCCAGTAGGTGTACTGGCTTGGCATTGGTTATTTAGATGTTGTGGAGAAGGGTTGTTGAATTCCTGAAAAACCCAGTCAGTGTACTGGCTTGGCATTGGTTATTTGGATGTTGTGGAGGTATTGGTGAAGGGTGTTATTTCCTGACAAACCCAGTCGGAGAACTGGCTTGGAAATGGTTATTGTATGCTTGATAAACCCAGTCGGTGTACTGGCTTAGCATACTGATTTTTGAAATGCTTGATAAACCCAGTCGACATACTGGCTTAGCATACTGATTTTTGAAATGCTTGATAAACCCAGTCGGCGTACTGGCTTAGCATACTGATTTTTGAAATGCTTGATAAACCCAGTCAGCGTACTGGCTTAGCATACTGATTTTAGGGATGCCTGATAAACCTAGTCGACGTACTGGCTTAGCATTGCCTATTCGGATGATGTTGTGGAGCAGCAGGTGTGCTGGCCAAGCATCCACCCCACAGGTGATCCGAGGCTTGTAAAGCACAGAAGGAAACATGTGGAGTGGCGAGGAAAATGCGCAATACAGATAAGTATTCATTTTCATTTAATTCTTGTTTGGAATAATGAAGATTTCAGGTACAAGTCTTATGACAACCAAGCTAATACACTATTGCTTCTTTGTTGGAAACCTTGGGCATTGCAGGAAGTAAGGACCCTGAAAGGGCCACAGACGCTTGGTAAACCAGAGAGTAACTAGTTGTGCACTATAAAATCCTTGATAAAACCGGAGAGTAACTAGTTGTGCACTATAAAGATCTTGGTAAGTCTAGAGAGTAACTGATGCTCGATAAACTCAGAGAATAGTTGGTGGGAACATTAAACACTTGATGTTGTGGAGCAGTTGGCGTGCTGGCCAAACATTCCTTAATTGATTGATAAAACCAGTCGGCGTACTGGCATGGCATAGCTATTCGAATGGTCGTGGAGTAGCCTGCGTGCTGACCCAACATTCATTGTTGTATCCACGGGAAATCCAATGCTTGGAAAGCAAGGAAGGATCCTGTGGAATAAAGTGAATACATCCGATACAGATAAGTATCTAGTTATCTTACAACTTCTTGCTTATGAATATACGTGTGTATATGATTTGATTATGATTTCCTCAAACTCTTGTCTAGAGATAAACCCTATGAAAATACACTAAACATGTGAATTGATTCAATGTTTGAGTATAGGTATCGCTGGAAGCAAGGACTATGAAAGCATCTGGAGGATGCATGTGGACATGTGCTTGTCCTAAAGAGAGCTCAGTATGAGCGGTAATGAAAGATGATGCTAGTGGAACTGTGTGGGTCCTAGCAGCCAAAGGTTCTGTAAGCAACAATGGGGAAGGGTTCCCTAGTTGAAAGGCATTAGACAGACCTTAGACACTAAAGTGTCATAGCCAAGAAAGGGAAAGTCAAGCATTCACATTGAAGTGAAAGAGGCTAAGGAGCATAGAACCACAAGTGATGGTGTGGCTCCGGATTGGAACAATACTAAGAGGGGGGAACTCTTACTCTTCTCTTTTCTTTTGACTAATGCATCTTAGAAACAAGAGATTGTTGAGTGCATGTCATAAATGAAAACAAATTGTGTTTAATTGCTTGACATGAATTGTGAATGCTGAAATAATTATTTTCCTGTGAAAGGATGAACATGAATGAGTTCATGTGTATGTGGAAAGCATGAAATGCGTGGAAGCCCCATGAGTAAAGCATGGATGTTCCATGTCAATTAGGGAAAATAATTGACTAAATTTAATATTGTGATATGCTTGTCCTAATAGGAATTGCCATGATAAGTCTCACAGGAGAGACATTGAAGGCCATTGTTGCAACTGTTACTTTCCAAGTGATTGCTAGTGAGAAAAACGAGAGCCAGTTGTGCACATTGATCATGGAAGCAGGCCAAACGCTATATGTTTTGGCTGGAAGTCTTCCTCAGATAGTTGCCAGGACAACAAGAAAGATGGCATCCATGAAATTCCAGACTTGTAGATTAGCTGGAAGGTGAATAAAGGGAAGGGATTGCTCTGGAGCAATGCCCACCTGCAGAGCTGGAAGACCAAAGCTAGCAGGAGCAGCTTGAGGAATCCAAAGGACTTGATCCTAAAAGTTGAAAGTAAAGAGATGAAACGCAGGACAGACTTGCCTCCAGTTGTGAATTTTGAGGCATATGTAAAGTGGGTATTTATTCCTAAGTGTTGGAACACCGAGGACGGTGTTATTCCAAGGGGAGGGGAATGTCACGTCCCCATCTAGACCCTATCACTTTAAAATTTTAAATGATGTAATATTGTTATGAAATCGTGGTGAGGAGCTCAAGGCCAAGGCCCCGCCATCGATTTATTGATGCATATGGTTTGCGTGCTAGCCAGGCACATTGGAACTTCAACATCATGTAATATGCATTTTAATAAAATACCCACAACTAGCTATGCAATGCAACAAGAGATGGGGGCATGATTTTACAAGGAATTGGGAGGGAAATATTCAAACCCCTGGTGCTAATCAGGTCAAGCCAAGTGTCAATGAGAGAACCATCAAACCCTCAACTACCCATGTTGACTTTTGTACCCAATCATTCAAGAGTTGGTTGAGGTAGTTAATGCCTTGGGAATGGAGAGGTATGGCTGTCCAAATTCGGGTATGGGCAAGCCACCCTTCATGGAAAATCGTGTTTGTCTCCTTGGGTAAGAAAAGAGCCACGGAATTACTCTCTAAACCATTATTCACCATTGCCTTGCTCTCTCACGCAGCTCTAGCTGTTTGGGCATTTTCCTCCCTGGGTTTTCTGTGTTCCCCTTCATCTTGCAGGCTGGGAAGGGTGTTTTTGCTTTGGTGACCAATGGGGAAGAGAATAGATCGATTTGGGGTTTCAATGGGGCCATTTTGTGCCATTTGAAATGCTCATAGCATGGGGGAGAAATCGTATTGCTCCCTGGGGATGAATTTCCCTTCCCACAGTCTGATTTAGTGAGCCATGATTTGGAGATGAACCCATGGATCCTGTTTTGTAAATCCCATTGTTAAATGTGTATCCATTCCCAATGATTGTGTTTGCTATGTGAGAAAAGAGTATGTTGGGGTATGGGTTATGGGTCTCCATTGTTTTGGCTTGAGCTTGAGAGAAAGCATCCAAGGTTTAAGTGTAACCTGATAAACCCAGCTCTAGACTGGCTTGGCTCAGATGAAATGGTTAATTGGGCTGTGCATGAGCTTGAATGTCCCCTTTTCCTTGTAAGAATCATGCCCAGCTCGAGGGTGGAATTTGTGTTGAGAGATTGATGAACACAACTGGCCTATGGTTGGGTGGAACGTTGCAACGACATAGCTAGTTGTTTGGGACAATTTCCCAATGAAGATAAGTGTTTTTCTGTCTATGTATTTACTTATGCAATGTTTAATTAATGATTATTTTGTTATGTTGGATGAGCATGAATTGTGTGTGGATGTTGTTTTAATTCCGCTGTGCATATTTGATTTGTTTTACATCTGCACACTCATATTTTAATTATATGAATCTAACGAATGGGCTGAGATCATGTGAAAGCTCCGAATTTTGGCATCATGTTCCCCGCCTTGCATTGGATAAATGGGTGGGTACATGACATTCAGTTACTAGTTTAAAGAAGCAGTTATGTCAAGCTTCTTTCGAATTTTGTATAAAAGACAATGAGAATCATTTTTGAAGGGGTTGGAAACTCTTTGAGAGACAATAAGTTTTGAAGTCAAATTTTGATAGAATAATAAAGGCCGTACATTGGAAATACCTATCTTTTGAGACCAAAGATTCATGTGTTGATCATTTTTACAGTCTGTCTTTTCCTTTATCTCTATATGTGCATGTCTACTTTCTTTGTTATGTCTTCCATTATGTTCTTCTTCTATGCTTAAATGAACGTTTGAAATAAATTGGGATTCATACTGGTTATGCCCCGTTTTATCGCATGTAAGTATCCATTTATTTCTCTAAAGTTGACAATGGATTCATCCTAGTTTGATGCATGTTGTTGATGGACTGTCATTGTTTCTTTCTATACCACTTGCAAAATCAAATTGACTGTGATATGGTTGCTATCTTGCCTCTGTGAAAATCTATTTGGTATAAATCTCTTACTGGTACATTAAATATCTGAATGTTGACTCCATGCCCAATGTTTCTTGTTTCCTTTTCAACCAAGTAAATCATTTTTGAGAAATTTGAGTGTGTTTCTATATATTTTAGCATTTACATATATCTTATGAGATAGCCCTCTCTGGTGGAAAAAATGGCTAAGTTTTCTACCTAAAGACTGGTTTGAAATAAGTTACCTTAGGTATTATTCTTTTACAACCAGGGATAAAATCTAAGTGCTAACAGGTGTGTACCCACATGTTTTTGTTAAGATTTAATATGCTAAGACATAAAATAGCAGCATTACATTCCATTTCACAATAATAGCATATACAGGATCACTGAAGAAACAACAAGCATAACATAAACACAAGAGACAGAGATTTATCCTGGGAAACCCTCATGGGGTAGAAAACCCAGCAAAGCTTCCTCAATATAGATGACCAGCAATATACAAAGATGAAACCCTGAGACATGATCTCCTCCTCCACAATAGCAGACCTCTCCTCCACAAGTGCGCTATCCTCAAGTGTGTGAGTGTGTCAAATGAGGAACACACCTCCTCTATTTATACACTACACTGACATGTATTTTACACAGGTACACGTAGGCTCGTATTTAACCAATGGGTTAAATACCCTACTACAACTAACTGGGCTGACCCCTCTAGGGTGGTCTAATAACCCTTTGACCCACATGACACATACAGGGCCGACCCCCACTAGGTGGGTCTAATAACCCTAGTTACCACAACCAACTTGGAGGAATAAACATCTCCGGATTTATAGTATAATCACATCGGAGGTATGGAACATCTCCGGAATAAATAATATACAAATATAATATTCTTTGAAGTTACAATATTTCAACACTCCCCCTTAACGAGAAGGATATTATAACAGTATCTGCACGAGCAAGGAGTCATCAACATCATACATGATACATCTATAAATCATTGGAAGCTTTCTCAACATCATCAGTAACTCAAGCAGTTACTGGAACATCTTCAATACTGGAACATCGACATCTTCAGTATTGAGTCTTTATCTTCTGTAGCACTTGAACAGCTACAATAATATCATCATCTGGATCCTCACGATTATCATCACACGATCATCAGCATCGTCATCTCATGATCATTAGCATCGTCATCACACGATCATCAGCATCGTCATCTCACGATCATCAGCATCGTCATCACACGATCATCAGCATCGTCATCACACGATCATTAGCATCGTCATCACACGATTATCAGCATCATCATCACACGATCATCAGCATCGTCATATCATGATCATCAGCATCGTCATCACACGATCATCAGCAACATCATATCATGATCATCAACATCGTCATCACACGATCATCAGCATCGTCACACACGATCATCAACATCGTCATCACACGATCATCAACATCGTCATCACACGATCATCAACATCGTCACACACGATCATCAGCATCGTCATCACACGATCATCAACATCGTCATCACACGATCAGCAGCATCGTCATCACATGATCAGCAGCAGTACAAGTATTCATGCCAATACAAGTGACCATATCAACAATACGAGTATCCTACCGACTCAAGTAGCCACATCATCAATACAAGTATCCTACCGATACAAGTAACCACATCATCAATACAAGTATCCTACCGATACAAGTAACCACATCATCAATACAAGTATCCTACCGATACAAGTAACCACATCATCAATACAAGTATCCTACCGATACAAGTAACCACATCATCAATACAAGTATCCTACCGATACAAGTAACCACATCAAAAAACACTTTCTCGGAGACCATACGTCTACGGATCAATTCAGGGACCGTAGTCCGGGGATGATACAATCCCCACTTCTCGGAGACCACACGTCTACGGATCAATTCAGGGACCAAAGTCCGGGGATGATACAATCCCCATCACGTACATTTTGAACCAAGGTCCAGGGACGATGCAGTCCTATCTTCAATTCTCGGAGACATCAGTCTACGGATCAATTCTGGGACCTCAGTCCAGGGACGATGCAATCCCCTTCCTGTTCATTCAGGACTTCATTATCGGAGACCCAGTCTACGGCTCTATTCTGGGACCTCAGTCCGGGGACGATGCAATCCCCTACCTGTTCATTCAGGACTTCATTATCGTAGACCTCACGTCTACGGCTCTCTTTAGGACTGAAAGTCCAGGGATGATCCAATCCCCTCAACTGTCCACTAAGGACTTCATTCTCGGAGACCTCACGTCTACGGCTCTCTTTAGGACCGAAAGTCCAGGGATGATCCAATCCCCTCAACTGTCCACTAAGGACTTCATTCTCGGAGACCTCACGTCTACGGCTCTCTTTAGGACTGAAAGTCCAGGGATGATCCAATTCCCACCTGTCCACTAAGGACTTCATTTTCGGAGACCATACGTCTACGGATCAATTCAGGAACTGAAGTCCAGGGATGATACAATCCCTCTTCTTTCTCGGAGACACCTGTCTACGGCTCACTTTAGAACAAGTGTTCAAGGATGATACAATCCTCACATGTATTCTCATCAATACAAGTACAAGTATCCTCAACCATACAAGTACATTAATCAATACATGTATCATCAAAAGTATGTATTCTTACCAATACATCTTATCATCAAAAGCATGTATTCTCACCAATACATCTATCATCAAAAGCATGTATTCTCATCAATACATCTCACGTCAAAAGCATGTATAAGTAAAGCTAAGTATTCTAAGTATAAGAGTCCTAAATCTAAATATTTCTAAGTATCTAGGTGTAGAGAACATGTTACCTCAACATCGACCTTGTTGTTCGATGAGACAATCTCATCAGCAGTGACTATACTACTCCCCCTTTCGAGGAGGGTCCTTTTGAACTACACCAAGCTTGTCTCGGAAGTATTCAAATTTCACTCGAGACAGAGGTTTGGTTAGTATGTTGGCAACTTCTTCACTTGAGGTAAAGGTTTGGTTAGTACACCGGTAACCTGTTACAAATTCAAACTTTATAGTTCCTTTCTGCGTCATATCTTGTTAGTTCCCTATGTTCTTTGACTTATCATGGAACACTAGATTCTATGTCATCTTGAAACAACTCTAATTATCACATAGGATCTCAGTTGGTTCTATCTCTAAGTCAAACAATCCTGAAGCCAAACTTCTTCACAACTAGCAGAGCAAGCAGCCATATATTCTGCTTGTGCTGAGAGCCACACTAGACTGCTTCCAGCTAAACCACGAGATCATGGCTAATCCCAAACAATAACATCCTCTCGATGAGTTCTTCCTGTCTGATACACTTCCTGCCCAATCAGAATCTGAATAACCATCTGAAGTCATGATCTTCAAGATAGCATTCTATTGTGTCCTTTATGTGCCTCATCACATGCTTTGCAACTATCAGGTGAACACATCTAGTTTCCACTAGATACTGACTCAAGGTGTTCACAACAAAGCATATATCTAATCTAGTATATGTTAGATACATCAATGACCCAATAATTTGACTGTACAGAGTTATATCCACTAACTCTGATGAGTCATCTCCTAACAGCTTCAAGTTGGAATCCATAAGAGTGGCCATTCCAACATATCATGTCTTCTCAAGATTTCTTAGCATACTTTCTCTGGTTGAGAGAGATTCCTTCTGAGACTTTCCATACTTTTAGACCTAGAAAGTAATGCATCAATCTGAGATCTTTCAATTTCATTTCTACAGTCATCTATCTGTGCCATCTCTCATCAGATGGGTCTATTGATATGAGCCTCAACATCATTCGAACTCTGTGGTGAGTTCTTTCTTGCATCCATGTCATATGTGTATAGAAATCATATTCAACCTTGTAGCAAAGGTTGAGATCCACATCACCCATGGTGATCATTAAGCTTATCAATTTATTATCGATCTTAGGTACCTATACAGAACCTGATTCACACTTCTTCTTTAATTACACCATACTTGGAGCAAACATCTTGTCGTGATTCTCTTCCCCTTTCTAAGAGAATCTTCTAGCCATGAGCCTTCTATATTTTGTTTGATTTGTAAATCTTCTTGTTTGAACATCCACCACTTGTACGGTGTCCATCATTCTTCATGACCTTTCCTACAAATCAAAATTAAGTACATGATTAGTAATACTTCATAATCATCAAATCATATTGACATGATAACCTATTATGCATACAGATATCATTTACATAGTGATGCAACTATTTTGACCAATACTTTGGCACAACACTTTCCCATATCCTGTATGCATACAGTGGCTATCTAGATGCCTTCCATCTCTACCAGAAAATACTATCGAGAGTGTGCACAACTCTCAGCATGTCAGCAAAGAGGTTTCATTCTAGACAAGCAACAATGGAATGTTTGTCCAACTTACCAATCATATGCATATTAGTAGTATACTATTCAATGTTCTATAAATATTTACACTCACCATGATATATTATAGGAATACAAATATGCATACAACCTATTACAGGCAATATCATTTACTATTTCAAATAACAACTCAAATACTTATCTTTTATGTTTGTGTGGTTGCCTCCCGCTTGATCTTCTGTATGTCTTTTGAACTTCTATTCATTCTGTACCACTGTGCATGTTCAAGTGTCATCCTCATGATCTCATACACAAACATACACCCATTAGTATGTTCTAAATGTTATCAAAACATTATAGTTCTAAATAATCTTGAAAATGTATGGTCATGATTATAGTTAATAAACATTAGTATTCAAGATTTCAGGGAAGTCTTCTTTTACTCATGCATATCATCAATCAAGATAAAAGACATAATATGCATAATCCCTTGATTACTAACTTTATGAATAAGCATAACCAATCATACCAAGTATACTTAAGGGATCCTAACACAAGGTAAGATTAATGGGAAACATACCTGGATTAGTATACCTACTTAGTTATGTACAACATACCTAAACAATGTCTTCAATGATTTAGAGATCCTGAGCTAGAACCTGCATGTCTCATAGGTTAAGCATAATATAAAAAAGTCATACATACCTCGTAAGTAGAAAAAAGATTATGGATGAGTCTTTGTCTTCATGTTTTCATGGTCATGGAACCTGATTTGTCTTTTGTGATGTACCTGTATCTTGTTAGCAGACAACATCAACCTCACACAACATCATAATGCATTAGTACAATCATAAGTGTCAACACCCTAACCAATGAATATCTTCTATCATGCATTCATAATTTTGTTAAGGTTATACGACAAATCTAAAATCAAAATTGTACTAACTGTAATAACCTGAAGACAAACATACCATAAACTTAATCATGGACAAATATCGAAACATACCTCGATGAGTCATACCTATCGAGATCGCTTGTATTCTTCTTATGTAAGGCTTTATCCTCATCTCCCTCTGAGACAGGAACTTCTTCACTTATGCAGGTGACCAATCCATCTTCTTCTAGGATTAACCCAATCCACTTGATTTGCAAGAACTGGACCTTGATGAGATGGATATGGGTTTGTCAGAGAAAACCAAAAAATTCAAACTTTGAATTTCAAACTTCCGAAAGGATAGAAATATGCGCCTTGATGAGCTGATCAAACTGGTGTATTCAGAATTTGAAAACTGCAAAGTTTTACTCCTCAATTTTGCCTTTGAAACTTTCGGATTCTCTGGACGTGACCCTGAACTGGGGTTTGATGAATCCCACTCTTTTTCCCCATCAAAAGGTTTGATCCAAAGCTCTAAGCTTCTATTTTTCTTAGGAGCTTCCAGCCGTGGTCACAGATTTCAAAAATTCCCATTTTTACAGAAGCCCTAATTTTCCACTTTTCTGATCAAAGTCCCGAACTAGGGTCTAATCAAGCCCGGCCTTCTGCCCAACCAAAAATTCTGATCTTGGTCTCTAAATTTCTATTTTGATGAGTAGCATCCATCCGTGGTCTCCGATTACAAAAATTCCAACTTTCTTCAAAGCCCTAAATTCCGGAAGCCATGAATGAAGGTACCAAAAAATAATTCTGTTTTGACAGAAATATGTACCTGATTGTTTCTGGTGTAACTCCGAAATTTTTGATCCACAAGGTCTGAAAAAGTTTTCTGAGATAGCCTGATCTGTTAGCTTTCCATCCTGACAGGTCTGACCTCAATTGGATGTTCTGAGAGAGAGTTATGCCAAATGTCGCAACGTGACCTGTTTTGGGAAAATACAGGATAGCGAACTTGTACGGCATGCCACGTGTCACTGTTTGACCTTCGGCCTCTGAAAACGTTTTCTGAGATAGATCGGCCTGTTATCTTTCCATCCTGACAGGTCTGACCTCAATTGGATTCTCTGAGAGATAGTTATGCCAAGTGTCGCAACGTGACCTGTTTATGGGATAATACAAGAGAGCGAACTTGTATGGCGTGCCACGTGTCACTGGTTCAACTTCGGCCTCTGAAAAAGTTTTCTGAGATAGTACAGTCTGTGTAATATCTTTCACTTTTCACGAAATTTCATTTGGAGCTTCCTAGCCCAAGTTATGACCTTTTTCCCAAGGTCACCTGATTTTGACTCAGATCTGGAAGAGGCAGAAACCCTATATTGTACAGATCATAAATCACAACGTACAACGAATTAGAGGTTTTCCTTTGGACACAAGGTACCTAGAGATTTTAGCTTCGTCCTGTAACAATTTCAGATCCGAAACATTTGCCAAAACGTATTTATAGCGAAAGTGCTACGATGACTGGTTTTTGCTATGTAAAACCCTAACCTTCAAATTGTCGTAAGTAAAGCAAGTGTCTTTAGTGCCATACCTTGTCTTCCTTCAGGTTAGCTCTGATACCATGTTAAGATTTAATATGCTAAGACATAAAATATCAGCATTACATTCCATTTCACAATAATAGCATATACAGGATCACTGAAGAAACAACAAGCATAGCATAAACACAAGAGACAGAGATTTATCATGGGAAACCCTCATGGGGTAGAAAACCCAACAAAGCTTCCTCAATATAGATGACCAGCAATATACAAAGATGAAACCCTGAGACATGATCTCCTCCTCCACAATAGCAGACCTCTCCTCCACAAGTGCGCTATCCTCAAGTGTGTGAGTGTGTCAAATGAGGAACACACCTCCTCTATTTATACACTACACTGACATGTATTTTACACAGGTACACGTAGGCTCGTATTTAACCAATGGGTTAAATACCCTACTATAACTAACTGGGCCGACCCCTCTAGGGTGGTCTAATAACCCTTTGACCCACATGACACATACAGGGCCGACCCCCACTAGGTGGGTCTAATAACCCTAGTTACCACAACCAACTTGGAGGAATAAACATCTCCGGATTTATAGTATAATCACATCGGAGGTATGGAACATCTCTGGAATAAATAATATACAAATATAATATTCTTTGAAGTTACAATATTTCAACAGTTTTAGTGGCAGCAGGGGTTGATCAAAATGGTGACACAATATTGTTTAATACAATAGTACCTCCTCACACTTTTGGTCATTGCATGCTCAAAGACATCCAATTCAATGAGATTGGGAATAGGTACACTTGGATTTTGATGGAATGGATCATTTTTGTTGTGTTGTTTTTGGAGAGGGGCACACAAAGGTATTTTGGAGAGTGATTTGGTTGCGGATAAGTCTAGATATTCTCTAGGGCCTTTTCCTACTAGCTCTATAGTTGATTGAAGGTGAATAATTACATTTTTTTTCCAATTGAACTTCTATACCTTGTCAAAATCCTGGGCTTTGTTTCACCTATATATAATTGAGACTAATTGACATATGGGGATTCAATGCACATTTGTTAATTGGGGCCTTGGTTATTTGTGAGAAAGGAATTAATGGTGAATGTGCTTGTTTCCATCCCATTTTTTATGAATATCTATCTTCCATTACGACATCTCTATTTCATCGATATTTTGGGCTTGGTTATGTTGAATTATATTCTCTAAGTCAAATTTAGTTGTGGGGATTCAATATTTAGTTATCAATTAGTGCTTTGGTTGTTTGCGAGGACCATTGGGTTGTATGTATTGAATCCTCTATTGACTTACTCTCTTTTACACATTTGGAAAGCCCATGATATTTGGAATATTGTGTACATTGGTTTATCTACCTTTATGAGATATGGCATTACAATCAAAGCATAAAAAAGGACTGCAAACACTCTCATTCTATTAGATATATGTTGTGTGAAATTGATGAATTATGCTTACTTTTTAGAAGACATGAAGATTTGATAGTAAGTAACAACACCTAAATATTTGTAGTGGTTAGAAAGGTGCATGATTGGGAATAAATACAAATAATTATGCAATGGTAATATAATAATTCATGCATTAGAAAGAGAAAATGCAAGATCTAAAATGAGAGTGTAAGGTTCTTCACAATATGGTTAGTCATTTATCAAGGATGCTTATTATGTAGCCTCCAATGCCATAATTTCCATTGGAATAAGTTGAATGGATAAGAAGGAAGAGGATATAGTAGAAATAGAGATGGATTGAGATGGAATGACAAAACTTGAAGGCAATAAAACCCCAAAATAATAGGGGGGAGGTAGTAACAAGAATGGGTTCATGTAATATCAACAATTTGATATGTTTAGCAAAACTTCATTATATCAAGGGATATTTTGGTTAGTATATTAAAGTAGAATAAAAAATAAATCCTATGGGGGGATAGTAGATTATTTTTAAGAATTATATGTAAAATTTTGGAACTTTACTACACAAGAATTAGACATAAAGCTTATATATGTCCACATTTTTGTATTTCTATGTTGAGTAGTGTGGTTGCAACAATTTATAAATACAAATATTATTCATTCCTATAATTAAAAAAGGTAGTGCTTTTGATATTATGGATATTTTTAAGATTATCCTCCTCTTAAATCCTCTAATGGTATAATAATGAAACACCATATCTATCAATATTATAAATATGATATGATTTAGACTCTTTTCGGTCATATTTTTCCAACCATTTTTGCCCATAATTCGGTCAAAAATTGAGATGAATTAATGGAATCACAAATATAATTTGTTGACATTGCACAATACAAGTGCAACACGGGTATTTGAGGGTGTTGAATCCATTTATGCATTCAAAATGAAATTTCAGCAATGAAAAATTGCAATTTGACCAAAAATTGTATAGTCATATTATAATGATGATAACCGGAGAAAAATAAAAATAGTACAACATTATTTAGACTACTTCTCATCATTATATCATAATCTTAAGTGAATTTCACTAAATTTAAAACAACTTTCGGAACCATTTTAGCTTTCATATTAATTATCTTATCCATCATTTTAAAATTTCACTAAAATTTTACTAAATCAATATTAAGAAGTTGTAGGGACCCCCATTTCCAGGTCCTACTTAGAAAAATTTTAATATCTTAAAAACATAATAAGGTGGATCTCTCCTTTTTCTCTCCCCGAGGCTAGATATGGGACTCTCCTCCCGCTTTAGAAGTCACAAATCAAACTTTTTTAACAGCCTGACCTCCAAAGCTTCTTAAAATAAGTGAAATGTTTGAACCACACTGTTATCGATGAGAACCTCTTATTCCCTCAGGATCTCCATATAATATCCCTGGAAAAATATCCCCATAGATTCCTCATAGTATTGATGAGTCACATATACACGATCATCATAACCATTACAATGCTTAATCATCAATAAAATTTATCAAATTCAAGGACTAACAAGTGTACACAAAGCCTGTTACTATAGGTTGAATCTGCTGCTAGAGGAGAGGTAGCCATCTTCAATCCAATATCACTCATCCAAGTGCCGACAAGGTCTTTCGTTGAAAACTCACCAGTAAAATCTTGTTTAACCATAGGCGAAGCAACCGTTAGCTTTGCCACCCAACCATAGTCTTATGCAATTAGTCGCATAGCCACCCCTGAGCTTTGGGGTCGTAGAGGATACACACTTGCAAAGGTTCATAAATGAGATCCCCCTCACCAGGATCCTTTGCCAAACTTGCCATAGAAAGAAAAATAAGAAACCCATAGCCATTACAATAGTCATCCAACAATAGGGTCCCTTTTCCTTTCTTCTCATCTTTCTTAAATAGGAAATTTTCCTGCGACACATGTTGCTTCATGCAAAAATACTCTTGTATGTAATATTATTTAATACAAATATTCACCCACCCATGTGTCGTTCTCTCATGAGAGTGCACAAACTTCCCACATTTTACTCCTAGATGTCCCCTGATGCTAGGATTCTAATCCCTATTTTAGTGGGTGCATGTGGGGTTGACTAGTTAATGACTCCTAGTCTATCTTTTGCTTCATATTTAATTATTCCCAATTATTTAATTATAGATAATCATTTCATGCACAAACAATCTAATGCAATACTATATTCCAAGTACATAACTACAAGTAGTCCTTTCATGCACAAATAATTTAATGCAATTCTATATGCCAAGTACATAACTACAAATATTCCTTTCATGCACAATTAATTTAATGCAATTCTATATGCCAAATACACGGGTGTTCATTTATCAATTTTTTTTATTCGTCTAGGTACCACATCGTTGGGTCCTTCTGGCTTTCTTTCCCTAATTGTCTAGGTACCACATCGTCTGGTCCTCTTGACTTTCTTTCCTTAATTGTCTAGGTACCACATCATCGGGTTCTCCTGAATTTCTTTCCTTAATTGTCTAGGTACCACATCGTCAGGTCATCTTGAATTTTTTTCCTTAATTGTCTAGGTACCACATCCTCGGGCCCTTCCAAAAATACTTTTTCATTTTACTATTGTGCTGGGATTCCATGTAGTTATTTAGGAATTGTTACCATAAATCATCTGGATACACTTTATGTGAGACTAATGGCGCCGAGGAGTAAGTTTGTTCTTATTGCGCACCCCTCAACCTCATATGTGACCAATCCGTTATGGTCTCCCCCGTACGACTTCACGCTTCCCTGAGTAAAGCTGAAAGGGATTTCCAAACTCGTGCATGGATGCTTATCGGAAGCCAAAATCATCGTCGTACCCCCATGTGTATTTTTCCCGACCTTTGCGACTCCCTTTCTGTTATGTCGTGAGTCAGTCGGTAAACCATCTTACCATTCACTGTACACATACTCAGAGAACACATATCAATAGTACTGCTCAAAACCATCATATCATAATTCACATCATTCATTCCCTAATCGTTAAGCAAACATATATATTTGTTAATTGGATTCATATCATAATCACCCGCATAATTTCATTTCCATAATTTAGCATAAATAAGACATTCATAATAATATTTCACACATGCTAATCAATCAACAAAATCACAAGTATCCATAATCGTCATTAAATCCATCATTAGAAACATATTTGTTTATCACATACATCGTTAGTCAGTCAACAATTTTATTCTTAATCAGTATCTATGCGTCCATTTATCTTGGTTTCTTTAGCTGGGTCACTTACCAATAAGTGTCATCAATATCGATATTCGTAGCGAGTTTGAGGGGCATTACAGAAGTCTTGTATCTTATTTAATTGTCTTCTCAAAATATATATTTAATTAATAATTTTTTAATTACTTAAAATTAAAATTAAAAAATATATTAAATAAAAATTAAAATAGTAAAAATCTTTTTTTTTTAATTGTAAATATTTTTAATTAGAATGATAGTGATTGTGATATCACATAAGCATTTATATAAATATATCATATCTTGAGTAGATACAATGAAAGGAAACATATAAGTAAGAAATTGAAGATGCAATATCAATGTTGGTGAAGAGGCAAATTCAATATTGGTGATAGATAATCATTTTGCCATTTTATTTTTTTGTTGAGTGAGATGGTGGGAAAATTAAAGGTTAAAAGATGATTTGGGAAATCAAAAGGTAATTATAGAGAAGGAAAAATAAATTGTAAGATAATTATAGATTAATGGGTGTATTGACTCACTTGAATGGAATATAAGGTCATTTATTTAAATAAATGGGTGTATTGATTTTATTTGAGTAGGACATAATGCCAATTGTAAATAAATGAGTGTATTGACTTTATTTAAGTGGAAGATAGGTGTTAGGCATAGAGAAATGGATGTATGGACTGACTTAAGTAAGACATAGAGATTAAGAATTCTAGAAATTTTTCTAAGTAAAGAGAAAGTCATATTTTAATATCTTTGTCATACTTTATTAAAGTCTATAAATGCTTTTAGTATCGACTTGACTTTAAGAATTCAATAAAATGGAGAATTTTGTAATTGAATGAACCTTCAAACCTTGTGAGTTAGAGTGAGGGACTGAGAAACATTAAAAAAATGGTAATAAAGTTGGAGTGTTGTGAACAAATTATTAAAAAAAAATTATATATATTTTAATGATTTGATTGTATTAAAAAAAAAAAATTAACATAAGGGTGGATATGATTTCAGTTTTATAAAAATTTGATTTAGTTGATCGATATAACTTTATACATAAAATTTTATTTAGTTAACATGTGATTTAGGTTCATATTATTTAATAATAAATAAAAAAATGGTAATATTTTACAATTATAAGAGATCATTTAATTATTAAACATGAAAATGAATAATATAAAAAAATTAATTTTAATTAATTCTTTTAATTTTTTTTATAAATTAAAATAAATAAATAAAACTAAAGATTGAATTTATATTTATATTTAGTTTATAAAATTAAATATAATATGTGATATGAAGAGGATGGAAATGAAAATCACTTGTTCTTTAACATTAAATTGAAATTTCAAAATATTTAGTGTAATAATAACATTCTTAATTTGTAGGAATGGTTATAGTACATAATAAAAAAAAAATTAAAATAAATGATTCTTTATCTTTTTTAAGATAAGGAATCATCATCACAATCATACTAAACTTATTTTTTATGTTCTTTCAAAATATTTTTGATGATGATGATGATAATTTTTAACGTCCACTAAAACCAAATTTGGTCTATCGAAACTTAGGAGAAAAGACAATATATAGATTATTTGATTTTCTTTAAAATACTGTTTCTATGCTCAAAAAGCTTAAAGAGGAGTGTCTGTAGCTTGCTGTAGATTTGAGGAGCTAGAAGGTTAGAAAGGTTATTGGTGGAGCAAATATTTTGGAATTGAGTTCTAGTGTGGGTGAAAGCATGACATTCTAAGAGAAAGTGATTTTCATCTTCAATGCTCATAGGCATTTTAGGGGTTGTCCAATGCCCAATTTCACTACGAAGCTCATGAGAGTTCATTCTAATCTTGGCAATATTATTTTTTTCTTTAAGGTTATTAATATAGAGAGATAATTTTGATCCTTAAGATTACAGTTAATGATCTATTTATAATATCATAATTTTCTTTCAACCTCTAAATCTTCCTTGTACCACATTTTCTCTTTGAACGCAAAAGTAATAGTGTTTTATGGTGTCGATATTTTGTTGAGAGGTAGTTTCATCAATCCTCCAATAATTTAACCAAGCCATGGCATATTTAAGCCATCCCCACTTGAGGCAAAGGTGATTTTCGTTGGAGTTAAGAGCAATTTTAGAAAGTCAATCGTCCCCTATATTGTTTAATTTGTGCTTGTACATTAGATATCTAATCATAGCCATGCTTTCAATGGGAGAGAGCCCCGCTTCTAAGAGGAGAGTAAGATAGGGCATGTTAGCTCAAAATGTTTTATGTTGTATTGGTTGTCCAACAATTTTTTTCATATAATTCATTAAAGCATTAATTTTTTAACCACTACTCAAAACAAAGAAAAACAACTCAATAAGGGTGAGAAGATAAGCTATTTCTTTTATAATTGAAGATATAGTTATTAACATCCATTAAAATGAAAATAATTTATTAGTT
Source organism: Larix kaempferi (assembly GCA_027924585.1). NCBI lineage: Eukaryota > Viridiplantae > Streptophyta > Pinopsida > Pinales > Pinaceae > Larix > Larix kaempferi. The sequence goes on from BSBM01000094.1 coordinate 10,269,534, forward strand.
AAAATATACATAAATTCCATTAACATTATTATTCCACTAAAATATATATTATTTAATAATAAAATTATACATCAAATGCATTAAAATTAATAATAAAATTGGAATTGAATTCAACAAGTCTGTGAATTTTTTGTTTGAAATCTTTGGAAAAAACCTATCAAAATGTTTTAAGAAAATATTATTATTCTCTGCCAAGGTAGGAATATACTAACATTCTTTAACGACTATTAGTTTACTTATTTTCATATTAGATTTTGCAAAGTTTTATAAAGTTCTACCAAATTTCAATATTAAAGCTAGTATTTTGAAAAATCAAAATAAATTTCTAAATTTTTAAAATACAATATTTTGATTTTTGGATTGGTTTAAAACAGTTCTAATGGGACCTAAATATCTGCAAGAGTGCTTTTATTTATCAAATTTTAAAATTTAATAAAATTAATTTTTAAACTATTTTTTTAAAACGACACATCTTGCTCATGATACAATGTAATTTAATGCCACCAAAGTCTCATCGGCGTTTTTCAATGCCTCTTTGTTGAACTATTTTTATTAAAGCTTTATGATTATTAGATTGTCAACTTATAATTTTTATTAAATTTTGTATCATGAATCAAATTGAAATTAATTAATGTCGTTGTATCATTAAGCTCGAACTCAGCGTTGTGTCAGGGCTTATCTATTTAAGCCTCAACGCTTATCTATTGAAGCCCTAGTACAATGCATGCATATATTGATTTTGAGTGAGATTTATGTTGCATATGCTTTGAACTGATCCATGGGAAGACTATTGCTAATGCAGAAATCAGAGGATTTAATTGGAAGGAAAGAGTACAAAGAAAGAGTATTAAGCTGCTAGTGCTCCTACAAAAAGTAATGAGGATATTGCTAGACAAATAACAAAAGAGTGTAAAGGTTTACCCTTGGCCTTAAATGTTGTTGCAACAACATTGGCTGATAATACTACTGCAAATGAGTGGCGTCTTTCTTTAACTCAAATGAACAAATGTAGATCCAAGTTTTCTAACTATGTACAACATCATTGATGAAGATCTCTATGGGCAACTAAAATGGAGTTACGATAATTTGAATGATTGTAACTTTTTTTAAAAAAATCTATATTGTGGTGTCTTTCCCTATGCCATTTGAAGCTATCATAGATCAAGTCCATAGGGTAAATTTACCCCTGTTCCTGGTTTAAAAATATAAGATATGACCTAATGGATAAGAGGAAAGGAGTTATAATATTATAGTCTTGGAGTGTTAGGAATTTCCCCACATAGAAGATTGACTCACTATGACTGTGGAGAACAAATTTAGTTACCTATTTAAATAAGGGGGTTGGCACGTTCTAAGTTTCAAATTACCAATCCAAAGCACATTTCGCAAATTGATAATTTCTCTCGATGGATGGCAATTTCATACACCCCTCAGCCCTTTTCAAAGGTAGGCTGGATTGCTTTTGAGAAAAAATATATTCTTAAACTGTTTGGTTTCAACCAGAGCTTTAGTTACTCAGTACTTCAGACTCTAGATAAACATAACTAACATCTTTTAAGGGGAAACACCATAGATCACGACTTATTTTCGAAGTATTTTTTCAATGTTACAGGAACCAATGACTAACTTTTTAAGATCGCATATCGATGCGCAAGTGCAGAAATAAAGCTTAAGGCAAATTTACAAACCTCCAAGGATAGAACCTTCTTCCCGATTTCTTCCAACCGAGACCCAATATCAGATAGAGCTATTAGTACACCTTGTAGATGCTTGGATTGCAAGGAATATTTGTTGAAAAATTTACACAACTTTTCAACAGCTTTTATGCCATAGGCTAGCTTCTGCAGCTCTTCATTATTTGCAACTAAATATGCCAATACACTAGGAGCTTCTTATCCAACTTGACCAGGATCATCAAGAAGCTTGACTAAAATAGGTAACATATTAGTCCTCATATCCCATTCTTGTGGATAGATAGAAGGGAAAGCACAACCTATGTTTGTCAAGCACAAGCAAGCAAGCAATCTTGTGTGAGGAGATTTACCCTTTACTAATTTGATGATTGTAACTAGAGCACCACCCTGTTTAGCACCAATAAACTTCATAGAAATTTGAGTATTTTTCTTGTCAAGAGCTCTTAAAGCATCTAAGCAAGCTTATGTTCTCATTAGAGAAGCATAAGATTTGTAAAATGTATTTTTTACAAATCCTTGGACTTAACCACCTTTTTTCTATTCTTTCTTATTTGATATCATAAAGTGTATTTAAATCTTGTCAAATGGCTGAGTATTCATAAACCTTTGACCACATTATCATCTTGTCGGGCTATGGCTCATTGGTTGGGAGGGGGCACTGCTAAACAAACCAGTTTGAAACTTTGGTGGGTGTAGTGCCCTTTTGTGTATGTATGAGCGAAGGTGTTTGACCTCCCAAATTTTGTTACCCTCTATCAAAGGGGCTTAACACATACAGGCTAGTTGGTCCAAGTGGGATGTTAATAGGATACTCCTTTTAACACTTTTGTCTTGAAACTCTTATATTTGTTGTGTGATCCTTCATTTTTTTCTTTATTATCTTATCCCAAGGATTCCTTCTCTTATTTGGTTAATTTCAAAGTATTTTTCTTGTTCAAGCATCTTTCCAGGAAGAGTGTATTCCTTTGATTAGATTTTCGCAGGACATGAACAACTCTCAAGTTCATGTGGCAGTATTATGGTGTATAATGAACCTAAGCTATCCTGAAATCCCTAGTGTTCTTTCTCGTGTAGAAAGGCGCATACATGCAGGAATCCTTTCACAACTTCAAAATATGACCGATGATCCCTGCTTAGATGTTAAAGTATGTGTTATCTCCCCAAATAAATTTGTCAAGTTGAGCCTTTTTAGATGATAGGATGTCATTTGAAAATTCATTTCTAAATTTCTTAAGGCTCATTATTGATATCTTTATGCATGTAATTAAGTTTGAAAAACATTAGATTGGGTTTTCATTTAAAAAATTTCAAAAGACAGGTTTCAGTAGCTAAGCGCTTATTTAAAACGGTCCCTAAGCTACCGAAAACCCTACTTTCGGCAGCTTAAGTGAAATTTTCAAGGCTCTCTTAGCTACCGAAAGTGAAAGGACATACAGCATGAGTCAGGGGCAGTTTTCGGTGGCTTGCGTGAATACAATGGTGTTCATTAGCCACTGAAAGGTAAGTTTCTGGCAGCTTACATTTCAAAGGAAAAATTGTTCAAAGCTACCAAAAGCAGAGGCATTCTCAACACTTTTCGGTAGCATATCTCATAAGAAAAATCCTTCAAGCTAAGGGAAGGTCAGTCTTTTTAGTTTCGGAGGCTTAGGTGAACATGTCAGATTGATTCATTAGCCACCGAAATAGAGCTTTCGGTAGCTAATAGAAATCAAGCTTAGACCTACTAGCTACCGAAAGCCTAAAAATCACAGGAAATTGCCATTTGTTGCACAGATCCAAGTTTTATCATTCTAAAGGGCATGAGGATGGTTTCTAAGTGAAGTTTTTAATTAATAGGATCTGTTTCAATGTGTTGTTCCAATTTTGAAGGTGCCAGCAAGATGGAAATAACGAAGAAATGTGGTGTTTTTTACTGTCCTGAGTCATCATTTTCAAATGACGATTCTGAGCGCCTGGAGAATCTTTTTGCGAAACTCTCGGAGGTTTTTGTTCCTAACATGTTAGAGAACAATAAACTCTCCCCGTTTTCCTATAGGTGTTGTAGATTGAGAGAATCGAATCTGTCACTGAGCACAAATTTTTGGATCCCAGATTCTACCTATTTGACACACGTTTTTGAAATGCAGATCTCGAGCAAACCAAAACGAGTTACAAAGATATAAGAGAGGGTTTTGTTCAAAACAAATCATTGCACAATAACCTCTTTCATTTTATACACAGGTGTCACATAGCTGGAGAAATGAACCCATCTCTGAGCCTCTTCTTCAGCAGTTTCAGCAAAAAAGGGAGTTTTTACTGTGCAGAGTCATCATTTTCAAATGATGATTCTGAGCGACTGAAGAATCATTCTGCAAAACGCTCGGAGTTTTTTCTTCCTAACACATTAGAGAACAATAACCTCTCTTAGTTTTCCTACAGGTGTCACATATTGGGAGAATCGAATGCATCTCTGAGCTCCATTTTTCAGCAGTCTCGCCAATTAAAAATGATTTTTTCTGGTTTGTTGAAAAGCGGTTTTCGATTTTCCATCTATAGTAAATCCGACCTAGATTCTTAGGATCTGGGGAGATGTTGTAAAGGCTATAAAGCCTAGAAATCATGTGGAAAAAGGGTTGGATTTTGGAGAGACTTTTCATACTTGTACTCTCAAGCTTCTCATTTTCAGATCAGTGGTACAAGCTTCTTTTGCCATTATTTGTTCAGACTTTCATCTTCTTGTCTAGTCTATACTTGCACTTGAATGTCAAATTCATGTTTATTCTGTTTGTCTGATGTTTGATAACTGTCAACTTGTCAATACATCCATGAACTAGAATCTGCAATTACTTTGCTTGGTTTATCTAGCCACTCATATATACTTGGTGCGTATGTTTCTGCTAGTAAATTAAGAGTTCTTCGTACATTCATTTATCTACAGCCCTCTGAACAATGATAGTTGAAAGCCTTGTAAATTTGTTGTGTTTATTGCATGTCTTGAGTGAGTGAGTTTTGATTTAGTCATCTGACTTGATCCATTTGAGTGAAGCTTTAAGATATTAGTTAAGTTACCAGGCATCTCTGAGATACAACCTAGGAGAGTTTCCTGGAGTGATAACAGTATGGGTAGCAATTGTTTCTTAACCTTGGAAATACTGTTTTTGTTTTCCTTTTTCAAATTTGCCTTCCTGCTTTAATTCTTTCAATAATTGTCTTATTTCTACCTCATAATCAAATTACAGGATCGCGTGAAAAATGCATTGGAGCATTTTATGGATGCAACAATCTCATTCTAGTGCCATATTTTCCTGTAAAGATTTAATCCAATCTCTTTAACATCAACTAGTTTGCAGTTGTGATGAAGGTCATTAGAAATGGTAAAGAGAAGACACAAAACCAATTTCTATCAACTGCTTTCCAATGTAAAAAAAAGAACGTTATATAATTGCCTCGCATGATCTTCACAAGTTCACAATCTTACATTAAGTGTTTTATGCGTGCAATGTTATAAAATTGGTTCAAGTGTGTTGTACCGTTATTTCATAGGAAATTTCCTCTTTTACATGGTTATGTAAGTTCATGTTTAGCTTTTCGCCAACACAAATTTAATACATGTAATATTACTTTTCATTTTACAAACATAAAGAGAACTCTCATTTCTAAGAATAGAAGGCTACAATGCTAAATTGTTAATAACTTCTGCCAGATCTTGCAATCACCAGCCAACATCTTATTAAGATTTTACTTCATAAGTTCTCTACTATGTTACCCGAAACTGAAGACAACTTCAAGAATTTTCTTATAATTCCTTTTGGCCATTGCAAAACAATAGATTCAAATTGCAGTTCACTGTGAGTACGTCTTTTTCCTATAACAATGTATTTTTTTCCTATAACAACCTTTCTCCAATCCTTAATGGAAATAGTTCTATTTTGAACATTACAATTTGAATGAGAGACTTAAGAAGAATAAAAGTGAAATGAAGACAACGAAGCTACGACAAAGTCTTGTCTTGTCTTATGTAATACTAAAGAATAAAATTGAAATGATGTTTAGGAAGTTGCAACAAAGTATTGATTTCTTTAAGATGAAGATGTATATAAAGAAGTCTTATTAGTCCCTACTTGCATAGAGTAGAGACCCTTACTAATATATTTTCATCTATTTGTGTGTTTTTTTCATAATTTTAATAATGAATATCTTATATTTTAACTAAAACATTAAAATGTAATCTCAATGCTCTAGAGTCCTGCAAGTACTCTCCACTAGTCTTACATGCACCACTTTTTCCATTAGTAGTGTGTATAGAGATGAATTCTTAAGCAGGAATGTTGCACAACTACAATTTCATTCGCCGCTGCTGTTGGGCTCACTTCGCCTTTGACGAATATGAATTTTGCAGGTCAAAGCTTATGTGAGGGGACCCAGATCATTTTCCTCCATACTTTCTCCTTCATCAGCCACGATAATCCTAGGTGGCATGAAAATGTTAGGTCTCGGAAGCTTAACATTTAGAGATCCGATGGCGACCCAATAAATGTCACCAGCTTAAAATTTAAACCTCTGCTAATAATATTAATTTAGAGCTCTGATAATATAAAATAGCTTAAAATTAAAATGTATGTCCCAATCAAGAAATAGCGATAAAATACTATGTCTAATGGTGGCACGATAAAATCTATAGGCAGCTAGATAACTTGAAATGCTCCGCTATGCTTTATGTGAAAAAGATCTATGTTATCAACGCAAACCCTCCAGAGTAAACTCTAGTCAACAGAAAAAGCTTAATGATTTCAAAACAAACGTTAAATAAACATTAATAATAAATACAATGTTTCTAAAGCCATAAAACAACAATCTATATTACCAATGATTAAATTATCCTTTTCATTCGAAAATTGCTTCCATGTAACACTATGCTTGCCTTTAATTCGTGCCACTGCCATGCCTACCTTTAATCATCCACGCCAATAACATTATTCTCCTCAAAGTGAACTATTCCACTTCCTCAAAATTTGTCATCTTCTTCGTGAAGGCCAGACTTTTTCCCTCCTTTATTACTAATCACTATTTGTAGTAGTAATCTTCTTTATTCAAATTAGTACCCAACTCTTTAATAACTGATATAATTCTTTGACTTTATCTTTTGTTCTCTTTAAGAATATTTTTTATTCTTTCATCTTATATTTCATCCTTTTTCAACATATCTCACATGTTCATTTTCACCATTTTCAATTTCTCACTTGTTTGTCACACTACCCGATTATGACATATTCAACTTCTCACTTGTTTGTCACACTCTGTCACTTAACATGTTTAAAAATGCTTCGACTTTCATTATCAAGACATTAAGATATGTTCCACTTGGCATGTTCATAAAAGGAAACACCTCATCAAGTTAATAAGATCCATTGAATTTTTAAATATTTTTAGTTTTTTAATATAATAATGGTTCAACATCATATCAATAGTTAACATAATTTCAGGATATTAATAGAAAATTCTTTTGAGATACAGTCCATTAAATTGTCGTATTAGATGTACTTCTCATTTAAGTAAAAATAAATCTTACAAGCAGTGTTAAATCTTAAGAAAAACTAATAATTGTTGTTAGATCTGGTTTCCAGTGAAAACAAAAGCTCACTTAAGAGTATCTAAGAGACATTAAGTTTCTCAAACTACATGCTTGCATGTTAAACATCTTTCATCTCTTCTAACTCAGAGCACCAACAAACAATTAGTGTCCTAAGCTTTTATCAATTGCACTAACCCCTAACTCAGAGCACCAACCAACAATAAACCCACACCACCTCCATGACACCATTGTTTCCATACTCTGGCATGTTCAACACAATCTTTCTAAGCCCATCCTCAAACCTTGGAAAAGACTTAGGACCAACAAACGTGTAATAGGTGTCGAATATGGTAATAAAGTGACCTTTATATTCCATAATCCATATTATGCCAAACCAATATAGTTTCAAATTTTTGGATTCCTTCAAGAACATTCACCTATTCCAACCTAGCATTAGTGCCAACATTGTCATTGAATTGGCCACATGGAGGATCGGTGTTTTGTTATCCATCCTTCAACATTGTGGAAAGCATAATCATTCTTCATATAGATGTTCAAAACTGAAGAAACCTACAAGACTAAATATTCAGTATGGGTGGATAAATTCTTAGCGATGGTCATCAACAACCAAGAAGGCATATCATTCATATCGAAGAGTTTAGTCTCAATTTTTGACACAACTTGTTGTAGAAAGTCTTCTTTCTTTTCACCTTGCACCTAACAAAGGGGATTGTCATGGATTGATAGTCATGCTTTAAGTTTTGAATCCCTATCAATTAGATAGGATGCAAGTGATCATAAGCCACAACTAGATCCTCGAGCAAGAGCTAGAGCTGTAGCCATATGACAAAAATAGAGCATTTTTACACAAAATCTATTGGTTTGTGGTCATCCTAAAACCACCACTTGGTTTGTGGTCATCCAAAAGCCACCCATTTAGTAGAAGACATCAACTTTTGCTAATTTTTTTGGTTTCTGGTATGACAAAACAACTGAGTTTGTGCTCATCCAAAAACCACCCATTTAGTAGAAGAGATCAACTTCTACTAACTTTTTGGTTTGTGGTGTTAAAACCACCAAGTTTATGATCATCCAAAAACAAACCATGTAGTAGAAGACATCAACTTCTGCTAGCTTTTAATTTGGTTTGTGGTAAGACAAAACCACTGAGTTTGTGGTCATGTAATACCCCCATTTTGACCCTTAGGTTATTTTGCGCTATAATGTAAATATTCTATGCATATTATGTATGATTCCTAGCGTGGAGCTCAAGGCCCCGCTAGTGAATGCTCGACCTTGAAGAGGCAAGTATTTGGTATTATGTTACCCATGTGTTAGTGAGCCATGGAAATTGTAAATATGCATTTTAATAGAAATTCCCACAACTAGCTATGCAATGCAACAAGAGATGAGGGCATGATATTTACAAGGAATTGGGAGGGAGATATTAAAACCCTTGAGCCAATCAAGTCAAGCCAAGTGTCAATGAGAGAACCCATCAACCCTCAACTACCCATATTGACTTTTGTGCCCAATCATTCATTTCTCGCAAGAGTTGGTTTAGGTAGTTAATGCCTTGGGGAATGGAGAGGTATGGCTACCCAAATTCGGGTAAGGGCAAGCCACCCTTCATGGAAAATCATTTTTTACTCATTGGGCAAGAAAATAGCCACGAAATTGCTCCCCAAGCCATTCTTCACCCATCAGTTTTGCTCTCTCACGAGTTGGGAGCTACCTGGGCATTTTCCTCCATGGTTTCATCGTGTTTTCCTTCTTTTTTTTAGTTGGGAAGGGCATTTTTGTTTTGGTTAACAATGGGGAAAAGAATAGATCGATTTGGGGGTTTCATAGAGGCTTTTTTGGCCACTGAATGCTCATATATTGTGGGAGAAATCGGTTTTCTTCCTTGGGGTTGATTTCCTCTTCCCATAATCCGTTTTTGGGTGTGCCACGATTTGGGGAAAACCCATAGACCCTATTCTGTAAATGCCATTGTTGAAAATGTGTATCCATACCCAATATTTGAGTTGTTGTGTGTAAGAGAATGTTGGAGTTGAGATGGATATCCATTGCTTTGGGTTGTGTTGAGCTTGAGAGTCCCCTTTTCCTTGTAGATATCATGCCCGGCTCTGGGGTGGTCTCTGAGTGTTGAAAGAATATAGGCTCGGCAAGGACCTATGGTTGGGTGGAACATTGCAGCGACATAGATAGTTGCTTGGTACAACATTACATCAAGATTAGTATTTTATTGTGTTTTACTTCTGCAAGGTTTTAATTATTTGATGAATGTTATCAATATGTTGGAATTTGCATGATATATGTGTGTAGAAGAATTTTACTTCCGCTGTGTTTTATAGATATGCACATACATATGTTTTTATTTGTATAGATCTAATGAATGGGGCTGAGTTTATGTAAAATCCCCAGAAGTGTAGTCATGCTCCCTTCCTCGAATTGGATCCATGAGAGGGGACGTGACAGGTCATCCTAAAACCACCAATTTAAAGAGAAATTCATCATTACCATGTAGTATAAGATGTAAACTTTTTCTAGATTACTTGGAAAATTCATACTGTCAATAAATGCTCAACCCTTGGAAGCTGTCCACTTCCGGATTTCAGCTCTTTTTCAAAAGATTCTTGGACTCATAAAAAACCCTTCGGATTAAGAGGGGGAATGTTGAAAACCTAATCCTTTGGGTTAGGAAATATTGAAGAAAGATGAAGAGTCATGAGGAGTCCAAGGGATAGATTGGAAGATGGGTGAAAACGCGAAGTTGGGTAACACTTTTGGCTTGTTTTTGACAAAAACAACTGCTAAATTTTATGTCTTTCAACTTTGACCTCTTCAAGCCCATATCTCTCTTAGGAATTTCAACTTGAAGTAAACACAAATGTTTTAGAGAATTGAATTAGCTTTCTACTCGTATTTTTTTTTTTTTTATGGACATATCGTGGGACAAATTTGGTGCTCACCAACGACATCTACTTGAAAATTTTAGGTATGGATAATGAGTGACTAGCATGAGTACTAGTTTTTTGAGAGATGGTTATTCATTTTAGGTAAAACAATGTACGATCATAATCTACACACACTGCACTTGTGCATGGACTATATTTTGAGGTTTTTCGGACTTCAGAACTATTTTTTATTATATATCAAAATAGCATATGTTCAGAAAATGGTGCCTTCTCGACACATGTTGGTAAGCTTATTTTTTTTTTTAGTGTGACTCTTACTGAAAAAACTAAAAGTACACTTTTGAAGAGGATGGGTCAAGGAAGATCTCTGTGAAGATTTCATTTTTTTTGGTGTTGTCTTTGTTATGATATTGAATTTTCATTTCGGGTGATTTTCAAAGTAATAAAATTCTTAAGGGATAAGGTTTAGAAAAAAATTATTAATAAATAGAAATTCAAATCGAAATGAAACAATTATTATATCATTGGAAAATAGATTCAGAGATGAATCCATTGCTACCAAGTCTGACAAATAATATTTAAAATTTGCAGGGGTTTGGGCTTGCTGAAGTTGCAGGTTCTAGAAAGATGTCAGATATTTTCACAGGTTTTGTTGACCATGAACTCTCGGCCGAAAAAATATCTTACAAAATCTCAGCCGAGAGTTTAGTTCAAACTCTCATCCAAGAGTTGTTTTAAAAATACAGCACGGTGATTGGTTCAAACTCTCGGCCTAGATTTTTATTAAACTCTCGGCCAAGAGTTTCAACTCTCACAAACTCTCGGCCAAGAGTTTCAACTCTCAAAAACTCTCGGCCTAGAGTTTGAGGTTGACTTTTTTTCGCGTGTTCATCCTCGCGCATTAGTTTTTTTCATTCCGTTGTCATAAACGTGTTTCCCAACTTCGTGTTTTCACCCAGATGAAACCAAGTGTCACTTGACATTGTATTTATGTGTGTATTATTCTTAATAAAATTGTGCATCCACACCTATTTCCATTTGTCTTTGTGCTTAACCATTGTTGGGTATTATTTGTATACCTAGGCATTCTAGCATTAATGAGAAGAGCATTTCATGGAAATAGTTCAAGAAGTATTTCTAGAAAAAATAACTCTCATAGCATTATTATGACAAAACATGGAGGAGTTCTTTGAACTTAAGTTAGGAAACGTGACCATGGAGGAATATGAGACGAAGTTTTTATAATTACTAATATGTTGGGTTTATCAAAGATGTGAAGATAAAGATATAGAGGATCATAAGTGTGATTACTACATTCTGTAGAGATAGAATTCAATTTGATGAACCCAAGACTCTAGAAGAGACAATTAGGAAGGCCAAATATATGTATGGCCATAAAAAAGGAAGAGCATATTTTCATAAGTCTTGGAGACATAATAATAGATATAAGTAGGAACAAAGGAAGAAAGACTTTAAACCTTCTTTCTTTATAAACATGTCTAATGCATATCAACAAAGCTATCCAAATTAGAGTGGACCCAAGATGGTAGAGTCCTTATAAAAAGGACAAGGAAACCATTCAAATGTTGGGAATGTGAAGGAGATCATATATATAGAGAATTTCCTTGGAGGGGAGACAAAATGAAGACCATGCACAACATTCAATAAGTAACTACAATGGAATATGTGGCCAAAACAATTCCAATAATATACGTAGCCTTTTACAATAGATAGGTTGAAGCTAACATTACCAATCAACCTAATGGAATTTTAATCGATTTCCAAAATAGACATGATTGAGGTTGAAGGTAATATTTCCAATTAACCTAATGGCATTTTAATTTATTCATAATAAATACATAGTTATATTGCTCCTAATTTAGCTGAAAGATTTCATCTCAAGAGAAGTAAGCATGATAAATCATGGATGTTTCATTTGTATACTGGAAAAAAAAGGAGGATTAATGAGTTATTAAAGGGTTTCCCATTAGACATGAATGGACTCGATCCTTTTTATATCTAAACATAATACCACTTGGCTCATACGATGTCCTTTTTGGGATGGACTAGTTAGATGCACATCATGTAGTATTATATTTCCATACCAGGACCTTTACTTGTCTTGATGAACAAGGAGAATATAAGATAGTGAAAGGCATTCTAAGGCCTATTCCTATAAGAGAGGTTTCATCTTTGTAGTTAAAAAGATGTTTCCAAAATGGATGTAAATTCTATGTAGCTCATGTGGAAGAGCCAACAAAGTGTAAAATCCCCAATCTTGAGGATTTTCCAATGTTGTGAGATTTTGCAGATGTGTTTCATGAAAAACTAGGATTGCTACCAAAAAGGGACATTGATTTCTCTATTGATTTGGTGCCTGGAGTTGCCCCGGTTTCTAATATTCCATATGTAATGAGTACGTTAGAATTGAAGGAGTTACAAATGTGGTTGGTAGAATTGTTTAAGAAAGGGTACATATTCCCAAGTGTATCTCCTTGGGGAGCACCAATACTTTTTTAGAAAAAGAAGCATGGAACCTTGAGGTTGTGCATTGGATTCATATAGTTGAATAAGGTCACTATGAGGAATAAATATCCTCTAACTAGAATTGATGACTTTCTTGATTAACTAAGAGGAGGAAATATATTTTCAAAGATAGATTTGAGATAAAGTTACCATCAGTTAATGATAAAAGAAGAAGACATAAGCAAGTTAAATTTTAGAACCAGGTATGGACATTATAAATTCAAAGTGGATCCACTTGGTCTGAAAAACGCACTAGATACATTGCTATGGGAGCAATATTGATGCAAGGAGATAAGACAACATATTATCATTTTGAAATTTTCATGGTGGAGTCCTAAACTACCCCACAAATGACAAGGAACTCTATTCTATGGTACACTATATCAATAAATTTAATCACTTTTTGATGGAAAAGGAAACCATCATCCACACCCCAATCAACAACCATTGCAATTTTGAAGGCCCAAAGTAACATTTAACAAATAAGACACTACAGGTGGATGGGATTTTTACAACAACTTAATTTTATCATCAAATATAAGAAGGATACTAGTAAGATGGAATACATGCTTTCAAGCCCATCCACACCTAAGATCGTATATTTCTCTACTCTTATGCACATGAAACATTTCACCCATGATGCATACAAATAGGAATATATAGAATATGGATACTTCAAGGAGGCATTTCAATAGTGGCATGGCCAAGTTCATGAACAAGAAGGTAGTAACAAGCTTTACTACCATCTCCAAAATGGGTTGATCCACAACTTGGATAAGCTATGTGTACCTAAAGGAGAAATATTGCAAATTATCAATGAGATTCACACCTCCATAGTTGTATGGTAGTTTGGTGTTGGGAAAAAAAGGTCCGACTTACAGAGGTATATATATTGGCCCATATTGCAAGAATATGTAGCTCAATTCATTACAGGATGCATCTTTGTTGCAACAACAAACCCGATAATAGGAAGCAAGGTTTATACCATCTCTATCTTGTACCTACTAGACCATGAGAGAGTATCTCCATGTGGAGTTAGTCACATATGGACTTTCAAGAAAATTATAGAGGGTCCAAAAACCTAACCCTAATTAGGATTTGAGGCACAAAGAAACTCTAACTTTAGCCGTAAATGACTATTAGGACATGTTAAATACTAGGTTGTTAGGAAAGTAAGGGTTCTAATAATGTTGCATTGATTATTGTTCCAATTTTTAGTAGAGCAAGGGTGTGAGCAAAATAGAGGAAGTAGAAGACCCTGTAGTATCCATACATGCCATAATGTCTAAGATAAATCCATCGTGATTTCATCTTTCTTTGTATTTGCATTTTGTATATGAGAAGAAAAGAGCAAGGCATAGTCCTCACCTACGGTTTGGATTTCCCATATTGGGTTTCCTAAGGTGCATCTTGTGTTCATTGTGTGGTATTTGTTTTAGCCTCTTTTATTTACTTCTTATATTATTTTAATATTTTGAGTGATAATATTGTAATATTAAATTTTAGTCTTAAGTAAACACAACATAACAAAGATTTTGTAGAAACTTGTAAAATTTGTTGTGGCAATAATTTTCCATGGAATATCCATGATAGTTTATAAATCATTAAGATAATGTAGAAGTGTGTTCTATGAGGAGGGAGAGGATCTCTTTGAGAAGTTGTGTGTTGAGAGACCATATCATTTTGATAGATTGCGGAAGTCTATTGCATGAGGGAACATCTTCGAAGTTGTGGAAGTCTATTAGGCTGTGAAAACCAAATAGAAGAGGGAGTAGATCCTTATCTTAGTGAAAAATAGAAAATAAACACAAACATTCGGAGGTTAAAATCTTGCATGCTCTGATACCAATTGATACAGATTCGTGATTTGTATGTGTTAGTTGTGGAGCCAAATCTTCTAGTCTCATAGATGATATTGTATCAGCCGTGTTTGTACCCCAGTTCTATATGATATGTAGGTGGACTGTACACTCACCCCAGCGGGGGGGTGTGGGGGGGAATCGCCCCCCCACGGGGTTCCAGGGGGGACCATCCACCCTGGCTGGGGGGTCCGGGGGCAGCGCCCCCGAGAAATGGGGGTTTGGGGGCAACGCCCCCCGAAGAAAATTTTTGGGGTTGTTTTCGCCAGCTGTTTTGCGGGCCCATGGTTTTGGGTATCTCGTGGTATTTTCCCATTGTATTTCCCCTATAAAAGAAAGACATTGTAATACGGCTAGGGTTGTTGATGTATTAGGTTTTATGCATTGTAAATATCTTTGAGATCGGGAGAGAGACTGTGAAACAGAGAAGAGGAAGTGCAGCGGTTGTGCTGCAGGTTGTATCCCTTCATCTTGTTGGACGGTAATAATAATAAGGACTGGAAAATTCAGTGTGGACGTAGCCCAAGTTGGGTGAACCACGATATATCTGTGTCTCTCTTGTAATGTGTATGTGTGATTATATTTGCATTTCTGTTTATTGTTATTGCTCTGCGATCCTGTTTTTCTAACAGTATGAATACAAAATTAATTGTAACAACATGAAAAGAATTTTGCTGAAATATACACATGATATCCTTGCATTTGATACTTATAATGCATTACAAACTGAAAAGTTGTTCAAATTAGAAGATGTCTTCGATAACAACTTAACAACTTCTCATGTTTAAATAATGTCACTTACAATCTATTAATTAATTAATACATAAATACAATTCATAAAACCAATCGATATGTGAACCTATATCATTACATAATATCATGATATCACACACATGCCCATGATTTTTATAAAACTTAGTCAAAAAGTAGTAAAATGTGCATGGACTAACATCAATTAAAAAACACCTAAAATGTAAAAAATAAACCTTAATTCACGATATATATTTAAATAATAACAAGGATATGTTACATAAGTAAATACCAATTAATATCCTTTACATAAACTCATTGACTCAAAATAAGTAAATATCTTATAACAATCATCCCTAATGTTACTTGAATAAACTTTTTCCATATGCAAAATCCATAAAGAAGAAAACTTGGTGATGAATATTTTTTTATATGTTAGATAATATCCCTCTAATATATATGTTAGATAATATCCCACTATTTTGACCAAGCTTTTTCCATATGCAAAATCCAAAAACAAGAACACTTGGTGATGAATATTTTTTTTCCTTTCTAATATATGTTAGATAATATCCCACTATTTTGACCAAGTTTGTCTAGCATACGATTAAGTTCCCAAATTTAATTACCAAAGTGCCCACATTTGGCATCTTTCATCAAAATTATCGCGATTGTATAGCTTCCCTAACCTTTAAATATATTTATTTTGGAATTTAAAAATATCTCAATTCAACCTAAAATTAAAGAATGTGATATCCCATATTTGATAATAATCATTGATGGTGATGTCTACTATCCACATAAACCAATTTTGGTTTATTGGATTTTAAGATATTTAATGATTAATTGATTTTTTTTAACATTTTGATTTTATGATTGAAAAAATTGCAAATAAATTTTCTCAATTTTATTTGGTTTTCACAACAAATTATGGAGATTAATATTATTACTATATTGTATAATTGAATCTTAATGTGCGTATATAAAGAGTATTCTAAGAGAGTGCTTTATGTCCTCTACTTTTTTGGTATTATAAATATTACAAATTATTTTGTCTTGTGGCATTTTAGGTCTTGTGTAGTGACCAATTTCACTATGAAGTTAGTGAGAGTTTGTTCTTATTTTATCAATGTTAATTTTATTCTTTAAGCTAGAAATAGAAGAAATACAGTTTTGATATTGTAACTTGGCGTTAATGACCTCTTTGTAGTATATTAACATTTATTATTCTACATTTCTTCATGGCACCATAATTTCTCTTTAAATCCAGTTGTGATAGTCCTTTGACATTACTGATATTTTGAAGAGTGTCCTCCTTTTGAATCCTCCCTTAGCCAAACAACAATATCCTTATGCCATCCTCTCCTAAGCTTCAAGTCACTTTTATTAGAATTTGAAGTGATGCTAGAAAACAAGTAATCCTTCATGTTACATATCTTGTACTTGTACATTAGTTACCTAATCATAACCTACAGTCTCTAAGAGGGGAATGGGATAGTGGGTATCGCTCTTAATCAAGAGGAATAATATCACATGACAAGGCATGCATGATATAGGTCATGGCACCACTTTTGAAGGAGGTTTACAAAACCATAATCCAATGAATCATAAAACATAAACACATCACTGGGCGAGGCATGTGCAATATAGGTCACGACATCATTTTTGAAGAAGGTTTACAAAATCATAAACCAGTGGATCATAACATTGTGATAGTTCTAGTAGTCAAGAAAATAAAGTAAACTAATATATTTGAATAGCCACACAACAACTTGCCTAACGACATCCACTGGTGTAGAAATGAAGAAGCATACATTAAACCCATATCAAACCTCTATCACAATCTTTTACCTTTTGATGTTTAATGATAGATCACACATTAAGTTCATTATTACTAGAAAAGAAGACCATGAGATAGGATTCTATTATAATTTTAAATATTGAGATAAATAGAACAATGGAAAGAATACAACATTGCAAAGGAAGGGATCAAGAGTGGCTAAGGAGATTCGAACCTAGATCTCTAGTATGCCTCTAATAAGATGAGTAGCTTGATTGCACCGAGAGTAGCGAGCTGTTAACAATCAAATGAGCACTCCTAGTCATGTGACAGAAGAGGCATATGTTTACCATGCACCTGCAGCAAGAAGACATGACACAAGTTCATTAAGAGATAAATCCTCTCTGAGAAATGCATTAAAATGCATTAATTGTGCTTAAAATCATTCTAAGTGGTGCAAAAAGCCTACAAACTATTGAAAAGTGAGATTTCAGTTGAAAATAATCTAAAATAAAGACAATGAGAAATCCCACATGGAGAAGAGAAGCCTAAGGCCCATTTCCCAATGCTATATTAGAAAGGCTTTGGGGCATGGTAAAGACACACAAAGGAAGAGCAAAGGCATGCTGGAGAGATTCTGAAGGAGGAGAAAGAGCTCAAATTCTTCAAAAGCAAGGGTGAAGGAAGGAAATCTTATGGCAATGGAGGAGGGATTCACACCTAGGTCCATGGTAAGGATGTATTTCTCCATTGTTCTAATATGAAGTAATTCAAGTTTCTACCATTTTAGTGTTGAATGTTTGCTTATCTTGCATGATTCTAATTCTGAAATGTTCTTAGATCTTAATGAATGTTTAATGAATGAACTTAGATCTTAAGAAATTTGTGATAATTGCTTCATTTCTGACATAGAATTTCACCAGTTCTTAGTAAAATAGTTGAACTAGTGTAGACACAACCCTGCACTAAACACTATTATCAGATTGATGACCATATGACTTGAAAATTATTGATATCTCATGTTTTTTCTTCATTTTTCGTGATCTCCATCCTTTAGATCTACTCATTTTGAGCTTAAATATCTTTAAAAGAACTTAAGATTCAGCTTAGGAAGCTCAAGATAAACCTAAACACACCTTTAATTCATCAAGCTATCTCAATTTACAGTTAAATCTGAGTTTCTTGATTTTTTATTTTAGTATGTGTTTGGAATTTTGGGGTTTAAGCTTTGTTTTGATCTTAAAGCTGTGTTAAAGTGTTTTAAGGATTCGATCTCTGCTAGGATCTGCACATAGTTTAAGGCTCTGAGACCTCTGCCTTGTTTTCTTTTAAAATTTTCCCAAATCTGCATTGAAAACTCTGCGTATTAAACTTTCCTCGGCGTTTTTACCTCTATGCATTAAGCTTTTTAAAGCTTCAACCTCAGTCTTAAAACTATCAAATCCCTAAACTAATCGCTGGTAGCATGACTTCTTTAAACATCTACGTTTTCTTTTGAGTACAAGGCATTGAAGATTGTTTTCAACTAAGATGCGATCGGCATTTGCTAAAATAGAACTCTGTCACAGTTCTCAACATGACCATGACCTATGCATTTTTTATTAAGCTTTGCCCAGCTCTTAAAAGATGCTCCATGCGTGTTGCCTTGTGATTGCATCTCCCAAATCCTCTAAGTTTTCTTCCAGCTCTGCGTTGAGGGATATTATAGCTCTGCTAGGGAAATCGAATTTGAATTAAAGTCACAATTTTTTTTCATTTCCATGAATCTGCACGATTGAAGGCGTTTTGGTAAAAGAGGAATGCATTCTCATCTCCCTCATATGGCTCTACGTGGATCTTGAAACATCAAACCCCTGTGTCTTTTTGAAGCCGACTGCTGTGGCTAAATGCACATAAACCCCAACCCTGCACTAAATCGATATGGTGAATGCGTCTTGATAATCTTTCAAACCTAGTTGACATTGATTTTTGACCGAACCTTGAGCACCAAAACCTCAAGTCTTAGTGAATGGTGAATGCGTGTTGATAATCTTTGAATCCTTGTTGACATTGATTTTTGACCGAACCTTGAGCACCAAAACCTTGAGTCTTAGTGAATGGTGAATGCATGTTGATAATCTTTGAAACCTTGTTGACATTGATTTTTGACCGAACCTTGAGCACCAAAGACCATTTTCATAATTGTTCAAAACACTCATGTCCAAATTTTTTTAAAGTTTTGCATAATAATTTCTAATCTTTAAATTTTGGGATCAAAAGTGTTAAGGATGAAATTGTTCTCATTTTTATTTGTTTCTTTTAGGATTGTTTGAACTTCATTTTCCTTTTATTTATCTATGATTTTGATTATTGTTTTCAATATTTATTTATTTCTGATTGCTTTTAATTTCTTTAGTTCAAAAACCTTTAAATGGCTTATGCAATATGTTATTATCTCAAAGTCCTCAATTACATCTATTTAGCCTTCTTATAAAGCTTCTAACCAAGATCTAATCTTTATCCAAAGTGTATTTGTTAAATTGGCTGTGTGAAAATATTCTTGTAGCACAAACTTCAAAACAAACCCTAATGTGCTACAGGAATCCGATATGATGAAAGATCGTGGTTATTTATGCTTAATGGTGACTTGTTATGAGTTATGATGACTTGAGATGCTGAGTTATGATGAATTAAGATGCTAAAAGACATGTTGAAGAATGATAATAGTTATAAGCTCTATTATGCTTCATCATTGTAAGAGATCAGGATTTGAACTTCCACGAGTCAAATTTGGGGATCGTGAAATGCAAAGCTGAAGACATCTGTAGCTGAACCCGGTTAATTCTACATCTTTGAACATTTGTCACCTCTGCTTTTATCAGAAGCTTAATTAAGAAACTTGCAGTTATAAGATGAGAAGAAGTGGCGAGATTAACAGGGTAGAATTGATGGACACGAAGTGGGCTGCGCAATTCCCGAAATGTGCAGACTTGTTTAAAGCAGTCGGATGGTTCAATTTCTTCGAGAAAGTTATTGGTTTTAATGAAGAAGTTTCGATTTACTTTGCAAAGAATCTAACTGATGATGTTATTAAGTTCAAAACCTTAATATTTCAGCTCATGGAAGCCTTAATTTCTGAAGCTAGTGACATCACCATGGACGGGGAATTGTGGTTCAATTTATTTCTTTTCAAGTTTGACCCAAATCTTTTCTTGCTAACAAGTAATGAAACTCTAAATTGGAGCAATGGAGTTCATATAACAAATTTTCAACCAAAATGGAGGTAGGTGCTTGGCATCATACAAGCCTACATTACGTGTGAGGGTAGGTTTTCAATGGTTTTTAAATACCATGTTAGGTTCTTGATGCATATTAAATTGCACTGTAAAATAAATTTTCCCTACTTATTGTACAAGAGCATCCAAAAAATGTCAAATAAGGTGAAAGCGCATCCTGAGCATACAAGGAAATCCTTATTTCATCATGGACTTATAAAGCTGATCATTCAAACAGTATTACAGAAGGAAAAGAAGACCTGGGAGCATTTTATATTCTGGTCTGGATTTATGGTTGAATAGGATGAGCGTATAAATAAGAATAGCTCTAAAAAGAAAGGTAAAAAAGGTAAGAAGGGAGTTCTGATACAAGAAATTTCTTAAAAGCCTCTGTTACAGGAAAAATCTAAAACTCTCGAAAAGGAGGAACAGGTTAATGTAGTTGAAGAAAAACAAGAAGAGCAAGAACACTGTCAAGAAGTTCAGGAAATAGAGAAGACAATTAGTCTTACTACTGAACAAGTTCAAAGTCTAATCACACCAAAATAGAGTATAGTTGAGAACCTAGTTTCACAGACTTTTGCAGAAGATACAAAGAATGAAAGTTTGCAGGTTATGGATTTAGATGCAGATGCAAACCTCGTCATGCAGTTAAGAGAATCAAGTTGGAGGTTCAGAACAAGATCAACTATGAAAAATAATGTGGAAAAAGCTTCAAGTTTTAATAAGAAGATAGAAGAGATAACTGTAATCCAAATTTCTTCAAGTGATGAAGATGAAGAAGAGAAATATGAGTCAAATTCTCAGCAGAACCAAATAAGCTTATAGCCGGATTGTACAAAGGTAGAAGAAGCATATGTAGAAGTAAATGAAGTCCAAGAGGAACAAATCATTCTCAAGATGGAACAAGATGAGTTTGAAATTGCAGAGAGAATGGAAAAAGATAAATATGAAGAAGATTTAATCTTCATAAAACTGGATATTCCACCTTTCACATCTCAAGACCCTGCTTTGCCAGGAGAGGTAAACATATGCTCAGAGGTTGAAAGTCTTAGAAAGATTCAGGAACAACATCAAGCAGAAATATTATTCCTTAATGAGTCAAATGACAGGCTTACAAAGACCAATAAGCGTTTAAGGGAAGACTTAGGAGAAGTTAATGCTCGTTATCATGAACTGATTGTTGTTGCCAGAAAATCTCTGAAGAGGAAAAGGGAAGCAGAGGCTCAAGTTGATGACTTAACCAGGCAGGTGTAGAGTTTGAATGAGAAGAACAAGTTTCTGTCAGACAAAATCAAAGATTTGGAAGTTGAGCAGCCTCAACATAACAAAAGGACTCATGCGCTGGAAGGAATTGCTATGTTAGTAGACACTACCAGAAAGGCTACTTAGTGTTTAGGTTTTTTTAATGCATTCTCATTTTGTATCAAATATGTTAGTTAAGTTTTTAGTTAAATACTTAGTTAAAGACTTGAAGTTATTCTAACTATTTTATGCAATTTCTTTTTGAGACTAAAACCTAAAAGTAGTTACAAACTACTCTTTTTTGTAAATGGATAAAAGGAATAAAGGAGGATGTATGGGGGTTCAATTTTTTGGTTTCAAGAAGCTATATACAGGGATGATATTCGAGCTTGCAAGACACTTATGTACATCCTGAAGACTGAGATTAATATATATGTGATATAAGCCATTTTACCTTGTTTGATTGAGTTTTTATTTATGATCAGTTTGGTCATACAATATATGAATTGATTTTGTATTTTAATGTTTTAATCCAGTGAATGCTTGTGTGTTGTCGATGAAAACCTATGTGAATGATTATGAATGTTATGGTTTATGTTTACTTTATTTAAATGCATGATTTCAGTTCTTCAATGACTTACATGATTTAGTAACTTGTTTTAGTTTGATTTCCTTTATTTCTTTGAAATTGAAACCTTCAAACCAACAAACTACAAAAACAAAACCCCATTTCATGCTAGTAATGTTGAGATTGTGTTAGCTTGCTCCTTTGTAGTCTAGGATCAATTTATAGCACAAACATCTTTGGCGCCGTTGCCGGGGATGGAAGTGAAGTGTCATCTCCCGTGGGATATCTTTATTTTTCTGGTTTTGAGGTGAACAGGACTAGAGGCTTATATTTCAGACTACGGTTTCACCAAATTTGTGTTCCACAGTGGCTTCCAGGAGATCTGGGACTAGAGGGAAGCCTACTTCGCCTTTACACCCAGGAGTGTCAGATCTAAAAAAGATTTTGAAGAAAGCTGAACAAAAGTTACATAATACTTCTTTTGCAAGATCCCAATCTTCCCCATCTTTACTTTCTTTTGGTCAACCACGGTCTTTATCTTCATTTCTGTATTCTGAACCAAAATTAGAAGAGGTTGATATTCAGATTTTTACCAGTCCATTATCTCCTAAAAAGATCAAAATTGAGTTTTTTCCCTTGTTACAGTCTAAAGCTAATATTCCTACCATTCAACTCAGTTTAGTTAAAACCAATAAACCTTTGTCCTCAACCAGGCATATTACTTCAAAAATGGTAGGACAATAGCTTGATATGATGGATAGAATGGTAGCAGCTAGGTATGCTCCCTTAGTGCTTCCACAACCTTTAAATGCTCTTCCAGGAGGAGGTTATAAAAAATACTTACCTAGGTTTAATGTACTGGGAGAAACAACCGCAGAGGAACACTGGAATGCATTCCTTAGTTATGTTGATAACCAAAATATAAAAGCAAAGGATGTATGGATGCGAATGTTTGTGCAGAGTTTGGATGGTGATGTTAGAAAATGGTTCAGGGAGCTACCAAAAAACTCAATAACCCTTATAGAAGAATTACAGAATGTTTTCATGAGACAATGGGGAGATACAAAGGATCACACATATTATATTACTGAATATGCATCTTTAAAGAGAAAAAATGAGGAAACTATAGCTGATTTTTCAAAGCGCTTCAACAAAATGTATGGCAGAATTCCAGTGGAAATTAAGCCTTAAGAAACCTTGGCTAAACTGACATATGCAAATGCATTTGACCATGATTTTTCTTTTCACCTGAGAGAGAGGAGACCTATAACATTATTGAATATGCAAGAAGCTTCCCTAGAGGTTGAATCCAACATTTTGGCTTCTAATAGACTTAAGGATCATCCAGACCATCAGGTTCATGACCGAAAAGGTAAGAATGTAGTAATGCCTGCAGCCACTACATCAAAGAAGGAAGAAAGTCAAATAGATGAAATGAATAAGATAATTAAAACTTTGACTACAAAAGTCAGTAGATTGGAGTTGGAAAAGAACTCGAATAAACCTTTTCAAGATGGAGAAAGAAATCCCAATCAAAATCCTAATCAATTCAGAAGACAATTTGTACCAAGATTCATCCCTCGGGAAAGGAGAAACAATGATATTCAGAGAGAGAGAAGAGAAAATGAAGATCAGAGAGTTCCTCCCCCTTTCCAAAATAATTTTATAGAAGAAGTTGAACAGGTGGAAGATGTGCAGTATGAGGATGATTCAAATCAGAATTTAAACTATTTTGGGGAATTATCATCTGAAGGTTTTACCACTGACTGCAGCTATCAGAATTCTGAGTATTATGATTTATATGATTATCAGGAAGAAAGTGATCATCATCCTCAGGTTTCAGCTAGTATATGTCAGACTGATCCAAAAACGTTTTATAATTTGAGATCAGGCCCTAGACAAGTTGCTCAAATTCCAAAAAGAAAATAGTTCCACCTGCTAGATAGTTGCCTGATCAAACACAGGGAAAGAAACAAGACCATAGTGATCAGAATAAAGCAGCAGAAGTTGAAGAAACTAGCAAAAATACACAGACTTTTAACTTTGAGAATGAACTGTGCAAAATCAAGGTTCCAATGCCTTTGACTGAATTGATGAAGACTTCTTGTTTTAGAGATTCTTCCTGTAAGCTATTGAATGTGCAAGCTAATTCCTCTCCTTCAGATACTGTAAACTTACAGGAAGAACATCCTACCATTACTCTTGGTGTTTCCTCATCTGAAAATCCTGAAAGTGTTTCAACTTCTCCTCCACCTTTTTATATAACCTTAACTGACCATGACCAAATGATTCACAATTGCCTTCTAGATTATGGAGCCTCACATAACTTGATGCCAAAAGCAGTCATGGATGATCCGGATTTATGTGGGAACGAAACAAAAGATAGCATATACAGAGATATATTGCAAATAACACAGTGATACAGTAAACACATATTCTATTAAATAGCGGAAATAGAACAGATTGTAAAATACAATAGCTAGAATGGTGGTAGCTATCTCTGAGAAGAGATGTGGCCGCTATGCTCATTCGTGCCAAGATGAATACAAAGAGAGGCCGAAAGGGCCTATTTATCATAAGCATGAGGGAAAGAATCCCAAACATCCAAAAACCTAACCCTAGAAGATGAACCATCATAAAGTTTGCGGCCCCAAGGTGGTTAGTTGAACAGTCAACTTCCCTGGGTCATAACTTTTGCATACGATCTCCGTTTGGGGCGCTCAGTAGCCCGTTGGAAAGGTCTATCCGAGATTTACAACTTTCTACTGGGCCTAAATGCATGCAATTGGCAACCATTTGGTCCCCCAAATCGCCGAAAAATGTCGTTTAGGGCCTCAAAATGGCTCCGGAAGTTCAGGACCCGAAAAACTGTTAAAAATAGTAATTTACCAAAATTGCCAAAAGACTGTTTTGAGCCAGTTGGAAGAGGTGGGCCGCCACCGATATCCACCTGGATCAATGGAGGCCCTTGGTCTGAGTATCACAAATCCATACCATGATTTATTTGCATTTGATTCTAGAGCTGCGAAATGCCTAGGAGTGATAAAATATCTGGTGGTTAATCTTTCTCAATTACCAATGAAGAGTGTTATAATGAATGTAGTAGTTGCTGATATATCCTCTAAGTTTGGCATGTTGCTCTCAAGGTCCTGGGCAAAGAAAGTAGGTGGTACATTATAGATGGACTTGGCATATGCAACCATTCCAGTGTTTAGTGGAGAGAACAAAAGATTATACAGAGAATTGCAATATGCTTTCATAGTCACAGATGATAAGAATCCAACTAATCACTCCCTTTATTTAGTAGATGAAGAATTGGGTTCTTGTATGCTTCATTTTAGTGATGAAAGTACAACTGGGGTATTTCAGGTAGAAAAATTAGAATCAGTCAAACCTACTATTGAACAAAAAGATGAATTGTGGTAGATGTATTTTGATGGCTCTTCATGTAAAGAAGTAGCAAGAGCTGGCATTGTTTTGATTTCTCCTGGTGCAGAGGTAATTAGTTTGATGTATAAATTGGAATTTGTCACTACCAACAATACAGCAGAATATGAGGCATTGATACTTGGTTTAAGGGATGCGAAGGATTTGGGAATTCAACAACTTTCTATTTATGGCGACTCCGAATTAGTTGTCCAACAGGTAAAGGGAAAATATCAGGTAAAGCAGGATTTGTTGAAGGTTTATAGAAATGAAGTTTGGGATATGATTGACAACTTTTTCACAGCATTTAATATTTCTTTTATTCCCAGAGATCAAAATTAGACAGTTGATTCATTAGCATTGGCAGCCACACATTTCAAGATTCCAAAGCATACTCAGCTGAAATATCCAATTGAAGTTAAATATAGACCCTCAGTGCCAGACAATATAAAACAATGGAGAGTTTTTGAGGATGATGTGGAGATTAAAAAATTCTTGGAATTAGCTAGAGAGTTTTCCAATTCTCTAATCAATTAGGATCAAGATGAGGAGATAGATGACAATGCTCCATTCATAGAATACACAATTGCTGATCACAGAATTATTGAATTGAAGGGGAATTTTATTCCTAAGGGTCTAGTCCCTCTTGAGAGAATTTTTTCCAAAGATGACACTTTGCTGAAACCTTCAATGCAATCTTCAGAAGAGAATGTCATGAGTTGTAACTTTGGTACAGAGGAGCAACCAAGAGTGGTGAAAATTTCTAAGTCTCTTTTAGTTGAGCAAAGAAACAGGTACATTGCATTGTTGAAGAGGTTTGTTGATATTTTTGCTTGGTGCTATGAAGATTTAAGAACTTATGACACAAGTATTATTCAACATAAGGTGCCTTTAAAACCAAATGTGAAACCCTTTAGACAAAAATTGAGGAGGATTAACCCAGCTCTGCTGCCAGTTATAGAGAAAGAAGTCATGAAGTTATTAGATGCAAAGATAATTGTTCCACTCAGATATTCATCATGGGTTGCAAACTTGGTTCCAGTTCGAAAGAAGAAAAGGGAGATAAGGTTATGTGTGGACTTTCGGAATCTTAATAGAGCTTCATTGAAGGACAATTATCCATTGCCAAAAATTGAGCAAATTTTGCAAAAAGTAGTGGGAGCTGAGAGAATCTCCATGGTTGATGGATTCTCGGGGGTACAATCAAATAGCTGTACACCCGGATGACAGGGAGAAAACAACCTTTACTACTCCATGGGGCATATTCATGTACGATAAGATGCCATTTGGATTGATGAATGCGGGTGCAACATTCCAAAGAGCTATGGATATAGCCTTTGTAGGAGAAAAGGAAAAATTTGTTGTGATCTACTTGGATGATATTACTGTCTTCTCTTAGTCTGATGATGAGCACTTGAAGCATCTTGAGCAAACATTTATGAAGTGTAGTAAATTTGGGCTGTCATTGAACCCCCAAAAGTCACATTTTTTTGTACAGGAGGGAAAAATTCTGGGACATCTTGTTTCAACTGATGGAATTAGAATAGATCTTGAGAGAGTCAAAGCAATTTTGAAGATTACTATCCCAAGAAGTAAAAAAGATATTCTTCATTGGGAAAATCAATTTTCTGAGGTGGTTCATCCCGAATTTCGCTGAGACAATCAAACACATCACATCTATGTTGAGGAAGGATCAGGAGGTGAAATGGACAGCAGAAGCTAAAGCTTCATTTGAGAATATTAAACAAGCTTTAACAGAAGCCCCAGTCTTGGTAAGTCCAGAATTCTCGAAAGATTTTCTTACTTTTTCTTTTGCATACCAAGACACTATAGTTGTTGTTCTACTACAAAAGAATGCAGATGGTTTAGAGCAGCCTATAGACTTTTTCAGTAAGACACTCATAGATTCAGAATTGAAGTACAATACACTTGAGAAACAAGCATATGCACTTGTAAAAGCTTTAAAGTTTTTCAGAATTTATATTTTGCATTCAAAGATAATTGCCTATGTACCCAATGCTGCTATTAAAGAAATTTTAACCTAGCCAGACAATGAAGGTAAAAGAGGTAGGTGGATTGCAAAAATTATGGAATATGAAGTTGAAATTAAGCCTACAAAGTTAGTGAAGGGGCAAGGTTTAGCAAAACTATTAGCTGATTCAAATTGTGAGGCTTTGGATATCCATTTGGTGGCAAATCGGACAACTCGGGAAGAATTGCAGATGAAGGAAAATGAAGAGCAGATTATAGATAAATATGCAGAATCATAATGGTATGTTGATATTGTTTATTTTTTATTGCATTTGAAATTTCCAGATAATTTTGACAAGAAGGCATCTAGATCATTGAAGTTAAAGGCCACAAAATATTGCTTGGTAAATCAACAGTTGTTCTGGAAGGATCCAGGTGGAATTTTACTTAGATGTTTAGAAAAATCACAAGTGAAAGAGGTTATTTCATAAATGCATGAGGGTTCTTGTGGGGGTCACAAGTATTGGAAGTCTACTGCATACAAAATTCTTAGGTCTGGGTATTATTGGCCCTCTTTATTTTTAGATGTGTATCAACGGGTGCGAGCATGTGTTCAATGTCAAAAGTTTGTTGGGACGCAGAAGCTCATTTCTCTGCCATTAAATCCTATTGCAGTGGATGCCCCTTTCCAACAATGGGGATTAGATTTTATAGGTGAGATTAACCCTGCATCTAGTGGACAACACACGTGGATACTTATAGCTATAGATTTTTTCACTAAATGGGTGGAGGCAATTCCAACACGTAAAGCTACTGAAGGAGTTATCACTGAATTTTATACAGGAGAATATTTTGAGTAGGTTTGGTTGTCCACATAAATTGTTGACTGATAATGCATCTGCTTTCAAATCAAAAGCTATGGTGAGTTTTTGTGAGCAGAATGGGATTGATTTGAGGCATTCTACTCCATACTACCCCCAGGGTAATGGTTTGGCAGAGTCATCAAACAAGAACATTATTCATAGTATTAAAAATTTATTAAATCAAAATAAAAGATCTTGGGATTCAATGCTAAAGTATGCATTGTGGGCAGATAGAATAACCACTAAGAAATCAATAGGTCTGACCCCTTTCCAATTGGTGTATGGTACTGATGCAGTTTTTCCTATTCAGCTAGGCATTCCAATAATGAAGTTTTTCCAAGATAGTCAAGAAGAGCCTAATGATCTTCAAAGAAGGATTTTCTCATTGGTTGAATTGCAGCAAGAACGTGAGGCTATAGCAGAAAGAGATAATGCATACAGAAGAAAGATTAAAGCAAGGTTTGATAAAAAGGTAAAGAAAATACTTTTTCTCTTGGTGATATGGTGCTAAGATGGGATGCGAGGAGAGACCAGAAAGTTCAGCATGGTAAGTTTGACAATATTTGGTTAGGTCCCTTCATGATTTCAAAGATTTTAGAAAATAACACTATCATACTACAAACTTTGGAAGGTAAGGAATTGTCTACCCCAGTTAATGGATGCTTCCTCAATCATTTTTATAGTTCTTGAAGGTAAATAATGTCACACTCATTGTACATACCTGTGTGAAATAAGACTCCATTCCCAATGGAAGTTTGCAGAATAAAGAAGCAGCTTCAAGTGGCAGAAAGGCATTGGCCTACAAGTTCTTGAATCCTCACAAGGAGGTCTTCATCCCGCAGCAGGAGCCAGACGTTAAGGCTGAAATTTTTCTCATTTTTATTTGTTTCTTTTAGGATTGTTTGAACTTCATTTTCCTTTTATTTATCTATGATTTTGATTATTTTGCTTTCAATATTTATTTATTTCTGATTGCTTTTAATTTCTTTAGTTCAAAACCCTTTAAATGGCTTATGCAACATGTTATTATCTCAAAGTCCTCAATTACATCTATTTTAGCCTTATTATAAAGCTTCTAACCAAGATCTAATCTTTATCCAAAGTGTATTTGTTAAATTGGTTGTGTGAAAGGATTCTTGCAGCGCAAAGTTCAAAATAGACCCTAATGCACTACAGGAATGTGATATGATGAAAGATCGTGGTTATTTATGCTGAATGGTGGCTCGTTATGAGTTGTGATGACTTGAGATGTTGAGTTATGATGAATTAAGATGCTAAAAGACATGTTGAAGAATGATAATAGTTATAAGCTCTATTACGTTTCATCATTGTAAGAGATCAGGGTTTGAAGTTCCACGAGTCAAATTTGGGGATCGTGAAATGCAAAGCTAAAGACATTTGTAGCTAAACTCGGTTAATTCTACATCTTTGAACATTTTTCACCTCTGCTTTTCTCAGAAGCTTAATTAAGAAACTTGCAATTATAAGATGGGAAGAAGTGGTGAGATTAACAAGGTAGAACCGATGGACACGAAGTGGGCTGCACAATTCCCAAAATGTGCAGACTTGTTTAAAGCAGCCAGATGGTTCAATTTCTTCAAGAAAGTTATTGGGTCTAATGAATAAGTTTCGATTTACTTTGAAAAGAATTTGATTGATGATGTTATTAAGTTCAAAACCTTAATATTTCAGCTCACGGAAGCCTTAATTTCTGAAGCTACTGACATCACCATGGATGGGGAATTGTGGTTAAAAAAAGTTCCTTTCAAGTTTGACCCAAATCCTTTCGTGCTACCAGGTAATGAAACTCTAAATTAGAGCAATGGAGTTCATATAACAAATTTTCAACCAAAATGGAGGGAGGTGCTTGGCATCATACAAGCCTACATTACGTGTGAGGGTAGGTTCTCAATGGTTTTTAAATACCATGTTAGGTTCTTGATGCATCTTAAATTGCACTGTAAAATAAATTTGCCCTACTTCTTGTACAAGAGCATCCAAAATATGTCAAATAAGGTGAAAGCGCATCCTGAGCATACAAGGAAATCCTTATTTCATCATGGACTTATAA
Organism: Larix kaempferi; assembly: GCA_027924585.1. Lineage (NCBI taxonomy): Eukaryota > Viridiplantae > Streptophyta > Pinopsida > Pinales > Pinaceae > Larix > Larix kaempferi. The sequence continues at coordinate 10,300,013 of BSBM01000094.1, forward strand.
AGCTGATCATTCAAACAGTATTACAGAAGGAAAATAAGACATGGGAGCATTTTATATTCTGGTCTGGATTTATGGTTGAACAGGACGAGCGTATAAATAAGAATAGATCTAAAAAGAAAGGTAAAAAAGGTAAGAAGGGAGTTCTGATACAAGAAATTTCTGAAAAGCCTCTTTTATAGGAAAAATCTAAAAATCTCGAAAAGAAGGAACGGTTTAATGTAGTTGAAGAAAAACAAGAACATTGTCAAGAAGAGCAAGAACACTGTCAAGAAGTTCAGGAAATAGAGAAGATGATTAGTCTTACTGCTGAACAAGTTCAAAGTCTAATCACACCAAAACAAAGTATAGTTGAGAACCTAGTTTCACAGACTTCTGCAGAAGATACAAAGAATGAAAGTTTGCAGGTTATGGATTTAGAAGCAGATGCAAACCTCCTTGTGTAGTAAAGAGAATCAAGTTGGAAGTTCAGAACAATATTAGCTATGAAAAATAATGTGGGAAAAGCTTCAAGTTCTAATCAGAAGACAGAAGAGATAACTGTAATCCAAATTTCTTCAAGTGATGAAGGTGAAGAAGAGAAAGATGAGTCAAATTCTCAGCAGAACCAGATAAGCTTAAATCCGGATTGTACAAAGGTAGAAGAAGCATATGTAGAAGTAAATGAAGTCCAAGAGGAACAAATCATTCTCAAGATGGAACAAGATGAGTTTGCAATTGCAGAGAGAATGGAAAAAGATAAATATGAAGAAGATTTAATCTTCAGAAAACTGGATATTCCATCTTTCACATCTCAAGACCCTACTTTTCCAGGAGAGGTAAACATATGCTCAGAGGTTGAAAGTCTTAGAAAAATTCAGGAACAACATCAAGCAGAAATATTATTCCTTAATGAGTCAAATGATAGGCTTACAAAGACCAATAAGCATTTAAGGGAAGACTTAGGAGAAGTTAATGCTTGTTATCAAGAACTGATTGTTGTTTCCAGAAAATATATGAAGAGTAAAAGGGAAGCAGAGGCTTAAGCTGATGACTTAACCAGGCAGGTGCAAAGTTTGAATGAGAAGAACAAGTTTATGTCAGACAAAATCAAAGATTTGGAAGCTGAGCAGCCTCAACATAACAAAAGGACTCATGCATTGGAACGAATTGCTATGTTAGTAGAGGCTACCAGAAAGGCTACTTAGTGTCTAGTTTTTTTAACGCATTCTCATTTTGTATCAAATATGTTAGTTAAGTTTTTAGTTAAATACTTAGTTAAAGACTCAGATTTATTCTAACTATTTTATGCAACTGCGTTTTGAGACTAAAACCTAAAAGTAGTTACAAACTACTCTTTTTTGTAAATGGATAAAAGGCGTAAAGGAGGATGTATGGGGGTTCGATTTTTTTGGTTTCAAGAAGCCACATACAGGGATGATATTCGAGCTTGCAAGACTCTTATGTAAGTCCTAAAGACTGAGATTAATATATATGTGATATAAGCCATTTTACCTTGTTTGATTGAGTTTTTATTTCTGATCAATTTGGTCATACAATATATGAATTCATTTTTCGTTTTAATGTTTTAATCCAGTGAATGCTTGTGTGTTGTAGATGAAAACCTATGTGAATTATTATGAATGTTATTGTTTATGTTTACTTTGTTTAAATTCATGATTTCAGTTCTTCAATGATTTACATGATTTAGTAACTTGTTTTAGTTTGATTTCCTTGATTTCCTTGAAATTGAAACCTTCAAACCAACAAACTACAAAAACAAAACCCTATTTCATGCTAGTAATGTTGAGATTGTGTTAGCTTCCTCCTTTGTAGTCTAGGATCAATTTCTAACACAAACAAAAAGGAAAAACTTTCGCAAAAAATTTTAAAGTTTTTAAGTCTTTAATTTTGGAATTAAAAGGAAAAAACTTTTGCAAAAGTTTTTTTAGATTAAAATGAAAAAATTTGCAAAATTTTTAAAGTTTTTTAAATCTTTAATTTTGGTTTAAAAAAAAGTAAACAAAAAAAATTTACAAAAATTTTATAGCTTTTTTTAAATCTTTAATTTTAGAATAGAAAAAGAAAAAAAATTGAAATTTTTTTTTTGAAGTTTTTCATGTCTTTAATTTTGGATTAAAAATAATAAATAAAAAATTGCAAAACTTTTTACAAAGCTTAGAAAGTTTGGATTAAAATTTAGGTATGCTTTGAGTTGTATGACTTAAAGTGCCATTCACACACATTTGCATTTGATAAACACACTTTAAACATCACATGTTGAGATAATTTGAAAGCAATTTCTTTTCACAAAACAAAAACAAACTTTAATTAATTACATTTTGTTTTAGGAGTTTAAATGCTTTCATGATTTTCATGCATAATTAGAGAGAATTGCACCTTTAGAGTTCAGTTTTCTTGAGATATATTATGTATGAGGCATCGTATCCTCTTCACTCGCATCTTATGATGATCTTGTGAATGAGAAAGTGTATCTCGCTTGTAATAGTTTAGGAGTTCATTTTTCAAAGCATCTTATATCGAGCCACTGTATCCTCTTCACTTGGGCCTTATGGCGATCTTGTGAATGAGAAAGTGGATCTCACTTGTAATAGAGTAGATTTAATTTTTGCATATAGTTTTTCAAGCCACCATATCCTCTTCACTTGGGCCTTATGGCAATCTTGTGAATGAGAAAGTGGATCTCACGTGTAACAGTTTAGAATTTAATTCAGAAGCATTCTAAAGGGCTCTGCGTATCCTCTTCACTTGGGCCTTATGGCAATCTTGTGAATGAGAAATAGGGATCCCCCATGTAATAGAACTAGATTCAGGATTACTTGAGATATCTATTTGGGTTACATTGGTCTTCACACATCGATCATTATCCATATTTCAAAAAAAACTGTGCATGAACATACAAAATCTACTAGAAATTTTGCATGTCTAAAAGAAACCCATGAACCTCTAACTCTTCCTTAATTTAGAATATTCATCGAGTTGAAAGGTAGAGTAGTGAGCATTTTGCATTGTTTGGTTCATTTTCATGTTTTTGAGTCAACACACCACCAATTTCATTTCCACTCCTGAAACTAAGCAAATTACATTTAAAATTGGCGCTTAATCTAAAATTGACAAACTTTTGATTTTCATATCACCAACAAGTTTAGGTTAGTGCCCTGGATTAGGTTTGGAGAGTTAGCACTCCTGGGCTACAAAACTTTGAAACTAGCATTGCTTAAAGAGAGAAATCCATTAGTAGCATGAAACGCCTGTCGGGAAAGCGCTTCTTAAACATGCGTTAAGCACGAGCTCAATCTGGATAAGTAAAGGGTGGTTCCCCCCTTTTGCTTGTTTAGTGGGACATGAGCTCATCAAGGAATTCTATGTGAAGTGACAAGTCCTCAGGGTGACATCACTTTTCTAGAGTGCCTGGTTATGAGAGTTGTTCCTAACTTGCGACTGTTCTGCTCGACCGTGAATTGTGAAGTGGTAACTTTAGTGGTTTTTCTTAGGATATCACATAGTCTATTGTGAGTGGGACACACTTGCAATACCTGAGACAGACTTTGGAACTTTTACTCGTTGGGAGGGTGATTGGTCAGGAACCAACGCTTGCACCCCTGGCGATTAAAGTTTATTGTAAATGTTTCTCATACCTTCGCTGCTAGCAATTGTCTGAGGCCTAAAATACCTCAACAGCTACTAGTTTCGGAAGGCCCTACAATCCATCTTTTCACTGAGCTTCAGTTCTTTGGAAGAGTAAGTTTGCTTGCTTGAAATATCTAGGGAATTTTTACTGCGTGGACACTTTTTATTTTGTTGAGTCTAGAAAGCCATAGGATTGTTTGATTCTATTTTCAAAAAACTTTTTAAAACACATCCTTTTATCAATATTCTTCAAAGTGGCTAATCTTCCAACCCACCAGTCATGATGGCATAGAGGCGAGTCACCAAAAATTGAAGGCCCCACTACATTGCGGAGACAGCTACAAAATAAAAACAATTTGACTTTGAAACTAACACACTTCTAACTTCAATTATCAATAGTAGAGCAAAAACACATCAAACAAATACTACAACACCACCTATTAAGGAAAACATAGAAACTGTTGATCCTCTTGCTCCACTTGAAATTGAAACGTTAGAAGACAACACTACAAATCCCGTAAATCCACCTTTGAAAAATCTTTCAGACCCAGTGGTAATTCACATTAGTGAACCATTGAACACCATCAATCCTCTTTTGGCAGATTTGATACACATGCAAAATTCAACATCTAACCCCATGGCTTCATCAAGAGAACAAGGGACCCCATTACCACAACCCCAAACGGTTGTTGGAGGTAGCAATACTTCCAATATCCCTATGGCTTCAACAGGGGCACAAGGGACCACATCAGCACCATCTCAAATGAGCGTTGGAGGTAAAAATACTTCCAACATCCTTGTAGCCTCATCAGGAGCACAAGGGACCACATCATCACAACCTCAAACAATTGTTGGAGGTAGAAATACTTCCAATTTGACCTCTACCACCATCCCAACAGTTAGTTTACTTGATTCTACCATAAGTTCAACTAGCACTTTAGTGCCAGTTGGTACAGTTTCGGGTCCCAATCCCGGAAGTACAACCACTTTTCCTGCAGGAATCCCTACTGGAGGGTTTGCCTCACCAAACTTGGATTTCCCATATGGTTTGGCTACTCAAGGTCAAAAAAATCTAGGAGTGAATCAAAATCCTATTAGCATACCAAACAGTCTTCCAAGTTCTACACCTGGGGGGAATCCCTCACTTTGGAATCTCAATATCCCTAGTGGAATTAATGGGACATGGAACAATAATGCTAATTGGGGTAATACTCTACAAGTTGGTGGAAATACGTCGGGAAACCATTATCTAAATTTTCCTAACATAAATCCTGGGGGCAATACCATACCCCCAACAAGTATCACACCAGGAGGTAACCCATCCACCAACCCCATTCCACCATGGAGTGGGCAGGTTCCAAGAAGTACCCCATCTTCTTGGGAACCACCTCCACAAGGGGGCAATCAACCTTGGAACGCTTATCCAAACCAAGGAAACATTCAATGGAGTGGTACAATTCCAACTAATAACCAATCTAATTGGGGCCCACCCCCATAAGGGGGAAATCCACCCATGAATCCCACCCAGCAATGGAGTGGTAATGTTCCACCAAGTAACCAATATCAATGGAACATACCCCCGCAAGGGGGCAATCCACCCATTAACCCCAACCAGCAATGGAGTGGTAATGTTCCACCAAGTAACCAATCTTAATGGAACCTACCCCCGCAAGGGGGCAATCCACCCGTTAATCCTATGCCATAGTGGAGTGGCAACGTTCAACCAAGTAACCAATCTCAATGGAACATACCTCCGCAAGGGGGAAATCCATACATGCATCCTATACCACAATGGAATGGACAATATTCAGGAAATAACCCATTCTTTTGGATGCAATCTCCGCAAGGAGGTAATCCTTCTTGGAATTCTTTTCAAGACCAAGGACCACAACAGTGGAGCCATCAAGCTTCACCTGGATATCAAACATTTTCTTTGGCATCATCCAACTCACCATTTCTAGCCACATTGAATCTACCGGATTTATCCCGGCTGACTAATGACCCTGTTCTTCATTTGAATGGGTGGCCAACCATACCAACCAAACTACCCTTACACATACCCAAGTTTGACGAAAAACCAGGGAAAGATCCATCAAATCATGTGATGAAATTCCATTTTTGGTGTTCATCCAATTCCCTAGTTGATGATAGTATTAGGTTGAGGTCGTTTCAGCGGAGCCTCACGGGAAATGTTGCGAAATGGTACATTGAGTTGTTGTTGATGTATATGTAACTTCGGAATGTATTTCACATATATGTATATTGTATTCCTATAGAGATGTTATTATTCCTCTATACGGAAGTGTTTGTATTCCTATAGAGATGTTATTATTCCTCTATATGGAAGTGTCGTCATTTATATTGTAAGTGTCATAACTTATACTTGATGGGTTATTAGACCACCTTGTTGGGGTCGGCCCTGTATAAGTCATGTGGTTCAAAGGGTTATTAGACCACCCTATTGGGGGTCGGCCCAATCAGCATTATGTTATGTGGTTAAGTTAAGGTCGACCTAGTAAAGGTTATTAGGCAAGTCAAGTCAAGTATAAATAAAGTGCGGGAGGCACTCTATTTGATCATTATATTCTCACACACACTCTTTGGAGAGTGGCGCACTTTTGGAGGAGGAGAAGATGCTGCTAGGAGATGTCTATCTCTTATGCTTGGGTTGTATCATTGGTCTATCTATCTCTGAGGAAGTTATTGGGGTTTTTCACCTTTATGGTTTTCCCCAAGTAAACTTTGTGTCTCTTGTGTGCTTGCATTATTGTGTCTATGATTGATATGCTGTAGATATGAGGTACATGTTGTTCTCTCAGTTACGATCCTAGATCAAATTGAAGTAAATTCTGAAAAACTAACATGGTATCAGATCTAGCGTGAAGAAGGCATGGTATGGCATGTATGACACTTGTTGCACTTATGATGCTAGGGCTTGATATAGAAAAAACCAGTCATCGTAGAACTTTTACTATAAATCCATTTGGGAAAAATTTTCAGATCTGAAACATTTACAGGTCGAAGATCATATCCCCATGTACCTTGTGTCCAAAGGAAAACTTCTAATTCATTGTACTTTGTGTTTTATGATCTATACAATCTAGGGTTTCTGCCTCTTCCAAATCTGAGTCATAAACAGGTGACCTAGGAAAAAAGGTCATAACTTGGGATAGGAAGCTCCAAATGAAATTTTGTAAAATGTGATAGGTAGTGCATATACTTTAATTTCTCAGGTAACGTTTTCAGAGGCCTAAACTGAGCAAGTGACATGTGGCACGCCGTACAAGTTTTCTCTCCTGTGTTATCCCATAAACAGGTCATGTTGCAACACTTGGCATAACTCTCTCTCAGAGAATCCATTTGAGGTTAGACCTGTGGGGCTGGAAAGATGACAGGTCAGGATACCACAGGAAAACTTTTCAAGCCCTGTGGATTAGAAAGTTCGGAGTTACACCAGAAACAATCAGGTGCATATTTCTGTCAAAACATAATTGGATTTTGAGCACCTTCATTCATGGATCCGGTAATTAGGGTTTCGGAGAAAGTTGGTATTTTTGTAATAGGAGACCACGGCTGAATGCTACTCATCAAAATCAAAATTTAGAGACCAAGATCAAATTTTTTGGTTGGGTAGAAGGCCGGGCTTGATCAAACCCTAGTTCGAGACTTTGATTGGAAAAATGGAAAATTAGGGCTTCTGCAAAAGTTGGAATTTTTGAAGTCTGTGACCAGGGCTGGAAGCTCCTCAGAAAAATCAAAGTTTAGAAATTTGGATTGAACCTTTTGGTTGGGTATAAGGGTGGGCTTTATCAAACCCTAGTTCGAGATCCTGTCTAGAAGATCCGGAAGTTTCAAAGGCAATTTTGAGGGGTGAAACTTTGCAGTTTTCAAATTCTGAGTATACCGGCTTGATCAGCTCATCAAGGCGCATCTTTCAATCCTTTTAGAAGTTTGAATTTTTATGGTTTTTCTAACAAACCCTAATCCATCTCCAGATCCAGTTCCTCCAAATCAAGTGGATTGGGTTCATCCTAGAAGAGAATGGATTGGTCACCTGCATAAGTGAAGAAGTTCATGTTTCAGAGGGAGATGAGGCTAAGGCCTTACATAAGAAGATTACAAGCAATCTCGACAGGTATGACTTATCCAGGTATGTTTCGAGATTTGTTCATGATTAAGTTTATGGTATGTTTGTCTTCATATTATTACGGTTAGTACAATCTTGATTAAATTTAGACTTGTCGTATCACCTTAATAAAATTATGAATGCATGATAGAAGATATTCATTGATTAGGGTGTTGACACTTATGATTGTACTAATGCATTATGGTGTTGTATGAGGTTTATGTTGTCCACTAACATGAAAGGTACACCAAGAAAGACAAATCATGTTCTAGTTCAAGAACATATGACCATGGTGACATGAAGACAAAGGTTACTAGCACAAGTCATTGAAGAGAATAAGAAGACATCATGTGGGTATGTTAGACATAACTAGCTAACATACTAATCCATCTATTTTTTTTTTCTCTATATCAAGTTAGAATCCTACCTTGTGATAGGATCTCTTATATAAGTATACATGGCATGATTGATAATGATTATTCATAGGTTTGAATAATCATGGGTGTATGCATATTATGTTTCTTACCTTAATTAATGATATGACTAACCAGAAGAGTCATGAAAGTATAGGTTTGAGTAATCACGGGTTTAGGCATATTATGCTTCTTACTTTGATTGATGATATGACTAACCAGAAAAGTCCTATAGTCAAATAGGAATATGCATGACTAAAAGAATTGTAATATATTATCTGTGTATAAAATGAGCATGACTATACATGTTTAAGATTATTGTGTTTTGATAGTATTGAGATTATACTAATGAATGTATGATTATATATGAGATCTTCATGACACTAGTGCACACTTAAGCATGCATAGTGGTCCAGGGTCAAGAATAGGTAATCCAGGAAGCAAAGATCAAGAGGGAGCACACTCCAATAGTTTCTGCAAGGATGCAGATATTCAGAGGGAGTTGACCACTTCTCACAATCCACATCAGGATAGAGTTGCAGAAAGGAATCAAAGACTGAGAGGGAGTCAACCCTCTCAGTCTTTTAATATAAGTATTTTAATATAAGTAGTTAAAATATAAGTATTTTAATATTTGTTTGTTTAAATAATATTGTTCAATAATGTATATGCTTATGTTCCTAGACTTAGGGTGTGTATTATGCATATTAGAATAATTGCATTAATGAACAGTATACTACTAATATGCATGCGATGGGTAAGTGGCCTATGGCACTGTACAACATTCCATTGCTACTTATCTAGAATGAAACCTCTTTGCTGACATGTTGGGAGTTGTGCACACTCTTAACAATGTTCTGGTAGAGATTGGAAGGCATCTAGAAAGTTACGGGATATGGATAAATGTTGTATTGAAGCATTGGCTAAGATAATTGCATGACTGTATGACATATTTCTTCATGTGTAAGAATTTGTTCTGAAAACTATGAGATGTTTCTAATCATGCAATTTAAATTGTTTTGTAGGAAAGATTGTATACCATCACCTACAAAAGAAGGACTACAACATTTGTTCAGCAACAAAGTTATCTATTGTAAATATTGAAGATATTGAAGTTCCCAGGATCTGGGAAGAATGCCATGATCGAGGAGTACCAGTCGATCATGAAGATGTTTGGGATGTGGTCCCAAGACCTGAAGAGAAGTCTGTAATAACTTCCAAGTTGATCTACAAGATCAAGCATGCTGCAAATGGCAGCATAGAGAAATACAAAGCGAGATTTGTAGCTCGTGGAAAGAAGGAATAGACTATGAAGAAAATTTTGCTCCTGTAACGAGGTACATTTCCATTAGATCAGTACTTGCTCTGGCTGCAGTAATGAAATGGAAGATACACCAGATGGATGTCAAGACTTATTTCTTGAATGGTGTAGTCGAGGAGGAAGTGTATGTGGAGCAGCCACCTGGTTTTGAGACACATGACAGGAAGTCATATGTGTGTAGGTTGAAGAAATCCTTGTATGGCTTGAAGAAAGCTCCTAGGACTTGGTATGGTAGGATGGACAGTTTTCTATCCAGTTTGGGATTTACCAAGAGTAAAGCGGATTCCAACCTTTACTACAAGGTTGAGGAAGGAAATCCTGTGATACTACTATTGTATGTAGATGATCTATTTGTAACAGGTAATGATAGTTTGATTGTCGATACCAAGAGGAAGCTTGCAGCCGAGTTCGAGATGAAGGAGTTGGGGATGATGCACTATTTTCTAGGCATGGAGGTATGGCAGAGTGCAGATGGGATCTTCCTTGGACAAGGGAAGTATGCAATAGAGATCTTGAAGAGGTTCGGGATGATGGACTGCAAGGCCATGGCCACACCTATGGCATCGAACCTGAAGCTTCTGTGTGATGCTTCATCTGATCCGATTGATGTCAATGTGTATCATCAGATGATTGGGTCCTTGATGTACCTGACGAACACGAGGCCAAATATTTGCTTTGTAGTGAACACATTGAGCCAGTTCCTGACGAATCCCATAGGTGTTCATCTGGTTGTTGTAAAGCATATTCTGAGGTACCTGAAGGGTACAGTTGATTATGGGCTCAAGTATGATGTGAATCAAAAGTTTAACCTGCAAGGTTATGTTGCTTCAGATTGGGAAGGCAATGCTGTAGATAGGAAGAGCACTTCTGGGTGCTGCTTCAGTATGGGATCAGGTGTGATCTCTTGGTTTAGCAGGAAGCAGTCCTACGTAGTACTGAGTACAGCCAAAGCAGAGTATGTTGCAGCTTGTTCGGCTAGTTGTGAGGCAGTATGGCTTCAGAAGCTACTGTCTAAGTTATTTGATCTCCCAGTGGAAGCTACTGGTATCTTTTGTGACAACCAGAGTTGTGTGAAGCTGTCTGAGAACCTATTGTTTCACAACAGGTCGAAACACATTGAGATCAAATATCACTATATCAGGGATATGGTGCAGAGAGGAGCAGTGAAGCTCCTGTATGTTGCGACGGATGAGCAAGTTGCTGATGTACTGAACAAACCACAAGCCAGAGTGAAGTTCGAATACTTCAGAGAGAGGCTTGGTGTTCTTCAGATTGATGACACTTCGAGGAAGAAGTGATGGACACATTTGCAGGAGCCATTCCGAGCATGGTGAGAGGAGGATCCTTCCATGGCTTTGGATATAAGCGTTGGATGATGAGCATCAAGATGATGCTCCAGTTACTGCTTTGTATGTGTATATATGCTTGATGTTGGATGCTTGATATGATCAGTTGGATCATTTATATATATATGTATGTACGCATCATGTTGGATGCTGGATATGATCAGTTGGATCATTTATATGTATATGTATGTACGCATCATGTTGGACACTAGATATGATCAGTTGGATCATTTATATGTATATATATGTACACATCATGTTGGATGTTGGATATGATCAGTTGGATCATGTTTATGTATCTGTAGATGTATCAGGTGGATACATTGTATGATCAGGTAGATCATGTATGTTGATATGTATGAGGTATGATCAGGTGGATCATGTATTTGTATATGTATCAGGTGGATACATTGTATGATCAGGTAGATCATGTATAATGATATGTATCAGGAAGATACTGTGTATGCATCAGGTGGATGCATTGTATGATCAGGATAATCATGGATGACGAGCTTCAGGATGTTGCTCCAGATGACATGCAGCAGGATGATGCAGTGTTGATGATCAGGATGATCATGTTTGCATCAGGATGATGTATGGTGAGTATCAGGTTGATACTCTATGGTCGTGGACAGGTTGTGCAGATGAGCATGTAAGTAGACCTGGGAGATCTGGACAGGATGAAAAAGGCCTCAGATGCTCTTTCGAGGCATTGCTCTGGGAGGACATTTAAGTAGACCTGGGAGATCTAGACAGGATGAAAAAGGCCTCAGATGCTCTTTCGAGGCATTGTCCTATGGCATGTAAGTAGACCTGGGAGATCTAGACAGGATGAAAAAGGCCTCAGATGCTCTTTCAAGGCATTTCCATGACCACATGTAATCAGACCTGGAGATCTGGACAGGATGAAAAAGGCCTCAGATTCTCTTTAGGGTTCTTGCTTGGCAAGACACCCTTTTAAGGTTTTGTGGTAGGAGTCACATGTAATCAGACTTGGAGATCTGGACAGGATGAAAAAGGCCTCAAATGATCTTTAGGGTTCTTGCTTGGCAAGACACCCTTTTAAGGTTTTGTGACTGTCACATGTAAAAGATCCTGGGAGATCCTATAGGTTGGATTTATGTACCCGTAACAGCCTGGGATGTTGTTTTGAGGTTTTGTGACGCACGTAATAAGTCCTGAGGATTCCATAGTATGGCCAGTGATGATGAAGACCTGCAGGTGGTGGGCCTACACCCATTATGAAAAAGGACTTGCTCTGTAGAACTTCCTATGACGAGTAGATTCAAAGATTGATTGAGATAGCAGCAACAGTGATGATGACGATGATTCGATGACATTGATCTAGAGAAGAAGACTTGTGCTAGAAGACCTGTGTCGAGAAATACCTTCCTAGTTAAGAGGGAGTGTTGATGTATATGTAACTTCGGAATGTATTTCACATATATGTATATTGTATTCCTATAGAGATGTCATTATTTCTCTATACGGAATTGTTTGTATTCCTATAGAGATGTTATAATTCCTCTATACGGAAGTGTCGTAACTTATACTTGATGGGTTATTAGACCACCTTGTTGGGGTCGGCCCTGTATAAGTCACGTGGGTCAAAGGGTTATTAGACCACCCTATTGGGGGTCGTCCCAATCAGCATTATGTTATGTGGTTAAGTTAAGGTAGACCTAGTAAAGGTTATTAGGCAAGTCAAGTCAAGTATAAATAGAGTGCGGGAGGCACTCTATTTGATCATTCTATTCTCACACACACTCTTTGGAGAGTGGCGCACTTGTGGAGGAGGAGAAGCTGCTACTAGGAGATGTCTATCTCTTATGCTTGGGTTGTATCATTGCTCTATCTATCTCTAAGGAAGTTATTAGGGTTTTTCACCTTTATGGTTTTCCCCAAGTAAACTCTGTGTCTCTTGTGTGCTTGCATTATTGTGTCCATGATTGATATGCTGTACATGTTGTTCTCTCAGTTAAGATCCTAGATCAGATTGAAGTAAATTCTAAAAAACTAACAGTTGCCCCACAATACATTCACAAAATTTTCATCTTTAGCTATGGCATTTTTTACACATTTTCAATTACCTATCCGCTATGAGATGGGAACCAAACTTTTAACTTCACTTAGGCAATCCACCGCTACTCACATCTCGGATCATATCCACGAGTGGAGGAGATGTCGAAGGCTTATAAAAGCTGAAATCCCTGATCAATTCTTAGCAGATTGGTTTATCAAATCACTATTGCCTACTCTTACCAAAGATGTAGCCATGTCAGGAGCCATGGCTGAAGAGCAACTCATTCAGAGTGCTCACCATATGGATTTAGTATATTCCCAATCGGGCACACTTTATGACTTAATACCCCATGCTGTAAGACCTGCGTGTGATCCAGCTAGGCCGCCAAAAGGACCTCATACTATTGGTGTGATTGGATTCGTTAACCAACTTGAATAGATTACCCAACAATTGGGACAAATGTCAATTCAAAATCAGCAACCCACAGCTGGCCAAGCAACTTAGCAATCTGCCACTCCTGCCCAAACTTCCGAAGTCCTTACGGTTCAAACTGTGGACCCAAAAGGAAAAAAGAAGAAGCAAAAGAAGAAACCTAATGCTAACCCTAGGATAGGAGATGCACCTAAGGCGAATAATCCCACTGGAGGAAATCATGAAAATAGGAAAAACAAGTACCCTTGCAAACTTTGCCAGGAGGATCATCCTACTCATCTTTTTCCTCATATGTATGATATTCATCGCATGTTGGCTCAATGAGGAGGGAAACAACCACAACCTGCTGTCCTAACTCAACCCTTCCCCCAACAACAACAGATGGTTGCTGCGGCATCGGTACCTCCACCAGGAGGAGACCAAACAAACCCCCCACCAGGGGGCAATCCACCAAACACTAATATCTTCACTATTGGTGAACATGACATTCATATCCAAAAAAGGGCTCGATCTTATGATATACCTTCAAAAGATGCTGAAACAGTTGGATCTCAGCCCAGTGGTTTTCTAAATATTGAAAAACCAACCATAGACATGGTGCCTCGACCTCCAAAAGGGGTCCTCCGGAAACAACACACAACCCCAATGCGCAAGCTACTCAAAACTACAATGTGGTTGAAGATTTATCTCAAGCTCCTTGTGCAATGTTTTCCTTGGAGGTGTTGTAAAGTTGTCTGGCTCAACAGAAAGCACTATTGTCTGCTATTGATCCATTAGACACCAATTTGATCATATTTGACTTAGAACAGCCCACATGTAGGCTTCCCTCACAAATTGCTTTCCAAATTAAAGTAACTTCACATGGTAAGAATATTTTTCGAACCATTGTGGATGAAGCAGCCTCCAATTGAGTCATGTCACTAGCTTGTTGGAAATATTTAGGATCACCCACCTTAGTACCATCCCACACAATTCTCAAGGCATTTGACGGACATTCGTTCCCACCTCATGGACTTATCTTGGCTTGCCCAGTTGAACTGGGGGGGAAAACAGTTCAAGTAGATGTTGAGGTATTGGATGTACCCATAGACTACAATTTTCTATTGGGACGCAATTGAATACACAAGATGATGGCGGTAGTATCTTCCATATTCCGAGTCATTCGGTTCCCCCACCAAGGGAAGATTGTTACAATCAATCAACTAGATTACTGCTCACCCGAAACTAGTCTCCACTCAAATGTAACTTATGAAGGGGATGCAACGATGGTGATTCAGGATGTTGGGGTAGGAATTTTTAAAGACTCATCCCTTTTGGGAACTTTTCCACTTCCACCACCAATATTAACACCTAACACTGCTCTGATTTTCACCATTACATCAGAAGTGTACTTTGCATTAAGAGTTTTTTCTAATTCCATTTCGGAGGTTGGTTCCACCTCATCGGTTGGCACCTCCAAAGAAAACACCCTTGATGAAAGAATGATGGAAAGACACATACTTCTGCACACCATGAGGAAATGGAGAGTAGTGTTCCCTTTTATGCCGTAAAGCTCGCGTATCAAGCTATTCAAATGGCTTCGGTAGAACCGGATCAAAATCCTCCCAAGATGGACGAATATGATCCCTATACTTCACATGTTTGGGCCTTGAACTATCAAAGTAACCATGATCTCCTATATCATAATTTCTCTTCGGATGAAGCCATCTTAGAGGTTATGAACATCTCAGAACAACCCTGGGAGGATATGCATCACAAATCCTCATTTATTCCTAAGATCGATTCATTAGAAGTCAAACCAGAAAATTTTTACTTCGATGATGACATCAGTAAGTACCAATGCCCTGTCCAAATCCACAATGTGAGTTCATAAGGAAAGTCGACGAAATTTTTTTACTTCGATGATGACATTAGTAAGTACCAATTCCCTATCCAAATACACAATGTGAGTTTCGAAAACCATCTGAATTGATATATCTATCAAACCTGGCATCATTGAGCACATAAACATAGGTGTGGATTGTTCTCCTGAGGAAATAAACTTTTACACTGCTTTATTTAAAAGGTTTCGTGACGAATTCGCATGGTATTATGAAGAAATGCCAGGCATCGATCCCAGTATCGTAGAACATGAGATAAAAACCTATCCTAATGCCAAACCTGTGCGGCAAAAACTACATCCAGTGAACCCTAAGAATTCTGTTGCCATTAAAGCCGAGGTCAAAAAGCTTTTAAAAGTTGGATTCATCTATCATGTTCCTTTCACTGATTGGGTATCCAATCCTATTCCCGTTAACAAAAAACAAGGGACTATCCGGGTTTGTACCGATTTTAGAGATCTGAACTTAGCTTGTCCCAAAGATAACTATCCCACACCCTTCATTGATCAGATCATCGATGAATGTGCCGGGAATGAAATATTCTCGTTTATGGATGGCTTCTCCGGTTACAACCAAATCCAGATAAAAAAGGAAGACCAACATAAAACAACTTTTATATGCCCTTGGGGGACCTTCGCTTATAGGAAAATGCCTTTCGGCCTAAAAAATGCCGGAGCTACCTTTCAAAGAGCTATGTCATATGCATTTCACGACATTAAGGATATCGTCGAGGTTTACCTTGATGTTTTGGCAGCTAAATCTAAAAAGAGAGATGAACATGGTGCACATTTAAAGGCCATCTTAAAGCGTTGCCGCAAGTACAACATTAGGTTAAAACCACATAAATGCATTTTTTTGTGGACTCTGGGAGGTTACTTGGGTTCGTAGTGTCCCAAAAGGGGATCATGTTTGATCCCATCAAGTTTGAAGCAATACTTCAGTTTCCTTCCCCAAAAACAACCACTCAACTTCAAAGCCTTCAAGAGAAGGCTAACTACTTGAGGAGATTTGTCGAGAATTTTGTTGAAAAAGCTAAAGGTTTCATGCATCTCTTAAAACAAGATGCAATATTCACATGGGATGACCAAGCTCAATGTTCATTTGATGAAATAAAGAAATCTTTGGTCTCTGCCCCAGTGCTTAGTCCACCGAACTATAATAGAGACTTTATGCTATATTTGGATGCATCTCCTTCCACAATTGGAATGGTCTTAGCACAAGAGGATGAATCATCTCAAGAACATGTTATTTACTATCTTAGTAAGGGCCTTGCAGGTCCCGAATTGAGATATTCCCAGGTTGAGAAGTTGGCCTTGGTAGCAGTCCATGTTGTCTAACGACTTAGACATTACATACTTCCAAAGAAAACAACCATAGTGGTTGAAATGAACCCCATGAGACACATTTTGTCCCGCCATATCATTGGTCGAAAATACTCAAAATGGATAGTAATTTTACAAGAATTTGACCTTGAATTCAAAAATGCTAAAGCCAAAAAGTTGTTGGCATTTGCTGAATTAATGTCCAAGTTACCCATAGAGAAGGAGGATACTATATTTGTTGAAACTTGGGCAGATGAACATGTATTCCTCATTGCAACTTCTGATCCTTGGTATGGAGCATTCATTATATATGTTCAAACCCAAAGGATCGATCCTCAACTTTCTAGTATTGAACAACGTTGTATTCGACACCGAGCTCGAATATACCTCATCATCGGGGACACTTTGTACCGTCGAGGAATTGATATGATATTAAGACGTTGTTTAGTACACGAGGAAGCTAAAAAAGTTTTGAATGATTTCCATGCTGGGGCATGTGGCGGTCATCTTTTTGGGTTGGAAACTGCCCAGAAAATCTTGCATGTAGGATACTTTTGGCCTACAATTTTCAAAGATTACATTAATGCTGTCAAAAAGTGTCATCCTTGCCAAATTTACACAAGAAAAATGTGCGCACATCCTGCTCCTTTACACCATGTAGTAACCGTGGGTCCATTTTCGAAATGGGCCATTGATTATATGACGGTCAACCTGCCTTCAGCCGATGGCCACCACTACATCATCGTAGCAGTGGACTACTTCACCAAGTGGGCTGAGGCAATGCCTACATTCAATTGCACAGGTAAAACTGCAGCATATTTTCTATTCAATCATGTGATAGCAAGGTTTGGTGTACCTAAAGAGATCACTACTGACAACGGAAGTCATTTTCGGAATTCATGTTAGGATTGCGGCAGGACTTTTCCTCGCCATATTTCCCTCAAGCTAACGGACAAGTAGAAGCCATCAACATTGTTTTGAAAACTATGTTACATAGGACGATTAATAAAAACAAGAATAACTTGAACTTGATGTTGTTTACTTCTCTTTGGGCCTACCGAATAACCTCTAAAACTGCAACTAGATTCACTCCTTTCCAACTGATTTATGGAGAAGAAGATGTGTTTTCAATTGAATGTGAAATCCCATCATTAAAGATAGTTGTCGAACTCCTACCTTACACTTCTGCAAAAGAGGAAAGGCTTATCCATCTCCATTCTCTTGATGAAACTAGAAGGGAAGCCTCTCTAAATATAGAAGCACACAAGAAGAGGGTTAAAACACAATATCACAAGTCCATCCGTCCCCGAGTCTTTTATGAAGGCGATCTGGTTTTAGTTTATGACCAAGACTAAGATAAAATAGGAGAAGGAAAATTTGTACCTAAATGTTTTGGCCCACTTGTTGTCAAAACTGTGTTAAAAAAGGGAGCTTATGAATTGGTCAATTTTGATGGGGAACCCATGTCCGAGATCAGAAATGGTCTCTATCTAAAGAAATACTACGCGTAGGCACTGATGCCTCGCACCATTTGTTGTATTATGATCTATTCTTTGTATAAACTTTTGTACAATAGTTATTTCGGGCACACACTTATATTACTTGGCATTGTCACTTTGGCAGATGGCACAAGAACCTTTCACATATTTGGGATATGCGGACGGCGCCAGCCGTAGTTCTCGGAACGTTGTTTTCGCCACATGGGTCTTTTTCACACCTAATAACGAAGTTCTTAGTTCAGGAGGAATTTTTCTTGGATCTACAACCAACAATGTTGCAGAATATAGCGCAGTCATTGAGCTTATTGTCGAGTCTATCACCCTTGGCATCCGATGAATAATCGTCAAACTGGACTCAGAATTAGTTGTATCCCAATTAAATGGTCAGTATCAAGTTCAACATCCTACACTGTTTAGAAAATTTCTACGAGTACTTCTTTTAGAGCTTTAGTTCAAGTTTATTGAATATATACACGTTCCTAGAAGTCTAAATAGTTTGGTCGATTCTTTGGCCAACTATGTACTTTATTGGCATCTAAGTCATTAACATTATACCAAAAAGCAAGCATGTACATTATTTCATGGCCAATTTAATTGAACACATCATTTAAGGACATAAGTAAAGCCGAAATAACCTAGCTTACATCATAACCCAAAAAGTGTGTAAATTTTGCACACACAAAAAAGAATAGTGTAACTATTGTTTCTCTTTTTTATTATTTTTCTTACAGATAACACCCAAAAAAATGTTCACACAAACAAAAAAATGAAAAAATTTGGAAAAACCTGAAAACATGGGAAACTGTTTCAAAATTTTCTAGTTCAACATCGAAACTAACCCAATACTGGCAGATCAAAGACTAAAGGTTCACAGCTTCTAGGAATTCAAGTTGAAAGGGGATACTTCCTATCATACATTGGATACACTACAAGCGCATATGGTAAATCATGAGTATTTCTTACTTATCTTTTCATACATACTGTATCTTGTTGAATGATAGAAAGATGCATAATTCCTCAAGTTTAGCTATCTTTTTAGATATTAAATGCACATTTGAACCAGTTTATAACTAAACTATTGGGTAGTGAAATGGTTTTGATTTCAGGACTTGAAGACTTTGACAGTTCGAACTATTTGACTCAGGTAGTTGAGACAGACCATGATTCATGATGATCTATGATTTTGGAATTTTTCACAAGACTCAAGCTGAAGTAAACCTCATTGAACCATTCCTACTTGGCCATTTCACCAAATTGGATAACCTCAGTCACATGGTATTACTTCACCGTCCGTCGACACATAATCCTGCTTCAGATAGCCTACCCTGGGAAGGAACAGATGTAAGAGTGTGCAAAACTAGCTTAGCCCATGTTTGCAATATGGATCTTTGCCTTGGCCTAACCCGTGCCCTTGAAAAATAGGCGTACGCCCATGCAACACTCATTCCTTCCTATGTATCATAGCATTCTTTATTCTTTTTTACTTGAATAAACTAAAGTAAACTAATATATTTGAATAGCCACAAAACAACTTGCCTAACGACATCAACCAGTGTAGAAATGAAGAAGCATACATTAAGCCCATATCAAACCTCTATCACAATCTTTTACCTTTTGATGTTTAATGATAGATCACACATTAAGTTCATTATTACTAGAAAAGAAGACCATGAGATAGGCTTCTATTATAATTTTAAATATTGAGATAAATAGAACAATGGAAAGAATATGACATTGCAAAGGAAGGGATCAAGAGTGGTAAGGAGATTCGAACCTAGATCTCTAGTATGCATCCAATAAGATGAGGAGATTGATTGCACTGAGAGTAGCGATTTGATCTACAACCCAATATGGAGGAGATGTTGTGACATAACGTAATGTAATGTTATATAATTTTTTTTACAAATGGTAATGTTATGTAATATTACCAAAAATAAAAAGTAATTACAAAATTCATGCCGACTCATAAAATTAAAAAAAAAAAAAATTAATAAAATCCATGTCCACTCATAAAATAAAAAAATTAAATCCAGCATAGATCCATCTTACACTTAATCTCTCTCGGTAATTGATAGATATGAGTTTAAGATGGATTTATATGTCGGTGAGTATGAAGTGCACTGAAATCATGGAACCGATTGATGAACTTGAGCTTGATGAGTACTAATTACTTTGGAAGAAAATGGAAGAAATATGAATATGGTTTAGAAGTGAGAAGTGTTAAGCATGTAATAGAGCCATAAAAATCATCATTCTGTTGGCAATCATTTTAATGACAAATGTATGACGACGATATTAACAAATCAACGTGCTTATGGATGGATTGCCAAGATAGAATGGAAAAGCATAACTTAGTTATTTTCACAATAAAAATGATTAAAACTAGCCTTACACTTCATATTTATACTTTTCATATTTATATATTATTTTGTTCCTTTCACTTTAAAAACATCAAGGTAGAATCATTTTTTTTTGTAAGCTCCACTATTCTATTATCATACAAAGAAAATAATGGATTGATTAAAATTGGTCTTCCTCATGGGAAGCCAAACCAAAGATAGAAGTAGTGTTTGTTAACAATTTTGAGATGATTTCCGTGGTTAGATACAAAATTCAAAATGTATTTAAGTACTAACTCGTAGCAACTACTATAACGATAAGTAAGTATATAGACTAATATAAACAAGGCATGACTATTAATCAAAATTAAAATCAAAACAACAACAACTATTCGTCAAGCTCATCATCAGAAATTGGTATTAAAGTAAATTCCTTGTCGTGAGAGGGGTCTGGTGCAAGATCAACAACAGCTACAGAGGGAGATCCAGGATGCACGACAAGTCACATCCTTGTAGATTATGCTATGTCTCTCCATAATCTGACCATTATGAAGTTGAATTTCATCCAGCTAGAAATCCATCGCATTTATTTCATTTTCCCCTTTAGCCAATACTTTTCCAAGTAGGGATTTAATTTGCCAATAAAGGGCCAAATTATTATAGTACTTGGTGTCTCAGGACCTCGTGCTTCCAGGGTCCTGAGACCATGGCTACATATCCTCCATTATGTGGTTAGTATTTGTAACTTCTTCCTCTAATTTGACCCATTTTTTATCTCAAAAGAGCCAGTTGCAATCCTCACCCGAAACATGTTGTAAGTAAACCATTCGGGCTTCATCAACATCTTGTTGATCCCTCGCCTGAGTAAGGGCCATATTGTTGCCACTAAGAACTCTTTTACCCCTTCCTTGCCCTTCCATTCCATTGAAACTATTGGATTTCAAATCTCCTGTAACAATGTCAGTGTAATCCCATTGAAGCGAATACAAGGAGGGAGAGAGTTTGTTTTCTATGTTATTTACCCAGTCAAGAGCCAACCTCATCATAGAAAAAACCAAATACCCATAGAAATACTCTTTTTTTCCATGAAACAAAACCAATAGAGGGAGATTCAACAATTCCAAGACCCATAACCCATACAAAGATTGATCCTTTTACAATATCGATCGAATAGAGGAGTGCTCAACCAGGTTGAGACTAACAATCCATACACAAATAGTTGTTCCTTATGGGAGAAAACGAACATAAGAAGGCGTCGAATATTTAGAACCCACAACCAACAACAATACTTAGATAGTCCGTAGGAACTCACCACTAATGGTGATGAGGCCAAGGTACACGGACCTCTGGGTCTATCCTATGGAATAAATGTGTTGGCGTCGATAGAGGGTGACCTGCAACTACCAAGGAAATGGGGTTTCTGTGATAGGAGCATGAGGGATACACCTAATATGTGATAGGGATGGATATGATACTAAGACATTGCTAGGGGATATAAGGGATGTTGAGTAATGGGACTCAAAATTCCTTTGTCCAGAATACGATTGTAGGGGTGACTTGGAAACATATGAAACAATTCTCAATGGGGGGAATCATAGCTGGGGGATCAAGAATTGTGACTACAATGGGGGGTACTCGGAGGGGGAAACTAATAGATAATATCAATGGGGGATCCAAGGATGACACATTGTAGAATACTCTGAACAAAGGAAACTATACTCGGGAATGCTGCCATAATATGGAACTATATGTGACCTGCAGGGGCGCCGAAATGAACTTTTTGGGACTTCTTCATGGTTTAATGAGCTCAAAGAAGAGATATAAGTGTGCTTGAGATGGTACCTTCGTGTGGACTTTGATAAGCCTAAGACGGTGGATGGTTGTTGGTGCTTTCAATTTTAGACAGTCTGAAAACAGGAAGAGGACTCCGGGGGTGTTATTTTTCGTAGGTTAGTCCCCAAAGCCCGAAAAAACATAAAAGTATGAAATGGAGAACTCTTCTAGAAAAAGGGACAAGAGTATTCTTTTTTTGTAATTAGTCCAGCCGGTCCGAAAAAGGGGTAAAATTATACTGGATAGATTCCCGTTATAACACTTTAACGAGATTGAAAGGAAGCAAGATTGCTCAGTTATCATTTCATTCTTTAAGGATCGAGAAAAGGGATTAACAGAAACTCCCATGTCGGGAATCGATTTACATGGATTGGAAAATGATTGACAATGTGAAGGGAATGCATGCAAATTCATTTCTAGATGTCAAACTACGAGGACTCCCGATCCTGTGCAGATACGAATGACGTGGGCGTCAAATGTAGGGGTACTAAAATGGTCACCCATGTAAGGTAGGCTCTACTGTTGAGTAAGGGAAAACAAAATGGTGGGTGGGTTATACCACTTACTCGAACAGGGGGTTCCTAAATCCGTAAAGGAGAAATTGGATCAATACATCAGATACTCTAGGGGAGAATGTGACATATATGCCAGTTAAAAGATTATACCTACATGGATCAATTGTCAACTAAATAAAGCGAAGTTCAACGTGACTTGGAACTCTACACATGGAAATGATAACAAAGCGTAAAATGTGCATCTAGAGTCAAACCAAAAAAACAAGTGACATGTGACCTCAAAAATGGTTGAGATTGTTAACACCTCTATCAATGGTCCAGCCAAAGGAATAAAGGGAACCCCCCCTACTGAAACCCCAAGCATGCCCATCGACCTCTTACACCATAGAAAGACTAATAAAATCCAAAGAATGGCTAAGTATCAATGAATTTTGAGCCAAATGATCGAGCCGTAGTGATAAAAATGGGAAAGACAAGGCCGTGGAATTATTCCGCAATCTACAGAGGTTGAACGGTCAGGCTTGAAAAAGCAAAGCCAGATCTACAGCTGGGAAGCGATCCGCAACACATCCAATCAAGATATTTTCAGCTTTTCTGCTTTCCCGCAGATCTGACTTTCCGACTTTACACACCCGCATTTCGGATTGCAGAAGTCGGAATGGTATTTTTTCAAGAGCGTAAAGCAGGGTTTCCGATTTCTGCAACCTGCATTGCAGAATGCAGATTATGGAGGAATAATGTTTCCGTGGGTGCAGATTTGGGTTTTCGATTTCCACAACCCGCATTGTGGAATGCATATTGCGGAGGACTAATTTTTTTGGGGGCGCAGATTCAGGTTTCCGATTTCCGCAACCCACATTGCGGAATGCGGATTGGGGAGGTGATTTCCGCGAGGTTGTGCAATGGCCTTCGAATTTTCGAAAGCCGCATTACGGGATGCAGATTGCGGAAGTGATATTTTTCCATAGGTGTAAATTTGGCTTTCTGATTCCCAAAACCTGCATTGTGGAATGTGGATTGCGGGAGGATAATTGCGGATCTGACATGTTTTACAGGGTAAATTGCGGTCGCAGAAAATGAAGAATTTCATAGGGAAATGGCATGATTGGGAGTTGATATGGAAGACAAAGAGAAGCATAGCCTGGTTATCCATCCAAGTGAACCTAAATGACCCAATCCGAAGGATAAACAGGTGGTTTCCAAGGCCCAAAGGGACACTAAAAATGCACAGAGTTTCCTATCGGTGCGTCTAACAGACTCAAGGGCAGTTGGTTCGAATAGTTCGGCATGAACGACCTAATCCTTTCCAGTTCAAGATTGTTTTCAGTAAATGACCATTTATGGTTGAATTAGTTAGAGTTTTTTGATATTTTGTAAGCCTATAAAGGAAGATTCTGAATTAAACCCAAGGTTTTGATGTTTCTGGATTCTAAGAGATTAAAAGCTATGCGTATGTATCAAACTCGACCTTTTAATTAATGAAAAGACCCGATTCTGGAGTAGAGATTATTTTGATGAGTGTTTCGATGTCTATTATTTCCTGTGCATGTGTTCTTCATTTGTATTTTCCATTGATTATTTGCTTCTACAATATCTATATCAAGACTACATGGTCTGAAATTCATATTTTATGCTTCAGATGCATATGACTAGGTATTCCACCCTTTCTTCTTGAATTTGAAGGTTAGAATTCATTTACAAATGTTTTAGCTCTGTGATGGAATTTGTTTCCTTTTATGCCTCCATCTGTTGATATCTTTGACTTGAAGAAACCTCATCTACCTCGCCTTTGCCTCTTAAATTTTGGTCTAAATCAGTCATTTGTGACTATAAATTCACTGAAGTTTGACTCCATACCCAATGGTGCTCTTGGCCTTAACCCCAACCAGCTGAAAAACCCTATAAGTCATTATCTGAAGGTCTAGTCACCATTTTTACCTATAACCAGCTTGTGCAAATAAATTCCTAAGTGTTGAGTGAATTGTGAAAGAGAGAGCCCTCTTTATGGTTGGAAATGCTAGTTTCCACCCACCAAAGCTTGGTTTCAAACAGTTACTTTATGATCCATTCCGTTGCAACCCAGAAGAATCTTGAGTGATAAAATTCTAGCAACCACACTAGGGATTCGAAAGATTTATTTCCCAAAACAAGAATTTCAAAGCATCAAATAAGATCTCTAAGGGAAAACAAAGCATCATAAATTTCAAGGTTGTAACATTTTCTCTAGCGACTCCAGCTTTTAGATTGGCAAATTTCTTGGATGAATTCTGGCTTATATAAGCATAACTACCAGAATTCAGCCAGATCCTGAACTAGCAAAGTTTGTATCAGATCCTGATAAGATCATCATGAAAGAAAAGAAAGAACAAACATGTATTCCCCCCATTAACTAGGTCTTTTTCTTTACCTAAGGAAGAGGCACAGGCTATAGAGACTGTCTATTTTGATTTAAAAATTGAGCAGACCTTATTTAGGTCTAAATCTGAGACAAATCTTGAAGAACCCTATTTGATCAAAGAAAATTTCAAACACACAGTCTGAGTGCTTTGTGGGAGAATTTACAAGAAAAAAGGACTAGATCTTATTTCTGAAGGTGAACAAAGGTCAGACATATAGTGGTTATACATTATTCATTTGGCGGCTCTACTGTCAATAGAATCTAGAATTCAAAGCATCACTGGAGACTCCATTGTCTGAAGGTGGATTCCATGGAAACTTGCAAATATTCAAGGTATGCTCCTATGAATCGTTCACACATTCCAGGTTTTCAAAATCATATGCCTTGTATAGATTGGCAAACATATATTCCCAAATTTAAAGATGAGGCAAGAGATGATGCTACTCTGCATTTAATCAAATTCCATATGCATATGTATAAGCTAAAGGTGAAATTTCATGAATATTGCCTTATGAAAATGTTCATGGCTACTTTGGAAGGAAAAGCAAGAGGGTGGTATGAAAAGTTACCATCTGCTAGTTTGTAATCCCTGGAAGATTTCCATTCAGCATTCTATGAAAATTATAAGGAAAGTTACCCATCTTTATCACTGTTGGAAAATTGTTGTAAAGTAAATTTTGAAAATTTCATTCAACACATGGAAAATGATTATGGTGATGAAGATTTAATGGATGAAGAAATCAAAAAAATTTATGAATATTATTTTCAACATCAAGAAGAGGTATTAGGTAATAGTTTCCATGATATTCAGCAAGATTCTCAACATAAAATACTTTCTTCTTTGATTATAAATAAATAAGATCAGGACCTTATTATTCAAATTCCTTCTCCCGAGAATGATGAGAAAATTCAACAGCCTTTAGAAGTTTCAGAGGATACAGGGAGTCATTCTGGGTTCAAAATTTCTTAAGGTTCATCCATATGAAAAGTTTAATGGAACAAATCATGGTGTTGATGTTGAAAATCATGTTCCTTTCCCTGAGTTTGTTGAAGATATTCAGATTTTAAGTGATCGGGAGAAGAATATGGATGGGGAAATTTTAGAGCCCTTGAATGAGAACCCTTTCCATTATTATGAAGTGGAAATACTGGATAGCTGCCATGGTAATCAGGGAAACTTCCAGCAAAGAGAAAATTCTTTTGTAGCTAAAAATGAAACAGATCATAACCTTAGTTTTGTAGATAGTCATGATAATGTACAACAGGATTGTTCTCTTGTGTCCAATGAAGAAATTCAACAATGTTTTCAGTTTTCAAATGACCAAGACATACATAAAATCAATCATTCAAGTTATCCCCCAAATCAGTAATTTTCTGAGTGTTTGTCTCCTGAAAAAGTATGTCAAAATCAGATGGTTGAAATTGCATCTGTGGAAACCTTGAATAGTAAACTTGTTCATGAGCCTAATTATCCATAATTACAAGAAGTTGGCCAGGGGAAGCATGTTGTGTTTTATCTCTATGATGATGAAGGAGTTGCTTTCCCTGATTCTTTTGAGGACCAAAGTGTTATTATTGTTGAATCTCATGAAGGGTCACTCTTTGATATTCTTGTTAAGCTACATGAAGAACTAAGCATAAATATTTTTATTGATAGGGATGATAGTCTACAAGGTCAACAAAATGATAATCTTGAGTTACAAGAAGACAGTGAAAAGGAAATTCCTCATATTCAAAAGGTGGATGTTGCATTTGAAGTTTTTCAAGGATGTACAGAGTTTTTTCCTACTATGACTGATAAGGAAGATAAGCAGATGGTTGATATTTCCTTGAAGAATGAGCTTGAATTTAATGAAATGGAACAACTACCAGTAGTTAAGAATGAAAGCATCCTAATTCTTTTTTCTGATCATCAACAAAAGGAAATAGTTCATGGTCTTGAAGATACTTTTGCGAGTATATTGCAATCATCGGAGAAAGAGAATTTTGCAGAATTAATAGATACATGAACTAGTTTTGGATGGTGGGTTGAATTGTTACATTTGCAATCTATATTTATTCTTGAAGAGAGTCCAATCAAAGAAAAACCAAGTAGTCATTTGATGGATTGACTACATTAGATCTCTCATGTCACTTGATCCATCAATTGTGTTCAGAAAAGTAGGGTAGGATAGACAGTGTGCAATAAGCTTGGATATCAAGCATCTTTTCCATTTTGCTTTGCAGTTGCAGTTTGATTTTAATACTGAGCAGGGTATTTTTTAAGGATTCTAATATTACACTTAAGTATAGTATTCTAGGCGATTTTTTTGGATTGGAAAAAACATATATATAGATAGGTAGGCGAATATTAAATAGAAAACCTACAATTTACTACTGAAATGTGTAAATTTTGGCGAATATTATGATAAAAAACACATTTTATGTAAATATAGGCGATATTAGAGACTAAAAATGACCAAATAGTGAATTTATTTTTTGGAAAAAAGCCCCAAAAATAGCCAATTGGCGAAATTTCGCCCCTAAAAATTACCCTGATACTGAGCAGTTTGGTTTCATTCAAAAGAAAAGAGGTGATAAGGTCACTAGTCTAATATTCTTACTACCTCTCAAGGAGGAAGCATCCCCGGTTGGAGCCATTGTTAACACCTCTATCAATGGTCTCACCAAAGGAAGAAAGGGAACCCCTCCTACCAAAACCCCAAGCATTCCCATCGACCTCTTACGCCACAGAAAGAGTCAGAAAATCCAAATAATGGCTAAGTATCAACGAATTTTGAGCCAAATGATCGAGCCGTAGTGAGAAACATGGGAAAGACAAGGCCATGGAATTATTCCGCAATCTACAGAGGTTTAACGATCAGGATTGAAAAAGAAAATCCATATCTATGGCTGGGAAGCGATCCGCAATGCATCCGATCAAGATATTTTCCATGTTTCTGCTTTCCTGCAGGTCTGACTTTCCGACTTTCCACACCCGCATTGCGGATTGCGGAAGTCGGAATGGTATTTATTCAAGAGCATAAAGCAGGGTTTCTGATTTCCGCAACCCGCATTGCAGAATGAGGATTGTGGAGGAATGATGTTTCTGGGGGTGCAGATTCGGGTTTCCGATTTCCGCAACCCACATTGCGGAATGCGGATTGCGGAGGACTAATTTTCCTGGGGGCACAAATTCAGGTTTTTGATTTCCGCAACCCACATTGTGGAATGCGGATTGCGGAGGTGATTTCCGTGAGGTTGCGCAATGGCCTTCCGATTTCTGAAACCCGCATTGTGGGATGCGGATTGTGGAAGTGATATTTTTCCAGACACGTAAAGTTGGCTTTCCAATTCTCGAAACCCGCATTCTAGAATGTGGATTGCGGGAGGATAATGGTGGATCTAAGATGTTTTACAGCGTAAATTGCGACCGCGGAAAATGAAGAATTTCACAGGGAAATGGCACTATTGGGAGCCGATATGGAAGCCAAAGAGAAGCACAGCCTGGTTATCCATCCAAATCAGCCTAAAATGACCCAATACGAAGGACAAACAGGTGGTTTCCAAGACCCAAAGGCACACTGACAATGCACATATTTTCCTATCTGTGAGTCTAACAAACTCAGGGGGAGTTGGTTCGAACAGTTTAGTGTGACCAAACTCATCCTTTCCAGTTCAAGACTGTTGTCAGTAAATGTGAGATTTTCAATGGCATTTACAAATGATCTAGCTCTGTGATGGAATTTTTTTCCTTCTCTGCCTCCATCTACTGATATCTTTGACATGAAGAAACCTCATCTACCTTGCCTCAGCCTCTTAAATTGTGGTCTAAATCAATCATTTATGACTATAAATTCACTGAAGTTTGACTCCATACCCAATGGTGCTCTTGTCCTCAACCCCAACCAGTTGAAAAATCCCTATAAGTCATTATCTGAAGATCTAGCCATCATTTTTACCTATAACCAGCTTATGCAAATAATTTCCTAAGTGTTGACTGAATTGTGAAGAGAGAGCCCTCTCTGTGGTTGGAAAGGCTAGTTTCCACCCACCAAAGCTTGGTTTGAAACAGTTACCTCATGATCCCTTCTGTTGCAACCCAGGAGAATTTTGAGTGATAACAAAGATCAGGCATGTGAAAAAGTGAGCAGGGTTAAGGTCATGCCCCCATGCTATGAGCATGGTGTTTGTGATTACATGACACATATGTGTTGGATTAAGAAATGGGCTAATTAAAATGCTGATATAGATGTGATAGGGAAGGGTCAAAATGATTGAGCATTCCCCCTATCCCAGGGTTGAGGTAATATATTATGCCCCCTATCATAGAGGTGTTAATGTGGTGCATATGCTCTCTCAGAGAGGGATCAATAGGGTATCGACCAACTGATGGCAGGGGGTGTACCATGAGTTTATTGGCCATGGTGGCACACTAAATTGATAATATGATGATGGGGGATTCCCCTTGCAGGGTGGATTTCCCTAGTATCACCGACGAGAATGATGACAATGATGAGTAGGAAAGTTTGGGGGTCTACCCCCATGTTGTGGACATGGGATTTCCTCATCAGTTTGAAAAGATCGACTATAAAGGTTTGAGGAAACCATGTCTGTTGAAACAATTGTAGTGGTATGGGTTGATGATGAAGGCTCATTAGAGGACAAGATGAAACAAATGGTGTTCGTCTCATGGCAAGAAGATGTCGGGGGGTTGATTTCTTCGATGATGGTGATATGAGATTCCAAGGATATCTTGTGCAACTAATCCAACATTGATCGATACTCAGGTAAATCGAGGTAATGGTGGGAGTAATGGTCGTAGAGGCCACAAACGACACACGAATGATTTGTATGTAACGATTTGTTACGTGATTGAGGAGAGGATGGAACTTGAACTAACAAGATGTTCTCACCACCATCCAATGTCTATATGTGAGTGTGGAGGATGGGAAATTGTGAATAGTTTTGGGTAGCGTGACCTTAGACATCGCACCAAGTGAAAGGCGAAGGTGCTCAAGCTGAGGCAGGAGGAGGACAATTCACGGCTTTGTTTGTAGTTGTTGGTGCATTGGTATTTGTAGAGTTTCCCCCAGGTTTCAAGAGGGAGAGCAGGGTTGAAGGATGTGTCCGTAGACACGCTAGGAGGTGGATGATTTGCAACGCTAGTTGGTTGGATAGGTTGGAGCCTAACCTGATGGGTCGGTGTGGGTAAGTACCAGAAAGGAATCCCTAATGTCAATCCCGAGAGCAGGGAAATTTTTAGGGGCGAAATTTCACCAATTGGCTATTTTTAGGGATTTTTTTCAAAAAATAAATTCGCTATTTGGTCATTTTTAGTCTCTAATATCGCCTATATTTACATAAAATATGTTTTTTATCATAATATTCATCAAAATTCATAGTTTTTAGTAGTAAATTGTATGGTTCATATTTCACATTTGCCTACCTATCTATATATATTTTTTTTCAATCCAAAATAATCGCCTATAATACTATACTTATGTATAATATTAGAACCCTTAAAAAATACCCTGCCCCGGGAGATTCAGTGTCACCATCATAGGCATGATAATAACTCCTTATGGTGGGAACAAAAAGGGGATTGTGTGTATCGATGTGGCTTGTTGGTGTCCATTTTGTAACCATTTTTTATCAGTAAAACCGCTCTGACTAGTGTCATTTTCACTATTTTTGATATGATAAGTTATTCTTTCTGCCATTGTTAGGAACCCGTGTCAACCCTTCTCTTTACTACGTTAGTATATTGTTGTTGGACACATATGCTTTGTAAGTCGTCCCGTAGTATTTGTTGATCCATAGTTTATATTAGCCCATAGTATTGACCCATAGTATTGGACGCATATGCTTTTAAGTCGTCCCATAGTATTATATGTCCCATGGTTTTGACTCATAGTATTGGGCATAGACTTAGTATATAAGTGTGTGTTGAGGTCATTGAAGGCATTGTGAAGTTAATTGTATTGAGCTTGCTCAAAGGAGGTTGCCCCCTCGAAGTGGCCCGTAATCAATATAAAAGTGATTCTGAGTTCTATTATTTCTTATATCTCGTGTATTTGCATTAATTAATTATTGCAGGTTCATCACATCTGGTATCAGAGCACTTTCTTGGGCTCGTTGGGTGGAATTTCTGCCAAATTTTTTTTTCGCATTTGTTGCAAGTTCGAATCTGGGAATAATCCCTATCCGCTTAACTATGGGAAGTACTTGGGCATAAGCCCTAAAACTCATTGTGAGGAGTACCACAGGAACCCCAAAGTAGTTGGCCCATTGAGAGGACCTGCCAGCGAAAAGGGTAACGACCCCTACCTGATTAACTAGTTCCCACCCATGAGGTAAACCAAGAGCTGTCATTTGTGGCAAAGCAATTATCATTTTTACCCGAGCCGTGGAGTGAGGGGTAATTCCCCAATACGCAAGCCGTCAGACAGCATTGGTGGCCGAGTGAAACACCTGAACTATTAGGAAGTCGAACATACCTCGGGTCCATATCTATTTTCAGCTGAATTATTGCCGATCACTTCCGCTCTAGATCCAGCCGTTTCAGATCTATTCTGAAATTTGTTCCAGATCCAGTCGCCATTTCAAATCCAGCCGTTTTCGATCCCTTCAGCGTCGTTGCATATCCATCTGTTGCGGATCCTTTTCACGCCATTGTTGTCGATCCATTTCTGGAAAGAAAAAAAATCTGTTTTTTGGCCATATCTCCCTTGTTTCAACTCTGTTTTCCCTGAAACTTCACTGACATCCCTGCAATCCAATTCTGCATATTTCATTCCTAGAGATCCTATCCCAAATTCCACTTCCCAAGACCAGAAATCCCACATTTGTCTATTTTTAGGGTTTTCCATAACTCCTTCAATTTTCACCCTAACGCCTTCAAATTTTGCCACCGTGTTCCTTTCCTAATTCTACTTCTCTGTCCCTCTCTTCCAAATTTTTTCATTCTTTCACCCCGCTTCTGAAATCCCCATTTTTTGCTTCCTTGTCCATGAGAAAGTGTCCAAAACCTAGTCAAACCCCAATTACCCATCCAAGTTTTTCCCAAATCCAAATCTTCCTTTTCTAAATAAGCTTTTGTTTGTGTTTTTCTATCCATTTCCAAAAAAAAAAAACTCTTGGTTGTGGTTGTTACCCGCGCAGGAGCAAAAAGCATGGAGGAAGCACTTGCAGCCATCCAAACCAAACTCTAAGATCTAGATGAAAAATTTCTCAGCCTCCATCTTCAGCATTCAGCCATGAACAATAACCGACAGCCAGAATCTTTTGCAGCCACCGAGTTCTCTTTTTCCAGCAATTTTTGTGGGCCGAAGCTTGATTTTCCTCGCTTCAATGGTACTGATCCGACTGAATGGATATACCGCGCAGAACAATATTTCAATCTGCATAATACTTTTTATGTCCAGAAAGTTCCACTTGCATCCTTTCATTTGGAACAGGAAGCCCTTCAATGGTACCATTGGTAAATCAAAGCTCATCCTGAGCCAAACTGGACAGATTTTTGCCAAATCCTTTTGCCACGATTTGGTCCTAGTGCTTTTGACGACTTCACAGGAGTGTTGATGTATATGTAACTTCGGAATGTATTTCATCTGTGTATTATATATATATTTATTGTACCCTTATAAGAGATGTGTTATTCCTCTATAAGGAAGTGTCGTCATGTGGATTGACAAGTGTCGCAAGTGTGTGTACTTGCCGATGGGTTATTAGACCACCTTATGGGGTCGGCCCTAATTAATATATAATATAATTTGGATGTACTCAAGTAGACAAGTCGGCCCCAGTAGGTCACTGGGCAAAAAGGTGAGTATAAATAGAGATAGGAGATCTCTATTTTACTCACTCGGAAAAGTATCTATCTCTCTCTCTGAAAAGTGGCGCACTAGTGAGGAGGAGGAGGATCATCTGCTAGGAGACTATCTCTGTATTATTTGGTTGTATTTTGGTTGAGCCATTGCTCTCTCTATCTCTGAGGAAGTTGTGGGGTTTTTCACCTTAGGGTTTTCCCCACGGAAACTCTGTGTCTCTTGTCTCTATGCTTTTGATTCTTGTGATGCTTGTGATGCTTATCATATTATGATTGTCATGCATTGATATACTATAGATGTTATTCTCTCAGCAAAGATCCTATAGTATTGTGATTTAATACTAAAAATTTAACAAGGAGCACTCACTAAACTTCACCAAACTAGCATAGTGAGAGAGTATCAGACAGAATTTGAGAAACTCACCAATCACACAGAAGGATTGTCTGATGAATTTTACAGGAGTTGTTTTATCTGTGGTCTTAAGGATGAAATCCGTTCAGAGCTTAAAATGTTCTGTCCCAACACAATAATGGAAGTCCTAGGGTTGGCTAAGTTGGCAGAAGACAATCTTGCAGCCCAACAGCGCTCCAAACCCATTTTTGTTCCCTTCCGAAATATGGGTTCTCAACGACCTCCCATCCCGCTAGCTCCTCGACCAACTCCTATCAAGCATTTGTCTGAAACCGAGATGCGGGCATGCCGAGAAAAAGGGATTTGTTATAATTGTGTTGAGAAATTCACTCGGGGACATAGATGTGTTCAACAAATGCTCTATCTCTTGGATGTGGATTCTCTGCCTGCCTCTAAACTTGGTGAAGAAGCTCTAGATACAGTAGATGATCAGGTCGACATTCAACACCCGCCTGTTGACACCCCATCTCAGGACAACCCACCTGCGATCTCTCTCCATGCTGTAATCGACGTCACAACCCCACAAACAATGCAGGTCAGGGGATACTTCAAGAAGTTCCCTCTTACCATACTCATTGATTCTGGTAGCACTCATAACTTCATTGACCCTCAGATTGCCAAACAGGCTGATTGTTTTGTCCATCCTTGCTCCAACTTTGAAGTCATGGTTGCCAATGGGGGCACTTTACCTTGCAAGGGGAAGTGTCACAATGTGCATATCTCTATGGAAGATTATAACCTGCGCTCTGACATGTTTTCCTTTTCCTTAGGCGGATGTGATGTGTTTTTGGGCGTTCAATGGTTACGCACACTTGGCCCCATCTTATTGCATTTTGCTGAACTTTGGATGCAGTTTTCAGTCAATGGGGCACAACACAAATTAATGGGATTACAACCAGAGTCTCTCCGCATCATCAATTCACATCGCCTGGAAAAAATCCTTAAGAAGAATTCACATGGTGTCCTCGCTCAGCTCCATTCCATTCAGATGCACCCATTAACGGTCTCCACTACTTCCTTGGATAGATATGCAGGTGTCTTTGTTGAACCAATGAGCTTGCCGCCTTCAAGAGACCTTTCCGGTAAGAATTTAGTCACATCTAACTCTCAGCAGGAAATGATGGCTATTTTGCATGCAGTACAGAAGTGGCAGCAATACCTATTAGGGAATTATTTCTGCATCAAGACTAATCTCCAGAGTCTGGAAAATTTTCTGGAACAATGGGTCTCCTCCCCAGCACACCTGAAATGGGTTATCCAACTCATGGGTTATCCCTATGCGATCACTTACAAGAAGGGTAAGGAAAATATGGTGGCAGATGCTCCTGCTCGCACAATTGATGACCCAGTTTCTCTTACAGCTCTTTCTTTGCTTGTTCCAAATTGGTTGCAATATGTTCAACAG
Source organism: Larix kaempferi (assembly GCA_027924585.1). Taxonomy (NCBI): domain Eukaryota; kingdom Viridiplantae; phylum Streptophyta; class Pinopsida; order Pinales; family Pinaceae; genus Larix; species Larix kaempferi. The sequence goes on from BSBM01000094.1 coordinate 10,334,714, forward strand.
GGCTATCTCTTCTATGAACTCCATGCTTCTTCATCAACAAGGCACTCTAGGTTCTTCAAAATGTATGACTAGGAACAATGTAACTTCTTTTGGTAGGGACTGAAAAATGACAATTAAACAGATGGTGGCTGACTGTGATACTTTCCAGGTCAACAAGGGTGAAACGACACTCCTTTTGGGATTGCTCAAACCCTTTTCCATTCCTACACAGCTTTGGCCAAATATTTCTATGGATTTCCTAGAAGCGCTCTGGTGGTACAATACCACATCTCAAAGGACACCATATGAAGCAGTCTATGGACAGACACCGCCAGTTCTTCTTCCATACACCCTTAGCAGCTCCCCAGTTCAGGAAATTGACTCGGTTCTTCGAAATCGTGATTAGATTCTTCTCATTCTGTAGGACAATCTTCACATGGCCAGAATTCGATTGAAACAACAAGCCGATTAGCACCGTTCTGAGCGCACTTTCCATGCAGCTGATAGGGTTCTTCTTCATCCACATCCTTCCAAGCAATCCTCCCTGACACTCCAAAGGCGTCAGTGGCCCGAAATGCAACCCGAGGATGCTACCGGGGAACCACTCCTTCAAATTCTGCAGCAATTTCCCCAACCAAAGCTTTGAGGACAAAGCTTTTTCTAAGGGAGAGGGGATGTTAGGAACCCGTGTCAACCCTTCTCTTTACTACATTAGTATATTGTTGTCGGATGCATATGCTTTGTAAGTCATCCCATAGTATTTGTTGATCCATAGTTTATATTAGCCCATAGTATTGACCCATAGTATTGAACCATATGCTTTGTAAGTCGTCCCGTAGTATTATATGTCCCATGGTTTTGACTCATAGTATTGGGCATAGACTTAGTATATAAGTGTGTGTTGAGGTCATTGAAGGCACTGTGAAGTTAATTGTATTGAGCTTGCTCAAAGGAGGTTGCCCCCTCGAAGTGGCCCGTGATCAATATAAAAGTGATTCTGAGTTCTATTATTTCTGATATCTCGTGTATTTGCATTAATTAATTATTGCAGGTTCATCACAGCCCTTCATACCATCAATCAGATCAGGTATGCATATATTCATACATCACTGAAATTTTGGTTAAATCTCGTCATATTGTGATTTATTAATGTTTATTTGACATTTTTCGACTTGCTTGGCAAATAGATTTTGTTCTGCAGGAAATGGGTTTCAAATGAACCTCCATTTAGCCATGCGTTCACGTCGAGGACATCCATCCGCATTCATCCCACTGTTCAGACCTTCATTCAACTCGCGAGATCGTCGATTGGAATATTTGTGGTCATTAAAGGCAGAAACGGAAAAGTGGGTTATGTTAGCAACTTGGTTGTCGTGGTTGGTGAGCCCATGTTCTGGAAGATTCCCTCTCCTACACACTTAGCTCGACAACACATTTCTCTTCCCACGTCAAAGGAGGATCAACATCTCAACGACCGCGTGAAGGAAACAAACATCGTGGAACCTGGTAGATGCTCTGTGCGCTATTGTAAAGTGTTATGGGGCCGTTCCTTGGCCATGTGTTGTCATGAGTTGTTAAGCAGAGTCATTTTCTGGCATTAAGAATGCCTATTATTAGAACAGTCGACCACTAAAGGGTCGAATTTCTCTCCCATTTGTAATTTTGTATATATAGATGTCTTCGTGACTGAGACGAGTTAGTCTTTTCAGCTACAAGTAGACACTGAAACATTGTAACTCTGTTTTAATTTAATATACCTATATTCTAGTTTTTATGAAATCTTAGTAGCGTGCATGGTGATTGATTGATTAAGGCGCGGCCTCTAATTGCTAAGAAGGGCCCCTCAACAACCAGTGGTCTTCTGTCTGTGTACATAATTTTTCTTTGTCTTCTGCAGATAAGTTGTGTTATTTGTTTAATTCATGTATTTATTTTGTATATGATATCTTTGTCTTGTAATATATATGTTGTTTTGCCACTTATATAAATGATACCTCTGTTTTATGATATGTATATCTTATTTGTTGTTCATATTAATGATATTTCCAGAATGTAATTAGTGACCGGTCACGCTTAGTTTGCTTAAATTGTTTAGTTTTATTAGTTTGCTTTTAGTCATGTTATTTACAAATACCTAGATTTTAGTTATCTTAAAATTCCAAGCTCAGTCATAGTTAGATTAGTTCTGTCAGTTTCTTTCATGTAGCTGTAGGTTAGTTTTGTTTATATTTCAGTTTTGTTTCATTATGCCATAGAAATAGTTCATTCCTTAGACAATTATTAGAATAGGTTACTACTTGTTATCTTAGCTTATAAACACTCTATCTATTGCTTTCCTTGCATTGTATGTTCATACGCATCAACCAGCTGGCGTTAAGATCATCCAATCTGCTTCTTTCCTTAGTTTAAATCATTTTCCTCCATCCGGACCGTCTTCCAGAATTCCATCTGGATCGTCATACGAACCTCAATACTTTCTGCATTGTTTTTATGCTTATTTAGAATCCAGTTTCTTAGGTTTTTGAACTGTAATATTTCTTTCCTTTAATTAGCATTCTTAACTGTCATTAAGATCTTGTTTCACGCTGCATAGAGTTTTAATTAAGTTTTTTCATCATTCTTAGTTTCCATTCCATCTTCCTTAACTTTGCTTTAACTGTTTTTCAAGTTATGTCTTTCATGTTTGATTTACCAATATGTTACTGTTCTAGAATTTATCAGTTTCATTCTTAGTGTAGTTCATTATATGTTCTTAAGATTTATTTCGAATTAGAGTTAATAATTTCATTCTCCAAGTTATCTCAGTTTTGATAGTTTCTTCGTTAAAGCATAGGATCAGTTTTCCCATTCATACAGTCAATGAAGATGTTCATGAAATAGGGTTTGGTTTAGAAATAAATATCTTTATCAATTTTTCTACTTGCTTCCAAATCAAATTCAGTCCAAGTAAATATCTTTATTAATTTTTCTACTTGCTTCTAGATTTCATTAGTTTCATGTCATTTTGCTTATGGATAGAAGATAGATCATAATGTTTAAAGTTAATTGTAGTTGGACAATCTTTAGTTTTCATTTATTTGTAGAAGTTAAACTAGATTTGTTTCCATTTTGTTTCCTTGTCACATTTGAAATTCACTTTGATACATTCTCTCTCATTCCTATTACATTTGATACACTTCCTCATAACCCTCAAGGAGAATGGAATTAGGTAGTTTAGTGTAGTGTTGAAATGTTAATTGAATGCATGAATAGTTGTTGGCTTCCTTTAGTAATTTGTAGTTTTTCTTTGAGTTGATATAGTTATTTGTTTCATAGTTAGTTGTCAATTGAAGCATCTCATAGATAGGTTTCTAAACTCATTTACAGTTGTTTCTAATTCTTAGATTAAACTTTATCAGTAATTTTCCATTTCATCAAAGTAGTTTTGTTTTGATTTAGTTTTTCTTCCTAGAATAATATTGTTGTGTTTATCTTTTTAGTTATTATCCATGGCGTAGAGTAGTATAGCTTGATACTATTCTGGTATGCTGGTTTAGTTAGGTTTAATCAGTTCAGTAGTTGTATTTTCAAAGTTTGACTCGGTTTTTCATTTTGAAAGATCTTTCGATCTTTTCTTTGTTAAACGTTTCTAAAGTCTTCCAAGCCGAAAACTTAGGCCCCATTCTACCTCAACATATACGCTGCCACAACTCTAAGATTACCAACCTTGGTCGATAATTAAATATTTTGGTGATTCTTTAAGATAGTAATTACACCTAAACATTTTGGTGTCGTTGTCGGGGAGTTGTAGATAGGTAGAATTCTCTCTTAAAAACTTAGTAATAGATTTGAATTGTCCTTTTTGAAACTTAGAAACAGGCTGGTGGCGGGTGAGCAGTAAGACAAGAGGTAAGAACCTGCACATCTGTTATAACAGGCATCCCCAAAACCCAGCAGTAGTAGTGATGCAGTTAGAATTTATTTCAGTTATAGTTTTGTTTTCATGAATAGGTCTAGAAACTCAAAAGGTAGATACATTAAAAATATCCTTCCTACTAAAATTCGTACTAACCTATACGGGGGGTGTGCCACCCCAACTACTAACTCAGCAGAAAGGTATCGGAAGACACCTAAAGGGGATAGTCCTACTTGGAAAGCAAAGGAGATCATTTCTCGAAATCAATTAGGGGAAACCATAGGGAAATCATAACAGTTTGTTCATAAAGAAATTCCACTAGAAGAACCTCCCAACCCTCCATTAATCCAAAAACCCAAAGACACTACTTTTTCAATAGTAGGTGGTCCAAACCTGGTAGACTTTGTCAATCCTGCAAAAGTAGACGCTCTTTTTGGGAATTCCACAAACATAGTTGTTTCAATGATTGAGACAACAACTGTAGGACCTACAAAATTGGACTCCCATGTAGCTAATAATTCTTCTCTTAAAAAGGGAAATATTTTCCCTGAAACAGAACGTTGGGACATCCCATATTCACCAAGAAAGGAACCACCTAGGTATTCTCTCTTTGGCAATCGAGTCTTCATGGAGGATGAAAATGAAGATCATGTCCGACTAGAGGAAGAAGAGGGAGAGGTTAGAACTGAAGGTACTTTTGGATTCCCTATCTTAGACACTGCACAAGATGTAACCATAAAGAATATTCCTCCCTCCTCACTACCAACTGGTTTTCTATTCAATAAGGAAATAAGCTAGAACTGTAAAATGCAGCGGAAAACAAGCTTGCTGGAATGGTGGCGGCTTATCTCTGAGAAGAGATGTGACGGCTGCGCTCATTTCGCAAGAAGATGGTTACAATGAGGCTCTCAAGGCCTTTTTACAATAAACAGGAATGTCAAAAACCCTAGACATCCAAAAACCTAACCCTAGGAGATGAAGCGCCAAAACTCATGTGGGCCCCGTTTGGGTAAGTTAGTACATCAACTTCCCGGGGTCGTAACTTTTGCATACGATCTCCGTTTGGGGTGCTCGGTAGCCCGTTGGAAAGGTCTATCCGAGATTTACAACCTTTGGCTGGGGCCATATGTATGCCAAAGGCAACCATTTGGCCCCCCAAATTGCCAAAAAAGGTCGTTTAGGTCCTCAAAACGGCCCCGAAAGTTCAGGACCCGAAAAACTGCTAAAAATAGTACAATACCAAAATTGCCATAAAACTGTTTTGAGCCAGTTGGAAAGGTGGGTGGCCACCAATATCCACCTGGATCAATCCTCCCTCCTTAGGAAGCAATGGTCTCCATTGCGTTGAGTTCCCCCATCAGATGAGGAAATTTCTGCTGAATTTGGCCTCAGGTGAGCCACTTGCCTTGGTGCAAGAGCTGCCCTGCTTTGACAACTCGATAAAGCTGGATCCTTTGATGTCAAGTGCCCTTGATCTGTGTGTCTGCAATATGATCACTGGATGCTTGTTGTAGGCAGTCAGAGTTGAGCTCTGTTGGTGTCAACTTCTCTGCTATCTCTGAGGTGTCTAACAGTGGTGGGAAATATGGCCGAAGGAGAGCCATGTTGAAGATTGGATGCAGACCAAGGAAGGGGGGAATGTTGAGCTCAAAAGCATTGTCACCCACTGCCTTGGTGAGGGTGTACGGCCCATAACGGAGTGGGCGAAGCTTTCGATGGGGCCCTGTAAGGCGTTCTTTCTGCAAATGCAACCAAACTTTGTCGCCCACCTGAAACTTATGTGGCACCCGATGTTGATCATGGCGCTGCTTGTACTTAGCATTAGACTTCTGTAGAATATCCTGAACCTGCTGGCAGATATGCTGGATCCGTTCAATGAACCGGGCGGCTTTGTCAGCTTCTGGGGACGAGTCGGTCGAGGTGGTCGCAAGGGGAAGTGCAACATCCATGGGGCCCAATGGTTGGAATCCCAACCCCACCTGAAAGGGGTTGTGGCCAGTTGAGCTATGCAGGGCTCAGTTGTAGCTATGTTGGACATAGGGGAGACTCTCATCCCATGTGTGGGGGTGTGTTGAATTGTACATGCGCAGGATATGTACGACCATCCGGTTGACGACCTCCGTTTGTCCATCTGTCTGGGGGTGGAAGGCAGTGGATTTGGTGAGCTTGGTATCCAGTAGTGACTAGAGGATTGACCAGAATGAGCTGAGGAACCAACTGTCACGGTCTGAGATAATGGTCTGTGGGATCCCAAAATGTACCCATACTCGTTCAAAGAAGAGCTTGGCAGTGGCTTCTGCTGTGATGTTCTTCTTGCAAGCAGCTAGAATCGCCATCTTGGAAAAGCGATCAACAACCACGAAAACAGAGTCATTTCCCCTCTTGGTGGACGGGAGGCCCGACATGTAGTCCATTGAGATGGATTCCCACGGCCTTTCAGGAGTAGGCAGAGGGGTGTATAGGCCCTGTTTCTTAGTGGTTGGTTTGGCAATAGCACAAGCGGTGCAGGACCTGATATACTTGCTGACATCCTGTCGAAGTTTCAGCCAGTAGAAATGTTTCTGCAACACTGCTACTGTCTTTTCGAAGCCAAAGTGTCCTGCCACCCGACTGTAGTGAGCTTCCCAAATCAGCTTCGCGCGCTTGCTTGATGGAACGCAGAGATGGCCCAGATGACACAACAACCCGTCCTGAAGATGGAAATTAGCAACCACTGAGTTGGTGCCCAACATTTGATAGGTGGCGGAGAAGTCAAGGTCTGTCTCGTAGAGGTGGGGCCATCCAGAGGTCTCGTGGCCACAAGAGTCTAGCACCGTGGTAAGTGCCGCGACTGGAGGTCGACTGAGGCAGTCAGCGACTCGGTTGGTACTCCCTGTTTTATATTTGATGTTGAGGTGGAACTGCTGTAAATATGTTGACCACTTATGATGGCGGTCATTCTGCAACTTTCCTTGGGTCTGCATGAACTGTAGTGGCTTGTGATCAGTGTGGATGACTGTCTCCTTCCCAAGAATGTAATGCCTCCACTGGCGGCAGGCTTGTACAATGGAGTACATTTCTTTGTCGTAGGTAGGATACTTGCGGACAGCATCTGAGAGTGTCTCACTATGATATGCCACGGGGTGGCCGTGTTGAGTGAGAACGGCGCCCACAGCATAATCCGAAGCATATGTCTCAATCTCAAAGGGATGTTGCAGGTTTGGTAATGAGAGTACCGGAGATGAGCACAAACGCTTCTTCAAGTCATCGAAGGCTTGTTGTTGGGACAGGCCCCACACAAATTTTGCCTTACCACCACCCCTGGTCACTTGGCTGAGGGCCCATGCGATATGAGAGAATCCCAGCACGAACCGGCGATAGAAATTGGCGAGGCCCAAGAAGCTCCGAAGTTCAATGAGTGTGGTTGGGGCTGGCCAGTCACGGATGACCTGGATCTTGGTTGGATCCACATGCACACCATGTCGATCAATGATGTAGCCTAAGTAATGGACCCTGTCCATGCCGAAGGAGCATTTTTCCAAGTTTGCATATAGTTTGTGCTTCCGCAGGGTGTGTAGAACCTGCTGAATATGCTGCAAGTGTTCCTCCCAAGTCTTGCTGTAGATGAGGATGTCATCTAGATACACCACTACAAAATTGTTGGTGAAAGGTCGTAGGATATCGTCCATCATCCTCATAAAAGTTGCTGGAGCATTGGTCAAACCAAAAGGCATGACCAGCCATTCAAAAAGACCTTCTTTTGACTTGAAGGCAGTCTTCCATACATCTGTCTGTTCTATTGGGACTTGGTGGTAGCCAGACTTCAGATCAATCTTACTGAAGTATTTGGCCCCCGTGAGCTGATCAAGGAGGTCGTCGATTCGGGGAATCGGGTACCGGTTGCGGACTGTGATTTTATTCAGGGCCCGGTAATCAATGCAGAGTCGCCAGGCCCCATCTTTCTTCTGCACCAGCACGATTGGGCTCCCACAAGGTGATGAACTGGGACGGATGTGCCCTTTGTGGAGCAATTCTTGGATCTGCCTCTTGATCTCCTCATTTTCCAATAGAGAGCGACGATAGACTGGCCCATTGGGTAGCGGTGCGCCTGGGGTCAGATCGATGGGATGCTTGACCTGGCAGTGCAGAGGTACCCCGGTCGGAGAGGAGAAGATATCTGAGTATCCTTCCACCACCTTATCCACTTGCTTCTGTTGTGTGGATAGATCGGTCATGGAGGCCCGGGATGTGGCTACGATCTTTCTTTCACTCTGAGAGCGAATCATGAAGAAGACAAATTTTCCGGTCTGAGAGATGACCTTCCTGCATTGCTTGGCAGAGATCAAGGAAATAGCACTAGGAGGGACTGCCTCGGGTATCCTGTACAATTTCCTGTTCAAAGAAATAATAACACTATGGGGCCTAGACTCATACACAGCATGATGTTTCCATAAATAAGGTTGGCCCAAAAGAACATCTGAAACTTCGAGAGGAGAAACATCACACAATACCTCATCCTTGAAGGGCTTGATGCCATACGGCAGTCGGCACTGTTGGCTAACGCGAAGTTTGCTTCCTTTGCGGAGCCATCCAATGGTGTAAGGTTGTGGGTGAGGCGTTGTCGGCAAGGCTAGGTGCTTGACGACCTCTGCTGAGATGAGATTCTTCTGGCTACCGCTATCAACGATGAAGTGCAGCGGGGTGCCTTTTACCCACATCTGTGAATGGAAGAGGCGTTCTCCTTCTTCTGTGAATGGAAGAGGGTACCTAAGGAAATTATAACTGATCAAGGATCTCAGTTTACCTCCAAGTTGATGAAAGAGCTTACCGACAAATATGGTATTAGACATTGTAAATCTTCACCATATCACCCGCAAGCCAATGGTTAGGTAGATTCCACCAACAAAGTATTAGAAGCCATCATGACTAAGACTATCCAGTTACACCACAAAGACTGGGTGGATAGTGTTGATGTATATGTAACTTCGGAATGTATTTCATCTATGTATTTCATATATATTTATTGTGCCCTTATTAGAGATGTGTTATTCCTCTATAAGGAAGTGTCGTCATGTGGATTGACAAGTGTCGCAAGTGTGTGTACTTGCCGATGGGTTATTAGACCACCATGTGTGGGGTCGGCCCTGAAATATATATTATATTGTGGATGTATCTAGATAGACAAGTCGACCCCATAGTGTAACTGGGAAAACAGGTTAAGTATAAATAGAGATCGGGAGATCTCTATTTGTATCATTCGAAAAGTCACACTTATCTCACTCAGAAAGTGGCACACTAGTGAGGAGGAGGATCATCTGCTACTAGGAGACTATCTCAGTGTATTTTGGTTGTACTTTGGTTGAGCCATTGCTCTCTCTATCTCTAAGGAAGTTGTGGGGTTTTTCACCTTAGGGTTTTCCCCACGGAAACTCTATGTCTCTTGTCTCTCATGCTTTTGATTCTTGTGATGGTTGTCATGCTTATTGTGATTGTTATGCATTGATATACTGTACATGTTATTCTCTCAGTAAAGATCCTAGAGTATTGTGAATTAATGCTCAAAATTTAACATGGTATCAGAGCTAACCTGAGAAGAAGACATTTTGCTGTGACGAAAACTTGAGTTTCTTGTTTATTGGGTTTATCTCCATAGATTTTGGAAAACCAGTATAGTAGATTGACTCTACTCATCAAGGAGAATCTATCTATCCAATCAGAATTCAATTCTGAGCATTTTTAGATTTGGCCCTAAAAATTAGAGTTTCCACAAAAATAGGAATTTCTGGAATCTAGAGACATAGCTGGAAGCTCCTTGCAAAAATCGAAGTATAGAGCTTTGGATAGATATTTTTGGCTGGGTAGATCTCCGAGAAACTCAAACCCTAATTCAGGGCTCTCCCTAGTGAACTCGGGAGGACAAAAAGACAAATCTGAAGGGTAAAGCTTTGCTAATCTCAAATTCTGAATGCAGCAGGCTGATCAGCTCATCAAGGCGCATATTTCTATCCTTTCAGAAAGTTGAAATTCACATTTTGAATTTTTAGGGTTTTTTTGACAAACCCTAATCCGGGACCAGATCCAGTTTTCAGCATTTCAAGTGGTAAGACCTAAATCTTTTCTATTTCCATTTGAAGTACTCTTTAAGATGTCTCACCACACCAAGCTTGAGGATAATCTTGAAGGGGATGATAACTTCCCAGCTTGGAAGTATAGGATTGGGTTAATCCTGGAAGAGAATGAGTTGGACTCATATATAAAAGAAGACATCCCTATCCTAGAGGATGAAGAGGCCAAGGTATTGCATAAGAAGAACTTGGTCAAGGCAAAGAGAATCATTGCAGATTCAATCAAAGACCATCTCATACCCCATGTGTCTTCTCTAAAGACACCCAAGGAGATGTTTGACTCTTTGACCAAGCTATTTGAAGGGAAGAACATAAATCGAAAGATGACTCTGCGGAATCAATTGAAAGGGGTCAATATGTTGAATGGAGAAACCATTCAATCTTACTTCTCCAAGTTCTCTCAGATCAAGGAGCAACTTGAAGCTATGGATGAAGTAGTGGACAATGGTGAAGTTTTTATGACCACTCTGAATGGCCTACCTAGGTCATGGGACTCCTTTATTCAAGGAATCTGTGCAAAAAAGAAATTGATCTCTTTCAGTAAACTGTGGGAGGAATGATGAACCTGCAATAATTAATTAATAAGAATATGCGAAATAGCAGAAATGACAGAACTCAGAATCACTTTTATATTGATCACAGGCCACTTCGAGGGGAAAACCTCCTATGAGCAAGCTCAATACAAATAACTTCACGGTGCCTTCATAGGTCTCAACACACACTTATATACTAAGTCTAGGCGCCAATACTATGGGTCAAAACCATGGGCCACTACAAACTATGGATCAACAATACTACGGACGACTTACAAAGCATATGCGCCAACAACAATAACACAAACTATTGATCAACAAATACTACAGGATGACTTACAAAGCATATGCGTCCAACAACAATATACTAACAAAGTAAATACATGGGTTCCTAACATCCCCTCCCCCTTAAAAAAAAGCTTTGTCCTCAAAGCTTTAGATGTGGAAATTGTTGTTGAATCTGAAGGAGTGGTTCCCATGTAGCATCCTCTGGTTGCATGCCGTGCCACTGAATTAAGACCTCTGTGATAGAGCGAGAGCGAAGCTGACGAGTGCGCCAATTGAGGATGGCCTCCGGCTCCAAAAGGATGGATCCTTCATTATCCAGTTTGGGTAAAATCGTTTTTCCACTGATGTTGGTGCCAAGAACTTTCTTCAGACAAGAGACATGGAAGACTGGATGAATGCGGGAAGAAGGAGGAAGTTCCAATTTATATGCAACGGACCCAATCTTCTGAAGAATCCGATATGGCCTATAGAACTTTGGAGTGAGCTTATGACGCCCTTTGAGTTTCAGGGAGGATTGCTTGTACGGCTGGAGACGAAGAAAAACCATATCGCCGACTTGAAAAGTGCGCTCAGAATGGTGCTGATCAGCTTGTTGCTTCATGCGATTTCTTTCCATGTGAAGATTGTCCCGCAAAATGCGAAGAATCTGATCGCGGTTTCGAAGGACCGTGTCAACTTCCTGAACTGGTGAACTGGTGGGGCTGTATGGAAGAAGAATTGGAGGTCCCTAACCATAGATTGCTTCATATGGGGTCATTTTAGAGGCAGTGTGGTAAGAGGTATTGTACCACCATTCAGCAAGAGGGAGCCACTTTTCCCACTGATGTTGTTGTTCAGAGGTGAAGCAACGAAGATAAGTTTCCAAGCATTTATTGATAATTTCAGTCTGACCATCTGTTTGTGGGTGATACCCTGAACTCATCTTCAGTTTGGTGACAGTGTGGCGAAATAGTTCTGTCCAAAAATGACTGGTGAAAGTCGCAGCACGATCCGAGACAATGGAAGAAGGGATTCCATGAAGACGAAAGATCTGGTCCAGGAAAATTTGAGCGACTGAGGAGGCTGTATAGGGATGGTTGAGAGCACAAAAATTACTATATTTGGAGAGGTGATCAACCACAACGAGAATCACTGTCTTCCCGCCAAATTTAGGGATCCCTTCAATGAAATCCATAGAAATATCTGTCCAAATCCGTGTAGGTATGGACAAGGGTTCGAGCAATCCTGGAAGGAGTGTTGTTTCACCCTTATTGCGCTGGAAGATATCGCATTCGGCCACCATCTGTTGAATTTTCCTTTTCATGCCCTGCCAAAAGAAGTTACGCCGTGCCCGTTCATACGTTTTGAGGAACCCAGAGTACCCTGCCGATGGAGAAGCATGGAGTTCATAGAAGACAGCCTGTTGAAGATCTGTGCTCTGGGGAAGCACCAGACGACCCTTGTATCTCAGAGAAGCACCATCCCAAGAGTAATGTGGTACAGCAAAAGGGTTATTGGTCAAGCGTTGGATGATTTGAGATAAGGAAGAGTCATTGACATAACCATGTTGAACAGATTGCAACCAATTTGGAACAGGCATAGAAATAGCTGAAAGAGAACCTTGGGCATCAAATGTGCGAGAAAGAGCATCTGCCACAATATTGTCTTTACCTTTCTTGTAAGTGATCTCATAGTCATAACCCATGAGTTTGCTAACCCATTTCTGTTGTGCCGGGGAGGAGACACGATGTTCCAAGAAATATTTCAGACTCTGGTGATCAGTCTTGATGCAGAAATGATTCCCTAATAGGTATGGGCGCCACTTCTGTACTGCATGCAAAAAAGCCATCATTTCCTTCTCATAGGTAGAGACAGCTAAATTCTTACCTGAAAGGGCTTTGCTGGTGAATGCAATGGAGTGTTCATCTTGAAGGATAACAGCACCAAGTCCATTGCCGCAAGCATCACTCTCAATAGTGAAGGGCTTGGAAAAATCGGGCATAGCTAGAACCGGTGTAGTACACATAGCTTGTTTTAGTTTGTCAAATGCACACTGAGCAGCATGTGTCCATGTAAAAGCATCCTTTTTCAATAGAGCAGTTAATGGAGCTGCAATCTTCCCATAATCCTTGACAAACTTGCGGTAGTTTCCAGTCAACCCCAAAAAACCACGAAAGCTCTTGAGTGTCTGAGGATGCGGCCAATTGTTCATGGCATCGATTTTGGCAGGATCCATGTGAACCCCTTTTGCTGAGATAATGTGCCTGAGATACTCAACTTCCTTCTGTCCAAAAACACATTTAGACTGCTTGGCATGGAGAATATGGTCAGAGAAAAGTTGCATGACAAGATCCAGATGCTGGAGATGTTCATCCCATGTTTTACTGTAGATGAGGATATCATCAAAGAATACTAGAATGAATTTTCGCAAGTAGGGTCGAAATATTTTATTCATTAAGGCCTAGAATGTGGAAGGAGAATTAGTGAGGCCAAAGGGCATGACCAAAAACTCATAATGGCCATCATGTGTGCGGAAAGCTGTTTTAGGGATATCATCCTCATGAACCCGAATTTGATGATACCCAGAACGAAGATTCAACTTGGAGAAAAAGTGAGCCCCATGAAGCTCATCAACAAAAGGAATTGGAAACTTATACTTGATGGTGAGGTGATTAAGTGCTCGGAAGTCAATGCAGAGGCGCCATGACCCAAATTTTTTGCGGACAAGAATAACTGGAGAAGAAAAGGAATTAGTGCTTGGGTGAATAATACCTTGCTTCGATAAGTCCCAAATGAGCATTTCAATCTCCGTTTTTTGGTGAAATGGGTAGAGATAGGGCCTGATGTTGGGAGGAACGCTTCCAGGAAGGAGCTGAATACGATGGTCTTCTGGCCTGGAAGGTGGAAATCCCACTGGTTCAGCAAAGACACCTGTATATCGATCCAGAATTTGTTGTAGATCCAAAGGAGTAGTGGAGACCGTTGATGGTTGCATCTGAATGGAATGGAGCTGAGCAATGACACCATGTGAATTCTTCTTGAGGAGTTTTTCCATGTGATGTGAACTGATGATGCTGAGAGAACAAGGTTGTAATCCTGTCAATGTGTGTTTTTGTCTATTGAGGGAAAACTGCATCCAAAGTTCAGCAAAATCCCATAAGATAGGGCCAAGTGTGCGTAGCCATTGAGCGCCCAAAACCACATCACATCCACCTAAGGTCAAGGCAAACATGTTAGAGCGCAAGGTATAATATCCCATAGAGATACGCACATTTCGACACTTCCCTTTGCAAGGTAAGGTGCCCCCATTGGCATCCATGACTTCAAAGTTGGAGCAAGGATGGATAAAACAATCAGCTTGTTTGGCGATCCGAGGGTCAATGAAATTATGAGTGCTACCAGAATCAATGAGTATTGTAAGAGGAAGCTTCTTGAAGTAACCCCTGACCCGCATTGTTTGGGGGGTGGTGATTCGAGCTAAAGCATGGAGCGATATCTCTGGCTGGTCATCCTGAGACGGAGGGTCAATAGGCGGTTCCTGAATGTCGACCGGAGCATCCAGTGTTTATGGATCTTCGTCACCAATTTCAAAGGCAGGCGAAGAATCCACATCCAAGAGATAGAGCTTTTGTTGAATACATCTATGTCCCCGAGTGAATTTCTCATCACATTTATAGCAAAGCCCCTTTTCTCTGCGTGCTTGCATCTCTGTTTCAGACAAACGCTTGATAGGAGTTGGTCGAGGAGCCTGCGGTATAGGTGGTCGTTGAGAACCCATATTTCGGAAGGGAACAAAAGTGGGCTTGGAGCGTTGTTGGGCTGCAATCTTGTCTTCTGCCAACTTAGCCAACCCTAGGGCTTCCATCGTTGTGTTGGGACAGAACATTTTGACCTCAGAGCGGATGGCATCCTTTAGACCACTGATAAAACAACTCTGGTAAAAGTCATCAGACAATCCTTCGATGTGGTTGGCTAGTTTCTCAAATTCGGTTTGATACTCTCTCACAATGCCAATTTGGCGAAGTTTAGTGAGGGCTCCTATGAAGTCATCAAAAGCACTAGGACCAAATCGTTGCAAAAGGAGCTGGCAAAAGTCTGGCCATTTTGGCTCTTCATGAGCCTTGATGTACCAACGGTACCATTGAAGAGCTTCCTATTCCAAATGAAAGGATGCCAGCGGAACTTTGTTGACATCAAAAGTATTATGCAGATTGAAATACTGTTCTGCACGATAGATCCATCCAGTTGGATCAGTACCATTGAAGCGAGGAAAATCAAGCTTCAGACCACAGAAATTGTTGGAAGAAGAGAACCCATTGTCTAATGAAGACTCAGACTGCCGTTTGTTGTTCATAGCTGAATGATCAAGATGGAGGTCGAGAAATTTTTCATCCAGATCCTGGAGTTTGGCTTGGATGGCTGCAAGTGCGTCTTCCATGGTTTTTGCTCCTGCATGGGTGACAACCATAACCAGGAGCTTTTTTTTTCTTTTTTTTTTTGGTTGACTGGGTAGGAAAACAAAAACAAAAACTGCTTTAGTAAAGGAAAATATGGACTTGGGAAAAAATATGAAGGGTAATTGGGGTTTGACTAGGTTTTGGACATTGTCGAATAGACAGGGAAGCAAAAATGAGGATTTCAGAAGCAGGGTGAAAGAATGGAAAAATTTGGCAGAGGGGAACAAAGAAGCAGAATTCAGAAAGGAACTCTGTGGTAAAATTTGAAGGTGATTGGGTGAAATCTGAGGAAGTTATGGCAAACCCTAAAAATAGACAAATGTGGGATTTCGAGCTTCTTCTTTTTTTCTTTTTCAGACTGGAGCGACTACGGCTTGGAAGGGATTTGGAACAAATAAATCTGCAATGGCCCAGAAGTGAGCGGAAATAGAGGGATCTGAAACGGTGCCGAATGGATAAAAAATGGCTGGATCTGGAACGGCTTGCAGAATGGATCTGAACAACTGGATCTGAAATGGCGCAGCAGTGATCGACAATAGTTCAGCTAAAAATAGATATGGACCCCAGGTATGTGCGGCTTCCTACCAGTTCAGGGGTTTCACTCGGCCACCAATGCTATCTGACGGCTTGCGTATTGGGGCAGTACCCCTCACTCCACAGCTCAGGTAAAACTGATAACTGCTTTGCCACAAATGACAGCTCTTGGTTTACCTCACGGGTGGGAACTAGTCAATCGGGTAGGGGTCGTTGCCCTTTTCGCTGGCAGGTCCTCTCAATGGGCCAACTACTTCGGGGTTCCTGTGGTACTCCTCACAATGAGTTTTAGGGCTTATGCCCAAGTACTTCCCACAGTTAAGCGGATAGGGATTATTCCCAAATCCGAACCTGCAACAGATGCGAAAAAAAATTTGGCATAAATTTCACCCAGCGAGCCCAAGAAAGTGCTCTGATACCAGATGTGATGAACCTACAATAATTAATTAATAAGAATAGCAGAAATGATAGAACTCAGAATCACTTCTATATTGATCACAGTCCACTTCGAGGGGGAAACCTCCTATGAGCAAGCTCAATACAAATAACTTCACGGTGCCTTCATAGGTCTCAACACACACTTATATACTAAGTCTAGGTGCCAATACTATGGGTCAAAACCATGGGCCACTACAAACTATGGATCAACAATACTACGGGCGACTTACAAAGCATATGCGCCAACAACAATAACACAAACTATTGATCAACAAATACTACGGGACGACTTACAAAGCATATGCGTCCAACAACAATATACTAACAAAGTAAAGACATGGGTTCCTAACAGGTGAAGTTGTTATCACCACTCCAAATGGCCTACCTAGGTCATGGGACTCCTTTATTCAAGGAATCTGTGCAAAAAAGAAATTGATCTCTTTCAGTAAACTATGAGAGGAATGCTCTCAAGAAGAAGCTAGACTTGTAGCTCGTGAGAAAAAGATGGGAGGTGAAGATCAAGATCTCGCAACTCACACCAAAAGAAGCAAGCCCAAGAAGGAGCACTCTCGCTACAAAAGATCCTATCAAAAGAATAAGAAGGATCTAAGATGCTTCACATGCAATGAGAAGGGTCACTTTGCTTCAGATTGTCCCAAGAACAAAAGGGATAATAACAACAACTCCAGCAAGAAGAAGAAGGGCAGCAAAAGAAAGTTCCATGCTCATGCTGTCGAGGATGATGAACCTCCAAAGAAGAAGGCTAGGGCAGAAAGTGATGATAGTGATGATGACTCATCAAGTGAAGAAGAGTATGTTCTAATATCTGCTCTCACAGGTACTATCTCCCATGGTTGTAATGATTGGTTGATTGATAGTGGGGATTCCAAACACATGACTGGGTTTAAGGAATCTTTTGTGAATCTATCTGAACATGAATCACCCCATAAGGTGAAACTTGGGGATGATTATCAATACCCAATCAGAGGAAGTGGTGAAGCCTCCTACAACCTAGATTCTGGAAAATCTTTGAAGATGAAAGAAGTCCTTTATGTACCTGGGCTCAAGAAGAACTTACTCTCCATCTCTGCATTGGATGCAAAAGGTATGAGGGTTGCATTTGTGGATGGCCAAGTCCTAATGTGGCCAAAGGGAAAGACCATAGATGATGAAGTAGTGATTGGAGAGGAAGAGGGAGGTTTGTATAAATTGAAGGGACAACCTGAACATGCCATGGTGCATGAATCCATGGATCCAAGTGAACTTTGGCATAGAAGACTTGCTCATATGCACTATAGGGCACTTCCAATTGCAAGCAAGGCTGTAGAGGGTCTTCCTGAAATCAATACCAAACATGAAGGTGTTTGCAAAGGATGTGCAAAAGGTAAGAGCATTAAGAAGGCTTTCCCAAGTAGTGAAAGCAAGGCAAACGATATCCTGGAAATCATCCACTCAAATGTATGTGGTCCTATGTCATCCAGTTCTCTAAGTGGGTATGTTTACTATGTCTCATTTATTGATGACCTCTCTAGGAAGACTTGGGTATACTTCTTGAAGAACAAAGATGAGGTGTTTGATAAGTTCAAGGAATTCAAAACCTTGATGGAGAATCAAACTGACAAGAAGATCAAAACATTCAGATCCGACAATGGTGGAGAATTCACCTCAGGTGACTTCAAGAAGCTTTGTAGTGATTCAGGGATTAAGAGGGAGTTGACTGCTCCTTATAATCCTCAACAGAATGGAGTTGCAGAAAGGAAGAACAGAACTATCATGGAAGCAGCAAGGGCAATGCTGCATGACCAGGATCTACCTATGCATCTATGGGCAGAAGCAGCTAGAACAACTGTATATGTGCAGAACAAAACACCCCACAAGATATTGGACAACTAGACACCAGAAGAGGTCTTTTCTGGTAAGAAACCTGAAGTCAGCCATCTCAGAATATTTGGTTGTCCAGTATACACTCATGTCCCAAAGGAAAAGAGGACTAAACTAGATCCTTCAAGAAAGAAGGGTATCTTTGTGGGTTACAGTGAAAGCTTGAAGGCTTACAGAATATACTTTCCAGGGTTCAAGAAGATTGATGTCAGCAGGGATGTAACATTTGATGAAAACTCAGCATTCATCAAATCAAGGAAGGCACCTATCGAAGTTTATGAAGAACCTAAGGAAACTAGATTTCAAGACACTACCATGACAGAAGCAATTCCAGAAGTTGTTCGTGAGTTTGAAGATCCGCAAGAACCTGTAGATCCACCCCGTGAGGATAACTCTCACAAGAGGAAACCTGCATGGGCTAGAGAGCTCATTCAAGATGTAGAAAGATTTGGCATTCAAGAAGAAGAACACAGAGCAAAGAAGAGAACCAGATCACATACCAGCTATGTTGCTTTACTCTGTGACATTATGAACAAAGAACCTTCCAGTTATGAAGAAGCAGCGGAAAAGAAAGAATGGAAGGATGCCATGGTTGAGGAATACCAATCAATAATGAAGAATGATGTTTGGGATGTTGTCCCAAGACCTAAAGAGAAGTTTGTTGTGACTTCCAAATGGATCTACAAAATCAAGCATGCTGTAGATGGTAGTGTAGAGAAATACAAGGCAAGATTCGTAGCTCATGGCTTCTCTCAGAAAGAGGGAATAGATTATGAAGAAACTTTTGCACCTGTAGCCAGGTATACTTCCATTAGAACAGTACTTGCCCTGGCTGCAGCAATAAAATGGAAAATACACTAGATGGATGTCAAGACTGCTTTCTTGAATGGTGTAGTTGAAGAGGAAGCATATGTGGAGCAGCCACTTGGTTTTGAAATACATGACAGGGAGTCATATGTGTGCAAATTGAAGAAAGCCTTGTATGGCTTGAAGCAAGCTCCCAGAACTCTATATGGTAGGATGGACAGTTTCCTATCTAGTTTGGGCTTTACCAAGAGTAAAGCGGATTCCAACCTTTACTACAAGGTTGAGGAAGGGAATCCTGTGATTCTACTTCTGTACGTAGATGACTTATTTGTAATAGGAGATGACAGATTGATTGCAGATACTAAGAGGAAGCTTGTTATCGAGTTCGATATGAAATATTTAGGAATGATGCATTATTTCCTAGGTATGAAGGTGTGTCAGAGTGTAGGTGGGATCTTCCTTGGTCAAGTGATGTACACAATAGATATCCTGAAGAGATTCGGGATGATAGATTGCAAGGCCATGGCCACACCTATGGCATCGAATCTGAAGCTTCTATGTGATGCTTCATCTGAGTCGGTTGATGTCTCTATGTATCGTCAGATGATTGGGTCCTTGATGTACCTAACGAACACGAGACCAGATATTTGCTTTGCTGTGAACATATTGAGTCAGTTCTTGATAGATCCGAGGAGTGTTCACCTGGTTGCTATAAAGCATGTTCTGAGGTACCTGAAGGGTATAGTGGATTATGGGCTCAAGTATGAAGCAAATCAAAATTTTAACCTGCAAGGTTATGTTGATTCAGATTGGGCTGGAAGTGCTGCAGATAGGAAGAGCACATCTGGATGTTGCTTCAGTATGGGATCAGGTGTGATCTCTTGGTTCAGTAGGAAGCAGTCCTGTGTAGCACTGAGTATAGTTGAGGCAGAGTATGTTGCAGCTTGTTCAGCTAGTTGTGAGGCAGTATGGCTTCAGAAGCTACTGTCTGAGTTATTTGATCTCCCGTTGGATGCTACTAGTATCTTTTTTGATAACCAGAGTTGTGTGAAGCTGTCCGAGAACCCAGTGTTTCATGACAGGTCGAAACACATTGAGATCAAATATCACTATATCAGGGATATGGTGCAAAGAGGAGCTGTGAAGCTCCTGTATGTTGCAACGGATGAGCAGATTGCAGATGTACTGACAAAGCCACTAGCCAGGGTGAAGTTCGAGTACTTCAGGAAGAGGCTTGGCATTCTTCAGATTGATGACACTTCGAGGAAGAAGTGATGGACACATTTACTGAAGCCATTCCAAGCATGTTGGAAGGAGGATTCTTCACATGGCTATGGATGTAAGCACTGGATGATGAGCATCAGGATGATGTTCTGGTTTCTGGTTTGTATGCATCATGTTGGATGCTGGATATGATCAATTGGATCATTTATTTGTATATGTATGTACGCATCATGTTGGATGCTGGATATGATCAGTTGGATCATTTATTTGTATATGTATGTACGCATCATGTTGGATGCTGGATACGATTAGTTGGATCATTTATATGTATATGTATGTACGCATCATGTTGGATGCTGGATATGATCAGTTGGATCATTTATATGTATGTACGCATCATGTTGGATGCTGGATATGATTAGTAGGATCATTTGTATGTATTTTGTATATGCATCATGTTGGATGCTTGCACCATGTATCTGTATTTGTATCAGGTGGATACACTGTATGATTAGGTGGATCATGTATGATGATATGTATCAGGAAGATACTTGGTATGCATCAGGTAGATGCATTGTATGATGAGGTTGATCATGGATGATGAGCTTTAGGATGTTGCTCCAGATGACATGCAGCAGGATGTTGCAGTGATGATGATCAGGATGATCATGTGTACATCAGGATGATGTATGTTGAGTGTCAGGTTGATACTCTATGGCCGTGGATCAGGTTGTGCAGATGAGCATATAATTTGGCCCTGGGAGATCTGCAGATAATCTTTCAAGGTTTTGCTTATGGCATGTAATCTGGACTTGGGATATCTGGCAAATGCTCTTTCGAGTTTTTGCTCTGGGAGGACATATAATTTGGCCCTGGGAGATCTGCAGATAGTCTTTTGAAGTTTTGCCTATGGCATATAATCTGGCCCTGGGATATCTGGCAGATGCTCTTTCGAGGTTTTGTCCTATGGCATATAATATGTCCCTGGGAGATCCGATAGGTTGAGCTGTGTGCTCGTAATAAGTCCTGGGATGCTCTTGCGAGGTTTTTCCATGACCACATATAATCTGTCCCTGGGAGATCCTATAGGTAGAGTTGTGTGCTCGTAACAGCATGGGATGCTCTTGCGAGGTTTTTTGGTGACCACATATAATCTGTCCCTGGGAGATCCTATAGGTAGAGCTGTGTGCTCGTAACATCCTGGGATGCTCTTGCGAGGTTTTGTGGTGAGGTCACATATAATATGGCCCTGGGAGATCCTATAGGTAGAGTTGTGTGCTCATAATATCCTGGGATGCTCTTTCGAGGTTTTGTGACGCACGTAATAAGTCCTGAGGATTCCACAGTATGGCCAGTGATGATGAAGACCTGCAGGTGGTGGGCCTACATCTAGTATGAAAAAGGACTGACTCTGTAGAACTTCTTATGACGAGTAGAGTCAGAGATTGGTTGAGATAGCAGCAGCAATGACGATGACGATGACGATGCATCGATGATGATGATCCCGAGAAGAAGACTTGTCTAACAAATCTGTGTCGAGAAATACCTTCCTAGTTAAGAGGGAGTGTTGATGTATATGTAACTTCGGAATGTATTTCATCTATGTATTTCATATATATTTATTGTGCCCTTATTAGAGATGTGTTATTCCTCTATAAGGAAGTGTCATCATGAGGATTGACAAGTGTCGCAAGTGTGTGTACTTGCCGATGGGTTATTAAACCACCATGTGTGGGGTCGGCCCTGAAATATATATTATATTGTGGATGTATCTAGATAGAAAAGTCGGCCCCATAGTGTAACTGGGCAAACAGGTTAAGTATAAATAGAGATCGGGAGATCTCTATTTGTATCCTTCGAAAAGTCACACTTCTCTCACTCAGAAAGTGGCGCACTAGTGAGGAGGAGGATCATCTGCTACTAGGAGACTATCTCAGTGTATTTTTGTTGTACTTTGGTTGAGCCATTGATCTCTCTATCTCTGAGGAAGTTGTGGGGTTTTTCACCTTAGGGTTTTCCCCACGGAAACTCTGTGTCTCTTGTCTCTCATGCTTTTGATTCTTGTGATGCTTGTCATGCTTATTGTGATTGTTATGCATTGATATACTGTACATTTTATTCTCTCAGTAAAGATCCTAGAGTATTGTGAATTAATGCTCAAAATTTAACAGATAGGCTTCCAGAAGCCTTGTGGGCGTATAGAATAACTTGGAGGAATACCACTGGCCACACACCTTATGAACTTTTTTATGGTAAACAAGTTCTTCTACCTATTGAATTTCATGTCAAAACCTTTCATATGGCTGCACAATTAGGGATGAATCTGGAAGAAGCACAGAGACAACGAATCCTGCAAATAAATGAATTAGACGAGATTAGGAAAGATGCTATTCAACACACAATATTAATACAAAACCAACGCAAAAAGTGGCATGATAGATACATTAAACAAAAACAATTCAAAACTGGAGACTGGGCAATACTTTTTTATTCAAGATACAAAAACTTTAAAGGTAAATTAACTACCCGTTGGATGGGTCCATATGAAATTGTTACAACTTTTGATAATGGATCTGTTAAAATTAAGACAATTGATGATTCGCAAATTTCCTTTGTTGTAAATGGACATAGACTTAGAATTTATCATCAACCAATATCTAAACAAGATTTTGTGCAAAATGGCTTACAACAGGAGGAAATGGAGCTGGTAGAAGAGGAAGTCATTCCTCCTTCTCCCAGTTCTTGAATTATTTTGGGTTATCTTCCTTTGTATATATGTAAATATATATTTTTTTTTTCAATAATATGAGTCATTTCTAATAGTTGATTGCATCTATACAGGAAATTCACTCTCATAATCAGCTATGAAATTTTGTCAATTAAACCAGTAAGACTCTTTTTCCTTTTTCCTAAACTTCATGTGACTTTTTCTTTGTACATATGTTTTTGTTTTGAATAAATTTGAATCATCTAACAAGTGGTTTTGCAGTTTGATTACAAGAACCTTATCTTTATAATCAACTTATAATCAGCTCATGCAATATTATCTAAAAAGGGAACTGCTCTAAAATAAATACTTATAATTATCCTTCTCTTTTGATTATTGTTGAAAATTGAAAATTTATAGTGAAAAGTTAAAGCGTTCTTTATATTATTTTTAACCACTTCCTTCTATGATTCTGTATATGGTATTTGATTCAGACATGTAAATTTCTGATTTATCATTAGAATAGTTGCTTAAGACCTCTCATCATGATTTTCAAAAGTTTTATCTTACACCTATGGACTACTAGTTCATCCTAGACTCATTATCAAAACTTGTCTCTTAAAGCATCTTTAAAAGGTAGCCCAAAAGTGAGTGATATTTTCTATTTTGTGGGGAACATTATTGATCTTTCATGAAGAAGATGTACTGAGAGGTCAAAGAACAGCTTTAGGTTATTATCTTTTGACATAATCTATAATCTAGGCCATTATAAATAAAGTTACTCATAAGGTTCATTCTAAAATTTTGAATTATGTGTTTAGCAGGCTTAGCTCACTTTAGTGCCAACCAGCTTCCTTACTAAAAATCATTATACGAAGCAAACCTGTTGGGTTACTGAATAGGCTCGCTGGTAGCGGGTCCATGCTAAGTAAAATATTAAACAAGGAAGCTCGGTAAATGCAAGTAAACCCGTCGGGGTACTGAACAGGCTCGCTGGAAGCAAGGCTATGCTTGCATGGTACCAAGATAAACCCGCCGGGGTACTGAACAGGCATGCTAGAAGCGGGGAAGTATCAGGTAAAAGAGGTTTGGTTAACGCATTGCTATGCACATGACTCATAAAAAACCTGAGTATACAAACACATGTTTAGGCCAATTATTTATACTGTCATTAGAGAATGGTTGTAAGCTGGAATTGGACCCTGTCATCTAATTCAAACAATACCTAGGGTATGATTATCCTAGAAATGGGACCCATAACTATAGAAATCTCACAAAATCTAGGGTGAACTTTATCTATATTCTTTGGATGACAAGAGATCTTTAAAATGAGTCATGGATGACTAGTTTTCCTATGGCATTTTTTGCATCCATCGCATTATCATTCTTCATATGGTCTTGTTAAGCACTGTTGTATTCTTTTTTATGAATGTACATATCTGAATCATCTCCATTTATTAGTTAATATTTCATTTTCTTACGAACATTATCACAGCATTTTAGAAGCTATTGCCTGAATCATTTATTGAAAATTATTTGAATATTAATCAATTTTTCTTGATGGCTTGAGGACACACCATATTTTTTGTTTGGGGGAAAGGTTCAGAATTGTCTTTACTTTCTGATTATTCATAAATTCATTTATCTCTGACAAATGATAGGTGTTTTCAGGATAATGGCAGAAGGAAGATTGTTCTAATCAATGATAAATAAAGAAGAACACGACTAAAGCTCCAGAAAAGCAGGTTTACAACATCTCTTGTGTGCTGACAAGTCCCAGAAAAACTTTATGCATAATCAACAGCAGTCAGATACATCAAAGCACATTTTTGTACAAAGGTATGTATGAAGGGTTGAATGAAGGGTCGAATGACGATCCGAATGAGGTGAAGAATGAGGAAAATGAATAACGATCTGAATGAAGTGCCGAATGAAACCTTAGCTTGTAACGATATTAATAAGTGTGCTAAGATATTTAAAAATTTTGATTTTTACTAATATATCTAATCAACTAATCATGTCAAGGATCAAATTAAATACCATCTTTGCATACTCATTTCATCTCATCAAATGAATTGATTAACCATCATATGGCTATCATACAATTTTAATCCTCCATTAAGTTTTATCGTGCGATCTATCGTTTCATTTATTAAATCATCATGATTTTTTATGTGCAATTTGTGTCTATAATTTCATAACGAGGATTACATTCAACCTATCCAAAGTTTCACTTTGGACATGGTTGAACATATCATAGCTATGTGAATTCATTAAATCACACAGTTCCATGATGGCACATGACTCAAGGTAATTGAATGATAGCGTATCATTCGAACGTTCCAAATCATCCCCCACGATCATTCATCCGCTCAAACGGATCTCAATTTAAGCTTACCCCTGCGTAAATTTTGCTTCATCTACTCATTTTCCATCCTCCCTGAATCTATCAAGCTCCATCCCCTTCAATTTCATGCATCCTCTCTATCCATCCACGTCCTTCGACCTCTGTTCAATATGCCAATCCGTTACAATCCTAGCAGTTACCAGGACCTCCTCCGCATTAATGAATTTAAGGCATGTCGTGTAGTATTTTTGCGATCCGGATGGGGTCCATTTCTTCACCTTATTGACGGCCATGATGCTGAGGTTTCACTACTGTTTGCTAAGGGCTTCGATGGTAAGACAGCTAGGGTCATCCATCTCACTTTTTCGGTGACGGAAGAATCCATTGCATCGGCCACGAAACTGCTGAGGGAAGGAGCCCGTTGGCACAAACATCTCTTTCTTCCATGGATGGAGAATGAATTTGCTCCTAAAGCCAACTATCAGCATGTTGCGAGCACGAAAGGGGTCCACAGGGAATGGGTTAAGCCTGAATACCTTGAGCCACTGACTGTCATTATCCATTTAATCACTTGTGAGGGTAAGTTCATTGTTTTCAAAGCTTGCCACTTTAAGTTACTGGCACATTTTGTTAATGGTCAGGCTCTCAATTTTCCCTTCTATTTTCTGAAAAGTTTAGAGAAAATGTCAAGCCAGGTTAGGAAGAATACCACTAACCCCTCTGGAAGCTTATACCACCACTATTTGATCAAAATCCTGATCACTCACCAGTTGGAAGAAAAGGGGAAAACCTGGGAACGCTTTGTATTTTAAGTCCTGAACCCTCATTTAGTTAAGAAGCCTACGGTCAAATCCCCTGCCTCTCGTAAATGTCATCGTTTCCAAAACCGTGTAAACAAGCCATCCCAAACCTCTTCCCAAGAAGAAAAGGTTACCAAATCTGTGCAGTTTGATGAAGAGATCATAGGAGAGTTGCACCTGGTCCATTCAAATTCTCCTCTTGAGTTTGTCCAGAAGGACACGAGCATGGAACCTCCAGTTTTTTCTCCAATACCCACCGAATCGAGGAAGGAAAAGTGTGCTCGGACCGTTGTCTAGACCATCATTTAGTCGTTCATTCAGCCTATCATTCAGACGCAACATTCAGCCAGTCCTGACGACCAATTGAACAACCATACCATTGAATCACCCCTTCTGGCATTAGCCAATGTGTCTGCGTTCTTACTTGAGACCCCCACTTTTGATTTTGCTCCTGCACACAATGAAGAAAGGGATCTTGAAGAACATACTGTTGAACCTGAAATATTCCCAAGGGAGTTGAGTCCCCAAAAGGATCATGAATATCATATAGAACAGTCCACTCCAAATCAGCAGGAAGTGGAAAGGTTGGCCAAAGAAGTATCACAGCTAACAAACCAGAACCAGAGGAATGTTGAAATCATCTCTAGCCTTCATGAAGAAAACAGAGAATTGCGTTTGCAAGTAAAAACCATTGAAGAATTAAATGACGCCAAAACAACTTCCAACGTTTCTCTCTGATTGAGGTATGATACCTTGAGGGATCAATTCAAGAAATTTCAGGCCAAATCTATATCCTCCTCATCCAAGTCGAAGGCAGCTGCTACCACAGCTCGGCCTTCTTCCTAAAATTCTCTCTTCTTCTACTCAGTGGGACCTGGCATATCTCCGGTTTGGGGGAATGTTGGTGTCCATTTTGTCACCATTTTTTATCAGTAAAATCACTCTCACTAGCGTCATTTCATTATTTTGATATGATAAGTTATTATTTCCGCCATTCAGATCGTCAATCAGATCAGGTATGCATATATTCACACATCACTGGAATTTTGACTTGTTTGGCAACTAGATTTTGTTCTAGTGGCAATGGGTTTCAAACGAACCTCCATTCAGCCATGCGTTCACCTCGAGGACGTCCATACGCATTCAGCCCGCCATTTAGACCTTCATTCAACCTGCAAGATCATCGGTTGGAATATTTGTGGTCATTAAAGGCATAAACAGAAAAGTGGGTTCTGTTGGCAACGTGGCTGTCGTTGTTGGTGAGCCCCTGTTCTGGAAGATTCCCTCTCCTACACGCTCAGCTCGATAGCACATTTCTCTACCCACATCAAAGGAGGATCAATGTCTCAATGACTGCGTGAAGGAAACCAACGCCGTGGAACTTGGTAGATGGTTTGTGCGCTATCGTAAACTGTTATGGGGCCATTCCTTGGCCATGTGCTGTCGTGAGTTGTTAAGCAGAGCCGTTTTCTGGAATTAAGACTGCCTATTATTAGAGCAGTCGACCACTAAAGGGTCGACTTGCTCTTCCATTTGTAATTTTGTATATATAGACATCTTCGTGACAGAGATGAGTTAGTTTTTTCAGCTGCAAGTAGAAACTGAAACGTTGTAACTCTGTTTTAATTTAATATACGTATGTTCTATTTTTTATGAAAGCTTAGTAGTGTACATGGTGATTGATTTATTAAGGCACAGCCTCTGATTTCTAAGAAGGGACCCTCAACAACCAGTGGTCTTCCGTCTGTGTACATAATTTGTCTTTGTCTTCTGCAGATAAGTTGTGTTATTTGTTTAATTCGTGTATTTATTTTGTATATGATATCTTTGTCTTGTAATATATATGTTGTTTTTCCACTTATATAAATGATACCTCTGTTTTATGATATGTATATCTTATTTGTTGTTCATATTAATGATATTTCCATAATGTAATTAGTGACCGGTCACACTTAGTTTGCTTAAATTGTTTAGTTTGCTTAGTTTGCTTTTAGTCCTGTTATTTACAAATACCTAGATTTTAGTTAGCGTAACATTCCAAGCTCAGTCATAGTTAGATTAGTTCTGTCAATTTCTTTCCTGTAGCTGTAGGTTAGTTTTGTTTATATCTCAGTTTTGTTTCATTATGCCATATAAATAGTTCATTCCTTAGACAATGATTAGAATAGGTTACTACTTGTTATCTTAGCTTCTAAACACTCTATCTATTGCTTTCCTTGCACTGTAGGTTCATATGCATCAACCAGCGGGCGTTAAGATCATTCAATCTGCTTCTTTCTGTAGTTTAAATTATTTTCCTCCTTCCAAACTGTCATTCAGACCATCTTTCAAACTTCCATCTAGATCGTCATACGGACCTCAATACTTTCTGCATTGTTTTTATGCTTATTTAGAATCTAGTTTCTTAGGTTTTTTAACTGTAATATTTCTTGCCTTTAATTAGCATTCTTAACTGTCATTAAGATCTTGTTTCACACTGCATAGAGTTGTAATTAAGTTTTGTCATCATTCTTAGTTTCTATTCCATCTTCCTTAACTTTGCTTTAACTGTTTTTCAAGTTATGTCTTTCATGTTTGATTTGCCAATATGTTACTATTCTATAATTTATCAGTTTCATTCTTAGTGTAGTTCATTATATGTTCTTAAGATTTATTTTGGATTAGAGTTAATAATTTCATTCTCCAAGTTATCTCAGTTTTGATAGTTTCTTCGTTAAAGCATAGGATCAGTTTTCCCATTCATACAGTTAATGAAGATGTTCATGAAATAGGGTTTGGTTCAGAAATAAATATATTTATCAAGTTTTCAACTTGCTTCTACATAAAATATCTTTATCAAGTTTTCTACTTGCTTCAAAATCAAATTCAGTTCAAGTAAATATATTTATTAAGTTTTCTACTTGCTTCTAGATTTCATTAGTTTCATGTCATTTTGCTTATGAATAGAAGATAGATCTTAATGTTTAAAGTTAATTGTAGTTGGAGAATCTTTAGTTTGCATTTATTTGTAGAAGTTAAACTAGATTTGTTTCCATTTTGTTTCCTTGTCACATTTGAAAGTCACTTTGATACATTCTCTCCCATTCCTATTACATTTGATACACTTCCTCAGAACCCTCAAGGAGAATGGAATTAGGTAGTTTAGTGTAGTCTTGAAATGTTAATTGAATGCATGAATAGTTGTTGACTTCATTTAGTAATTTGTAGTTTTGCTTTGAGTTGATATAGTTCTTTGTTTCATAGTTAGTTTTCAATTGAAGCATCTCATAGATAGGTTTCTAAACTCATTGACAGTTGTTTCTAATTCTTAGATTAAACTTTATCAGTAATTTTCCATTTCATCAAAGTAGTTTTGTTTTGATTTAGTTTTGCTTCCTAGAATAATATTGTCATGTTTATCTTTTTAGTTATTATCCATGAAGTAGAGTAGTATAGCTTGATACTATTCTGGTCTACTGGTTTAGTTAGGTTTAATCAGTTCAGTAGTTGTATTTTCAAAGTTTGACTCGGTTTTTCATTTTGAAAGATCTTTCGATCTTTTCTTTATTAAACATTTCTAAGGTCTGCCGAGCCGAAAACTTAGGCCCCATTCTACCTCAGCATATATTGTGCCACAACTCTAAGATTACCAACCCTGGTCGATAATTAAATATTTTGGTGATTCTTTAAGATAGTAATTACACCTCAACATGTCTCCCACATGGATGGGTACAAAAGGTGGTTGATATTGCGGGTGTTAGTGAGGTTGCAGTTGGGGTGATGAATGAGCAGTGGGATGTGATTCAGGGACTAATTTTCTTGAAGAAACAATGCATAAGTCTGATATTTCAATAACTTAAGGGGGAAGGGGTAAGGATAGAACTATGGTGGTCATTGGGCATAAGGAAGAATCATATAAAGGAAGAATTGTATAAAGGGTCCTAAGGAAGAATCGTATAAAGGTAGCATGATTGGGCGTAGATAAGGGAAAACTGTTGGGATTTGAGGATAACCTCTTCTTCGGTCGGGGGATGTTTTGATCCCACATCATTGGAAATAGATGGGATAAGAGACTTCAATAACCAATCTAAAGAGATTCGTTCATCCAATTTGATCTTGCATAAACTTTAGATTTTATGCCATTCATGGATATAGTTTGTGATATGGGTGGTTGTACTCTATCTAGAAGAAAGGAGGATCTCAACACTAGCATCATAACAAAATGGTAACTAAAAAAATGCAAGAAAGTCGAGGAAAGGGATGCAAAGTTGGAATGTTACCCATGGGGTTGATCGATATACCACTTGGTTGCAGTGCTAGTGAAGGTTCATTGTAGCAAACGTAGCCAGATAGAGTCGTCCACTATGGACTTAGAGGAACACCACAAGTGGAAGGACATAATTTGATAATGGGGACCCTGTCCGGATTTTCCATCGAACTTAGGGATGTCAAAAGGTAACTTGGTAGGGACGGGAGGCCACGTAGGATCATGTCAAATTGGATTGTTGGTCAATATAGCCAGGTTAGGGAGGTTGAAACTGGATATGAAAGGAAAACTAGCAGGAGGATGTGACATGGTAGAACCGACCTACGAACTATCCATAACAGTGGTGGTGGGGCCACCTACACTAAAGGGTGGAGGGGCAGTGGTCGTCATGGGTCAGTGTACCCTGGAAGGAGGGTCCATTTCTACCAGGAATAAATACGGTGACTCGAGGGACCATATTCATATGGGTATGACCAATACCGGAAGGAATGGGTCTAGTAGTAGTATGGATTGTGGTCATGGGAATGAGCCCACTATTAGTGGGTATGGTTGCAGTAGATGGATGTACTATATCAATGTGGGTGGTTCCAATGGTGCGTAGAATGGTGGTTATTATGGATCCAATAGCCGAAATGGAGGTCGTAGTGGCTACAGGGCCACTACCATGCCCACCGCCAACTTGTCGGGATTCATGCCAACCATGGGTCTAGGTGGGGACGAATGTATGGGTGACTCTAAATAGGAGGAGTCAAACGTGAAATAAGGTGCCTTGGGAAAAAGTTCCAAATACGATGAGGTATTCCTAGGGGGTGCACGACGAGTAGGGTCCAGTGGATCATGCTGTGGCGGCTGCCACCTAAGTCTATGGGAGTATCTTGGGGAAGAAATGCTAACAAGTGTGTGAGTGCTAAATGGGTAAGGTCGTTAAAAATGGCTCAAAAATACCAATGTAACCGAGTGTGCAAGGGGAGAGCTCACAATAAAAGGAGCACTCAAGGAAAAAAGCAAGATCAAAAAACCTATTGCAATTGTGTGCTACAGCAAGTGAGAGGAAATAAGTGGTTAGAAAACCAACAAGTAACACTGCCTATCAAAAGAAAATGACCCACTAACCTACAGGGTATGGGTACAAGTAGCCTCCTAGCTAACATATGGAATCCCACACAAATCGTATCCTTTGCAGGGTGATCAAATATGTAGTCAGAGGATACAAAATGGAATACCAAAGTGGCTAATGGATATCCCCCCACCAAGAGGGATCCTGGGTAAAAGAGACCAAGAAAATAATGGCAACTAATCTACCTCCTTCATAGCATGTCCAAAAAGGTGTCCTGCAGATTCATTCCTTTGACCGTTGTGCATTTGGTATGGTAGCCAACATGTGCAACAACAAAAATTACTTTCTTTCCTTTAGTATAGAGTGGAGAGAAAAATTCCACCTAGACTTCCAAAACCAATCTTACCACTTTCCCTCCTAGAGGAAAGGCCCCCCGACAAATCGGTGTATGTCACATCCCCTCGTGTCATCTCGACCACAGAGGGAACATGACTACAACATGGGGGTGTCTAATTCTTCCCCAAATCCATAAGACTAATTTGCAATTAAAATAAAATGCATAACTAAGATATACAACGGAATTAAAACATATTAACACACACACAAACTGGAATGCATTAGCATATCTATCCCAAGCAGATGATGAATCAACATGTAGAGAATCAATCTAATTCTCATGGTATGCACACACTTCTTGTCAACCATATTAGGATAACCATTTCATTCCATTAACATGAATAATTAACCTTCAGAACAGAACACAGAATGATCATAATTTAAACCACAGAGACTACTTATCTTTGAGATGAAGCTGTCCGAACAACTAGTTATGTGAGAGCAACATTCCACCCAACCATAGGTCCCTATCCAGCCTGTATTCTTTCATCTTAGAGACCACCCCCGAGCTGGGTTGTGTATCCACTAAGGAGGAACTAAATAGGCTCACTCACAGCCATGGTTTTCTACAAACAGTCATGCTAACCCAACACACAGTTGGGTTTATCAAGCATGCAAGAGACAAAGGAGGAGGATGCTAAGCTAGTGAGCTCAACCATAGAGCTACAGGAATCTCAATTAAACTCATCAATCATGGCACCCACAATACCTACCACACCCAACACAAGGAAGGTCCCCTTCTCTGCTACACAGTCCCTCAAGCATCCCTTCCCTCCAGTGTTATTCAGGGTGGGCATAGAAAGGTCCAAGATGCTAGATCCTTGAGTTTATAGCCGTCACTGAGTTTATCAATCAATCCCAACCTCTTTTCTATCATTCACACTTGGATTCTCACAATTCTGTCACCAAATAACTCAATCCCGTAATTGGATTTTCGGGCTACCAAAATTGGGTTTTCCCATGGATTTATGGGCATCTAACACTCTCAAATTCACCCCAAGGTTCATGTCTATGGATCCCCCTATGACAGGTAAACATACTGATTGCATTACAGAATCGTTTATAAAGGGAAATAGATCAGAGACCCTGAGGACATACCTTATGAACGAAGTTTGATCCTAGCTTTTGTCCAACCTTGTGCTCGATCCTCCACTCGATCTCCCGTCCGATAAACCTACAACACAAAGACCTTTCTTAGCTTATCTTGGCCAATATAATAACAATGGAATTGAAAAGTAATTCAAACATCAAGCATTAACCAACATTGATCCAAACAAATACATAGTCCATTAAGCATTTGATTTGGGACGAGAAAGATGTTTCAACCTTTTATTGTCAAAAACATATGAATGATACAAAGTATACTTGACTTTGCATCATGCTCATGTAACCTGATCCTAGGCTCCTGCTCCTCTTTGACTTCAAAGTTTCTCCAGCATAACCACCTTCAATACAAGATTCTCATATAAGAAGAGTCTCTTTATGGCTCTTATGTCTAACCCCTCTCTTCAATCCTCCTTGTATTTATAGGACAAGGTAGGCAGTTCAGGTTGAGAGGTGGTTGAAGGGGAAGTTGGGGAAGTTGGGAAACCAACTAAAACTAATCCTAATTCGTCAAATTAATATTTTTTTGATCATATTTTAAGATGTGCGCAACTATTTCACAGTGGAGTAGCGCCCAACATGCAACTTCAGTGTTTAACAACTAGCGTTTGCCACTTTTTAAATGATGTGCACTAGTTTACTAAAGTAGAGTAGCGCATACCAGGAGGTGTGTGCTACTATGTAGCTTACAGAGTAGGGAATATGTGTTGGTTTGCTTAAGAAGAGTAGCGCCCATGCCAAAATATGATATTTTTAGGGTTTTGTCATCTTGCAGGAAGGTGAGTCAGGTCAAAGTCTCATCTGAGGTTATCATGCTCTTCAATCCAAGTTGTCCTTTTGTGTGATCGACAACTCAAGGTGATCACGGACGAAGAAGTGATGATTTGACCTATAATAGATGCCCCCTAATGTGTGAGGTCAGAGGGAAACGATGGCTGAAATACATTGCAATCCAAAGCTTGAGGAGGAGCAAGAAACTGCAGGACCAAGTCACAGAAACACCTGAAACAAAGATCAAGGTCAGCAAACAATTACAATCTTGACATCATATAGATGTGCAGTGTGATACAACATGATCTCCGATACATAACGAGGAGATGTGTATATAGCATGGACACTTAAAATACAATCGTGGATCCATGTCAAACTGAGAGATCATGGCCATAACAACAAACTGGATCTATGTCTCATGGAGAGCCGAATACAAGTGAGCTTCAGTCTTGCGCAACTTGGGTGATAACATAATGAGGTGATGTCTTCAAAATCCCAAGTTCTTCATCCAAAACAACCCAAGGTACAAACCCTAACCATGTGAATAGATGAGTTGATAGTCGAACATGGGGGGTATCGTTTGATTACCGGTCCTTGATGTATACCATTAACAAACACGAGGGCTTCCACCGATAATGATGATGGGGCCCAAGGTACCTAGTACAATCCAACAAGTGTGAATAAGTGGACTTGGAGTCGAACACTTGAGGATCTTGTCGAATAAGAGACATTGATGTATTCTCATGATTCAACAGCGAGGAAGATTGCCACTGGTGACTGCAATCTCCAAGGTACTAACCGAAACTCTAAACTTCAATCCCAGAGCAAGATGAGTTGATAAAAGAAGTTTGTTGGAAGGGAGGCCTTGAGGCATCCTCCATCATCCAACACGAGGGACATTCAATTGGTATGAGCTGATATGGAGTAATATATGTAACAAGACTGACACTAGGATGGCCGACACATGAGGTCAAGGTAAACTGTAGAATGGCCGACACAGGCGATATCCTTGAACAATGAGCACGACACAAAGTGACTTAGGCAGTTTTCAACAAAATGGGGAAAATGATATAAGCCTGTAATGTAGGAGACATTAACAGACCCTCCATATGGTTGGAAGAATAACTAACCGGGGGATAAACAACTCGGAGATCAGGTTCACCCTAAGGTCAAATACTTAACCCAACTGACATGATAGATTCAAGTAGGTGCTGTGTTCAAGGATATAACTGACTGAACTGCCTTTGACACTGAAGATATGATACATCTTTCTCATCCCTTATTCTTTTTAGATAAAAGAATACCTTTCTTGTTGTTTTAATGAGTCCAAGAAAGAATGAAAACTCAATAGATCCAACCATGTAAAAAGTTCAATGAGCCCATGGGAGGAAGACTCAGGACCTTCTTCATTGTTTACAAAGTTTGAAGAAGAGATAGAAGATTACTCTATATTACTGATCTATGGATTTTAATATCGATCCGAGATCTGTTCCTGCTCGCCGGTGTTTTCAATTTTAAGGAGTCTGAAAAACTTAAACAATAACTCCATACACCTACTCGTGGATTTTAATATCAAGCCCAAGTAGGTTAATGCTCCCCAGTGTTTTCCTGTTGATAGAGTCTGAAAAACTTAAACAATCCTCTTTACACCTATCCGTGGATTTTATATCGAGCCCGGATTGGTCTGTGCTCGGCGGTGTTTTCTTGTTTATAGAGTTGAAAAACTTAAACAGTCCTCTATTTACCTTCTCATGGATTTCACATCGAGCCCGAGTAGGTAAATGCTCGCTTGATGTTTTCATGTTTAGAGAGCCTGAAAACCCTAAAGAAAGGCTCCAAAAGGTCCTTTTTCATAAAGTTATTCTCCTCCCCCGAAAAAGTATAAAACAATGGAAGAAGAACTCTTCTAGCGCATACACAAGTATACCTAGAGTATACCTTTTCTGTAATTTATCCACCAAGGCCCGGAAAAGGGGTAATTCTATACCTGAGTGGATGAACCTTCAATTACTTTAACGAGCTTGAAAAGGACAAGTTTGCTCGGCGATCTTGTTTAGATTTAAATAGTCCAAACAAGAGCTTAAAATGACTTAAATGACAGCTTCTATGATCACGACTCATGATCTGCCAAAACTAGGACTTCAACAAATATGTTAGTAATCGTGACAAAAATTCTTAAATGATATGTAAATTTTAACTATGAGCTAGTTGAAAAGGTTTATCATCAAGAAAATTAGTCTTAAAGGATTGATCCTACAAAATTTTAGTGAAAAAATGAGAACCATTGGGTGAAATTACCTTAGTACCATATGTAGCTATTAATTGATTAAATAGAACAAATTGGTAGAATTTGCAACTATAGATATTTTACCAAAGTGGGTAAAAATTTAAAAACAAACTCATATATGTAATTTCAAAATTAAAACTCAAATTTCATTTTGGTTTTGTAGGACAAGAAAATTGGGAACAAACCCTTGGATTTCAATCCTCTATGGCGATCAACTCAAACAACCAATTGACATTTTGCCTCCACCAAGTAAGTTTAAATCATCCTGACTTGCATTTCCATTGTTCATTTGTCAATTTTTGAGCTAAAAATCAATTTTAAGGCCATATTCACATCGTGAGAAGCGTGTGCGCTACTCTGCAGTAGGCAAAGTGGCGCATACTGGAGGTATGCACTACTATGCTTCTACACAGTAGCGCCCATGTGTGACTGTGTGGCTTATTAAGTAGTGCACACCCCTGAACATGTTAAAAAAGGATGCCGAGATGCTAAAATTTGACATTTTTGTGGCAGGATGGTACTTATTTGGAGGGAGAGAGAACATGAGGAGATGGATAGGGTGGCATTGCAAGACCCAGCCACTCTCCATGCACTACGAAGATGTGGTTTGTTAAATTTTTACTGAACCGTGAACATCAGGGCACTCAATAGATTGCTTCGAAGACTCATTCAATACTGGGATGTAGATGCCAATGCATTTGATATCCGAGGACAAACCTTGGACCTTACTATCGATGACATATACTTCATTACCGGACTCTCTAGGAGGAGAGATGCGGTAAATTTGAAAGGATCTTCTCGCAATGTGGGTGCTACATCGGTGCAAGAATATTTGAATGCATACTGTGTGGCGGGAGTCGAGAAATCAGGAAGTCAAATCCTAATTTCTACTATTGAAAGCCTCCCTCTAAAGGTTATTGTGAGTATGTTGAATCGCATGGCGGGGAGTGCCACACAACATTTAGCTTCAAGGCATTCCATGCATATTGGTGTTAGATGCTTGCAGGGACATGTGTATGATTGGTGCACTAGTTTATTGGCAAATATGAAGCTTCAACTCACAGGTTGCAAATCCGGGAGAACGAAGAACTTTGGATATGGCAGCATTCTATGTACCTTCTTCTTCAAGAGGGTACCTGCTCTTAGCTTGGGGATGCCTCTACCTCCAGCTAACCCTCGTGAGCCAAGATTGGGCCATTGGGGTGACATATTTCTCTGCCAGGGTGGTGGTGAAAGTCACTTTTGTTATCATACTAATGATTTCTGGGGGTGGTGGGAGAGACAGGTGCCAGCATTCGAGCTATTTCTGTATGCTGGATTGGACTTCCGCCATGATCCAGAGCTGGTACTTCCTCTAGGTGGTGCCTGGGGAGATATTGGTATGTTTTTTTTTAGAATTATTTAATTTTTTCAAATTTTCAATTATATGCTTTTTATGATGAGTTTTGAAGTACTAAACAAGTGTCAAATGCAGATATTGGGCCTATTCGTCCCGAAGGACATCTTACTCTCTTCATGAGGCTGGCAGATGTTGGTGCAGCTGATGTTATGTTAGGGACCATAGAGCGGAAAGTGAGTCGGTTGACTCATGATGTTCCTGCATGCCACATGGATCAGATACCTATTGATATGCAAGAAGATGTAGTTGGGGTGCCCCCAACATGGCTTAGGGTGCTGCGGAAGATAGCTAGGTTGGTCATATGTTATCAGGATGCAGTAGATGATGATGAGGCCCCTCCTTCTCCATAGGAGATGGATATATTATGTATATTTTTTAGGCCACCGAGCCCAGTTTTGTACTTTATGACATGACTTGTGATAGACTTGTGATCCAAAACTCATATTATATTTTTTGATACAGTATCAGACATATATACAGTATCGGTTATGTACATGTGTGTGCGTTTAACTTTATGTGTGAAATGCTATTTATGGAAATGTATGATACAAATGCCAATCTAAAACATAATTTGCAAATGAATCAGCTAATGCATTTAAATTTCTTGGAATGTGTTGATATATAATGGAATCAAACTGTCTTTCCAATAATCTAACTCGCAAAAACTGTCGTAGCAACACAGGATCTCTAATCTGGTAAACACCCGTTAACTGAAATACAACTAGTTGCGAATCAAGTCTTACCTCCAAATGTGAAATGCCATGAATAAGAGCATCTCGGAGAAGTTATATAACCGCACTGTACTCAGCTACATTGTTCGTAGTGGGACCCAAACAAACCCCCCCCCCCTTGAAGAAAACAGTTGACCAGCCGGTGAGTAAATGACCCAAGCTACTAAAGCCAACTGTCGGGTGTGGAAACAGGCGCCATCAGCAAATCCTAAGAAATGTTCAGTCGACATCTGATACATGAAATGAAGACACACATAAGGTTAACTAACAAGCACAAGCAAAAACTAGCTCTACAAAATATACAGCTATGTTACAAGAAAAAGCACAATTGCCTAAGCATAGTACTTCTTCAAGTAGAGCCCATTTCTAGGCTCAGGCAGCTTATTACCCTCGTAGTCTACTAGCTCGTAAGCACCCTTCTTTAGTACTTTAGAAATTTTGTAAGGCCCGAGCCACATGGATTTGAACTTGCCAGGTCCTAGAGGTTCATTTTCCTGATACCACAGTAAAACAAGATCTCCTTCAAGGAACACCCTAGGTCTGACATACTTGTCATATTGTCCTTTGACTCGTTTCTTATGAACTTCGTTTGCTGTGAGCGCATTGCGGCGCTGCTCATCTAGATGCTCTAAATGCAACAAACATTCTTCCAGTGCTGAAGTATCTGGTAGTAATTGAACAGCCAGTTTTAACGAAGGAATCTCGCATTCAATCGGAACAACTGCTTCTATCCCATGCACAAGCTGGAAGGGAGAGAACCCGGTAGCAGTCTTTACATTCACTCGGTAAGCCCAAAGAGCAGGGTATAGCATGATGTGCCATTTATTTCGACTGGCATTAACAGTTCTTTGTAGAATTACCTTTAAAGTTTTGTTAAATGCTTCGACTTGTCCATTCACCTGTGGATAATATGAAGACGAATGTTCTTGTGGAAAACCTAACATTGTGTACAGATCGGTCATCATGCTATTCTGAAAATGACTGCCGTGATCAGTCACAATTTCTTTGGGTATGCCGAACCTTGCAATAATCTGATTGAATACAAAATAAGCGGCAGTTTCTCCATCTGCCTTGACAGTAGGCATTGCCTCGGCCCACTTGGTGAAGTAGTTGACGGAAACGATGATATAATGATGTCCTCCAGCCGAAACTGGATTGCAAGTCATATAATCAACCCCCCATTTTGTGAAGGGACCTACTGTAATCACAGGATGAAGAGGAGATGGATGTGCTCTCATTTTCCTGGTGAAAAACTGACATGGACGGCAGCGTTTCACAGCTTCTACACAATCTTTAAAGATTGTGGGCCAAAAATACCTAGCACGCAGTATTTTCTGGGCCATTGCCAACCCAAAAAGATGACCCCCATAGGCTCCACTGTGGGCATCATTCAATACTGATTTTGCTTCTTCTAAAGTCAAACAACATTGTAAGATGGAATCTACCCCACGTCTATACAAAGTATCAAAGATGATGAGATAGTTTTTCGCATGACTTTTCAGTTTGCATCGTTCTCCTCTAGAAAAAGTGGTAGGACACCTCAAATTCTGGAGATATACTAAGATATCCCTGTACCATGGATCAGAGGAGGCAATAAGGAAGATATGTTCATCCTGGAATGATGATTCTTCCTCGATATGCTCTAAGTCACTCGGAAACTCTGATATTAACTCAACGAACACTAGTTATTTCTTCGACTTGGCCGATTGAAAGACCAAATCGAACTCTTGTAAGATTACAATCCATTTATTGTACTTCCCACCGATGATGTGTCGAGTGAGAACATACTGAAAAGGATTGACTTCTGCTATCACAATAGTTGTTCGTAAAAGGATGTAGTGACGAAGTCTCTGTACCGCATAGACCGCAGCAAGTGCTAACTTCTCAACATGCGAATATTTACTCTCAGGAGATATCAATGCACGAGAGAGATAGTGAACAACATGCTCCTGGAGCGTGTCATCCTCCTGAACTAGTACTATGACAATAGTATTAACAGACACCGCCAGGTATAAAATAAAATCTCTTGCATAATCTGGCGGGCTCAACAAGGGGGCTGAAAGTAGTACCTTCTTCAAGGCCTCAAACGATACTTGAGCAACCTCATCCCACAAGAAGTAGGTATCTTGTTTAAGCAGTCTCATAAAACCTTTTGTGATCTTAGCATAGTTTATGATAAAGTGTCGCAAGAAATTAGACATGCCTTGCAGACTTTGGAGTTGTCGCAAGGTGTGAGGAGGAGGCAGATTTACAATCGCCTCAACTTTTAACAGGTCGACCATTATACCATGACTGGATACAATAAAACCCGGTAAACATCCCGATTCGACACAGAATATGCACTTATTAGGATTCAAATGAATCTTATATTGTCTGCATATTTCAAACACAAGTCTCAAATGAGCTGGATGATCCCGTCTCTTTCCAGATCGCGCCGGGAGGTCATCCAAGTAAGGTTCAACTATGTGTTTGATATCGTGAAAAGCGAAATTCATAGCTCGCTGGAACGTAGCTCCAGCATTCTTTAATCCAAACGGCATCTTCCGATAAGAAAAGGTTCCCCACGGGAAAATGAAAGTTGTTTTGTGTTGATCTTCGGGTTTGATTTGAATTTGATTATATCCCGAAAATCCATCCATGAAAGAAAACATCTCGTGTCCTGCACAGGCATCTATGATCTGGTCGATAAATGGTGTGGGATAGTTGTCTTTTGGACAAGCTTTATTCAAGTCCCGGAAATCGGTACAGACTCGTATGGTACCTTGCTTCTTATCAACCGGAACAGGATTTGAAACCCATTCCTTCATATCAATCGGGTAGATAAATCTGGCTTTAAGCAACTTTTCAACCTCCGCCTTAATGGTGGCCGCTTTTAGAGGATTCACAGGATGGAGCTTCTGTCTCATAGGTTTTGCATTAGGGTATGTTGTGATGACATGCTGAATGATGGCTGGATCGATGCCTGGCATCTCCTCATAAGACCAAGCAAAAATATCGTGGAATTATTTAAAAAGCTTGGTATACAGAGCGATCTCTTCTGGAGAACAGTCTGCACCAATAAAAATGTTTTCCACGACCCCGGGTTTGGTGGAAATGTTAATCGGGATTGTTCTTAATATATTAGACATATTCCCTTCAACGTAAACAGGTCTTGAAGTAGAAGGAAAAGATGACAAATCAACAAATCCACCGGGTCTCATAGAGAATTATCCTCTCTCTATCCTGTCTAAGTTTGAAAGCAGGTAAGACCTGTGATGCATATGTTCCCATGGCTGGTCCAGGCCCATCATGGCTTCCAAAATGGCTTCATCAGACAGTAAGACCGTGTCTAAACAGTCGAAAGAGTGGGTAGAATTCAATGACCATGCAGAAGCATAGTCCATATTCGACTCAGCAGAGACTGGCGGAGTCACGATATGTTCCATTGCAGCATGTTGTGCTTCAATGTATGCTATCTCTGCAATGGTTAAAGGCACTGAAGGTTCTAATACAGTAGGAAGGATCCACGGATCAGTCCTAAGACCAACTGTGAAAGTTTTAGTAGAAGTGCCTACATCATAACATATGAAAAGAACAGGAGAGGGTAGGTTGAAAGTGCCTATTAACGACCCGTAAAGCCCTGCTCCTAAACTCTCGTTTACTGGGGCAGATTGATCAACTAAGGGAATAGTGGCATACGATGAAGTCTGGTTGTTTTGCCGAGAGAACAAAAGTTGATCGACTGTGACAATATTTCCTTCGTGAGGGAACATAACAACTCCAAAAACTGCCGATACAATGGCTCGCATGGCATATGTCCAGCTCCTTCCTAATAACATATTGTAACCAAGCGGAGCATCTAGAACTTCAATCTCTACAGCAACTGTCTTATCGGCAAGTGTAATTTCAAACGATGGTAGAACTCCATGTGGACGGAAAGTCCTGCCATCGAAGGCAGTAATCAGCGTGTTAGAGGGGGCTAGCTCGGGAGAGCCTAAATCTTTCCAGCAAGAAATGGACATCACGCACGTCGACGCGCCGTCATCTACGACAGCCCGTCTAATGGTCATAGGACCATGGACCACTTCTATCTGTAGGGAGACGTGGTACGGAAACCGATATTTGATATCA
Organism: Larix kaempferi; assembly: GCA_027924585.1. Classification (NCBI taxonomy): domain Eukaryota; kingdom Viridiplantae; phylum Streptophyta; class Pinopsida; order Pinales; family Pinaceae; genus Larix; species Larix kaempferi. Next base: position 10,376,788 of record BSBM01000094.1, read on the forward strand.
AACATATCAAAACGCACAGTCATGTTAGATGATTCCATACTTCCAATCGCTTCCAGAAGTGCATTTCGTTGTAACGGACAACTTTGCAAGACTTTCTAAGGTGGACATAGCACAAGGGGTCTGGGCTAGATCTTCAACCACATTGTAGTTGGTAGCAGCCCGTGCATTGGGATTGTGCGATGCCCATTTCAAAACACCTTCCGGGATCTTGGGCTGTGGTTCCACAGGTATGTGGAGAGGAATGGAAGATTCTGGAATCTCTTTATCTTTGTTATGTGCATCCGGGGTATAATTTCGTGCTCGCGTTTGCAAAAGTGCATCTGTGCTAACCATATTAATGAAAATTTGATCAACTGAAGCATGAGTAGTGCCCCTAGATTTGGAGGTGCTAGAAGCTGAACCCTGCCCCTTAGGAAATGGATCTTTAAGTACTGTTGTCTTGGTTTTGCAACCAAGCTTAGTGCTATGGGCACCTGCTAACTAGTAGCAGCAGTTTCAATATTAAGCAAAAACAATAAACTAAATCTAAATCTAAACTAAACTAACATGTGCATATCATAATAAACTTTTGAATTAAAAACAAGAACAAGAAATAGAGAAAATAAATTTGTATTGAAAATGGGGGCAAGCAAGTGCTTGCAATAATAATACCTCCAAGTGATGAAGATAGTTGAGAAGCTCCAAGGGTGAGCAGCTCCAAACTCCAAAGGGTCCTTTCTCCAAGGTAGCTACAATGGCCAAAAACTCAAGGGAGATTTTGGTAGCATGAGGATAGGAAGATGGATGGATGTGAAATGAGGAGCCCCTACCACCTTTTTATAGGTTTTGGTGGTGGGGAATACCATTATGGTTTTGTGGAAACCAATGGTATTGACCAACATGGTTTAGGTACCTTTTCCCTCCTTTTTCCTTTTTTGAATATTTTTAATATTTTTATTCCCTTTTTAATATTTTGAGAATTTTAGACCCTTTTTGAGGGTTTTTTATGCTTTTTTAGGAAAAATACTCATTTTGAGTGGAAAAAGGGGTGTATTAAGGTCTTTTGGTGGCCTTTTGTTGGCTTTAGAGGCTCAAATGGTGAAAAAGTGGACAAATGGGTCATGTGAATAGGGAAATGAGCTAGTGAGCGCTTTTTGGGTGTTAACAAATTGCCGCCTGATGTGTGAGGGCAGGAGCTCATCGTATGGCCGATAGACATCATAGTTCTTTTGTCTTTTTTCTGGGGTTTGGGGAGGAGAAGAGACCGATTGGAGACTGGATCCACGGCCCTTGGAAGCTGCAAAAAACAAAAAATATTACATGGCCTCAATATGAATGAGGAATAATCTCTGATAATGGACGAGGTGAGCATACCCATGCTCGTATCAAGACATATACATAACAATTAGTCCCAAGAAGGGGGATCTAATACAGACAAAATCTACTGGTACATCATAATGGTCCAGAGGGGACATTATTTTGGGATATGCTCATGATCATGACATGACTGATCTCAATAATTGATACACTGGAATAGAGCAACAACCGTTCTGAAAAAGGTCTCAGAAGGGTTGATGAACTGCTGAAACTGAAGGTGTCCAACATCTGTAGTGACTCAATGCCTGAGAGTCATCTCTGAGAAGTACTTGTAACTGTATACTCGAGGGAGTATGAAACTGGGGTACATCTGAATACTGTTGCCATGCGCAACCCGGATATCTATAGAAAAAATGTAACTGGTTGTTTCCATAAGTAGACTCTCAAATGTGGAAGAGTCAGGAGGTATCCGGGGTCTTCGACTAATAACTGAAAGGACCAATACCCTGTGTGAGTCTCAACGATGCGATCAAGGTGTTGACGTCGAGCATGTGAGAAACAACTATTTGGAGAGGCACTGAGGACTCCTCTCGAAATGATTCGTAGGCACTCATCATAAATGGTGATGAGTCCAAGACACAGGGACCTCTAGGTCTATCCTCTGGAATAAATTTGGTTGTCGTCGACAGAGGGAGACTAGCAACTAACAAGGCAATGATGTTTCCTTGATAGGAGCGCGAGGTGTAGAACTGAAGTGTGGTAGTACTGATGGTAGGACTGACATACTTGTGGGGATGGGAAGTAACTGGGGTCATATAGTGGGTAGACTCAAACTTCCTTTGTTCAGAGTATGATGACATGGCTGACCTGGCAGCATGGGGAACTGACTTGCAGGTGCAGGGATCATAGCTTTTAGGGACTGAAGGGTATGTATTGACTCTGGGGGGGTCAAGCTGATGGGTGCTGTTGAGGGGGTCTCAGGGTGACATACTGCAAAATACTCTGAACAAAGGCGACCAAAATGGGGAAGCTACCATATGAGTAGACATGATCTGTTGTGGTGCCAAGGGGCACCATTGAGACCTTCTTCGTAGTTTTAATGAGCTCCAAGAAGAAATAAAAGTGTGCTCTGAAATGGTACTGTCCTGTGGATTTTGTGAGCCCAGGACTGTTCGTGCTCATTGGTGCTTTCATTTTTAAGGAGTCTGAAAACGATAAGAAGACTCTGCAGTGGTTGTGAGTACTGTCATGTTGGTTTTACAAGCCCAGGACGGTGGTTGCTCGTGGTCGCTTTCATGTTTAGAGAGTCTGAAAGCGGTAAGTGGACTCCATTGGTTCTTTTTCGTGAGTTAGTCTCCAAGGCCCGAAAAAGCATAAAATGATGCAAATGGAAAACTCTTCTAGCCGATGTGACTAGAGTATTCCTTTTTCGTAATTAGTCTACAAGGTCCAAAAAAGGAGTAAACTTATACCAGGTAGACGCCCTTTCAGATACGTTTAGCGAGCATGAAAGGAAGCAAGGTTGCTCGGCAATCTTTTCATTGTTTTAGGAGTCAGAAAAGAGCTTAACAGAAACTCCCTAAGTGCCTTTTTCGTAAAAGGGATTGCTCGGCCCGAAAAAGGGATAAACTTATACCGAACAACAAGGGATTGATGGGAGCGAGAAAAGGTCTCAATCATTATCATGAGTGTGGAAAACTGGATCCGGTGACATAAAGATTGTCAAAAAAGGGGGTTACGGCCAATGTGGCACGCAAACCGAGGCAATGAGAGGGCATTTTGAAAAAGTGGCCGAAACATACGGGCGTGAGAGCGATAAATTATTTCAAGCATCGTCACAAGCGCGGAAAACTGAATCCGGCGATATAAAGATTGTAAAAAACGGAGAACGACAGATGTGGCACGCAAACCTAGGTGACGAGGGGGTATGGGAAAAATGCCCGAAAAATCTAAAGGTGAGAGTGAGAAATGATCTCAAGCATCATCACAAGCGTGGAAAACTAAATCCGGTGATATAAGGCTTGTCAACAACGGAGAACGGTGGATGTGGCACGCAAACCGAGGTGACGAGGGGGCATGGGAAAAAAGGCCCGAAAATTCTAAAGGTGAGAGCGAGAAATGATCTCAAGCATCATCACGAGCACGGAAAATTGAATCCAGCGATATAAGACTTGTCCAAAACTGACGACGGCCGATGTGGCACGCAAATCGAGGCGACAAGGGTGTCCAAAAAATGGTCAAAAAATGGACCTGATGAAAACAGGAAAAGGAAAGAACTATCATGAAGTTCTCGCTGTGCTGATTCCAACGGTACCAATGGATTGAGAAACGGACGTCGTATGACACCGGAATGGTTGTTTGAAAAATGGTGGAATCTTTATAAATAGGGCATGGGGCCCATATGACGTGTCATTGTTACGTGTGAGTTTGGCAGAGCAGTCAGAGCTCTTTCTTGATTTCCAGGAGATTTCACCGTTGGTTTTCGATTCCACGAGTTTCAGGTAACTCTATTCGCCTTAGCCTTTTCAATTATGTCTTTTTTGGTTAGCAGCGGGTCCCCGAAGGCCACAAAATTCCATGTTGGCCTTCCAATGTGGAATATCGCGGGTTTCGGCTCCTTTACCGCGATGGACATCGTGGGTTTGAGGCTAACAGTCGCGATGTTCATCACGACTGTCAGGTTGAAAGCTGCGATGTTCATCGCGAGTTCGGGGGAGACAGTCACGATGTTCATCGCGACTGTCTAGCCAATACCCGCGATGATCATCGCGGGTTTTTGTATGGAAGCTACGATGATCATCGTTGCTTTTGATGGAAAAGCCGCGATGGTGTATTTTGAAAAAAAAAATCCCGGGTGCTAAAAATTTCTTTGTTTTCTTTGGCAGGATGTTGAGGAGGCCATTGACATCATGGCGAGAGCGGGAGATAAACGAGGATCTGATGGAGAGGATTCAGACTGATCAGGGGGTCCGGCAGACCCTAGCGGTGAGCGGACTTTTGAAGTTCGCTCAGGTTCCACCAATGCGTTCAGTAAGACCGTTACTGAACAAGTTGGTGAGCTGGTGGGTACCTGCAGAGGGTGCTTTTGTTGTTGGAGGTGAGAGGTTGGAGATCACCCTCACAGATGTTTATTTTCTTACTGGGTTGCCTCGCTTAGGGGAGGTGGGGGATCTTCTGCCGAGGATCTCGGAAGGTGTTGACATGGAGGATCTCCTGGAGACTTTCTGTGTCCCTGGGTCTATTTTCTAGAACAGCGCGCTGAGTCTGAGATCTCTGTGAGAGTGGGACATGAGGGTTGTCGGGGCATGTGTTCTGCGGGTGCTGGGTGCCGCGGCGCCACATCGTTTGTCAGGGGGACAAATGATGATGGTGGATTCTGTGTTGAGGGGGACTTATTACGCATGGGGTCAGATGTTTCTAGCTGGTGTCCGGAGAGATCTGGACAAGGCCAATCGGGAGGGGGGAGAGTTCTGTTATGCCTCCTTTCTGTGTTCTTTTTTCTTTGAGCGGGTGCCGACTTTGCGACCACGGGTGCCCATTCGTGATGGTTTGGTGAGTGAGCCGCACATGGTGTGGTGGGGGCAGATGATGCCTCGCGGTGGTCATGGTATCCGAGGTTTTTTTTCGCAGGAGGTGTATGAGCAGTGGGAACAGATGCCCCTGGTGATTGAGGATTATCCATATGCTAGTATGGATTATCGAGGAGATCCTGAGATGCCGCGAGCCCAGGGACAGGCCTGGGGTTTAGATGGTACGTTTTGTTCTCTACTATATCATATGTTTGTAGATTCATTGGCTATGATTATAGTTAGATATGTATATGATGGTTTACTTGCATTGTGCAGATATTGGTCCTGTACCACCGGTTGACTATGTGGCTCGCAGGGGACGGGCGATGGTGGTTGCTCCCCCTCGCGCAGCGGTACCGCCTCCACCTGGTCGAGGATTTGGGGCTCGTGGCCGAGGGGTTGGCCCTCGAGATGATGCTGTCGATGGTGTCCGAGAGACACTGGGTATGATCGTAGCAGGATTCCCAGAGGATGGGTGGAGAGATCTGGATCGGGACATCGTCGAGCGATGTTTCGAGGCGCCTCGTGAGTGGCGCTCGATGTTGCTGAGAGCGGCAGTGATTGCGGCCAAGTTGAGGGGTAGGGATCGGCGGGATCAGGCAGGGCCGGCGGAGGGCAGGATTCGTTTACGGGATGATCCAGCGGGGCCGGCAGAGCGGAGAGTTCGGGCTCGGCATGATCCGGCGGGGCCGGCAGAGGAGGCACCAGAGGAGCCCAAGGACCGTGATGAGTAGATGACATGTATTTGCCCCCAAATGCTGATGAGCATATGGGGAAGCTATTTTTTGTACGGCTGATGTATTTTTGTATATTGGGTGCTGAGGGCACCTATCACATGTTTTGACTATACGATGATGTATATATATATATATATATGATGTTGGTATATAGTCGTGTATGCACATGGATGCACTTGTTGTCTTTTGTTCGCCTGTGGAGGCATGTTTGATTTTCTGTATATGCCCGTGGAGGCACATGTTATGCACGTGGATGCACATTTTGTTTTTGTATATGCCCGTGGAGGCACATGTTATGCACGTGGATGCACATTTTGTTTTTGTATATGCCCGTGGAGGCACATGTGATGCATGTAGATGCATTTTTGGTTATGAAATGATGTGATCGGTGTGCCAGTCAAGGACGTTGTTGGCCATATGGTCTGCTACACTATTGAGTTTTCTTGGAACATGTGTGAACGAAATGGATTCAAACTGTCGAATCATTTGTTTAGTGCGCAAAAATTTTCTGAAAAGACAGGGATCGCGTACCTGGTATTCATTGTTGAGTTGGGAAACAAGGAGTTGTGAGTCCAGGAAAACGTTAAAGTGGCGTATGCTCATTTGGAGAGCTGCGGCCAGGAGACCGGTCACGGCATCATATTCAGCCTGGTTGTTGGTGGCGGCACCTAAACACACTCCGTCGATGTGGATCAACTCATGTGAAGGGGAATATATTACCCAAGCTACGGAGGCCAGATTGGGGGACCAGCGGCTTGCACCATCAGCGAAACCGACGTAGTAAAGTGGAACATGTGTGTGGATGGGATCAATGGAAGGGGCCGACCGGACAGAGGGGTATCCAGTGGAGATCGTATAAATGGCGGGGTCAAGGCCAGGCATTTCGGTATCTGACCAAGTAAAGACATCAGTGAATTCTTGGAACAGTTTTTTGTATTCTCCAATCTCATGCTCACTGTGGGAGGCTCCTAATGTGATGGTATGAAGGGCACCAGGTGGGTCAGAGATATCGATGTGGATGACGGGAGAAGTATTGGCCATGTTATTTTCCTCAGAGGTAACAGGAGTAGGAATAGGATCCTTGAACCAATCGAATTTAGTAGGAAGGAAGTCTTTGGACTCAACCGCGAATTGGGTAGCGGTGGTGGATGAGGTCTCTTCTGGGAGGAAGTATGAACGATGGTGCATGTCTTCCTAGGGATAATCAGGGGCAGTAGGAGCCTCTAGAATCTCTTTATCATTGCGGGAGCTTTAAGTGGTCACATCGAGTGATGAGGTAGTGGTAGTCGAAGAGATCATATAAATGGTGTTAATCTCTCCGGATGAGGACGATGTGGGAGGGTAGATCTCCTCGATGAGAGGAGGAGATATTTCTAAGTCGACGTTATTCAACTCATACAACGCTTCTCTGTAATCAGGGATATCAGGACAGTTATGTGAGTAATGGCCGTAAACACCGCATATCGCACAAGGGTGGTTGGTACGCAGTGATTTATCACGAGGCTTGGGATTTGGGTCGAGTTTGACAACCGGGATGTTGGGGTCGTCGTCAAGCATTTGCATGTGTTCCTATAATGCAGATAGTTGTGGACACTGATGAGTTGGATGGCCTAACTCATCACACAACGAGCATTTAGGAGGAGCATGAAACACGGGGGGAGGTTTAACTGCTTTGGGAGGAGGTACGGCAGTGTATGGCTGTGGCCTCTGCCCCCAGTGGGCCTGATGAGAGGAGGGGGATTCACAGATGACGAAGGGGTAGTGATACCGGGAGGTGGTTGGGTAGAAGTGACAATGGGTTGCACCGGTTGCAGGATGACATTTGGTGTCGGCGGGGGAACAGGAGGCGAAATATACCACACGGGTAATCCCAATGTTAACCCGGGGAGACTAAGGGTAGCCATAACCAAAGTGCTTACTACTCCCGAGGGTGGGAATAGAAAGGGGATTGTGTGGATGGGTGTAACCCCGATGTGACTAGGGACCAATGGTGGTTTAGGTAACAAGGATGGTTGATTGTTGGGTGTTTGTGTATTGTGGGAAAGAGTACAGAGATCAACGACGTGGGTTTCCGGTGACGGTGGTGGAATGGATTGGAATGTAGAAGTCATCGGCGCGTCGGAGTAAAGTCCGGGTCCCACAGAGGAAACAAACGAGGTAGTTGCACCACAAATAGGTTGTTCAACCATGGGGAGAACATTTTCAGGTGCAGCGGGGGCCTTGGGATCGTAATAGGTAAGTTGGTCGACCTTGACCACGCGTCCCTCATGGGGGAACATCATGGTACGGAAAACGGATGAGGCGACCGCCCGCATGGCATACATGTAGCTGCGACCAAGTAAGAGCTTATAATCGAGTTGGGCATTGATGACCTCAATGTCAATGAGCACGGTCTTACCAGCCAGCTGGACGGGGACATTAGGTAATAGACCTTGGGGTTGAGCCGAACGGCCGTCGTAGGCTCGTAACGCAGTGGTGGACTGCTGGAGAGTAGGGGATCCCAACTTCTGCCAAATGAATGTGGACATAACGCATGTAGAGGCACCTTCATCGATAATGCACCGATGGATGACAAGATTCCGAACGGAAACGGAAACTTGGAATGCTAAAGTGGAAGGCAAGCGTGGTTCGGACTGGTCTGAATCGAATGCGATCAGTTGTGAATCATTGGGGTCAATAGCGCCAATGGCAGAGAGCAAAGTCTTGCGCTGCGAAGGACAGTTTTTTAAGACATCTAAAGCAGACATGGCTGCAGGAGATTGGGCTAAGTCATCTACAATGTTGTAATTTGACGCAGCGTGAGCATTGGGGTTATTATTGATGCGACGAAGTGGGAAGCGAGGTGCTTTGGGAGTGCCATCAAGTGGAACCGGAGGTATACGTAACATTTGATCTATGGGATTAACGTTAGTGTTTTTGTCGGCAGGAGGGGTTTCAGAGGTGGAGCCATATTGGTTCCGACGGGTTTGCAGGTTGGCATCGACAGTTGACATCATCAACAAGTGGTGAGTACCTAAATCGAATATGGGTTGATTAGGAGCGGCGTAAGTGATCTGTTGTGGTGGCGCGTTGCCCTGAGGGGGAGCTAACGGCTGAGTGTTCACTAAGGCTTGGGTTGGAAAGGGGTTTTGCAGCACTAAAGGTTGATGTTGAGGTGGTGGAGGGTTGGGTGGCGGCTGAGGAGCCGCTTGCCCTTGACGATGGGCATCGTCAGTCCAGAGTTGCCGAGCTCGCTCCAAATGTGGGAAAGCATGTGTGTAATGACCATAAACCCCGCAAATAGAACAAGGATGGTTTGTTCTGAGGTTATTGTTTTTGGGTTGCCCGGGATTACGATCCGGATTTCAGTTGGGGGGAGCAGCATTATTATTTTGAGGAGGATTGGGAGGTGGAGGACCTTGCTGTTGTTGTTGGTTGTTACCGCGGTTACGTCCTCTTCCACGGTTCTGTTGCCCACCCTGGTTGCGCTGGTTTTTTTGGTGTTGGGGCTGGTTGTGCTGTGTGTACACTTTCCCTTGAGCAGTGGGGGGGTTTTGGTTCGCTGCAGGTGCGGGAGCAGGTTGTGGTGGATAATAAGCCTGTGGGGCTGGAGGTGTTCCAGTTACCTGCTGGGGTTGTTGGTAACCCTGAGCTATTGGAGGTGTTGGGTTAGATGTCATAGCTATCTGTGGGTAGTACACTGGTTGAGGTGTGGTTGGAGGGGTGTATGCGGGTGGTGCATGACCAAAGCACTGAGGTGGACATGAAGGTCCGTGGGTATGGTGGTGATGTGCCATGGGAGCATATGAATTGGTTGCTCCAGTTTGAGATGTAGCCCACGAAAGGTCGGGGCCATGGCTAGGATGTGCAATGGAAAAGGGTTGGGGATGCGGGGTAATACGACCAATGATGCCATCTGCGGCATGGGATGCCCCCGGTGCATCGTGTTGGGATGAATCACCCAGAGGGGCGTCTGGTATAATGGTATACAGGTAACCCGACTGGGCGTAAATGAGGTCAAATTGTTGGGCTTTGAGGATGGCCTCTTCTTCAGACTGGGGTCTTTCGGATGCCACATCCTTGGCAATGAGAGGGAGGAGGGATTTTAGAAACCAATCTAAGAAGATGCGGTCATCTAACTTGATTTTGCAGAGGCTTCGGCGTCGACGCCACTCATGAATGTGGTCAGTGATGTGGGTGGTCGTGTTCTGTCTATAAGACAGTAGGATCTCAACTCCCGCATCATAGCGGACAGGTAACTGGAAGAACTGCAGGAAGGTCGAGGCAAGGGAGGTAAAGGTGGCATGCATCCCATGGGGCTGCTCGATATACCACTTAGCTGCAGAGCCAGTGAAGGTGCGCTGTAACAGACGGAGGTAGACAGATTCATCCACTATGGAGTTGGAGGAACACCATAGATGGAAGGACATGATATGGTTATGAGGGTCCTCACCTGCCTTGCCCTCAAACTTAGGGATGTCGGAGGGGAGTTTGGTGGGCATGAGAGGCCACGTAGGATCGTGTCTGATAGGATCATTGGTGAGCCTGGCTAAGTCTGGTAAGTTCAGACTCACCATGTAAGGCAGACTAGCAGAGGGATGTGGCGTAGTGACTGGGACATGACTAGTCATGGTGGTATGATGTAGTGGTCCAGTAGTCCCTAAGGGTATGCTAGGTATTGAAGGTATGTGTCCTCCAACAGTTGTGGTCTGGTATGGACCAGCGTTTCCAAGTGCAACATGGGTTACACCGAGGTTAGGAATAGTAGTGGTGATTCCTGGAATCTGGGTTGTGGTAATCAGAGGGGGTGTGACCCCTATGTTGGGCATACCCATAACAGGTGGTGGCCCTGTGTTGGGAATTCCTATAACAGGAGGTGGCCCTGTGTTGGGCATTCCTAAAGGTGGAGTGTTCCCCATATTAGGCATACCTAGGGGGGTGGTTGTTGCCATGTATGGCACTGCAGTAGAAGGGTCTGTGGATGTATCTCCTATAGTGCTGGAAAAAAGTGGGTCGAATTGTGTTCCAGCCATGAGGTTGGTTGGTAATAACTCGGTAAGGTTTTCGAATTCTGCCTCAAAATTAGATGTGAAGTGAGGCATGTCAGAATCGGATGACTGTATGGTTGACCGATGATGTGTCGAGTCAAGGGATAAGGCTCTACGTCAGTGACGTGGAGATCCAAGTAGACTGAACTCTGGGAGTTTGCCCTGAAGATGGCGAGAGCGTCTAAAATTCTCAATGGTGAGAAATAAGTTTTTGTGTAAAAATCTGTTTTGTGTAAGGTGGTAATGTATGAAAAACTCGAAACCCTAATGCAACCAAGGGTGCAAAAAGGGGAGTGAAAATAAAGGCTCTCAGGCCAAAAAATCAACCTCAAAAAGGCACTTATTATAGCAGTTGTGCTATAATAAGTGGAGGGATGCAAAAAATGGTCAGAATACCAACAGTCAAATAGCTTCTAAAAAAAGAGGTGTAGCTAGACCAAAAGGTGGAATATATCATGCAAACACCTAACTAAAAGTATTGTGAATCAACAAACGATATTCTCTGCAAGGTGATGAAATCCAAGTCAGACAATATTGAGTGTTGAATCAACGACTAGATATCCCCCTACCGGGAGGGACACCGGGTAATCAATCCTAAAGAATGGCAACTAGGATACTCCGTTCATGACACGTCCAGAAAAGGTAAATCTGCCGTTTGGTCCTTTTACCGCAATACCCCCATACAAGGATATCCCGAGAACTACGAATGGTAGCCCTTCGGTTACTGAATGGATTTCGGTATTCCACTCAGGCTTCCAGAACCATCCTCGCGACTTCAACCCTCCTAGGGGAGAGGCCTTCCGATAAACTGGTTATGACCGTGCCAAAAAATACTAGGAGATTTTGGTTCCCTAATGGACAATAGCTATGTCTCAAATGTAATAACTGAGGGGTGTTATTGGAACACCTATCCCCTCAGTTCTACCTAGCTACAAAGTTCTTTTAAGTGCTCCCCAAGTGGGGTTAAAAGTTGGTTTGAAGTTAGGATAAATTTTAAGGCTCGGTTTAAATTATGTGTTTGAGTGGGTGCACGTGTGGTATTTAAACTGAAATTAAATGCTTTGCAAAAATTATTCAAAAACAAAGGATCTTTTGAAATAGGAAAGCAAATAATATGACTTCTTTAAGAAATAAATGGAAATTAAATGCTTTGCAAAAAACTATTCAAAAAACAAAGGATCTTTTGAAATACGAAAGCAAATAATATGATTTCTTCAAGAAATAAATGGATTTCTTTTTAAAATTCTGCTATGGGAAAAATATCAAAGAAGTAAACAGTAAAAAATTTTATCTAGATAAAATGCAAATAAATCCTTCTTTCAATTTCTGAAAATTTTTAAAAAGACTTTTTTTTAAATGTGCATTCTAAATAGTAAAAAGATTAAATGGCTGTAATAATGCTAGAATTTTTTGATACTATAAAATAGCTAAGTGGGCAGAAAATACAGCAAAAAATTAATTTTTTAACGGATTGGCCGAATGGAAAAAATTGCCATCGCGAGTTTTGACAGAACAGCCGCGATGGACCGCGCGGGTTTCTGTCGCACAGTCACGATGGACAGCGCGGGTTTTGACCACGAAGCCGCAATGTGCAGCGCGGTATTTCGTCACACAGTCGCAATGTGCAGCGCGGAAAATATCCGCGAAGCCGCGATGTGCAGCGCGCAAATTGGCCGCGAAGCCACGGTGAGCCGCGAGGAAAAGAGCCGCGCAGTCGCGATGAGCCGCACGACTGTTGGGCAAAAAGCCGCAAGGCGAAAGCCATACGCCGACGCCGAAAAACAAACCCGAAAATGAGGATTTCGGGCTGTTAATGGCAATAAAAGGGAGCAAAATCCATAGCAGCAATAGATCTGCTGTCTAGAATGGCAGATCTATGATTTAAACTGACTAAAATGAACAAAAATGAAGATCTAAAGCAAAAAAAATAAAATTTTGAGATCTAAAGATTCAAGCCAGCGGAGTCGCCAAAAACTATTGGCTTGGTTTTGCAACCAAGCTTAGTGCTATGGGCACTTGCTAACTAGTAGCAGCAGTTTCAATATTAAGCAAAAACAATAAACTAAATCTAAATCTAAACTAAACTAACATGTGCATATCATAATAAACTTTTGAATTAAAAACAAGAACAAGAAATAGAGAAAATAAATTTGTATTGAAAATGGGGGCAAGCAAGTGCTTGCAATAATAATACCTCCAAGTGATGAAGATAGTTGAGAAGCTCCAAGGGTGAGCAGCTCCAAACTCCAAAGGGTCCTTTCTCCAAGGTAGCTACAATGGCCAAAAACTCAAGGGAGATTTTGGCAGCATGAGGATAGGAAGATGGATGGATATGAAATGAGGAGCCCCTACCACCTTTTTATAGGTTTTGGTGGTGGGGAATACCATTATGGTTTTGTGGAAACCAATGGTATTGACCAACATGGTTTAGGTACCTTTTCCCTCCTTTTTCCTTTTTTGAATATTTTTAATATTTTTATTCCCTTTTTAATATTTTGGGAATTTTCGACCCTTTTTGAGGGTTTTTTATGCTTTTTTAGAAAAAATACTCATTTTGAGTGGAAAAAGGGGTGTATTAAGGTCTTTTGGTGACCTTTTGTTGGCTTTAGAGGCTCAAATGGTGAAAAAGTGGACAAATGGGTCATGTGAATAGGGAAATGAGCTAGTGAGCACTTTTTGGGTGTTAACAAGTACGGCAGGTTTCTTTTCTTGAAGCAGCTTCTGGGCTTCTTCGAGTAGAGGGCATTGGTGAGTGAGGTGATCCTGCTTGCAAATTTTACAAGGGAACTTAACCTTCTTCTTTTCTTTGTTACCCTCCTCGGCATTCTCTTTGTTCTTGGGATTTTGCTAGTTCCCCTCTCCTTTCTTGCCCTTCTTTTTGTTGTTGGGTTGCCAAGGGCCCTTCTGATTGTTCTGAACCTGGTTCACGGATTCAGAAGCAGAAGGAGAGGTTGTGACGGAGGTTCCTTTTGCAGTCGATTGTTTGATGGATAAGGCATGGACCTGCTTAGTCAATGCTTCGGAAGCTGCAAAATCTACTGAACCTACTATATCGTCAACATGTGGTCCAGGTTTAGGTCTTCCAAGATCAGTGTTTGATCATGGTGCGTCTGGTGTAATCTCATAAAGAAGCCCAGATTGTGCATAAACAAGGTCTAGCTACTGGGTCCGTAAAATGGCTTCTTCCTCTGAAGACACTCCAGAAGTAGCTACTTCCTTAGAAATGTAAGGAAGGAGTGATTTTAAGTACCACTCTAAAAGGAATTCTGGAGGTATATTGGCTTTAATGAGCCTCTTCTGTCTTCGCCACTCCTGAATGTGATCAGATAAGTGAGTGGCCTTATTCTGTCTAAATGTAGATAAAAGATCTGTCCCGGCATCATACCAAACAGGAAGCTGGAAGTGGTTCAGAAAAACAGTCGCGAGATCCCAAAAATTAAAAAATGTAGCTGCAGCTAACTCAATGTACCATTTGGCTACAACACCGGTTAAGGTTCTTTAGAAAAGTCTCAACCTAACGGAATCTCCGTTCAACAAGTTCGAAGAACACCATAAATGGAATGTGGTGACATGATCACCAGGGTCTTCACCGGTTTTCCCTTCGAATTTTGGAATGTCCGAAGGTAACTTGGTAGGAACTGGTGGCCATGTAGCGTTATGGTACACCGGATCATTCGTCAACTTGGAAAGGCCTGGAAAATTCAGAGTAGCCAGAAAGGGTAAACGAGGTCTACAAGATGGCATTTGATAAGCTGGGGTCATAAAGGGGGAACCACCCATAATTTGACCCGTAAACTGCTGGTAGGGGTTTCCCCTAGCCATCTGCTGGTAGGGGTTGCCTGCAGCCATCTGCTGGTAGGGATTTCCCCCAGCCATCTGCTGGTAGGGGTTTCCCCCTACCATCTGTTGTTGTGTGAAAGTGTTGTTGAAATTCCCCCACCCAAATGAAAGTGGGTTTGTACTCTGTATATTCGTCCACTATGGCTGGGTGTTAGCCCCGCCATATTGTTGATTAAAGATGTTAACCCCTCCTCCAGAAAACAAAGAAAAAGGGGTGTTTCCAGTAGGTATATTACTTTGATTCATATTGTAACCTGCAAAGGTATTAGAACCAGGGGTAGTCGAGGTGGACGGCACAGTCATGGTACTCATGACAGGCATAGTTGCAGAGGCATTTGGTCCTACATTGGGTGTGGAAATCCAAGTACTATGTATATGGTATGACTGTTGAGTTGCAGGAGGTGGAACAAGATTCACTGTACTACTGGGTCCAAAAGTGGGTGTAGAGGCAGATGCCAAAGTTGTTGAACTCGGCATGCCTAACGTACCTGCATTAAAGCTGAAGGACAAATTCGAAACAGAAGTTAGCTGTGTCGAACTCGGTGTAGCAGTGGAAGAAGGATTTACAGTATTTGTATTCATACCTATTGTGGGAGTCTATGGAACTCCCTGTTCGCCTCCCGAGTTAGTCATAAAATGCTCGGGTGTGAAAAGATATGCACTATAATCAGGTTCCTGGAAACCAACAGGTACCAGGAGTGGATTGTTAAGTCCAGTCAGAGGAGGATTAAAAGGAGTATTAAACTCACCAGAAGTGAGATTCTCAATCTCAACTATATTTAAACCTTGTTGATCTGGAGTCTCGGGTTGTGGTTCCTCGGGAACCTCTATTTAACCAGTAGTTTCAAAAGGACCACTGGAATCTATCCTCTGTCGTCTTGGTGGAGGTAGTGGTTCCACTCTAAGTGGGAGAAGGTTTTGCAACCTTTGAGACCTACGAAGCTGTTGGTCCTCCACAATTATATATAAAAATAAAACTAAGTAAAAACCTAGTGGCCACTAAGACTAAGGGGCAAACAACACACCACTAAAAAATCCTAAGTATACAAACCAGGCAAACAAGATGCCTTCCGGAGAAGAGTCTGGGATGATGACGGCCCAGAACAGATCAACGAAGGATGAAGAATAGTTACCTGGGGTCCACAATACAATGACTAAGGGTGCAAGCACTGGAATCACCCAACCGCCCTCCCAAAGACCTGCAAGGGATTTCCTCCCACGTTTGTCCTAGGTACAGCAGATATACCCTCTGCTGTCACCTGTGTATGATCCTATGTGTTAAATTTTCAGAATTTACTTCAATCTGATCTAGGATCTTAACTGAGAGAACAACATGTACAGCAAATCTACAGCAGATCAATCATGGACACAATAATGCAAGCACACAAGAGACACAGAGTTTACTTGGGGAAAACCATAAAGGTGAAAAACCACAATAACTTCCTCAGAGATAGATAGAGAAATGATACAACCAGAATACAAGAGATGGTCTTCTACTAGCAGCAGAGCCTCCTCCTCACAAGTGTGCCACTTTCCGAATGAGAGAAGTGTGTGAGTGAATGATCAAATAGAGATCTCCCGATCTCTATTTATACTTGTTCTGTCCTGCCCAATAAACTAATGGGGCCTACATGTCTAGCTTAACCCATGGTTAACTTAATCCGGGCTGACCCGACACTTGGTGGTCTAATAACCCTTTGACCCACATGGCCGACCCCCAATAGGGTGGTCTAATAACCCTTCGACCCACATGACTTATACAGGGCCGACCCCAACAAGGTGGTCTAATAACCCAACAAGTATACGTTACGACACTTATAATATAAATGACGACACTTCCGTATAGAGGAATAATAACATTTCTATAGGAATACAAACACTTCCGTATAGAGGAATAATACCATCTCTATAGGAGTACAAAATACATATATGAAAAGCATATGTGAAATACATTCCGAAGTTACACATACATCAACACTATGGTCAGATACTAAGGCTACCATACATATGAAATATCCTGGGGGGACAGACGTCAGCCTGATCAAAACGCGTGGGCAGGGTAGCAAAGCTCGAAGTCCGGATGGACCCCCATATGCGAATCGACCCTGGTTTATGGTCAAACGGAATGTGAGGGAGGTATCCTCAATGATTCCGATATTCCATGGCCTCGTGCTTAGCTCTGGTTTCAGTAGAGTTTCCCATGAATATTTGATATATATGGGTTTACCTATATGACAGTCTCACTACGATTTTTGAGTAATGAAACAAGCTTTGAGCAGTTTAAGGTGTTTTAAGCTTGAAACTCTAGCCTAGACTTGTTGGTGTCGTGTATCCCTAGAAATAAAATCGTTTCTAATTGATTTTATTAAGATTATTTTTAAGGTTGCTTTTTACTCAGTGGGGTAGTGCATTGTGTGGTGTGTTTGCAACAAAAAGTAAAGTGCATGAAATAAACAACTTCAACAACAAAAAGACTTTTTATTTTTCATTTTATATTCTTTCCAAAATGAAGAGTAAGCAAACCTAGACAAAGCTTTCTTTTTGTTTTCTTTTCAAATTCTGAACAAAGTAAACTATGCTACTATGCAAAGATTATAAGCCTCACTATTCTAAACTACCAAACTTATTTTTCTTTTTCTGTTATATATGAACGAAAAAGAACTTGAAAGCAGAAGCAAGTAAGACCTACAAAAGATGTGCAAGTATGGAAAAATGACTCTAAAGTTCACAAAAATTGAATCAATGACCCGACAAAGACTTGTCCTACAAGTTTTTTTAAAAGGGAAAAAGCTCTTGAACTTGGAAACAAAGTGGAGAGAAAACAAGGATGAAAGATGCTTATGATTGGAAATCAAACTTAGAAGAATTCTCCAAAGCACCAAACCCTAAACAAGAACACTAAGCCAAGTAGTAGGTAGGAAAGCGAACTAAAGCTGACCTTACTAACACAATGGCTCAAAGGTGAAGCAAACTAAAGTACTTCAAACTCACTTGATACTGTAAATGACAGCGAGGTCAAGAAATGTAGGGACTCAAAAAGTTTTGGAAGACACCCCAAAAACTCCAAAAAATGGGTTAAACCCTAAATCAAAGGATGAGACACCCAAAGAGCATACAAGTGTTGCAACAACAGTAAATGCTAAGCACAAAGGTTTGTAGGTCAACAACACACTACTAGGGTATGGATGAGCAACTGTGTTCACTAAGGAACAATGCACAGTCTCCAAAAAGAGTCGCAAATGAACCAAACACTTAAAAAGTAAACAAGTGACCAAAAGATGACCTAAAGGACTCAAAAGAGGCTAATAAGACTCAATGAAGGATTACAGACCTCAAAGACCAGTCAAGAAGACCAAAAACAAAGTTAGAAACCCACCCAAATAGGAAAAAAACTCAACCCTACTTCAAACAGAGAGCTACAGGAATGTACCGTACTGTGCAGTAGGGAAACTAGCACAGTTGGGGATGTGTGCGCTATTGTGCAGAGGCAAACTGGCGCATATGCACTACTGTATGTACAGTAGAGTAGCACACAAGTCTTAAAAAGTCAAAAAACTAACTTTGCAGAGGTGTAAAAAGACTGAGTCAAACAAAGGGAAGCAGGTAGGGGAAACCTACAGGGCTTATCAGAATATTAAAAGGGTTAAGAAGTACTGGAAAGACAACAAGAAGGGTTTCCTAGAGCAGAAAAAACAACCTCCCCAGTATGGTCTCCAATCTGTTGGCGAGAAATAATACCCTATAGTGAGGAAATAGACACTATCAACTTAAGGGGGTGATAGGTAAACATACTGATTGCATTACAAAAGCGTTTATAAAGGGAAATAGATCAGAGACCCTGAGGACATACGTTATGAATGAAGTTTGATCCTAGCTTTTGTCCAACCTTGCGCTCGATCCTCCACTCGATCTCTCATCCGATAAACCTACAACACAAAGACCATTCTCAGCGTATCTTGGCCAATATAATAAAAATGGAATTGAAAAGTAATTCAAACATAAAGCATTAACCAACATTGATCCAAACAAATAAATAGTCCATTAAGCATTTGATTTGGGACGAGAAATATGTTTCAACCTTTTATATTGTCAACAACATATGAATGATACAAAGTATACCTGACTTTGCAGCATGCTCATGTAACCTGATCCTAGGATCCTGCTCCTCTCTGACTTCAAAGTTTCTCCAGCATAACCACCTTCAATACAAGCTTCTCATATAAGAAGAGTCTCTCTATGGCTCTTATGTCTAACCCCTCTCTTCAATCCTCCTTGTATTTATAGGACAAGGTAGGCAGTTCAGGTCGAGAGGTGGTTGAAGGGGAATTTGGGGAAGTTGGGAAACCAACTACAACTAATCCCAATCCGTCAAATTAATATTTTTTTTTATCATATTTTAAGATGTGCACGACTATTTCACAGTGGAGTAGTGCCCAACATGCAACTTCAGTGTTTAACAACTAGCGTTTGCCACTTTTTAAATGATGTGCGCTAGTTTGCTGAAGTAGAGTAGCGCATACCAGGAGGTGTGTGCTACTATGTAGCTTACAGAGTAGGGCATATGCACTGGTTTTCTTAAGAAGAGTAGCGCCCATGCCAAAATATGATATTTTTAGGGTTTTGTCAGCTTGTAGGAAGGTGATTCAGGTCAAAGTCTCATCTGAGGTTATCATGCTCTTCAATCCAAGTTGTCCTTTTGTGTGATCGACAGCTGAAGGTGATCATGGACAGAGAAGTTCAGATTTGACCTATAACAACCCCATTGGATTTCACTGTCCAAACAAATTTCTGGTCATTTTTGGCACTTCAAAACGTGTCTTAATTCAAAGTTGCAATATCTGGTTTTTATCATTGTTGGCATTGTGTAATGGATGAAAACTGAAGCTTAGATCATCCCGTAGGGAATGGGAACGAGTAATATTGAATTCCCATGAGGTAGAGTGACTTGTGGGTCAAGGAAACAAATACCATACTCTTCCATACGAATTTATGGGTTGTCCATGCTCTATTGAAGCCATGGACTGATTTCTTCAACTACTTCCTTACAACAGAAATAAATGTCAACAGAGAAAGTCAAAAGGGTTCTCAAGGTGACATTTGGAAACATGTGGTTCATACCACAATCCCCCTCACCACTCCCTAGCGAATACACATGGCTCTCTCTTATTAGTTGCTTCCATAGCCAGTTTTTGGTATTTTATTGCAATATTAATATTTACATCAATTTACAATATTCCATGGCTTAATAGCACATGGGTAACAAAATATCCAATACTTGTCTTTTTAAATAAAACTAAGCATCCACTAGTGGGAATTGGCCTTGAGCTCCACATTAGGAAAACCTGCATCGCATGTATACAATATTTACATTAAAATCCAATATTTCATAAGGGTCAAAATGGGGGTATTACAATGTCATCCATGCTACTAAATACTAGAGTATTTTGGTACCCTAAAGGATAACCACTATGTCTTAGATGAAAATGGAAAATGGGTGTTGTTTGGATGCCTAACCCCGATGCCCTACCTAGATACCAAGTTCCTTTAATCATCAAGTGAAGTTAAATGTGTGTGTGATTAATGTAAATTTAAATCTCATTTTGGGTTATGGAACAAGCATTGATACTTAAGGTGTGCGATTTGTGCACATGTGATATGTACCCAAGTAGCCAGATATGTTGCTTGTTAGAAAATTATTACACCTTAGGACATTAGTCATACATCACTTTGTTGATTAATTGGTCCAAAATAAGGTTAATAATTACAATCCAATGTTGTTAGAAGTTAGTTGGGGCTAATTATGACCATTCCACCACTTCTGGGACAAAATATGGTTAATTATAGTTGTTGGGCGCCCTATTAATGGCCACCTCCAACATTTATTACCACCTCTTGAGAAAAGGAGCCTTGTTTCCTATTTTAAGGAAGTTGTCTTTGACTTAAGGCGCCCATGCAATGTATGTGGTCATTTTGGCCCTTTCTTGGTTGTTTTGGCATATCCTTGGCCACCTAAATTCCGCCCAATATTATCACCACATTTGTGAGCCTCATTTATGTCTACCCATGCTCACCTAACGTTCACATGGAAAATTCGTACCTGTTTGGGGTGATTTGGGAGCCTATTCATCAACCTACGGGGGATTGAGGTCCAATCTAAGCTATCAACTTGTAGCTGCCTCCAAAGGCAAACGAATTCTTCCAAATGCTATATAAATGTATTCGCAACTCATTTTTGGGTTGGACAGTTATAATAAACCTGCTATTTGATCATTTGTGTCACTGGTTTTTTATCATTTGTTACTGGTTTTTTATCATTTGTGACTGGTTTTTTATTATTTGTTTTCCAGAATTCTTTTTCCACTAATATCTTGCATACTAAGCTAAATTTATTGATTGTGAGGTAATATTTAGCTACTAGATCCTACTATGATTAATATTTTACATGGTATCAGAGCTCTTAGAGCTTCTATTCGAACCAAGACTGTTTTAGAAGCGCACTAGAAATAGTGGAGAAACCACAGAAGTCCCCAGGGCCATTTCCTTGAAGCCATTGGATAAATCCTTTGGATATAATGACCCAGGGTGTGAAGCTCTCCTGAATGTGCCTTCTATCAAGAAGGGTTTGAATTGGTTATTTAGGATCCCCTCCTGAGTGTTGAGATTTTGCATTGCAGGTTCAAAGTGATCATTGTCACCAAGTGCGCAAGCTACAAAAGATGGAGAAATCTCATGTTAACTTGCTCACTCCATTCAACTATTTTGAGTGGAAGGCCGAAATGGTTATCTAGCTGAGATCCAATGGTCTCGTCATAATCACCATGGGAACTGAGGTTGATCCAAAATCTGTAGTAGAGAAGTCCAAGTTATTAAACAGAATGGGTGAAGCATTTGGCATGATTTGTCTCGGTATTTCAAGAGACCTCTTGTTTCATATTGATAGTATTACTACTCCAAATGAAGTATGTCTCAAGCTTGAGTCTTTGTTTGGGAATACTAATCAGATGAGGGGCCACCAACTTGAGACTGAGTTGATCTCATTGAGCCCAAGAAGCTTCAAATCCATCCAGGAATTCTTCACCAAGTTCAAATCCTTGGTGTTGCAGATCAAACAGTGTGGCATTGAAAAGAAAGAAGAACAATTGGTTATGTCCATCATTTCAAAGTTGGGTCCTGAGTACTCAGTCTTTATCTCTACATTTCACTCCACCAAGCATACAGTTCGCAATTGGAAGATGCCATCTTTCGCTGATTTCAAGGAAATTTTAACTCAAGAGAAAACATAAGTTGGTTCTAATGGGTTCCATTAATCAAAAGGACCAAGTTTTTGTTTCTAGAGATTCGAGGCAAGCTAGAGGAAAGAAAAAGCTCAAGGGTTCAAAACACCAAGAGAACAAGAAAGACAAGGAGAGGCCCAAATATTCTTATGGGGGTTCGAATCCTGTCAAAGACAAGGGAAAGAAGAAAGAAAATAGTAAATGCACTTATTGTCAAAAGGGTTTGCACCCTGAAAGTGCATGCATGAAGAAAACTATTGATATGATGACCCATCTCCTCTAGAAGAATAACATTCCTCTTCCAGAAATTTCAAAGAAGAAAGAGGGTGTTTCTGAAAACAAGGAGAGGTGTCATGCATTGATGGATAGCACCTTCGAATCTTCTTCTTTCATCATAGATTCAAGTGCCTCACGTTACATGGATTCTCCAAGATATTATTTCTCTACTCTTTCACCTTACAGTGGTCCTTCCATTCTCATGGGAGATTATTCAAAAATCCCAGCTAGAGGCATTGGGAAAATCAATCTAGAAAATGGGTACTTCAGTAATGTACTATATGTGCCAGATCTTGTAGCAAATCTCCTCTCTATTTACCAAATGACCCACACTGGTTCGGACAAGAGAGTGATCTTCACTCAAGATGATGTGGAAATTTCTGAAATTTTTGTTGATGTATATGTAACTTCGGAATGTATTTCATATATGTATATTGTACTCCTATAGAGATGGTATTATTCCTCTATACGGAAGTGTTTGTATTCCTATAGAGATGTTATTATTCCTCTATACGGAAGTGTCGTCATTTATATTGTAAGTGTTGTAACTTATATTTGATGGGTTATTAGACCACCTTGTTGGGGTCGGCCCTGTATGAGTCATGTGGGTCGAAGGGTTATTAGACCACCCTAGTGGGGGTCGGCCATGTGGGTCAAAGGGTTATTAGACCAACCTATTGGGTGTCGGCCCATTCAGCATTGTGTTGTGTGGTTAAGTTGAAGCCGATCTAGTAAAGGTTATTAGGCAAGTCAAGTCAAGTATAAATAGAGTGCGGGAGGCACTCTATTTTATCATTCTCTCCCACACTCTTTGGAGAGTAGCGCACTTGTGGAGGAGGAGAAGCTGTTGCTAGGAGATGTCTATCTCTTATGCTTCGGTTGTATCATTGCTCCATCTATCTCTGAGGAAGTTATTGTGGTTTTTCACCTTTATGGTTTTCTCCAAGTAAACTCTATGTCTCTTGTGTGCTTGCATTATTGTGTCCATCATTGATATGCTGTAGATATGCTGTACATGTTGTTCTCTCAGTTAAGATCCTAGATCATATTGAAGTAAATTCTGAAAAACTAACAATTTCTACTGGCAAAGTGGTAGAAGTTGGTGTTGCAGACCATGATTCAACAATGTATAAGTTCTCTCACTTTCTTGATTAATCCTATCCAAATGCACTTATGTCACATGCTAATGGATTCACAAAATTTGCCATGATAGGTTTGGACACCTCAGCTATAGATATCTTCAAATATTGGGCAAAGAACACATGGTTGAAGGACTTCCAAGCATCATATTTTCCAAAGGCACTTGCAAAGGGTGCATTGTTGGGAAGCATGCAGAGTGCAAGTATGAGAAGGGGAAGGAAAGAAGAGATGATCAACCTCTTTGTTTGGTCCATCCATATCTAATAGGTCCTCTTCCTACACCATCCTATGGAAAATCAAAGTATGTGTTTACTTTCAATGATGATTTCTCAAGATATTGTTGGGTGCTCTTTCTCAAGCAAAAATATGAAGTCTTCCAATCTTTCAAATTTTTCAAAGCTTCTATGGAAAAATTTCGTGGGAGAAAGATGAAGGTCTTAAGGATTGATAATGGAAGGGAATATGTGAATAAGCACCAGCAGCCTCTATGTGAATAATATGGCATCCAAATGCAACATTCTGTGCCTTCCACACCCCAATAGAATGGTGTTGCAGAGCGCAAGAATAGAGCATTGAAGGAGATGGCTACATGCATGATGGAGGTTAAGTATTTGTCTCCTAAACTATGGGATGAAGCCATAAATTGTGTTGCATATGTTCAGAAATGAGAACCACACAAAGACTTAGAAGCCATGACTCCATTTGAGGCTTCGATGGGACACAAGACAAATGTGTCTCATTTTAGGGTGTTTGGATCAAGAGCATGGGCTAGAATACCTACAGAAAAGAGAAATGCCTTGCAGCCCCAAAGAAAGGATTCCATCATGGTTGGATATGCAGAATATGAAAAGGGATACAAGCTCTTTGACCCCTCATCTCATAAAAATTTCATTGAGAGGAGTGTTCAGTTCGAAGAAGAGCCCATGCATGCAGTAGAACAAGGTGAAGGGGAATGCTCAAACTCCCTGCTTGAAGAGGATGTTGTTGGGTGCTAGAAATGCCCTTTTTTCTCACTCCTATTCATCTCTTTTTCTCTCATTTTGTCTTTTACTTTATAACCAAGTCGATTATCCTTTCCAATATCAGGCATGTATTCGAACATGTATAATTCATTATTGCCTTGCTGCATTAATGCCTAAAAATGCTTGTGATTATGAATTTTGTTCCTCGTAATGATGACTTGTGATGAATTTATGAGAAGTAAGTAAAAGACCTCATGGAATCCAAGAATCTCGGCTTGCTGATACACGTGGACGCTGAAACCCTTGGAGAACAGTTGCATATTTCCAGGGCTCAGGTTGATCGTTGTTGAAACAGCTTAGGCCATTCCTCTACGCGGCCAGCTGAGACTCATTTGGCACTGGGTTAGTTCCAGATTGTAAAGGAACAATTGATTATGAACCAAAATATATTCTGATGTAACAAATATTGTAATTGTTTATATTTTCTGATGTATATTCAGCAGCCTAAAGATCAGATATCTTCATTGCTTCCTGAATTAAGGAACCTAAACTATCTTATCTCAGTATATATAGGAAGATGAGATGATACAGAAGGTGATCCTTATTTTCAAGAGAATTGTAACAGGAGATGGGACTCTTTTGTAATTGAACTTATCCATTAATTAAAGTAGTGTTTCTATGATCCGTTGTTGTTGAATTTGTTTGGTAGCCTCCAACGGCATCTTTGTTGGAAGGATAGGGCCCGCCTTCTCACAGAGATTGCCGAGTTAAGTAGATGTTTTAAT
Organism: Larix kaempferi; assembly: GCA_027924585.1. Taxonomy (NCBI): domain Eukaryota; kingdom Viridiplantae; phylum Streptophyta; class Pinopsida; order Pinales; family Pinaceae; genus Larix; species Larix kaempferi. Next base: position 10,401,694 of record BSBM01000094.1, read on the forward strand.
TCTAATTTATTTTGGCTGATGTGGAGTTAAAGTACTTGTAGTATTTTCATATTGTTGCAATAGTAGTTATTAGATAATCACATAAATAATACTTTCCCTTTGGTTTGCTGCAACAGTGTGTTGTGAACAGTCGACTGTGTAGAATAGATTTATTTCCCATGCAAGTGTGTTAATTAGAATTGTTGTTACAATCAAGCTCAGCTCCTGCACATTACTGTTATTTATCTTTATTAGAATTTGCTGAATTAGATAGGTCATGGTTTGAATTATGATATTTTTAGGATTTAACTTCTTGAAAAAGCAATTCTAGTTAATTCATTCTTAGATCAGTTGTTATAGGATTGATGTTGTGAGAAAATAGGAATCCCTTGAGTTCTTAGATTGATAATTTAGATTGGATTTCACAGTGAGATGAGTTTGACTTAGAAGTTACGTAGGATGAATGTTATTTATTTATTTAGTCGGCCGCTTAAGTGTTTATGCATATATTTTTCTTAGTTACCTTTGAAACAATCAGACTTTCCTCGGTTGACAATTTATATTGAGCATTTTGTTTGTTAACTGTAATTAGTGAGCATATAGAGTGACCAACATTTTGGCGCCATTGTCAGGGAAGGTAATTGGTAGACATAGATGGTAGTTGATTAATTTGATTTCATTAGCTATGAATATTTGAAGCTTGGATGAATACAAGAAGAAAAGTTCGGGAACCCCCCAAAAACATTAATCCTGTAGGTGGAAGAGGTCATGGCAGTAACCAGGGTTTAGGAAGAGCGACGTTTATTGATGAGTTTATTTACAAAGTTGATTCCTCTAAAACACTATCATGGACATCTTAAGGAAGAGGAAGCTCCATTCTCCCTAACCTTGAAACGTTAGCATCAACCATGGAGAACGCAACGAGACCTTCAACTCCCATTCTGAAGAAGAAACCTCCTGAAGATAAGGGAAGTGATGTGGCTGCAGTAGATATTTATCGAATCAACAGACACAGAGTAACTAAGGAGGATTGGTTAGAGAATCGTCAATAACTGGGGGAAGAAAGAAGAGGAGAAGATCAAGAGAGAAGGAGAGAAGACGAAGAAAGAAGAAGAGAACAGGAGAACTAGAAAAACATGGATAATGAAGATCAGGGAGAGCATCAATAACATCCCAATAAACATGAAGAGGAATAGGGGATAATCAACATGGAGACACTGTTGTTACACTTGAATTTCCTATTCGAAAAACACTCGGCGCAGCTCCACTACTACAATCCCTACATGATGTACCTGTCTACACCAAAACGGTTAGGGATCTGTGTGTGAAAAATCCTAGAAGGAAGCCTAAGGATCCCCCTACAGTTCATGTAGTGGGGAATTTGTCTGAACTAATGTTGGGAAAGGTTCCACTGGACAAATATGATGACTCGGATAATCCCACTATCACAGTATATATTGGGCATACCTAGATCCCCAACGTTTTGGTTGACTTAGGTGCAACAATAAACATTATGACCATTGAGACTGTAAAGAAGTTAGGACTCACTAATCTCAAGCCTACCCCTACATACTAGAAATGGCAGATAGATATACCGTCAGACCTAAAGGAATCCTGAATGACTTGGTAGTATTCGTTGAATCTTGGGAATACCCTACATACTTCCTTGTTTTGCAGCCTAAATCACAACTAGGGGGACACCCATTAATCTTAGGGAGACAATGGTTAGCTACAGCAGATGCGTGTATCAGCTATATATCAGGATCCATGACGATTTCCGATGAAAATGATATCAAAATCCTGACCTTATATCCTCCAGCCTAACTAAGCTCAGATGTTGAAACTCCATTATGGATGGATTTGGAGGAAGAGGAAGGCACTCAGCCACTGCTAACAATTGGGAGAGCCCTGACTTTCAAGAATGAAACTGAAGATGACACTATCAAAAGTTTTTTTAGTGAGCCAATGTCTGTCACCAAACATGCATATCAAATATTGGATAGTACCTTAAGTGAACTGGAACAAGAAGAACTCACTGAACAGACCCTAGCTAGTAATTTTGAAACAGTCCTAGTAATTGAGAACTTAAAAATTACCCCAGTAGAAATCGAGCCTGGAAAAAACCTGAATATTAATCCTAATATTACGCCCGATGAACTGGAATGTCTAGTTACATTGATAAAAAATCATAAGGGGGCCTTTGCTTGGGAGTATACATACACGAGAGGTATTCGCTTAGGTCTCTGTACTCACCACATCTATATCAAAAATGATTCCAGGCTAGTATGCCAACCACAACGCAGAATGACCCCAAACTTAAGAGATATTGTGAAAGAAGAGATTGAAAAACTCTTGGAGGTACGATTCATCTATCCTATTTCAGACAGTGAGTGGGTTTCCCCACTGGTGAACGTGCCTAAGAAAAATGGGAATTGGAGAATTTGTGTAGACTATAGAGAATTGAACAAGGAAACAAAAAAAGACCATTTCCCTTTACCCTTTATCGATCAGGTTTTGGATACCTCGTTTGGAAAAAGATTATTTTCCTTTCTTGATGGTTTTAGTGGATATAATCATATCCAGATCGCCCCCAAAGATCAATATAAAACAACTTTCACTTGTCCTTGGGGAACCTTTGCATATAGGGTGCTTCCTTTTGGGTTATGTAATTCACCAGCTACATTTCAGCGAGTTGTAATCAGAATCTTTTCTGAAATGGTTAATGATTGCATGGAGATCTTTATGGGTGATTTTACTCTGTATCGTAGTAGTTTTGACGAAGCCTTAAGAAATTTGGAAAGAGTTTTAGAACGCTGTGAACAGACCCAACTATCCATGAGTACTGAAAATTGTCACATGATGATGAGTGAGGGTATAGTTCTTGGGAATTTTATCTCTACTGCAGGAATCCAGGTAGATCTAGCCAAAATAAAGGTAATTGCAAACATTCCTACTTTTGGAACGCAGAAAGTGGTACGTAGTTTTCTTGGACATGCTGGTTACTATGGACGATTCATAGAAATTTTTTCTAAATTAGCATCTCCTTTATTCACTTGTTCAATGAAGGATGCACAATTTAATTGGACAGATGCATTCCAGACTGCTTTTGCAGAACTAAAAAGAAGGTTGTCCATAACACCTATTTTAAGAGGGCCTAACTAGGCCTTGCTTTTTCATATTTCCTCTGATGCTTCGGATACTGCTATTGGAGCAGTGTTGGGACAGTAAGAAGGCCATAGTCCATATGATATCTATTATGTTAGTAAGAATTTGGCCCCTACTGAACTAAACTACACAGTGACAGAAAAATAATTCCTTGCTATTGTTTATGCCATTAATAAGTTCAGACATTATATCACTGGGTATTCTACTTTCATGCATATCGATCACTCATCCATTAAATATTTAATGAATAAACCTATCACTAATGCTCGAGTGACTAGATGGTTGCTGCTATTACAAGAATTTGAAATTACTATTGTAGATAGACTAGGAAAAGAAAATGTCATTGCTGATTTTCTTTCTTGACTAACTCACAATGATGATAATTCACCAGTCGAAGATTCTTTTCCTGGTGAGCATTTGTTCGCAGTCTCAGCACACTCGCCCTAGTATGCAGACATCGCTAATTATTTGGTTGCAGGTAAGCTTCCAGCACACTTATCAAAGAGATAAAGAAGGAGAATCATACAGCAGAGTGCGAGATATTGTTGGATAGAAGGACATCTCTTTTACACATGACCAAATTTGGAGATCAGATGATGTGTGAGAGAAGATGAGATTCATAGTATCCTGAAAGCATGCCACGATGATCCCTATGGGGGGGGCATTTTTTCGATAAGAGAACTGGTCATAAGGTACAAAGAAGGGGATATTTTTGGCCTACTATGTTTCAGGATGCAAAGAAATATGTTCAAGCTTGCAAAAACTGCCAAAAGATGGGTCAGCCAAAAAGATTGGATGAAATGCTGCTTCAGTTGTAGTTAGTGGTTGAACCTTTTGACAGATGGGACCTGGAGTTTGTAGGGCCTTTCAATCCTCCCTTGAAACAAAAATTTTATATACTGGTTTGCACGGACTATATGACCAAGAGGGTGGAGGCTGTGGCTCTAGTAAGAGCCAATGATCAAGCAGTGATAGATTTATTATATGAGGAGATCTTCACCCGCTTTGGGGTACCCAAGGAAATAGTAACAGATGGAGGCCCACAGTTTGTGTCCCATAAGATTGAAGCCCTATTGCAGAAATATCATATTCAGCACCAAATAACTTCACCATATCATCCACATGCCAATGGCCAGGTGGAAAGCACAAATAAGCTAATTGAGGCTATCCTTAAAAAAATAGTGAAGAGTCACCGCAAAGATTGGGTTGAAAGACTTCCAGAGGCATTATGGCATATCGTACTACATGGCACAACATTACATGTTTCTCTCCATATGAACTCGTATATGGAAAGAACGTTGTCTTTCCTATTGAATTCGAGATCAAAACTATGAAGACAGCTATGGAATCCAATCTGGACTTAACGAAGGCTCAAAGGAACTGGTTAAATCAGTTAAATGAATTAGATGAGAAGCGCACAACTATTGTACATCATACAACATTAATCCAACAACAACGTTCCAAATGGCATGACAGGTTCATAAAAGGAAAGTATTATGCGAAGGAGACTACACGTTACTATTTGATTCATTGTTCAAGAGGGATTTTAAGGGCAAATTACACACAAGATGGCTAGGACCCTACAAAATAGACAAGGTATTCGACCACAAAACTGTCTATTTGACCACCATTGATGAAAATCAAACATTGTTATTTGCTAATGGTCAACAACTATGGATCTATCATAAACCTATTTCAAAGAATGCGTTTATCTCCCATGTTGGATGATACAAATTATCATTGATACAGGAACAAGGGCTTCCCCCCGTTTCTGAGAATCCCTAAAATCTACTGCAATTCTACACAGAAAATTGTATATAAATAAATTTTTTATTTATTGTTTGTTTAAGCTTTGATTGGTTTTTTTTTTTAGAAAATGGTTTGCAGGGATGCTATGCCAAGCACCTAAGAGGAATCAGACAGTCGTAGTTGGCCAATCGACTGTGAAATCATGAGAAGTCCTTTGCACTTGCTGGATAAGTCAAGGATTGGAGAAAACCACTGCTGAAACTCTTTCAAATTTCTGTTAATATCTCTGCTTTCTGACGAAAACTCTACTATCTCTCTACGTTCTGACGAAACTCTGCTATTTTCTCCTGTCAAAACTTTGCTATTTTCTCCGCTTCTTGTTGAAACTCCATTAACCTCCTGCTTTTTGGCCAAACTTTATTCACATTTCCATTAGCGGTTATAGCATGTTAATATTCTGCTGAAACTCCGCCATATATTTGGTTAAAACTGAATAGACCCTTCTACTTCTTGTCGAAACTCCACCAATTCTCTACTGGAACACTCTCAATCCTCCCACTAAATTGATTAGAGTACCTACCACAGTTTTTCAAAAAGGATGGAGCTGACGATCTGCTAAACTGCCACTTATTCATATAATTTGTGCCGACATGGACACACTTTAGGATATGGAACAACTAACTTTATGGATCCACATGTGAAAAGATGTATTCATCAACTAATTTGACAACAAGGGAAGGTCACCGAGGAGGAGGATGATTCATCACGGTAAGTATGGAGGTATGAGTTGTTCTAATCATAAGTACTGACTAGGCATAAAGTGGCAAAATAATCATGATTATATCCTATTTGTAAAGCCATGTCATCAACTCTTAACTAACTGGTCCACATCACTACCTGATCCATATTTATTGACCACAGCCACCTTACCCAATCCACGTGAGAACTTTCTAGCACGATTTTATTCCATAATGCACCAACTTTCTGAGAATATTCGATGAACCCTGCATTGTTCAACACTGTCGCTACATGCTGCAACTACAACATCTAAATTAGGAATTTTTTTTCTCATCTCATCGGAGATTATCAGGGAGAAGGAAGTATGGGGGGTGTTGTTGTTCGCCATGAGCCGGAATCAATGGATTTCCTTCGCAGAAATAGGGAAGTCTTCATCATTTTTTAGGAAGCTGGATGGACTCCATACTTTGAAAGGTTGAGTGGATTTAATGGGGAAATACCACTATAATTTACTATGAATTTAAGAGGTGATCGTTTCGAATTGAGGGGTCTGAGGATCGATGTTTCAGAGCATGCGTTTGCAGAAGTCATGGGATTGCCAAGAACTAGGAGAAAATGGTTCAACCGAAAGAGGCCCACCCTGAATGCAGTCGAAGATTTCCTTGGAGCAAGGGAGAGCGTTCAGCCAAGACGATGCAGCATAGCATTGGAAATCTTACCACATCCTTGGGACCAAGTGGCCATATTCCTGAAGAAATACATTACATGTGAAGGTAGGTACAAAGTTTTTTACACTTACGATTTTTTGCTACTCTCCCACCTGCGTCACAATGCACTGATCAATATGCCCAATTTTCTTTTAAAAACTTTACAAAATATGGCTCATTATGCCTGAGGGTCTCTCCATCCTCAAGCCTCCATTACCAAACATGGCCTCATTAAATTACTAGTCCTAAGAGCCATGGAGAGAACGAATCAACCGTGGGCACAATTTATTGCTGGGGTCAGGTTAGACCCGGCTCCTATAAAAGAAGAAGAGGGTAGCAGTGAGTAAGATGACGTGCAAAGATTGTCCAATTTAGATGGGGGGGAGAATGGAGATCCTGAGGAAGCTAGTAATGGACAGGGAATGACTTCGGGGGAAGCTAAAACTGCAGAAAATTTGCAAAATTTAAACCCCCTAGAGATTGTTGAAAACCCATCCCAGTAAGCAGAGGCCAATATAGAAGAGAAAAGGGAGGAAATTGAAAATAAGACTGTGGAAATTCATGAGATTGATTCCTCTGCTGAGCAAGGGGGCATAATTCATAAAGAGGAACTTCATGCTGAAGGGGAGGAATCAGTATCAAAGGGCGATTTTCCTTATTCTGTTCTAGTAGAAATTTAAATTCTTCCAAAAGAACCCACACCCTCTACATCACAAATAAAGAAGAGTGGGTCCATAATTCTTCCAGAAAAACCTACACCCTCTACATCAAAAGGAAGGAAGAATAGGTCCATCACTCAGAATCGATCAAGCAGTCCATCAAAGAGAGCAAGCACCAGAGCCACTACTGCAGCAGAGGCATTAAAAGGAGCCGAGGGAAATATTGAAATTCAAATCTTAAGGCCTCGATCATTCCTTGTAACACAAGAACCAGGGGGTAGCTCAAAATCCTTAACAAAATATGCAAATCCACAAGAACATGTTGCAGAAGAGGAGAGAATCCAAATGGAAACCCTGCTCTTTGAAAATGATTTGTTGAAACAAGATGTAGACGTGCTTAGTAAGGAGTTACATGAATTGAAAGAAGTGTTAAGGAAACAGGCAATGCAGAGATTAAGCACATTAGTTGATGCAACTGACTAGGTGGAGAACTCGCCCTCTGAAGTAGAAAATTTGGAGCATGAGGAATTTGTGTACCCCGAATGTGGGGAAATTCTTAGACGGTCAAGATTTAAAGTCACACTTATGGACCCTTCGGCCTGGAAAATGAGTCAATCAAGACAGAAAATCGATGTAACAGCGCAAGCAGAGCTGATGGTGGAGGATGACCAGCATCAGAATGAAGGAACAACCCCTTCTACCTTGGATAATAAAAAATCATTGTGTTAAGAACCTAAAAATGTCATGTCACAGGTTTATTGACCCCCATGCAGGAATCGCAAGGATTATAAGAGAGTTTGTTGCAACACTGAGAAAATGTTGAAACACTTCAGGAAGATGCTGCTGAGACACAAGAACTAGTAGCACAAGGAGAAGTTGTGGAAGGTTCAGAAATAGTGAGTCTAGAAATGGATGTTGAAACACAAGAACCAGCAGTCCAAGATAAAGTTTCTGAAACAATGGTACAACAATAAATTGTTGAGTTTCCTGAATTGGTGAATGGGAAAGAGGATAGCACTAAAACAATGGCATAGAAGGAGACTGTTAAGTCTCCTGACGTGTTGGGTCATGAAGCGTTTGTTGAGACTGTGGCACTAGGAAAGGAAACTGTTGAAACACAAGAACCAACAGTACATGTAATATTTGTTGATGTTGTTGTGCAAGTCCCCGAGCCAATCAATGGAAAGGAAACTATTGAAACACAAGAACCAGCAGTACATGTAGAATTTGCTAATTTTGTTGTGAAAGTCCCTGAGCCAATGGATGGAAAGGAAACTATTGAAACACAAGAACCAACAGTACATGTAGAATTTGTTGATGTTGTTGTGTAAGTCCCCGAGCCAATGGATGGAAAGGAAATTGCTGGAACATAAGAACCAACAGTACATGTAGAATTTGTTGATGTTGTTGTGCAAGTCTCTGAGCTAATGGATATAAAGGGAACTGGTGAAACACAGGTTCTGGTGCCCCAGACCAAGCCTTAACGGAGAAACCTGATGATAAATCAAAAATGCAAGAGCCACAGGAGATCATCGAGTTAGACACATAGGATGAGGAAGATATAAGGGATAAAAGAATGCAGGAGATGGTGGATGAGCTTTCATTGATGAAGCTTGAAGTAATTAAATGGAAGAATCATGCTGACCTATGCAAGGAAGGAATGGTCCCTCTTTATGAGCATAGAAAGACCATTAAATAACATAGAGAGAGATGGGTAGAAGAACTGATTTTTCAGAAACTCCAATGGGAAAGTGTGCAGAAAGAATTAAGAGAGTTGAGAAAATTCAAGTCTATGCAGAAGGATAAAGAGAAGATGTACACTTTAGCTCATGAATTGTTAAGCTTCTGATCCCCATATCCTTCCTATCTTTTGTTCCTCTATGAACTGATGACTATTCAAATTGAGAGCTTTGAAGGAGGGGAAACCTTATCAGATTATGACCACTCCTTAATTTCCATAGGCCTTTTCACAAAGTGATTTTAGTGGGAAGAATTTATTGTGTGAGTTGTATCTACATGAGATGTCATGCTTTATGGATTTTCATTCTAACCATGTGCCTTATCTAGGATATATTCACTTGAGTGATTTCACCTATTTTTTCTCCAATCAGAGGCAGTGGTGGAATGATTTCCAGACCATTCAAAAGAACGAGGGCAACTCCACCCTTTGGATTATAAGTGAACCATAGTCCCCTATGGTCCTTATTGCAAAACATGGAAGGTACCTTTAATCTCCTATGAAGGTTCATCAGTTCACAACTGTACATCAGAAGGTCATCTCTACTTGTGTTCGAATTATCTCCCAGCAGCATCCTTATGCCCTGGAAGGCAGTAAGCATAGATGGAAAGGCTCTTCTCCACCTTTGAGAGGAAAATACTCTTATTGTTTCGAGAACTTCAAGCAGGCTTTGTCTCGGGTTCCTGAGTATGTTAAATGTATGGAGACATGTGGGCCATGCTGGTTGGGGATAAAATTCAAATTTCCACTGATTTGGCTACTCGAGAGGAAATATAGGAGAAATCACAGATTGACTAAGAAAGCAGAGAAAAGGTGTTGGTAAGAGTTGATTTCCTGCAATGGATTTTTCAATTGGGGTGAGAAGGCTGAAGCTCCTTTTAACCTTAATAATATCCACAGAAAGAGCTTCGAGTCATATTCAGATTCAGACTAGCTGGAATTGGTTGCATGTGGACATGCAACAGGGCAGTTGGGGGGAGATGTTGGGTGCTAGAAATGCCCTTTTTGCTCACTCCTATTCAGCCCTTTTCTCTCATTTTTTCTTTTACTTTATAACCAAGTCGATTATCCTTTCCAATATCAGGCATTTATTCGAACATGTATAATTCATTACTACCTTGCTGCATTAATGCTTAGAAATGCTTTTGATTATGAATTTTGTTCCTCGTAATGCTGACTTGTGATGAATTTATGAGAAGTAAGTAAAAGACCTCAGGGAATCCAGGAATCTCAGGTTGTTGATACACGTGGGCGCTGAAACACTTGGAGAACAGTTCCATATTTACAGGGCTCAGGTTAATCGTTGTTGAAACAGCTCAGGCCATTCCTCTACGCGGCCAGCTGAGACTCATTTGGCACTAGGTCACTTCCAGATTGTAAAGGAACAATTGATTATGAAACAGAATCTATTATGATCTAACAAATATTGTAACTGTTTCTATTTTCTTATGTATATTTGGCAGCCTAAAGATCAGAGATCTTCATTGCTTCCTGAATTAAGGAGCCTAAACTATCTTATCTCAGTATATATAGGAAAATGAGATGATATAGAAGGTGGGGCTTATTTTCAAGAGAATTGTAACAGGATCTAGGAGTCTTTTGTAATTGAACTTATCCATTAATGAAAAAAGTAGTGTTTCTCTTATTCGTTGTTGCTGAGTTAGTTTGGTAGCCTCCAACGTCATCTGTATTGGAAGGCCATGGCCCGCCTTCTCATAGATATTGTCGAGTTAAGTAGATGTTTTAATTCTAATTTATTTTGGTTGATGTGGAGTTACAGTAAGTAGTATTTTCATATTGTTGCAACAGTAGTTATTAGATAATCACATAAATCATAATTTCCCTTTGGTTTGCTGCAACAGTGTAGTGTGAACAGTCGACTGTGTAGAATAGTTTTCTTTCCCATGCAAGTGTGTTAATTAGCATTGTTGTTACGGTGAATCTCGGCTCCTGCACATTATTGTCATTTATCTTTCTTAGAATTTGCTGAATTAGATAGGTGATGGTTTGAATTATGATATTTTTAGGATTTAACTTCTTGCAAAATCAATTCTAGTTAATTCATTCTTAGATCAGTTGTTACAGGATTGATGTTGTGAGAAAATAGGAATCCCTTGAGTTCTTAGATTGATAATTTAGATTGGATTTCACAGTGAGATGAGTTTGACTTAGAAGTTAGGTAGGATAAATGTTCTTTATTTATTTAGTCATATGTTCAAGTGTTTATGCATATATTTTGCTTAGTTACCTTTGAAACAATCAGACTTTCTTGGGTTAACAATTTATATTGAGCATTGTGTTTGTTAACTGTAATTAGTGAGCATATAGAGTGACCAACAGATGTAAGTGATGATTCTTTCTCTTATATTTCTGATTCTTAAATGGAGGATGAATATGATGATATGCATGCATATCATGACCCTCCTACAAGGACCAAGTGGGATGAGAAAACCATACAAGCTGTTGGTGAGCTTGTAGGTGATCCACGAGATCCTAGGAATACTAGATCACAGTGTCACAATGCCTTGTATTCTTGTGATCCATATCTTCATGGGAGATGTTTTCTTATGGTTGGATCTAATCCATAATCATATGAAGAAGCATCAAAAGATCCAATATGGAAAACAACCATGCAAGAAGAGATGAAATCCGTCAATGACAATGAAACTTGGGATTTGGTCCCTCTTCATTCCAAGAGTAAACTGGTGCAATGCAAATGGGTGTATAGGACCAAGATGGCTGTTGATGGTTCTGATATAAAGTATAAGTCCAGGTTGGTGGCTAAATTATTCTCTCAATTCCATGTAGTGGAATATACAAATACATTTGCACCTGTGGCAAAGATGGACACAATCGGGCTATTTTTGGCCATTGCAGCTTCCAAGTGATGCGAGGTTCATCACATGGATGTGAAGAGTGAATTTATTCATGTGGATATTTATGAGGATATCTATATGCATAATCCTGAAGGATTCATTGCATATCACACACTTGTTTGCAGGTTGAAGAAGTTTCTCTATGGTCTCAAGCAAGCTCTAGAGCTTGGTATGCCAAGATGGATAATTTTCTGCTATCACAAAGGTTTGAGAGATGTAAATATGATCCAAATGTTTACATGCAGCATGTTAGTGATCTGATTTTGATTATTTTACTGTATGTTGATGATCTATTGATCATTGGAAGTTGCATCAAAGAACCACGCTCAGTTAAAGCTACATTGCACAGTGCATTTTCCATGACAAATCTAGGATTGTTGAAACAATTTATGGGTTTGGAGATTGATCAAAATGTTGATGGGATCACTATTTATCAATCAAGATATGCTTCAGATATTCTGCAGAACTTCAAAATGGTTGAATTCAAGGCTACAAAATTTCCATTCCTTTCAAGAGTTAAGCTCACTGATTGGGGTTCTTCACCATTGGTTGACAGTTCATTGTATAGACAACTAGTTGGGAGCTTGAAGTATCTCACACACTCTCGACCATATTTGTTTTATGTTGTTGGAGATGTTGCAAGAACATGCAAGATCCTAATGAGGTCCATTGGAAGGCTTCCAAAAGGATCCTGCATTATGTGCAAGGTACCAAGCAGTTTGGGATACACTATGTAGTTGGTTCATCACTTGAACTAGTTGGTTTTATTGACTATGATTGGGGTGGATATAGTTCTGATCGGAAGTCTACTTCTGGTTATGTGTTTATGCTTGCGCATGGTCCCATTTACTGCTCTAGTAAGAATTGACACACCATCTCCTTATCTTCAGCTGAGGCCGATTACAAGGGAGCAGTGAATGCATCTACACAATGTGTGTGGTTGCAAGGAATTCTTGGATAGTTTGGATTTGTGTTTGATTCACCCACGGTCATTTGGTGTGATAATCAAAGTATAATCAAGATCTCCATTGATCCAGTACAGAGACAAAGGACCAAGCACATAGAGATTTGCATGCACTACATTCGAGGCTTGTTGCATGACCATATTATTGCCTTGCAGTATTTCCCTTCTGTTGAGCAAACTGCTGATATCTTCGCCAAGAGTTTCACTGAGAAGACCTTAACTTACCTTAGATCACTCCTTGGGGTGAGTGATGCATGGTGAAGACTGGTGCATTTTCCATACATGTTTCATGTCCATTTTATAGGGGAGGTTTTATTTCCCATGTGGTTTTCCTCCTTACCTTGGTTACGTGGACTAATAAAAATTGTTGTTGTAAAAGGTGACTTGAGCCTTAGTTGCCAAGGCCTTAATTTTGTTTTGACTACCAAATTATAGCTTATGGGGGGGTTTTAGAACATTATTACACCTTAGGACCTTTTTCATACATCACTTTGTTAATTAATTGGTCCAAAATAAGGTTAATAATTACAATCTAAGGTTGTTAGAAGTTAGTTGGGGCTAATTATGACCATTCCACCATTTCTGGGCCAAAATATGGTCAAATATAGTTGTTGGGAGCCCTTTTAATGGCCATCTCTAGCATTTATTACCACCTATTAAGAAAAGGTTCCATGTTTCCATATTTTAAGGAAAGTGTCTTTGACTAAAGGCACCCATGCAATGTATGTGGTCATTTTGGCCCTTTCTTGGTTGTTTTGGCCTATCCTTCATCACCTAACCTCCACCCAATATTATCCACCACATGTGTGAGACTCATTTATGTCTTCCCTGCTCACCCAACGTTCACATGGACAATTCATACCTGTTTGGGGTGATTTGGGATCCTATTGGTCAACCTAGGGGGGATTGAGGTCCAATATAAGCTAGCCACTTGTAGATGCCCCCAAAGGAAAATAAATTCTTCCAAATGCTATATAAATGTATTCACAACTCATTGTTGGGTTGGATAGTTATAATAAACCTTCTATTTGATCATTTGTGTCACTGGTTTTTTATCATTTGTTACTGGTTTTTTATCATTTGTGACTGGTTTTTTATCATTTGTTTTCCAGTATTCTTTTTGCACTAATTTCTTGCATACTAAGCCAAATTTCTTGATTGTGAGTTAATATTTAGCTTCTAGATCCTACCGTGATTAATATTTCACGGTGATGAAAAATAAATGTTGAACTGAAATGATAAATAATACCAAATAAACAATTAGATAAAATTCTATGCAAATTTTCTAAATATAATTGCATATTTGAATACTTTGTTCAAAACCCAATTTAAAAAAAAAATCATCCCAAACGGAGTTCAGAACAGGGTGATATGGAATTTTCAAATGTGTGAATTTTCGGTTACATGGTGTAACTAGGGAACACTTTTTGGGGGGGAAAGCGCAACTGGGGCATGGAGTCCCGGGTTGTGGTTCCTCGGGAACCTTTATTTCACCAGTAGTTTCAAAAGGACCACTAGAATCTATCCTCTGTCGTCTTGGTGGTGGTAGTGGTTCCACTCTAATTGGGAGAAGGTTTTGCAACCTTCGAGACCTACGAAGTTGTTGGTCCTCCACAATTATATATAAAAATAAAACTAAGTAAAAACCTAGTGGCCACTAAGACTAAGGGGCAAACAACACACCACTAAAAAATCCTAACTTTACAAACCAGGAAAACAAGATGCCTTCTGGATAAGAGTCTGGGATGATGAGGGTCCAGAACAGATCAACGAAGGATGAAGAATAGTTACCCGAGGTCCACAATACAATGACTAAGGGTTCAAGCACTTGAATCACCCAACCGCCCTCCCAAAGACCTGCAAGGGATTTCCTCCCACGTCTGTCCTAGGTACAACAAATATACCCTCCGTTGTCACCTGTGTATGATCCTATGTGTTAAATTTTCAGAATTTACTTCAATCTAATCTAGGATCTTACCTGAGAGAACAACATGTACAGCAAATCTACAACATATCAATCATGGACACAATAATGCAAGCACACAAGAGACACAGAGTTTACTTGGGGAAAACCATAAAGGTGAAAAACCCCAATAACTTCCTCAGAGATTGATAGAGCAATGATACAACCAGAATACAAGAGATGGTCTTCTCCTAGCAGCAGAGCCTCCTCCTCACAAGTGTGCCACTTTCCGGATGAGAGAAGTGTGTGAATGAATGATCAAATAGAGATCTCCTAATCTCTATTTATACTTGTTCTGTCCTGCCCAATAAACTAATGGGGCCTACATGTCTAGCTTAACCCATGGTTAACTTAATCCGGGCCGACCCCACACTTGGTGGTCTAATAACCCTTTGACCCACATGGCTGACCCCCAATAGGGTGGTCTAATAACCCTTCGACCCACATTACTTATACAGGGCCGACCCCAACAAGGTGGTCTAATAACCCATCAAGTATAAGTTATGACACTTATAATATAAATGACGACACTTCCATATAGAGGAATAATAACATCTGTATAGGAATACAAACACTTCCGTATAGAGGAATAATACCATCTCTATAGGAGTACAAAATACATATATGAAAAACATGGGTGAAATACATTCCGAAGTCACATATACATCAACACTATGGTCAGATACTAAGGCTACCATACATACGAAATATCCTGGGGGGATAGACGTCAGCCTAATCAAAACGTGTGGGCAGGGTAGCAAAGCTCTAAGTCTGGATGGACCCCCATACGTGAATCGACCCTGATTTATGGTCAAACGGAACATGATGGAGGTATCCTCAATGATTCCGATCTTCCACGGCCTCGTGCTTAGCTCTGGTTTCAGAAGAGTTTCCCATGAATATTTGATATATATGGGTTTACCTATATGACAGTCTCACTACGATTTTTGAGTAGTGAAACAAGATTCGAGCAGTTTAAGGTGTTTTAAGCTCGAAAGTCTAGCCTAAACTTGTTGGTGTCGTGTATCCCTAGAAAGAAAATCGTTTCTAATTGATTTTATTAAGATTCTTTTTAAGGTTTTTTTTTCTCAGTGGGGCAGTGCATTGTGTGGTGTGGTTGCAACAGAAAGTAAAGTGCATGAAATAAACAACTTTCAACAACAAAAAGTCTTTTTATTTTTCATCTTATATTCTTTCCAAAATGAAGAGTAAGCAAACCAAGACAAAGCTTTCTTTTTGTTTTCTTTTCAAATTCTGAACAAAGTAAACTATGCTACTCTGCAAATATTATAAGCCTCACTATTCTAAACTACCAAACTTATTTTTCTTTTTCTGTTATATATGAACGAAAAAGAACTTGAAAGCGGAAGCAAGTAAGACCTACAAAAGATGTGCAAGTATGGAAAAATGACTCTAAAGTTCACAAAAATTGAATCAATGACCCGACAAAGACTTGTCCTACAAGTTTTTTTCAAAGGGAAAAATCTCTTGAACTTGGAAACAAAGTGGAGAGAAAACAAGGATGAAAGATGCTTATGATTGGAAATCAAACTTAGAAGAATTCTCCAAAGCACCAAACCCTAAACAAGAACACTAAGCCAAGTAGTAGGTAGGAAAGCGAACTAAAGACGATCTTACTAACACAATGGCTCAAAGGTGAAGCAAACTAAAGTACTTCAAACTCACTTGATATTGTAAATGACAGCGAGGTCAAGAAATGTTGGGACTCAAAAAGTTTTGGAAGACACCCCAAAAACTCCAAAAAATGGGTTAAACCCTAAATCAAAGGATGAGACACCCAAAGAGCTTACAAGTGTTGCAACAACAGTAAATGCTAAGCACAAAGGTTTGTAGGTCAACAACACACTACTAGGGTATGGATGAGCAACTGTGTTCACTAAGGAACAATGCACAGTCTCCAAAAAGAGTCGCAAATGAACCAAACACTTCAAAAGTAAACAAGTGACCAAAAGATGACCTAAAGGACTCAAAAGAGGCTAATAAGACTCAATGAAGGATTACAGACCTCAAAGACGAGTCAAGAAGACCAAAAACAAAGTTAGAAACCCACCCAAATAGGCAAAAAACTCAACCCTACTTCAAACAGAGAGCTACAGGAATGTACCCTACTGTGCAGTAGGGAAACTAGCGCATTTGGGGATGTGTGCGCTATTGTGCAGAGGCAAACTGGCGCATATGCACTACTGTATGTACAGTAGAGTATCGCAAAGGTCTTAAAAAGTCAAAAAACTAACTTTGCAGAGGTGTAAAAAGACTGAGTCAAACAAAGGGAAGCAGGTAGGGGAAACCTACATGGCTTATCAAAAGATTAAAAGGGTTAAGAAGTACTGGAAAGACAACAAGAAGGGTTTCCTAGAGCAAAAAAAACAACCTCCCCAGTATGGTCTCCAGTCTGTTGGCGGGAAATAATACCCTATAGTGAGGAAATAGACACTATCAACTTAAGGGGGTGATAGGTAAACATACTGATTGCATTACAGAAGCGTTTATAAAGGGAAATAGATCAGAGACCCTGAGGACATACCTTATGAACGAAGTTTGATCCTAGCTTTTGTCCAACCTTGCGCTCGATCCTCCACTCGATCTCTCGTCCGATAAACCTACAACACAAAGACCTTTCTCAGCATATCTTGGCCAATATAATAACACTGGAATTGAAAAGTAATTCAAACATCAAGCATTAACCAACATTGATCCAAACAAATACATAGTCAATTAAGCATTTGATTTGGGATGAGAAATATGTTTCAACCTTTTATTGTCAAAAACATATGAATGATACAAAGTATACCTGACTTTGCAGCATGCTCATGTAACCTGATCCTAGGATCCTGCTCCTCTCTGACTTCAAAGTTTCTCCAGCATAACCACCTTCAATACAAGCTTCTCATATAAGAAGAGTCTCTCTATGGCTCTTATGTCTAACCCCTCTCTTCAATCCTCCTTGTATTTATAAGACAAGGTAGGCAGTTCAGGTCGAGAGGTGGTTGAAGGGGAATTTGGGGAAGTTGGGAAACCAACTACAACTAATCCCAATTCGTCAAATTAATATGTTTTTTATCATATTTTAAGATGTGCGCGACTATTTCACAGTGGAGTAGTGCCCAACATGCAACTTTAGTGTTTAACAACTAGCGTTTGCCACTTTTTAAATGATGTGTGCTAAGTTGCTAAAGTAGAGTAGCGCATACCAGGAGGTGTGCGCTACTATGTAGATTACAGAGTAGGGCATATGCACTGGTTTTCTTAAGAAGAGTAGCGCCCATGGAAAAATATGATATTTTTAGGGTTTTGTCAGCTTGTAGGAAGGTGATTCAGGTCAAAGTCTCATCTAAGGTTATCATGCTCTTCAATCCAAGTTGTCCTTTTGTGTGATCGACAGCTCAAGGTGATCACGGACGGAGAAGTGCAGATTTGACCTATAACAGCCCCATTGGATTTCACTGTCCAAACAAATTTCTAGTCATTTTTGGCACTTCAAAACGTGGCTTAATTCAAAGTTGCGATATTTGGTTTTTCTCATTGTTGGCACTGTGTAATGGATGAAAACTGAAGCTTAGATCATCCCGCAGGGAATGGGAACGAGTAATAATGAATTCCCATGAGGTAGAGTGACTTGTGGGTCAAGGAAACAAATCCCATACTCTTCCATACAAATTTATGGGTTGCCCATGCTCCATTGAAGCAATGGACTGATTTCTTCAACTACTTCCTTACAACAGAAATAAATGTCAGCAGAGAAAGTCAAAAGGGTTCTCAAGGTGACATTTGCAAACATGTAGTTCATCCCACAATCCCCCTCACCGCTCCCTAGCGGATACACATGGCTCCCTCTTATTAGTTGCTTCCATAGCCAGTTTTTGGTATTTTCTTGCAATATTAATATTTACATCAATTTACAATATTCCATGGCTTAATAGCACATGGGTAACAAAATATCCAATACTTGTCTTTTTAAATAAAACTAAGCATCCACTAGTGGGAATTGGCCTTGAGCTCCACCCTAGGAAAACATGCATCGCATGTATACAGTATTTACATTAAAATCCAATATTTCATAAGGGTCAAAATGGGGGTATTACAGTTTCAACCATGCTACTAAATACTAGAGTATTTTGGTACCCTAAAGGATAAGCACTATGTCTTAGATGAAAATGGAAAATGGGTGTTGTTTGGATGCCTAACCCCGATGCCCTACCTAGATACCAAGTTCCTTTAATCATCAAGTGAAGTTAAATGTGTGTGTGATTAATGTAAATTGTAATCTCATTTTGGGTTATGGAACAAGCATTGATACTTAAGGTGTGCGATCTGTGCACATGTGATATGTACCCCAAGTAGCCAGATATGCTGCTTGTTAGAAAATTATTACACCTTAGGACCTTAGTCATACATCACTTTGTTGATTAATTGGTCCAAAATAAAGTTAATAATTACAATCCAAGGTTGTTAGAAGTTAGTTGGGGCTAATTATGACCATTCCACCACTTCTGGGACAAAATATGGTCAAATATAGTTGTTGGGCACCCTATTAATGGCCACCTCCAACATTTATTACCACCTCTTGAGAAAAGGAGCCTTATTTCCTGTTTTAAGGAAGTTGTCTTTGACTTAAGGCGCCCATGCAATGTATGTGGTCATTTTGGCCCTTTCTTGGTTGTTTTGGCCTATCCTTGGCCACCTAAATTCCGCCCAATATTATCACCACATTTGTGAGCCTCATTTATGTCTACCCATTCTCACCTAACGTTCACATGGAAAATTCGTACCTGTTTGGGGTGATTTGGGAGCCTATTGGTCAACCTACGGGGGATTGAGGTCCAATCTAAGCTATCAACTTGTATCTGCCTCCAAAGGAAAATAAATTCTTCCAAATGCTATATAAATGTATTCACAACTCATTTTTGGGTTGGACAGTTATAATAAACTTGCTATTTGATCATTTGTGTCACTGATTTTTTATCATTTGTTACAAGTTTTTTATCATTTGTGACTGGTTTTTTATTATTTGTTTTCCAGAATTCTTTTTGCACTAATTTCTTGCATACTAAGCTAAATTTATTGATTGTGAGTTAATATTTAGCTACTATATCCTACTATGATTAATATTTCACATGGTATCGGAGCTCTTAGAGCTTCTATTCGAACCAAGACTGTTTTAGAAGTGCACTAGAAATAGTGGAGAAACCACAGAAGTCCCCGGGGCCATTTCCTTGAAGCCATTGGATAAATCCTTTGGATATAATGACCCAGGGTGTGAAGCTCTCCTAAACGTGCCTTCTATCAAGAAGGGTTCAAATTGGTTATTTAGGATCCCCTCCTGAGTGCTGATATTTTGCATTGCGAGTTCAAAGTGATCATTGTCACCAAGTGAGCAAGCTACAAAAGATGGAGAAATCTCATGTTAACTTGCTCACTCCATTCAACTATTTTGAGTGGAAGGCCGAAATGGTTATCTAGCTGAGATCCAATGGTCTCTTCATAATCACCATGTGAACTGAGGTTGATCCAAAATCTGCAGTAGAGAAGTCCAAGTTATTAAACGGAATGGTTGAAGCATTTGGCATGATTTGTCTCAGTATTTCAAGAGACCTCTTGTTTCATATTGATAGTATTACTACTCCAAATGAAGTATGTCTCAAGATTGAGTCTTTGTTTGGGAAGACTAATCAGATGAGGGGCCACCAACTTGAGATTGAGTTGATCTCATTCAGCCCAAGAAGCTTCAAATCCATCCAGGAATTCTTCACCAAGTTCAAATCCTTGATGTTGTAGATCAAACAGTGTGGCATTGATAAGAAAGAAGAAAAATTGGTTATGTCCATCATTTCGAAGTTGGGTCCGGAGTACTCAGTCTTTATCTCTACATTTCACTCCACCAAGCATACAGTTCGCAATTGGAAGATGCCATCTTGCGCTGATTTCATGGAAATGTTAACTCAAGAGAAAAGATAAGTTGGTTCTAATGGGTTCCATTAATCAAAAGGACCAAGTTCTTGTTTCTGGATATTCGAGGGAAACTAGAGGAAAGAAAAAGCTCAAGGATTAAAAACACCAAGAGAAGAAGAAAGACAAGGAGAGGCCCAAATATTCTTATGGGGGTTCGAATCCTGTCAAAGAAAAGGGAAAGAAGAAAGAAAATAGTAAATGCACTTACTGTCAAAAGGGTTTGCACCCTGAAAGTGCATGCATGAAGAAAACTATTAATATGATGACCCATCTCCTCTAGAAGAATAACATTCCTCTTCCAGAAATTTCAAGAAGAAAGAGGGTGTTTCTGAAAACAAGGAGAGGTGTCATGCATTGATGGATAGTACCTTTGAATCTTCTTCTTTCATCATAGATTCAGGTGCCTCACGTTACATGGATTCTCCAAGATATTATTTCTCTACTCTTTCACCTTACAGTGGTCCTTCCATTCTCATGGGAGATTATTCAAAAATCCTAGCTAGAGGCATTGGGAAAATCAATCTAGAAAATGGGTACTTCAGTAATGTACTATATGTGCCAGATCTTGTAGCAAATCTCCTCTCTGTTTACCAAATGACCCACACTGGTTCGTCCAAGAGAGTGATCTTCACTCAAGATGATGTGGAAATTTCTGAAATTTTTGTTAATGTATATGTAACTTCGGAATGTATTTCATATATGTATATTGTAGTCCTATAGAGATGGTATTATTCCTCTATACGGAAGTGTTTGTATTCCTATAGAGATGTTATTATTCCTCTATACGGAAGTGTAGTCATTTATATTGTAAGTGTCGTAACTTATACTTGGTGGGTTATTAGACCACCTTGTTGGGGTCGGCCCTGTATAAGTCATGTGGGTCGAAGGGTTATTAGACCACCCTAGTGGGGGTCGGCCATGTGGGTCAAAGGGTTATTAGACCACCCTATTGGGTGTCGGCCCATTCAGCATTGTGTTGTGTGGTTAAGTTGAAGCCGACCTAGTAAAGGTTATTAGGCAAGTCAAGTCAAGTATAAATAGAGTGCGGGAGGCACTCTATTTTATCACTCTCTCACACACTCTTTGGAGAGTAGCGCACTTGTGGAGGAGGAGAAGCTGCTGCTAGGAGATGTCTATCTCTTATGCTTGGGTTGTATCATTGCTCTATCTATCTCTGAGGAAGTTATTGGGGTTTTTCACCTTTATGGTTTTCCCCAAGTAAACTCTATGTCTCTTGTGTGCTTGCATTATTGTGTCCATGATTGATATGCTGTAGATATGCTGTACATGTTGTTCTCTCAGTTAAGATCCTAGATCAGTTTGAGGTAAATTCTGAAAAACTAGCAATTTCTACTGGCAAAGTGGTAGAAGTTGGTGTTGCAGACCATGATTCAAGAATGTATAAGTTCTCTCACTTTCTTGATTAATCCTATCCAAATGCACTTATGTCACATGCTAATGGATTCACAAAATTTGCCATGATAGGTTTGGACACCTCAGCTACAGATATCTTCAAATATTGGGCAAAGAAGACATGGTTGAAGGACTTCCAAGCATCATATTTTCCAAAGGCACTTGCAAAGGGTGCATTGTTGGGAAGCATGCAGAGCGCAAGTATGAGAAGGGGAAGGAAAGAAGAGATGATCAACCTCTTTGTTTGGTCCATCCATATCTGATAGGTCCTCTTCCTACACCATCCTATGGAAAATCAAAGTATGTGATTACTTTCAATGATGATTTCTCAAGATATTGTTGGGTGTTCTTTCTCAAGCAAAAATATGAAGTCTTCCAATCTTTCAAATTTTTCAAAGCTTCTATGGAAAAATTTAGTGGGAGAAAGATGAAGGTCTTAAGGACTGATAATGGAAGGGAATATGTGAATAAGGACCAGCAGCCTCTATGTGAATAATATGGCATCCAAATGCAACATTTTGTGCCTTACACACCCCAACAGAATGGTGTTGCAGAGCGCAAGAATAGAGCATTGAAGGAGATGGCTACATGCATGATGGAGGTTAAGTATTTGTCTCCTAAACTATGGGATGAAGCCATAAATTGTGTTGCATATGTTCAAAAATGAGAACCACACAAAGACTTGGAAGGCATGACTCCATTTGAGGCTTGGATGGGACACAAGACAAATGTGTCTCATTTTAGGGTGTTTGGATCAAGAGCATGGGCTAGAATACCTACAGAAAAGAGAAATGCCTTGCAGCCCCAAAGAAAGGATTCCATCATGGTTGGATATGCAGAATATGCAAAGGGATACAAGCTCTTTGACCCCTCATCTC
The DNA here is from genome assembly GCA_027924585.1 of Larix kaempferi. Taxonomy (NCBI): domain Eukaryota; kingdom Viridiplantae; phylum Streptophyta; class Pinopsida; order Pinales; family Pinaceae; genus Larix; species Larix kaempferi. Next base: position 10,424,493 of record BSBM01000094.1, read on the forward strand.
ATAAAACTTTCATTGAGAGGAGTGTTCAGTTCGAAGAAGAGCCCATGCATGCAGTAGAACAAGGTGAAGGGGAATGCTCAAACTCCCTACTTGAAGAGGATGTTGTTGGGTGCTAGAAATGCCCTTTTTCTCACTCCTATTCATCTCTTTTTCTCTCATTTTGTCTTTTACTTTATAACCAAGTCGATTATCCTTTCCAATATCAGACATGTATTCGAACAGGTATAATTCATTATTGCCTTGGTGCATTAATGCTTAGAAATGCTTGTGATTATGAATTTTGTTCCTCGTATTGATGACTTGTGATGAATTTATGAGAAGTAAGTAAAAGACCTCATGGAATCCAGGAATCTCGGCTTGCTGATACACGCGGTCGCTGAAACACTTGGAGAACAGTTGCATATTTCCAGGGCTTGGGTTGATCGTTGCTGAAACAGCTTAGGCCATTCCTCTACGCGGCCAGCTGAGACTCATTTGGCACTGGGTTAGTTCCAGATTGTAAAGGAACAATTGATTATGAAACAAACTATATTCTGATGTAACAAATATTGTAATTGTTTATATTTTCTGATGTATATTCAACAGCCTAAAGATCAGATATCTTCATTGCTTCCTGAATTAAGGAACCTAAACTATCTTATCTCAGTATATATAGGAAGATGAGATGATACAGAAGGTGAGCCTTATTTTCAAGAGAATTGTAACAGGACATGGGAGTCTTTTGTAATTGAACTTATCCATTAATTAAAGAAATAGTGTTTCTCTAATTCGTTGTTGTTGAATTTGTTTGGTAGCCTCCAACGGCATCTTTGTTGGAAGGCCAGGGTCCGCCTTCTCACAGAGATTGCCGAGTTAAGTAGATGTTTTAATTCTAATTTATTTTGGCTGATGTGGAGTTATAGTACTTGTAGTAGTTTCATATTGTTGCAACAATAGTTATTAGATAATCGCATAAATAATACTTTCCCTTTGGTTTGCTGCAACAGTGTGGTGTGAACAGTCGACTGTGTAGAATAGATTTATTTCCCATGCAAGTGTGTTAATTAGAATTGTTGTTACAGTCAAGCTCAACTCCTTCACATTACTGTTATTTGTCTTTATTAGAATTTGTTGAATTAGATAGGTCATGGTTTGAATTATGATATTTTTAAGATTTAACTTCTTCCAAAAGCAATTCTTGTTAATTCATTCTTAGATCAGTTGTTACAGTATTGATGTTGTGAGAAAATAGGAATCCCTTGAGTTCTTAGATTGATCATTTAGATTGGATTTCACAGTTAGATGAGTTTGACTTAGCAGTTAGGTAGGATGAATGTTATTTATTTATTTAGTCATCTACTTAAGTGTTTATGCATATATTTTTCTTAGTTACCTTTGAAACAATCAGACTTTCCTGGGTTGACAATTTATATTGAGCATTTTGTTTGTTAATTGTAATTAGTGAGCATATAGACTGAACAACATTTTGGCGTCGTTGTCGGGGAAGGTAATTGGTAGACATAGATGGTAGTTGATTAATTTGATTTCATTAGATATGAATATTTGAAGCTTGCATGAATACGAGAAGAAAAATTCGGGAACCCCCCAAAAACATTAATCCTGTAGGTGGAAGAGGTCGTGGCAGTAACCAGGGTTTAGGAAGAGCGACGTTTATTGATGAGTTTATTTCCAAAGTTGATTCCTCTACCACACTATCATGGACATCTTAAGGAAGAGGAAGCTCCATTCTCCCTAACCTTGAAACGTCAGCATCAACCGTGGAGAATGCAACGAGACCTTCAACTCCCATTCTGAAGAAGAAACCTCCTGAAGATAAGGGAAGTGACGTGGTTGCAGTAGATATTTATTGAATCAACATACACAGAGTAACTAAGGAGGATTGGTTAGAGAATCATCAAGAACTGGAGGAAGAAATAAGAGGAGAAGATCAAGAGAGAAGGAGAGAAGAGGAAGAAAGAAGAAGAGAACAGGAGAACCAGAAAAACATGGATAATGAAGATCATGGAGAGCATCAAGAACATCCCAATAAACATGAAGAGGAATAGGGGATAATCAACATGGAGACACTGTTGTTACACTTGAATTTCCTATTCGAAAAACACTCGACACGGCTCCCATGAGGAATATTTCACCTTCGGTTTTGCCAAATTTCCATGTTAAGTCCACCAAAGATCCAGAGGAATTCCTTTTTGAATTTGATATCCTCTGTCAGAGCTATGATTATACCTCTAGTACACAAAAGTTGAAATTATTTCTTGCCACCCTAAAGGGAAATGCCCTGTATTGGTTCATGATTTTCGACCGTGAGACTATTACCACCTGGGAGCAAATGAAACAAATCTTCCTTGCTAAATATCAATACTACTATATAACTAAGGATAGGAGGGAAGAGTTGTTTAAGATGATCCAAAAATAAGAGTAGAGTTTGGAGGATTTTGTTGAAAGACTCTTATACAATTTGCAGCGATCTGGTCACGCTGATATTGGGAAAGATGTCCTCAAAATTATTCTACTACTTGGAATCAGAGAAGATTTCCTGGACATGCTTAATTTACTGGGAAAAGGGGATATCTCAAAAGAACCCTTTGAACATATCATCGACCTATGTCGAAGATACTCTAGGGGATCCTCTAGAACCAATTCCTGAGATCGAGATGTCCTCATGAGGGCACAGAAGTCAGCTACTGGATGGGATACTCGGACCAAGATAGGTAATCTCCTTGAAAAAATTAAAACTGACATGATGAGTTCCATTTCCTCGCAGTTGGATATTTTGAGAGCAAAGCAGAGACAAGCAGAAGAATATCTGGCACTAGGTGTATTTTGTGCTAAATGTAGAAAGAAGCACCCATTGAGAGAGTGACCGCTTGATAAGGTGGAGGTATGTGGTCTGTGCGATTTGGAGCATAATAGCAAATAATTCCCTTCACTCCCAAAATTCAAAGCAGTTCTTCAGGAATCGACCTCGGATGTGGAGCAAGCTTATTTCATCTCACAAAAGAAGCCTTGGAAACCTCGGAATCCAGGTATGAATCTGGATCCCTCATCTTTCAATTCTTGGAACAATATGAATAATCTGTTTCCTTCACACTATTCCTCTCCTAATACTCAATGGAATCCACCTAACCAACCTCCAATGCAATATCCTACTCCTTGTACGCCATGGGCACAACAATCAAACTCCTCATCCACAGTATCAATAGCCACATATGCAACTCCAAAATAATGTCACACCAATTAATACACCACTACGACCTCGGCTTCTTGCTCAACCTAACCCTAATACTAATAATAAGGCAGTACAGCAATTCAAAACTATCAACATGCCAGCTTATTCCATTTCCCCCGTCCCTTGCAATGAATTACATTTACGATCAGGGAGGGTAGTGGAACCTATTGTCATTGAGGATGTTCCATCCTTTGTGACCGAAGAGAGAATGAATCAATGCTTTGAGAACTCGGTCAATACAACAATCCCCATTATTGAGGATGTTGAAACATCTACTGAGACATCTGTTGAAACACTTGCAGAAGCACATACCGAAACTCAACCTACACAATTTTTGAAAGAACCGTTGTATCCTGATTGTTTGGCCTTAAAGAAAATAGTGGAACAAACTCGTTTCGATCTCCTAGGAGAATTGAAGAACCTTTATGTTAATATTCCACTACTACCATCCCTACATGATGTACCTATCTACACCAAAATGGTTAGGGATCTGTGTGTGAAAAATCCAAGAAGGAAGCCTAAGGATCCCCCTGTAGTTCATGTAGTGGGGAAGTTGTCTGAACTCATGTTGGGAAAGGTTCCACTGGACAAATATGATGACCCGGGTAATCCCACTATCACAGTATATATTGGGCATACCTAGATCCCCAACGTTTTGGTTGACTTAGGTGCAGCAATAAACATTATGACCATTGAGACTGTAAAGAAGTTAGGACTCACTAATCTCAAGCCTACCCCTACATACTAGAACTGGCTGATAGATATACCATCAGACCTAAAGGAATCCTGAATGACTTGGTAGTATTCATTGAATCTTGGGAATACCCTACATACTTCCTTGTTTTGCAGCCTAAATCACAACTGGGGGGACACCCATTAATCTTAGGGAGACAATGGTTAGCTACAGCAGATGCGTGTATCAGCTATATATCAGGATCCATGACGATTTCTGATGGAAATGATATCAAAATCCTGACCTTATATCCTCCAACCTGACTAAGCTCAGATGTTGAAACTCCATTATGGATGGATTTGGAGGAAGAGGAAGGCACTCAGCCACTGCTAACAATTGGGAGAGCCCTGACTTTCAAGAATGAAACTAAAGATGGCACTATCAACAGTTTTTTTAGTGAGCCAATGTCTGTAACCAAACATGCATATCAAATATTGGATAGTACCTTAAGTGAACTAGAACAAGAAGAACTCACTGAAGAGACCCTAGCTAGTAATTTTGAAACAGCCCCAATAATTGAGAACTTAAAAATTACCCCGGTAGAAATCGAGCCTGGAAAAAACCTGAATATTAATCCTAATCTTACGCTCGATGAACTGGAATGTCTGGTTACATTGCTAAAAAATCATAAGGGGGCCTTTGCTTGGGAGTATACATACACGAGAGGTATTCCCTTAGGTCTGTGTACTCACCACATCTATATCAAAAATGATTCCAGGCCAGTATGCCAACCATAATGCAGAATGACCCCAAACTTAAGAGATATTGTGAAAGAAGAGATTGAAAAACTCTTGGAGGCAAGATTCATCTATCCTATTTCAGACAGCGAGTGGGTTTCCCCACTGGTGATGGTACCTAAGAAAAATGGGAATAAGAGAATTTGTGTAGACTATAGATAATTGAACAAGCAAACAAAAAAAGACCATTTCCCTTTACCCTTTATAGATCAGGTTTTGGATACCTCGTTTGGGAAAAGCTTATTTTCCTTTCTAGATGGTTTTAGCGGAAATAATCATATCCAGATCGCCCCCAAAGATCAATATAAAACAACTTTCACTTGTCCTTGGGGCACCTTTGCATATAGGGTGCTTCCTTTTGGGTTATGTAATTCACCAGCTACATTTCAGCGAGTTGTAATCATAATCTTTTCTGAAATGGTTAATGATTGCATGGAGATCTTTATGGATGATTTTACTCCGTATCGTAGTAGTTTTGACGAAGCCTTAAGAAATTTGGAAAGAGTTTTAGAACGCTGTGAACAGACCCAACTATCCATGAGTACTGAAAATTGTCACATGATGATGAGTGAGGGTATAGTTCTTGGGAATTTTATCTCTACTGCAATAATCCAGGTAGATCTAGCTAAAATAAAGGTAATTGCAAACATCCCTACTTTTGGAACGCGGAAAGAGGTACGTATTTTTCTTAGACATGCTGGTTACGATAGACGATTCATAGAAAAAATTTCTAAATTAGCATCTCCTTTATTCACTTGTTTAATGAAGGATGCACAATTTAATTGGACAGATGCATTCCAGACTGCTTTTGCAGAACTAAAAAGAAGGTTTTCCATAGCACCTATTTTAAGAGGACCTAACTGGGCCTTGCCCTTTCATATTTCCTCTGATGCCTCGGATACTGCTATTGGAGCAGTGTTGGGACAGCAAGAAGGCCATAGTCCATATGCTATCTATTATGTTAGTAAGAATTTGGCCCCTACTGAACTAAACTACACATTGACAGAAAAATAATTCCTTGCTATTGTTTATGCCATTAATAAGTTCAGACATTATATCACTGGGTATTCTACTTTCATGCATATTGATCACTCATCCATTAAATATTTAATGAATAAACCTATCACTAATGCTCGAGTGACTAGATGGTTGCTGCTATTACAAGAATTTGAAATTACTATTGTAGATAGACTAGGAAAAGAAAATGTCGTTGCTGATTTTCTTTCTTGACTAACTAACAATGATGATAATTCACGAGTCGAAGATTCTTTTCCTGGTGAGCATTTGTTCGCAGTCTCAGCACACTCCCCCTGGTATCTAGACATCGCTAATTATTTGGTTGCAGGTAAGCTTCCAGCACACTTATCAAAGAGATAAAGAAGGAGAATCATACAGCAACGTGCAAGATACTATTGCATAGAAGGACATCTCTTTTACACAGGACCAAATTTGGAGATCAGATGATGTGTGAGAGAAGATGAGATTCACAGTATCCTGAAAGCATGCCACGATGATCCCTGTGGAGGGGGCATTTTTTCGATAAGAGAACTAGTCATAAGGTACAAAGAAGGGGATATTTTTGGCCTACTGTGTTTCAAGATGCAAAGAAATATGTTCAAGCTTGCAAAAAATGCCAAAGGATGGGTCAGCCAAAAAGATTGGATGAAATGTTGCTTCAGTTGCAGTTAGTGGTTGAACCTTTTGACAGATGGGACCTGGATTTTGTAGGGCCTATCAATCCTCCCTCGAAACAAAAATTTTATATACTAGTTTGCACGGACTATATGACCAAGAGGGTGGAGGTTGTGGCTCTAGTAAGAGCCAATGATCAAGCAATGATAGATTTATTATGTGAGTAGATCTTCACCCGCTTTGCGGTACCCAAGGAAATAGTAACAGATGGAGGCCCACAATTTGTGTCCCATAAGATTGAAGCCCTATTGCAGAAATATCATATTCAGCATCAAATAACTTCACCATATCTTCCACAGGCCAATGGCCGGGTGGAAAGCACGAATAAGGTAATTGAGGATATCCTTACAAAAATAGTGAAGAGTCATCGCAAAGATTGGGCTGAAAGACTTCCAGAGGCATTATGGCATATCGTACTACATGGCGCAACACTACATGTTTCTCTCCATATGAACTCGTATATGCAAAGAACGTTGTCTTTCCTATTGAATTCGAGATCAAAACTATGAAGACAGCTATGGAATCCAATCTGGACTTAACGAAGGCTCAAAGGAACCGATTGAATCAGTTAAATGAATTAGATGAGAAGCGCACAACTATTGTACATCATACAACATTAATCCAACAACAACGTTCCAAATGGCATGACAGGTTCATAAAAGGAAAGTATTATGCGAAGGAGACTAGGCGTTACTATATGATTCATGGTTCAAGAGGGATTTTAAGAGCAAATTACACACAAGATGGCTAGGACCCTACAGAATAGACAAGGTATTCGACCACGAAACTGTCCATTTGACCACCATTGATGAAAATCAGACACTGTTATTTGCTAATGGTCATCAACTATGGATCTATCATAAACCTATTTCAAAGAATGTGTTTATCTCCCATGTTGACTAATACAAATTATCAATTGATACAGGAACAAGGGCTTCCCCCCATTTCTGAGAATCCCTAAAATCTACTGCAATTCTACACAGAAAATTATATATAAATAATTTTTTTTTTTTTTTTTTTTAAGCTTTGATTGGTTTTTTCTTTTTAGAAAATGGTTTGCAGGGATGCTATGCGAAGGATCTAAGAGGAATCATAAAGTCGTAGTTGGCCAATCGACTATGAAATCATGAGAAGTCCTCTACACTTGTTGGATAAGTCAAGGATTGGAAAAAACCACTGCTGAAACTCTTTCAAATTTCTGTTAATATCTCTGCTTTCTGACGAAAACTCTACTATCTCTCTCCTTTCTGACGAAACTCTGCTATTTTCTCCTGTCAAAACTCCGCTATTTTCTCTGCTTCCTGCTGAAACTCCATTAACCTCCTGCTTTTTGGCCAAACTTTATTCGCATTTCCATTAGCGGTTATACCTTGTTAATATTCTACTGAAACTCCGCCATATCTTTGGTTAAAACTGAATAGACCCTTCTTCTTCTTGTCGAAACTCCACAAATTCTCTACTGGAACACTCTCAATCCTCCCACTAAATTGATTAGAGTACCTGCCACAGCTTTTCAAAAAGGATGGAGCTGACGATCCACTAAATGGCCAATTATTCATATAATTTGTGCCGACATGGACACACTTTAGGATATGGAACAACTAACTTTATGGATCTGCATGTGAAAAGATGTATTCATCAACTAATTTGACAACAAGGGAAGGCCACCGAGGAGGAGGATGATTCATCACGGTAAGTATGGAGGTATGAGTTGTTCTAATCATAAGTACTGACTAGGCATAAAGTGGCAAAATAATCATGATTATATCCTGTTTGTAAAGCCATGTCATCAACTCTTAACTAATCGGTCCACATCACTACCTAATCCATATTTATTGACCACCGCCACCTTACCCAATCCACGTGAGAACTTTCTAGCATGATTTTATTCCATAATGCACCAACTTTCTAAGAATACTCGATGAACCCTCCATTGTTCAACACTGTCACTGCATGCTGCAACTACAACATCTGAATTAGGAATTTTTTTTCTCATCTCATCGGAGATTATCGGGGAGAAGGAAGTATAGGGGGTGTTGTTGTTCGCCATGAGCCGGAATCAATGGATTTCCTTCGCATAAATAGGGAGGTATTCATCATTTTTCAGGAAGTTGGATGGACTCCATACTTTGAAAGGTTGAGTGGATTTAATGGGGAAATACCATTATAATTTGCTATGAATTTAAGAGGTGATCATTTCGAATTGAGGGGTCTGAGGGTCGATGTTTGAGAGCATGCGTTAGCAGAAGTCATGGGATTTCCAAGAACTGGGAGAAAATGGTTCGACTGAAAGAGGCCCAACCTGAATGCAGTCGAAGATTTCCTTGGAGCAGGGGAGAGCGTTCAGCCAAGACGATGCAGCACAGCATTGGAAAGCTTACCACATCCTTGGGACCAAGTGGCCATATTCCTGAAGAAATACATTACATGTGAAGGTAGGTACAAAGTTTTTTACACTTACGATTTTTTGCTACTCTCCCACCTGTGTCACAATGCACTAATCAATATGCCCAATTTTCTTTTAAAAACTTTACAAAATATGGCTCATTATGCCTAAGGGTCTCTCCATCCTCAAGCCTCCATTACCAAACATGGCCTCATTAAATTACTAGTCCTGAGAGCCATGGAGAGAACGAATCAACCGTGGGCACAATTTATTGTTGGGGTCAGGTTAGACCCAGTTCCTATAAAAGAAGAAGAGGGTAGCAATGAGTAAGATGACGTGCAGTGATCGTCCAATTTAGTTGGGGGGGGAATGGAGATCCTGAGGAAGCTAGTAATGGACAGGGAATGACTTCAGGAGAAGCTAAAACTGCAGAAAATTTGCAAAATTTAAACCCCCTAGAGATTGTTGAAAACCCATCCCAGTAAGCAGAGGCCAATATAGAAGAGAAAAGGGAGGAAATTGAAAATCAGACTGTGGAAATTCATGAGATTGATTCCTCTGCTAAGCAAGGGGGCATAATTCAGAAAGAGGAACTTCATGCTGAAGGCGAGGAATCAGTATCAAAGGGCGATTTTCCTTATTCTGTTCTAGTAGAAATTTAAATTCTTCCAAAAGAACCCACACCCTCTACATCACAAATAAAGAAGAGTGGGTCCATAATTCTTCCAGAAAAACCTACACCCTCTACATCAAAAGGAAGGAAGAATAGGTCCATCACTCAGAATCGATCAAGTAGTCCATCAAAGAGAGCAAGGACCAGAGCCACTACTGCAGCAGAGGCATTAAAAGGAGCCGAGGGAAATATTGAAATTCAAATCTTAAGGCCTTGATCATTCCTTGTAACACAAGAACCAGGGGGTAGCTCAAAATCCTTACCAAAATATGCAAATCCACAAGAACCTGTTGCAGAAGAGGAGAGAATCCAAATGGAAACCCTGCTCTTTGAAAATGATTTGTTGAAACAAGATGTAGACGTGCTTAGGAAGGAGTTACATGAATTGAAAGAAGTGTTAAGGAAACAGGCAATGCAGAGATTAAGCACATTAGTTGATGCAACTGACCAGGTGGAGAACTCGCCCTCTGAAGTAGAAAATTTGGAGCATGAGGGATTTGTGTGCCCCGAATGTGGGGAAATTCTTAGATGGTCAAGATTTAAAGTCATACTTATGGAGCCTTCGGCCTGGAAAATGAGTCAATCAAGACAGAAAATGGATGTAATAGCACAAGAAGAGCTGATGGTGGAGGATGACCAGCATCAGAATGAAGGAACAACCCCTTCTACCTTGGATAATAAAAAATCATTGTGTTAAGAACCTGAAAAATGTCATGTCACGGGATTTATTGACCCCCATGCAGGAATCGCAAGGATTATAAGAGAGTTTGCTGCAACACTGAGAAAATGTTGAAACACTTCAACAAGATGCTGCTGAGACACAAGAACTAGTAGCACAAGGAGAAGTTGTGGAAGGTTCAGAAATAGTGAGTCTAGAAATGGATGTTGAAACACAAGAACCAACACTCCAAGAAAAAGTTTCTGAAACAATGGTACAACAATAAATTGTTGAGTTTCCTGAATTGGTGAATGGGAAAGAGGATAGTACTAAAACAATGGCATAGAAGGAGACTGTCAAGTCTCCTGACGTGTTGGGTCATGAAGCGTTTGCTGAGACTGTGGCACTAGGAAAGGAAACTGTTGAAACACAAGAACCAACAGTACATGTAATATTTGTTGATGTTGTTGTGCAAGTCCCCGAGCCAATGGATGGAAAGGAAACTATTGAAACACAAGAACCAGCAGTACATGTAGAATTTGCTAATTTTGTTGTGAAAGTCCCTGAGCCAATGGATGGAAAGGAAACTGCTGAAACACAAGAACCAATAGTACATGTAGAATTTGTTGATGTTGTTGTGTAAGTCCCCGAGCCAATGGATGGAAAGGAAACTGCTGGAACACAAGAACCAACACTACATGTAGAATTTGTTGATGTTGTTGTGCAAGTCTCTGAGCTAATGGATATAAAGGAAACTGGTGAAACACAGGTTCTGGTGTCCCCATACCAAGCTTTAACGGAGAAACCTGATGATAAATCAAAAATGCAAGAGCCACAGGAGATCATCGAGTTAGACACATAGGATGAGGAAGATATAAGGGATAAAAGAATGCAGGAGATGGTGGATGAGCTTTCATTGATTAAGCTTGAAGTAAGTAAATGGAAGAATCATGCTGACCTATGCAAGGAAGGAATGGTCCCTCTTTATGAGCATAGAAAGACCATTAAATAACATAGAGAGAGATGGGTAGAAGAACTGATTTTTCAAAAACTCCAATGGGAAAGTGTGCAGAAAGAATTAAGAGAGTTGAGAAAATTCAAGTCTATGCAGAAGGATAAAGAGAAGATGTACACTTTAGCTCATGAATTGTTAAGCTTCTAATCCCCATATCCTTCCTATCTTTTGTTCCTCTATGAACTAATGACTATTCAAATTGAGAGCTTTGAAGGAGGGGAAACCTTATCAGATTATGACCACTCCCCAATTTCCATAGGCCTTTTCACAAAGTGATTTCAGTGGGAAGAATTTATTGTGTGAGTTGTATCTACATGAGATGTCATGCTTTATGGATTTTCATTCTAACCCTATGCCTTACCTAGGATATATTCACTTGAGTGATTTCACCTATTTTGTGACCAATCAGAGGTAGTGGTGGAATGATTTCCACACCATTCAGAAGAACGAGGGCAACTCCACCCTTTGGATTATAAGTGAACCATAGTCCCCTATGGTCCCTATTGCAAAACATGGAAGGTACCTTTAATCTCCTATGAAGTTTCATCAATTCACAACTTTACATCAGAAGGTCATCTCTACTTATGTTCGAATGATCTCCCAATAGCGTCCTTATGCCCTGGAATGCAGTAAGCATAGATGGAAGGCTCTTCTCCACCTTTGAGAGGAAAATACTCTTATTGTTTCGAGAACTTCAAGCAGGATCTGTCTCGGGTTCCTGAGTATGTTAAATGTATGGAGACATGTGGGCCACGCTGGTTGGGGCTAAAATTCAAATTTCCATTGATTTGGCTACTCGAGAGGAAATATAGGAGAAATCACGGATTGACTAAGAAAGCAGAGAAAAGGTGTTGGTAAGAGTTGATTTCCTGCAATGGATTTTTCAATTAGGGTGAGAAGCTTGAAACTCCTTTTAACCTTACTAATATCCACAGAAAGAGCTTCAAGTCAGATTCAGATTCAGACTAGCTAGAATTGGTTGCATGTGGACATGCAACAGGGCAGTTGGGGGGAGATGTTGGGTGCTAGAAATGCCCTTTTTGCTCACTCCTATTCACTCCTATTCAGTCCTTTTTCTTTCATTTCTTCTTTTACTTTATAACCAAGTCGATTATCCTTTCCAATATCAGGCATTTATTCGAACATGTATAATTCATTATTACCTTGCTGCATTAATGCTTAGAAATGCTTTTGATTATGAATTTTGTTCCTCGTAATGCTGACTTGTGATGAATTTATGAGAAGTAAGTAAAAGACCTCAGAGAATCCAGGAATCTCAGCTTGTTGATACACGTGGGCACTGAAACACTTGGAGAACAGTTGCATATTTACGGGGATTGGGTTAATCGTTGTTGAAGCAACTCAGGCCATTCCTCTACGCGGCCAGCTGAGACTCATTTGGCACTAGGTCACTTCCAGATTGTAAAGGAACAATTGATTATGAAACAGAATCTATTATGATCTAACAAATATTGTAACTGTTTCTATTTTCTTATGTATATTTGGCAGCCTAAAGATCAGAGATCTTCATTGCTTCCTGAATTAAGGAGCCTAAACTATCTTATCTCAGTATATATAGGAAAATGAGATGATATAGGAGGTGAGGCTTATTTTCAAGAGAATTGTAACGGGAGCTAGGAGTCTTTTGTAATTGAACTTATCCATTAATGGAAAAAGTAGTGTTTCTCTTATTCGTTCTTGCTGAGTTAGTTTAGTAGCCTCCAACTTCATCTCTATTGGAAGGCCATGGCCCGCCTTCTTATAGAGATTGCCGAGTTAAGTAGATGTTTTAATTCTAATTTATTTTGGTTGATGTGGAGTTATAGTAAGGAGTATTTTCAGATTGTTGCAACAGTAGTTGTTAGATAATCACATAAATCATAATTTCCCTATGGTTTGCTGCAACAGTGTGGTGTGAACATTTGAATGTGTAGAATAGTTTTATTTCCCATGCAAGTGTGTTAATTAGCATTGTTGTTACAGTGAAGCTCGGCTCCTTTACATTATTGTCATTTATCTTTCTAAGAATTTGCTGAATTAGATAGGTGATGGTTTGAATTATGATATTTTTAGGATTTAACTTCTTGCAAAATCAATTCTAGTTAATTCATTCTTAGATCAGTTCTTACAGGATTGATGTTGTGAGAAAATAGGAATCTCTTCAGTTCTTAGATTGATAATTTAGATTGGATTTCACAGTGAGATGAGTTTGACTTAGAAGTTAGGTAGGATAAATGTTCTTTATTTATTTAGTCATATATTGAAGTGTTTATGCATATATTTTGCTTAGTTACCTTTGAAACAATCAGACTTTCCTGGGTTAACAATTTATATTGAGCATTTTGTTTTGTTAACTGTAATTAGTGAGCATATAGAGTGACCAACAGATGTAAGTGATAATTCTTCTCTTATATTTCTGATTCTTAAATGGAGGGTGAATATTATGATATGCATGCATATCATGACCCTCCTACAAGGACCAAGTGGGATGAGAAAACCATACAAGCTGTTGGTAAGCTTGCAGGTGATCCACGAGATCCTAGGAATACTAGATCACAGTGTCACAATGCCTTGTATTCTTGTGATCCATATCTTCATGGGAGATGTTTTCTTATGGTTGGATCTGATCCAAAATCATATGAAGAAGCATCAAAAGATCCAATATGGAAAACAACCATGCAAGAAGAGATGAAATCCATCAATGACAATGAAACTTGGGATTAGGTCCCTCTTCATTCCAAGAGGAAACTGGTGCAATGCAAATGGGTGTATAGGACCAAGATGGCTATTGATGGTTCTGATATAAAGTATAAGTCCAGGTTGGTGGCTTAATTATTCTCTCAATTCCATGTAGTGGAATATACATATACATTTGCACATGTGGCAAAGATGGACACAATCGGGCTAGTTTTGGCCATTGCAGCTTCCAAGTGATGCGAGGTTCATCACATGGATGTGAAGAGTGAATTTATTCATGTGGATATTTATGAGGATATCTATATGCATAATCCTGAAGGATTCATTGCATATCACACACTTGTTTGCAGGTTTAAGAAGTTTCTCTATGGTCTCAAGCAAGCTCTAGAGCTTGGTATGCCAAGATGGATAATTTTCTGCTATCACAAAGGTTTGAGAGATGTAAATATGATCCAAATGTTTACATGCAGCATGTTAGTGATCTAATTTTGATTATTTTACTGTATGTTGATGATCTATTTATCATTGGAAGTTGCATCAAAGAACCACGCTCAGTTAAAGCTACATTGCACAGTGCATTTTCCATGACAGATCTAGGATTGCTGAAACAATTTATGGGTTTGGAGATTGATCAAAATGTTGATGGGATCACTATTTATCAATCAAGATATGCTTCAGATATTCTGCAGAACTTCAAAATGGTTGAATTCAAGGCTACAAAATTTCCATTCCTTTCAAGAGTTAAGCTCACTGATTGGGGTTCTTCACCATTGGTTGACATTTCACTGTATAGACAACTAGTTGGGGGCTTGAAGTATCTCACACACTCTCCACCATATTTGTTTTATGTTGTTGGAGATGTTGCAAGAACATGCAAGATCCTAATGAGTTCCATTGGAAGGCTTCCAAAAGGATCCTACATTATGTGCAAGGTACCAAGCAGTTTGGGATACACTATGTAGTTGGTTCATCACTTGAACTAGTTGGTTTTATTGACTATGATTGGGGTGGATATAGTTCTGATCGGAAGTCTACTTATGTTTATGTGTTTATGCTTGTGCATGGTCCCATTTGCTGGTCTAGTAAGAATCGACACACCATCTCCTTATCTTCAGCTGAAGCCGATTACAAGGGAGCAGTGAATGCATCTACACAATGTGTGTGGTTGCAAGGAATTCTTGGATAGTTTGGATTTGTGTTTGATTCACCCACGGTCATTTGGTGTGATAATCAAAGTATAATCAAGATCTCCATTGATCCAGTACAGAGACAAAGGACCAAGCACATAGAGATTTGCATGCACTACATTCGAGGCTTGGTGCATGACCATATTATTGCCTTGCAGTATTTCCCTTCTGCTGAGCAAACTGCTGATATCTTCACTAAGAATTTCACTGAGAAGACCTTCACTTACCTTAGATCACTCCTTGGGGTGAGTGATGCATGGTGAAGACTGGTGCATTTTCCATACATGTTTCATGTCCATTTTATAGGGGAGGTTTTATTTCCCATGTGGTTTTCCTCCTACCTTGGTTACATGGACTAATAAAAATTGTTGTTGTAAAAGGTGACTTGAGCCTTAGTTGCTAAGGCCTTAATTTTGTTTTGACTACCAAATTATAGCTTATGGGGGGGTTTTAGAACATTATTACACCTTAGGACCTTATTCATACATCACTTTGTTAATTAATTGGTCCAAAATAAGGTTAATAATTACAATCTAAGGCTGTTAGAAGTTAGTTGGGGCTAATTATGATCATTCCACCATTTCTGGGCCAAAATATGGTCAAATATAGTTGTTGGGAGCCCTTTTAATGGCCAGCTCTAGCATTTATTACCACCTATTGAGAAAAGGTTCCATGTTTCCATATTTTAAGGAAAGTGTCTTTGACTTAAGGCACCCATTCAATGTATGTGGTCATTTTGGCCCTTTCTTGGTTGTTTTGGCCTATCCTTCATCACCTAACCTCCACCCAATATTATCCACCACATGTGTGAGCCTCATTTATGTCTTCCTTGCTCACTCAACGTTCACATGGACAATTCGTACCTGTTTGGGGTGATTTGGGATCCTATTGGTCAACCTAGGGGGGATTGAGGTCCAATATAATCTAGGCACTTGTAGATGCCTCCAAAGGAAAATAAATTCTTCCAAATGCTATATAAATGTATTCACAACTCATTGTTGGGTTGGATAGTTATAATAAACCTTCTATTTGATCATTTGTGTCACTGGTTTTTGATCATTTGTTACTGATTTTTATCATTTGTGACTGGTTTTTTATCATTTGTTTTCCAGAATTCTTTTTGCACTAATTTCTTGCATACTAAGCCAAATTTCTTGATTGTGAGGTAATATTTAGCTACTAGATCCTACCGTGATTAATATTTCACGATGATGTAAAATAAATGTCGAACTGAAATGATAAATAATACCAAATAAACAATTAGATAGAATTCTATGCAAATTTCCTAAATATAATTGCATATTTGAATTCTTTGTTCAAAACCCAATTTAAAAAAAAAATCATCCCAAACGGAGTTCAAAACAGGGAGATATGGAATTTTCAAATGTGTGAATTTTGGGTTACATGGTGTAACTGGGGAACGCTTTTCGGGGGGGAAAGCGCAACTGGGGGCATGCTTTTCGAGGCTAAATGTGCACCCTAGAGCGTACCTATTGGAGGAAAATTCGTGCCCTAGCCTGGAAGTGGCTGGACGTGCTTCTCGAAGTAAAAATTGTGCTCTAAAGCGTGGAACAAGTTCTGACAAACGTGACGCGAGCCAAAAAAATAAATTAAAATGTACTACATTGGCAGGGGCCAAACTTGCAAGTATCGACCGATTTCCTACGCCAGAGTTGAGAGAAAGGTTTAGGAAGCTCTAATAACATATTAAATGGAAATGCAAGTGAAAACACACAAATGTAAAACTTGGAAAAGCTACCAACCTAACCAAACCACAGATCAATGGAGATCGACTCGATTGGAGTCACCAAAATTGTAGCTAGGTTATTCACACTAGATGGTGCAGAAATACACCTACAAAGACTTGTGGAAACATTAACAACAATTCAAAAATGGTGGTGCATGCATGCAGTAAAAACAATTAAATGAAAGTAAATAACAAATGCATAAAATAAAACTAAGCTAAATGGTTTTCATTCTTCTACACATACAAGAGAGTATGGAAATAATATTTTTTATTTTATTGAATAAATGTAAAAATACAATGATGTGGTTACCTCAAGTGGAATGAATAGAGGGCCCTTGCAGAAGGTTGAAGCAGTGATTGGTTGGTCTCCAAGCAGCTTCAGGTTGTTCTCCACACAAGTGTCACTAATGGTGGCCAAAACTCATAATGGATGAAACTAGAAGTCAAATGGGGGTTTAAGGGTTTCTCGTGAAATTTCGCAGAGTGACGGTAAGGTAAATGAGTGAATGTTGTCTATAATGAGGAACTTCACCATTTATTTATAGAAATATTTTCCCTAGGTTTATTTCCCATGGTATTAGGCAAACCATGGTATTGGCTCTTGGTTTTGTGCGACATTTTAGGGTTTTCCCTCCTTTTTGACTTTTTGAATGTTTTTCCCCTTTTTTCTTTTTTTCTTTTTATTTGTTTCCTTTTGGGGGGGATCTTACTTTTTTGGGGGGATTGTTTACTTTTTTGGAGGGAATAAATTCATTTTTCCCTATTTTGGAGAGGAAAAATTAATTATGAGCCAATTTGTGGGTTTTTTACTTAGTCTTTAGTGGTTGGTGAATGATTTTAATGGGGAAAATAAGGAATGTGGTGATGTCACTAGGGGATGAACATGGTGAGGAATTTTTTGGTATTAACAGTATAAATAGAAGGATGCACTCCTCATTTGTTCATTCATTCATTCACACATGGAGCTCTAAAAAAGGTGTGCAATTCCAAGTAGAAGATTAAGAAGTGCCTCTTGAATATTTTCTAGGGTTTCTTGAAGATGATTTCTTAATGACAAATATTTATAATAAACTCAAGGATTTAGGGGAGGACAACACCTTGATAATGTTATTATCATGAGCCAGATAATCTTATCATGAGAAGTGGTATTCACATAGTTCCCCCCTGCTGCATAATTCTATCCACATGTTGCATTCGATCCACATATTGAATTCTATTTGTCATTAAGAATTGCTTGTTGTCACTACAACTATCTTCATGACTTTCATATTACATAATATCACTGATGACAGACATAATCAATGGGGACCCTCCCATATCCCTTCCTAAGTGAAAACATCTCATTGCTAAAATCACCTCCATGTCATAAATCGATGAGTTTCCTTTAGTGAATCAAAGTTGGATGGGGCCGAAAATTAAAAAGTATATTCAAGAATAAGGTCATTCCATATCAATCCATCTATGCGGGGAGAAAAAAATTGACCCTTGTTCTAGGGGGATGAACAATAAAGCAAATTGTATGTGTTAGAGTGATTCTTTAAGTAAAATACCAAGTTATCTATTGCAAAGGTAAGTAGAATTGACCACATTCTAAAAGTCTTTATATGATTTTGCAAGAGAAAAAATGGAAAATGTGACAAATCTTGGAACAAGAGAATCCTAAATTGCTAAAATAATTTTTGAATGGTGGTTCTATCTCAAAGGGGCTACAGGTGAATTCCCCCTCATTTGATAATACAATTGAAGGCATATGAAGTAACTAAGATAATATTTTTGGGTTGATAACAAGGTTGGCTAGGATGAATATTAGAGCACTCTATTAACCTTGGAATGCATGCCCAATGCAAATCCTCCTACAAGTCTAGTTGGTTGGCTTCGAGGGAGTAAACACTCCAAGTCATCACAGAGCATCCATTCAAGATGTTTTCATAACACACACTCTACAATATGTTCACATGATAACACCCTACATCGAGTGTAGTAGTTCACAACATTCACGATGCATATACTATTGTAGTATTATCAGAGCATCGGCTATAGTATTGTCAACAACCTCCAAACTAGTCATTAAGAATTTATTTTTTAAAACGTTTAATAACTTTGAGAAATAGCTAAATAAAAATTACAAACTGGGAAAATAAAGTCACATCATATATTAATGAACCAGCCATTGGAAAAAAAAATTACATCCTATATCAATGTACCAATGATTTGAAAAAAAAGAAAAAAGAAAATTTTATTTATTTTATTAAAAAACTGAAGTAAAATATATATTTCAAAAAATTTGGAAAGGGTTTACAAATGCAAGAAAATAATCAAAAATAATTTTATTACCAAACAATCACTAGGTCCTTTAGTACACAACAGTCCACAATCTTATGTTCTAGGTTTGGTCACAATAATGAAGCATTTATTCAATTGAATTCCATTGCTTTGAAGATTGTCACTCTTTTTATAAAGTATAATTACTCTACATGAAATAGTTTAATAAAACAATTCCATTTACATGCAGAACTTGAACTCTTACACTGTATTATTTATCTATATGTATAGAAACTCGCATGGAGACACGAAACAACTTTACCTTTGATGTAGTTGATTTTTAAGCACTTCTGTAGGCCTACACATGTTCTACATTTCAAAAAATATGTTGTTTATCTATAAGCTATAGGTAGAGAAAAGATTTAATTTGTTTTTCTTTTATGTGAGAAGCCCAATATTTTTTTTCTACAATTAAATCATGTAATATGCCTTGTGTCCAAGGGTGTTAGGATATTTCTATACTACATCCTTGTCCTACCTAGCATTATCTATTTTTCCTAGTTGTTGATGATGTCATTTTCCCCCTAGTGGTATGCAGATGTCATCTAGGATCCATCTACCACCTTATGATCCCTGCATGCGTCATCTTAGGATCATTTCAGTCATTTCCCTATTTTATAGAACCTACTAAGTGTTATGGTGCAGACAACCTGAGTTACCTGAATCTTGTGGGGGGTTAGAGATATGAATGTCATTGATTATGGCCTCATGCACTCTTTTCTGAATGGCATGCATGACAGACTCACTATTGCTGCCTCCTTCGTTAGTTAACTGATTGTGACTTCAGTTAACTAGTTTTTGGTTCAGTTCAGTTGACTTTGAGTCTTCCGGAGAACTCCAGTGGTGATAATCCCTATGATAGACCAACTGAGATTCGAATTCTCCTGCATGATTTGAATTCTCTCCATTGTAACATCATTGTTTATTATATTGATTATTGGAACATGTGACATTATTTTGCTCCTATCTAAGTTCTCCTGCATTATTATTCTTCTGCTCCTTTTTACTACAGTTTTCACTCTTCTTCAATTTTCTACTCAATCTTTCTTTGTGAGGTGTCCATCAGCTCATAGATCTACTATGACACAGAATTTCACATGGTATCAGAGCATGTTGAGTGAATAGGTTGAGTAGCTTCTTTCAGTTGTGCACCAAAAGCCTCTGGATTTCCATAGCAAATCCTGGTGCCATTGCATTGAATTCATTGGAGAAATCCAATGGCTAGGTCTAGCCAGGTGTGAAGGATCCGGATAAAAGTGCCTATTGTCCTAAATAAGTGCTCAGTAGTAGTCTACCTCCATTCTTGAGAGTTTTTTGTAGGTTATTTTGAATTTTTTGAGTGCAGCAGTTTTCTGCAGTTGCAGCAGTTTTTTTGCAGTAGTAGCAGTTTCACCTTGTATCCACTCCAGCAGTTGTCATGGACAATTCGAAC